>CM055122.1:186743646-189143646 GCA_029206835.1 Rana muscosa | reverse complement strand
TGATCAGCAAAGCAGGCTTGCAGTGCACAGGTTAATATAGTGTTCAGTGATAGGGCCTGGGGTGGAGTCAGGCTGGGAGGAGATTATAAAGGAAGCCAGGTGAAGGAGGTCTGGTCTCTAGATGAACACATGAGGAGGAAGGTAAGATGGCAGACAGACATTAATGCATATCCATGACAGTACCCTCCCTCTTACGAGGCCTCCCCCTTCCCCGCCTGGGCCCAGGTTTAGAGGGAAACTTCAGATGAAACTCCTTTAACAGACGAGGTGCAAAGACCTCAGATGCAGTGATCCAAGACCTCTCCTCAGGGCCAAACCCTTTCCAATGAACGAGGTACTGAAGAACGCCTTTACAGAGTCGGGAGTCCAGAATTTGACTGATCTCGTACTCCTGATTATCCTCCGAGACAGGCGCCACGGTAGGAAGAGGACAAGAGAATTTATTGAGGACTAATGGCTTTAGAAGAGCAACATGAAAGGAGTTAGTGATTTTAAGGCTCTTAGGAATCTGGAGTTTGAAACAAACCGGATTCAGTTTAGCAGTTACCGTGTATGGACCGATGAATCGTGGAGCAAACTTCAGAGAAGGAACTCGGAGCTTGATGTTCCTGGTAGAGAGCCAGACTTTGTCCCCTGGCTGAAGAGAAGGCGGTTTACGCCTGCGGCGGTCGGCAAAGCCTTTGAATTTTTCAGCAGCTGCCCGGAGGGAATCATGAACGTGACCCCAAACGGAATTGAGAGACTCCTGAACCGAAGCCAAAGCTGGAATGTCTGGAGAACAGATCATAGGAAGAGGAAGTTGAGGGTGTTTTCCATAAACTGTGAAAAAGGGTGTCTTCTGCGAACTGGTATTCACATGATTGTTATGGGAGAATTCTGCCCACGGGAGTAGAGAGGACCAATCGTCATGGTGAGAAGACACAAAGGTGCGAAGAAAGGCCTCTAACTCCTGATTAACCCTCTCAGTCTGTCCATTGGATTGGGGATGGTAAGAAGAAGAAAAATCCAAGACAATATTGAGGGATTTGCAAAAGGCTCTCCAAAAACGAGACGTGAATTGGACTCCCCTGTCGGAAACAATATGAGAAGGGACCCCATGTAGGCGGAGAATTTCTCGAATGAAAATGGGAACCAAGGCAGGGGCAGAAGGAAGACCAGGAAGAGGAACAAAATGAGCCATCTTGGAGAATCGATCGATTACCACCCAAATGACTGTATTATTCTCAGACAGTGGGAGATCGGTGATAAAATCCATGGCAATATGGGCCCAGGGTTCCTTAGGAATAGGCAAGGGCATGAGGAGACCAGCAGGAGCTTGTGTGGAGGATTTGGACTGAGCACAGACATGACAAGCTTTAACGTAGTCTTTGACGTCTGAGCGGAGATTAGGCCACCAGTAGTGACGACTGATGAGTAGGAAGGATCGGAGGAATCCAGAATGCCCTGCCACCTTGGAATCATGTCCCCAACGAAGGATCTTAGCTCTTAGCTCAGTGGGGACAAAGGTCTTACCAGGCGGAATTTTAGACTTCAGGGTGGTAGAGTGGGCAACAATGCATGAGGTGGGAATGATCGGCTCAGGTTCAGGGGCGGACTCCTCGTCCAAAGTGTCAAATGACCTAGAGAGCGCATCAGCCCGACCGTTGCAGGAACCAGGTTTGTAGGTAATCGTGAAATTAAAACGGGCAAAGAAGAGACTCCACCTGGCCTGTCTAGGATTCAGACGTTTAGCATTCTGTAGATACTGTAAATTCTTGTGATCGGTTAAGATCGTTATGGAGTGAGGGGAACCCTCCAAGAGATGACGCCACTCCTCTAACGCCAATTTAATTGCGAGAAGTTCCCGATCACCGATGGCATAATTCCTCTCTGCCTGAGAAAATTTTTTGGAGAAGAACGCACATGGTTGGCGTCTCTTCTCAAAGATTTGAAGAAGCACAGCTCCCACCCCCATTGAGGAAGCGTCCACTTCAATAAAAAATGCATTCCCAGGATTTGGTCTCCTCAAGAGGGGGCCAGAAACAAAGGCCTGTTTCAGGTTGTGAAATGCAGAGACAGCTTCGGGAGGCCAGTCTCTGGCATTCACACCCTTCTTGGTCAAAGCGATAATAGGCGCGGCAATGGAAGAGTAATTCCTTATGAACTGCCTATAATAATTAGTGAAGCCAAGAAAGCGCTGTGTGGCCTTGAGGCTAGCAGGAAGAGGCCAGTTGGTGATAGCCAAGACCTTCCCAGGGTCCATACGAAGCCCCGAACATGAGACAAAGCACCCCAAAAACAGGACCTCAGAACATTCAAAGGAACATTTCTCCAGCTTGGCATAGAGATTGTTCTCTCTAAGACGTTGAAGTACAGTGCGGACATGGTTTCTGTGGACGAGCAGATTTTCAGAAAAGATCAGAATGTCATCCAGATAGATGACAACAAACTGGTACAGCAGATCTCTGAAGATTTCATTGACAAAGTTTTGAAACACGGCTGGAGCATTACACAGACCAAAAGGCATCACCAGATATTCGTAATGCCCGTCTCTAGTGTTAAATGCAGTCTTCCATTCGTCACCCTCCCGTATTCGAATGAGATTGTACGCGCCTCTGAGATCCAACTTGGTGAAAATGGAGGCACCCTTCAACCTATCGAATAGCTCAGATATTAGGGGTAAGGGGTATCGATTTTTAATAGTAACCGCATTTAAACCCCGATAATCGATGCAGGGTCTTAAGGTACCATCCTTTTTGGCAACAAAAAAGAACCCTGCCCCTGCAGGCGATGAGGATTTCCGGATGAACCCTCTCTCCAGATTCTCTGCTACATACTCCGACATGGCCTGGGTCTCTGGGATGGACAGAGGGTAGGTACGACCCCTGGGTAGAGTTGCTCCGGGGACAAGATCAATAGCACAGTCAAAAGACCTGTGGGGAGGAAGCACCTCAGCTGATTTTTTACAGAACACATCCCGGTAATCGCTGTATGCGGCGGGAAGATCAGAAGAAACAGAAGTGGCAGCAACCGGAAGACTCTCCTTGGGGGTCACCTTGAGAAGACACGACGAGAAACATGAGGAACCCCAGGCCAGGATCTGCCCAGAGACCCAGTCCACATGTGGAGAGTGGAGCTGTAGCCAAGGGAGGCCCAATACAACTGGGGTAGAGGCCTTGGGTAGAATAAGAAAGGATATCCACTCCTGGTGGAGAATCCCTACCGACATCCTAATGGGTAGCGTCTGGAAGCGAATAGGGCCCCCTGGGAGAACAGTGCCATCAATTGCCGAGACTACCAATGGGGTAGTGAGAGGTGAAAGGGTAAGCTTCATAGAAGAAGCAGTTCTCCAATCCATGAAATTGCCGGCAGCCCCGGAATCCAGGTATGCAAGGGTTGACTGAGGAGAAGTGCCTACATGAAGGGACACCGGCAAGAGCAGGCGAGAAGGTGATGTTTCTGGGTCCAATACTCCACCTTCCAAATGTATTAGACCCGAGCGTTTCCCGGACGAAGCGAGCAGGAGTCACGAAAATGACCCTTGCCCCCACAATAGAGGCACAAGCCCAGAGTTCTGCGCCTAGCACGTTCTTCGGGGGTTAGTCTGGTCCGGCCCAGCTGCATAGGTTCTTCAGCAGGTAGAGGATGCTCCACGGAATGAAGGGAGGGGAGCTCAGACTGGCTAGGACCCAGAGAGTGCTGGCGTCTTTTTTCTAAGGACCTCTCTTGAAAACGAATGTCGATCTGGTTGCATAATGAAATTACATCGTCCAGACCGACGGGAATGGCTCTTCCCGCTAATTCGTCTTTCACTCGGTCAGAGAGGCCATGTAAAAAGGTAGCGACCAGGGCCTCATTATTCCAGCTCAATTCAGCTGTGTGGATACGGAACTGAAGAGCATATTGCCCCATTGAACTAGATTCTTGGCGAAGACGTAAGACAGCACTAGCCGCTGAAGAAGCCCGAGCCGGCTCTTCGAAGATATTACGAAAGAGCTTCAAGAATTCGGACAGACTGGAAACCACCGGATCGTTCCTCTCCCACAGGGGGGCAGCCCAGGCCAAAGCTTCACCGGAGAGGAGGGAAATGATATAGGCTACCTTAGCCCGGTCAGATAGGAAGCTTTGAGGCTGAAGCTCAAAATGAATAGTGCATTGGCTGAGAAACCCCCTGCAGGCCTTGGAGTCCCCAGAGAAACGGAACGGAGCTGGCAATCTTAGTGAGTGTGAGGCTGCGACTGGTGCGATAGGTACAGCCGCTGGTTGTACTTGGGGTTGCGGATTCGGGGTTCCCAAGGAGACCTGAAGCTGCTCGAATCGAGAAGCCAGATCCTGGAGGAATCGCATCACCTGGGTCTGATTTGATTCCTGGGTCTCAAGTCTGCGAACTATGCCCTGCAATGGATCATCCGCGGGAAGCGGGATGTCAGCCGGGTTCATGGCTGATCAAACTGTCAGGGTCACCTGTGGCCAGGTGACAGATGCACACCGTAGGGGGACAGGAGTGCACCGCGAGGTAGTGAACCCTATGGCTGGCTTCTGTGGATAGGAAACTGGGTGGTTGTGGAAAGCGGGACCAGAGGAGCACAACCGGGATCCCAACGGAAGCGAGAGCCAAGATTCCCCAGGGCGCGGAGTCTAAGACCCAGCTGGTCTTCTCCAGGGCCTCTAGTGGTGAGGATGTTACGCTGCAGGCTGGGACCAGGTCGCGGCCCCTGGAGTTTCCTAGCTCACGCCCCGTAGGATAAGGGGAAGCAGCAGCACACGATAGAGAGAACCGAATAACAAGCCGAAGGTCAGGGGCCACAAGCAGACAAGGATAACGAAGAACGAGCCGAAGGTCAAGGGTCACGAGCAGACAGGGATGGTCGGGGACAAGCCAATAACGTAACAGAGAGACAGACGTAGCACACGGCAGGCAGGAACCCAAACACACAAGGCCTAACAAACACGTTGATCAGCAAAGCAGGCTTGCAGTGCACAGGTTAATATAGTGTTCAGTGATAGGGCCTGGGGTGGAGTCAGGCTGGGAGGAGATTATAAAGGAAGCCAGGTGAAGGAGGTCTGGTCTCTAGATGAACACATGAGGAGGAAGGTAAGATGGCAGACAGACATTAATGCATATCCATGACACTGGCACAGTGAAAGAAACTGACACTCTCCCTACCTACAGTTTTCTGTCCCTAGAAAAAATGTTTTTTTAAAGCACACTATAGCACACGGAGAAATCCCCTCACTTTCCTTCTTTGTCCCTAGAAACAAGGACTGGCACAGTGAAAGAAACTGACACTCTCCCTACCTACAGTTTTCTGTCCCTAGAAAAAATGTTTTTTTAAAGCACACTATAGCACAAAGAGAAATCCCCTCACTTTCCTTCTTTGTCCCTAGAAACAAGGACTGGCACAGTGAAAGAAACTGACACTCTCCCTACCTACAGTTTTCTGTCCCTAGAAAAAATGTTTTTTTAAAGCACACTATAGCACAAGGAGAAATCCCCTCACTTTCCTTCTTTGTCCTTAGAAACAAGGACTGGCACAGTGAAAGAAACTGACACTCTCCCTACCTACAGTTTTCTGTCCCTAGAAAAAATGTTTTTTTAAAGCACACTATAGCACAAGGAGAATTCCCCTCACTTTCCTTCTTTGTCCCTAGAAACAAGGACTGGCACAGTGAAAGAAACTGACACTCTCCCTACCTACAGTTTTCTGTCCCTAGAAAAAATGTTTTTTTAAAGCACACTATAGCACAAGAAGAATTCCCCTCACTTTCCTTCTTTGTCCCTAGAAACAAGGACTGGCACAGTGAAAGAAACTGACACTCTCCCTACTGTGACAGCAGGAAGGTAAAGTCACCTGGTTGCATCCAGGGGGGTAGATATATTTCTCCCAGATTCAGGCTTTATGCTGACTTATACAACTAGGGTGGAGAGTTGTATAAGCCCAGCTGAGGCTAGTAGGCTCATGGATGACTCATACCTCTAGGGAGAGTGTGGGGCGTCGTGCAGACAGAGATGAGACCAGCTGAACCTTGTCAGCTCATTTAGGCCTCTATAAGGAACTCCCAGCTTCATTAGATGTTAGCTCATGCCTGGAACCAGACCTGTGTGGACTGTCTAGGGAGAGTGAACCCCTGTGCGGTGAGGCAAAGCCTGTGTGGCTATTTGTTTGGACTTTTACTAAACCAGGGACTTAGGGACTAGGACAGCACCAGGCTGATCCCAGTTGTTAGTTTAGGAAACCTGCATGTTTAGTCAGAGGTCAAACTGACCAGGATTTATTTTGTTTGTTTCTTTTTGGCTTTGCTGTGTTTTTGTCACTGTACATAGAGAAATAAACCGCACCTTTTGATTTTGAAAACCACAACCTCCGTCTGCTGGCCCTGTTTTTGTGTGGGGAGCCCAACCAGGGGGTCACACACACCCGCTACCGAGTTAACCCCCTCACAGTTGGTGGAGAACCAGTGGCAGTTTTTTTTAAGCCAGCATGGAGGAGATACTGAAACAGCTGGCTCTAGCAAATGCCAATCAACAGCAGACAAATGCAGGTTTGCAAAGGAGCCTTGCAGCCCAGCAGCAAGCTCATCAACAAGCCCAGCAGCAATCTGAGGCCCGCTTCATAGACCTGTTACAGAAGCAAGAGCAGAGACTACAACAAATGGAAGCAGTAATGCAGCAACGTCCGCAGACCAGTGAGGAAAGCCGTCCCACTAATACCGCGTCCTTTGGGGTGAGTCGTTTATTGACAAAAATGACTGGAGAGGATGATCCAGAGATATTTTTGACCACATTTGAAAGGACTGCTGAAAGAGAAAAGTGGCCTGAGGAGCAGTGGGCTGGACTGGTGGCTCCTCTGTTAACTGGTGAATCGCAGAAGGCTTACTATGACCTAGAGCCTGACCAAGCAAAAGACTATGTGATGCTAAAAGCTGAAATATTGGCAAGGCTGGGTGTCACCCTGGCTGTCCGGGCTCAGCGTGTGCATAACTGGACTTTCCAGCTTGGAAAACCCCCCAGGTCTCAAATGTATGATCTCATTCACCTGAGCAGGAAGTGGCTACAGCCAGAGACTTTGTCCGCACCGGAGATTGTGGAACGTGTTGTGATGGATCGTTTCTTGAGAGCTCTTCCTACCGCCATTCAAAAGTGGGTAAGCCACGGAGACCCAGAAACGGCCGGTAAACTTGTGGATCGTGTAGAGAGATACTTGGCTACAGAGAACCTGACGGCCTCTTCCAGAGACTCTCAGACTTTCCACCCTAAGACCAGACCATCCCCAGGGGCGGATAAGAGGATTCCAAGGGGTGAGGGTGGAGAGAGTGAGAGGGTGGGAGCTCTACCCCAAGTTTGGCGAGAACAGCCTGGGAAATCAGCGGCTCAAGAGGCCGCAAGAAGGATCGTTTGCTACCGCTGCCGGCAAGCGGGACATATTGCAGCCAATTGCCCGGTTGTGGAGGAACCCATGCAGTGTGACTTTCTGACGGACAGACATCAGTCGCTGTGTGCGACAGTCGCATGCACTGCCATTCGGGGAACTGAGAAACATTTATGCAAAATGTGTATTAATGGTAGAAATGTTGTGGTATTGCTGGATTCAGGTAGCCTTGTGACCCTGATAAAGGCTGAATTAGTTAAAACAGAGGTCTCTGGGAATAGCAAGGTAGCTGTTATTTGTGTGCATGGGGACACCCGAGAGTATCCAGTGACTACAGTGTGTTTCGAGACCCCCAAAGGTACCCTCTCTCATCCAGTGGGGTTAGTATCTCAATTACCGCATGATGCCATTGTGGGAAGGGATTTTCCGAAGTTCTGGGAACTGTGGGATGATCCTGAGCCCCCCACTGGTGCCCCTATGTACCAGGAATGTGATAGCCAGAACTCCTCTGAGAGTGGGGAGGACTCTCCAGAATTTCCCTTGTCAGTATTGGCAGGGGAGACTCAAGAAACTGGAGAGGAGCCCACCTCCTCAGACGAAAACCTACCGTCTGTGGAGTTTTCTGATCTGGAGGTTCACAGGGAAAATTTTGCCACAGAACAGTTAAAAGACCCCGCCCTAATAAAGGCACGGGAAAACGTAGTGGAAATAGATGGCGAGTTAGTGAACCCAGATAATACCTGCACTTACCCATACTTCAGCGTAGAGAAGGACCTACTGTATCGGGTGGCAAAAAGGGCAGAAGAAACCGTTGAGCAGCTGGTGGTGCCCAAACCTTACAGGAAGTTGGTGTTGGAGTTGGCCCATGGGCACATTCTTGGAGGTCATCTGGGGACAGAGAAAACCCGAGAGAGGGTATTACAGAGATTCTATTGGCCTGGGGTGATGAAGGACATAGAAAATTATTGTTCCTCCTGCCCTGTGTGTCAGAGGTCGGCCCCGATGCCACATTTCCGTAGCCCGCTGGTCCCTCTACCCATCATTGAGGTCCCGTTTGAGAGAATCGCAATGGATTTGGTAGGTCCTATAATCAAGTCCGCTAGGGGGCACCAGTACATATTGGTTATAATGGACTATGCCACCCGTTATCCAGAAGCGATCCCTCTCAGAAATACCTCGGCCAAAACCATAGCCAAAGAGCTATCTCTTGTTTTTAGCCGGGTGGGTATTTGTAAAGAACTGCTTACGGACCAATGTACACCCTTTATGTCCCGGGTTATGAAAGAGCTGTGTAAATTGTTCAAAGTGACGCAATTGCGTACATCTGTGTATCACCCCCAAACCGATGGGCTGGTTGAAAGATTCAACAAAACCCTAAAACAAATGTTGAAGAAAGTGGTGGATAGAGATGGAAAGGATTGGGACTGTCTACTTCCTTATTTGATGTTTGCTATTAGGGAGGTGCCCCAATCCTCTACGGGATTCTCCCCCTTTGAGTTACTGTATGGGAGACACCCAAGAGGGCTGTTGGATATTGCCAAGGAAACTTGGGAAAGTGAGAGTTCTCCCCACAGGAGTGTGATTGAGCATGTCGCCCTGATGCAAGATCGAATTGCACAGGTAATGCCCATCGTGAAGGAACATTTGGCCCAAGCGCAGTTGGCACAGCAGAGAGTGTACAACCGTGGAGCAAAGACCCGTACCTTTTCCCCGGGGGATAGGATATTGGTACTTGTCCCTACGGTTGAAAGTAAATTCCTTGCCAAATGGCAAGGCCCCTACGAGATAATGGAAAAAGTGAGCGAAGTGAATTACAAGGTCAGACAACCAGGAAGGCGAAAGCCCGAACAGATATATCACGTTAATCTGTTGAAAGCCTGGAGGGATAGAGAGTCCCTAGTCGCAGAAACTTGGTCACCAGCTCAAACTGGTTGCGTGATTCCGGAGGTTGGAATAGCAGCCACCTTGTCACAACCCCAACAACAGGAGGTTAAGGAGTTTGTGCTTCGCAACAAGGAGGTGTTCTCTGAGCTGCCGGGACAAACATCTGGGGTAGAGCATGATATTATTACCCCGCCCGGTGAAAGGGTGAAGTTAAAACCCTATCGGATCCCAGAGGCCCGACGGGAGGCAATACGGGAGGAAGTACAGAAAATGCTGAACTTAGGGGTGATAGAGGAGTCCCAAAGTGATTGGTCTAGTCCCATTGTGTTGGTGCCTAAACCGGATGGGAGCTGGCGATTTTGTAACGATTTTCGTCAGTTGAACAAAGTTACAAAATTTGACACCTACCCCATGCCACGTATAGATGAGTTGATCGACCGGCTGGGAACAGCCCGATACATGACGACTCTTGACCTCACAAAAGGGTATTGGCAAATTCCCCTGGCCAAGTCGGCCAAAGAGAAAACCGCATTTGTAACCCCAGACGGGGCGTTCCAATATAAGAGAATGCCGTTCGGGTTACAGAATGCGCCGGCCACATTCCAGCGGAAAATGGACCAGATACTGAGGCCCCATCGGAAGTATGCTGCGGCTTACCTGGATGACGTAATTGTCCATAGCACAGATTGGGCCTCACATCTGCCAAAAGTGCAAGCAGTCCTAGACTCTATCCGGGAAGCGGGGTTTACGGCTAACCCCAAGAAGTGTACCATTGGGCAGGAGGAGGCCAAATATCTTGGGTACACCATTGGCAGGGGAGTGATAAAACCCCAACTCAACAAAGTCGAGGCCATCCAGAGTTGGCCACGTCCCAACAGCAAGAAGCAGGTACGGGCCTTTCTGGGAATCGCGGGTTATTATCGGCGCTTCATTCCCCACTTTGCTTCTAAGGCTGTGCCCCTAACCAACCTGACGAAAGGGAAAGGGTCGGTCATGATTAAATGGACCCCCGAGGCTGAGGCAGCATTCCAATTCTTGAAACAAGCCTTATGTAGCCAGCCAGTGTTGTACTCACCCGACTTCTCTAAAGACTTTGTCGTACAAAGTGATGCGTCAGATGTGGGGTTAGGAGCAGTATTGTCCCAGGTCTGGAACGGGGAAGAGCACCCAGTCATTTACCTCAGCAGGAAGTTGAAGTCCCATGAGGTAAATTACGCCACGGTTGAAAAGGAGTGTTTAGCGGTGAAGTGGGCTCTAGATTCCCTTCGGTACTATCTGCTAGGTAGGCACTTTGACATGGTTACGGATCACGCTCCGTTAAAGTGGATGGCTCAAAACAAGGAGACAAATAGAAGAGTGAATAGGTGGTTCCTGGCCCTACAGGAATTCAACTTCACAGTAAAGCATCGCCCTGGCGTTCAAATGGGGAATGTGGATGCTTTGTCTCGAGTACATGAATGCCTGATTGCTGGTGTTCCAACCCCAAGGTTAAAACAAGAGGGGGGGGTATGTGACAGCAGGAAGGTAAAGTCACCTGGTTGCATCCAGGGGGGTAGATATATTTCTCCCAGATTCAGGCTTTATGCTGACTTATACAACTAGGGTGGAGAGTTGTATAAGCCCAGCTGAGGCTAGTAGGCTCATGGATGACTCATACCTCTAGGGAGAGTGTGGGGCGTCGTGCAGACAGAGATGAGACCAGCTGAACCTTGTCAGCTCATTTAGGCCTCTATAAGGAACTCCCAGCTTCATTAGATGTTAGCTCATGCCTGGAACCAGACCTGTGTGGACTGTCTAGGGAGAGTGAACCCCTGTGCGGTGAGGCAAAGCCTGTGTGGCTATTTGTTTGGACTTTTACTAAACCAGGGACTTAGGGACTAGGACAGCACCAGGCTGATCCCAGTTGTTAGTTTAGGAAACCTGCATGTTTAGTCAGAGGTCAAACTGACCAGGATTTATTTTGTTTGTTTCTTTTTGGCTTTGCTGTGTTTTTGTCACTGTACATAGAGAAATAAACCGCACCTTTTGATTTTGAAAACCACAACCTCCGTCTGCTGGCCCTGTTTTTGTGTGGGGAGCCCAACCAGGGGGTCACACACACCCGCTACCGAGTTAACCCCCTCACACTACCTACAGTTTTCTGTCCCTAGAAAAAATGTTTTTTTAAAGCACACTATAGCACAAGGAGAAATCCCCTCACTTTCCTTCTTTGTCCCTAGAAACAAGGACTGGCACAGTGAAAGAAACTGACACTCTCCCTACCTACAGTTTTCTGTCCCTAGAAAAAATGTTTTTTTAAAGCACACTATAGCACAAGGAGAAATCCCCTCACTTTCCTTCTTTGTCCCTAGAAACAAGGACTGGCACAGTGAAAGAAACTGACACTCTCCCTACCTACAGTTTTCTGTCCCTAGAAAAAATGTTTTTTTAAAGCACACTATAGCACAAGGAGAATTCCCCTCACTTTCCTTCTTTGTCCCTAGAAACAAGGACTGGCACAGTGAAAGAAACTGACACTCTCCCTACCTACAGTTTTCTGTCCCTAGAAAAAATGTTTTTTTAAAGCACACTATAGCACAAGGAGAAATCCCCTCACTTTCCTTCTTTGTCCCTAGAAACAAGGACTGGCACAGTGAAAGAAACTGACACTCTCCCTACCTACAGTTTTCTGTCCCTAGAAAAAATGTTTTTTTAAAGCACACTATAGCACAAGGAGAAATCCCCTCACTTTCCTTCTTTGTCCCTAGAAACAAGGACTGGCACAGTGAAAGAAACTGACACTCTCCCTACCTACAGTTTTCTGTCCCTAGAAAAAATGTTTTTTTTAAAGCACACTATAGCACAAGGAGAAATCCCCTCACTTTCCTTCTTTGTCCCTAGAAACAAGGACTGGCACAGTGAAAGAAACTGACACTCTCCCTACCTACAGTTTTCTGTCCCTAGAAAAAATGTTTTTTTAAAGCACACTATAGCACAAGGAGAATTCCCCTCACTTTCCTTCTTTGTCCCTAGAAACAAGGACTGGCACAGTGAAAGAAACTGACACTCTCCCTACCTACAGTTTTCTGTCCCTAGAAAAAATGTTTTTTTAAAGCACACGATAGCACAAGGAGAAATCCCCTCACTTTCCTTCTTTGTCCCTAGAAACAAGGACTGGCACAGTGAAAGAAACTGACACTCTCCCTACCTACAGTTTTCTGTCCCTAGAAAAAATGTTTTTTTAAAGCACACTATAGCACAAGGAGAAATCCCCTCACTTTCCTTCTTTGTCCCTAGAAACAAGGACTGGCACAGTGAAAGAAACTGACACTCTCCCTACCTACAGTTTTCTGTCCCTAGAAAAAATGTTTTTTTAAAGCACACTATAGCACAAGGAGAAATCCCCTCACTTTCCTTCTTTGTCCCTAGAAACAAGGACTGGCACAGTGAAAGAAACTGACACTCTCCCTACCTACAGTTTTCTGTCCCTAGAAAAAATGTTTTTTTAAAGCACACTATAGCACAAGGAAAATTCCCCTCACTTTCCTTCTTTGTCCCTAGAAACAAGGACTGGCACAGTGAAAGAAACTGACACTCTCCCTACCTACAGTTTTCTGTCCCTAGAAAAAATGTTTTTTTAAAGCACACTATAGCACAAGGAGAATTCCCCTCACTTTCATTCTTTGTCCCTAGAAACAAGGACTGGCACAGTGAAAGAAACTGACACTCTCCCTACCTACAGTTTTCTGTCCCTAGAAAAAATGTTTTTTTTAAAGCACACTATAGCACTAGGAGAAATCCCCTCACTTTCCTTCTTTGTCCCTAGAAACAAGGACTGGCATAGTGAAAGAAACTGACACTCTCCCTACCTAGAGTTTTCTGTCCCTAGAAAAAATGTTTTTTTAAAGCACACTATAGCACAAGGAGAAATCCCCTCACTTTCCTTCTTTGTCCCTAGAAACAAGGACTGGCACAGTGAAAGAAACTGACACTCTCCCTACCTACAGTTTTCTGTCCCTAGAAAAAATGTTTTTTTAAAGCACACTATAGCACAAGGAGAATTCCCCTCACTTTCCTTCTTTGTCCCTAGAAACAAGGACTGGCACAGTGAAAGAAACTGACACTCTCCCTACCTACAGTTTTCTGTCCCTAGAAAAAATGTTTTTTAAAGCACACTATAGCACAAGGAGAAATCCCCTCACTTTCCTTCTTTGTCCCTAGAAACAAGGACTGGCACAGTGAAAGAAACTGACACTCTCCCTACCTACAGTTTTCTGTCCCTAGAAAAAATGTTTTTTTAAAGCACACTATAGCACAAGGAGAAATCCCCTCACTTTCCTTCTTTGTCCCTAGAAACAAGGACTGGCACAGTGAAAGAAACTGACACTCTCCCTACCTACAGTTTTCTGTCCCTAGAAAAAATGTTTTTTTAAAGCACACTATAGCACAAGGAGAAATCCCCTCACTTTCCTTCTTTGTCCCTAGAAACAAGGACTGGCACAGTGAAAGAAACTGACACTCTCCCTACCTACAGTTTTCTGTCCCTAGAAAAAATGTTTTTTTAAAGCACACTATAGCACAAGGAGAATTCCCCTCACTTTCCTTCTTTGTCCCTAGAAACAAGGACTGGCACAGTGAAAGAAACTGACACTCTCCCTACCTACAGTTTTCTGTCCCTAGAAAAAATGTTTTTTTAAAGCACACTATAGCACAAGGAGAATTCCCCTCACTTTCCTTCTTTGTCCCTAGAAACAAGGACTGGCACAGTGAAAGAAACTGACACTCTCCCTACCTACAGTTTTCTGTCCCTAGAAAAAATGTTTTTTTAAAGCACACTATAGCACTAGGAGAAATCCCCTCACTTTCCTTCTTTGTCCCTAGAAACAAGGACTGGCACAGTGAAAGAAACTGACACTCTCCCTACCTAGAGTTTTCTGTCCCTAGAAAAAATGTTTTTTTAAAGCACACTATAGCACAAGGAGAAATCCCCTCACTTTCCTTCTTTGTCCCTAGAAACAAGGACTGGCACAGTGAAAGAAACTGACACTCTCCCTACCTACAGTTTTCTGTCCCTAGAAAAAATGTTTTTTTAAAGCACACTATAGCACAAGGAGAATTCCCCTCACTTTCCTTCTTTGTCCCTAGAAACAAGGACTGGCACAGTGAAAGAAACTGACACTCTCCCTACCTACAGTTTTCTGTCCCTAGAAAAAATGTTTTTTTAAAGCACACTATAGCACAAGGAGAAATCCCCTCACTTTCCTTCTTTGTCCCTAGAAACAAGGACTGGCACAGTGAAAGAAACTGACACTCTCCCTACCTACAGTTTTCTGTCCCTAGAAAAAATGTTTTTTTAAAGCACACTATAGCACAAGGAGAAATCCCCTCACTTTCCTTCTTTGTCCCTAGAAACAAGGACTGGCACAGTGAAAGAAACTGACACTCTCCCTACCTACAGTTTTCTGTCCCTAGAAAAAATGTTTTTTAAAGCACACTATAGCACAAGGAGAAATCCCCTCACTTTCCTTCTTTGTCCCTAGAAACAAGGACTGGCACAGTGAAAGAAACTGACACTCTCCCTACCTACAGTTTTCTGTCCCTAGAAAAAATGTTTTTTTAAAGCACACTATAGCACAAGGAGAAATCCCCTCACTTTCCTTCTTTGTCCCTAGAAACAAGGACTGGCACAGTGAAAGAAACTGACACTCTCCCTACCTACAGTTTTCTGTCCCTAGAAAAAATGTTTTTTTAAAGCACACTATAGCACAAGGAGAATTCCCCTCACTTTCCTTCTTTGTCCCTAGAAACAAGGACTGGCACAGTGAAAGAAACTGACACTCTCCCTACCTACAGTTTTCTGTCCCTAGAAAAAATGTTTTTTTAAAGCACACTATAGCACAAGGAGAAATCCCCTCACTTTCCTTCTTTGTCCCTAGAAACAAGGACTCGCACAGTAAAACACACTGACACTCTCCCTACCTATCCTTCTCTTTCCCTAAACTAAAGGAATCCAGGTTAAGCAAGAAAGAAATAAATGTCACTGTCCCTGCCTATGCTTGTCTTTCCCTGCTCCGGAACACACTACACTAGGCCGCCGTGCTGGCGGCCTTTTATAGTGTGGGGCGTGTACTAAACACCCTCAGCAATAATTGGCCACAGGCATCCTGCCTGTGGCCAATCATTGCTCTCCTCGCTGCCGGCGCTGTGATTGGCCAAGCATGCGGGGTCACAGTGCATGCTTGGCCAATCACAGCGCCTGGATGACACTGCGATGGCGTAGTGCATTGTGGGCCCTTCGCGTCACTCGAATTTGGCGCGAACGGCCCAAATCGTTCGATCTTCGTCGAACGATCGAACAGCCGATGTTCGAGTCGAACGTATGTTCGACTCGAACACGAAGCTCATCCCTAATCAACAGCAATAAACTAAATAACAAAATGCCTAACCAGCAACATAACAAGCTAACTACAGTATATACATACAATTGTACAAATGAGAAACAAATGAGAAACACAAAAGGCAGGGGAGAGCAGTAAGCAGATGGGTAGGGGGAAAACAAAACTGGGATAAAATCAAAGCAGCAGGATACTGAATGAAGGGCAAGATCAAGATAAAATTGCTACAGAGTCAGGCAGCAGCATGACAAACAGGGTACAAGCAGGAGCCGCCAAGGCAAGGAGAAGCAGCAAAGGTGGAACCTAACAAATAGCAAACAGTGACAAATACATGGGTAACAAATTAGCATTTTAGACATTATTCGGGCAACAATCAGGAAATCGTGACAATATATGGGCAACAAACAAACAGTGGTAGCAATACAAAGGCAATAAGGTATAGGAACAATCAGTACAAACCAGTCTGCCCACCCCCTTACAACTTTACTGCGCCAGACACTCCAGGGGCATGTAGTAGTCTCTATCACCCTCTGGTCACACAAGTCCTTTCAGTGGCCAGAGGAAAAAGCTGAAGGAGAATGGCGCACGACCCATCTCTTCTCTCCTCCCTTGGTTTTTGCTTTGGTTTGCTCCCCATGGCCACACTTGCTGGCTGCTGGGAGACACCTGCTGGTGGTCACTAAACTTGCAGCTTTCTGCCCAGGGCACTACAGTGCCACCAGCAGGCGAACTGGGTCCTAACAGCCTTTCTGAAAATGTTCCTTAGTTCCAGAGTTGGGAACTCTCTCCAGGTTGTGGACATTCCTTTTCTTTTTTTTTTCTCTTGTCGCTGGATTAATTATGGCACAGACACAACTTTCAGCCAAACAGCAGATCAAAGAAAAAAGCAAGGGTGGAGAGAAGAGATGGGTCGTGCGCCATTCTCCTTTAGCTTTTTCCTCTGGCCACTGAAATGACTTGTGTGACCAAAGGGTGATAGAGACTACTGCATGCCCCTGGAGAGCCTGGCGCAGTAAAATTGTAAGGGGTTGGGCAGACTGGTCTGCACTGATTGTTCCTGTACCTTATTGCCTTTGTATTGCTAACACTGCTTGTTTTTTGCCCATATATTGTCATGATTGCCTGATTGTTGCCCAAATAATGTCTAAAATTAAAAAATTTTGCCCATGTATTTGTCACTGTTTGCTATTTGTTACCAACATATTTTGATTGCTGCCACATATTGTTGTGTTTGCCCATTTGTTTTTCATATATTGTCATGATTGCCAGTGTGTTGGCCATATATTGTTAAACTTGTCCATTTGTGTCTCATGTATTGTCACGATTGCCAGTGTTGCCCTCTTTTAGTCATGATTTCTAGCATATTGCCCAAGCATTGTAATGATTGCGAGTGCGTTGTTCAAGTATAGTCACAATTGTCCATTTATTGCCTATATATTTTAGCAATGCCCAATCGTTGCCCACATATTATAAACAAAAATGCCAGTTTGGTGCCCCTGTTTTGTCAAATATTGTTTGCTGCCCATTTAATGCCAATGACCTGTGGCAAATGTTTCCAGCTATGCTCAGTACTTTAGGAACTTCAAGCAGCAGAAAGAGGAGGGTCTAAGTGTTGTTTGCCATAAGAGAGGAATTCAGTGAACATAATTATTCTACCTCTCTTTCTGAAAATGTGGTTGCCTGATTGTCATGATGACCCGCTTTCTTCCATAACTTCTCAGACAGTTATCATATGCCACACACATAGAGAGGAAAAAAAAGCCTCCAGAGTGTAAAATCATTAATTTAATAAAAAATATCCATAAAATCCATTTACTGCACAAATAACGCATCTATTAAAAGGATAAAAAAAAAAGAATTCTGTGGGCGAAAAATTCTATTTTGTGTGGGGGATTATTACTGAGGGATTTTTATGTCAATCATTTTGTTGCTAGCAGCCAGACTAAACCACAGCGCAGACTATAATTTTTCACTTTTCTCCAAAAGGATTGCTTTGCACTGATAGATCTAACAGAGTAGAACCTTGTCTTGTAAGAACTACCTAGACGCAGCATGTGAGTGATAGCTAGAGTATCCCTCACCTGGAGGGAACACAGGGCCAGGACCGTGTTTTTTCAAGGATTTCTTTGCACTGAGAGACTTCAATAACACCAATGGCTAGCATACAGGGGTTTCACCAATCAGAAACCAGTACTGTTTCTGCTATTCTGGCAACAGCTGCCTGTTTTTAAATCAAGTTTAGCAGAGATTAGCAGCAATAATAGATACATACTGTATGTGTGTCATGGTAATCCAGTGGACATATAAAAGTATCTGTGTAGGTGGGAGGTGAAGTGCGTATGTAGAGGAATGGAAGATGTCCAGATAACAATGTCATATATACACCATAAAGTGTGAGGTGGCTACAATAGGAGAGGGGATGCAGTGGGAGAATGGCTACAATGAGAAACCCTCTCACCTCTGGTGCTTGAAAAGAGAATTGTGACTGATACCTGCAAGAGAAGTTGATGTGATGAACCTACAGAGTTGTAATGATGATCTACTCTATATCTACAGGGACTCAGCCTATTCTGCGACATCTTGCTCAAAGAACCCATTAGGCACTGCAGAAAAAGTCAAGTCACTGGCTAACTGTGTATCCCAAGGTACCAGTATGTTTTAATAAGATGTGAAAGGGATTTGTACTGGAGAGCAAATGTCACAAATTGTGGTGAATATGGTAAAGCAAATGTCTGATGATCCCCCCTTTTTTTATCTATATCTCTCAAGCCGTGTACACACGATCGGTTTTACCGATGAAAACAGTCCGATGGACTGTTTTCATCGGACGAACCGATCGTGTATGGGCCCCATCAGTCTTTTTTCCATCGGTGTGAAAAAATAGAACATGTTTAAATTTATCTGATGGAAAAAAAAATGATAGCAAAATCCGATTGTCTGTGTGGAAATCCATCGGATTAAAAACCCACGCATGCTCAGAATCAAGTTGACGCATGCTCAGAAGCATTGAACTTCATTTTTCTCGGCTCATCGGAGTGTTTTACGTCACTGCGTTTGAAACGGTCGGTTTTTTGACTGATGGTATGTGGGCAAGACTGATGGAAGACAGTTTCATCGGATTTCCGATGGAAAAAACCATCGGATTAGAATCCATAGGATATCCGATCGTGTGTACAGGGCTTCAGGGTATGACGTTGAGAGGTCTCTCATCCATACATACCTACACTCCTTACTGTTCACATGCCACAAAAGACTGTCAGAGATTGCTTACATTTAAGAAAGACTGTCATAGATTTTAACATGAAGCTATGCTTTATTCTCAGTGATAGCTGGTGCGCATTATCCTGACATTCGTTTTTAAATATAAACTGTTTACCTCCAAGAATACCACGTATCACAAAAGAAGAATAATACTTATTGTAGCTTCCAAATAATCCTGATTGTGTCCCAGGCTCCATTTCTCACTGAATAATCAGCAGTTATGCATTCTATAGCAATGAAAAATGCCTGTAGGGTTTTATAAATTTCCTACAGAATTAGAAAAGTATTTTCTCAGCAATAATTTTGTTTAAAATAATTCATATCCCCCATGTATAGTTTTAGCAATTTATTGTGCAATGCTTTTAAAACACATGCCTGCTGTCTGAAAGAAAGACTACTGTGACACCATCAGCAGTTTTATTTTAGTACTCCTCTTAAAACCTGATCATGTTTTGTCCTTCACTTGCATCCAGTAGTAATAAATACCATGATTGCAGAGGTGTATTATTATAACCCCAAGCAGCTCAGGGCACACAGCAAAATATCGTTTTAAAAAGAGCATGACAATGTTTTGTAGAGAAAAAAAATGCTAGAGCTAATAATGTGCATCCAATATTTGTATTTGTAAGTAATAGTAATCATCATAATAATAATAATAATACATTTATATAGCATCATTATCTCCCTTGGCACTCTACAGATAATACTAATGTGTTACATTTTTTTTTTCAAAATATATGCAGACATAACAGGATATATTAGCAGAAGGAGACCTTAAATAAACTTTTATGTTCTAAAATAATAAGAAGTAGAAACAAAAGGTAAATAAATTAGTATATTATAAATACAGGTACTCTCCGGTCAAAACTGAGTATGAAAGCTTGAATTCCATTTAGAGAAACCTGGTTTCTGTTTCTGGTCTGTTCCAAGTATAGTTGTAGTACATTAGTCCCCCCTCTTCTCTTGTGTTATCAATCTGTGGGCTCAATTTGCTTACCTGTTTGTAATAGAGGAGTGAGATTCCCAAATATAGCCACTGTGGTGTCCTTGCTGTTATCCAACATACAGAAATCCTGATGCAGCTAACAGTCAGTTTAAGACCTGCTTAGAAGTTTTTTTAATCTCATACTGAAATGATTGTAATAATATAAATTAATTATCAGGACTCCATTTTGTTCAGAGCGCAAATATATGCCTGTTTGGACTCTGTATATTTTCTCTTGCTGATAATCTTGTATTTAATCTATATGTATATGTAAGGTATGTAGGAATGTTTGTATAACACACTCCCCATTATGTTGTTGTTGGTCAAGCCTGGAATCCTGTTTTAAACCTCAGGCAACACTTTATGACCAGGTAGCCATCTTCTGTTAATTGATAAACAAAACCTGTTTTCCTCTGTAGTCATGTAAAACAGCCCCTCCCTTATCTTTTGTCCTGAAGTCCATATATACTGTATGCCTCCTCATTAAAAGCAGACATACGAATGCATAACCTGCCTCTTGTGTTTCGTAAATATGATGTCTCCAGATGATCTGTACGAGCGCTGCTGGGAGACCTTAAAGAAGTATGGCTCATCCAGAATAACTAATATTTCCTTTCACACGCAACATTAAATTTATTGTTACTTTATATGACACAACAAACATAAATAAATAGGAGGCTTCTGGAAGCAGACCAACATGTGAGGAGTTGTGCAAAAACTGTCTGAAATGGACTACAGAGAATTCAGACTTGAAATGTATATAAAGCCAAAACTTTTTTTACCTGATGGCTCTATGTCAACATATACATAGGTAGTCTCCTTCTCCTCAACCCCATAGGACTATCTTTTTACAAATGTGCACTCCTTCCAGTCACAGTGTTCCTCTTTCATACTCCTCTCAATTCATTGGAACTACTGAGCTGTCACTTAGCTAGCCATGGTAAATCCCTGGTGGCCCACCTGGAGTGTGGTAAACACCTTACAGATGAGCTCCTTGGAAAAGGGAGCCCAGCTGCTGGTCTCTCAGTGCATATATGTTTTGATGCTGTCAGTAAACCTAATATTGGAGGGGTGGCTGGCAATGGCTACTGTGCTGGAATGCTTATCTGCATTCCATTTTGTGCGCAGTTTTGATGCGGGCTGCTTAGACTTTTGCACCAGAAGGTGCCACAATATTTTGGTTTGGGCCACAAGCGCCACATTCTAAATATACACACTAGTTGACACAAGTGCAAAACCAAGCCATCAGAAAGACTAGCAAAAGCAGAGAAGGTGTGCGATAGCTCCCTTGATGGATTGCCCTTTGGACATGCATGGATTTTTGATGGTATCTATTCCTTTTCAACCAGTACAAGTCAAACTGCAGGGCTTCCAGGTTGTTCTAAGTCCCCATCACCACTCTACAGCTTGCCTCACTCATAGGTCACCTGACAGATATCACTACCAGCGGCCTGTGCCTGATGGTTGCTGGGCCTGCCCAAAGTGACCTTACCAATGCACTTATGGAATGGCAGCTTCCTGGGTAGCAGCAGGTCGCATGTTTACAGAGATGATTTGTAAGGTGAATTCTTGGTCTTTACTCCATACCTTTATAACCCATTATTGTGTTAAGCCAGCTTCTCTTACGATTGTTGCCTTTAATGTGTAAGTACTTTTGTCTGCCACCTCTGTCAATAAAAAAAAAAAAAATCAACAATCCCATCCTGTATGGTCTTTTTATTTTCCATGTTTATGCTGACATGGAGCCATCAGGAGAACAGGAAAATTGTTTTTACCATAATTTTCCTTTCCTAATGAACTCCATGGAAAATTTTATCCCACCCCATTAGAGTAGGCTAGTTACATAACGCTGTGACTGGGGAGGGGTACAAATTTATGGATAGATGGTCTTATAGGGTAGAGAGGGAAGAAGCTATCCTTATGTATGCTGCCATGGAGGTCATTAGGAAAGGACAATTATGGTAAATATCCCCCAAATTTTTTTTTGGAGTAGAGCAGGATTAAAGAAAATCTGTCATTATGTTTTTTGTTACAGTTTTGTCCCCAACAACATAAATGCAGTACCTTTTCCCATGTTGCAAAGTCCTTTCTAACCATAGTTATGAGGTCTGACCTGCCCCCCTCCCCTCTTCTACTGCCATAGCTGATGCAAAACAGTTTTGGAATATGCATTTATTTCATGAGTTACATGAGATAATAAACACTTATCTGTGAGTTTTGATCAGCCAAGGAGCCTCAGTCAATACTTTTGGACAACGACCTCAGACACAGCAAGAGAAGAAAAAAATATTGATGGATGTACTCCTCATTGACTTTATTCATAAATGCCAAAAAAAGCATCACAAACAGTAGTGATGGACATCAAGATGTTCACGCGTTTCACGCTTACAAGGGCACTTAATCATGACCTACTGACTCACCCCTACAGCCTGCAATATAAGACCCATGGGCGTCCGCTCCATAGGGCAAGGGGGGTCAATTGCCCCCCCTGGAGCCACACTATATTTATATGGACATGAAGTGAAGCGGAATTATCCTCAAGAGCTATTTCACACTGCCAGCTGGCCACGTTATCGGTATAGCGCCGCTAGTTTTAGCAGCGCTTTACCATCGTTTTAGTGGCGCTATTCGGCTGCTAGAGGGGGGGGGTTTAAAAAAAATAGAAATTGCTAATCAGACAATGGCAGCTTGATCCTTCTATTAAGATTTTGCATCAGGTTTCTCAAACCTTTGCATGCCTGCGCTTTATGTCATAATGACTAAGCCCCTCCTCTTCATGACATTGTCAAAAAGGGACCGAGCATGGATGACCTTAAAATGATGCCCCCCCCCCTGAAAAAAGTTCAGCGGACGCCCATGATAAGACCTTAGATTCCCACAGCTTACAAGCAGCTGCAGCAAGTGAGTCAATCAGGCTCACAAATCCCATTCATAAAACCATTGTGGTAACAATATACAATGTTTACAATTCAACATAAACATACTAAACAACTCGCACAGCATCAAAAATATGCAAAAACCTTAAAGTGAGTACTTCAAAGCCTAGATCCCCCCCCCATATACAATCAAATACCACCCCAAGGCAATAACTAAGAGCCTGTTCTGAAAAGCTCAAGCTCCCACCTTTCCACCATGCAACACCTCACAGCAGCATAATGGGGAGTGGAGCGGAAGAGTACAGCAGGGAACAGAATCCTCGAACACCACTCCTAATACCATGCAATGGCAAATATCTGGCTGGCTGTATACCACCTCACAACGCTGTCCTGTCCTATGACGCTGTTTGAGTGGTCTGTGTTGTGAGTGGAGGACACAAGCGTTCGTGTGCTACGGCCGCGCCATGGCAGTAGGAGACAACTGAGCGAAGCGGTGCGCCAACCTGCTGGTTTTTCCAGCCACAGATACACAAAGCGGTAAAACTTTTTTCCTCCTGTCACTAATCGGGTGACAGAGTGCGATCAGCACTTGGAAATCTGCAGACATTCAAACCCGCAGACTTCATTGATCTGAGTTCCGTGTCAGGGAGGCGGTAATGTATGGCAAGATTATCCTCGTTATGCCTTTGATCACACCGCATGAAGCTACTACTCATTAATTCATGTGTCTCAGGTCCTGCTATTGCCTTGCATATGCCACACATTCAATCAATGAGATACTGTTACAAGTGTGTGAAACCGTAATGGATATAAAGCCTGTTGGTATATGAACTGAATGCCAACGTGGAGTGTGAAACTTTGTGTGTGCTGTTTTTGTGAAGCCCTCTGGGAAAGTGGAAAAGGTACTGAATTTCTGAATTCACTTGGAAGGACTTTTTTCTAAATATGATAAGTTCGCACTTTAGGGAAATTTTTCCATGGTGTTGTGATACCCCTTTTTTTCAACTCTTTCTCACTTGTTGTTACTTAAAGTGGAGCTCCACCCTATTTCAAGACATGAGCTCAATCATAATGCAGCCTGTAAAGCAAGTGAAAACAGTAGTCTTTTTTTTTTATTTCTGTTCAGTACCTTTGTTTTCCGATAGCTTCCTGTCTGTATGAAGTGCGGGTATTCTGCGGGTAGTGCGTCACTTCCTGTAACCGCAGTGTGCCCTGGGAGCTTCTTGTCACAGCTCCCAGGAGTCATTGCGGAGCCTTGCTATCAGCTATCGCGGGATTTCGTAAGCCGGAAGTGACGCGATCACATCAACAAACTTCAGAGGGCGTTTCAAAAACCTCCGTTAGAAACAAGGGACAACAATCATTAGTCACCATTACGTTACCGGAGCATTTACATATGAAATTGTGAAAGAGGGCATTGTCAGGACCTTCACAGCTGCAGGTCTCTCCCGTAGTGAGCGATGCTTTAGTATGTATTTATTACCTGTGGTTTTGTTTACATCACAACGGGGTGGTAACTTTCGCTAAAGACGCCGCTCGTTGTGATGGCAACCTGGAAGTTGATATCCCTGCTCGCCGCTACGACTGAGCATGTGCGGGAACGAGCTCACCGCAACAAGGAAATGAGTGCTTGTGGGCTTCTCATGCCCACAAGCAAAATGGAAACC
This sequence comes from Rana muscosa, assembly GCA_029206835.1. Classification (NCBI taxonomy): domain Eukaryota; kingdom Metazoa; phylum Chordata; class Amphibia; order Anura; family Ranidae; genus Rana; species Rana muscosa. The sequence goes on along the minus strand of CM055122.1, from coordinate 189,119,250 downwards.
GCGGTACTGGGAGAATAGAAGTTCTAATTCAAGACGAAATTGGAAAGCGGAGGACTTAAAATAGCTAAACAGTGAGTACTGTTTAAGTATGCCATAAACAAATTAATGACCAAAAAAAAACCTTGGCCGTGGGAGATCCGCTTTAAGGATTAATTTACCATCAACATTGTTGTTACCAAAACCCAGCATGTTTCCTCAAGTGTTTACATGATAGGCTCCAATCAACTTTTCAACAGGGCCTTTCCGTTACCTTAGTGCCTCTCTCCCTCCCACATTTGTATTAACCCATTGTCAGCCACCTATTAATTAGCGGAATAAGGGGATACATTTGATCCAATCCTATTAATTAACTTTATTGAACTTGATACCAATGGGTTAAAACAACATGTCCGGACTATGTGCAGTGTTTCATGGATTGTTATATGTTTGTCTTGTTTGTCCCGTCTGTCTATGGTATTTAATTCAATGCCTGATTGGCCGCAATTAATTTTTATAAATTGCACTTTTCTAGCCTACTTTTTTTATACTAATATTTAATGTGTATATGGAATAAATTCTTTAATATTGATTAATTCCAGTTTATGAGCTATTCTTTGTTGCCTAAAGTAACCCCCTTTCCTGGTATGTCTATAACCAGGTAACCCTCCCTTTCCTTCTGTATACCACTGCACCTAAAAAACAAGTATCACAACAAAACAAAATAAGAAGAAGGTCCTCTGGGACCTGTTATAAAGAATCCCCATTTACAAAATGCACAAATCAATACTGCAAATCAGCGAGAGATAACAATAAATGGAACATACTGTACCTCAGTCACATGCTCTATCCTATATTAACCCTGATATGAGGCCACCAAATATTGGGTGCTGTCCTACAGGAATATAAAGAAAAACCCACCAGGGAGAAACCTAGAGAGTTGGACTCCCCCTGGATAAAGAAGCCACAGGTGGACCACGCCGCTTATGAAAACAGATAACTTTTAATGGTACAAAAAAATTAATTAAATAATAATAGAAAAATCAATACACAAATTACTGATGCTCAAAAAAACCCACACCAGCACCCACAGACAATTAAAATTAATATGATGACGTCATCAATATTAAAACCACAAACTACTTAAATGCGGACGCATGCATGCATTAGAGCAGGGTAATCAACTGGAAAATTGGTCCAGGTAATGGCCCTGTGTATAATAGGGCCAGTCAATAGGGCTAGACCAGTTCCAAAGGAACATGAAAAATGCAGATATAGCTGTGCAATGAAAAGCTGAAACTGGGATAAAAAAGTGACACCATGCAAAAAATACGGGTCTAATTGAGTATTTTGGTATGAAATAGCAATGATGAATGAAAATTGGATAGGTCACATTATATCAATCTATTCACTGGTTGAAGCAAGCAAAAAGCAGAAAAAGCAAAAATAGAAAACGCAGGTCAATGCAGGGCAGCAAATTGGCAGCAGACAGCAAAAAAACACTGAGTGTGGATAAGACAGGCAGTTGTGATCATCAAGTGGCTAGATGAAACAGCAGCATGAACAGCGGCCTGAATAAAGTGACATTGCTTGGACCGAAGGTCCCCTCACCCAGCCTGGGAGCAGCAGACACTCGTCCTGTGTTGCAGGGTTTGTCTTCTCTGTATCAATAGGAGGCATTCACAACAGATAATACGGCCGTAATTGGCATGTTCACCCCGTGCGGGGGTCAAAGGTGCTGATTCTCCTAGATAAGAGGAATATTAGTGCCTTGTATAAGTCTTCCAGGCGTCAGTCATCCAGGATCGGGCAGAGAGCTAAAAGTCCCACTCCCACAATCACTCAAGCCACATATAGAGAGCCTGCTACACAGCGTGATGCTTCAACTCAGCTCAGCTCAGTCCAGTCCAGTCTCAGTGCAGAGCGCATGCGTCCATACAGCGTAGCTGTGTGTAACGGAGGAACGTTACTACAACATGTAATCCGACATGTTTCAGCCCTACAGGAAGCAGATGTTACATACTCTTAACCAATTACAGCTGATAATTAAACTTTTGACCTTACAAGGCAATTCATGCAGCATAATAAATGGCAAAAGCAACCAAAGCATGGAGACACAATTATGTGATGTATAAATGCGACATATAATATATGATCATGTATTTATATTTAAGGACATGCCCATAATTAAATATGGTAATTTCATCTAATTGGTTATAGTTCATATTATGTAATTCTTGAAACTAGTAAGATATTCTAGCATTTACTGTTTATATACCATTACACTGTGCTGTATATAAATTGAATGAATGGAGGAAATAGCTTAAAATATACTCTCTGTTTAAGTGTCAGCCAGTGAAGGAACTGATAAGAGAGACATTTGAGAAACCAGAAGATTGGTAGATGAGTTGAGCTGCAGAGGGTGGATTGGAGTAGGATACATTAGTCAACCCATTTTATGATGAGAACATGCACTCATCATTTCACTTTTGTCATCTATGAGCAAGAGGCGGATAAGAAAAAAAAATTATGTTAGAAAAGACAGGGGGTAGACATTGTGTATAAATGTGAGATTTAAAGTGACCCTTTCAGCACAGACTCATTTGTTTTGACATTACATACCTGCTAAAAGAAGAGTCACTTTACTTTACCTTTATGATGGCCTGTTTGTTCAAATGCTGCTTCTTTACTGCTTAAAAGCCACTGTGGAAATTTGAGCGATCAGATGGGACAAATACCTGTTTCCTCTACGCATATTCTGTTTCCTCCTACCAACTTGTACAGGTGGGGAAGCAAGTATTCCACAGATCCAGAAGTGTGGAATACATGCAGCATCCAACGAGTAGCAGAGAGGTGGAGTTTTAGCAAACAGACCACTGAAATTGTATGTAATTCTATACAGGTAGGTATGACTCTAAGCTGATGAGGTCACTTTAAATGAGAGCACACAATCAAATATTACCCTAATCCAAACTTTTTTCAACCTTTTAACATGGAGGAAACCCTTTATCTAAAAAAAAAAAAAACTGTTAATAAATACTGTACATCATTATATATCAGTCTGATGATCAGTGGGAAGAATGCTTCTTACATTTGCAGTCAGTGAGAGCAATCCCCCCCTTGTATATACACTTCGTACCAGACGGACGTCCATGGACGTCTTTGAGTCTGAGCCGGGATATCTGAATGATGCCTGCAGCTACAGGCATCAATCAGATATAATTTTTTAGAGCCGGCGATTCTGTACACCGTAAGAATGATCATAGCGGCTGTTCCACCGCTTGATCGTTCTTACAGGCGGCGAGAGGGGATGCCCTTCCTCCCGCCGCCTTCCGGTGCTTCTACTGACTCACCTGTGCGATCGGTGACTCTGTGACAGGATCTGCTGGCCCCGGCTTCTTACAATAGAGATTTCCGGTGGACCAGATGGTAGCCATGATCGTTCGGAGGCCGGGCGCGATGTTATGACGTCACGCCCGGCCTCTGCATTCAAAAAAACGGCGCCGCCTCGGCTAGGAAGCGGTTATAGTTTATTTTTATTTCAGGCTTCCCAGCCTAGAGGTGAGATGTGGGGTCTTATTGACCCCATATCTCACTGTAAAGAGGACCTGTCATGCTTATTCCTATTACAAGGGATGTTTACATTCCTTGTAATAGGAATAAAACTGATCAATTTTTTTTTTAAAGTGCCAAAGTAAAACGTTTAAAGTAAAATTAACAATAAAAATTTTTTTTATAAAAATTAAAGTGCCCCTTTCCCCGGTAGCTCGTACGCAGAAGCGAATGCATACGATAGTCCCGCCCACATATGAAAACGGTGTTCAGAACACACATGTGAGGTATCGCAGTGAACGTTAGAGCGAGTGCAATAATTCTAGCCCTAGACCTCCTCTGTAACTCAAAACATGTAACCAGTAAAAAAATTTAAAGCGTCGCCCATGAGGATTTTTAAGTACCGAAGTTTGGCGCCATTCCATGAGCGTGTGCAATTTTGAAGGGTGACATGTTGGGTATCTATTTACTTGGCGTAACTTCATCTTTCACATTATGCAAAAATTGGGCTAACTTTAATGTTTTAATTCATGAAACCGTTTTTTTTCCCAAAAAAATGCGTTTTGAAAAATGATTGCGCAAATACTGTGCGAGATAAAGAAGTTGCAACCGCCATTGTATTCTCTAGGGTCTTTGCTTAAAAAAACATATATAATGTTTGGGGGTTCTATGTAATTTTCTAGCAAAAAATTTGGATTTTTACATGTAGGAGCGAAGTGTCAGAATTGGCCCGAATGCGAAGTGGATATAAAAAGATCCTTGGTGTCAGTGGAAACTTATTTGAGAGAAATGTCTCACTGTTTAAGGACAACACAGAAAGACAAAAAATCTCCTGCGCTCTCGGTGTATCGTCAAAACACGGGTAGTGTGGTTCCGTCTAAAGGCAAAGTCTAAAGTCTTGCAGCCCTCCTCAGAACAATGGGTGTTCATGTGGCTAGAAAAAAGAAAGAAAAAAGGAGGGCGCACCGACCTAGTGTATTACCACTTAGACGTTTTATTTAAAATATAAAAAAGCAGTAATCCTACTCACAAACGGAGCTTAAATAAAAGCTTATCGGACAAATCAGCTGGAAATTCTTTGGCACCTGCCGACTGGACTCGATGACAGAGAGGGTCGGACAATACTTCAGACAACTGGATAGCTGACGCGTTTCTGGGGCGCACCCCTTTCCTCAGAGCCTAGATGGTCCATGATCTTTTATTTAAGCTCCGTTTGTGAGTAGGATTACTGCTTTTTTATATTTTAAATAAAACGTCTAAGTGGTAATACACTAGGTCGGTGCACCCTCCTTTTTTCTTTCTTTTTTTTTTTTTTCTTTTTTTTTTTTTCTTTCTTTTTTCACTGTTTAAGGAGCCACTAGCAACCTCTGGAGGAACCCTAGGGTTCTACAGAACCTTGGTTGAGAAACGTTGCCCTAAGCAATGAGCTTGAGGACTGCAGTTAGGGACTTTTATTAACAGTAACTGATATATGAGTAAGGTAAGGAGACAGGCGATAGTAAAGAGGTTCTACAATATCAATAATATATAGTGCTTGTATAGTTTCCTAAAATCATTCCTTATGTTATTTTATCGTAATCCAATCAAATTGATGTGTGGGAGAATAGACAATGGGAGCCAGTCTGTGCTCCATCCTAACGTGTTAAGGTGCTGAAGTCTGAAGAGAGATGAATAACAAATGGAAGATATCAACCATTTCAAGTGATGATGCCCAATTAATAGTCCATCAATCTGACACAGCAAAGTTGTAACAATGATTTTTGGCTGCAGTATGGCAGAGGGGTGGAATTTACAAAAGATGATTAGTAGAATTACAAATACAGTATTTTGATAGATAGAACAGTTCACTTATATGTAAATCAACTAAGTTTTTTTTTGCCTGGGGTTTCTTTTTAAACACATTAATCACTGTACTGACTTGATGCTAATTTTTAAAACACTACTGTAGTTACATGTACTTTACTATTTTCCATAGTAACTTAAAATGATTAGTAGGTATACAAAAAAAAAAAAAAACACTTCCCACTATGCCTAAGATGCTACTGTAATTACGTAGCTGATTGTTAAATTTTTCATGAACCCTAGCCCTTAATTTCCACTTTGGAAATAAAATATTTATGCTTGGAATATTCAGCAAAGAAATGACATTATCTAGAGGACAGTTAAAAAAAATCAACACCACTTTTAAGATCGCTAAGATCCCTCTTTATTGTTTTTTTTTTTTCTGGTAAGCTTGAGGAGAAAAAACAATAACACCACAAATACAATGATTTAAGAAACAAATTACAGAAAATTTAGTGAATTGTATTAGTAGATTAGCATGGAGCTCAGTAGAGCATTTTTAAAACAGATAATACTGTACCTACTATAAACATTCTATTCCCCATTTTATGATAGTGTGTGGAGCCATGCAAATCATTCCTCTTTGTCCCTGGGCCAACTGTACTTCCCAAATTGCTGATTTACAGCACAGATACACATTTTTGTTATAGAGTAGTGAATCTATCTTGTGTCCCAAATAAACTTTTTGGTGGCAGCATTTTATAAAGATGTGCTGCCCACAGCAAACAATCAGATTGTAAGTTTCATTCCTAAAGCTGAACTTTGAGATAAGGAAATATTGTCTATATACAAGAGGCATGTGTTTTCGTTCTTGAATTTTGATGTACCTTGTGTATAACTTCCAGATCTGTGCAGTAATCCAGTGTGAAACGTTGTCTCTGTGCAAAAGCTACCTGTAATAAAGACTACTGTATATACTCGAGTATAAGCCGAGTTTTTAAGCACAATTTTTTGTGCTGAAAATGCCCCCCTTGGCTTATACTCGAGTCACCTTTTTGCGCCTGATCTCCTGAACTTTGGGGAGCTGGTACACATGTAGCCCCACTCTTCCTCTACAAGTGTGCAAAGTTTCTTGTCCGGGGAACCTACGGCCGGGGAGAACCGATTTTTCAAAAACCGGGCACCCCTTCCATAGACTCCCATGTTAAACGGTCATTTCTCTGGTGACTTTGAGGACCCGGTACCAGCCGATCGTAGGTTCTCTGGACCCCAAAGTTAGCACACATGTAGCCCCACTCTTCCTCTACAGGTTTGCAAAGTTTCTTGTCCGGGGGACCTATGGCCGGGGAGCACCGATTTTTCAAAGCCGGGCACCCCTTCCATAGACTCCTATGTTAAATGTCAGTCTAGTCATGTACACAGTGAGGCATGGACACAGTGAGGCAAAGTGAGGCACATCATAGGCTTATACTCGAGTCAATACGTTTTCCCAGTTTTTGTGGTAAAATTAGGTGCCTCGGCTTATATTCGGGTCGGCTTATACTCGAGTATATACGGTAGTTACTGATGTGCAAAAGTGACTGGTCTTGTATCTGCCCAATCATGTCGTTTTCTGCAGGCAGCTTGTAATGGATGGGGTCTTCAAGGTCTCTCCTGCAGCTCTGCACTCTCATTGATGATATCAAACAATTTTTTGGGTTTGTAAAGGTATTTGGTGCACACAATGTGGTGTTATATTCTTTGAGTACTACGTAAAATGTAAATACCGTAAATGATTTGGGTCTGGAGTTCAACTCATACTAATGTATTATACAGATCTAAGACCCTGCCTGTGATGACATTAGCATGACTGCTACACTGTAAGAGAAGATATGGAACCTCTTCACTGACAATGATAGAATGGTGAGGTTTTCCAATATTCAACACTGTCCCCAATTCTTTTCATACCTGACACAATATTTGACCATTTCATCATCCATACATCAAGTGCTGTGCTAATAAATAAATGAATGAAAACATTAAGTGAAAAAACGTAAACACAAATATAGTCCTTAACCACTTCCTTACTGGGCACTTAAACCCCCCCCCCCCCCCCCCGCCCAGGCCAATTTTCAGCTTTCAGCGCTGTCATGCTTTGAATGACAATTGCGTGGTCGTGCGACGTGGCTCCCAAACAAAATTGACGTCCTTTTTTTCCCCACAAATAGAGCTTTCTTTTGGTGGTATCTGATCACCTCTGCGGTTTTTATTTTTTTGCGCTATAAACAAAAAAAGAGCGACAATTTTGAAAAAAACACAATATTTTTTACTTTTTGCTATAATAAATATCTCAATTTAAAAATAAATAAATAATTTTCCTCAGTTTAGGCCGATATGTATTTTTCTACATATTTTTCGTAAAAAAAATCTCAATAAGCGTTTATTGATTGGTTTGCGCAAAAGTTATAGCGTCTACAAAATGGGGGATAGATTTATGGCATTTTTTTTTTTTACTAGTAATGGTGGCGAGCTGCGATTTTTGTCAGGACTGCGATATTGCGGGGGACACGTTGGACACTTTTGACACTATTTTGGGACCATTCACATTTATACAGCGAACAGTGCTATAAATATGCATTGATTACTGTATAAATGTGACTGGCAGGGAAGGGGTAACACTAGGGGGCGAGGAAGGGGTTAATGTGTTCCCTGGGAGTGATTCTTACTGTGGGGGGGGATGGGACTGACTGGGGGAGGTGACCGATGGTTGTCCCTATGTACAAGGGACACACCCGTCTCCTCTCTCTAACAGGAAGTAGATCTCTGTGTTTACACACAGAGATCCACGTCCCTGGCTCTGTAAATGGCGATCACGGGTACGTGGGGGACATCGCGACCGCCAGACACGCGCATCGGCACCCGCGTGACCTGGCGGGCACAGTTTTTCCCCGATGCGCACATTGAGGAAGTAAACAGCAGGACGTCCTAGTGTCCCTAGAGTGCCGCCCATGTCCGTGGATAGTTTGGAGGATTGCACGTTAACCAGCCTATTTGACCTTTCTTTCATTAGTCTTCTGGTAAGAGTATACCTGATTCCACTTGGTGGTGGTGCTTTTTCCTAGGAGGTGACAGTTGAATCACTACTCAGCTATTGGTTCCAAAGCACAAGTGGGACTTTTTCCAATTCTGGATGATTTTTCCTTTACAAATGTTTATTTAAGGACTATAGTTGTGTTTACCTTTTTTCACTTAAGGTTTTCATTTATTTACATGCTTGATGTATGGATGTTTAAATAACCATGACAAATATCTCATGGTGTGTCTGCAGCTTTATATTTCAAAGAGTATTCACAGTATATATGTTACACAAGCCTGTTTTTCTTTCACAGTTTTATATTTGACTATTTCATATCTTATTTGTACTGCAAACATGTTCATGACTCTCACACATTTCTGTTGCACAGAATAAAAAAAAATGTTTATGTTATTTGAAACTTCATTTATTCTGAAGATAATGTAAAATACAAAATATTTTTCTTCATATTCACCTTCCTAGGTCTTTACCACCATCTGACATCTCCTCCATCCTGAGTATCGCTGAAACAGACCATGCTCATCTGATACCCAAGTGAAAGAATATTCTTTATACAGTAGTGAAGTTCACTGGATGACTCAAGCTTGTGGTAACAGTTTCTCATCTAAAAGACTAAATTCTAATAGTCACGGCTATGATGGTGTCAGGACAGCATCAGATGATGAAGTGCACTTGCATCAATGTACAAAACAAGGGTCACTGCCAGACAGCTGTGTGCATGCAGGTTTGCATGAGCATGCTAATTCACATGAACATGCTGTTTCACACAGATATGCTGCATAGATATATAGCCATGTAGGTGCACAGGCATCCATGCCTAATCCCAATAGTATAGAATAAATGCAGTGCTAATAGTGAAAACAAAATACAAGTGTAAAAGAGAATATAACATCAATGTGAATAATCTAAAATGGTGAATAAAATGGATAAAACATATATGTGTACAAAAGAATATATAAAGAGAAAAAAAGTCCAAAAGAAGTGTCCATGCAATCATGAAAATGATATAATCCAAATTCATATGTGATCTGATTCCACCACATGATCTACCATCACAGTAGGATGGACTCTTACCAGAATAATAGGACTCTATTACAGAGTCAAAAACGCCCAATATATATATATATATATATATATATATATATATATATATATATATATATATGGCAGCAGGTCTCATTCAGCCACAGGATTAAGCATATGGCTAATTCAATGGCAGCTCCGTGGATGTACAAGGAAGTATTCCCATCATAGATATGAAATAAAATAGAGCATCCACATAATGTAAATTTGTATAAAACTGTCAGTTGGGTGGAAGGCTCCAGGTGGGGTATTTTGACTGCACACTTTTTTCTGACTGGTTTTGCTAGCAGCTAGTGTTTGTCAGCACGTTTTCTTCCTCCTTTTTTACAAATGACTCAAGCTTGTGGTAACAGTTCCTCATATGAAAGGCTAAACTCAAATAGTCACATCTATGGTGTCAGGACAGGTGCACTTGCACCAATGTACAAAACAAGGGTCACTGCCGGCCAGCTGTGTGCGTGCATGTTTACATGAGCATGCTAATTCACATGAATATGCAATTTCACACAAATATGCTGCTTAGATATATAGCCATGTAGGTGCGCAGGCATGCATGCATAATCCCAGTGTTCACATCAGACAGCTTATTTAAGGAATAGGACTGAGTCAGGAAGTGGCTGTTCTTACCCTACAACCCAAATCGGCATTTGTTCCTGTGATCTGCATACCTGTTGCTAACTTGACCTGACCTCTAGACTCATCTCTGCTCTGACTTCCTGCTGTGATTTGGCTTGATCCTGACCCTGTGCTTTGTTAGTCTGCTTGTTGCTGACTCTGGCTCATCACTGCTGACTTACCAGTATGACCTTGGCCTGCTGCGTAACCATGATTTTGCTGACTTCTGTCTTGCCTGCTGTCTGCCTTCTCAGTTTTTGACCACCTCCTGTCTCACACCATGCTTTCAGCCTGTCACGAGTTTCATTGTTCCTGCCAGCTGCTTTCCAGTCTGTGTTGCTTCTTCTGTAGCACTGCTCCTCAATGATCTTCCGATCATCCTGCATGTGCACCTTGCAATAAAGCTTTATGCCAGAAAGTGAACTTTAGCGCACTTAACATTTGGTACCCATGCCACCCTGTGCCTCTGCATCCTCTATTATCCATTCCAGGGGTGTTAGAACCAGAAGTACTGTATAAGGGAGGCCCTCTGACCATCTTTGCCTCTAACCAGGCACATGAAAGGCCAGGGTGGAGGGAGGGCTCTAATCTGTGGCCTGCGAGATGGAGACAGCCATTTGCTTGTCCTTATCTGGCTCTTGGGGCACTATTCCTCCTACTAATATAAGGCACCTTATACCACTGACACCAACAATGAGGTACAATTTCTTCCACAATACCAACATTGGAGCACTATTCCTTCCACTGACACTAACAATGGAATACTATTCCTTCCACTGACACCATGGATAGGGCACTATTCCTCCCACTGATACCAGTGATGGAGCATTATTCCTCCCTCTGACACCAATGATGGGGCACTATTACTTTAACTAATACCAATTATGGGGCACTATTTCTTCTTCTATTGACTGCAGGCTCTGTGTATTTTTTTTTATTTCCACTGACCACCAAGTCTGAGACATTGTTTACTGATGTTTGGCCATTTTCTACTCCCACTGGCCACAGTCTGACCCCAGTAAAGTTTGCAGGACAGTAAACTGGCCCATTGTTTAGAAAGTTTGGAGACCCCTGCCTTAGACCTAGACAAAAGTAAACATTTGGTGGGGAATTAAACTTTGCCTCATAGAACCAAAAATGGACTTAAAGATTATCTTTTTTTTTTTTTGCAAAGTAGCTAATAGGTTAGTTTCCATTGCACCTGTCTTGGTAAATTTATATTCACAATCCTGTGAGATACTTTGTAAAATTCTTCAGTTGGGGATATCACAATATTTTACATTTCACAGAAAGTGTTTTTATGCTTAAATAGTTAGATTACCTTTTTCAATAAAATACACCATGCGTGCAAGGGGACCTTGTGTGTTCAAAACCCGTATACAGCTTTAATAGTAATAAGCTTAGTTAAATAGCCAAATCTGTAGGCCATTTGAGTCCCCCCTGAAGATTGGCCAAAAAGCTCCTAGAGGTAGCTATGCTGCATCCTGTCGTGTTGCTAGAACACTCTAACCCTTGGACCCCCCAGCAACTTCACAGGAGCATGTGTTCTCCTCATTTAAACCTCAGTACAGCATGCTATTGCTCCCTCTCTCACAGCAGCGGATGAGCTCAATGATGAGCACACTATTATTTTTTTTTATAATTGTAATTTTTATTGGATTTTAAAGAACAAACAAGATATTGTTACATTAAGCACAATACACAGATATCAAATACATAGTGATATCAGAGAAAGAAGAAGAAAAATAAAAATAGGAGGAATCAGTCAAGCAATGTCCATAAGTACAGAGCACAGGGGTGCTCGGTACACCATATCAAAGATATATATAAAACAAACAACTTGTAGGTTTACAATAGGGATTAATAACCAAAATGCAATCGTAAACGTTAAAGACAAGGATACCTATTTAGTGCACATGGTAGGCAGCATAAACACAGGAAGGTACCAGGTGACAGGCATAGAAACAGGGAAGGAGAGCAAAAAAAAAAAGGATATATCAAGGTGTAGCAAGTGGCGCGAGGGTCCCATATTCCAATCGATCCCAAGGTTCCCATACTTTATTGAATTGGGGAATTATATCATGTACAGAAGCCGTTAGGTACTCCATCCTCTGAATCTCAGCCACCAGATGGAGAAACCTAGGCCAAGGAGGAGGTGTCAATAAAAATAGGTATCAAAATACAACCGCTCCTAATATCTTGTACCACCACTGCGCCAATACAAAAAAATGTGAAAAAATATATTTAACTAAAGCTGCCACTTAAAATGATAAATATGAAAACAGAATTTAAACCTAAAAACACGCAGGTGAAAATTAGGAGAAAATGTAGCGCTAATAAACGAAAATCACTAAACTAATATAATAACATTCACTAGTGAAACTGTGATAATCAAATTGTACTCCACGTGACATGTGATAAAATTCAAAAACAATAGTCCATAAAGTGAAATAATGTTCCAAAGAAGAAAGAAATATTCCAAAAAGAGATGTGTAGTCTTCTTAATAGAGAATATCTTCCACCCCACCGTGCACGTATCAGCTCCCCTTTGAAAATACACTCACCAGCTGTAAATGCCTCCCACTCTCGTGTTCGGCTCAAAGGCTTGCTAGTTAACCACTAGAAGGTGAACGACCATCAGCTGAAAGCTTGTGTGTCAACACAGGATGTTCCATACATGTAAAAATAAAAAGGTGCTCCAATAGTGTAAAATAGTAACGACCAAATTTATTCAAATACACAACCACACTTCAAATATTACACTCACATGATATGAAAATAAAACCAGCCTTAAATCAATCACAGCAAGCAGAAAAAAGTGTAAGATGACACTGCAGTGATTTGCGGTCACGGCGGACCCAAGGTGTACGCTCGGTACAGGTCTCTCACCCCCTCCTGAGCTCCGGGTCACAGCAGCCGTGTAGCGTTCTTAGCCTCAGCGTGTCACGATAATGTCAATAATAATGCAGCCATGCACCCGACGTTTCGTCACTAGGACTTATTCATGGGATTGGCTGCTCATTCCCTCACAACTTCCCTTTATGCTTTCCCACCTGCCTCTCACCAGAACTTCAATCCTGCACCTGCACACTTCCTGTGTCCCCATGACCGCAAAGTGCTAACATGCCGATGCCCGGTGACACACAGACATAACAGCTTGCGCTTGTTAGTGTGTAAAAAAATGCAAAACAATAGTTTAAATGGTTTAAAGCCTCACTGTTGAGAGTATGGTGTGCAGCAAACTAATAATAATACAAATAAAATGGAACACAAATCCATTTCAAATTTAAAATCATACCTGAAAAGAGAACCACTATAATTTGGTATAATAATTAATGGGGCTTAAGAAGCATCTATTTAGCAGGTCATAATGATTGCTAAAAACTAATTTAACTGTATCAAAAATACAGGAAAATAATTACATTTATTAAAATTATTAAAATTATTAAAATCTCCTCTAACAAAATAAGGAGGGCTGTCACATACATGATGTAACAATGGATGGTCTCATCAAAAGGGTCGTAAATGAGCCATCCACCGCAACACCCCAAATCCCAGAGCCATTCGGCACATGATGGCAACTGTGCTTCAAATTAACCCCGGATTCAGGTATATTTACAGGCACCAATGGTAAAGCCAAATAACTGCTGTCTGTAAGACCTCCCTCTTTTAAATAAAAACGTCACAACCGCAAAAGGCGAGGGGAAGACACTGTATAGAAACGTGCAAGTTACTGCACAATCCCAAACAGTGTCAACCCACATGGAACTAGATGCTCACTAATCAAATGAGCCTAATTATACGTAATATGAAGAATAATAAAAAAATGTGAAGAATAATAAAAAAACACCAAATCTTATTGGAACAGGCACAGTAGACAATTATTATAGAAAAAATCATTCTAAAAAAGTAGGGAAAAATAAAATGATCACTATAATTACTACAAAGCTGGTCAGAAATTATTAATAAAACAGTTTAAGTCGACTTCAATGTTTAACCCTCTAGGGCTAAGACACTTGAGCAGAAAAATCCAGCGGGTTTCCCTTTGGGACAGGTCTCTCACCCTGTTGGAACCCCTTCAGGCTGGATAGACAACATCTATCCCACAAAATTGTAATAAAGACGGATCCTGGTTGTGCTTTTCCTTAAAGTGTAATGACACACTATGGAAGCGGAACCCCTTTCTTATATTGCTAAGTCTAAGTGGACATCATCCATCATGGATTAGGAACATTCCAAAAGGCCAAATGTTGAGGGTCCGTCGTAACTGCACAAAATTTCTGCAGAAGGGATATACAGAAGGCTCTTTAAATGAAATAATCCAGGAGGTATCTGAGATACCAAGAGAACAATGCCTGAGAAAAAAATCTACAGAGGAGATACCAAAAACTGAACACCAACTGGGGTTAATTTCTAACTTCCATTGCCAGTATAAAGAGATCGAAAACATCTATAAAAAACACTGGCATATACTTGGGAGGGACAGACATCTTGGGCAAATAATAACTCAACAACCGAAATTTATATACAGGCGTGCCCCCAATTTCGGTGACCAAGTAGTAAGGAAGATTTTGGACCCCCCAGATAAGCAATTTCTAAAGATTGACTTAAAAGGTTTTTTTGCCTGTAGAAAATGCATTTGCTGTAGGACTGTTAGGGTAAGCAATAGAGGAAAAACTGAAGTCTCTAGTAGTGATGGGGAGTCCTTTGACATTAATGAATTCATCACGTGTAATTCCACACATGTGGTGTACTTAATGTGGTGTCCATGCGGATTACTGTATGTAGGAAGGACCAAAAGGCTTCTGAGGGTACGAATATCTGAACATTTATCAAATATAAGAAAGGGGTTCCGCTTCCATAGTGTGTCATTACACTTTAAGGAAAAGCACAACCAGGATCCGTCTTTATTACAATTTTGTGGGATAGATGTTGTCTATCCAGCCTGGAGGGGTTCCAACAGGGTGAGAGACCTGTCCCAAAGGGAAACCCGCTGGATTTTTCTGCTCAAGTGTCTTAGCCCTAGAGGGTTAAACATTGAAGTCGACTTAAACTGTTTTATTAATAATTTCTGACCAGCTTTGTAGTAATTATAGTGATCATTTTATTTTTTCCTACTTTTTTAGAATGATTTTTTCTATAATAATTGTCTACTGTGCCTGTTCCAATAAGATTTGGTGTTTTTTTATTATTCTTCACATTTTTTTATTATTCTTCATATTACGTATAATTAGGCTCATTTGATTAGTGAGCATCTAGTTCCATGTGGGTTGACACTGTTTGGGATTGTGCAGTAACTTGCACGTTTCTATACAGTGTCTTCCCCTCGCCTTTTGCGGTTGTGACGTTTTTATTTAAAAGAGGGAGGTCTTACAGACAGCAGTTATTTGGCTTTACCATTGGTGCCTGTAAATATACCTGAATCCGGGGTTAATTTGAAGCACAGTTGCCATCATGTGCCGAATGGCTCTGGGATTTGGGGTGTTGCGGTGGATGGCTCATTTACGACCCTTTTGATGAGACCATCCATTGTTACATCATGTATGTGACAGCCCTCCTTATTTTGTTAGAGGAGATTTTAATAATTTTAATAATTTTAATAAATGTAATTATTTTCCTGTATTTTTGATACAGTTAAATTAGTTTTTAGCAATCATTATGACCTGCTAAATAGATGCTTCTTAAGCCCCATTAATTATTATACCAAATTATAGTGGTTCTCTTTTCAGGTATGATTTTAAATTTGAAATGGATTTGTGTTCCATTTTATTTGTATTATTATAAGTTTGCTGCACACCATACTCTCAACAGTGAGGCTTTAAACCATTTAAACTATTGTTTTGCATTTTTTTACACACTAACAAGCGCAAGCTGTTATGTCTGTGTGTCACCGGGCATCGGCATGTTAGCACTTTGCGGTCATGGGGACACAGGAAGTGTGCAGGTGCAGGATTGAAGTTCTGGTGAGAGGCAGGTGGGAAAGCATAAAGGGAAGTTGTGAGGGAATGAGCAGCCAATCCCATGAATAAGTCCTAGTGACGAAACGTCGGGTGCATGGCTGCATTATTATTGACATTATCGTGACACGCTGAGGCTAAGAACGCTACACGGCTGCTGTGACCCGGAGCTCAGGAGGGGGTGAGAGACCTGTACCGAGCGTACACCTTGGGTCCGCCGTGACCGCAAATCACTGCAGTGCCATCTTACACTTTTTTCTGCTTGCTGTGATTGATTTAAGGCTGGTTTTATTTTCATATCATGTGAGTGTAATATTTGAAGTGTGGTTGTGTATTTGAATACATTTGGTCGTTACTATTTTACACTATTGGAGCACCTTTTTATTTTTACATGTATGGAACATCCTGTGTTGACACACAAGCTTTCAGCTGATGGTCGTTCACCTTCTAGTGGTTAACTAGCAAGCCTTTGAGCCGAACACGAGAGTGGGAGGCATTTACAGCTGGTGAGTGTATTTTCAAAGGGGAGCTGATACGTGCACGGTGGGGTGGAAGATATTCTCTATTAAGAAGACTACACATCTCTTTTTGGAATATTTCTTTCTTCTTTGGAACATTATTTCACTTTATGGACTATTGTTTTTGAATTTTATCACATGTCACGTGGAGTACAATTTGATTATCACAGTTTCACTAGTGAATGTTATTATATTAGTTTAGTGATTTTCGTTTATTAGCGCTACATTTTCTCCTAATTTTCACCTGCGTGTTTTTAGGTTTAAATTCTGTTTTCAAGGAGGAGGTGTATTAGATAGCCAACATAATGGGATAAGTCTTTTGGCAGCTAATAAAATGTAGGAGATAAGCCGATTTACCTTCTTGGGTATACCCGAGAAGGGGAAGCCCAGTAAGCAATTTAAGGGATCGAGCGGAAGGGACACACCCACCACCCTCTGTATCAGTAGCCTCACATCATGCCAAAAGGGTTGGATCATAGAGCACTGCCAAAAAATATGAAATAGGGAACCTGTGTCTGTCCCGCATCGCCAACAGCGCGACGAGACTGAGGGATCATATTTGTGAATTACATCAGGTGTTTTATACCAAAACATAAGAATCTTAATGGACGTTTCCCTTTGGGACACACATTGAGAAGATTTGAATGTAGAGGACCATATCCTATCCCACACCTGGACCGTAATAGGTCTATCCAACAAAAGAGACCATCTTTTCATGTAGTGGTGAGCCGTCTCAGTCAGTGGAGTAGACTCATGAAGAATACGGTGTATGGAAGAAATTAAATGTAGTTGGTGTGGACCCTGAGCGCATATGTATTCAAAGGTAGTTGGTTTGTCAAGAATCAGAGTTGGAGACTTGGAATGGAAAAAATGTCTAACCTGCAGGTAGAAATAGAAAAGTTGGGTGGGTATATTGAATCTCTTACTCAGGGTATCAAAAGTATGTAAATGTCGCGTGATAGGATGTACCAAATTCCGGAGTTGAAAAAGAGGGGCATCAAGCCATGGCAAAACCCTACCCAGGGACAAACTGTCTGGTAAATTTGGGTTAAACAGCACGTTTACAAGGGGGGGGCAAGTTGAAGCAAGGGGGTAGTTCTTGAGGCATTTACGCCAAATGGTTAAGGTGAACGTCATCAGAGCAGTACATTGGCGTTTGAAAATGGGATCCAGGAATGAGACATCGTCCCAAACCAAGGAACATGGGTGGACCGGATATAGCACCCCCTTTTCAATGGCAGACCATTGATTTGGTGCAAGCAGGGAGGACCACGAAACAATGGCCCTCAAGTGTGAGGCGTAATAGTATTTAAAAATGTCCGGGGCACCCAATCCCCCCCGGATCTTGGGGCGAATACCACTGAACAGGCTATACGATGTGCTCTATCGCCCCATATGAACTTTAGAAAATTCCTCTGAATCGCTTTTAGTTGAGAGGAAGGCAGGGCAACTGGTAGTGTTTCAAAGTGATAAAGTAGTCTGGGTAAGATAGACATTTTTAGAACGTTAATCCTACCCAACAGGGACAGTGGATATTTTGTCCAAGCTATCAGGGATTTGTTGATGTCCAAAACGAGAGGGGGGAAGTTGGCTTGATAGAGAGAGGAGTAAGAGGGGGTAAGAAGGACACCTAAATATTTAAGGGAGGTAGTGCACCATTTATAAGGATATGACCCTTTAAGCTGAGACAATAATAATGACGGGATGTGTATAGGAAGGGCTTCAGTTTTGGAAGTGTTGACCTTGTAACCGGAGATGGCACCAAAAGAGGCCAGTAATTTATGCAAAGAAGGGAGCGATATCAACGGATTGGTAACAGTGAGCAGAATGTCATCCGCAAAGAGCGACAATTTATATTCTCCCTGCCGCATCACCACCCCACTGATATCTGGATGAGTGCGGATGGACTCGGCCAAGGGCTCCAGACATAAAATGAAAAGTAATGGTGATAAGGGACACCCCTGCCGAGTTCCGTTTGTCATGGGGAAGCCAGGCGACAGGAAGGAAGACATCTGAACCTGGGCCGTGACTGTGGAGTACAGGGCCTCCAGAGCTTTTAAAAAAGGACCAGCGAATCCGAACGTTTTTAAGACAGCAAACATATAAGGCCAACTCAGCCTGTCAAAGGCCTTTTGGGCATCTAGACTCAAAATTAACGCCAAACGGGAGGATCTATCCAAAAGATCTATCAGATCTATTGTACGGCGAGTGTTGTCCCCCGCATGCCTGCCAGTGACAAAGCCCACCTGATCTCTATGGATCAGTTTGGGAATGAGCCTAGAGAGTCTGGATGCAAGAATTTTGGTAAATATTTTATAATCTGAATTCAAAAGGGCTATGGGCCTATAATTATCTGGGATAGAAGGGTCTTTACCAGGCTTTGGGATGACTGAAATGTATGAGTGGGAGAAATGTGGGTGTGGGGACGTGCCTTTAAGCAGCGAATCATATAAAGTCAGCATATGAGGGGACAAAATGTTGAAAAAAGTTTTGTAGTAAAAGTAGGGCAAACCATCAGGGCCAGGCGATTTGTGCAGAGGCAGCTCTTTGATTATAGCCAACAGTTCCTCAGCCGATACAGCCATATTCAAACTGACCAAATCCGCTGAGGATAATCTTGGGAGTTTTATGTTAGAGAAAAAAGTCTCAAATTTTTCCTGAGTAAAGTTAAAGTGATTCTCCGGAGTCAGACAATTATACAATCTATGATAGAATTTGCCAAAAATGTTTGACATTTCACGGGGCAGTGTGCTCTAGAGCCATCAGCCTGTATAAGAAAATCGGGGAAGGAATTGAATGGGCGTGGTCGTAATTTATGAACTAGCATCCTATGGGGCTTATTCGAAAATTCATAAAATTTTTGTTTTGTCCATAGTAGGGATCTAGCTGCCCTGTCAATCTGTAAAGACTTTATTTGTTCCCTGAGGGAAGTGACCTTTTGAAGTTTCAACACCGTGGGACCACACAGCAGTCTCCGCTCCGCGGCTACCAGAGCAGATGTAAGGGACTGCAGTAATCCATTTCTATCCTTTTTTAACCGGGCGCCCTCAGCTATGCAAGCACCTCGAAAAACTGCCTTGTGCGCCTCCCACAGCGTGGAAAACTCGGAAACCGAGCCTATATTAAGCTGGAAAAATTCCTCCAAGCTTTTGGCTAAAATAGAACGTGGGACTTCGGACTGTAGGAGGTGGTCATTAAGACGCCAATGACAGGATTTGGTATAGGCCTGAGAAAGCATAAGGTCTATCATAATGGGAGCGTGGTCTGACCATGTGATGGGTAATATGTCAGACTCGATCACATAGGGGATGAGTGGGGCTGTGATAAAAAAATGGTCAAGCCGTGAATACATTTTATGAGCTGGGGAATAAAATGTGAACTGCTTAGCAGAGGGATGCCTGATCCTCCATGTGTCGAAAAGTTGACGGAACCTAATACATTTGCGGAAGGAATTGGCATGCAATATAACCTGTTTTGAAGGTGTAGAACTAAGGAGAGACTGTCTATCTCTAGTGGGCGACATGACCCGGTTGAAATCCCCATCAACAATCTTAAAAGGTTGTGAACAAAATTGAGGGGAGTCAAAAAGTTTGTTGAGAAAGTCAATCTGACCTGTATTGGGGGCGTATAGATTTACAAGGGAGAAAGAAGTATTCACATATTCACATTCCAGTATGAGGAATCTCCCATGTGGATCAGCATGTGAGCTTTTAACCTTGATAGGACATGTCTTCTTAATCAATATCGCCACTCCCGCCTTGCCCGTGGAATCAGAGGCAAGAAAGGAGGTGGGAAAGAACTTCGAGGCAAATTTGAGTGAACCACCAGCCCGGAAGTGAGTCTCCTGGATCATCACCACATCTGCGCCCGAGGCCCTGAAATCCTTCAGGGCCATCCAGCGCTTGCGGATGGAACCCAGACCCTTCACATTATACGACATGATCTTTAAAGCCATATGAGCAAAACATTCAAATAAGCTTGTGTAGGGACATTAAATCCAAAAAGTAACAAAATATATAAAACATAAAAATAAAAGCAACGGTGTGTATAAAAGCAATGATGTGTATAAACACTGCCGACAATAATAACTCTACGGCGCCCAAATAGTAACAGATAAACCCTGTAAGAAAATGACATTTGGTTAGGAAAAAAAAGCATTGCACTTTTGACCTACAAAGCTGGCTTATAACCATGGACATAAGAAAAATAAAAACCAACAGGAAAAAAAAAAGAAAATAGAACTTAAGTTCTTGAAGGCCTGAGAGGCACTTGCATCTCAGGGGACCCTGGAAGTGAGCCAGGGCCGGGTAGGAACATACACGGACTTCCATCAGAAAACTCTAGCGAGAGAAAGACGGGAAGGATCGGCTGCTCTCCTTATGAACTCGGTAGCCTTTAAAATAAGTCTGACAGCAGAAGACCTGTTGATGACGGTTAGAAAGTCAGCAGATAAACAGGAGCAACTGTCAATTGGGGTACGATGACCAACAAGGAAAACACTGTCAACAATATTAGTAGTAATTTTACCCCATGGGTTGGGGAAGAACTCTACCCCGAACAGGAAACAGGGTAGACTTAAAACTTTGTAAACCAGAGCAGTAATCTTCGTTTCTGTTTTAGAATCGAGGAGTAACAGAGATGCAAAGAGCATTGAAGTATGGATCCAGAGAGGAACGTACGGGTGAATCAAGGAGGCTGCTTGGAGGCACGTAGACGTTGGGGTGTAGAGAATTGTTTCCTTGATTTGCCCCTCACGGGGGTCCAGATGCGGTTAGGAGTGGTGGGAGGTGGACGGACCTGGGCAGCTGGAGGGATCAAATCATCTTCTGGCAAAGGGGGCAGGCCAAGGAGTTTTAGGAATGGTTCGCCTTCCTGCAGTTCACGCAGGGTAACCTGGACTCCATCCCTGGATACAATGAGGCTGAAAGGGAATCCCCAATAGTAGGGGATCTTATGATGCTGTAAATGGGAGGTGATTGGGCGTAGATTTCTACGCTTAGCAAGGGTAATTGGAGAGAGGTCGCTAAAGATCTGCAATTTTGCTCCTCTGTACTGAAGTTGAGATTTATTGCGTGTGGCCAGGGTTAGTGCTTCCTTGCTTTCAAAAAAATGGAACCGGAATATAACATCCCTGGGTCTAGCTCCAGCCGGAGGTTTTGGGCCCAGGGACCGGTGGGCCCTATCCAGGCGCCAGTCTATATCCACCACTGTGGGGGCCAGGGTATTAAAAAGACCCAGAAGATAGGTGCGTAATTCAGGGTCTCCTACCGTTTCCGGGATACCTCTGAAGCGCAGGTTCTGCCTCCTTTCTCTGTTCTCCAGGTCCTCTTGCTGCAATTGAAGTTGAGAGACCGAAATATGTAGGTTATGGTTGTCCTCCTCAACAGCCTGAACATAGCTTATCAGCTCATCAAATTTATTTTCAAGAGTGTCCGTACGTTTCCCAATTTGGTTAATTTCCCCTCTCAGTTCTGCAGCTAACTTGCTCACTTCTGCCGAGACATTGCACGTAATTTGTTGAAGCAGGAGCTGTAACTTAGCGTACAACTTAGCGTCCAGGATGTCTTGGGTAAGGATCTCATGAGGAGAGGATAAGGTGAAATCTGGACCCTGGGTGGGAGCTAATGGAGGGCACTCAGCATTCTCTGTTCCCAGTAATGGGTCCATTGAAGTGAGCAGATCTGTGGGGGAATTCGAGGTCGCAGGTTGCGACCTAGTGACAAAGCGTTCCATATTTGATTCCGCACGTGACCCAAACAAAGGCTTATAATATCGCTGCTGCTGGCCAACTTTTCCCATGGGATGCCCAAGGGGCGTAAAGAATAATCAAGCTTATCTCCGGGGCTATAAAATGGCTAAGGTAATATCTTGGGGATCGTGGAGAGCAGCCGGGATCCTGAGCTCATTTAAAATGGCATCCCCTGTGTTAGCTGGGACGACCATCATTCTGCTTGTCAGGTGCACCAGTCAGGTATAGTAATGACTGATGTAGTGGCTGTAAGGGGAGATCTACAGTCCCACAGATGTCCAGTGATGCACTAAGCTCGGAGGGGAAGGAGTTGGGCCTCAGGTGTAGTGGCACTGAGTTAGATGAGGTGTACCCGGAGTAGCAAGATGGCCGCCGACCTCCGTGGGTAGGCCGGAGCCGCGGACTTTCCTGAGAGCGTGCGCCGACCGGGTGTATTCCGCTCCGTACAGGCCAAAAACTCCCCACCAGGACCAGCGTTCAAGGTCCCCCCGGCACACAGTCACTCCCAAGTGGGTCCCGTATGGAGGGGGCAGGAGACAACCCCGCTACTCACTGCGTCCAAGCGTGGGGGAAGCCAGGTCGGCAGGCCGCAAGATGGCGGCCGATCGCGGGATAGAGAAGCAAACAGCAGGGATCCCTGGGCTACTCCTCCGTTGCCTGATTGTTCCTCAGGGGTGAGGCAGCTGACGGGCCGTGAACAGACAATCGTTTGACCCCCGGATTGCACGGGTTAGTAGTGGACGGGTCCCGGTGGATCCGCAGGCCCCAAGATGGCGGCGGGCCTCTGCAAAGCGGGATCAGTTTCAGGCCCGGAGCAGGTACAGCCGGCCAAAGTCCTTAAATAATCAGCTCAGGCTGTAAGAGACGAGGCCCAGGGAACGATGCAAGTAAAATCGGGCCTCACCGGGGTGAGATAGGGCAGGGATGGCCGTAGATTCCCACTGCCTGTGAGGAGCTCAGTATCCACACTTCTTCCCCGCTTCACGTCCGGACACGCCCCTCCATGAGCACACTATTTCAAAGAATTCATGGGTCCTCTTTTGCCTCTTCTTCTTGTAGTGTTGGGTGGGTCCTGAGCGCATCTGTTAAATGACAAAATGTTATACGGTGCCATCCTCTGCAGCATTTTCCTGTTAATCCAAGGTAATTGGATAATATATTCCTGGGTGGTGGGTCCTTCTTGCTCACAGTACCTAAAAGTGCTTTTAAACTGGAAAAGGATCTGTGGAATGGAGTCAGTAGTCTGTGCAGGGCAGTGCCAGGGTGAAGGTGAGTAATTTAAGAAGGCCTGCTTTTTATTGTAATAACTGCTAGACAATTTATTTTTTCATTTTAAATATAAACAGAAGTTGGGATTTAAATCAATATACTGTACATATAACTTTTTGTTGGTGGGAGAAGTGATGTATTAACAATGTGTGTAATGGTGATGGAGCACAATGTCACTAAATAATGTAAATTCTCTTTTGAAGATGCACAGTTAAAAATATGTACAGAGCCAAGGATCCCATAGTGAATCAGAATCAGCATCTCTAATCTCACTCTACCAAGCCATTGACACTCTTAGCTTCATTTATTTGCTACTAGCCATTTGTACTGTATGTATTAGAGAATTTGAAGGTTGGCTCAGCTGCAAATTAATCTTTGAAAACACATTTTGCTGAAAATGTTTAAAAAAATTTAAGTAGGTGAAAAGAAAGCACTGTAAAGTTTAGACAAGTTTAAACACTAATTCAACTGGAGGAGGAAACAGTCATTTTGATCCTTCAAAATGACCAGAAATCAATTCACACATATTCATCAAGAAATTAATAAAGGAAGAATAAACAACCACACGTGTAGACAAGAAGCACTCAGGCAAGGTAAAGACGCTTGTCACGCTACTGCCTTGTGAAATGTAGTCAACATCTCATTCTCATCAGAGACCACTCAGCACAAAGCAGGCTGATACACTGACAAAAGATACAAAGGGCTTTTATGTCATAATCTTCTATGTCAGGCTACTTTAATGTCATGGAAATATCTGGTAGGTTGATGACAGATTAGCTTTATCATACACATTAAGGAAGATGTATTTTTTTTTGTTATAATGGCATTAGGTTAAAAACATACTGTGGAGAATAATTAACCTTTTGGATAGCTCATAAGCATTCCGCTGTGTGTAAACAAACAAATACATTTGTCAAATCGATTAACACTGAAAAAAAAAGTTTGTCTCCAAGGGGGTCTTTTACCTTTTCCTTCCTTATCTGGTGTGCTTTATTATTGTTCAACTTTTATTTGTGTTGGTTAATTTTAAAGTAATACTTCATATTCCCATCGCACACATTCCTGGATGAGCTCTCAAAGTTTGGGTGCTGCAGCAAAAACCAGCTGGATACTGGTTCAAGTCACAAAGTAGATTTTTGCCAGCACACCATGGATCGACATAAAGTAGCATCCAAATGGATAGTTTATTGCATGATCACAACACAAGGAGAGTGCAAATTGGTGGTTGATTTTAAAGGACTAGTCCACCTAAAAGTGATATTTTAATTATGGGGAGATCTTGGATACTCCAACAGCTAAGAACTCTCAGCTGCAACTCTTGACTTTTGATTGTGTCCACTTGGGAATTTGGTTGGATCCCCCAAACAGGTGGATCAAGGTCCCATCAAAATGGCCACAGAAAGCATTCATATCCAGAAACTCAAGCAAAAATATATTGCTTGAGAAGTAGAAACTCCAAGAAATATCAAAAAGTAAAAGTTTAAGAATCTGCCATTTATAAAAATAAAATAGTTTTGAGTGGTCTGACACTTTTATTCCCGTAAATGTTAAATAGATTTTGAAGCTGGACTTTTAAACTAATGTGAGTAGGCAAAGGGAGCTTTAGAAAAAACATCAGTCTCATGTCATTCAGGGTAGGGTCTTTCACTCCGGTCACAGGCTGGGGACCCTACTGCTTGTTGACTAGCCTAGGCTGTAAAATTGAGCACATGTTGGAATGATGCATGTCTAATTGACAAACGTATTGACATTTGTCTTTTTCCTTCTTTACGTGGGTGTACACATAAAGATAACATACACTAGGCCTTAGGTCAGGGGTCCTCAAACTATGGCCCACCAAGGCGATTTAGCTGGCCCGCGGCACATACTGCCCCTTTAATAAGATCGCAGCACTTCCCCTCCGCAGCACTCCCCCCTCCCCTAACTTATTCACACACAACATGATGCACGATAGGTCCAGACAAAGGGCGGGACTTTTCAAGTTAAGAAGCGGGTAATTGGTAATTAGGCAGCGGGGCGGTCCCAGCAATCAATCATCTGCCTTTCACTTGAAAGGTCCCGCGCTTTGTCCGGACCTGCCGTGCATCCCGTCTTGTGTGAATAAGGTAGGGGAGGGGGGAGTGCTGTGATGGGGAAGTGTTGTGATGGGGAAGTGCTGTGATTTAATGGAAGGGACACTGTAATATCGCTGGAGGGAACTGTGATGGGGGCTCTGTGATTGGGTGGGGATCTGTGATGGGGCTTTATGATTGGGTGATCTGTAATGGGGGAGTCTGTGGTGGGAGGGATCTGTGATGGGGAACTTTGTGATTAGGGGGCTCTGTGATGGAGAGGAGTCTGATGGAGGGATCTGTGATGGGAGAGGGATCTGTGATATGAGAGGGATCTGTGATATGAGAGGGATCTGTGATATGAGAGGGATCTGTGATATGAGAAGAAGGATCTGTGATATGAGAGGGA
The DNA here is from genome assembly GCA_029206835.1 of Rana muscosa. Lineage (NCBI taxonomy): Eukaryota > Metazoa > Chordata > Amphibia > Anura > Ranidae > Rana > Rana muscosa. The sequence goes on along the minus strand of CM055122.1, from coordinate 189,093,216 downwards.
TCTGTGATATGAGAAGAGGGATCTGTGATATGAGAGGGATATGTGATATGAGAGGGATCTGTGATATGAGAGGGATCTGTGATATGAGAAGAAGGATCTGTGATATGAGAGGGATCTGTGATATGAGAAGAGGGATCTGTGATATGAGAGGGATCTGTGATATGAGAGGGATCTGTGATATGAGAGGGATCTGTGATATGAGAAGAAGGATCTGTGATATGAGAGGGATCTGTGATATGAGAAGAGGGATCTGTGATATGAGAGGGATCTGTGATATGAGAGGGATCTGTGATATGAGAGGGATCTGTGATATGAGAAGAAGGATCTGTGATATGAGAGGGATCTGTGATATGAGAAGAGGGATCTGTGATATGAGAGGGATCTGTGATATGAGAAGAGGGATCTGTGATATGAGAGGGATCTGTGATATGAGAGGGATCTGTGATATGAGAGGGATCTGTGATATGAGAGGGATCTGTGATATGAGAAGAAGGATCTGTGATATGAGAAGAAGGATCTGTGATATGAGAGGGATCTGTGATATGAGAGGGATCTGTGATATGAGAAGAGGGATCTGTGATATGAGAAGAGGGATCTGTGATGGGAAGAGGGATCTGTGATGGGAAGAGTCTGTCATGGAGAGGGATCTGTGATGGGAAGAGTCTGTCATGGAGAGGGATCTGTGATGGGAAAAGGGGTCTGTGATGGGAAGAGGGATCTGTGATGGGAAGAGGGATCTGTGATGGGAAGAGGGATCTGTGATGGGAAGAGGGATCTGTGATGGGAAGAGGAGTCTGTGATGGGGGATTCGTGTATATTTTTTTTCAAACTAGTCCGACCCCCCAACAGTCTGAGGGACCGTGAACTGGCCCCCTGTTTAAAAGGTTTGAGGACCCCTGCCTTAGGTCATACTCGGGAGACAAAGCAGACTTGGAAGTTCTAAAATGATTGCCAAAAATGGTTGCAAATAAACTGGCATTATCTAGAATTCTGTCAGAATAGCTGAAATTTTTTAGCTTGCTAATAGACAAACACAATCAATGCAAAATAATAATACACAAGCAGGCATATGTCATGTCTTTATTGTACAGTATACTTTAAACTTTCAGTTTAAGGATATAACACATATAGAACAACAATCACATGGTAAAGCATAGTAACACCCACAAGTGAATATAAACAAAAAAATCCTGTGGGCGCTGCAAACTTCTAGTCTTAGTATGGTAATGTCCAACCTGTTTTAGGATTCAAGTGAGTCAGTGACAGTGTGGCTTCAAACCACTGGAAGGGCGGATGGAAACACACAAAAAAAAACACAAAAAAACACAAATGCAGCGCTCGATGAAACTGACATAAAACTTAATAGTCTTGTTAAAATAGATAAATAAATGTCAAAAAATTGCATAAAATTATATAAGATTGCACAAATAGCTAGAGACACTAAAATCCATATATATAAGATATATAAAAAAAAAATATAAGAGAGATCTTCAGTTAGTGAGCAAGCTTTATGGTGGAAGTAAATAGTTACATAGTTACATAGTTAGTCAGGTTGAAAAAAGACACAAGTCCATCCAGTTCAACCATAAAATAAATAAATAAATAAATATAAAAAAAAGAAAAGAAAAAAAAAGAAATATCGTACAATCCCAGATACCCAATTCCATACCCACAGTTGATCCAGAGGAAGGCACAAAACCCCAGCAGAGCATGATCCAATTTTCTACAGCAGGGGAAAAAATTCCTTCCTGATCCCCCGAGAGGCAATCGGATATTCCCCGGATCAACTTTACCTATAAATGTTAGTACCCAGTTATATTATGTACATTTAAGAAACAATCCAGGCCCTTCTTAAAGCAATCTACGGAGCTGGCCAGAACCACCTCTGCAGGGAGTCTATTCCACATTTTCACAGCTCTTACTGTGAAGAAACCTCTCCTTATTTGGAGGTAAAATCTCTTTTCCTCTAGACGCAAAGAGTGCCCCCTTGTCCTTTGTGTTGACCGTAAAGTGAATAATTCAACACCAAGTTCACTAAATGGACCCCTTATATATTTGTACATGTTGATCATATCCCCCCTTAATCTCCTCTTCTCAAGAGTGAATAAATTCAGTTCCTCTAATCTTTCCTCATAGCTGAGCTCTTCCATGCCTCTTATCAAAAGTATAAGAGAGATCTTCAGTTAGTGAGCAATCTTTATGGTGGAAGTAAATAATGCTGATGCCACTGCGGAATCTTGGGAAAGAGGGGTTAACATCAGAACAATGTAGTAAGGGTCCCCAGAGACAGCCTGTAACAGTACAGCCAGATAGCCACCGTGATAGGTGGAGTAAGTGCCTGGTGTAATAGCTAGTGTACCTGCTTGAGTGAGGTCATGCCTGACCACCGAGATGTTGAAGCATAGAGCTGGGGTCCCAGGGATTGCAGATGTTACAGCAGATAACGGGCAGGCGGACCGCTCCGAGGGACCAGCCTGTTGGGGATGGATGGATGCAGTAGACCCTACGCCGGAGGCTCCGAGGGGGTGGATGGATAGGCAGCTCTGCAGGAAACACGGAGGGCGATGTAGGCACCAATGGCAGCCAGGCACACGCTGATGACGTCAGCGCCGTCCAATATGGTTGGAGGCAGAGGTGTCAGCGAATCAGGGACCCAGGTGCGCTGATGATGGCGTCAGCGGAGATATGGATGTCACTCAATGATTCGCAGACCAGTGGCAATAAAGTAGCATGGATGGAGGGCCGTGACTGACATGTTTCGCGTTTGCTACGCTTTTTCAAAGTCCTTTGAAAAAGTGTAGCAAACGCGAAACATGTCAGTCACGGCCCTCCATCCATGCTACTACATTGCCACTGGTCTGTCAATCATTGAGGTGTCACTTGTGGGTGTAGCGCTTGATGAAATGGCTCCCGCTCCTGTATCTGAGCCTTGGCTCTCATGCACATCTCTGGATTGAGCTCAGGTGTGTATTTAGGGAGGACTGCAGGGGAAGCTGCATGCAGAAGATTTTTTTCACCTTTTTGCAGAGAATGCAGTAAGGTAAAAAACCTTCTGCCTTTACAACCACTTTAAACCTCATTAGCTACATAGTTGCCCAATTAAATTGTGCTTATAAGGACTTGTAAGAACATAATTTGGCTTGTAAGGACCTAATTCTACTGGATAGCTTGGTGTTGTCTGCAAACACTGAAATTGTACTTTTAATCCCCTATCCTATATCATTTTAAAAACCATGTTAAAAAGTAAGGGTCCCAGGGGGGCGTGTCCGACTAGCACTGTAAATGGCGGCTTCTCCCTGAGCTCCATGCATCCTGAGCTCTTAGAGGCACACAGCAACTAAGTGTTGTTTACCTCACCACCTGCTCCCTTACAATCAGGGGTGGGCTGGGTGGCAATTTCCCCCTAGGCCGCCCTAACTTATATTCAAAATGGCTGGACGACCGCGGCCTGCTGGAAATTTTTTCTTGTGGAGGAAGGAAGTCAGAGCCGGGAGCACGGCCGCGGCTGCCACCAACTAACTGTGTTGCATTCAGGAGATGTAGGTAGAGGGGGGTGCCCAGGGCCGGCCCTACCATGCGTCCCGCTTGCCCCATTGGGTTGTCTCAGAGGGGAAGGGGGGGAAGCGCCACAAGATTACAAAGAGAGGGGATCTCCCGCTTACATGGCGGCTGCTGTCTTACGAAGCCCCGCCTCCTGGACAGACTCCTATGATAGACAGCACACTGGTGATGTCTATCATAGGTGCCAGTTCAGGAGGCAGGGCTTTGTATGACAACAGCCGCTGGGTAAGCGGGAGATCACCGCTCTGTGTAATCCGGCGGCTCCCCTGTTTCTAATTCCACTTGCACTGAACAGGCTGCATTGATGGGCACTGGTAAAGCTAAGCTGATAAGCACTGATTAGGCTGCATTGATGGGCACTGGTGAGGCTGTGGTAATGGATACTGGTGAGGCTGCATTGATGGGCACTGGTGAGGCTGCATTGATGGGCACTGGTGAGGCTGAGTTGATGGGCACTAGTGATGAGCCGAAAACCCCCGGGTTCGGTTCGCACCAGAACCCGCGAACGGACCGAAAGTTCGTACGAACATTAGAACCCTATTAAATACAATGGATGCGAACGTTCGAATTCTAAAGTGCTAATTATAACAACTATTATGCATGTTATTGTCCTAAAAAGGGTTTGGGAACCCGGGTTCTGCACCAGGGGACATGTATCAATGCAAAAAGAAGTTTTAAAAACGGTCGTTTTTCGGGAGCAGTCATTTTAATGATGCATAAAGTGAAAAAAAAAAAGTCAAATATTCCTTTAAATATCGTACCTGGGGGGTGTCTAAAGTATGCCTGTGAAGTGCCACGTGTTTCCCGTGTTTAGAACTGTCCCTGCACAAAATGACACTTCTAAAGGAAAAAAAAGCCATTTAAAACTGCTTGCGGCTTTAATGTAATGTCTGGTCCCGGTAATATGGATGAAAATCTTTAAGAAAAATGGCATAGCTACCCCATGACCCCCCCCTACCCCAGCCCATTACCAGCCCCTTTGGGTCTTGTATGGATATTAAGGGGAACCCCGCACATAAAATAAAAAAGGCCCTATATACTCTGAACAGCCGTATACAGGCGGTGCATACAAGACAGGGACTGTAGGTTTGTTCTTATGTAGAATCTGTTTGTAATTTTGAACAGGTACATTGTTGAAGTGTAGCTCCAGCCCAAAAATCTATTTTTAAACTTTTTGGAAAACATAGGTAAGGGTTATCACCCCTGTAACATTTGTTTTGCTGTCTGTGCCCCTGTTCAGAACATTTCACCTCACTTTCCGTCCCAATGACAACTGTTTTTGAAATGTGGTGTTTTTCTTGAAACAAGGATTGCTGATAAAGCATCAGTACAGAGGAGACACCTTTCTCCCATATTTATTCTTACAGGAGAGAATTTTCCTTCCTAGTGGTAGATTTCCTCTCACTTCCTGTTGTTTTCTTGCGTTTGCAAGTAGGAGTCGTTTGTAAGTTGGATGTTTGAAAGTAGGGACCTGCCGTATATACTCTGCAGAAATAGGCCCCTTAGTTGTTGGTGTTGGCACAACACTGTAAGCACTCACAGTTACTCTTGGTTGGTGCTGGAACGCCCTGCTGTCAACTATTATATCAGGAATTTTAATTACATATAATTGTTGAACAGTGGTAGTAAAAATTGGGCCTTTGATGGTGGTGCTGGTGCCACAACACTGTAAGCCCTGACAGTTACTCTTGGTGGGTGCAGCAATGGGCCCTGCTGTGAATTATTAGATCAAGAATTGTAATTGCATGCCCCTGTTGAACAGGGGCTGAAAAATTGGGCCTTTCGTGGTGGTGGTGGTGGTGGTGGTGTTGCCACAACACTGTAAGCCCTCAGAGTTACTCTTGGTGGGTGCAGGAATGGGCCCTGCTGTGAATTCTTAGATCAAGAATTGTAATTACATGCCCCTTTTGAACAGGGGCTGAAAAATTGGGCCTTTCGTGGTGGTGGTGGTGGTGGTGGCGTTGCCACAACACTGTAAGCCCTCAGAGTTACTCTTGGTGGGTGCAGCAATGGGCCCTGCTGTGAATTATTAGATCAAGAATTGTAATTGCATGCCCCTGTTGAACAGGGGCTGAAAAATTGGGCCTTAGGCACTGGTGGCACAACACTACAACCCCTCACAGATACGTTACTTGGAGCACAGCAATGAGCCCTGTTGCAAAGTATTGCTTCAAAAATTGTAATGACACGCCCCTGTTAAACAGGGGCTGAAAAATTGGGCCTTAGGCACTGGTGCCACAACACTCCAACCCCTCACAGATACTGTACTTGGAGCACAGCAATGAGCCCTATGGCAAATTATTGCTAAAAAAATTGTAATTACACGCCCCTGTAAAACAGGGGCTGAAAAATTGGGCCTTAGCCACTGGTGGCGGCACCCATAAACAAAAATGATCTTCCAAGCTATCATCATCAATCGTATCATTGAGGACTCGGAGGAGGAGGATAGCCAGTCAACATAACAGCACAGGCACTCAGCATCAGCATCAGTCTTGAAGGGATGTGACATGTTAAAATCAATTAGTCTGTTATATCAGCATCAGGTGTGTGGTAGCTGGTGGTGATCCAAGACTGGTTCATCTTGATGAAAGTCAGTCGATCAACCGAGTCGGTGGACAGGCGCACCCTGTGATCCGTGACAAATCCTCCAGCAGCACTGAATGTGCGTTCCGAAAGAACGCTGGATGCAGGACAGGCCAGTAGCTCAATTGCATACTGTGCAAGCTCTGGCCAGTGATCCATCCTCAAGACCCAGTAAGCCAGAGGATTTTCGGTGGGGAAGGTGTCCAAGTCTGACCTTGCCCCTAGATATTCCTGCACCATGTTTATCAGACGCTGGCGATGGTTGCTGGAACCGATCATACTTTGGGGCTGCGGACTAAAGAATTGTCTGAACGCATCGGTCAGACGGCCACCTTCCCCACCGCTCCTTCTTTGACTGGCCGAAGCCTCAGCAACTCGTTGTCCAGGACCAGGAGTTTGTAACCTCCCAGTCTCTGGGAACGCGTTGCACAGACCTTTCTGCAAGGCCTCCCGGAGTTGTCTCATCCTCTGCTCCCTCTGCGAAGGTAACATAAGGTCCGCAACCTTACCCTTGTACCGTGGATCAAGGAGAGTGGCCAGCCAGTAATGGTCCCTCTCCTTGATCCGAAGAATACGAGGATCCTTCCGCAGACTTTGCAGGATCAGGGAGGCCATGCAGCGTAGGTTTGCTGAGGCATTCGCTCCGGAGTCCTCTGGGTCACTAAGGACGACATGATCCACAGCCACCTCCTCCCAGCCACGTACAAGTCCACTGGTTTCTTGGGACTGTAAATCATCCCTAAAAGACTGCTGCTGATGATGCTGAGTGCCAGCCTCCACCTCCATGCTGACACATTCCTCCTCCTCCTCCTCCTCCTCCTCCTCTTCCTCTTCCTGTGCGATGGGTGGGACAGAAGGAACACTGTCTGGGTAAAGGGGGCCTTGAGAGGCAAGGAAGTCCTCCTCTTCCTGCCTCTGTTCTGCCTCAAGTGCCCTGTCCATTATTCCGCGCAGCGTGTGCTCCAACAGGTGGACAAGAGGTACAGTGTCACTGATGCATGCACTGTCACTGCTCACCATCCTCGTGGCCTCCTCAAATGGTGCCAGGACAGTGCATGCATCCCTGATCATGCCCCACTGGCGTGGAGAAAAAAAAACAAGCTCCCCTGACCCTGTCCTGGTGCCGTAGTCGCACAGGTACTCATTGATGGCCCTCTGCTGCGTGTGCAGCCGCTGCAGCATGGCCAACGTTGAGTTCCACCTGGTGGGCATGTCACATATAAGGCGGTTCTTGGGCAGGTTCAACTCCTTTTGCAGCTCAGCCAGGCGAGCACTGGCATTATAAGATCTGCGGAAATGCACACAGACTTTCCTGGCCTGCCTCAGGACATCCTGTAAGCCCGGGTACCTGCCCAAGAACCGCTGCACCACCAGGTTAAGGACGTGAGCCACACAGGGCACATGGGTCAGTTGTCCCTGTCGGAGGGCGGAGAGGAGGTTGGTGCCATTGTCGCAAACCACCATTCCTGGCTTAAGCTGGCGTGGCGTCAACCACCTCTCGGCCTGGCCCTGCAGAGCAGACAGGACCTCTGCCCCAGTGTGGCTTCTGTCCCCCAAACACACCAGCGCAAGCACGGCATGGCATCTTTTTGCCTGCGTACTTGCGTAGCCCCGTGAACGGCTACGGAGCACCGCTGGTTCATAGGACAAACCACAGGAAGAGGCCATGGAGGAAGAAGAAGAGGAGGGGGTGGAGGAGAGAGGTGTGTCACAACCAGTAGTAGCATTTTGGAGGCGTGGCGGTGGAACAACCTCCAACACTACTGCACCTTGTCCTGCATCCTTCCCAGCTGCCAAAAGAGTGACCCAATGGGCCGTGAAAGAAAGGTAACGTCCCTGTCCATGCCTGCTGGACCATGAGTCAGCGGTAATATGCACCTTACCGCTGACCGCCCTGTCCAGCGAGGCCAAGACATTGCCTTCCACATGCCGGTAGAGAGCCGGAATAGCCTTCCGTGAGAAAAAGTGGCGTTTGGGAACCTGCCACTGAGGAACCGCACATTGCACAAACTCACGGAAGGGGGCCGAGTCTACCAACTGAAAAGGCAGCAGTTGAAGCGCTAGCAATTTAGCCAAGCTAGCATTCAACCGCTGGGCATGTGGATGGCTGGGAGTGAACTTCTTTCGACGGTCCAGCAGCTGGGGTAGGGAAATTTGCCTGCTAGAATCGGACGTCGGTGTACTGCTAGCAGAGTGGCCGCAAGTACTTGGCTGTGACACACCTAATTCTACACCTTCATTCCTCTCAGTGCATGTTTCAGAGAGGACTGAAGTTATAGTGGGGTTGGAGATCCCAGCTGATGCGGTGCAAGGAGAGGTCCGCTTTGTTCTTTGGTGTGGGTCTTTGAGGTAGGCTTGCCAACGAGCTGCATGGCAGGTCAACATATGTCTGGTCAGGCATGTGGTACCCAAGCGGCTGATGTTTTGGCCACGCGATATACGCTTGAGACATATGTTGCAAACAGCAGCTGTGCGATCTGATGCACTAGCCTCAAAAAAGGCCCACACCAAGGAACTTTTTGAATGATGGGCAGAGGCAGCGCCCTGCACAGGCGGAGCTCTGCGGTGTGACTCCGTCGGTGTACTGCCCTTACGCTGGCCACCAAAGGGCATCCTGCCTCGTTGGAGATGTGCCTCCTCCTCATCCTCCTCCTCCTCCTCTCTCCTATTAGGCACCCACGTGGAGTCAGTGACCTCATCATCCCCTCCCTCCTCATCACTGGAGCCAATCTGGCAGTATGCTGCAGCTGCTGGAACATGACTGCCAGATTGGTGTCCTTCTTGAGCATCCCCTCTGTCTGCTCTCACGCTACTGCCTTCCTGTAGCTGGGTTTCATCATCAGACCCTTCGAAACGCTGGGCATCCTCCTGGAGCATGTACCCAACACTGTGCTCAAACAGTTCGGGGGACTCCTCAGGAGGAGGACATGGTGGGTCTAGGGAAGGAGTGACTGATGATGAGTCTGACATTGATACCAGGGAAGAGGACGCTTTGGCAGCTGCTTTGCCAGTACCCTGAGCCTGGGTGAGAGAGGATGAGGAGGAGGAGGAGGGCTTGGTCATCCACTCTACCAAGTCTTCGGCATGATGTGGCTCAACATGTCCAGCTGCCGAAAAGAAGGACAAGCGTGTCCCATGGCCATGTGCTGATGACAATGCACTGCGTCCACGACCAGCACTGTTGCCCCCAGACACAGAGCCTGCTTGCCCTCTTTTATTGCCTCCTGACTGTCTGCCTCTCCTTGTTTGCCTTCCAGACATTCTAATAGATGGCCTGCAGGGAGATGGGAAAAAAGCAATAAGGGCTACCTTCAGGTGTCCTTCTCTGTCCCTTTACTTAAGGATTTCTAAATATGGTTGAGGATTATTGCTTTTGCACAGAATAGCACAACGACAATTTCCCTGACTGTCCAAAAAACAAGGATTTCAAAGATGGTTGATGAGGAATGCTTTGGCACACTATAGCACAAGGAGAATTCCCCTCACTTTCCTTCTTTGTCCCTAGAAACAAGGACTGGCACAGTGAAAGAAACTGACACTCTCCCTACCTACAGTTTTCTGTCCCTAGAAAAAATGTTTTTTTAAAGCACACTATAGCACAAGGAGAATTCCCCTCACTTTCCTTCTTTGTCCCTAGAAACAAGGACTGGCACAGTGAAAGAAACTGACACTCTCCCTACCTACAGTTTTCTGTCCCTAGAAAAAATGTTTTTTTAAAGCACACTATAGCACAAGGAGAAATCCCCTCACTTTCCTTCTTTGTCCCTAGAAACAAGGACTGGCACAGTGAAAGAAACTGACACTCTCCCTACCTACAGTTTTCTGTCCCTAGAAAAAATGTTTTTTTAAAGCACACTATAGCACAAGGAGAATTCCCCTCACTTTCCTTCTTTGTCCCTAGAAACAAGGACTGGCACAGTGAAAGAAACTGACACTATCCCTACCTACAGTTTTCTGTCCCTAGAAAAAATGTTTTTTTAAAGCACACTATAGCACAAGGAGAAATCCCCTCACTTTCCTTCTTTGTCCCTAGAAACAAGGACTGGCACAGTGAAAGAAACTGACACTCTCCCTACCTACAGTTTTCTGTCCCTAGAAAAAATGTTTTTTTAAAGCACACTATAGCACAAGGAGAAATCCCCTCACTTTCCTTCTTTGTCCCTAGAAACAAGGACTGGCACAGTGAAAGAAACTGACACTCTCCCTACCTACAGTTTTCTGTCCCTAGAAAAAATGTTTTTTAAAGCACACTATAGCACAAGGAGAAATCCCCTCACTTTCCTTCTTTGTCCCTAGAAACAAGGACTGGCACAGTGAAAGAAACTGACACTCTCCCTACCTACAGTTTTCTGTCCCTAGAAAAAATGTTTTTTTAAAGCACACTATAGCACAAGGAGAAATCCCCTCACTTTCCTTCTTTGTCCCTAGAAACAAGGACTGGCACAGTGAAAGAAACTGACACTCTCCCTACCTATAGTTTTCTGTCCCTAGAAAAAATGTTTTTTTAAAGCACACTATAGCACAAGGAGAATTCCCCTCACTTTCCTTCTTTGTCCCTAGAAACAAGGACTGGCACAGTGAAAGAAACTGACACTGTCCCTACCTACAGTTTTCTGTCCCTAGAAAAAATGTTTTTTTAAAGCACACTATAGCACAAGGAGAATTCCCCTCACTTTCCTTCTTTGTCCCTAGAAACAAGGACTGGCACAGTGAAAGAAACTGACACTCTCCCTACCTACAGTTTTCTGTCCCTAGAAAAAATGTTTTTTTAAAGCACACTATAGCACAAGGAGAAATCCCCTCACTTTCCTTCTTTGTCCCTGGAAACAAGGACTGGCACAGTGAAATAAACTGACACTCTCCCTACCTACAGTTTTCTGTCCCTAGAAAAAATGTTTTTTTAAAGCACACTATAGCACAAGGAGAAATCCCCTCACTTTCCTTCTTTGTCCCTAGAAACAAGGACTGGCACAGTGAAAGAAACTGACACTCTCCCTACCTACAGTTTTCTGTCCCTAGAAAAAATGTTTTTTTAAAGCACACTATAGCACAAGGAGAATTCTCCTCACTTTCCTTCTTTGTCCCTAGAAACAAGGACTGGCACAGTGAAAGAAACTGACACTCTCCCTACCTACAGTTTTCTGTCCCTAGAAAAAATGTTTTTTTAAAGCACACTATAGCACAAGGAGAATTCCCCTCACTTTCCTTCTTTGTCCCTAGAAACAAGGACTGGCACAGTGAAAGAAACTGACACTCTCCCTACCTACAGTTTTCTGTCCCTAGAAAAAATGTTTTTTTAAAGCACACTATAGCACAAGGAGAAATCCCCTCACTTTCCTTCTTTGTCCCTAGAAACAAGGACTGGCACAGTGAAAGAAACTGACACTCTCCCTACCTACAGTTTTCTGTCCCTAGAAAAAATGTTTTTTTAAAGCACACTATAGCACAAGGAGAAATCCCCTCACTTTCCTTCTTTGTCCCTAGAAACAAGGACTGGCACAGTGAAAGAAACTGACACTCTCCCTACCTACAGTTTTCTGTCCCTAGAAATTTTTTTTTTTAAAGCACACTATAGCACAAGGAGAATTCCCCTCACTTTCCTTCTTTGTCCCTAGAAACAAGGACTGGCACAGTGAAAGAAACTGACACTCTCCCTACCTACAGTTTTCTGTCCCTAGAAAAAATGTTTTTTTAAAGCACACTATAGCACAAGGAGAAATCCCCTCACTTTCCTTCTTTGTCCCTAGAAACAAGGACTGGCACAGTGAAAGAAACTGACACTCTCCCTACCTACAGTTTTCTGTCCCTAGAAAAAATGTTTTTTTAAAGCACACTATAGCACAAGGAGAATTCCCCTCACTTTCCTTCTTTGTCCCTAGAAACAAGGACTGGCACAGTGAAAGAAACTGACACTCTCCCTACCTACAGTTTTCTGTCCCTAGAAAAAATGTTTTTTTAAAGCACACTATAGCACAAGGAGAAATCCCCTCACTTTCCTTCTTTGTCCCTAGAAACAAGGACTCGCACAGTAAAACACACTGACACTCTCCCTACCTATCCTTCTCTTTCCCTAAACTAAAGGAATCCAGGTTAAGCAAGAAAGAAAGAAATGTCACTGTCCCTGCCTATGCTTGTCTTTCCCTGCTCCGGAACACACTACACTAGGCCGCCGTGCTGGCGGCCTTTTATAGTGTGGGGCGTGTACTAAACACCCTCAGCAATAATTGGCCACAGGCATCCTGCCTGTGGCCAATCATTGCTCTCCTCGCTGCCGGCGCTGTGATTGGCCAAGCATGCGGGGTCACAGTGCATGCTTGGCCAATCACAGCGCCTGGATGACACTGCGATGGCGTAGTGCATTGTGGGCCGTTCGCGTCACTCGAATTTGGCGCGAACGGCCCAAATCGTTCGATCTTCGTCGAACGATCGAACAGCCGATGTTCGAGTCGAACGTATGTTCGACTCGAACACAAAGCTCATCCCTAATGGGCACACATCAGGCTGCATTGATGGACACTGGTGAGGCTGCACTGATGAGGCTGCATTGCTGGACACTGGTGAGGTTGCAGTGATGGGCACTGATCAGGCTGCATTGATGGGCACTGGGGAGGCTGCATTGATGGGCACTGATAAGGCTGCACTATTGGGCACTGGTGAGGCTGCATTGGATGGGCACTGATGAGGCTGAACTGATGAGGCTGCATTATTGGGCACTGGTGAGGCTGCATTGATATGAACTGGTGAGGCTGCTTTGATGGGCACTGATCAGGCTGCATTTATGGGCATGGGTGAGGCTGCACTGATGGCACTGATCAGGCTACATTGATGGACACTGATGAGGCTGCACTGATGGGCACTGGTGAGGCTGCATTGATGAATTATTTTTGTTAAACCTCCTTTGTTGCTATTAACATTTAATTATGTTACCACATTGTATCATATTTGTCTTACTTCATAACATCAATATCCATTATAAAACCAGGTGGGCATGGATGGTGAGCTGATTCAGTGGTTTAATAGGCCACTTGACTGGACTTTCCAACCCCAGGCCTAAGGCTGCCAACCTTCCCCTGCTTACAATCTCCAGCCACCAGGACCATGTCCAAGTACAGGAAACAATCAACGCACCCCAGAAACTCACCTACTTCTACCTAGCGATGGGGCTCCAGAAATGCCAAGATGGCACTGACAACCGTATGGACAGTGCCTCGCAACCCATCCTGCCTTCCACAATCTGCTTTGGGATATTTTTGGGTGAAGAGTCCACATTAGCCAGTGTGTTCTCTCTCCCCTTCCCTCCACACCTAAATTAACCTGCAGTCCAGCCAAATCCAGGCAGAGTAGAGAGGAAGATGTGCCCACCCCTTGTCCTGGCCCTGAGTCTATCTCAGAGCATACAATTAAAAATATGTTAATGTCCCAGAGGCATACATTACACAGTGACTTTGCAGCTATGCTTCCCACCCTTAATAGCACTGTCCAAACTCACTGTGCTAAAATCCAACATAGTGAATCAAAAATGGAGAACTGTATGTGATGCATAATGATCTCGCTGATACCTATATGGATCATGATACTGAAATTCAGGCACAATATCATCCAATTCAAAGGGATTCACGAATCCATCCTTGTTCCTGATATAAAGAGGGAGATTGCCGCTCACCAAGCCTCTGGACCTTCGTAATGGTCCCGCCCTACTGTGAACTAACAGGTGCTTGCTCTGCACAAGTCTGGAGAAGGTGAAAACATCCTGGACTGCCGCACTCCATTGAAAGGCGTCTTTATTGTGAAAATAAAATAAAATCCAAACCAATGCAGTCAAATCAAATGGAAACAGGGACAAATGGCTAACGCGTTTCACAACGTTAGATGCTTACTCATAGCTAAAAGAACAAGAGTCAAACGTGAGTATATGAGGAAATCACCAATCAGATCTTTGGAATTCGAGTGAACACACCTCACACACGATTGGATCTTGAAATCCCAGAGATAGATTGCACCTGCAGGGCAGGAAACCAAGACTGGGAAAACCATTATGTGCAAAAAAGCAATAGTCAATATTGGTCTTCTGTATAAAGCACACTCTGACGTGGCGCAATCATATAGGTGGGATTAAGTGAAAAATACAACAAGAATGTGACCAAATTTGTACAGAAGTGGACATAAAGTGAAATTAGATGAATGCAAAAAGCTGTTTCTATGTGACAAGCAAATGTGCGTACAAAAAGTGGACATAAAAAAGTAAATGAATACAAAAAATCTTTCTTTGTGACAAGCACATATAGTGATATGAGACATTGATCAAAGGGCCGTGCTGAAAGTGTCATAAAAGTTTTTGTATAGACAAAAAATATACATAGTTATCATAATAAAACTATAATGTTATGTTAAAAAGATTTTTTGTTTTGATAAATATTGTTATAATATCAAAAATAGCTGTTATTACCGTGAGTCTATATACCCGATGGGTATTGTATCGTGTTGAAAACCAAATGGATGCTGCTTCGTATATGCATGAATATATAATATGGATATGCCATTAAGCAAAGAAACAGCATACAAGATGAAAAGTGTATCAGGCAATAAGAGCTATAAGGAGACCAAGACCATTGCTAACTCTTTAAGGCCCCTTTCACACTGGGGCGGGGAGGTGCACTGGCGGTATAGCGGTGCTATTTTTAGTGCCACTATACCGTCGTTTTTACGGCCGATATTCGGCCCACTAGCGGGGTGATTTTAACCCCCGCTAGCGGCCGAAAAAGGGTTAATACCGCCCGCAATGCGCCTCTGCAGAGGCGCATTGTGGTGATATTACCGCGGTTTCCCATTGCTTTCAATGGGCAGCAGCGGTAAAGGAGCAGTAAACACACCGCTCCTTCACCGCTGCAAAGATGCGGCTAGCAGGACTTTTGGAGCGGTCCTGCTAGCGCACCGCTCCAGTGTGAAAGCCTTCGGGCTTTCACACTGAAGACTGCAGGGCACGATTTTTTCAGGCGATATAGCAGCGCTATTTTTAGCGCTAAACCACCTGAAAAACGTGTCAGTGTGAAAGGGGCCTTAGAATATGTTGGGTTCAACCAAAACAGTGAACAAAAACCAAACATCGTTGAAAGAACTGGAAAAGGTAAGAGATTTTTATAGAGAAAATAAGAAAAATTGGAAAGAAAAGTATCAGATGGACTGGGAGAAAGTATATGGACCATGGCATTGCGTCAAAGAAAAAGGGTGCATGCGTCCCCATGAAACGGCATGAATCATGAGTGGGTATATGGTGAGAAATCAGAGTAGTACCGAAGGGAATCTAGAGCCCACTTCACCGCTAAACACTCCTTTTCAACGGTGGCGTAATTTACCTCATGGGACTTCAACTTCCTGCTGAGGTAAATGACTGGGTGCTCTTCCCCGTTCCAGACCTGGGACAATACTGCTCCTAACCCCACATCTGACGCATCACTTTGTACGACAAAGTCTTTAGAGAAGTCGGGTGAGTACAACACTGGCTGGCTACATAAGGCTTGTTTCAAGAATTGGAATGCTGCCTCAGCCTCGGGGGTCCATTTAATCATGACCGACCCTTTCCCCTTCGTCAGGTTGGTTAGGGGCACAGCCTTAGAAGCAAAGTGGGGAATGAATCGCCGATAATACCCAGCGATTCCCAGAAAGGCTCGTACCTGCTTCTTGCTGTTGGGACGTGGCCAACTCTGGATGGCCTCGACTTTGTTGAGTTGGGGTTTTATTACTCCCCTCCCAATGGTGTACCCAAGATATTTGGCCTCCTCCTGCCCAATGGTACACTTCTTGGGGTTAGCCGTAAACCCCGCTTCCCGAACAGAGTCCAGGACTGCTTGCACTTTTGGCAGATGTGAGGCCCAATCTGTGCTATGGACAATTATGTCATCCAGGTAAGCCGCAGCATACTTCCGATGGGGCCTCAGCATCTGGTCCATTTTCCGCTGGAATGTGGCCGGCGCATTCTGTAACCCGAACGGCATTCTTTTGTATTGGAACGCCCCGTCTGGGGTTACAAATGCGGTTTTCTCTTTGGCCGACTTGGCCAGGGGGATTTGCCAATACCCTTTTGTGAGGTCAAGAGTCGTCATGTATCGGGCTGTTCCCAGCCGGTCGATCAACTCATCTATACGTGGCATGGGGTAGGTGTCAAATTTTGTAACTTTGTTCAACTGACGAAAATCGTTACAAAATCGCCAGCTCCCATCCGGTTTAGGCACCAACACAATGGGACTAGACCAATCACTTTGGGACTCCTCTATCACCCCTAAGTTCAGCATTTTCTGTACTTCCTCCCGTATTGCCTCCCGTCGGGCCTCTGGGATCCGATAGGGTTTTAACTTCACCCTTTCACCGGGCGGGGTAATGATGTCATGCTCTACCCCAGATGTTTGTCCCGGCAGCTCAGAGAATACCTCCTTGTTGCGAAGCACAAACTCCTTAACCTCCTGTTGTTGGGGTTGTGACAAGGTGGCTGCTATTCCAACCTCAGGAATCACGCAACCAGTTTGAGCTGGTGACCAAGTGTCTGCGACTAGGGACTCTCTATCCCTCCAGGCTTTCAACAGATTAACGTGATAGATCTGTTCGGGCTTTCGCCTTCCTGGTTGTCTGACCTTGTAATTCACTTCGCTCACTTTTTCCATTATCTCGTAGGGGCCTTGCCATTTGGCAAGGAATTTACTTTCAACCGTAGGGACAAGTACCAGTATCCTATCCCCCGGGGAAAAGGTACGGGTCTTGGCTCCACGGTTGTACACTCTCTGCTGTGCTAACTGCGCTTGGGCCAAATGTTCCTTCACGATGGGCATTACCTGTGCAATTCGGTCTTGCATCAGGGCGACATGCTCAATCACACTCCTGTGGGGAGAACTCTCACTTTCCCAAGTTTCCTTGGCAATATCCAACAGCCCTCTTGGGTGTCTCCCATACAGTAACTCAAAGGGGGAGAATCCCGTAGAGGATTGGGGCACCTCCCTAATAGCAAACATCAAATAAGGAAGTAGACAGTCCCAATCCTTTCCATCTCTATCCACCACTTTCTTCAACATTTGTTTTAGGGTTTTGTTGAACCTTTCAACCAGCCCATCGGTTTGGGGGTGATACACAGATGTACGTAATTGCGTCACTTTGAACAATTTACACAGCTCCTTCATAACCCGGGACATAAAGGGTGTACCTTGGTCCGTAAGCAGTTCTTTACAAATACCCACCCGGCTAAACACAAGAGATAGCTCTTTGGCTATGGTTTTGGCCGAGGTATTTCGGAGAGGGATCGCTTCTGGATAACGGGTGGCATAGTCCATTATAACTAATATGTACTGGTGCCCCCTAGCGGACTTGATTATAGGACCTACCAAATCCATGGCGATCCTCTCAAACGGGACCTCAATGATGGGTAGAGGGACCAGCGGGCTACGGAAATGTGGCATCGGGGCCGACCTCTGACACACAGGGCAGGAGGAACAATAATTTTCTATGTCCTTCATCACCCCCGGCCAATAGAATCTCTGTAATACCCTCTCTCGGGTTTTCTCTGTCCCCAGATGACCTCCAAGAATGTGCCCATGGGCCAACTCCAACAC
Organism: Rana muscosa; assembly: GCA_029206835.1. Classification (NCBI taxonomy): domain Eukaryota; kingdom Metazoa; phylum Chordata; class Amphibia; order Anura; family Ranidae; genus Rana; species Rana muscosa. The sequence goes on along the minus strand of CM055122.1, from coordinate 189,075,478 downwards.
CAACTTCCTGTAAGGTTTGGGCACCACAAGCTGCTCAACGGTTTCTTCTGGCCTTTTTGCCACCCGATACAGTAGGTCCTTCTCTGCGCTGAAGTATGGGTAAGTGCAGGTATTATCTGGGTTCACTAACTCGCCATCTATTTCCACTACGTTTTCCCGTGCCTTTATTAGGGCGGGGTCTTTTAACTGTTCTGTGGCAAAATTTTCCCTGTGAACCTCCAGATCAGAAAACTCCACAGACGGTAGGTTTTCGTCTGAGGAGGTGGGCTCCTCTCCAGTTTCTTGAGTCTCCCCTGCCAATACTGATAAGGGAAATTCCGGAGAGTCCTCACCACTCTCAGGGGAGTTCTGGCTATCACATTCCTGGTACATAGGGGCACCAGTGGGGGGCTCAAGATCATCCCACAGTTCCCAGAACTTCGGAAAATCCCTTCCCACAATGGCGTCGTGCGGTAACTGAGATACTAAGCCCACTGGATGAGAGAGGGTACCTTTGGGGGTCTCGAAACACACTGTAGTCACTGGATACTCTCGGGTGTCCCCATGCACACAAATAACAGCTACCTTGCTATTCCCAGAGACCTCTGTTTTAACTAACTCAGCCTTTATCAGGGTCACAAGGCTACCTGAATCCAGCAATACCACAACATTTCTACCATTAACACACATTTTGCATAAATGTTTCTCAGTTCCTCGAATGGCAGTGCATGCGACTGTCGCACACAGCGACTGACGTCTGCCCGTCAGAAAGTCACACTGCATGGGTTCCTCCACAACCGGGCAATTGGCTGCAATATGTCCCGCTTGCCGGCAGCGGTAGCAAACGATCCTTCTTGCGGCCTCTTGAGCCGCTGATTTCCCAGGCTGTTCTCGCCAAACTTGGGGTAGAGCTCCCACCCTCTCACTCTCTCCACCCTCACCCCTTGAAATCCTCTTATCCGCCCCTGGGGATGGTCTGGTCTTAGGGTGGAAAGTCCGAGTGTCTCTGGAAGAGGCCGTCAGGTTCTCTGTAGCCAAGTATTTCTCCACACGATCCACAAGACCATCGGCCGTCTCTGGGTCTCCATGGCTTACCCACTTTTGGATGGCAGTAGGAAGAGCTCTCAAAAACCGATCCATTACAACACGTTCCACAATCTTTGGTGCGGACAAAGTCTCTGGCTGTAGCCACTTTCTGCTCAGGTGAATGAGATCATACATTTGAGACCTGGGGGGTTTTCCAAGCTGGAAAGTCCAGTTATGCACACGCTGAGCCCGGACAGCCTGGGTGACACCCAGCCTTGCCAATATTTCAGCTTTTAGCATCACATAGTCTTTTGCTTGGTTAGGCTCTAGGTCATAGTAAGCTTTCTGCGATTCACCAGTTAACAGAGGAGCCACCAGTCCAGCCCACTGCTCCTCAGGCCACTTTTCTCTTTCAGCGGTCCTTTCAAATGTGGTCAAAAATACCTCTGGATCATCCTCTCCAGTCATTTTTGTCAATAAACGACTCACCCCAAAGGACGCGGTATTAGTGGGACGGCTTTCCTCACTGGTCTGCGGACGTTGCTGCATTGCTGCTTCCATCTGTTGTTGTAGTCTCTGCTCTTGCTTCTGCAACAGGTCTATGAAGCGGGCCTCAGATTGCTGCTGGGCTTGTTGCTGAGCCTCCAGACTCTGTTGCAAAGTTGCGTTTGTCTGCTGCTGGGCTGCAAGGCTCTGTTGATGAGCTTGCTGCTGGGCTGCGAAGTTCTGTTGTTGAGCTGCAAGGCTCTTTTGCAAACCTGCATTTGTCTGCTGTTGATTGGCATTTGCTAGAGCCAGCTGCTTCAGTATCTCCTCCATGCTGGCTTAAAAAAAAAACTGCCCGCATTCTCCACCAACTGTGAGGGGGTTAGCTCGGCAGCGGGTGTGTGTGACCCCCGAGATGGGCTCCCCACACAAAAACAGGCCCAGCAAACGGAGGTTGTGGTTTTCAAAATCAAAAAGGTGCTGTTTATTTTCTATTTACAGTGGCAAAACACAGCAAAGCAAAAGAAAACATAAACAAAATAAATCCTGGTCAACTTGACCTCTGACTAAACATACAGGTTTCCTAACTAACCACTGGGATCAGCCTAGTGCTGTCCTAGTCCCTAAGTCCCTGGTTTTAAATGTCCAAGCAAATAGCCACACAGGCTTTGTCTCACCGCACAGGGGTTCACTCTCCCTAGACAGTCCACACAGGTCTGGTTCCAGGCATGAGCTAACATCTAATGAAGCTGGGAGTTCTTATAGAGGCCTAAATGAGCTGACAAGCTTCAGCTGGTCTCATCAACTCCCTGTCTGCACGACGCCCAGCCCTCTCCCTAGAGGTATGAGTCATCCATGAGCCTACTAGCCTCAGCTGGGCTTATACAACTCTTCACCTAGTTGTATAAGTCGGCGTAAAGCCTGAATCTGGGCGAAATATATCTACCCCCCTGGATGCAACCAGGTGACTTTACCTTCCTGCTGTCACAATATATATATATATATATATGTGGCCGCATAACTAACAAGGTGGATATGGGGACATAACTTGGAGGGTTAACACAGTGAACTTTCATGAGCAGCTGCATGGCGAGAAGCCAAAGTCTCGCCTGCCGCAAACAAAAAGACTGCTAATAATGTGTATATATATATATATATATATATATATATATATATATCCACATAACTAACAAAGTGGATATGGAGACATGCACTTAAGGGGTTGACACAGTGAACTTTCATGAGCAGGTGTATGGCGAGGAATCAAAAGTCTCGCCTCACCCGCTGCAAACGAAAGGACCACTGTGTCATGAGAAACATGGATGTAGATGCACATGTTCAAAGAATGGAGTGTAGATACCCAAAGGTAGCCTATTTAGAGCAAAGAAAACTTGTGCCCAATATACTGTCCTTCATCCAACTTATGAAGGCTCTCCTTCCTTCTTTTAGTGATCTGGAGCTGTGTATTTATAGAGCTCACAGAATCTCCAAGCCAAAGTTCCTAAAGATATTGTGCTCAAGGAAGAACTTGCCCACATACACTTTTTTCAAGTAAAAGATTACGTTTTTGTAGCTGCTTAACAAAATCCAGTCCTACTGGACAAGTTTGCAGGCATATCACTGTATGCAGATTTGTCCCAACAAAATGTCCTTAATAAAAAGGAAGAAACTTGCACTACTGACAAAAATTATGAGAAATAACAATTTAAACAGTTTCCTCATTTATATATGACAAATGGCCTAAAAAGAAATGTGGAGTCTTCATCACTATCAACCAATCCACCTCCTTCAAATGTATCAAGGAGATTCCTGACCCCCATAGAAGATATTATTATTATTATAATACAAGATTTATATAATAGTTTATTCAAGATATTGTATTCTACTATGTGAAACTAATTATTCAGCCTACACTCTGGAAAATGTACATGGCCAGAATTACAATCAAAAACAATTTTTTATGCTGCTGCTCAAGTTAGTATCTGACCTTCGATAAGGTACCCTACTTTTTGCAGGTGACTTCAACTCAACAAGTGATCCTACTCTGGATTCTTCCACTGTTAAATAGCCTGTATCTCTATCCCTTGCAAAATAAAAAAGAATCACAAATACGACTTATATGATATTTGGGTTTGCCAATATGGCTCTAAGAAGGACTTTACTTTTTTTCTTCACCCCCTGCTTCCTAGTCAAGGATAGACTATTTCTAACAGGCAAAGAATCCTTACAAGCGATCTCACATTTTAAAATTGCCTTAATCTCCTGGTCTGATCATGCTCCTATCACCATTGAAATATACAACCCTCTTTGTAACACTCTACCCAGTGTGTGGAGGTTCAAAATCTCCCTCCTTGCTGACCAGCAACTCCTTCATCAAATTTGAAGGTAATGATTATCCTGAGGTCAATCGGTTTACCTTATGGAACACATATAAAGCATACATGTGTGGTATACTGATTACATTAGCTTCTCATGTAAAGAAACAGAGGGCCTGGCAGATTAAGGACTCCATTCAATTGTAGATAAAGAGGAACTGAATAAACTTTAACCTCATCCATAAATGTCCCCATCTATAATGCGAGATAGACAACAACTGAGACACTTACTTTATATAAATACGAAAACAACCTAAAATATCTCAAGGGCAATTACTATGGTCTTTGTAATAAATCTGGTGTGTGACTGGCTAGAAAAGTGGAGTCACAGAAGAACAAGCAGAAAAAATGCTCTACTATCCATCCCACTATTAACCGCAAACTCATCAACCTCCAGGATATAGCAAATGCTTTAATACAACTTACGAAATTATAGTTGCACCCCACAACCTACTACATCGCTCATTGTAATCCCCCGGCACTCTCTGCAGACCAACCTAAGAGCATATTGCAGCCTTCTTTACGATCCAGGAAATGTTTCCCTTTGTCAAATCTTTGCCTAATCATAAATCCCCAGACAACAATGGATTTTTTAACAAATATTATAACTTGTTGAATTTAAATCACCTCATCTGCTGTCTTTCTTTGATCTAGCCGGGTCCTCTGGTTCCTTTTCCCTCTGAAATGTTGCAAACTGTAATTGTTACAATCCCCAACAATGATCCATCTGCTACTAATAATTATAGACCTTTATAATTTTTCAACACCAACGTTACATTTTTTTGCCAAATTACTTGCCCTTAGATTGGTACATATATTACCTACCTTGATACACCCTGATCAAGTGGGATTTCTATCTGGCGGGTAAGCCCCTGACAAGACGTTTGATTGATTTTATTAAAAGAGTGGAATTACAGAAAACTGTTCCTTTCTCTGGATGCAGAGAAGGCATTTGATAGAATCCATTTGATGTTTTTTAAAGCAGTACTCCAAAAAAAATAAAAAAATATAAAAATTTGGTATAACTTGATAGCTAGGGTCGGAAATTTTCTCTCTTTACTCTTTCCCATCAGAGAGAATATTTACCTCCAGTATGTTATCTGAACCAATTTTTGTATCTCCAATGGTTCTAGGCAGGGATGCCTCCTCTCACCCATATATTTGCACTAATTATGAAACCCTTAGCAGACATGATAAAATCCAACCCTCTCTTACTACAGGTATTGACTTACATGAACAAGACCACTAAAATACTCCCCAAACTGCCGTACTTATTTAGAAATGTCATCATCCCTCTACCAACTTCCTATCTCTCTTTGATTCAAGGACTCAATCTCTATGTTTGAGGACATAAACCCCTTTAGGTGCTCACTTTCTATAATGACTAGGCATAAACAAACTTGTTCTATCTCACCTATATATAAATAATACCCTGCGATCCTTTGAATCTCTCAGTGCTGAATTTAAGTTTGTGCCTTCTAAAAATACTACTCATACATCAGGATCCAAAACTTTCTTTGCATAAGCACATTACCCCTATCCTATCCACTCACATTACCACCTCTATTTACATTTTCTTATATGCCAATTCTAGCTGTGTGAAAGGAATATCCATGTTTTACGATTTACTGAATGGCAAGACTAACTCCTCTAAAACTAATACCATGTAAAGTATAATGGGGAATTAGAACTGGGTACCTCTTTCCTTAGCTCCCCCTGGTGGCAGGCGCATACTACAACTAATACATTTTGCCAATGTACAAATCACTGGGAAATGCACCAGAAATTGATACATTGTTGGTATCTAACCCCACACAAACTAGACAAATTCCATCCATTACTCTCCACCTTTTGTTGGAGACAATGTGGAGAAACAGGTTCCTTGTTTCATATTTTATAGTCATGAAAATCAATCAACTCCTACTGGAACAAGATCTTCCACCTGGCTTCTGATCTTCTGGGTCCAAACATAACACCCGACCCATATCTTGCATTTCTTAACCTTGGCCTTGATACATTTTCACCAAATATAAGAGGGGTACTAATTCACTTGTTCCTGGTGGAAAAACTTAGTATCACTAGACCATGGAATTCCAGAGTTGTTCCAAATGTTATGGATACTCTCTCCATGCTAAATCCTTAATATGAAATTGCAATACTAATGGCCATTAAGAATTTAACCAAATCCAAATTGTATACCCTTTGGTCCTCACAGCTGCACAATCTCAATTGTACAGTCAAACCTTGACAACCTCTATCATATAATTTACGATGTATTGCTTGGACACCTATGTATTAATCCTGTCTTATTCCTAATTCTTTAATATGACTGGATGTTTATATCTTCTTACCTGTCCCTTAACTCGCCATCTTAACAACCCACCCCCAACCTCCTCTTCCCCATTTACCCTACTCTTCCTTCCTCTCTGGAGAGTCTGATAATCAAACTGTATTATATTGTTTTTGTTTTTTTTATATTCTAACTTGTTTTTATCATCCCTTGTTACCCATCTTAACTAATACATACAGTATTGAATTATTTTGTGTTGACGGAACTCTCCACTCTGCCTGGTAATTCCTTTACAAATGCCTTAATAAAGGAATGTCGTTAAAAAAAAGTAAAGGTCCCAACACTGAACCTTGGGGTACACCACTAATAACCTTAGACCATTCATAGTATGAATCATTAATCCCTGCTCTCTGAATACTGTCTTTTAGACAGTTTTTAAACTATTTACAAACTGAATTTTCCAAGCCTGTAGACTTTAATTTATTCATTAGCTGCATGTGGGGAACTGTGTTGAAGGCTTTGGCAAAATCCAAATATACTGTGTCTACAGCCACTCCTTTGACTAAGTTTTTGCTTACATCAAAGGAGTACATCACTGCCAGGCAAGGCAGTAATTGTTCCTGTAAAATTACTTTAAGCAATTGAGAATTCATTGCTACCTCTAAAATAGCAAGCAATCAAGCCCTTGATAATTCAAAGAAGCTTAATGTGTTTCCTTCACTATGCAGAATGTGATGACATTTTGATATTGGTACTGTATGTGGGCCTTTTTCTCCTCCTCATATAATGCCATGTGTTTCTATCACAGTCCAATGTTAATCTCATTCCTCCACAAGAAAAATATTTAACAATGTAGCAAAAGAGAGATACAAGTGGGGAAACAAACCGGGGAAATATTTGGCAAGACTAGCGAAAGTAAAAAAAAAAATGCTAACTATATAGAAAAGATAAAGGACCAGATAGGAGAGATTAAATATAAAACTTCTGAAATCGCCAACGTCTTTAAGACATACTATAGTACGCTATATTCAATTAGAACTAATGAGACAAGACAGGAAGAGGAAAGTAGAAAAATTAAAACACAAGAATACCTACAGGAAGCTAACCATCCAAAGATCCCCCTAGATAGTGGTGAGTCCCTAGAAGATCCAATTACCCAGGAAGAAATAAACAAAGCTCTCCAAGAAACGCCAGGGGGAAAAAGCTCAGGTCCGGATGGGTTCTCGATTAAATACTATAAGAGATTTAAAGAAATCCTAGTCCCGGAGTTATGCAATTATTTGAATAAAATAGGAGAAATAGAAGAAATAAGAAAAGAGTCACTCCTTGCCAATATTTCAGTAATTCCTAAATCAGGAAAGGATGGGACCATTTGTTCCAATTATAGACCTATAGCTCTGCTAAATGCAGACATAAAACTATATGCAAAAATATTGGCAACGAGATTAAAAAACCTAATGCCGGAACTGATAAACGTGGACCAAGCGGGTTTCGTATCAGGAAGAGAGGGAAGAGATAATAGCATAAGGATGGTGTTGTTGATGCGTAAAGTCAAAGATAGAAAACCCCCAGTCGTACTCATGTCAATTGATGCAGAAAAGGCATTTGACCGAGTCGACTGGGGGTTTATGATGGAAACACTCCGAAGCATAGGCATGGGGCCCAGATTTATGAGATGGGTAAACAATTTATACAGTCACCCTACTGCCAGGGTTAAGGTAAATGGGAGAGTGTCGTCTGTGTTCGAGATGTTCAATGGAACAAGACAGGGATGTCCGCTCTCATCCCTCCTGTATGTAATTTCATTAGAACCGCTACTGGCAAAAATACGGAACAACACGGACATAGGGGGGGGTTAGAGTGGGCGAGGAAGAGCATAAGGTGGCAGCGTATGCAGACGACATACTCCTATACCTAACTAAGCCTAGGATATCACTACCTAACGTAATTAGAGAAATACAAGAATATGGAGAGCTTTCAAACTTTAAAATCAACCCTAAAAAAACTGTAATCTTAAACCTAGGAGTAGATAAAAAAGAGGAAAAAGGACTACAGAAAGAATTCCCATTCACCTGGGAGACAAAAGCACTAACATATCTAGGGATAAAAATAACACCAACGTTAGATAAACTATATTTAGTTAACTTCATCCCCTTAATAAATGAGATTAAACTCGAAATGAAAAACTTGGAGAGGAGACCTATTTCTTGGATAGGAAGGGTCAACGTTCTAAAAATGATGATTTTGCCAAAAATAACCTATAAATTCCAAATGCTCCCAATAGAAATACCACAAAATTTTTTCAAGGTGATTAAAACTATAATTTCGAAATACATCTGGCAGGGTAAAAAGGCCAGAGTAAACTACTCACTTTTAAGTCAGAAAAAAAAAAACGGGGGGTTGGCACTTCCAGACGTTCAGAGATACAATAAAGTGGTCATTATAGCTAGGTTGGCAGAATGGGCAAATTCATACACCAAAAAGAAAAGGGTACAAATGGAGGATATATTAAGCAAGACACTCCTACATAAAAACATTTGGATACCGCCAAAATTAAGAACACTAGACACAGAAACACATAGTATAACTAAAAACGTACTTAAAATATGGGATACGACTCACCGGTGTGAAAAATGGAAATATAGTTCACCATTAATTCCACTAGCAGGCACTAATTTTTTTATACCAGGAAACGGGACAAGGTTAGGGAAGCAATTGGGACCTACACATTTAAAGGATATAATGACACGGGGCAAAATAAAGACAAGACAAGAGATAAAAATGTTACACGGTGATCAGCAGCTTAGTAAATGGGAATATCTTCAATTAACACATTTCGTAAACACCCTTTCACAACCAATTAGAGATGAAAAAACACTAAACCCCATGGAAAAACTCTGTAATATGGATAGGCCTTTGAAACATGGTATATCACAAACTTATGAAATTTTAACAGAATTAGAAACACAGGGAACACTAGTATGTATAGAAAAATGGGGACAGGACATGGGTAAAAAGCTTGAGGAATCACAAATGATTAGGGCCGTATTCAATAGCGCAACCGATATAATGACGATTGAACCAAATTATAAGTGTATGTTACGCTGGCATTTGACCCCAGAGAGAATGAATAAAATCCATCTAAACAACTCCCCGCTATGCTGGAGGAAATGCAGACAAAAGGGAACAACAAAGCATATATGGTGGGAGTGCCCAAAAATAAAAGAGTATTGGGAGGAAATTATAGATTATATAAAAGATATAACCGGTGAGAAGATCCCACAAGACCCCTGGATATGCTTGTTCCATGGAACAAACATAAAAAAAAAACTATATAAAAGAACTTTGATCCCGGTGCTGCTTAACGCAGCAAAGGGATTAATTCCGAAAAAATGGTTAGAAACAACAAAACCGACTATAAAAGAGTGGATACAACGAATTGACTATGTAGCCGAAATGGAATACTTAGACCGTGGAGAGCAGGGAGGAGATGAAAGATATAAGAACAAATGGGAGAAATGGAGAGTCTTTAAATTGTCAGATAGATACGCACAGGGAATGACTGGATTAGACAGATGATAAGATAAAAGGAGGTAGAGAGATGGGCAGATCAGGGGAGAGGTCGGGGGGGGGGGGGGGAAAGGGTAACGGGAAAAAATAAATAAAAATGGAAATATGAATGCTTGAATGTCTACAACAATGAGGGTGAGTTTTGTATTTGAAATTTTTTTTCTATAAAAAAAAACAAAGTAAAGGTCCCAACACTGAACCTTGGGGTACACCACTAATAACCTTAGACCATTCATAGTATGAATCATTAATCCCTGCTCTCTGAATACTGTCTTTTAGACAGTTTTTAAACTATTTACAAACTGAATTTTCCAAGCCTGTAGACTTTAATTCATTCATTAGCTGCATGTGGGGAACTGTGTTGAAGGCTTTGGCAAAATCCAAATATACTGTGTCTACAGCCACTCCTTTGACTAAGTTTTTGCTTACATCAAAGGAGTACATCACTGCCAGGCAAGGCAGTAATTGTTCCTGTAAAATTACTTTAAGCAATTGAGAATTCATTGCTACCTCTAAAATAGCAAGCAATCAAGCCCTTGATAATTCAAAGAAGCTTAATGTGTTTCCTTCACTATGCAGAATGTGATGACGTTTTGCTATTGGTACTGTATGTGGGCCTTTTTCTCCTCCTCATATAATGCCATGTGTTTCTATCACAGTTCAATGTTAATCTCATTCCTCCACAAAAAAATTGCCTAGGAGAGTTGTGGAGCATCCAGGTAGTTGTTTACAAACTTGAGACCTGCTATACATTTTTTTTGCAGTCATTTTTCAATAGTGCCATTCCATTAAAAACTGAACAAATACTTGAATTTTACAGATCCAGAGCTGTTACTCTTCCTTCACCATTTCAGACTGTGTTCTAGCTATGCTATTTGCAGGATCCCCACTCCCATGGAAAATATCCACAGTTCCATAGCTTCTCCACTTTTTCATAATTGGTGAACATCCAGGCTGCTACAAATGCCTTCATAGCCTTTTTACACTTTATGCATCTTCTCCATTAACTTTTTCTTCTAAGGAATGTATCATATGAACAGATATTTTATAAGAGTAGACTCTGCTACTAACCAAATTTTGACAGTTTGTGTGTTTTTGCTTGAAAGAAATTTCAGAACACCAGATCTGATTGTCAGCTATAAGGATACCGTATTTCTTCAAGCAATGCCAGTACAGTGCTCAGTATATTTCAATATTTACATTTTTTTGTGTTAAATATCCACTGTGAAATGAGATATTCATACATGAGCCAAATACTGTTTCAATCACTTCTTAATAATTTTTTTTATATATTATGACAAGAATAAACCCTTTGGAAGCATGCTTTAAATGTGTTTTACATTTTCAGAAGTGACATATTATATTACTGAAAATTTAGTTTTGAATCCATAAATGTGCAATGACTGGACCACAGTAAGTTGAGTGTTCACAATTCCTGGCCTCTTTTAAAAATGCTGGTTACTTGGCTGTCATTTTGGTTTTAATAGTTTGAGACACTAACCAGGAACAAGCACATAGGCCAGGAAAGTCACAACTCAGTTTCTCGTCTGTGACCGATGAGATGCTAAAGTCACTGGATGAGCAGGGAATTAGTATTTTTTAAAAGAAGAGGATAACAATGGCAGATTTATTTGAAACTCGTTAGATCTCTGTAGAAGTCTATACAGGTATGCATAACTCCACCTGTGCATATGTCAGGTTGGAGACTGGGTATGTACTGTTGATCTTACTTAACCACTTCTCTACTGGGCACTTAAACCCCCTTCCTGCCCAAGCCATTTTTCAGCTTTCAGCGCTGTCACACTTTGAATGACAATTGCACGGTCGTGCGACGCTGTACCCAAACAAAATTTGCGTCCTTTTTCTCCCACAAATAGAGATTTTGTTTTGGTGGTACTTGATCACCTCTGCTGTTTTTATGTTTTGCGCTATAAACAAAAGAAGAGCGACAAGTTTGAAAAAAAAACACAATATTTTTTACTTTTTGCTAGAATAAATATCAATTTTTTTCCCTCAGTTTAGGCCGATACGTATTCTTCTACATATTTTTGGTTAAAAATATCACAATAAGCATATATTGATTGGTTTGCGCAAAAGTTATAGCGTCTACAAAGTAGGGGATAGATTTATAGCATTTTTATTCTTCTTATTTTTTTTACTAGTAATGGCGGCGATCACCGATTTTTATCGTGACTGCGATATTGCGGCGGACACATCGGACACTTTTGACACATTTTCGGGACCCTTCACATTTATACAGCGATCTGTGCTATAAAAATGCATTGATTACTGTATAAACATGACTGGCAGGGAAGGGGTTAACACTAGGGGGCGATCAAGGGGTTAAATGTGTTCCTGGAAGTGATTCTTACTGTGGGGGGAGGGGACTGACTGGGGGAGGTGACCGATGGTTGTCCCTATGTACAAGGGACACACCATCGGTCTCCTCTCCCTGACAGGACGTGGATCTGTGTGTTTACACACACAGATCCACGGTCCTGCTCGGTTACTGGGCAATCGCGGGTGCCCGGCGGCCATCGTGGCCACCGGGCACGCACATTGGGTGCCCAGTGACGCGGCGGGCGCGCGCCCCCTAGTGGATTTTAAAGGCGCAACGTCATATGACGTCCGCCCAGGACAACAGTGTCTTCCTGCCGCCGTCAATTGACGGCAGCCGGTTGACAACTGGTTAAAGGCAGGTTTGAGAAATGCTAAGGGGCAATTCAGATCTCTCCAATGCAGTGCACACCGAGAACAGGAATGTTACTGCAATGTTACATGATAGCAAGTTAATCCAAGGCACCTCAAATACACAATGGGTTTTATATACTAAAGGCAAATCCACTATACTACATGTGCACTTGGAAGTGCAGTCTCTGTAGATCTAAAAGGGGTACTTGCAAAGAAAAATAAATAAAACATTTTTGCTTGTACATGATTGGATGATAGAAATTAGCAGAAATTAGCAGAGCTTCCCCTCACCTCAGATCTATAGTGACTGCACTTCCAAGTGCACTTGTCATGCACAGTGAATTTGCCTTTAGTAAATCAACCCCATTCATTGTGTTGCAGTGCACCACAACTCATGGTAAGGCACTACCGTGCATTATTGTGTGCTATGTCAGAAAAAAAATAGGCATGGATAAATTAATTAAATAATTAATAAACTAATGACAGTAATAGTTGGAGCTATCTTCTGAATTTATTCAGATACTTATTAAAGTTACTTCCTATGTACAACCTTCACCAAACCAAATTAAAAATCCAATTAGTGGCATTGGGTGACTGATTTTTACACTTGATCATTGTTCTTTGGACTGATTTTTTTAAAAGCCAATCCATATATTGCCAGTCTTAAAGTTGACCTGTTGTGGTCACCAACGTCTAACAGTGCTGTTGAAGCTCATGCATCTTGTGGTGCCTGCATGTGCATTTCTTTTAATCAGGTTCTTTGGTAAGTTGTTTGCACTTGAATCTTGCAGAAACTGCTTCTTTGAAAAGGTGCCAACCTTCAACAGTAAAGCAGCAGCACGTAGTCACATGTATAAAATAAATCAGTTCTTTTATACAGTGCTACATACTAGGGTCCAACCAAAACCCCCTTTGCATCACTGGCAGGCATACTTTGCTTACTTACGTGTATAATAGATAAACAGAAAACATGTTTTTTTGCACTCAGTGTGATTATTTTATACCCATAGCTGCACCTATTTCACATCTGAATACAAAGATGAACAAAAATATATACACATAGAACAATCCAAAGGTTCAACATGGATTACATATAAAGTACACTGCCAACTGAATGATTTGACAAGTGCTGAAAATCAAATATATATGACCAATCAAAAGTCCAATATAAATTGAAAGTGAAAACAGTAAAAGATTTAATAAATACATTAAATAAAATAAAAGTCCCTCCACCAAATATTTATGAAATGTATAGGTTCCCGGGTTCCCGGGTTCACCCACAGCAGCGTGATTGATTGTTTCGAAACAATCTTGTGCCCTTCACCACAAATGAGCCTCTTACTGGATGCTATGGATCTCCAGTGACAGAGATCAATCAAGCATGTGACATAACAGACACCACTAGATGCCCTGTGGTGGACCTCATCCAACAATCAAGCTGAGCAGCTCCAAGTTGAAAAACCCAGGCAGGCCATTTGTATCAACCACATTGAGGAAGAAAACAGAGACTGCATACACTATAGTGTAAAAACCACTAGGCACATATTTATTAAAAACACAGACAGGTACTCACATAATAGAAGCAAATCGTATGCGCAGACACGTGGGGGTTATTTACGAAAGGCAAATCCACTTTGCACTGAAAGTGCACTTGGAAGTGCAGTCGCTGTAGATCCGAGGGGGACATGCAAGGAAAATAAAAAACAACATTTTAGCTTGCACATGATTGGATGATAAAATCAGCAGAGCTTCCCCTCATTACAGATCTACCCCTCAGATTTACAGCGACTGCACTTCCAAGTGCAGTTGTAGTGCAAAATGGATTTGCCTTTCTTAAATAACTCCCATGGTGTTCCCAGTGTTATATAAAAACCTGTAATGCCAGTATTCCTGCCTATGTGACTCACCTGCTGTCTACTCATATACAGTACATGTATAAGTAGCTACAGTACCTGCACACAGGGCTTCTGTTCATTTTTATGGTGCTTCTAATGGAAGAAATGAAGTTATGGCTGGTAAGCCACTCCTCAGAACTATAAAATCTAAAATGTGTTGTAGAATGCAATGTGACCATTCTTTCCACATTCTTCTGGTCCTCTCCAACACCTAAATACAACTGGACATGCCTAACTAGGGTAAAGCTGCTTCTTGGGAGAAGAAGTAAATGGATATTGTGAGTTGTTTGTAGTCACCCATGCTAAAGCACTCTATCTTCAACAGTATATTTCAAATGCAATGTACACATTTTGAGAACACTTATCATAAGACTGTTCATAAATTTCTTACCTTTGAGAATTAGACATTGGCCATGATATTGTGAATAAAGTAAACTGGCTCGGAATGTACATCAACAAGGTCTGGCTTTCTGTGAAATACGTCATGTATAGATGTAATCATAAAGTACACTTTGGGTTGTTATTATTATTATTATTATACAGGATTTATATAGCGCCAACAGTTTGCGCAGCGCTTTACATCAGGGAAGACAGTACAGTCACAATACAATTCAATACAGGAGGGATCAGAGGGCCCTGCTTGTTATAAAGAGTAACACTCTTGAGCTGCTTGCATCCATTGACACTAATGTACTTTTCTTCCCTGCAGTGTCATGTTGAGGACACAAAGTGATAATACTTTATGGATTACATTTATTGATTATATTGATTTATTTCACTGCTTATTTAGCTGACTTCAAGAGGATTACAAATGAATAACTGTGCACAGCTGGATTTTTAGTGTGTGGAGCTCATCACTGGGCTCACTGGCCAGTATTCAGTGCATTACAGAGCCCAAAGTTTTGCCTTTTTTTTTGTAAATATATATTTTTAACAGATTACTTACACATATTCAATATCTGTACCTAGCTGTGCAGCTGATAAAAACTTGTTCCTAGGAAAAAAAAGATTGCTCATCAAAGATAGTATCATTATAATTTTTTGGCTTGGGATACACATATTGGTGTAGGAGGCATTTGTTCTGTGTAAGCTTTTTACTTTTACTTTACTTGTGTGTATATATTAGACATGTGCGATTCGTTTCGTACGAATCCAAAATTCATACGAATTTCCGAAAATTCGTACATTCGGAAGCATCCAAAATACGAATTTCTATTTTTACGAATTTTATACGAAATACGAAATTTTGTTGATGAATTTTGTTTCGGGAGTGGTAGACTTCTCAGATTGGTACTGGTAGTCTATGGGAGATTCAGAATTGCACAAAATAAGAATGCTCGTTAATATCGTTTTATTATTGTCATAATAATTACGATTATTCGTTATGATGAAGTTAAAAACCCAGAAAGTCAGCACAGCACAGGGATGATGGGAGCCCCTCATAATGAGTACAGCAGGGGTACAGCCCCAGGAGGAAGTCAGCACAGCACAGGGATGGTGGGAGCCCCTCATAATGAGCATAATAAGTCGACGACTGCCATATTGAGAAAGGTATTTTTTGCTTTTTAAATTCATCATAACGAATGTTCGTAATTGTTACGAAAAGTTAACGAATCTAAAGAAAATTCGTATTTCGTACGAAACTAATCCAAATTGAATTTCGGACACAAATTACGAATTTTCGTCTTATACAAAACAGAACGTAACGAAACGAAACTAATTTATTTACGGTGCACATGTCTAGTATATATGTATATATTTACCTTCTGGTTTCGCTTATGTAGACAATAAAGTAATATTATTTTTATATTTAGAAATTCCCATAAATCCCATACGTTTCTTTACTTGAATATCTCCTTTATTTATAGTTTTTAGAAACAGGGATAAGTGTGATCTTTAGGTGCTAGTTTTGTAATATTGGATTTAAGGCGAAGTCACCGCATTGGTACTGGCTTGTTTGTTCCTCCTTTTTTCTAATTAAGTAAAATCGTACCACAGGCGGTGGTCTCAGCGGGGAGTATCCATAGTTTCAAGAAACTATTAGATAAGCACCTGAACGACCACAACATACAGGGATATACAATGTAATACTGACATATAATCACACACATAGGTTGGACTTGATGGACTTGTGTCTTTTTTCAACCTCACCTACTATGTAACTATATATAACTATATCTCTTCCACACCTCAATGCTCTCCTGCAGGCCAATGACAGCACTTCAGCAGGCAATAATGCTAATTCAAAATAAATCATATGTATAGTGCAGCACAACCAGCAACAAACTAGCAAAATTCTTAGTGAAAGTATAGATAACAGTGCAACAATTAATCATCCAAAAAAACAATAAATGCTATAAACAAATTAAACAGTGAAAAAAAAGTCCAAACAGAAAAACCAAGTGGTTATAATAACTCAGCAGTTCCTTGTGCTAATAATTCAAATAGAAAAAATGGAAAAAATTACAAGATGCTGTGATCTTCCACCTCCGTGTTGAATGATTAAAACAGTGCTCATAAACAATCCTCCACCAGTGATTAGATGGCAGCTCACTTTATACATAGACCCTTTTTCACCAGTGAGTCTAAGTAAGCAGTCCCCTAATGGGGGGAAATTCGGATTAATGCTTCAGCTCCGATCTTTAACTAGTTACGGAATCGCCCGCCGCAGTTATACTGCGGCAAGTTGGCTCCCCTGCGCGAATCGCCGTCATTGTACGTCGGGCACGTACATGGCAATTTGTGGGTGCGTGCGCATGCCCATTCACGGGCGGAGGAGCCAACCAGCAGGTTCAGAGGACTCGATGTCCGCCGGCCACCTGCGATCGCTCCAGAGACAGGCAGAATGGGGATCTGTCAGTGTAAACAAACAGATCCTTGTTCTGTCAGGGGAGGAGAGAGAGATTGTCTGTTCCTAGTGAACGATCTCTCTCCTCCTCCAGTCAACCCAGCTCCCATACAGTTAGAAACACCTCCCAGGGAACATGCTTAACCCCTTGATCGCCCCCTAGTGTTAACCCCTTCCCTGCCAGTGACATTTAGACAGTAATCAATGGCTATTTTTAGCTCTGATGACTGTATAAAAGTGTCCGATCTGTCCGCCCCAATGTCGCAGTCCTGCTAAAAATTGCAGATCACCGTCATTACTAGTAAAAAATTATAATAATAAAAATGCCATAATACAGTAATATCCCCTATTTTGCGAAAAAAACAATCAATATACACTTATTGCAATTTTTTTTTACCAAAAATACGTAGAAGAATATATATTGGCCTTAATTGATGAAGACATTTATTTATTTATTTTTTAATTATTGGATATGTTTTATAGCAGAAAGCAAAAAATTATGTTTTTTATTTAAATTGTCGTTGTTTTTTTGTTTATAGCGCAAAAAAAATGCAGAGGTGATCAAATACCACCAAAAGAAAGCTCTATTTGTGGGAAAAAAAGGATATCAATTTTGTTTGGGTACAACTTCGCACAACCGCACAATTGTCAGTTAAAACGACGCAG
This sequence comes from Rana muscosa, assembly GCA_029206835.1. Lineage (NCBI taxonomy): Eukaryota > Metazoa > Chordata > Amphibia > Anura > Ranidae > Rana > Rana muscosa. The sequence continues at coordinate 189,057,652 of CM055122.1, read as the reverse complement.
TGCCGTTTCGCAAAAAATGACCTGGCCATTAAAGCGGAAGTAAACCCATCGATTTAACAGTTTCGAAAAGCAGTTACATTCCCGGCATGCCGGGAATGCCAACTGTCACATTGGTTGTGCTCTCAACCAAACTGTGAAGCCATCCAATGGCTGGTGTCATAACTGATCACATGTGCAGCATCATGGCAGTTGAAGATTAAACAGAGGCCAAGATGGAAGCTTCTTTGCCTGAAAATGATAGGAGGGTTTACTTCCACTTTAAGGGGGCAAATCTTCCAGTCCTTAAGTGGTTAATCTCCAACACCTACTTTCAGTGCTGCATGCTCTCATTCAGCAGTATATGCAAATAAACAAAGGATATCTCGTTCTCTCTGTCAAAGCTTTAATATCAAATAAAATAGAATAAATAAAATAAATAGTAATTAAATAAAGTAGCACACTCACATAAAAGGCACTCAGCCGTGCCGGCGTATCAGACAGATAGCATAATCCCAACATGCTTCAGCATAGATGTCGGTGATCGCAAGAGGATAACTGAGGGTCTGGCTCCTGATCCCAGACGCATGCCGTCCTGGGCATGGACTTCATCAGTGGGTCCTCTGACACGTGACACGCATCTGGGTTTAGGAGCCTGGGATCGGTTATCATCCCACGGTCACTGCCATCTATGCTGAAGCACGTTGGCATTATGCTATCTGTTTTATACGCTAGCACAGCTGAGTGCCTTTTATGTAAGTGTGCTGCCTCTATTTTATTTGATATTAAAGCTTTGACAGAGAGCACTAGATATCCTTTGTTTGTTTGCATATACCACTGAATGAGAGTATGCAGCACTGAAAGGAGGTGTTGGCGATTAACCACTTCAATACCGGGCACTTTTCCCCCTTCCTGCTGAGGACAATTTTCAGCTTTCAGCGTTTTCGCACTTTGAATGACAATTGCACAGTCATGCAACACTGTACCAAAACTACATTTTTATAATTTTCTTCCCACAAATAGAGCTTTCTTTTAGTGGTATATGATCACCACTGGGTTTTTTTTTTTGCGAAACAAACTAAAATAGACCAAAATTTTGGGAAAAAAACTGATGGGCACTGATAGGCGGCACTGATGGGCACTAATAGGTGGCACTGATAGGCGGAACTGACGGCAATGATAGGTGACACTGATAGGCACAGATAGGTGGCACTAATAGGCACCAATAGATGGCATTGGATAGGCAGCACTGATGAGGAGCTACTGACAGGCATTACTGATGGGGCGCTAATTTGCACTTTTATGGGCACTGATTGGTACTTTGATGGGCACTGACAGGCATTCTTTATGGGGCACAGGTTTGCAGCTAATGGGCAGTGATTGGCAGCTTATGGGCACCTCTGATGGGGGCTGCACTGATAATTAATGTGCTGATTATCAGCGCAGACCCCCCCTCTGACAGTGAGAGCCGCAGATCGGCTCTCCCTGTCAGCGCGAACCGAGAAAAGAGTTTAGCGGCACTTCCTGGTTCACACGATGATCATCTGTGAATGGTCACAGCTAGGGATGAGCTTCGTGTTCGTGTCGAACACACGTTTGACTCGAACATCGGCTGTTCGATCGTTCGAAGAACGAACGTTATGGTCCGTTCGCGCCAAATTCGTGTTGCGCGACACGGCCCATAATTCACTGCGGCATCGCAGTGCATTGCTGGCTGATGATTGGCCAAGCATGCACTTTATCCCGCATGCTTGGCAAATCACAGCGCGGAAGAAACGGAGAGTCGTAATTTGCCAAAGCCAGGGTGGCTTTGGCCAATTATGGCTCAAGGGGTTTAGTACACGCCCCACACTATATAAGGCCGCTTGGAAGTCGGCCTTGTGTAGTGTGTTGGCGTTTGTAAAAGAGGCAGTTTCAGAGAGATAGACAGTGTCATTTATATTGAGTTAGATAGAGCAGGCAGGCGAGTCAGTTAGCTGCTGTTACAGTGTGTAGAAGATATATATGCATCCTAGGTGTTGTATATATATTTACACACTGTATTCAGTTTAGCTAGATCCGTTCCTGTTAGTCTCTATACTGTGACAGGCAGGCAGGTGATTGTGCTAGTTGCAGACAGTCAGTGTTTCACTTAGTGTACTACTGTGTGCTTTGCATAGCTATCACCTAAAGCTCACCTGGATACAGTTATTCTCTATACTGTGACAGGCAGGCCGGTGATTGTGCTAGCTGCAGACAGTCAGTGTTTCACTTAGTGTACTACTGTGTGCTTTGCATAGCATTCACCTAAAGCCTACATTTTTGATGCAATACTTTGCAACAGGGCTCATTGCTGCGCTCTAAGTACAGTATCTGTGAGGGGTTGCAGTGTTGTGGCACCAGCACCGGTGCCTAAGGCCCAATTTGTATGCCCCTGTTCAACAGGGACATGTAATTACAATTCTTGATCTAATATTTCACAGCTGGGCCCATGCCTGCACGCACCAAGAGTAACTGTGAGGACTTACAGTGTTGTGGCACCAGCACCACCGCCACCACCAAAGGCCCAATTTTTCAGCCCCTGTTCAACAGGGGCATGCAATTACAATTCTTGATCTAATAATTCACAGCAGGGCCCATTCCTGCACCCACCAAGAGTAACTGTGAGGGCTTACAGTGTTGTGGCACCAGCACCACCTAAGGGGCAAATTTCTGCAGAGTATACAGGGCAGGCCCCTACTTTCAAACATCCAACTTACAAACGACTCCTACTTGCAAACGGAAGGAGACAACAGGAAGTGAGAGGAAATCTACCCCTAGGAAGGCAAATTCTCTCCTGTAAAGCCTCGTACACACGACCGAGTTTCTCGTCCAAAACCGGCAAGAAATGTGCCGCGAGAGCTTTTTTTCGAGAAAAACGTTCGTGTGTATGGTTTTACGACGAGAAATTTGCAGAGAATCTCGACGAGAAAATAGAGAACCTGCTCTCTATTTTCTCGTCAGGATTCCAGATTTCCTCGTCGTGTTTCTCGTCGGGCTGTTTTGTGACGAGAAAATGGTTCGTGTGTATGCTTTTACGACTCTTCCAAAAGCGCGCATGCTCACAAGCAACTATGAGACGGGAGCGCATCTTCTGGTAAAACAAGCCTTCGTAATGGAGAGAGCACATTCGTCACGCTCAAAAATAATGCATCGTTTAAATGTTCTGCTTTGAAATCTTCGTTAGAATGTTACATTAATCAAAACGAGTGACCTTCTTTTGCTGCTGATATTCACACAGAGTTATGACTTATTTTTTAACCTTTTCATGCTGCTCTTAAGAAGATTTATGTGTATTATATCATGCAAGTTTTTAGGAATAATTTAAATGGTAAAATTTTTAAAAATTATATTAATTATAATTTCGCAATGTTTTGGTAGTGATCTCCCATTTAATTTTGGACTCTATATTAGTTACATTTCCCACCATGTTTTTTTGATAATCAGATTTAGTTATTCTTTTGGGGGGTTGTTATCTGTCCCTTTTTTTGTCAGTCAAATGTATCTGCTTACTCCAAAGCTAGATTTTTTATTTTTACAAATACACATAGTCAAGTATGAACGTAAACAAAAATCACATTTATTCATGTTTAAAAATAAAATAAAGAGAAGGCAGCGCTGGAGAACCTGCTGCCATTTGTGCATCCCAGGGACCCCAGAGCACACAGCAACCCTGTGTGGACACTAAAATTGGGAGCTTGAGAAGGCCAACATTTGTGAACACAATCTGATGCTGGCCTCCCAGAGGTCAGGAACAGCAGCAGGTGAGATATATGTCCCAAGTCTGTGGTACTACAACAGGCTGCCTTCTGTCCGACCACAATGAAGCAAGGCCATCACTTCCTCTTCTTCCTGGCAACCTTCCCTGCAATCTTCCCTGAAGCCTTCCCTGCAGCCTTCCTTCTTCGTTTGGCTGGAGGCTGGCCCACTGGAGGGGTACTCCTGTCAGGAGGAGGAGGAGGAGATGTAGCAGAAGGGGTGGGGCAGAAGAAGAAGGTGGAGGTGTAGCAGAAGGGGGTGGGGCAGAAGGGGGTGGGGCAGAAGAAGAAGGGGGAGGTGTAGCAGAAGGGGGTGGGGCAGAAGAAGAAGGTGGAGGTGTAGCAGAAGGGGGTGGGGCAGAAGAAGAAGGGGGAGGTGTAGCAGAAGGGGGTGGGGCAGAAGAAGAAGGTGGAGGTGTAGCAGAAGGGGGTGGGGCAGAAGAAGAAGGGGGAGGTGTAGCAGAAGGGAGTGGGGCAGAAGAAGAAGAGGGAGGTGTAGCAGAAGGGGGTGGGGCAGAAGAAGAAGGGGGAGGTGTAGCAGAAGGGGGTGGGGCAGAAGAAGAAGGGGGAGGTGGAGGTTGAGGTTGGGTCAGTTGTGCCACCTCACATATGGCAGTATTGGGGGTAATTTTCTCCATCACCCCCTTGTTGAGCAAGGTGATGAGCAGGGGCTCACATAGGAGGCGTTGCTCCATGCTCATCACCTTGAACTTAGCCTCCACTAGGCCGGCAATGGCCTCTTCAGGGGATGTGGGCTCCTGGAGGGTGGCATGGGCCTCACGAATAAGGGCCATTGCTGCCTCACTCGTGCTCCTGTCCCTCCTGCCTCTTTTGTGAAGCCGGATGGGAGGCACCTGGGATCTGGTGCTTCTCCTTTGCCCTGCCACCTCCTGTCTGCCACTGGGCCCTGCCACCTCCTGGCTGCCCCTGGGCCCTGCCACCTCCTGGCTGCCACTGGGCCCTTCCTCCTCCTGCCTGACAGTTTCCAGACCCTCCTCCTGGCTGATTTCATCCTGTGTATGAAAAAGGGACATAGTTTAATATGTTCGTTTAATCTTTGCATCAAACTTTGTAATCCGGATTGAAGCAATTAGAATGTAAATCCATAAATCCTTGCTTTAAATTTACCACTACATCAGATTGACTATTTAGCACCCAATTAAGTGCAGAATAATGTCTACAGATCTTGATTTCACTTGTGCAATCCAAAATAGTTTATGTTTGTCATCTTGACATATTTGTCAAACATTAAGTTTATCCCAATACATTTTCGAAAAATACTATACCTGGCTCCAGATGGCCAAATCAGGATCATCCAGGATGGCTGCCTCCTCTTGCTCCAGAGAAGGCTCAGGTTGGCTGCAGGGAAGTCTGGGGGGAAGAGTGGAGAGTGATGGCCTTGTGTCAATGTGGTCATCCAGGAAGGACATCCTGTTGTAGTACCACAAAATCGGGACATACACATCATCTGCTGCTGCTCCTGACCTCTGAGAAGCCAGCACCTTAGAGCGTTCAGTCCTGTAGGTACCTCTCAAGCTCCCAATTTTAGTGTCCACTTGTTTTGCTGTGGCTGTGGGCACCTTGGTATGCACAAATGGGAGCAGCTTCTCCAGCGCTGCTTTTCTCACCCCTCTTTTTTTGTGGATGGGGTTTTTCGTCTCCCACAGAGCGGGCAGCTCCCTTACCCGGTCAATAAATTCCGCCAGGAAATCCTTGTCGCTTATAAAGACATTCATATTGTATCTGCAAGTTAAATAAATTATATATAACTAATGTGAGGCAAACAGTCTAACCTCCTTAACATGCTAGTCACCATATATATCCTCCAACATTCTCAAGACAGTATAGGCCAACAATTTGTACAAGTCACAAAATCACATACCTTCGTTCGCACGTCCGTCACTTGAACTCCTCTCTCCGCACACCGAACGTACTATAGTCACATGTGTGTTTGCTATATACACACCACGCATGCGTCAAAATACGAACACGACGCTCCGCACACGTCGCCCGCCCATGACGTTCTAACTAACATCTTTTCCCCGCCCCTTCTCTTTCGGCGCGCAGACAGATATAGCGGAGTTACAGCAGGTGTCTGATAATTCCGCAACTAACGAGGAGGAGACAAACCCGGAGACCGAGGAAACGTCACGATCAAGGAGGAGATTCAAGGCATCGAATATGTCTTTGGCGGAGATGGCGGAGATGGTGGACATCTTGCTCAAGGTTGATTATGATGCCAAGCATGGGCCGTATAGCAAACCAAATAGAAGGAAGGCCAAAATCCTCACTAAAGTCGTGAAGAGTCTGAAGGCGAATTTCAGGGTGAAACGCTCAAATGAGCAGCTCAGAAAGAGGTGGTCAAACCTCAAACTGAGGGAGCCAGAGCAGTTGAGGAGCATAAAGAGAATGCTCGCTAAAAGTAAGTAAAATGTAGACTTTTATGATATTAATCTTTTTCTAAACTGACATGTTGCTCTTTATTTTGGTTTCTCATATTGGACTCGCTTCCAAAATGTAATATTTTGAACTTGGTTGGGCACAGTAATCGTTCGTTACGTTACCAACACTTCGTTCGGCCACTATCCGCGGTTTTGGCTTATTTTAGAGCCACAAAAGTAATTATACATCTGCCATTTTTGCTCCAAAATTGTGGCGTATTTTTTCGTCTAGATGATGTGTTTGTAAAGAGAATGAAATGCAAACTTTTATCAGTGTAAAGTGTACTTTGGAGCACTATAGTGTGGGCCACCAGACCCGCCTTTTTTGGGTGTCCCACACAGGTGCATACGATAATTTTTGTGGTGCCTCCATGTCAAATAAATTACATCCAAAGGTGAATACTAAGCATATTCTTGGTCATAAATAATGCATTCTTCTTTAAATTCCGCCCAAACACACACTTGTACCACACTTCCAATCAATTTAGCCTGTTTTTATTTTAACATTGAGATTTACAGTGTGATAAATTGACCTTTTGTTTGCTTCTCATAGGGGAGAGAAGACTGGGAGGAGGACACTCCAGGGAGCACATGCACCCCACAACTTCCAAGCAACCCCAAACTCCCAAAGACCCACAACCGAAAGATGTGCAGGAAGTTGAGGTGGAGGAAGGAGAAGTGCAGGAAGGAGAGGTGGATGACGTTGTGGATCTGGTCACCACAACAGGTCAGTATCTGTCACCATAGCTTCAGGTAAGAGATGTAGGCCTGCAGAGTTATAATACCTTTTGTTTTTTGTTTTTAGGGGATATAAATGTTGTGAAGGATAGTACACGGTTCTCTGCTGACAGTGCCCTCCGCCTCATCCAGCAAGTGATGGAATGTAGCACGGAACTGGACCTTATTAAACAAAGAATCCATGTGATGGAACAAACATTTAAAGACATTCTCAATGTTTTGGGGAGAATTCAATAAGCCATCCAAACACATTTGTTTTTACATGTTTGTTTTTGCAACTTTTCGAATTTTTTTGACAATCAAACCAGCCAAAAATTGAATCTGCACACAGTGTGTCAACATGTGCTATCTGCCATCAGGGGATATCCATGTACGTCTTTTGTGGGTGCAACCCCTTCCTCGTATCTAAAGTCGGTGAACTGAGGAAGGGGTTGCACCCCCAAAACACGTCCATTGATCACCCCTGATGGCAGATAGCACATGTTGACAATAGGGATCAGGATTGTAAACTTCATAGATGTAAAAAATCCCAAATGTGTGCATATTCAATTTTTGCCTGGGCAAGGGGTGGCAGGACCCCATATTAGGACGGGCACATAGAGACATAGTTTGTGTAAGTGAATGTCTCAGATTGCTCAGAGGTATCCAATGTTGTAATTTTTGGAATGCAACTGTTATTTTTGTATTTTCATAAGCAAAAAATTGCTGGGTTGGGGCCAGGCCAACCCAAAAAACCTGAAAAAACTAAAAATGGTGAGAATGTGCACAGAGTAAAATATTTGACCACAAACAACGTGTAGCTTCTTTTTATAATACCCTCTAAGCTTATTTGGTTATTTTGTAAGGTTACATAGTGAAATGGTTGTTATTTACTAAAGTAAAATACACTTGGCACTACAAATGCACAAAGACAAACTAGGAGACAGGAAAGAACAAATAATTAAAGGTTTAAACAAGCTTTTTATTGGGATCCTTAGACATAGGCTGGCATAGGAATTGCCCCCCTACCCGTGAAATACTCCATGTATTTGTCCCGAACCTCACGGGCATTTTGGGAGGGCAAGCCAGGACGGGCAGATTCCAGGCCCGGCAGGGGATTTGCAGGGGAAAGTCCAGCCTCTGGCAAAACTGAGGCCATATAGGAATTTGATTTTTGGCTCAGAAAGTTGTGTAGCACACAGCAGCATAATACGACATAGTTTATTTTGTAGTCCGCCAAGTGTATTGAAGTCATAAAAAGGCGGAACCGGCTGGCCATTATGCCAAAGGCATTTTTGACAACTCTTCGGCCCCTGGCCAGCCGGTAATTGAACACCCTCTTCTCTGGGGTCAGGGTCCTCTGTGGAAATGGCCTCATAAGATGCCGTCCGAGTCCGAAGGCTTCATCAGCCAAAAAAAAAAAGGGGAGTCCTTCAATATTCCCTGCATCCGGTGGCAATGCAAGGTCGTCACTCTGGAGACGGAGGGCAAACTCCGTCTGGATGAAGGATCCCCCATCGGACATCCGGCCATTCTTCCCTACATCAACATAGAGGAATTCATACCGTGCTGACACCACCGCCATCAGCACAATGCTATGAAACCCCTTGTAATTGTAATAGTAGGACCCAGAACGGGGTGGCGGCACGATGCGGACGTGCTTCCCGTCTATGGCACCACCGCAGTTGGGGAAGTCCCACCGCGTGGCAAACTCCGATGCCACATTCTGCCATTCCTGTGGCGTGGAAGGAAGCTGTGGAGTGAAACAAGATGAAATAATATTAGAATACCAAAGTCAGACATTGCAAGGAAATTTGATTAAAAAAAATCAAGGCCAACATCAATCAAATTGTACGTTTATTAAGGTGTTTAAAATAAGTATAAGGGAAGGCTCATTTATCAGATTCATCACCCCCTCTGATGGGCCATTACTAAATTATTTTGGGGGGGGGGAAATGTGTTTGGCCACAGGATAGCATTGCAGTGACGGTGCGTCCAGAGTGGGCGCTGGAGCACTGCCCCCTCTCTCCTGTGCCCATCACTCAGAACAATACATAGGTTCATGCGTTGCATTAACCTATGTATTGTCGCCCACTATTCAGGTGGATGGCCTCTTGTTTAGCGACCGACATATGAATAATTGCGGCATTTAGGGGGTTCAAATTGCATAGCAGAAACAGGTAGTAAAATAGTCTTGCACATTACAACCTGAGGGATGTAATTGGCTTCCCAAAAGTAAAATAGGGGACGCAGGGGGGGCATTCCTTGGGGAAACACTATCAGGCTGCTCTGCCAATCATGTTCACCAAGTCTGTTTAATGGTAACATGATTGGCTGATGCAACATCAAGGGAAGGAGAAGACATCAAGGACAGAAGAAGGATGGCGCTGACCACAAGAAGGTAAGTGCAGGGCTGGGGAGAAAATGGCTGCATTGGAGGGAACCAAATGGCTGCATTAGAGGGGACAACTGGGGGCGTTTAATAGGCACCTGAGCAAAAAAGGAGGAAGTTTAGTTCATAAATTGGGGTGGGACCCCCAAACATTTGAACAACAGGCGCCCCTGCTGGAAAAGTTAGTGAAGGGAAATATTTATGGAGGAGAAAAAAGGGGCAATCTAAAGCTTCCAGCATGCATGGGGACAAAGGGGACATTCTCAGCATATTACAATCATGGTAATTAGGGAAGGATGAAAGAAATACAATGCATTAGCATACATGTAATACATAAAATGTGATGTTAATGGAGAAAACTTACCCTAATATAGTCCTCCTGCAGGACTTGTATAATAGCAGAACAGGTGTCTGGGATTATGAGGCCCAGAGCCTGGGGGGAGATGCCTGTGGTGAACTTCAAGTCCTGAAGACTTCTCCCTGTCGCCAGGTAACGTAACGTGGCGATGAGCCTCTGCTCAGCACTGATGGCTTCCCGCATAACGGTGTCCTGCCTGGTAATATAGGGGGACACCAAAGCCAACAGTTCCTGAAATACGGGGTCAGACATCCGCAGAAAATTCCTGTAGTCCTCAGGATTATTCTCGACGATCTCCCGCAGCAGAGGCATATGGCAGAATTGGTCCCGCTGGAGCAACCAATTCTTGGTCCATGAACTCCTCCTCACAACATTCATGGACTGGTCTTGGTCCAAAACAAGCAGACCAACACCAAGCGCACGCACAGCACGAACTCGACGACGAGAACGTCCAGGCGACATGGCTAATAAGAAACGGTCGTCTTATCAGAACGTACAGAACAGAACGCACTTTAGAACAGCAAGGCCTATGAATAACGAACTGAAAAACAGAAACGAACAGGCAAGAACGCACTGTAAAACAGATACGACCTGCCTAGAAATTGGGAAATGTCAGTGTGTACGCATAGAAAGCTTGACGAGAAAATCGACAAGCTTAACAAAAATCTCGTCGAAAAAAACGACGTGTTTTTTACGACGAGAAAATCGGTCGTGTGTACGAGGCCTAAGAGTTAATATGTGAAAAAGGTGTCTCCTCTCCACTGGTGCTTTATCACCAATTCTTGTTTCAATAAAAACCACAAATTTTCCAAAAAGCATTTGTCATTGGGATGGAAAGTGAGGTGAAATGTTCTGAACAGGTGCACAGACAGCAAAACAAATGTTACAGGGGTGATAACCCTTCCCTGTGTTCTCCAAAAAGCTTAAAAATAGATTTTTTGGCTAGAGCTACACTTTAAAAATGTACCTGTTCCAAATAACCAACAGATTGTACTTAAGAACAAACCTACAATCCGTGTCTTTTTTGCACCGCCTGTATACTGCTGTTCAGAGTATATAGGGCCTTTTTTTATTTTGGGTGCGGGGTTCCCCTTAATATCCATACAAGACCCAAAGGGGCTGGTAATGGGCTGGGGTAGGGGTGGGTGATGGGGTACCCATGCTATTTTTCTCAATGATTTTCATCCATATTGCCGGGACCAGACATTACATTAAAGCCGCAAGCAGTGGCTTTTTTTCCTTTAGAAATGTCATTTTGTGCAGGGACAGTTCTAAACACGGGAAACACGTGCCACTTCACAGGCATACTTTAGACACCCCCCAGGTACGATATTTAAAGGAATATTTCACTTTTTTTTCACTTTATGCATCATTAAAATGACTGCTCCCGAAAAAACGACAGTTTTAAAAGATTCTTTTTACATTGATACATGTCCCCTCGGGCAGGACCCGGGTCCCCAAACCCTTTTTAGGACAATAACATGCATATTAGGCGTTGTAATTAGCACTTTAGATTTGGAACGTTTGCGTCCATTGTATTTAATAGGGTTCTAAAGTTTGCGCGAACGTTCGGTCCGTTCGAAGGTTCTGGTGCGAACCAAACGGGGGGGTGTTCGGCTCATCCCTAGTCACAGCTGATCACGTGGTAAGAAGCCTCTGTCAGAAGCTCCATACCACAATCGGAGATGTGGTGTGTCAGACTGACACACCGCACCTCTGATCGCTGTGCTGCGTGCCGGCTTGTTATACTGATCACGTCATATGACGTCCGGTCAGGATAACAAAACCACTTTGCAGACGTCATAATGCTATATGGTATATGGTGGGCAGCAAGTAGTTAAAGAACGGAGCGGAAGCATTAATCTGAATTTACCCCCAGGGGTCTAAGTATAAGGTGAGCTGCCATCTAATCACTGGTGGAGGATTGTTTATGAGCACTGTTTTAATCATTCAACACAGAGGTGGAAGAATACAGAATCTTGTAATTTTTTTCAATTTTTTCTATTTGAATTATTAGCACAATGAACTGCTGAGTTATTATAATCACTTGCTTTTTTTGTTTGGACTTATTTTCACTGTTTAATTTGTTTATAGCATTTATTGTTTTTGGATGATTAATTGTTGGACTGTTATTTATATACATTCACTAAGAATTTTGCTAGTTTGTTGCTAGTTGCTCTGCACTATACATATGATTTATTTTAAATTGAAGTGAGAACACTTTTGAGTGATAAACAGCAACTGGATTATTTATTTGTGTCCACTTGGATATTTTCAGAATATATACATTTTGAGATTGTATCATTAGTTTGTGTGCGCTGATTAAGATAGAGGTTATTTAAAAATGCTAATTCTGTTGTACTGGGGATAGGATGGAGAAGTATCAGAGATCCAAACTGGGGCTGAATATGAGGCACACACCAGATTTGCAGGATAGGAAATGTAGTTGCAGCTATCTTGCCCTGCCCTTCAGATTGTAAGATTATTATATTAGTTTATACTCTAAACTACATTGTCAAAATGATGACATGTTTCATCATAGAATAAAAAAAAAGCTTTGTTGTATGCTTCTTGAAAATATATGTACATTATGTAATGCCTTTAAAAGATTAGCAGTGATCTTGACGACTGACCTCCAAAACTGCAAAACTATAGTGTGTGTATTAAAGAGAAAGAATCAAGAGCATGCTGATGCAAATGGACCGTCAACCTGCATAAATCTCAGCTGCAGATAATGCCTAATTACTGCTGGATACATTGCCAGATTTGTTAAATTGCTTTCAAATTTTGGGCAACTTACACTGACAATGTCAGAATTTAATGAATAGGTCCCTTAGTATGCTATAAAAGAGAATGTTCAACTGGGATTTTGTTTGCTGTATAACCAGCCTACAACCCACTTCTACAATCTCAAACAGCTGTCAGATCAACTGATCTCCAGCTGAGAAACCACTTTTACAGTGGTTTTCTTCCTCTTACGCTCTGACAGCTTATTATGACTAGTGTGGAAATGTTATATAAAGGAATCTTCTTTTGGAAACACTGTTGATATCACAGAGTCCCTACCCTGAAATGGAATAAAAATAAAAAAAAACACAAGGTACATGCATACTGTAAAATTGTCCGTAAATCTGTTTTGTTTTTTTTTTCTTTTAAAAATTGATGAATGTCCATTAAGAGGTTGCAACTTTGTTATGAATCAATATACACAGGCCATTAAGTGCTGGGTATGACCACTTTGGCTGAGACAGGTATTGTCATTGTAGGGATATGGAGGATTTCAGACTCCATCACTCAAACTCCTCTTTTAAATCAATTTAGGACCATTTTTATATTTCAATGACATTTAGGTCTTGCTAGACTTCTGGCTCCTGCTTAAGAGCTAAAGGAAGGTCGGTATTTTTGAAACACAAAATAATTTAAATTAACTACTTTTTGTTGACATCTTAGATTAAATAGAATGTCTATACAATTTATTTAGTAAAGCAAAGAGTTGCATGTAATATTTCTATGAATGCATTCAATCCTAAGCCCACACTGATTTTTAGTGCCACATACAGCATTATCTCTTTATTTCCCCCTCTATGCCACAGATAGTGGCATGACATGACTGCCACAAAATGCTATACCACAGCCTCCTCCTTTATGAATGTTCAATTGCTGCAGAGTAAGATACACTCACACTCTTCAAAAATGAATAGATGGGCACGTCTTTCAGGCTTTGAGTTTCTGTATCACCATCACTTGGCAAGGATAGAGAGAGTGAGAGAGATCATTTTAAGAGGCCCTTTGTATACTGAATGATAGTACTGTGAAGCTCCAAAGTGGTACAACTGCATAAGTGCTTCCGCTCTTCCCCCAGTTCCACTGACAGGGCAAACAGGTAATGAGGAGAAGAAGGAGAATTAAAGGAGCTAGCAACAGTGCATTTAAATTACTGGTTGTGGCTTGGAACTCAGATGCACAAAGTCAGGTCCATCAAGTCATTGTTTAATGAGCTTGCTGTGGAAAAACTTGAGTGACCTACAAAGAGCCCTGAATTGGTTAACCAGTTGCAAGCTCTTTTTGGTTGAATGGGCACAAATTCCCACAAAACACCATAAAATCTTGGAAAGCCTTCCTCGAAAGCCTAGTACACACGGCCGAGATTCTTGTCAGGAAAAAAACAGTTGTTTTTCCTGACGAGATCCTTGACAAGAATCTTGTGCCGGCTGAGTGTACACACACTCCATTCCAAAGAACCGCCGTTCTTTTGAATGGAACGAACGCAGTGACGTCATCGACTACGACAAGCATGCGCTCGTCACATTCGATGCCGTCGCCGCCATCTTGCTACACCCTACCTATGCCTAGGAAGCTACCACGCATGCGTCAAAGTCATTTCGAGCATGCGCAGGCTTACCGGAGGACAGGTAAGCTTGTTGCCGCATACGCACACACAGTTTTCTCGTCTGGAAACAGGCCGACGAGAATCCTGATGAGAAAATAGAGAGCAGGTTCAACGAGAAAACATACACACGAACGGTTTTCTCGGCAAGAAAGCTCTCCCAGTAGTTTTCTTGTCGTTTCTTGTCGAGAAAACTGGTTGTGTGTACGAGGCCAAAGAGTTGAAATGGGATGTCCAACAAGCTTATATACTGTATGTAGGTGTGATGGTCAGCAGTCCTCAAACTTTTGACCATATACAGTAGTGTACATTATATAGTAATCCATGAATACATGATTTTTTTTAAATGCATACAAGCTCATATGTTAAACAACAATATATGTTGGATTTATACTTTGATCAAAATATTCCAACATTCCTTTTTTAGATATGGCAAGAAAATAAGTAAACCCCATCATGCCAATACTCAGAAACAGCCAGTCTCCACCACTATGTCCTGGGCCATCATAGAGGGATGTCCTGGTTATGCTAACAGTCAGGGGTCTTTGGATCACAAGGCTGGCTCAACAGAGTTACCATCCTTTTTGTCAAGTAAAACAATTCACATATATGCATTTCATCTGTGCAACAGTTTGCCTGAAGTATAACCATAAATAGTTAAATTAGAAATAAAACCTGACCTGTAAAATCTCTACCTTATAATAAAGTACAAAGTAAAAAATCGAAGAAACTATGATGCACCACACTAACATCTTTTAAACCATACAGTAGCATTCAATCAAAATGCAATCTTGATCTTTCAACTTCACTACTTGTTCCCTTTCATCAGTTCTTACTTGTGGCAACATATATTGATGTGGATATAAAATAAATAGCACTGCATTCTTTTAAAGAAAGGTTTACTAGGGAGAGAAGACATCAAAGCTTAAGATTACTCCTAACAGATAATTGCTGCTTTATATACATATTTTATAACCTATTAAATTTATATTGAGGCTACATATTCTAATGAGTTTTCATTCAAGTTTTTACATATGGTTTATTCTACTCAGGCACCCAGACCACATCAGTCAATTATGTTAATTACGTTTTTTTTCCCCAATACCTCTATTATTGTTTGATAATGGAATTGTATTACGTATTACGTGAAAGGATATTTTCAGAATCCTGAAATAAAGTTATTCAGAACTAAAAAGGCAAACATACAATTTTTAAGGACAGAGGAATAAAGCTCTTTATTGAAAGTTATCTATAAATAATTTTTAACAGGATGTGGCAGAAGGTATAGATATATAAACCTAGTCATAGGACCCAATCAAAAAACAGGATTTTTGTACTCACCGTGTAACGCTTTTCTTGGAGTCCATTGAGGGACACAGCTTGATGGTGTTAGGCAACATAGGGTTATACTGCCACTAGGAGAAATGGACACTAAACACATAAAAACTGAAAGCCTGTCTTTAAGGTTGTAACCCTAACCCTTTGCACCTTTGAAAGATGTAGCAAGCAGTTCAAAGAGAAAAAGATAGCAAATGAGGGGAAGAAACTGTGTCCCTCAATGGACTGTGAGAAAAGGATTTTATGGTGAGTACAAAAATCTTGTTTTCTCTATTGTCCATTGAGGGATACAGCTTGATGGTATTAAGCAATGTAGGCTTGTCCAAAAGCAGTCCAAATAAGAGGGAGGGCACACCTAAAAAAAACACAGATGAACCAGCCCAACAAGAGAAAAAACATAGGAAAAACAAGTTCATTATGAAGCCACTCACAGAACCTTTCTGCTGAAACGAGTATCTGTGGAACAGGTACATATACTGTACCTTATAAAACCTGTGAACAGAAAACCTGGTCTATAGATTTGAGTCACAGAGGCTTGCTGGCAAAAAGCCTAAGAGGTACTCCATACAGTGAGCTTTTATGAGAAAAGTTATTTCACAATCATAGGCAATAGGCATGCACAACAACCTGCCAAATCCACTTAGAAATTGTTAAACTGGTAGCCTAAGAACCTCTTTTAGGACATTATGGAATAGCAAACATGGATTCTGTTTGCCTAAAAGAAGATGTGGCCGAGAGGCAAACACTGACAGCTCCCACAACATATAAATATAGAAGAGAAATACTAGAGAGACACTACAAGAGAGACACGACAAATGTAATACAATATTCTCATTAAGATGAAAAGCCGCATATCTTTTTCGGCTGACCCTTCCTGCACATGTTGTGATTCCTCTGTAGGCAACTTTCTCCATATGGTGTGGTCACGTCTCTCCATTCAGCCCTTTTGGATGACAGTAGTGACTGAACATAATAGAAAAAGTGACTCAATCCTTGCATTAGACCCTAAAGTACTCCTTCTTGGTATGTTAGATGAGGTAGAATTGGATTGGTATATAAACTGTTTATCTCCAATGCTGTTTATTATACCCCTAGGGAAATTATTCTTAAATGTAAGTCTTCTCACCCCCCTACTGTATCCTCCTGGTGTGCCGCTATTGATAAATCCTTGCTGATGTATAAATTACCCTATATAAGTAGAAATTGGCCGAAAAAGTTTGATAAGATGTGGTATGCCCGGATTGACTCCTGGGGTTCGGCTAATGTCTGACGTAGAAGTAACATGGCATTGTTTCCCCATGGTCCCTCTTTGTCTGCTGAATGATATTGTGTCATTCACTGGTTATTACAGATTTTACTCCCCTTACCCTTTCCCTATAATCTTTCCTATTCTCCTTTGTGCTTCCCCTTTTAATGTTTCTCCTCCACCTTACCCCCTCATACTCTCTCTCTTTCTCCTGCTCCTTACTGAATGTCCCAATATCAGATTTGTACACACTTCAAATGTGTTTTATTTTTAATACTAACTTGTTGGGGCTATCTTGTTCAAATATGAGACTGAATGACTGCCAATACATATTTCAATAGGAATGTTTGTTTTTCAGTTATATGTACTCCAGTTACTGTGGACTGTCCACATGGTTTAATTGGCCTATGGTGTCTCCTCTGTTGACTATCTGTGCAGATCTTGTATGCTGGATTGATTGTAATTCTTAAAAAAAAAAGATGTATTATCCCATGCTGCCTGTACTGGCGTGTATCTGTGGTTTAGATCAAAATCTAGTGGGTGGCTGCAGGCAACCCAATTGTGTTCCCACAATGTTAATCACTAAAAAAAAAATTTTGCTGCGCCTATTCCCTTGTTTGTGCATAATAATTAATACACAAATTATACCAAACCATTCCATATATAAACCTTCATAATAAATGTACTGGTGATAAAGAATATACAATCAAACTTCCCTTAGTGTCCCAATAGATATATATATATATATATATATATATATATATATATATATATATATATATATATACACTGCTCAAAAAAATTCAAGGAACACTTTGAAAACACATCAGATCTCAACGGGGCAAAATCTCATGCTGGATATCTATACTGATATGTGTTAGGAATGAAAGGATGGCACATCATTTGATGGAAATGAAAATTATCCACCTACAGATGGCTGAATTCAAAGACACCCCGAAAATCAAAGTGGAAAAATTATGCGGCAAGCTAGTCCATTTTGCTGAAATTTCATTGCAACAACTCAAAATGGTCCTCAGTGGTTTGTATGGCCCCCAAGTGCTTGTATGCATGCCTGACAACATCAGGGCATGCTCCTAATGAGACGACGAATGGTGTCCTGGGGTATTTCCTCCCAGATCTAGACCAGAGCATCACTGAGCTCCTGAACAGACTGAGGTGCAACCTGGGAGCACCGGATGGACCAAAACATAATGTCCCAGAGGTGTTGCTTTGGATTTAGGTCAGGTGAGAGTGGGGGCCATTCAATGGTATCAATTTCTTCATCTTCCAGGAACTGGCTGCATGCTCTTGCCACAAAAGGCCGGGCATTGTCGTGCACCAGGAGGAACCCAGGACCCACTGCACCAGCGTAGGGTCTGACAATGGGTCCAAGGATTTCATCCCGATACCTAATGGCAGTCAGGGTGCCATTGTGTAGCCTGTAGAGGTCTGTGCGTCCCTCCATGGATATGCCTCCCCAGACCATCACTGACCTACCACCAAACCGGTCATGCTGAACGATGTTACAGGCAGTATAAAGTTCTCTGCGGCTTCTCTAGACCCTTTCACGTCTGTCACATATGCTCAGGGTGAACCTGCTCTCATCTGTGAAAAGCATGGGGCACCAGTGGTGGACCTGCCAATTCTGGTGTTCAATGGAAAATGCCAATTGAGCTCCTCAGTGTCCGGCAGTGAGCACAGAGCACACTAGAGGACGTCGGGCCCTCAGGCCACCCCCATGAAGTCTGTTTCTGATTGTTTGGTCAGAGACATTCACACCAGTGGCCTGCTGGAGGTCATTTTGTAGGGCTCTGGCAGTGCTCATCCTGTTACTCCTTGCACAAAGGAGCAGATACCGGTCCTGCTGATGGGTTAAGGACCTTCTATGGCTCTGTCCAGCTCTCCAAGAGTAACTGCCTGTCTCCTGGAATCTCCTCCATGCTCTTGAGACTGTGCTGGGAGACACGGCAAACCTTCTGGTATTGATGTGCCATCCTGGAGGAGTTGGACTGCCTGTGCAACTTTTATAGGGTCCAAGTATCGCCTCGTGCTACCAGTAGTGACACTGACCCTAGCCAAATGCAACACTAGTGAAAAACAGTCAGAAAAGACAAAAATGTCAGACACCTCCACCTGAAAAAACATTCCTGTTTTGGAGGTCCTCTCATTGTTGCCCATCTAGTGCACCTGTTGTTAATTGAAATTAACAGCAAAGCAGCTGAAACTGATTAACGACCCCCTCTGCTACTTAACCGACCAGATCAATATCCCAGGAGTTCCCAGGAGTTCTGATTCAAAAGTGTTCCTTTAATTTTTTTGAGCAGTGTGTGTATATATATATATATATATATATATATATATATATATATATATATAATCCATTTAATACAAATTACAAAACGCTCAAGAATTATAGTGAAAAAAACAAAACAACAACAATATACGGTAAGTAAAGTGCAGCTTTTCAAGTGTCCTTTCAACAGTCCAAATATGTGATGCAATTCATACTGAACTAAGGTTATCCACAATAATGTGCCAATGCTCCAGTGACTCCCACCACCATTCAAATAATGCACTCACCTCTACATTTGACCAGTCATACCAGGTCAAGTCGTGCTTTTTCCTACTCTGGGGCACAAGAAATAGGTTCCTCTGCACTCCTCCGCCTCCTCCTATGCACTCTCTGATGTACTGGGTTGTTTCCCATAAATAGGTGTATTGCCCTTTAAATTTGTGATTCCTCCACTGTGTACAGACTCATACAACAAAGGGCAACCTTGTGAGTGAGTGAATAACTTGTATAGCGCTACAAATGCGAACTAAATCGCCTCAATGCGCTTATTACGTCTAAACAAGTGTTTGTTAAAGTTTTTAGGACTTACATTTAGGTTAAAAAGCATCTATTTCTGAATGACAGTGGGGCTTGGAGGCTCCAGCAGCAACATTTATTTGTTTTTTTATTGTTTGTAATTTGCTACCTGTAAAAAAATGATGAAAAGCAGAGACCTCCTTGGGCTAAAGAGGAGATCTGTGGCCTGAAAATAACCTTGTCCTTGTGTAAGATCACATAAGGCTCCTTAGAGGATAATGCTGATAACTCAAAGACCTGTCTACCAGGTCTTTGTTCAACGGTCTTTGTTAAACATTCAAGCCAATAAATCCACTGACAAGAAGCAGGGTGGGAAATCAGTCTCTGAGATAACATTTCTGTGCATTAGCCACCAGACAAATGGTAAATGTACCTACCACATTATGCAAGACTAATCAGGATCTGGGATAATGACTGGAATGACTTTCCTTTCAATCCTGAGAAGCAGACGAGGTAGCAGCTTCAGCGGAGGAAAGGCAAACATCAAGCCATACTTATCACATGGAACTACCAAGGCATCCAGTGGATCTGATGCTGGTTCCCTCACCCTAGAGACAAATCTGTCCAGCTTCTAGCTGATGAAGAGACCATTTCCCTGGATCCAGATGTCGTGCTGTACACTGCAGAGATTGCATTAAGCTCCACCCTGCACAGAACAGACTTATATCCCCTTGACCACACTCCTGGTGCCTTCCTGATGATTTATGTAAGCCACAGATGTGGCATTGTCCAATTGAACCCAGAATTGATGACCAAATAGAAGAGGGTCCAATAAAGCAATGTCAGATGAATTGATTACAACTCCAGGATGCATATTGGAAGTTTGTATTCCCCTGGAGACCAAAAACCCTGAATAGACAATCGGTCTGGAACTTCTCCCAAACCCAAAAGAATGGAATTCATCAGGATAATCTTTCAATGTGAAGGAAGAAAAAAAACTTAAAGTAATATTAATGTATTTTTTGTTTTAAATAACAAACATGTTATACTTACCTTCTCTGTGCAGTGATTTTGCACAGAGCAGCCCCGATCCTCCTCATCTCGAGTCCCCCGCCAGCACTCCCGGTCCCTCCCCCCTGCCTCCTGCCCCCAGTGCAAGCAGCTTGCTATGGGGGAGCACACTTGGCACCACACCCTCCCTCATTGGCTCACTGGCTGTGATTGACAGCAGCAGGAGCCAATGGCTCCTGTTGCTGTTTCAGCCAATGAGGAGGGAGAGTGCCCTGAGAGCCATGGCTCTTGTGCACATCGCTGGATTGCGATGATGCTCAGGTAAGTATTAGGGGGCTGGGGGAGTTGCTGCACACAGAAGGTGTTTTACCTTAATACATAGAATTCATTAAGGTAAAATAACTTCTGTCTTTAGAACTACTTTAACTTCCAAGAAGGAAGGGGATAGAAGCCACCACAATGGAGACATCTTGGTTCAAGCATGCAACCCGACCATCTCATCCAGAAGAAGGTTGGATTTGCCCTGCACCATGAGGATGTCCTATTGTACATTTCTGGGGTAGGATTGAGCAAATGGAATGGCCTCAAAGGTGAATACAATCAATGTCATCACTTGCATGCAGCTCTTAAAGGGGTTGTAAACCCTATTTTTGTTTTTAAATAACAATCATGTCATACTTACCTCCACTGTGCAGTTCATTTTGCACAGAGTGGCCCCGGTCCTCCTTTTCTGGGCCCTCAGCGGCACTGGCGGCCTCTCCCATCATTGATTGTCCATGTTGGAGAAGGCTCTCCTAAGGTGGACACCCGTGTGGGCGCGTTCCCGAGTCCTGCAACTGTGTCCATTCACACAGAATGCAGGACTTGGCCCCACCCCCGGTGCTGTGTCATTGGATTTGATTGACAGCAGCGGTAGCCAATGGCTGCACTGCTATCAATCTATCCAATCAGGACACAAGACACCAGCTAGAGCTGGTGTGCTCGTTCCCGGCCAGAGGATGACAGTGTTCAGGTTCAGGGGTGCTGCAGCACTACAGAATAATTTTCACCTTAATGCATTAAGGTGAAAAACCACGAGGGTTTACATCCCCTTTAGATTGTCTAAGTATCAGATGATTGGGATACCTTTGAGGCAATGAAGTCCCCGACGTGGTGTAAGAACATTTGTAAATACTCTCCGGGATGAGGAAAGACCAAAGGAAAGAGCCTCAAACCAACAGTGATGGTTGTCCATAGCAAAGCAAAGTAAATGTTGGGAACCTTGACAGATAGGAATGTGCAAACACTCATCCTTTATTTTCATGGATGCTAAGAAGTCTCTGCAGTTATGGGAGCCAAAAACTGATCAAATAGATTCCATGATAAACTTCTGAAGGCACACAAATGCCACCTTTTGGGTTTATAACTAAAAACAGGTTTCAGTAAAAGCCTTGAAACCTTTCAGTTAAAAGAATCAGAATGATAACTCCCTGGCAGGGATGAGCCGAACACCCCCCTGTTCGGTTCGCACCAGAACCTGCAAACAGACAAAATGTTTGTGTGAACTTTAGAACCCTATTAAATACAATAGACTCGAACGTTCGAAATCTAAAGTGCTAATTATAAAGGCTTATATGCAATTTATTGTCCTAAAAAGTGTTTGGGGACCCCAGGGGACATGTATCAGGGGACATGTATCAATGCAAAAAGAAGTTTTAAAAACGGCCGTTTTTTCGGGAGCGGTGATTTTAATAATGCTTAAAGTGAAACAATAAAAGTGAAATATTCCTTTAAATTTCGTACCTGGGGGGTGTGTATGATATGCATGTAAAGTGGCGCATGTTTCCCGTGCTTAGAACTGTCCCTGCAAAAAATGTCATTTTTTAAGGAAAAAAAGTCATTTAAAACTCACTCGCGGCTATAATGAATTGTCGGCTCCCGGCAATACATACAAAAGTCATTGATAAAAAAAAAAAAAAAAAGCGTGGGGGTCCCCCAGAATTCAATTACCAGGCCCTTCAGGTCTGGAATGGATATTAAGGGGAACCCCGCCGAAAATTTAAAAAACAAATGGCGTGGGGTTCCCCCAAATATCCATACCAGGCCCTTCAGATCTGGCATGGACTTTAAGGGGAACTCCACCCCAAATTAAAAAAAAAATGGCGTGGAGTCCCCCCAAAAATCCATACCAGACCCTTATCCGAGCACGTAACCTGGCCGGCCGCAGGGGAAGAGGGGGGACGAGAGAGCGCCCCCCCCTCCCTCCTGAACCGTACCAGGCCACATGCCCTCAACATGGGGAGGATGTCCCCATGTTGATGGGGACAAGGGCCTCATCCCCACAAAACTTGCCCGGTGGTTGTGGGGGTCTGCAGGCGGGGGGCTTATCGGAATCTGGAAGACCCCTTTAACAAAGGGGACCCCCAGATCCTGGCCCCCCCTATGTGAATTGGTAAGGGGTACATTGTACCCCTACCATTTCACGAAGAAAGCGTAAAAAAATGTAAAAAAAAACACACAAACACCTTGAAAAAGTCCTTTATTAAAAAAAAACCAAAAAAAAAACCATTCCAGCGGAGAAATCCGGTGTCCCACGGCAATCCCGATGTCCAGCGCTGTCCGTCATTGGTTTTGCCTGAGCGGACCTGATGGGGAACTTCCTCCTTAGTGTTTTAAATGTATTACCAAAGTGAGAGAAGTTCCCCATCAGGTCCACCCCCCTCGGTATGTCGGACCCGCCTACGTCATTGGCTTGAGCGGGGAACTTCCTTCACTGTGTAATTTAAATTTACACAGTGAAGGAAGTTCCCAGCTCAGGCCAATGACGTAGGCGGGGTCCGACATACCGAGGGGGCGGACCTGATGGGGAACTTCCCCCCCCTTTTCCCCTGCGGCCGGCCAGGTTGCGTGCTCGGATAAGGGTCTGGTATGGATTTTTGGGGGGACTCCACGCCATTTTTTTTTAAATTTGGGGTGGAGTTCCCCTTAAAATCCATGCCAGATCTCAAGGGCCTGGTATGGATATTTAGGGGGAACCCCACGCCATTTTTTTTTAATTTGCGGCAGGGTTCCCCTTAATATCCATTCCAGACCTAAAGGGCCTGGTAATTGAATTTGGGGGAACCCCCACGCTTTTTTATTTTTTTTTATCAATGACTTTTGTATGTATTGCCGGGAGCCGACAATTCATTAATAGCCGCGAGTGAGTTTTAAATTACTTTTTTTCCTTCAAAAATGACACTTTGTGCAGGGACAGTTCTAAGCACGGGGAACATGAGCCACTTTACATGCATATCATACACACCCCCCAGGTACAAAATTTAAAGGAATATTTCACTTTTATTGTTTCACTTTAAGCATTATTAAAATCACTGGTCCCGAAAAAACGGCCGTTTTAAAAAAAAAACAAATTGCATTGATACATGTCCCCTGGGGCAGGACCCGGGTCCCCAAACACTAGGACAATAACTTGCATATTAGGCTTTATAATTAGCACTTTAGATTTATCCCATAGACTTTTCGAATTTGCCGCAAACACCCCAATTTGTTCGCTGTTCGGCGAACAGGCGAACAGGCAATGTTCGAGTCGAACATGAGTTCGACTCGAACTCGAAGCTCATCCCTACTCCCTGGTCCAACAATCTTTGAATGACTAAAAGAAGGTCTATCCAACATTGAGTGAGACACCGGAAGAAGCAGGGCATAAAATCGAAGATTGAGGACTGAGGCAAAACTCTTGTAACCTGTTAAGACTGTCATACCCAAAATTCTGCTATGTGAGTTTCTGAGATTTCAGGGAGGGTCATCATCAGATATCTCCTCACCTGAGATGGAGTTGGCGGGGGCAAACATTCATGCTGAAGTGGATTTATCCACAGATTTTGAATTATCAGATTGTCATGGGCAGCTCAAATTCCAAAAAGGCTGAGAATGTAGAAGATTTGTGAGTCAGGAACTGGAATTTGACTTGGAGGAATGAAAATAATATTTGGTGCTGTTAATTCATATTTTTACACATCTGGGGTAAGCAAGTATGCCACCAGTCGTGTTTTTAATGATTGGATCCCCTGACCAGCACTTGAAGCGGACCTTCCCCCTTTGCCTTAAATTTTATATTAACATCTTTCATATCAACATGTATCAATGAAGTTTTTCTGCTTTACTTACCTTTTTCTTTTGCACTTCCTGGTTTCCCTGTATACAGTAGTGATGTAAACGAGTCTCACAGATGCCCCCTGGGATAGCAACGTCCCCACTACCTTAAGGGAAATCCTGTCCACAACTGTGAGACCTCACAGTATTGTCCTACTCCTCATAGGATGAATCACGTGACATCATGCGCTTCATTTCACACATGCCCCATTCAAAACTACATTCCTTTTCTTGGAAAAAAGGTTCTCACCAAGATCTCATTTTTTCCCCCCAACAGATGCAAGTAGTGTCATGCAGTGCATGAGCGAGATAAAGTGAATGGAGTAATGTGTTTCATCTCATGCACGTGCAGTATTACAGGCATTTTCAAAATGATGGAACAGAGACCCAGGCAGCACAAAGGCAGGACAAAAGTAGGTAAATATGAAGAAAAAGTCACAAGGATAAAGCTAAGAATATTCATTTATTTTAACCCCATTCAGGTATACAAGTTTATGGAATAGGGGCAGATCTCTGTGAATCTGAACCTGAAGAAGGGTATTACTGCATTGTACATAAAATGTGATTGGATGACACTGATACTAATTAAGTGATTTATACCAAGTAGCTAAATGTCTGGGAAATAAAAATACTGTATAGCAAATGTTGAAGGTCCATTCCCACTAATGAGTAGATTGATTTAGAAAATACTTTAAAGCGGACCTTCAGTAATTTTTTCATCTTTTCATCTATTAAATCTTCTGCCCTTGTTGTTTTAACTTTGGATAGTAAAACATTTTTCTCTGCCAGTAAATACCTTATACAGCCCACTTCTTATTTATTGTCTGGTCATTAGCCTAGGCTTATGACATCATGCACAGCCCTCTCTATTACTATTGTGAGAGTTTGCCAGGAAGAGAGGGAGGGGGGTGAGTCATAATAGGGCCAATGAGAGCTGCAGGGCTGCAGAGCAGGAGGTGTGCCTCTGTTTGTGTCTGTGTAAATCCAGGTTTCAGCTGCCCACAGTTAGTGGATGGAGATTTCTGCAGCATATTTGGCAAGTACAGAATCACAGTATATATAAAATAATATGCAAAGTGGTTGGAGGGAAGCTTCAGAATGGAAAAGATGTTTTTATTACAAATTATGTGAGCAGACTGCAGTTCCTCTTAATCCTTAAACATCTTTGATAGGGATGGTCAGAGCTTTGTTAAGACAAGACATTGGAGAGTCAATATTGGGAGGAGCAGACCATTTTTTTGACAAATTCTTCTGGAAGGGATAGAGTGTCTGGAGCTGTTTAGTGACAAGGAATTGCTTGTCTGGGAACCCAATCTTTGTAAATAAATCTAGTGAATAGGGGATAGAAGAGAAAAACCCTGTCGGGATAATCAGGTTTGTGAAATAGTAGTAGGTAAAGTAATAGTGGAATCCCCTAAATTTAAAGTGGAATGCACAACCCTCATCAAAAAAGGAACAATTTGCTTCTGGTGCTCTGACACAAATGATGACGGAAAGTAAGCTGGTGGTGTCTCTTTCTCTTTCTGGAAAGGATGGGACACAGAGTCCAATAACAAATCCTCTAGAAGATCCCCAAAAGACTTACTGTATTTATTCGCGTATAACACTCACTTTTTTACCTTGAAAATAGAGCGTAAACTGTGCCTGCGTGTTATACGCAGGGGGCTATGGAATTTTTTTTCCTAAAACTTCCCTCTTAAAGTTAGGGTGCGTGTTATATGCCTGTGCGTGTTATACGCCGATAAATATGGTAATTCTAGCTATCTATGTATCGGAATCCACTGGAGAATAAGACAGAAGGTGATTTTTTTAGACCCTTGCAAGCAGAAGGAGCAACACGTTTCCCCAAATGAGTTAAAAGAAAACCGTCATAATAGAAGAAAACAATGAGCCTTTATGAGATAGGGAAAAGGAGGAATGCCCAATAAAGAAGATGTAGAAGAAGAACAACTTGTTCCTGATACAGACTTTTTGAATTTTTCCTTTTAGTGCAAGATGCACAATATTTTTCTGCAACAGTCTGCATCTTATATTGCAAACAATGTCAGGAGCAGAATTTTTTTATGTAGCCATAGAGTGATCGACCTTTCGTTTAGAAACAGACCTGCTGCCTACAATCAAAAAGATCAATAAAGGAGCTGCCAATCCCCTGGGATTGCTCATGGACACAGACTAGTGTATCAATGGTTTAACAAAAGAGGCTCTATGCAACTTGTCACTGCAGACCGTGGTAGTATGAAATGAGGAGACTGTGTCCAAACTTGAATACACCTTGAGATAACAAACAGCAGAGCTATTGAGTAGGGAAACAAGCACCGGTCTGTATCATGAGTGTGGGAAGAAGTGCCAGCTTTGTGGGCAAGTCCTTCTCTGTATAATGTAAAGAAGGAGCAGAGTAACAGTCCCCTATACAGAATGCATCCAGAGATGGCAATAGTAACAAAGTGCTGTCCTCTTCAGAATGAAATGCTTTATATGAGACAATTGCAACATATGATGAATCACCAGCATGGCTATTGTAAATACACATACTCATGACACTCCAATGCATTGGTTTCAACATTCAACAAGGAATCCCAAGACAATAAATTACCTGACCTTGAATGTGGAATCCTTTGATAGCTGGAACACAGTTGAGGCAGGACCATTACAGAGTGTACACCAATATGGAAAACTGAGAAAACCTGCACTGGAGAGAATGGAGAGACATATCCAAAATTAATCTACTAGTGCTTGTTGGCTGACTAGAGAAGTTTCCAAAGTTTAAAAAAAATCTGGCATAAAGCTAACAGCAGCAGTTCTCCTGGGGAAACTGAACGTAACATCCAAAGGCTCTAAACAGATCTCAAATCTAATTGCTATGTGATGCTAAGGCCTTGTAAATTAAAATAAAATAACTGGTTTACCTCCCTTGAGTCAGGTAAAACTTTTTTCTCACTTGTATCTTACATGCTGTCCATCTCAGACACTGCAGCTCACAGTGGAAGGGTTTCAGCAATCAGTTATGCAAATCCAGAAAGCAGTAGGCAGATCTAGGTGTGACCAACTGCTGATTAACAAGCACAGCCTACATGAGTAATAACACTGCTTTGAATACAGTAACGGTGCAGCAACTTTATCTCCCCAATCACAGAAAGCTGCATTAGGTGGACATAACTGCAAGGCTGAAGAGGTATTTGTGAAACTTTGCATGGGGTACCGTATATACTCGAGTATAAGTCGACCCGAATATAAGCCGAGGCACCTAATTTCACCACAAAAAACTGGGAAAACTTATTGACTCGAGTATAAGCCTAGTGTGGGAAATGCAGCAGCTACTGGTAAACAATGCCCATTTGCAGCCTCACTGTGCCCATCTGTGCCCATCTGCAGCCTCACTGTGCCCATTTTCAGCCTTACTGTGCCCATCTGCAGCCTCACTGTGCCCATCTGCAGCCTCACTGTGCCCATCTGTGCTCATTTGCAGCCTCACTGTGCCCTTCTGAAGCCTCGCTGTGCCCATCTGCAGCCTCACTGTGCCCATTTGCAGCCTCACTGTGCCCATATGCAGCCTCACTGTGCCCATTTGCAGCCTCACTGTGCCCATTTGCAGCCTCGATGTGCCCATCTGCAGCCTCACTGTGCCCATTTGCAGCCTCACTGTGCCCATCTACAGCCTCACTGTGCCCATCTGCAGCCTCATTGTACCCATTTGCAGCCTCACCTTGTTTACGGTCTCCCGCTGTGTCATGCAACTGTTCGGCGGCCGTCCACTGTAACAAGCGGCTACAACAAAATGCCGGCGACTTCCGAAACACTGCAGGCCACTGTTAGACCTCTAGATCGCCAGTGCTCAGAGAGACCGGAGAACACCCGCACTCCCCCTCACTCGAGTATAAGCCGAGGGGGGCTTTTTCAACATAAAAAAATGTGCTGAAAAACTTGGCTTATACTCGAGTATGTACGGTACTTTATAATTAGGTGCTGCAGCCGAGAGTTTTCTTTTAGATGAAAGGCTAAAGTTCTACATTCAGCGTGTTATTACATGCAATGTGGCCATTCAACTTTTCAGTTAAATTTCATTTATCAAGGCACAAGCATATAAAAAATCTTACATAATAGTGATCCTATTAAGCATATGAAGCCTAGGTTCACACTAATGCAGTGCAGGAAATCCAGCAATCTGTGCACGTTTCCTGCACCACATTAAAATTGCACTGCTCTTGTAAACTACAGCAGGTGTCAGTGCAATCTTAATGACACCCCAAATGCAGTGACACTGGATCACACCAGATCGCATGGCACAAAGGTACCATCCAATTTGGTTGCAGTGCGGTTCTAAAATTGGTGCATGCATGACTTTGGTGTGATGTGGTGCGATTTGGGCTTATATTGCACCATACTGAATTGACTGGGAATTGAACAGGAATGCAGTGCAGTTCCTGTGCGATTCACATACAGGTCATAGTGTGAACTAAAGCAGAGTAACATAGTGCAAGAAAAGTGCAAAGTGCCAGGAGAAGTGCCCATAACAACTACCATGCATTCATGTTGTATTTGTCTGGTTTTATTAAAGTGATTTGTGACTTGCTTTTGGTTAATGCCTTTTGGACTTGGTGTGATAGGTGCTAGGTTTTGTATACAATGCCATTTTTTAACTCTCTAAGTATAACCTGATCACAATTTTGCCTCACTTTCTAAAAGTGGGAGGACTGTTATTATGTAATTGAGTTGACCTCTTGTGACAATGTTGCTATAAGGGCTCGTCACAAATAATTACTGAATTTCTGACTGCTAGAGTGTCAAGTTAAAATATGTCCATGTCAACAATGCTAATTTTCTTGGCATCGTGTTATTCTTGTCATGATATCATATTGTGTAAATCAATATTTTAACTATAGTGCATTGTCAGAATACATTATGAAATGCTTACCTTAAAGTAATCTGACATTAATTACCCTTCCATGTTTTCAATTTTTTTTTATATACACACGCATATATGGTATATATAGATTATCTTTCTAGTGGATATGAGTATATTTAGACATAGTAACCACCTCTTATCTTTATTTTTTTTTATTTTTTTATTTAATCCGAGAGACAAGCCCCACGGGATCCATACTTTGAAATACAGAAACAAAACCACCTTACATGAACATTGGCAGTGTTACGCTTCATAACAGTAGTAACCACCTTACAGAGTAACTCCTGAGATTATTGTATAAGTCCCTTCGAAACTACAGTGGAACCTCGGATTGCGAGTAACGAGCGTTTCGCAATAACAAGCAATTCTTTAAATAAAATCCTGACTCGGTTTGCAAGTGTTGTCTCACAAAATGAGCAGGATCAAGCCTCTGCGGTGTGCAGTACCGCATTTGGCCAGAGGTGCGGGGGGCCCCGGAGCCGATCGGAGCAGATCGGAGCCGTTCAGAAATACTCTGAAACACTTGAAAATACTTTAAAATACTCCGTCCCCTTTCTTTCTTGAGCCTTTCCAAGGGTTTCCGAATGCAGCCGAACGGTCTCCGAGTATTTCCGAGTCTCTCCGGCGCCCCCACCTCTGGCCACATGCGGTATTGCATGCCATAGAAGTCAATGTGAAACTAATTATTTTCGTTTCCATTAACTTCTATGGGGATACTCAAACGAGTGATTACAAGCATTCTCCTGGAACGATTTATGCTCGTAATCCAAGGTTCCACAGTATAATGTATTTTGAAAATTGGAGCAGACTTATAAAATCATTGTGCAGCAGTATTAAGCAGGATAGTAACCATGCATTAGGAACAAGCAAGGATGTCAGTTCATATGCACATTTTTATTTACAGACTATACATAAAAAGGCTTTCTAAAATTGTATTGAATACAGATACGTTTATTGCATTAGGACATTGATTTTATATATATAATTAAATAAGATGGATTTAAACAATAGATTCCCTTTTATTGCCAAAAAATTATGCTCCCATCAACTTGTATGTCTTGTAGTGCCGTACAAGCCAGTGGAAGAAGCCATAGTAAGCATTGGGGAAGCAGGTATTTCAACACTCCACAATGTGGAATGCCTGCTGCAGCTAGGAAAGAAGCATAGCAGTGACATTTTAACAAACAGGCCACCATAAAAGCAAGTATAGATCTTTATCTTTTACAGTATATGATTGAATAAAGGTATCAAGTTCCCTTTATGGCAAATATCACTTATGCCCTGTACACACGATCGGATTTCCGATGGAATAAAATCCGATGGAATTTTCCGTCGGAATTCCGATGAAGCTGACTTTCATCAGTCTTGCCTACACACCATCAGACAAAATTCCGACCGTCCAAAACGCGGTGACGTAAAACACTAAGCATGCGTGGGTTTTTTCTCCTTTGGAGTTCCACACAGACAATCCGAATTTCCTATAGGTTTTTTTTCCATCGGAAAATTTTTAAACATGTTCTATTTTTTAACACCGATGGAAAAAGTCCGATGGGGCCCATACACAATCGTTTTTTCCGATGAAAAAAGTCCATCTGACTTTTTTCATCGGAAAAAACGATTCTGTGTACAGGGCATAAGAGCTTGTAATAACTTTCCTGTACTCATGATCCACTATCAGAGTTCACAGAAAACCTGTTACTTCAAGCAATGGGGAACATGTGACCCTCGCCTGATTCCCATTTCTCAGGAGAGCCTGCTGTCAGTAGAACCTGCTTTTTCTTAGTGTAGTCAAAGTAAAAGATTGCTTTAATACAAGTTGCAAATAACACAGTGCACATTCCAAGCCAAATGATATACACATATACTAAATCTACATCTACTCTGCAGAACTCCATTAAATCACTTAAACACTAAGTCCCCCAAACCAAATTACAAAGTGCCCTGGGACAGCCTTTCTTCCCAGATCTGTGAATTATTTAGTAAACATGTTGCATCTCATTACTTTCCCCAAAGGAACAGTAGAAGCCATAATGCTGAGGATATTTATATGTATTTATAGTCACAACTCAGGCTTAACAGTTATATGTTTAATACTACCCCCCATGTTTAAGCTAGTTTTAACCCAATGGCATCACATGGCATTAGGTGGATTGTGTTTGGGTGACATTAATTAGAGGGAATTGCAGAATCTTTAATTGGCATCATAAAACAGTAAGTTAAGAAGATAGCATCTGTCAGTAATGGGAGCACACTAACAGATAGTCAATTTTTTTATTGTTGGTAATTTTCTCCTAATGGTGAATTTTACCACTTTATTCATTTGTTTTGGTTTTAGGTCAAATTTCTAACTATTCTATTGAGCATTTCCAGTTTGTAAATCTATAATTACTCCTTAGGTCATCATAGATAATTAACAATATTTTACAAAGTTGAAAATTGAGGCTTATAATGTATGCAAAATAAAATGTATGTTAAGTTAGCATTTAGGGTGTATAGTTGAGTTGGAGAGTATTGTGCAGGGTTCATGGCAAGTTATAGTTTGAGTTGGGCTGCATTGAAGAAAAAGTAGATCATGGCTGCTTGGTAAAATTTTGTCAGACATTGCCTGCAGCTGAACCCTGCCTATACTATGTTCTATCTTCTGTATATTTTGAGGTTTTTCCATTTGCGCGTACAGCAATCCTTGCTTTCTATGAAGCCTCATTTAACAACTGCACCTCACTTGCTATAAATCAGCACAGCATGCTGCCCTGCAACACAGGTACAGTATGTGATAAAGAACAAGATATTAGTCACTCAATACCATTCCTGCAGAAATATAATATGCAATTGTAACCAACTTTGAATGCCATGATGCACCGTATTGCATAAAATAGAAAATAACATTGGTACCACCTACACCTTTTTTTGTACCATTTCTATAGGTTTCCCCAATGTTCTATGTGTATGGCTTCTATGTTTTCTTTATATTAAAACTAAACTTAAAATGCTGGAGTGCAGCAACTTGTCTCTTTCTTCATATTGATAGTTAAGATTAAAGGTAAGAACAGGTAAGCAGGTGTTTATGTGTCCATAATCCATGGATAATAAATAATAAATAAAGGATTTCTAGAACTCATCTTTTTTTTACATAATTTTATTTTTTAAATACACATTATGCATGCTTCTAAAAAAATAAAGCAGAATTATTTTTTCTCTTTCTTTGCCCAGGTGCATGAAACACATATCATGGATCTGAAACGTTTTCAGTGCTTTACAATGTGATCTGTGATCTGAATTTGAGTGAGTGGGTGTCTAGTAGGACAGTGTGCTTACCCCAACAATACTTTTTATCCGTCTTTAGAAAAAGACCGTTAGCAGTGTTCATTGAATAGACAAGACAGATAAAGGTTAACACTGTTGAAATGCTGAATTTCAAACTTACAGGCTGTTTGAAAGGTACAAACATATATTACAATGTCTAGCTGACTGCAGCTGCAAACACAATGCCATGCCACCCACAAATCCTATTACATGTTCCTGGTGGTAGAAACAATTATGAGTCCATCATATTGCAGTGGGGATTTTCCATGTGAAGATCCAGCAGTAAATGTTTAACTGTTCGGTGAAGTACTGTATATACTCGAGTATAAGCCGACCCGAGTATAAGCCGAGGACCTAATTTTACCACAAAAAACTGGGAAAACGTATTGACTCGAGTAAAAGCCTAGGGTGAGAATGCAGCAGCTACTGTAAGCGGAAAAGAGGGTCAACAATGCCATATTTGCACGCCTCACTGTGCCCATTTGCAAACTCACTGTGCCCATTGCAACCTCACTGTGCCCATTGCAGTCTCACTGTGCCATACCTCACTGTGCCCATTGCAACCTCACTGTGCCCATTGCAACCTCACTGTGCCATACCTCACTGTGCCATTCCTCACTGTGCCCATTGCAACCTCACTGTGCCATACCTCACTGTGCCCATTGCAGTCTCGCTGTGCCCGAGTACCTGAATTCTTGACAAGCGTCCATTTTTTAAAAGTCACGGCTTCCTCCTGGCGTTCTGTTCCGTGATAGGCATTTGTGTAATGGTCGTTTAACCACAAAGGGGTTAATATGGATTCTACTACTGTTCCGAATTGTAAAGTTTAGTTAACATTGCATGCATGCTGAAAGTAAGACTCTGACACATCCGTGTAGGTCCGTTACTTCCTTATCTAATGTTTTATTACAGGCAGTACTAAACTTTTTACACATAGCATGATACGTCACTATTATGTTAATGTAAAACTGCAAACCACATCTGATTGGCTGAAATACAAGAAGAGTACAAAAATGTGATGATCAAGCTTGGTTGTCCCTCTGCTCTGTCTTCACTTCTGCATTCCTAAAGATGTGTGGGAGAAGAGGGTATCTGCCATTTATGTCTTCTCCAGTTTTCTCGGTGGGAGGGGGTGTTATTAGAGGCTGATTTGAGTAAGAAAGGATTACAGCAGTGGTGTACATGAAAAAGTAATATAGACTTTATAGTATAGTAAAGATGCATAGAGAATAGACATTTTCTAGTTTAACATTATGCTCATCACATTCCTTCACATTTGACACTGTGTTCCGCCTATAACGGAGGTCTTCTCATCCTCAGACTCAGTTTCCCAGCAGACACTGTGTTCAGTGTTCCACCAATCACGGACATTCTTTCATCCTCGGACAAGAGGACGTCCGTGATTGGCGGAACACTGAACACAGTGTCTGCTGGGAAACTGTCCGAGGATGAGAGGATCCTGCGGACATCATATTACTATGGGCGGGTAGTGAAATGGTTAATGAAAAGGGTAAATATGATAAATAGAAGGGGTGAAACTTCCTAATGCGCAAACACAGACAGCTATAAAAAATTTACAGCTGTTCTTAACCAGAGACCATTAAGCAATAAATTCTATTGTAAAGGGAATAAGCTCCATCATATTGTCAGGTGGATCCCAGGACTTTGAAGGTTGTTTCTAGTCCTCATAGAAGAATGTTTTAATTACTGCATCTAATGGAAAGGGCTTTGCAGCTGTAAGAACTCTAAATGACCTTAGACCTAAATAAGAAGACTGGTCCTGTAAAAGCAAGGTAGTAGGTCCTGCATTACCCAGGTTAGAAACAACCTCTTGTAAATATGAGTCATATGGAGTTTGTACAAAAAAAACACTCCAGGGGTAGACTGTGAGGATTATCAATCTGAAAGAGATAATAGGGCCTTAGGCACAGTTATAGATAGAAGACCAGATGGGTCAGAGTGAAACCCTGCTGAGGATGGTGCTGGAATGTGCTTGGATCATCTTGGGAAAATTGCACCATTAAATGTACACAAACGGATAAAGTGTCTAAAGTGAATATTAGGGCTCTATCAACAAAAGAGGAGGTCTTGACCTCACCAGGCAGAGCCTAAAAAAAGACTCAAATGAGGATGACCCTATAGTAATGGGGATCTTAGAATCTAGGTTACATGTCTCAGTTCTTTCTGTGGATAAATTGCTCCTAGAAATATTAGGGGAGTGTTGGGCTCTGGTCATTTGTTGAAGCTGGATTGCACTCTGTGCATCTTTGAGAATACATGTTCTACTACTGTAGCAGAAAACAACTAGGCTCAAAGTAAGGCAATGCCTCACGTACTCACAAATACAAGCAGCTGGAGCTGGTGAGGGTTTTAGGTGGCTAGAGGTATTGAAGTCACTGAAGGTGGGAAGTGGAAGGATACAGTACATTGGATGGTCCAAAAAAAAGCAATAGCGGTATGGTGCTTCCTCTAGGATGATTAGCAGGGGATGGAGGGTCAAGCACACATGCACAGTACTCCTCCTGATCCCTCAGGCTTAAAGTGTTACTAAACCCACAAAAGTAAAATCAGTCTGTATCTACAGTAAAGCATGCTTGTTATACTCACTGTTGGACCTAAGGGAATAATGCTCTGCATTGTGTAAAAAGGCTGTTTGATCCTGTCTTTTCTGATCCTTCCCTTCTTCCACTGTCCTCAATCCATCTCCTAATAGTACAGAGCCTTTGGGGCACTCTGCACATGCTCAGTTTGGTGTGTATTGCTGGAGAGTTTTTTTTTCTTGGATGGAGGCATGTGATCGGCAAAGTGCCAATCAGCACTGTCCAGACAGAGGGTCAGGGGTCCTGCAGCCTCATAGGACAGCCAGAGGAGAATGAAAGCTCCTCCTACAAGCTTTAACCAGACACTGATAGAAGTCATAAGACTTCTATATACTGCTGATGAGAAAAGGTATTTAGCAGTTTATATTTACTAAAATAATTGCAATTCCATGTTATGTGTACTGTGGGAGACCAGATATAATGAATGGAGGGCCCTGGGTTTAGTAACACTTTAACTGTTATTTAGGTATGATGATAGTCTGAGAATTTATAAAATGACACCCAGTGAAATAGCTTGCAGTGCTTCAACCTAACTGAAAATATATAATTTTACCCCTGTACAAATCATTAGTAAGATCTCATCTGGAATATGCAGTCCAGTTTTGGGCACCAGTTCACAAAAAGGAAAATGGGGAACTGGAGAAGGTGCAGAGAAGAGCAACCAAACTGATAAAAGGCATGGAGGAGCTCAGCTATGAGAAAAGATTAGAGGAACTTTTTTATTTTTTTCTTAAGAGGAGAATAAACTGGTTGTAAACCCACTTATGCAACTTGCACCTACAGGTAAGCCTAGATTAAGGCTTACCTGTAGGTGCAAGAAATATCTCCTAAACCTACACAGTTTAGGAGATATTTGCTAAAAATGACATGCATCGTTGTCTACGTAGACAACGGCGCATTCATAGGGTTAATCCCATTCACAAATCCGGCTTAGCCGGATTTGACGGCTCCTGCGCGCATGCGCGGAGTCACGTCTTCGCCGCTCTGGCCATTCACAGCGCCGGAGCGGCGCTGTGATTGGCTGGAGCGGCGATACCCGGAAGTAACATTCCGGCTATCGCCGCAGCGATGGCTGCGGCTGGAGAGGGAGACGAGGATGGCTTCAGGGGCCCCGATCTAAGGTAAGTGATGCATAATGAGCTAGTATGCTAGTCATACTAGCTCATTATGCCTTTGTCTTGCAGGTTGTATTTAAAAAAAAAAAAAACATTACCAGGGTTACAACCACTTTAAGGAGGGATATGATCAACATGTGCAAATACATAAGTGGTCCATATAGTGAGCTTGGTGTTGATTTATTCACTTTAAGATCACCACAGAGGACAAGGGAGCACTCTTTATGTCTGGAGGAAAATAGATTTCAACTCCAAATACAAGAAAGGTTTCTTGTGTTTCTTCACAGTAAGAGCTATGAAAACGTGGAATAGACTCCTTCAAGAGCTGGTCCTGGAGAGCGCAGTAGATTGCTTTAAAAAAGATCTATATTCTGCCCTAAATGTACATAAAATAACTGGATAGGTAAGGTTCATCCAGGGAATATCTGATTGCCTCTCGGGCAATCAGGAAGGAATTTTCCCCCTGCTGGAGCTAACTATGTGACTATGTAACTGGCTCTACTAGTTCTCTGAGACTAGGTCACAGCAGAGGCAGTGCCACGACTCTGAGCCAAGGAAGTGCTCTGAGGGTAACTAATGCAGTACACACACGTGTGGAAAGTGCCACAATGCAGAGTCCAGCACCCAAAGGTCACATTCCAGGCTAAGGCTAACCCTGCAATCAAGGGAGGACTTTAAATGTTCCCAGAGTTCAGCCTTTAAACTCCTATGTCCCTCAATGACACACTGGTAGAGCAGCAGCAGCAACAGTGCAAGCAATACCCAAAAGCCTGGCAGCAAAGAGGTTACTCATTTTGTCATCAGGTCTGCACTGAAGACCCAGTTACTGTGATGCTGCAGAATATCCTTGTGCTCAGCGTGTCTGTCTGATAGCAGCAGCGGTGATAAATATCCTACCCCCCCCCCCCTCTTACACACACACACAGGCTCTGCAATTTCAGGAGCTAAGCACTGAACAGCTCTTTAAACTGGCCTCAGCTCTCCTTAATAAGCTGCTGTGGGGACGCCCACCTCTTTATGCAGCTCTGGGCAATGCCTAATGGAATCGCCCTCCCACATTGATACATATAAGCTGTAACCCTGACACTGGGGGGTGGGGAGTGTAAACTGGAATGAGTGTCGGTCTCCAGCCCAGGAATGAGTGCATTGAGCACAAGCTCATTTAAGTAACTGGAGAACGAACCGGTGGCATTCAGCACCTTGGACAGCTCAGTGGCCGTTCAGCACCTTGGGCAGAGAGAGCAGTGGCCGCACCTTGGAGAGCGCAGTGGCCGTTCAGCACCTCGGACATCGCAGTTGCCGTTCAGCACCTTGGACAGCGCTCTGGCTAGGATGCGGTCGGCACCTTGGACAGCACCAGCACATCCCAGTCCTTTGGCAGCTCGTCACCAGTGCCTAGGCTACTGACATCTCTCCCCAGTGACACCCCTGAGGAGCTCATTTAGCGCACAGTGGTTATAGTCAGTCTTCTGATCGGTGTGTAAAGATGACAGACAGGAAAAGTTTGCAGAGCAGCAGAGCCGGGAAACGTAAGAAGAAGCTGTGAGAGGTGGGGAAGGTGGACGGTGGCGTTTTCCTGGCTGATCTGGAAGGAAGGATGACCGGAGAAGCATGTGCACTAGCAGTCAGATCATCGGCAGTCTCCTGGTGCTCTCTGTGCTGGAGATAGGACTGGGCTTATCCAGCGTGGCAGTGGGAGCTGTCACCTTCATCAGGGTCAGGAACAGGACGGAGCCACCGCCGCAGCTGGGAGACTCTTCTCCGGTATGGAGCGGGGCGTGTGTACGTTAGCCATTTCACTACCTTTATTTCTATACCCTTGTGATTAGGTTAGTCATGCATCCCAATTCACATGGACATTCCCTAAGTCTCCTGTTGCTCATTATCATTCCGGTCAGTGGGATTTTAATAGGGAAGGGCAAACTTGCCCAATAGCTTGTGCTGTATGTCTGGGTGTCCATACCTGTAGTGCTCCATAATATTGATACAGGATTACAAACTAAACCAGAAAAAAAAAAATATTAATTTGCAGCTCCAGTCCTTGATTTTTTTTAATTTTTTTTAAGGCTTAAAGTGGCTGTAAAGCCTAAAAGTGTTTTACCCTAAATTGGTTGTAAAGGCAGATTTTTTTTTTTATCTTAACCACTTAAGGACCGAGCCTCTTTCTGAGATTTGGTGTTTACAAGTTAACAACAGTTTTGTTTTGCTAGGAAATTACTTAGAACCCCCAAACATTATATATATATTTTTTTTTTCTAACATCCTAGAGAATGGAATGGCGGTTGTTGCAATACTTTCTGGCACACCGTATTTGCGCAGCGTTCTTACAAGCACACGTTTTTGGGAAAAAGTACACTTTTGTGAATTAATAAATAAGATAACAGTAAAGTTAGCCTAATCTTTTTTTATGTTGTGAAAGATAATGTTACGCCAAGTAAATTGATACCCAACATGTCATGCTTCAAAATTGCGCCCGCTAGTGGAATGGCGACAAACTTTTACCCTTAAAAATCTCCATACGCGACGTTTAAAAAATTCTACAGGTTGCATGTTTCGAGTTACAGAGGAGTTCTAGGGCTTGAATTATTGCTCTCGCTCTAACGATCGCGGTGATATCTCACATGTGTGGTTTGAACACTGTTTTCCTATGCAGGCGCTGCTCACGTATGCGTTCGCTTCTGCAAGCGAGCTCGGTGGGACGGGGCGCATTTAAAAAAAAAAAATCGGATCTATTTTACCTTTTATTTTTTATTTTTACACTTTTCTTTTTTTTTTTAATTGTGTCACTTTTATTCCTATTACAAAAAATGTAAACATCCCTTGTAATAGAAAAAAAAGCATGGCAGGTCCTCTTAAATATGAGATCTGGGGTCAAAAAGACCTCAGATCTCATATTTACGCTTAAATGCAATAAAAAGAAATAAATTAAATGTCATTTTAAAAAAAAGTCTCTTTAAGAGCTATAGGCGGAAATGACGTTTTGACGTCGCTTTTGCCCTGAAATAGTATGGAGACAGGTGGGGGCCATCTTCCCCTCACTCATCTCCATACCAAGCCAGGGAGATGACCCGATCGCCTCCACCGCTACCGATGGCTCTGGTAAGTGGTGGAGGGCGGCGGAGGGCACTGGAGAGCGGTGGGAGGGGGGCCCCTCTCCCGCCACAGATAAAAGTGATCTTGCAGCGAATCCGTCGCAGAGACCACTTTTATCGGAAACTGGACTGCTCACTAAAGAGGAGGATACCGGGGTTATGGAAGCTAGCTGCTACCATAACAACGATATCCCTCTTCAAATTGCTGATGCATATCGGCGTGAGCCGGTCCGGAAGTGGTTAATGCATTCTGTGCATTAAGATAAAAAGCCTTCTGTGTTCAGCAGTCCCCCTAATACTTACCTGAGCCCATCTCGATCCAGCGATGTCCACGAGTGCCTCAGCCATCGGAAACTCTCCCTCCTGATTGGCTGAGACACAGCAGCAGCGCCATTGGCTCCCACTGCTGTCAATCAAGGTCAATTAGCCAATCAGGAGAGAGACTTGGTGGGGCCAAACCGCAGCTCCGTGTTTGAATGGCTCGGCTCGGGTGCCCCCATAACAAGCTGCATGCTGTCAGGGCACTCAACAGGAGGGAGGGGCCAGGAGCACCAAAGAGGTTCCCGAGAAAAGGAGGATCTGGGCTGCTTTGTGCAAAACCACTGCACAGAGCAGGTAAGAATAACATGTTTGTTATTTTTATATAAAAAAAAAACAAGACTTTAGCATCCCTTTAATGCATTCCTTGCATCAAAGGAGTTGTAAAGTCAGAAGGTTTTTTATCTTAATGCATTCTATGCATTAAGATACAAAGCCTTCTGTGTGCAGCAGCCCCCCTCAGCCCCTCTAATACTTACCTGAGCCCCATCTCTGTCCAGCAATGTCCACGAGTGTCTCAGCCATCCAAGACTCTCCCTCCTGATTGCCTGAGACACAGCAGCAGGGCCATTGGCTCCCACTGCTGTCAATCAAAGTCAGTCAGCCAATCAGGAAAGAGAGGGTGCGGGGCCTGGCTGCAGCTCCGTGTCTGAATGGACACAGGGAGCTGTGACTCGGCTCAGGTGCCCCCATAGCAAGCTGCTAGCTGTGAGAGCATTGAACAGGAGGGAGAGGCCAGGAAAGCCGAAAAGGGACCCAAGAACAGGAGGATCTGGGCTGCTCTGTGCAAAACCACTGCAACAGAGCAGGTATATATAACATGTTTGTTATTTTTTTTTGAATACAAAAAAAAAAAACAAGACTTTACAATTACTTTAAGGTAAAAAAAATGTAGGTGTCAGCATCCCCCCTTACCCCCCTCTTTTACTAACCTGAGCCCTCATTTGATCCAGTGCTGTGCACATCTGTAGCTTTTCTCTCCCCTCACCTCTGGGTCTTGCTGTCCCTCTGTCTGTGTCAATGGATGCAGCAGTGGGGCTCGGGTGCGAGCTCGCATGAGTACCTCCATGGGAAGTGGCTTCCCATGGTGGCACTGGACAGGGGGACAGGGGGACAGGGGGGGGGGGCAGGAGCGCCGGCGGCGCACCCAAAAAGAGAAGGTTCGTGGGAACTCTGTGCAATTCCATTGCACAGAGCAGATAAGTATTGACATGTTTTTTTTTTGTTTTTTTTTACCTTTACAATCACTTTCATTTCCATCTGTTAACCTGCAATTGAGAGTTCCTTAACACATGTGGCAGGGGGTTGGTAAAAATAGATCATATACATACAATCTTATACAGTACAGAGGGGATTGTATATGCTGGCTGTAATCCTTGCCACACAAAACTGAAAAGCCCACACAACCACCCTGCAACTGTGTACATTGTGTGGTTGCAGGGCAGTTGAAGTACGGTTTTATTGACTTGGGAAATACCACATGTGAACACAGCCGGGGGTATAATTTTTGTTACGGCTGTGAAGCAAAGCCTGACAGCTGAGGCATGTGTACAACCTGCTCCAGCTGCTGTGTTAAGTTAAAGTGGTATTAAATCCATAAGCAAACATTTATTATATTGCAGTTTACCAATTCTTTGGCTTCATGTACACTGGCAGCTCCTAAACTTGAGTTTAGGAGTTTTTGGTGTTTTTATGCCAAAGCTCCTAAACTCAACTCCATAAAAGCCTATGTGTCCATGTATACAAAGGGGGTTATTTACTAAATGCAAATCCACTTTGCACTACAAGTGCAAACTACAAGTGCAATGTGCAATTGAAATTGCACTGAAAGTGCACTTGGAAGTGCAGTCGCTGTAAATCTGAGGGGTAGATCTGAAATGAGGGGAAGCTCTGCTGATTTTATCATCCAATCATGTGCAAGCTAAAATGCTGTTTTTATTTTCCTTGCATGTCCCCCTCGGATCTACAGCGACTGCACTTCCAAGTGCACTTTCAGTGCAATTTCAAGTTCACTTTGCACTTGTAGTTTGCACTATAGTGCAAAGTGGATTTGCCTTTAGTAAATAACCCCCACAGTCTTTTACCAGAGTTTAGGAGCTGCTGCGGTTAGGGGAGCTTCAACCTCCCTCTCCTGAACGTGGAAGAATCACATTCAGGATAGGAACGTTTTGACCACCGGTCGCCGAAAAACACAAACTGCGGTAAAATCACACCATGTTTTGCATTTTCCCAGAGCCGGTGTTCAAAGTTGGTACATGAAACCTTAAGCCAAACAGGGACCGGCTGAGATTTAAACCATGTATAAGCAGGCTGAATGTCCCCAAGTTGATCGATCAACTTGGGTACAACCAGCCTGTCAGATTTTCATGCAATTATTGCTAGCGGCTATTATAGCCACTAGCAGTAATCAATGTAGGGTTGATTTACTAAAACTGGAGCATGCAAAATGTGGTGCAGCTGTGCATGGTAGCCAGTTTCTAACTTCAGGTTGTTCAATTAAGCCCTGTCAAAAAAAAAAAACTGGAAGCAGATTGGTTTCTATGCACAGCTGCACCAGATTTTGCACACAGGAGTTTTAGTAAATCAACCTCTGTGTTCTCCCGGCGGGACGTCACCCCCCCCCCCCCCGCACGGAACAACACATTGGGGGTTATTTACGTAAAGGCAAATCCACTTTGCACTACAAGTGCAAACTACAAGTGCAAAGTGCACATTGAAATTGCTCTGAAAGTGCACTTGGAAGTGCAGTCTCTGTAAATCTGAGGGGTAGATCTGAAATGAGGGGAAGCTCTGCTGATTTTATTATTCAATCGTGTGCAAGCTAAAATGCTGTTTTTATTTTCCTTGCATGTCCCCCTCAGATCTACAGCGACTGCACTTCCAAGTGCACTTTCAGTGCAATTTCAAGTGCACTTTGCACTTGGAGTGCAAAGTGGATTTGCCTTTAGTAAATAACCCCCAATGGCTCTGTGAGAGAGATTCCCCCATGAACACTGTGTTGATGGGGCAATCAAGTGATTTTCTTTCCTGCAAGACCGGCTTTAGATGTGATGGCTGTATTCATATTCTTTTTTGGGCTTTCTTTCCTTTATTTTCACCTAGTGATCAGGCCAGTAGGTCTGTTGTTTTTCCAAAGAACAACCTCTACCCTAGCATTACAGGGGTGAGACAAACCATTTGCCACTGACAGGGGTGTTTACAATGATCAGCTGTTATTTATTTATGTAAAGCCTTTATCCCAAAACAAAAAAACAACAGATTTCTGTAACTGCTTATAAAGTATTAGCTGGAGTTTGGCTTAAATTTGTTAGTGTATTTAAATCTGCGAGTACACCTAGCATTCCCCTCTCCCTAGGTTAATAATACTGCTGTCCAATGGTGTCTCTGTTGCTCCTTCAGTGGGGGTACTCTAATACAGGAGGTGTGTTTGTGGCCAGATCACCAGGTGAAAACAGAGGGGAAAAGGCTTAGAAAGGAAAACTGATACAGCCACTACATCTAATGATTGGTAAGCTGATACATGTTTGGATTTAGGTTTAATACTTCTTTAACCACTTCCTTACCGGGCCATAGTAATATGACGCCAGCAGGAACCCTCCCTCCCTCCGGGTGGACGCCATATGACGTCCCTGCTTCCTGGCCGTCTAGGGGGCACGCGCCCCCCGCATCGCTCGGGACCCGGTGCGCGTGCCCGGTGGCCGCGATGTCCGCCGGGCACCCGCGATTGCCTGCGATCACGGCAGGGGTGTGGACCTGTGTGTGTAAACACACAGATCCATCTCCTGTCAGAGGGGAGGAGACCGATGTGTGTTCTCAGTACAGAGGAACACACATGGGTCTCCTCCCCTTTTGAGTCCCCCCCCTACAGTTAGAATCACTCAATAGGGAACATATTACCCCTTCAGCGCCCCCTATTGTTAACCCCTTCCCTGCCAGTCACATTTACACAGTAATCAGTGCCGTTTTATAGCACTAATCACTGTATAAATGTGAATGGTCCCAAAAACGTGTCAAAAGTGTCTGATATGTCCGCCGCAATGTCACGGTCACAATAAAAATCGCAGATCGCCGCCATTACTAGTAAAAAAAAAATGCCATAAATCTATCACCTATTTTGTAGATGCTACAACTTTTGCACAAACTAATCAATATACGCTTATTGCGATTTTTTTTTACCAAAAATATGTAGAAGAATACATATCGGTCTAAACTGAGGAAAAAAATGTTTTAAAAAAAAAAATTGTGATAT
The DNA here is from genome assembly GCA_029206835.1 of Rana muscosa. NCBI lineage: Eukaryota > Metazoa > Chordata > Amphibia > Anura > Ranidae > Rana > Rana muscosa. The sequence continues at coordinate 189,013,490 of CM055122.1, read as the reverse complement.
TTATTAAATCAAAAAGTAAAAAACATTGTTTCAAAAACATTTTCAAAATTGTCGCTCTTCTTTTGTTTATAGCGCAAAAAATAAAAACCGCAGAGATGATCAAATACCACCAAAAGAGAGCTCTATTTGTGGGGGAAAAAAACATAATGATTTCATTTGGGTACAGTGTTGCATGACCGCACAATTGTCATTCAAAATGCAAAAGCGTTAAAAACTAAAAATTGGTCTGGGCAGGAAGGGGGTGAAAATGCCCTGTATTGAAGTGGTTAAAGGGGTGGTAAAACCATGCCTCAACCGCCTATGCTTCCCGCCCCTAGGCATGTGTAAACAAACCCCAATTCTGTTGTTTTTCAACTTCTATCGACAGAGTTGCTTACAGTGATTAACAGATTGTGTAAAACCTTTATCCTAAAATGAAACAACTACTGTTGCTGTGATTGTTTGAAAAGTGTTATCTGGAGATCAGCCTCAATTTGTACGCAAAGTCCATCTAAATCTTCTAACACATCTAACACTACCCTCTTCTCAGATTGACAAAGTTACTGTCCAAGGGTTTTTCTTTCTATTGCTCCTCCATCCAGAGTGGGGACAATATAAGACAGGAAATGTGTTACTGACCAGATTGGTAGCTAAAAATAAAGGAAAAAAAGCCTAAAAAAGAAAATGAAATGCAGCCACAACACCTAAGGATTGATGAGCTGCAATATTTTAAAGATTTCCCCCCTTAATGACCAGGCCATTTTTTGTGATACGGCACTGTGTCTCTTTAACTGACAATTGCGTGGTCGTGCGACGCTGTACCCAAACAAAAACATTTTTTCCCCACAAATAGAGCTTTCTTTTGGTGATATTTGATCCCCTCTACGGTTTTTATTTTTTGCGCTATAAACAAAAAAAAAATGTAAATTTTGAAAGAAAAAACAATATTTTTTACTTTTTGCTACATTAAATATCCCCAAAAAAAACATTGCTTCATCAGTTTAGTCCAATTTGTATTCTTCTACATATTTTTGGTTAAAAAAAATCGCAATAAGCGTATATTGATTGGTTTGTGCAGCAGTTATAGTGTCTACAAAATAGGGGATAGATTTATGGCATTTTTATTATTATTAATTTTTTACTAGCAATGGCGGTGATCAGTGAATTTTAGCGGGACTGCGACATTGCAACGGACAGATCGGACACTTTTGACACTTTTTTTGGACCAGTGACATTTATACAGCGATCAGTGCTATAAAAATGCACTGATTACTGGATAAATGACACTGGCAGGGAAGGCTGTTAACCTCCCTGGCAGTATGATTCTGTCTGGAATTATGTACCAAATGCGGTACAATAATCTTGCATGGAAATTTGGTGTTATGTATTGTAGGCCTGCAATTCTTAGTAATTACTTACTTAAACCTGACCAAACAAGAGTCTAGTAGACATCCCGGGTACGATAAAGTTTGAAACACAAAAATATAAATTATAATATAATAAATAACTATAAATATTTATAACAAATAGTAATGTAATTATAATAAAAATTATTCAATAATGTAATCAAATCAAAAACACTGACATTTGCTCAGTTGCAGAATTGTCACTGTCATTAGATTTAGTGTTTGATGATGAATTTCACCACAAATCGCTATCGCTCAATTCTGCAAGTGATTCTAATTTATTATCGCAGTTTTTTAGCTGGTCTAAAACCACTTTTGACATAAAGGGACACTTTTTGGTTGCTATGAACAATCTCCAGTTTCCAGGCAGAAAAAACTGTATTTATAATATAAAAGTGCATGCAGGACACTGGACAGACCACTAGGGACAAAGGGGATGTGTAATTATTTGATATAGTACTGTAATCAGTAAGATTACAGTATACTGTATCTATATTGTGTTTTTCACTTTTTGAATTTGGCGCCGAACTCCGCCCCCGTGCGCCGCAACGTCGCAGGGAACGGAGCTCGGCACCCGGCAGTGTGAATCGAAGCGAGGAGACAGCTCGCACACACTGCGGGGAGACATCGCAGGATCCAGGGAACAAGGTAAGTATCTTCCCCTGGATACTGCGATGCAGCCCAAGTCTGGCTTTGGGATTACCGCTCTTAGCATTAAAAACTCACCCCGAGCCTGACTCGGGAATACCGCCAAGGGGGTTAACACTAGGGGGCGATCAAGGGGTTAAATGTGTTCCCTGGGAGGTGTTTCTAATTGTGGTGAGAGGCGACTGATTGGAGGAGGAGAGAGATCGCTGTTCCTGATCACTAAGAAAAAAAATCTCTCTCCACTTCCCTGTCAGAACGGGAATCTGTTTGTTTACATTGACAGATCCCTGCTCTGGCTCTCTGTGGAGTGATCGTTGGTGGCCAGCGGACATCAGAGCATTGTATCCACTGCCAAGGATCAAGTTAATTTTAGCATGAATATTTTATACAATTGAGTTGGGTGCGTGATAGTATTATTGTTTAAATAAGGTTTTGAGTGATATATTGTTTATCAGTAGCTGGAAGCTTGTTTAATAGGGCAACTTGAAGAGCAGTAACTTGATCATATGTTACATTTAGGCAGGCAAACCAGTTAAGAAATGATTTCCTATTGGCTGATGGAAGTTATTACACTTTCACATTTCCATTGCTCTTTACTATACTCCTTACTATACTGTATGTCAGATGGTGTGGTCCACTATCCCTTTGGTATATTTTAATATGCCCAAGATGCCAGTAAAGGTTGCAAAACACTAAACCAGAATATTGCTTTTTTCTTTCTGTGAGGGTTTAAAGCGGAGGTTCTGCGGCCAAATGGTTGTTTTTTTCTGTGCATTCAATGTGGGTTAACATTGTTAGTACTCACTTGTTTGGCGAATACAACCATCCCCCATCCGTTTTTGTTTACAAGATTAACTTTTAAAAATCGATCTATTGATTTCCCAGTTTGCTTGTGGGCATTGTGAAGCCCACAAGCACTGACTTCCTGGAATGCCTCCCGGCATTCACCGGTTCTTCTCACGTACGAGCAGTGTTGACGGCGAGAAGCGCCGTCAACACTTCCTGGTTGCCATCACAATGGGCGGCGTCATAGAAAGTATACGCCCCGTTGTGATAGCATTCAAAACTCACAGCTCAGAACGGGGACAGTGCATCAAGGAGATTACAGCTAGGCCCCCGTCACGTGACCGGCTCCCAGTACACACTGCGGCTAGCTCCCAGAGAACACTGCTGCGCTGGGGAGACGCCTACTCCCGCAGGAGAGGGATTAATGAAAATGACAATTACAAAGGGTATTTACATATTTAAAAAAAAAAAAAAGCGGCCGATTTTATATCCTACATGTCCACTGATGCGGTGGAGACAGTCTTGTGTTTTGGGTGAACCTCCGCTTTAACGTGTATTTACAGTAAACCCTAGAATGGAAATTGATATATTTGCAGATTACATTTCCCAAGATGTGTTGGCTGTATTATTTTTATTTTATTTTTTCCTGAGTTTTTTTTCCTTTATTTTACCTCCGGAAGGTTTTACACACCAATGGTTTGACTAGACCATTTTTTGCTATTCAGCACTGTGCTGCTTTAACTGCCAATTGCTTGGTCATGCATTACGTTACACAAATTTATATAATTTTTTAAAACATGTAGAGCTTTCTTTTTGTGGTATTTGATCACCACTGGGTTTTTTTATTTTTTATTATATAAATGAAAAAAGACAGAAAATCTTCTGGCAGTGATAGGGCTGATCCTGCAACACTGCATGTTTGCGGACACTATACTAATGGGGACACTAGTATAGTTCTGACTGTGACCAGGATACAGACCTGTACAGACACTATACTACTAATGGTGTGATCAGTGACTTATAATGTGACTGTGATAATGTGGTAGGCAATCAGGGACTATGCTATCTGACGTCGCTAGTGACTCTAATACAGTGATCAATGATAATACTGTATGCTGTCACTGTACTAATGGCACTTGCTGCAGGACAGGGGTGATCAGGAGGGCAATTAAAGTGTTAACTGTGTGCCTAGCAAGTGTATGTGTGCTGATTTTACTCAAAGACTGGCTGGCTGGCATTTCTTCCTGATTTCAGTTCTGAGTGGTAAGTGAAATCAGGGAGGAAAAAAACAGACAGATCTGTGCTGTGACTGGACACAGCAATCAGTAGGTTCACAGCCAAAATCATTGGCTGCGAGCCTGCTGAAAAACTCATGCTGTGTCCAAGCACAGCACGAGAGGCAGGGGGTGCGCTCATGCCTGTCGCAGTGCCCACCCAGATAGCAATGATAACTTGCTACAAATTTGAGCCTGTGTTTTTTTTCCTTTATTTTACCTCTGGAAGGTTTTACACACTTCATGACTAGACCATTTTTTGCTATTCAGCACCTTGCTGGTTTAACTGCCAATTGCTTGGTCATGCATTACATTACACAAATTTATATAATTTTTTCACACAAATAGTGCTTTCTTTTCGTGGTATTTGATCACCACTGGTTTTTTTTATTTTTTATTATATAAATGAAAAAAGACAGAAAATCTTCTGGCAGTGATAGGGCTGATCCTGCTAACACTGCATGTTTGCGGACACTATACTAATACTAATGGGGACACTAGTATAGTTCTGACTGTGACCAGGATACAGACCTGTACAGACACTATACTACTAATGGTGTGATCAGTGACTTATAGTGTGACTGTGATAATGTGGTAGGCAATCAGGGACTATGCTATCTGACATCGCTAGTGACTCTAATACAGTGATCAATGATAATACTGTATGCTGTCACTGTACTAATGGCACTTGCTGCAGGACAGGGGTGATCAGGAGGGCAATTAAAGTGTTAACTGTGTGCCTAGCAAGTGTATGTGTGCTGATTTTACTCAAAGACTGGCTGGCTGGCATTTCTTCCTGATTTCAGTTCTGAGTGGTAAGTGAAATCAGGGAGGAAAAAAACAGACAGATCTGTGCTGTGACTGGACACAGCAATCAGTAGGTTCACAGCCAAAATCATTGGCTGCGAGCCTGCTGAAAAACTCATGCTGTGTCCAAGCACAGCACGAGAGGCAGGGGGTGCGCTCATGCCTGTCGCAGTGCCCACCCAGATAGCAATGATAACTTGCTACAAATTTGAGCCTGTGTTTTTTTTCCTTTATTTTACCTCTGGAAGGTTTTACACACTTCATGACTAGACCATTTTTTGCTATTCAGCACCTTGCTGGTTTAACTGCCAATTGCTTGGTCATGCATTACATTACACAAATTTATATAATTTTTTCACACAAATAGTGCTTTCTTTTCGTGGTATTTGATCACCACTGGGTTTTTTTATTTTTTATTATATAAATGAAAAAAGACAGAAAATCTTCTGGCAGTGATAGGGCTGATCCTGCTAACACTGCATGTTTGCGGACACTATACTAATACTAATGGGGACACTAGTATAGTTCTGACTGTGACCAGGATACAGACCTGTACAGACACTATACTACTAATGGTGTGATCAGTGACTTATAGTGTGACTGTGATAATGTGGTAGGCAATCAGGGACTATGCTATCTGACATCGCTAGTGACTCTAATACAGTGATCAATGATAATACTGTATGCTGTCACTGTACTAATGGCACTTGCTGGAGGACAGGGGAGATCAGGAGGGCAATTAAAGGGTTAACTGTGTGCCTAGCAAGTGTGTGTATGTGTGCTGATTTTACTCAAAGACTGGCTGGCTGGCATTTCTTCCTGATTTCAGTTCTGAGTGGTAAGTGAAATCAGGGAGGAAAAAAACTGACAGATCTGTGCTGTGACTGGACACAGCAATCAGTAGGTTCACAGCCAAAATCATTGGCTGCGAGCCTGTTGAAAAACTCATGCTGTGTCCAAGCACAGCACGAGAGGCAGGGGGTGCGCTCATGCCTGTTTCAGTGCCCACCCAGATAGCAATGATAACTTGCTACAAATTTGAGGCAGTGTTGAATTGTAAGTCTGTTAACACTGGCAAGTTGTACACTTTCAGCCACAAATTCAGACACAGTGACCCCTGTGTTGGGATGACTATTACACAATAGAACCAAACCAGAACTTGCAGCAGACTTGCAGATTGTTTGCAAAGAAAATTGATCTGGAGTCATGCAATGCAGAATTGCTGCAATTGTGCAACAAACTTGAGAAGCCTGGCAAGCCTAGCAATACCTGAGCAAGTCATTTTCCAACTTGCAGCACAATTGCTTGCTATCTGGGCAGTGGAGCCGCCAGCCAGCAGTAGAATTACTACTGGAAGATTGGCAAGTGGTTAACCTACTAACCCTGCCATTAACTCACTACCTGTTCAAGGGTGACAACCATACAGGGTAATGCTGTCACCCAAGGATAGGGAGTGTCTTTTGGACTACATAACAGTGGGGGTTATTTATGAAAAGGCAAATCCACTTAGCACTACAAGTGCAAACTACAAGTGCAAAGTGCACTTGAAATTGCACTGAAAGTGCACTTGGAAGTGCAGTCGCTGTAAATCTGAGGGGTAGATCTGAAATGAGGGGAAGCTCTGCTGATTTTATAATCCAATCATGTGCAAGCTAAAATGCTGGGTTTTTTTTTCCTTGCATGTCCCCCTTGGATCTACAGCAACTGCACTTCCAAGTGCACTTTCAGTGCAATTCCAAGTGCACTTTGCACTTTTAGTTTGCACTTGTAGTGCAAAGTGGATTTGCCTTTAGTAAATAACCCCCCATTGTGTTTGAACTACTTAACGCCTCTGTTTCTTCTCCAAAACAGGGAAGGTGTTTTATAGTTCATGGAGTTGGCAGGAAAAAATGCTAACTGATAAAAGTTCAGAGACAGAGAGTACAAGAAATTATCAGTTAGTACAATTTCTGGCCGAATGATTAGCTACTTTTTTTGCACTTGTCAAACAGATATACAGTAACAAAACACTTTCAGTTATATACTTAACAGAACAAAATGGAATAAGTAAGAAAAATTTACTGTGAGCTTTACAGGAACATTAACCATGCAAAGAGCTGTGTTTTCCACCCAGTGGCTGGTGAATCATATGGGGCTCATACAGTAGGTCCTCCTGATGTTGCCGGAGGCAGTGCTTCTTAGAAGGCATTCTTGTTCTTTGAACATCAGAATATTGTATCCACTGCATAGAATCAAGTTCATTCTGGCATGAATATTTTATAAAATTGAATGAAGTGCTTGGTGGTGTTCATTTTTAAATAATGTTTTGAGCAATACTTCATCTATTAATAGCTGGAGGCCTTTTTAACAGCAAAGTAATACCATATGACTGGTGGTGTGGCCCACCAATGGTTTAAAAACACTAACCCAGAATATTGTTTAGTGCCCTATAAAATACCCTAGACTTATTATATTTCTTTACTTCTTTCTTTTTCTTTCTTTCTGTCTTTCTTTCTTTATTTCTTGGTCATGCTATATGCGTTTATTCTGAGAGCAATGTATGCATTTTTTCTGTAGTTAATGGGATCCTGAAAGCACCAAACATGGCAATGATATAGAACCTTTATTTTAATTTGACAGAACTTACAAAAAATAAATGTTTGATATTTTTAGACCACCTAGTTTCCATTTATGTTCTGCTGTTGTAACGTCACATAAATGTCTTGACAGTTCTGGTAAGTATAAGGCACTTGAAATACTGAAGGTGCAGTATGTTACAGTTTATATTTAGGAAGCCACCTGCTTATTGTTCTGTTTGCTTATGTCACGCAATATGGTATCATTGTTATGTATTACCAGGTCAGGGCACATGCAGTACCACAGCCTGATAAAATATTGCAACACCATAAACATAATTGGTGAGTTTTATGGGATCTCACTCTGATTAGATCCATAGGACTCATGCTAAGCTAAAACATGAACTGTATACCTATGAGGGGGAAAGCTGTGGTGCTATTTCAGTAGGTGGCTCTTTATTACTCCACCCAAGCTTCCAGATAATTCAGGTGACAAAAGAAAACCTCCTCTATAACTGTGTACATGTGCCAATGTGATCCAATGCCCTCAATGATAAGTGGATAACAACTTTGTAAGAATATCATGGAGCAGCCTATACATTTACCATTTGTTTGAAATTTATATGGAAAACAACTTTTGCTGATTATCTATGTGAGTATGGGCACCTTATGTGTGAGAATCTGTATCAGAAATCTTATCAATTCTGACCTAATTTACCAGAAATTAAACATTATTTTGTGTTCTTTTATTATCACCCCATGTTGGTTTCCAACAAATAAATGCAATACATTTCAATTGCAGACCTCCAGCTGTTCCCCAACCCTGGAAAGTCTTCACTACATAGTCCAATAAAATGTTTGTTTAGAAAATAGTTACCAAAGGGACATGAGAACATTAATTATGAGAATAAATAAAAGAATATATTAAAATTATTATTTGCAAAATTAATATTTTCCACCTAGTCGCATAAACAATTTTGCATTGTCACTTTTATTTTAAAGTAGTAGATATAATGGAGAAACCTAAACACTATCTGCCACTTTCTATCTGTATTAGGCACCCCCAATCGATATACCTTTTTAATATACCTTTGTTGTCACTTTGTCACAACTGCCAGTTCTGAATCCTGCTTCCTCTGAATATAGGATATAAAGAGAAAAAAACAAAGGCAGGCGCCGCTAGAGTAAAACTGTGTAATTTTAATAGTACAGTAGCATTAAAACACTCACTCTGAAGTATCTTTAAAACAGCATGTGTCCAGGCACAGTCTTTGTGTGCAGGGGAGCCGGTGTTCTATCCTATGAATGGTTTCCTGGTCTCGGGCGGCGGCCAGAACGAGGTCTGGAGCGCAAGCTGCTTGTCTGTGCTGGATGCCGAAGCGTGGCGTGGGGCAGGATGGTGTCACGGAGCAAGATGCAACGCGTTTCGGTGCGTGCGCAGTGAGGAGATGAGAGACACCGCGCGCACCTTTTTCAAGCTCAGAGCTTGCGCACGCACCGAAACGCGTTGCATTTTGGTCCGTGACGCCACCCCTTCACAGTTTTACTCTAGCGGCGCCTGCCTTTGTTTTTTTCTCTTTACATGCTCTGGAGTTCAGCTTCAGCTCCCCTTGCAAGGCAGCCCGGAGTACTCTCACCATAGAGCAACAGCTCAAAGGACTTCTTTGGACAAGTGTCCTATACTATATTTCAGTGTATGCCACTATTTTGTATCTTTCTGAATATAAGATAGCATATGATATGACCCATGACCCCCCCCCCCCCCACACACACACACACACACAATGCAGTATTTGGGGTCTGAGCAGCCCATTGCTATTACCCAGCACTGTCATATGGGGCTGAGGGTACATGCTATGTGCAATTATCTACAATAGTGGGTATTGCTAGCATCATTTAAGGAGGGGCAGAAGGTACTGGAGAGGTGGACACAGGGAGATTATAAACAAATATTGTGGTGGGGTGTGGCGCTGCTCGTTCCTTACATGAACCCCAACAAAAAGGTAGGGAATATGGCTAGACCTGCTGAGCAATAAACAAAAAATATATATAAAGTGACAAAAATTAGTGTGAATAAACCCTTGATCACAAGGAATGTTATATAGGATCTGTGTGTAGAACTATATAGTAGAAAGCACTATAAAGTGCGATCACATCACTAGTGACTATCTAACGTGCATGAATATAAAATAGCTGAATCATAAACATGTGCAAATATCAAGACCATATGACATAATTAATGTGTATATGATAATAAATCAAAAAGTATAATAAACCAAAAAATATATTATATATATAATAAAAATGTGAAAAATGTTTAGTTATAATATATATAAAAAAGTATATATATATGTAAAATAATAAAGTCCACTCCTTGGTAGTGACCAGTTAATCCCAGTGCTCAAAAAATAAAAAATAAATAAAAAAAATTGATACTTGACAGCAGATAACTCTTTCAATGATTTTCCAGATGTTCCTCCACAAGGGTCCCCACTCACCAGCTCCTTACACCCCTACAGGGGTAAACAGCGTGATACGATTGCTTCCGATCAGGTCCGTGTGTCCCCAGCTAATTCTCCAAATAGGGCAGCCTGCAGCGCAATCCCAGAGATATCCACGGTTTTGCCTTTCCGATAGGGCCCGCTTAGGGAACAGTGGTAGTGGGTCACCTCAATAAGGAAGATGAGAGACTCCCATAGTGTAGTATGCCAAAAAATGTTATTAAAATATAAAATATATAGATAAAACCGCCTGTTATATTTATATTTTATTTTAATACATTTTTGTCATATGGTCTTGATATTTGCACATGTTTATGATTCAGCTATTTTATATGCATGCACGTTAGATAGTCACTAGTGATGTGATCGCACTTTATAGTGCTTTCTACTATATAGTTCTACACACAGATCCTATTTTTTAGAGTTCACGTAAGGAATGAGCAGCACCACACCCCACCACAATATTTGTTTCTTATCTATTAAGATCCTTTTTAGGATTCTATTAGGGGGGCTGCAGCTCATCATTGAATTAGAGGTCCTAAGCGCAGGAACATACATTCTCTATCTACAGGGAGATTATAGTAAGCGATAGGCACCAGTGGCCAGGGTAAGGGGAGGGTTTGGAATCATTTTTAGTACAGATTTTATTTGATGATTAACTAGTATAAAATTACCTTTAGTTGCCTATTCACAGTGTTTTGTCAGGCCACTTCCAAAGAATGAAGTGCTCAAGATGAACAATTCTATTATTCTTAATGGGACCATTTACACCTGAGCATTGTATTACTGGTCGCCTTTTGCATGAAGCTCAAAAAAGTACATGAGCATCCTTGAAGCGATTGTAAAGTCTCAAGGTTTTTCACCTTAATGCATTCTATGCATTAATTTGAAAAAACGTCTTTGCTGCAGCTGCCCCCATACCCCCCCTTTTTTCTTACCTGGGCCCGATCTGATCCAGCGATGTGCACAAGCCCAGTGGCTCCAGCCGCTGTCTCTCCCCACATTGGACAGATTTATAGCAGCAGGAGCTATTGGCTCCCGATGCTGTCAATCAAATCCAGTGACACAGGTGACGGGCAGGGCCAAGTCCCGCTGTCTGTGTCAATAGACGTAGAAGCGGGACTTGGGAGAGAGATCGCACCAGAACCCCCATGGAAAGCGAAGGGGAGGGGCCAGGAGCACCAGTGGGGCACCCCAGAAGAGGAGGATCGGGGCTGCTCTGTGCAAAATCATTGCACAAAGCTGGCAAATATAACATGTTTGTTATTTTTATTTAAAAAAAAAACAAAAAAACTTTACAACCCCTTTAAGACAGAATGGCCTGTTATGGCCACATAGACTTTATTGTAAGCACCCATAAAATGGATGAAAAGATTTGTTTTTACCTTCCTTTTTCAGACACTCCAATTTAGGAGTTTACAAGGCCAAAAACAATCAATTATGCTTTTGTACTCCTGACTACATTCCCACTTAAGTGTGAATGGGGACTAATAGATTGCTTAAACTGAGGGAGGGAGGTTTGGGTAAGAAGCAATAAATATTGGTAACATTTACCCAAGACTGTAAAATAGAAAGGTCTTTAATTTCATAGAAGTTTAGGATACTTATATTTTTATTTTTTAGGCTATAACTAGGAAGAATGGGATACATTAGGAAACAAATTAATTTTCTTTACTTTTAAACAAGAAACCTTTGTGTAATTATTGCAATCCTGGAAATCAACCTCAGAACAAAAATGAGTGTATGGTGTCTACACTATATGTATACATATTATCCAGAGCCCCGTGTGTATTGGTTCAGACCTCACGATTAGAGGTGATAGAGAGCAATTTTTTTAAAAATTTTTAATGAATTCATTTTATTGATGTAGCACCCTGGTGTTTAGGCAGGATTGCTAACAAATTTAGTTTGGCAAGTAGTAATTGTCCTGGCTAATTATTAGAAGATCCACTGATTCCTCTAATTCTGGAATTGCTGCACCTTTTCTCTTCTGTCACTAGGTGGCACTGTGGCTGGTGACATTAGATCAACAAGGGCATAGCAAGGTCAGATTATGAATTGATGGGGTGTCTCAGCCAATTGGCAGGGGTTTCTTTAGTCCCTTGGCCTGCTGGGAGAGCCTATTTAATTGGGAGGAGTCAGGTGATCAGTGTTCTGTGCCACCTGGACAGCTTTCTAGGTGGACGTGTGTTATATCGCCCCGGGTTGCTAGGCCGGAAGCCAGAGGCCTATCCCAGGGAACACCTGGCTGTCAGGCTGCCTGAGATCTATCCAGGAGCAGGAGAAGCAGCGTAGGGTTGGGACTGCAGGATTGGAGTCCAACCGAGTTGTGAAGGTTCAGCCGGACGGGGAACAAGTTTTGGACGGAGGAAAAAGGGGAAACAGTCACCACTAAGGGACCATCTGCCTTATTACCGTAGACTTCCGTGATTAAGCTTGACAAGTACCAGAGCAGTCTTCTCAAACGCCGGGGATGGTGAAAAAGTGGAAAAGCTTCAGCAAGTGCCAAGCCAGGGATCCAGCGGGTTAGCGTGGGTGACGCTTGAGGAGTATACAGCGGGATGGCTGTGGGAGAGCTCAGGAGATCCAGTGATGACTGGGATCTGAAAGTCTAGTGAGAGACTGGGAGCTCAGTGAGTGAAGACCTACAGTGGGATACTGTGAGATAAGAGAACTATTCTGTGTTACCAAGAGTTATGTACGACTACCTTTAGTGACTGTTACAACTTCAGTTGCCATAGGAGACAGCGGTCCTACCTATACAGATGTGGCTTCCGGCTGGAGGCCTATCTCTGTATAGCTGTCTACCTATAGTGTCTCGGATTCTGCCAATAACCATTGCATCTACCTAAGGATGTCCTGGCCCTAGTCCGCTCTTCCACAGTTCTTGTTAAGAGACAATAAATCTCTTGTTCGCATTCAAAAAGTGACTGGTGCCCATCATTTCATCTTGCATTACACCCACCATGCCTGTTAACCCACTCTACAAGGAAGGATATCAGCTCTCCCTAACTCTTGAGGTCACCATCAGGCCTCTAGAAGTCCGGGAGGTTGCTACATTTATATATATTTTAAAAAAAAAATTCTCATGAAGGAGCTTGATGAGGTCAGCAGGACTGATAAAGTTTACCCATGTATATATAAAGTAACAGATCATATATGATATTCATCTATTGCTTGGTGTTATCAGCAAGCACATTTTGCCATGACCTGCTGCTGGAGGTAAAGGCAGGGCCAAGATGGATCAGCTCACATGTGACTCAAGATGACATCACTGGACTTCCTCTTTAAGCACAATACAGAAAAATGTTGCAACAGAGCTCTGTTATTGAGCACTTTGTAGCACCATCCAAACCTTGAGGAGCTGGACCATTTCTGCCACAGATAGTCAATGGTTCTGACATGCAAGTACAAGTAAAGCCTAACTGAATAACATTAGTTTTTTTCATCATCCTTTGGTGCCTCTCAGTGCAGCCTTATCTCCTTCAGTCTCTTTCCAACCTTTTCTTGTCTACAACTCCACCAATAGCTGCATGGCATTTCTCATGTCGGCTTTCATGATTGTTACAATAAATGGATCATATTTTGTGTAATGTGTATTGAAATGGCCCACTTGTAGTCTCTGCCGGTGGCCAATGCGGCATAGTGGCAATGCATAACAAAAAGTATGTCACCAGCACACCAAGGATCTCCAGGTCCAAAGCTTCATTCAGCAATCACATCATAGTTACTGTACAGAAGCAATGTTTTGGAGCCAGGCAGGACCCCTTCATCAGACATGAATGATGAAGGGGTTCTGCACGGCTCCCAAACATTTCTTCTGTAACTATGATTTGATTACTGAATAAAGCTTTGAACCCGCGGTGATGTGCTTGTGACATACTTTTTGCTTGGAATGTCTTTGGTTCCTAGCTGGTGTGTGCTAAACCCCGACTTAAGCCCTGTACACACGATAGGTTTAACCGATGAAAACAGTCCGATGGACTTTTTTCATCGGACAAACCGATCGTGTATGGGCCCCATCGGTCTTTTTTCCATCGGTGTTTAAAAATAGAACATGTTTTAAATTTATCTGATGGTTAAAAAACCGATAGCAAATTACTATCGTCTGTGGGGAACTCCATCGGATAAAAAACCCACGCATGCTCAGAATCAAGTCGACGCATGCTCAGAAGCATTGAACTTAATTTTTCTCGGCTCATCGGAGTGTTTTACGTCACGGCGTTTGGAACGGTCGGTTTTTTGACTGATGGTGTGTAGGCAAGACTTATGAAAGTCAGCTTCATCGGTTTTCCGATGGAAAAATCCATCGGTTAAAAAACCATAGGAAATCCGATCGTGTGTACAGGGCTTTATACTCACAGCCAATTTGCAGGAACGTGTGTGTTGGGAATAGTGTATTAAAATAGTGACTCATTCTATAACAGGAAGTGCCTCAACAAGAATGTCCATGAAATATTGAAAAATATTGAAAATTACTTTGGAAATTACTTTAATATGGTTAAACGTATATAAATGTTAAATTATTTGGTTTGGGTCTACTTTAACAGCCCCCAGGACCAACTAGAACTGCTGAGACTGGGCACCGTTTTAAAATGCTGCTGAGACAAACAAATGTTATTAAATGTATTCAATATGGTGCCTGAGAATCAAGTGGTTAACCTCAGTGCTTCATTAAATTTTAATTGTGGTAGGTTATAATTATGAAGATTTAAATTATCTTTCAAACATACTTATTTGGTGCAATTTTCCTAAACATGTGCCCATTAAACTCAACTAAATAATTATTTTCAGTGGATTTATCCAGAAAAAAATAAAAAATAAATAATCAAAAGAGATTGCTTAAGCCACAAATAAATGTAACATTGTTTATGAAACACATACGTTAGTCAAAACTAAAAATAATGCACTAAGGAGCTCAGCCTATGGTCCCAGGACCTACACAAGAGGCCAGCCGAAGAGCACAGATTGATGTGGCAAAGATCCATAGTTTTTTCCAGAATAACATTTGAGGACTTTTAACAATCTAGCTGCAGTAGATTTCATAAATCTCAGACTGAAGTAACTAGACAAAATTATAGCTGCTTAATAAATGAAAGTACATGTAAGCCTTACAACCCAGGTATCTGAACTCCAGCTGTCACTGACAGCCAGTGGTTCCAGCCTTAAAATATATGTGTAGATGTGTCCAGTACGGACCCTCTGACCTCAATGTCCAACACTAACAGATTCATGTAACTGTCTGTGACAGGTACATGTATCAGCCACAGGCACAGACAATTGTGATCTGACTTCCTTTATGAATTCCCACCATAGTTTATTAAAGCAATGGGTGTCAGAAATAATTGCCATTTTTTATATATATATATATATATATATATATATATATATATATATAAAATTATTTCTGGAATATCAGCTCTGCTGATCACCTGCAGCCTCTTTGTAACCTCTTCCTGTCTACATGCATGCTTCAGTCCAGAAACTGGACAGTCCAGAAAATCAGGGCGATTTCCTGATAATGACAACCGTACACCATACCTTTGCAGTGTGCATCAGCCCCGCTGCTTGCAGTCTCTATTGTGGGAGCGTGTGACAGTGCAGGAGAACACTTGGGAGAAAGGGAAAGAACTTTGACAGCACAGAAAAGGAAATACCTGCACAAAGTCCTTTATGGCAGGATTCATTTGTATTATTGTAATGAAATCTACAGACTTTAAAAATATTAAAATGACTTTGAAATTGCATTAACATGTTTAAGTGATACTAAATTATTTCCTTATTTCCTTATTCTCCACAAATAATCAATTTCTTACTGTGTTTTTCTGCCTCCTTGTAAGATTCTCGAGTTCCAGAACTGTTCCTTTTCCCATTCACTTTGGTTTGTTTGAAACAAGCAGTGTGCATCAGTAGTGGTCTTGTGCATTGCTCTATGCACATTACAGATCCCATAGTCTATAATCCCTGAGCCATCTTGGGAGTGAGAAAGAGAGGGTGGCTACATTCACAATGGAGAACAAATGTAGCCACCCTCTAACAGCAAGTCAGATCGCAGCAGCAAAAAGGAAGATACTTTTTGGAGTTAAAGTGAATGTAAACCCAATTTTTATTTTTTATTTTTTTTGCTGTCACAATGTAGAGTATAAGATTTCCTATCATTTGTGCCAGGTCTTGCCACAAAAAGTTAATCTAGCTCTGAGCAATCCTCTTTTATTGTTCAGTGAGATAAAACGGACAGAGAAACACCTTTGTCCGTTCCGCCCCCTTGCTTTGAGTGACAGGTTATTTACATATCTTGTGCACTAGCTTTAGACAGGCATTATTTTTTAATTCCCACCCCCACTCCTTTTCTGAAGTCATGTGGTTACTTTTCTGGATTTTGACTGGATGTTAGTGATCATAGCAGAAGGAATACACAGGAGAAAATGCATGTTGACAAGGGGAGTGTAGAGGTGGGCGGGGAGCCTACTGACATCACGACTGCACCCACCGAGCTCCAGACAACAGATCCACCCACAGAATCTGCAGTTTTTCAGTTCTTATAACAGACAGAGGGGAGACATTTGACAGATAAGGATACATGCAGGAGGCATCTATATCCTTATAGATCAGCACTATGGCAGTAGTTTAGAAAGGATGAGAGTGGGTTTACATCCACTTTAAGAACACATACTTGAATGGATTATTTTATTTTAAACCAGAGTTTAGAGACTTGGATTACATAAATGCTAATGCTTGCATAGGCGGTTTACAGTGGGAGGGGTACTCAATACAAAATTCCTAAAACCTTAGCCTTACTAGCTAGTAAAGAGTATCTGTTTCAGGGAATAAAAAGAGAGGTCTCAGTTGCAAACATCTGCAAATAAATGTAGAAGCTGCACACAGCCCCAAGGAATGGATTTACGAGCTAGCATAGCTGAATGGCATAGAGATTAGGAAATACTCCCCCATGGTGCACCTGTGTTGGTTTTGAGCCCCGAAAGGATTTGCCCCCCCTAATGACCAAGCCATTTTTTGTGACAAAATTGGTTTCCTTTTTTTTTTTCAACAATTAGAGCTTTCTTTTGGTGGTATTTGATCACCTCTGTAGTTTTTATTTTTTGCGCTATAAACAAAAAAAGAGCGACAATTTTGAAAAAACAATATTTTTTACTTTTTGCTATAATAAATGTACCCCCGTAGGAGCTGCTGGTTTAATTGTGGGTTTTTGCACGTTACCTTACTGTTCCAAGTGTTCGGCTCAGGGGTTCTCCTTGAAGAGTCTATCCATAAGAAATGTCTACACCAACACAGAGTCTCTTTCAAGGGTTTTATTTGAATAAAACGTTTCAACAGAGGGGGTAAATAAAATAAAAAAACAATGTATTCATAATTTTAGGCCAATATGTATTCTTTTACATATTTTTTGTAAAATAAATCGCAATAATATTGATTAGTTTGCACAAAAGTTATAGTGTCTACAATATAGGAGATAGATTTATGGCATTTTTATTATTATTATTTTTTTTACTAGTAATGGCGGCGATCTATGACTTTTAGCGGGACTGCTACATTGTGGCGGACAGATCGGACACTTTTGACACTTTTTTGGGACCATTGACATTTATACAGCGATCAGTGCTATAAAAATGCACTGATTACAGTGTAAATGTCACTGACAGGGAATGGGTTAGCACTAGGGGTGATCAAGGGGTTAAATGTGCTCCATCGTGTGTGTTTCTAACTGTGGGGGCAGTATACTGACTGGAGGAGGAGACATATTGTTGTTCCTAATTACTAGGAACAACAGCTCTGTCTCTCCTGCCAGAACGGGGATTTGTGTGTCACACAAATCCCCGTTCTGGCTATTGCGCATCGTGCTACTAGGAAAAGTTGTATTTGGTTTTTAATTCATGTTTTTAAAAAACAGATCATATTTTTCTCTGTAACATTCATGAAAATGGTATGTTTTCTATAAAGTACTTGCCTGCATTGTATTGTAGTATGCATAATTTAATCAATGAATGACAGGTTTTCTTTTGAACAGGAGCCACTACTGCACGTACCTTTTTTCTGATGACTGCCTGAATGATTAATGCTTTATATTTATGTACGTTTCAAATGAGCGCAATGGAAAACATAATAATAACGAGAACAAAATGACCTCCTGAGTTGCACTATTTTTGTTTTAATACTTTTCTTTTTGTTGTACCTAAGCAACAAAGAAAATTGCCTCTGACTTTCAAGCAGGTTACAACATTAGGCTTTTGCAAATAAACTCTGCATGCCAACCCGCTTATATTTAAGTAATGCTGTCACTAGCCCTATAGTAGATTCCCTGCAGCACTATATTGATAATATACTCTGAGAAGGGAACTAAGGGGTTCAGCAGAGTCCAGGCTGTCATGGATGGAGAGAGGTTGAGGAATATTCCTAATGAGCTCAGTGGAGAATAAAACCTGGGCTCACGCCATGCAAGACTTTTCCAAAAACACGCCAAAGCTCCAACTCAGGCCAAAAATTAGATTTTTGTACTTTTTGCAAAGTGTGGGCTGAGGTTACCCATTGCTGCTCGACTGTCTATATGTCTTTGAGAAGATATGTTGCACAATGTGGCAGAGAAAAACTGGGCCCAAAATGGACTGGAGCAAGGCCTTGCATACTCACAAACTCAAGCAGCTTGTGTTAATGAGAGTGTCTGGTGGCCAGGGGTCACCAAGTCAGTGGTGGTGTGGAAATCTTGAATGAGGTCACCGAGGGAATAAAATTATTATCATCAGTGTATCAAGAGTCTTAGATGAAACAAATATTGAACATCAAGATACAGTATATACACTATGGGGGTTATTTACGGAAAGCAAATCAACTTTGCACTACAAGTGCAGACTACAAATACAAAGTGGACTTGAAATTGCACTGATAGTGCACTTGGAAGTGCAGTCGTAAATCTGAGGGGTAGTTTTGAAATGAGGGGAAGCTCTGCTGATTTTATTATCCAATCATGTGCAGGCTAAAATGCTGTTTTTTATTTTCCTTGCATGTCCCCCTTGGATTTACAGCGACTGTACTTCCAAGTGCACTTTCAGTGCAATTTCAAGCGTACTTTGCACTTGTAGTTTGCACTTTTAGTGCAAAGTGGATTTGCCTTCAGTAAATAACCCCCATATATATATATATATATATATATATATATATATATATATATATATGTATATAATGTATCTTCATGTTAATTATTTGTCTATAAATAGCTACAGATGGGATTTAGGTCCTCTTATAAAGGGTAAGTTCATAGTATATCGATATTGAATAACAAATTAATTGGTAGAGGCTGGTGAGCTGCTTCATAAATGACTATTTTATTCTTTTAGTAACCATGAGAGGTGACCAGAATTGGGAACTGCAGAAATGCATAGAAAATGTAACCTCTTTCCTCCCTCTTCTTTGTTACCTGCTCTGGACTGTTTACTACACATAGGGGGTTATTTACAAAAGGCAAATCCACTTTGCACTACAAGTGAAAACCACATGTGCAAAGTGTACTTGGAAGTGCAGTCACTGTAGATCTGAGGGGGACATGCAAGGAAAATAAAAAACAGCATTTTAGCTTGCACATGATTGGATGATAAAATCAGCAGAGCTTCCCCTCATTTCAGATCTACCCCTCAGATTTACAGCGACTGCACTCCCAAGTGCACTTTCAGTTGTAGTTGCACTTGTAGTGCAAAGTGGATTTGCCTTTCGTAAATAACCTGCATAATGGTTCTTTGTGGGTGGCCTCCCATGGTCTTTTTATTTTCCTGTAAAGGATTGGGGGAATAGGGCACCTCTACCCCTGATGATTACCGGTACTTTATGTACTCCAGTGCTGTCCCTCGTTAACAGTTTCTGCCTTCCCTGTTTTACGTATGTGACCATTGTTTATATATTTTGCACTATATTTGGAATTTTGTCCATCCAATGTGTGCTTCCTTCCACTCTATTGTCTAAATGCTACCTGCACATTATCATGTCTCTCTTTGACTGCAAACAGTATCATTGTAACATTTCTTTGCTGTTCATTATTAAAACCTGTAAAAGAAACCATAACCCCAACCTGGCTAAATGCTTATGCAGTGAGTAAAATCTAAAAACATTGCTTGTATAAGTTGACCTAGCATCAGATATAGTTTTTCTTATTAAAGAAGAACTAAAGGCAAAAGAGGAAATCTGTCCAAAGTCAGTTGTCAGCAGAACTAATGTCCCCATTGGTCAATGTTTGGCTAAGAATTATCCCAGCATTTTCGTCCAGCAGAATAATCTCAGCAGTTTTGTAAAGTCCTACTGCCAGCGGCCTGACAGTTTAAAGTTCACTGCAACTGAAAGCTGCACCAAGGGATACTCATGTTTAGGGCACTATGAATTCAGGGACCTATGATCATAAAGATGGAATTCTGTACTCCTAGCATACATCCCTTAAAAGGGTTACTAAAGGCATTTTTTTTAATTAAAATAATAAATATTATATAGCCACCGTGTTGTTTTGTCCAGGATTTGACTCATATGGGCCAAACCTTCCATGTGCCCGTAGCTTTAGCGTAATATCAGGTATTTAGTATTTCTTATTAGGATTACAGTATTCCTGCTGACGATGCTTTGATCCAGAAGGGCAGTATCATTTTTTTTTAAATACATCCATCACTTTGGGAAGCCAGTACTTTCCATTTAATACAGTAAAAAAATAACTAAATACATTTCCCATTAGGTTGAGTTATGGGTGAAAGCAATAATAGCTAAGTCCCCTTTGTTAGTTAGCAGTGCTGAAATCAGTAGAACTTTGAATTTGTATCCATGTGATAAATTCTTTCCAATTGTTTAATTCCCGAGCTATTATAAAGTCAGCCCTCAAAATTTCCACTCGCCGTGCTCGCATTTGGCAAGGGGAAATTAGCCGAGGGCGAGTGTGGAGCAGGGGTGGACTGGGCCGACAGTTTCCTGGCTGATTGCTTCTGGCAGAAGGTATCAGAGCGGCCCAGGGGGCAATTGCCTCCCTGCCCCCCGGGCTGCTCTGATACCCTGTAAAAAAGGCTGCACCACTTCTGCCAGAAGCAAACAGCCAGGAAACTGTCAGCAGGAGAGCCAGCCGGATCACACAGAGCGGGGATCTTCTGCTGTGACACAGCTTGGATATGAAATACCGGCCACTGTCAAACAAAGTTCCGCCTCCTCGACTGGCTGCTATGATAGGGCTGCACTGATGAGGCTGCACTGATAGGCACTGATGAGGCTGCACTTATGGGCACTGATGAGGTGGCATTGATGGGCACTGATGAGGCAGCATTGATGGGCACTGATAAGCTCTGATGTGGCTGCACTGATGGGCACTGATGAGGCAGGACTGATGGCAACTAATGAGGCGGTATTGATAAGCTGCACTGATAGGGCTGCACTGATAAGGCAACACTGATATGCTGCACTGATATGCTGCACTGATGGGCACTAATGAGGCTGCACTGATAGGCACTAATAGGCTGGACTGATAGCCACTGATGAGACTGCATTGATGACCACTGATGAGGTGGCACTGATGGCCACTGATGAGGTGGCAATGATAGGCACTGATGGGCACTGATGGGGCTGCACTGATGGGCACTGATGAGCCTCCATTGATGGGCACAGAGGAGGCTGCACTAATGGGCACTGGTGAAGCTGCACTGGTGAGTACTCATATGCTGCAGCCACTCCTACACAGCCAAGGACACCATTAATCTGGCAACGTTCAGGACCATAGACGCAGTGGTTGGCCAAGGAAACAATGGAGCAGATGAAAGACACATCATGCTTAGCTCCCTTCAACATCGAAAGATATCCAGCAATGCCATCAGCACAGAACTGGTGGAAACCAGTGGGAAGCAGAGACATCCATTTACTGTTCAGAAAAGTCAGGCCAGAAGTGGTCGTCATGGAAGAATTGTGGCCAGACAAGGCTAAGCAACTAAATTACGCACAAATACATAGGAACTGGGGTGGAGAAAAATGGGTGCTCTGGAGATTGGAGAGTATGAGAAAATAGTACCCTTTTTCTTAATCGTTCTGGCTTGTATGTAGTGATGACATATGGTTATACCTACATACCCTTCCCACGAGGATTCCCCTAGAATAGGTTACACTGTCAAGGAAATCCTAGAGTTGATATACATATTGCCTAACCTCACCAGTGGGTAAATGGGCATTGTGGTTTTCTTTGTGTCACCTGGAGATTTTAATACCATGTCAGAACAGTTTTGTTTTATGTAAAGATGTTTTAAATTTATTGTATAAATAAAAAATGTACAGTTTTATATAATTTGTGTTACTCTACCATTGAAAGTACCATGGGAGAAAAAGTGTTATTGTAGTTGTAATAGGGATGTTGGCAAGATGCAACTCTATACAGACCTATCTTGTACAGGGTATTCCATTGCTGGGAAAGTCACTGACATCCTGAGTCAGGGGACACAAACATCAGCGGTGGGGTAAACACTACACTCTCAAACATGTTAATCTAATTTCAAAAGTAATTTTTATTTTGGGAAATTAAATGCAGCTCATGCTGAAGTGCATGCATGTGGACAGAAGAGACTGCGTGAGTTCAGTAGCACTGGAAAGAAAAAGAGAATTAAAGAAAGTGGAAACAAGTATTTTATTTAAAGAAATATACGTTGATTTAGCAAACAAAATATTGTCCAGTTAGGTTTATATACAGTTTTTTTGGTTGAATGTATACTTTACTTTGTGTTGTGAAAAGCACACACTGAAGTTGTGCATTTTTAGCGTTGCTAAGGCATGCGTTATTTACACTGTTTCCCAAAATGCTCTGAACTGCATTGAAGAGATATAAATAGGTCTGACTACTTTTCTATGAGAATTCCATGTTGTAGTTAACTGTGTTTTATCCCTGGGAACAACTTAGATGTGAGCACAGCCTCAAATACTACCCGCAGTTTTCCATCTTAGGAGCCATTCACATCAGCCTGATTTGCTGCAGTGTGTTGTGCTGCATGTTAACCACTTAAGCCCCGGACCATTTTGCAGCTAAAGGACCAGGCCCCTTTTTGAGATTCGGCACTGCGTCACTTTAACTGACAATTGGCTACCAAACAAAATTGACGTCCTTTTTTTCCTACACATAGAGCTTTCTTTTGGTGGTATTTGATCACCTCTGCGGTTTTTATATTTTGCGCTATAAACAAAAATAGAGCGACAATTTTGAAAAAAAATGTTATATTTTTTACTTTTTGCTATAATAAATATCCCCCAAAAAGATATAAAAAAAAATGTTTTCCTCAGTTTAGACTGATACGTATTCTTCTACATATTTTTGGTAAAAAAAATCGCAATAAGCGTTTATTGATTGTTTTGCGCAAAAGTTATAGCGTCTACAAAATAGGCATTTTTATTAATATTTTTTTTTTACTAGTAATGGCGGCGATCAGCGATTTTTATCGTGACTTATGGCGGACACATCGGACACTTTTGACACCATTTTGGGACCATTGTCATTTTTACAGCGATCAGTGCTCTAAAAATGCACTGATTACTGTGAAAATTACACTGGCAGTGAAGGGGTTAACTTGTAGAGGGCGCTGAAGGGGTTAAGTGTTTCCTAGGGAGTGATTACTACTGTGTGGGGGCGTGGCTTGGCGTGTGACGTCACTGATCGTCGTTCCCTATGACAGGGAACAGACGATCAGTGACAGGCTCACTAGGAAGCACAGGGAGAGGTTTGTTTACACCTACCTCTCCCCGTTCTTCAGCTCTGTGACCTGATCGCAGGACACCGGCGGCGATCAGGTCCGCGGGTCCCATGGGCGCGGTTACGGAGCTCAGGAACGGGTCACGAGTGCGCCGGCGTGCGCGCAACCCACGGCTGGGCTTCTTAAAGAGGGCGTACCTGTTCGTGCTTGTGCCCAGCCGTGCTATATCGGCGTGAGGCGGTCCTTAAGTGGTTAAGGCGGTCCTTAACGCATTGTTGCTGATGCACCAACGATCAGGTATGAAGCATTTTCAGCAGCACACTGCAAAACATGATCGTTGCACTTAAGCATTGAAAGGTGTATGAGGTTGCCATTAAGAATGAATGGCACTGTATACCATCAACAGGCATTATTCTGTGTTGCAGCAATGCACAGAGAAACGTACATGTTACTGCAAAACATTGGTGTAAAAGTCATAGCTCTGAAGGGGGGGGGGGAGGAGATTGCTATGCCATGGCAAGAGAGAGACTATGCTAGGGAACTGACCAGCCATTTTTTTTTAGGTTCAGAGCCACATTGTATTGTGTGTATTCCACTTGATCTGCCAGGTTCTGCATGCAGGCAGCCCATTCAAGTCTATGGAGATGCAGTGGCTGCACAGACACAGCTGTTGGTCTGATTTGACAGGTGTGTGGGTGTAGGTAAGTGCACCACTCACCTATATCTGCACACCTGTGAAAAACCGGGACAAGCACCTGTGTGCATGCATACACAAAGACTTGAATAGGCTGCCTACATGCGGCACCTGACGCCTCAAGCCACAAGCACATGGTCCATTCACGGACTACGGGTCTCAGCGCTCATGTGAATGAGGGCTTTAATTGTTTTTAAAGCTTTAAATATGAGACAACAGCCTGCAAAATATGTAGCAAAGTAAATATAATGGATATAAAATAGAGAAATTAGCACTGAATCCTAAAACTAAAAAAAACTGGTGCTGTGGAATTTTCATAAGTTTGTTCAGTTATATTGTTACTCAGTTACTGTATATTGTGCGCTGATTTAAGTGTACAGGCTGTAGTATAATGATATGTTTTGGCGCACTGCTTTTACACACCTACATACATAGCTGTGAAGTCAGATTTCACTGGCCATGTGTATATTAAAGCTAACGACTGAAAAAAAATAAACGGTGGGCTTTTCTTAGTGCTTTGTAGTTTGAAAAGACCCAGAGCCATGCTATATAATTTACTGGCAATGCACTCTGCAAGCCATCAGCCACTGGATTGCTCCCACCTCTAATTCAATTACAATATGTCTTGATGAACAGGCAATATATACAGTATATATATTTTAAGTTCATTTCATTGCACCTTGATATTATTGTCTCTCTTGTCTGCTTTTCTATAAAACACACTGCAGCTATTTAAACGGCATCTTTCCACCGGGTTTTACTGTCAATGGAAATATTCTCCAACAAAGTTAGCATAGAAACAATGATATCTGCAGGCGGTAAAACCCAATGCCTGGAATGACTTAAAGTGTAAATCAAGGCAACATTTAAAAGAACCTTTTTTAGTATAACTCAAGAACTAATTACCGTATATACTCGAGCATAAGCCGAGTTTTTCAGCACATTTTTTTGTGCTGAAAATGCCCCCCTCGGCTTATACTCGAGTCACCTTTTTGCGCCTGATCTCCCGGACTATGGAGACCCTGTACCAGCCGATCCTAGGTCCCCTGGACCCCACACTTGGCACACATGTAGCCCCAATCTTCCTCTACAAGTGTGCAAAGTTTGTTGTCCGGAGGATTTACGGCCGGAGAGCACCGATTTTTCAAAGCCGGGCATCCCTTTCATAGACTCCCATGTTAAACGGTAATTTCTTTGGTGAATTTGGGGACCCGGTAGCAACCGTTCGTAGATCCCTTGGACCCGAAACTTGGCACACAGATAGTCCCATGTCTCCTCTACAAGTGTGCAAAGTTTGTTGTCTGGGGGACCTACGGCCGGGGAGCACCGATTTTTCAAAGCCGGGCACCCCTTCCATAGACTCCCATGTTAAACATCAGTCTAGTCATGGACACAGTGAGGCATGGGCACAGTGAGGCATGGACACAGTGAGGCACAGTGAGGCATGCAGATGGACACCCTAGGCTTATACTCGAGTCAATACAATTTCCCAGTTTTTTGTGGTAAAATTAGGTGCCTCTGCTTATATTCGGGTCGGCTTATACTTGAGTATATACGGTATGCCTTTAACCACTTCTCTACTGTGCACGAAAACCCCCTTCCTGCCCAAGCCATTTTTCAGCTTTCAGCGCTGTCACACTTTGAATGACAATTGCGCGGTCGTGCGACGTGGCTCCCAAATGAAATTTGCGTCCTTTTTTCCCCCAAATAGAGCTTTCTTTTGGTGGTATTTGATCACCTCTGCGGTTTTTATTTTTTGCGCTATAAACAAAAGAACAGCGTCCAGTTTGGAAAAAAAACACTATTTTTTACTTTTTGCTATAATAAATACCCATTTTTTTTAATAAAATTTTCCTCAGTTTAGGCCGATACGTATTCTTCTACATATTTTTTGTAAAAAAAAAAAAAATCCCAATAAGCGCGTATTGATTGGTTTGCGCAAAAGTTATAGCGTCTACAAAATAGGGGATAGATTTATAGCATTTTTATTTTATTTATTTTTTTATTAGTAATGGCGGCGATCTGTGATTTTTATTGTGACTGCGATATTGCGACGGACACATCGGACACTTTTGACACATTTTTGGGACCATTCACATTTATACAGCGATCCCTGCTATAAAAATGCATTGATTACTGTATAAATGTGATTGGCAGGGAAGGGGTTAACCACTAGGGGGCGGGAAGGGGTTAAATATGTTCCCTCAATGTGTTCTAACTGTGGGGGGAGGGGACTGACTGGGGGAGGTGACCGATGGTTGTCCCTATGTACAAGGGACACAGCATCGGTCCCCTCTCCCTCACAGGACGTGGATCTGTGTGTTTACACACAGAGATCCACTTTCCTGCTCGTTTCCCGGGCAATCGCGGGTGCCCGGCGGCAATCGCGGCCACCGGGCACGCGCACCGGGGCCTTGTGAACGCGGCGGGCGCGCGCGCCTCCTAGCTCGTTTTAAAGAGAGGATGTCATATGACGTCCTCCCAGAACGAGAGTGTCCTCCGCCCGCCGTCAATTGACAGTGGGCGGGGGACAAGTGGTTAAACACCCTGCAAGTACAGAAAATAATCAGAAATATAGTATGCTTCTACCTTCCTCTGTAACATAACAATACAAGTTTAAATTCCTAGGCACGTGGTGTCAGCCCTGCCAACTTCACAGTATCTCCATAACCCCTCCTTGTTAACACCCAGAGAGCTCAGCAAGGGATCATCTCACAAGAATTCTGACAGAGTCAACAGATAATTTTTCATTTATCAAATGAAATAACAAAACACTTTCAATATTATATTTAGCACAACAAAAAAAAAAAAAGCATAAAAGAGATGTTTATCGTTAGAGTTAGGCCCCTTTCACACTGAGGCGTTGCAATAACGCGCTAAAAACTATTAGTGTTTTTACCGCGGTTTTACCGCGGTTTTACAGCGGTACTCATTCATTTCAATGGGGATTGGCGTTTTTGCAGCGCTATTTTATGCGCCCCAAAGATGCTCCAAAAAAGCTGTTTGCAGGATTTTTTCCAACGCCCAGCCAGCACAACGCCTCAGTGTGAAAGCCCTCAGGGCTTTCGCATTGAGAATGCTGGGGCAGGATTATTTCAGGCGTTTTTACAGCGTTATTTTTAGCGTTTAAATACCTGAAAAATGCCTCAGTGTGAAAGGGGCCTAAGGGTTTACATATACTTTAAAAACAGTTCTTAAATGATTACAGTACAATATAAATATATAATTTCTAAAATTTTACTATGACATATCCCATGGAAATGTAAGTACTATATTTGAAGCAGTGTTTATAGTGTGTTCAATTTATCGCCCTTTCCTAGAAGCCTTTTAGCTGGGTCTTATGCCTCGTACACACGGCCGAGATTGTCGTTGAAAAAAACATGTCGTTTTTTTCGACGAGATTCTTGGACAAGAAACTTGTCCCGGCCGAGTGTACACACGCTCCTTTCAAAGAACCCGCGGTTCTTTGAATGGAGCGAACGCGGTGACGTCATCGAATACGACGAGCATGCGCTCGTCACATTCGATGCCGTCACCGCCATCTTTGTTCACCCTACCTATGCCTAGGAAGCTACCGCGCATGCGTCAAAGTCATTTCGAGCATGCGCGGGCTTCCCGGCGAAAAGGTAAGTGTACACACACACAATTTTCTCGTCGAAAAACAGGCTGACGAGAATCTCGACGAGAAAATAGAGAGCAGGTTCTCTATTTTCTCGTCGAGATTCTTGTCGCTTTTCTTGACGAGAAACCATACACACAAACTCGTTCGTGTGTACGAGGCTTGAATGTTGAGAGGCAGAACAGACTTCCTGATCACTGTGACTGCTCATCACGTTTCCAAAAGTCTGTCCCACTGGCTCCCAATCTTAAACAAAGTCTGAATATGCTCTCAGCACAGAAACCTTGGCCACTATGGATGCATATGTGCAGTATATGGGCATTAGAACCCATCCTACCTGCCACGAACATACGGTACACTATTATTGTCAAAAGTATCGGGATGCCTGCCTTTACATGCACATGAACTTTAATGGCATCCCAGTCTTAGTCTGTAGGGTTCAATAATGAGTTGGCCCACCCTTTGCAGCTATAACAGCTTCAACTCTTCTGGGAAGGCTGTTCACAAGGTTTAGGAGAATATTTCACCATTCTTCCAGAAGAGCATTTGTGAGGTCAGGCACTGATGTTGGACGAGAAGGCCTGGCTAGCAGTCTCCGCTCTAACTTATCCCAAAGATGTTCGATTGGGTTGAGGTAAGGACTCTGTGCAAGCCAGTCAAGTTCCTCCACCTTAAACTCCCTCATCTGTTGTCTTTATGGACCTTGATTTGTGCACTGGTGTGCAGTCATATTGGAACAGGAATTTCCCCATGAAATTGTCCAAAATGTCTGGACATGCTGACGCCTTAAGTGTTGCCTTCACTGGAACTAAGGGGCCAAGCCCAACCCCTGAAAAACAACCCCCCACCATAATCCCCTCTCTCTCCACCAAATGATTTGGAGCAGTGACACAAAGCAAGGTCCATAAAGACATGGGTGAGCTAGTTTGGGGTGGAAGAACTTAACTGGCCTCAACCTGATAGAACACCTTTGGGATGAATTAGAGCGGAAACTGCGAGCCAGGCCTTCTCATCCACATCAGTGCCTGACCTCACAAATGTGCTTCTGGGAGAATAGTCAAACATTCCCATAGACACACTCCTAAACCTTGTGGACAGCCTTCCCAGAAGAGTTGAAGCTGTTATAGCTGCAAAGTGTGGGCCAACTCAATATTGAACCCTACGGACTAAAACTGGGATGCTGTTAAAGTTCATGTGCGTGTAAAGACAGGTGTCCCAATACTTTTGACGTGTGTATGTGTTACATGGTTGGCAAAGAGTTAAATGCACATATCTTGTATATGCACATACATTTCTTTGTTGATGACCTTGGCGATGAAGTCTCTGGTCACTTGAAAGACTCAGGTCACATTCACATTATGGGGTTGATTTACTAAAACTGGGGAGTGCAAAATCCGGTGCAGCTGTGCATGGTAGTCAATCAGCTTCTAACTTCAGCTTGTTTAATTAAGCTTTGAAAAAAAAACTGGAAGCTGATTGGATTTTTTTACAGAGCTGCACCAGATTTTGCATTCTCCAGCTTTAGTAAATCAACCCCTATGTGTTCCATTAATGTATCTTCTTTAATGAAACATGTTAACATAAGTGATTGCTATGCTATGATAAGGCAGCAAGTTCATTCTGATTGGGATGGCAATGCATTTTATTGCACTATATTTCAGACACGTACCTTCTTTTTAACGCAATGCATGTCTGTGGTGACACCCTGCAGTGTGAGTGTTACTCTCTACTGTAACAATGTGTTGGGGTGCCATTTAAAATGAATGTCACTGCAACGTTCTGTGGGGGTGCACATTGCAGTAACGCACAGTGAAATGTGCTCTTTGCACATTGCAGTAAAAAGCACTTACAGTCAGCATTTTGCAGCTGCACTGTTGGCTAGGCTGACTTTTTATTCAGCATCGTGTGGTTGCAAGGCGGCAATCCTGATTTTTGCCATGGAGGTGCAAGGTTTCACAACAGTTCCTTTCCTAGATTCTATACCCATCTTCCACCATCACTCTAGACCACTAATCATTCAGAAGCAAGAGTGCATGGCATATGTCTATCACACTCCTTATAGGTCCTGCGAGGCAGAGGACCAGAGGGTGCCTAGGAATGGTTATATGTGAGGAAATGCTCTGTTGTTTTTAATCAAGAATGATTTTTACTTATTGCTTTGTCACATTATTGTGCTAAGGAATACCAGCTAATTAGTGATGGGCCGAACACCCCCGGGTTCAGTTCGCACCAAACCCAAACATGGAAAAAGCTTGTACCCGAGCCACAAACGCTATTACAGTCTATGGGACTCAAACCTAAAAAATCGAAAGTCCCCATTGTGAAAGCTTATATGAAAGTTATTGTCCATAAAAAGGGTATGGGGTCCCAGGTACTGCCCTGGGTGACATGTATCAATGCAAAA
The DNA here is from genome assembly GCA_029206835.1 of Rana muscosa. Classification (NCBI taxonomy): domain Eukaryota; kingdom Metazoa; phylum Chordata; class Amphibia; order Anura; family Ranidae; genus Rana; species Rana muscosa. Next base: position 188,983,123 of record CM055122.1, on the reverse strand, counting down.
ATGTAAAAAAAAAAAAGTTTTTACAGGAGCAGTGATTTGAATGATGCTTAAAGTGAAAAACGAAATGTAAAATTCCTTTAAATATTGTGCCTGGGGAGTCCCCTTAGCCTGCCTGTAAATTGGCACATTTTTACCATGTATAGAACCAACTGACATATATTAACCACTTAAGCCCATTTTGTTGCTAAAGGACCAGGCCCCTTTCTGCGATTCGGCACTGCATCGCTTTAACTGACAATTGCGCGGTCGTGCGACGTGGCTCCCAAACAAAATTGACGTCCTTTATTTCCTACAAATAGAGCTTTCTTTTGGTGGTATTTGATCACCTCTGTGGTTTTTATTTTTTGCGCTATAAACAAAAATAGAGCGACAATTTTGAAAAAAATGCTATAATAAATATCCCCAAAAAATATATAAAAAAACATTTTTTTCCCTCAGTTTAGGCCGATACGTATTCTTCTACATGTTTTTGGTAAAAAAAATCGCAATAAGCATTTATTGATTGGTTTGCGCAAAAGTTATAGCGTCTACAAAATAGGGGATAGTTTTATGGCATTTTTATTAATATTTTTTTTTTTACTGGTAATGGCGGCGATCAGCAATTTTTATTGTGACTGCGACATTATGGCGGACACATCGGACACTTTTGACACTATTTTGGGACCATTGTCATTTTTACAGCGATCAGTGCTATAAAAATGCACTGATTACTGTGAAGATGACACTGGCAGTTTAGGGGTTAACCTGTAGGGGGTGCTAAAGGGGTTAAGTGTGACCTATGGTGTGGTTCTTACTGTAGGGGGCGTGGCTTGGTGTGTGACATCACTGATCGTCGTTGCCTATGACAGGGAACAGACGATCAGTGACAAGGCTCACTAGGAAGCACGGGGAGAGGTTTGTTTACACTTACCTCTCCCCGTTCTTCGGGGAGAGGGACACTGTGCATATTAAAGGTTTAGTCCCTGTACGCCAATATGCCCAGCCGTGCCATTCAGCCGACGTACATCGGCGTGCGGCGGTCAGCAATCGGTTAAGAAAAAAATTACATTTAAATGAATTTTCCCGGCTGCAGGCCATTGCCGGCAATACAAAAATTTTATTTTAAAAAAATGGCGTGGGGGTCCCCCTCCAATCCATACCAGGTCCTTTGGGTCTGGTATGGATTTTAAGAGAAACCCCTCGCCAAAATAAAAAAAAAAAACCACGTGGGGTCCCTCCTACAATCCAAACCAGACCCTTATCTGAGCATGCAGCCTGGCAGAAAGGGAAAGGGGGGGCGAGCGAACCCCCTCCTGAACCATAGCAGGCCATATGCCCTTAAAATGGGGAGGGGGTGCTTTGGGGCAGAAGGAGGCCCTGTCTTTATCAACTTTAATGTAAACCAATTTTTATTATATAAGAACGTTGGGATTTTTGGGGCTGGTCTGCAGTCTGACTGCAGATAGTAAGGCCACAGTAGTGGTTTATGGGGGTTTGTGGGAAAAAGACTTGGATTGCCATGGATGTCAGTGGGATGAAGAATGCCCTTTACATTAGTTGTCAGAGAGAAGATGACTGCCCCTTACACTGGAGGTCAGTGAGAAAAAAACTGTCCCTCACATTGGAGTACACTGCCTTTTAAATTAGTATCAGGAAGAGAAAACATGACACTTACATTAGTGGTAAGTGAAAAGGAGACCGACCCTTGATTTGGTGTCAATGGGAGGCAGAATTCCTCTTACACAGGGGTCAGTGGGAGGAAGAATGCCTTAGTATTGTTAGTATTGCAGCCAGTCAGGGAAGGATGTCCCAGTATTGGTGCCAGCGGTTTCTTCCACCGACCTCCACATCACTACTGTGTTCTGTGGTGACATGTGTGTTAGTGATTCCTGGAAAGGACACAGAAGACTGACATTCTCAGAAGTGTTTGTTTCCCTGCAGACTGTGGTACATGCAGCAATATATGTGGTCTCTTTCTTCTTCACAGGAGCATTATGTGTGTTGAGCATTTTCCAGTATGTGACAGGGTTGCTTTAAATATACTCTAACAACTACAGAAGGATTATTCAGTGGAACCTTAGGATAAGACCATAATGTATGAGACAGTGCAGTAAAGTGTGACGGGGAAAGAAGAAGTGCAATATACATGCCAACCAAATTGTCTCTTACTGAAATCAAATTACTGAGAACTAGGGTTGCCACCTTTTCTTCAAGCCAAACCCGAACACATTAGCGGCCTGGGACACCTTTTGGTGCCCCAAGGAGAGTAGTAATGCGGTGCGCATAGCGTGCTGCAGCGAAATGTGGGTGTGGCCAAATTGCTCTTGTTGACATAATCACCTTGCCCACAAATTATGCAGAACCTGCCCCCCAGCAGCTCTCAGATGGCAACAGATTTGTGTGTGACTATCTTGGTTACTTGGGGAGCCACAAGTCGTTCTGAATAATGTGTACGGATTTCAGTCCGCCTGAAACCCGGACACATGATTCAAAACCTGGACTGTCCGGGTGAATCCCGGACAGGTGGCAACCCTACTGAGAACACTGTGTTAGAAAAGATTAGGAGAAGCTTCGCAAAGGTTCTGTTTTAATAAAAAATAAATCTGTATATATGAGCAGAATTATGGAAAATAGAGTTAAAAGAGGAGGTTTTCCTTTAAATTCCCATGCTGCTACCAATGGGCTTTTATCTGCTACATGTCAGATGGTTTTGAGCATCTGGCCGGAATAACTCTTTAAGATTTTTCTTATAGTTACACTGGTAAGAACAGAGCAGTAGGGACTGTTTGGACCCCTGACTACTTTCCATTGTTGAGCATATCATTGATCTTTCTGAACATAATGGCTTTTCTTGACATAAAGAAAGAACAGAGCAAGAAACACATATAATAACTATAGTATAAAGCTAAGAAAAACAGAAAGTATTACAACTGTAAGTGAAACTTCATACTGGAAACTATTGGCCAAAAACAGTAGACAAAAAAAAAAAAGCAAGATACTCAGCAAAAGGCTGGAAGAGACACGTCAGCTTAATAAATAGGAACGTTGTCAATAACATCCAATCAGGAGTAGGGATGACAATCATTAATGCAATGATAAATTTGACAAGGGCAAAAGGTCAAGAATGTCAGGCTAAGGCTCATACAGAGGACCTAATAGTGATTGATTTTATCGTGTCCTTGTCCACTGCATTTGTTCGAGTAAGGAAATATGTAATAATTAAGAGCATAATGAGCTTAAAATATTTGCACCCCTTAAAAAAAAACGCGAGCGGCTTTGATTTTTTCTCTTGACTGTAACCACGGAAGCGACGTCATGACGTCACGTCCGGGTTACTCGGCTGCCAATGGCGCAGAATTTAAAAAAGTACACAGTATTCAGAATTGCCGTTTTCGGAGATCTGAATACTTTGAAGTACAAAGGAGGGATTGGGGGTCTTTTAGACCCCCGATCTCTCCATAAAGAGTACCTGTCACCACTTATTACTGTCACAAGGGATGTTTACATTCCTTGTGACAGCAATAAAAGTGATCAATTTTTTTTAAAAAAAAAACACTATTTTTAATTATAAAAAAATAAAATAAATAAGAAAAAAAATTAAAAATTTAAAGCGCCCCTGTCCCCGCGAGCTCGCGCGGCAAAGAAAACGCATACGGAAGTCGCGGCTGCATATGAAAACGGCGTTCAAATCACACATGTGAGGTATCGCCGCGATCGTCCGAGCGAGAGCAATAATTATAGCTGTAGACCTCCTCTGTAACTCTAACCTAGTAGCCGTAAAAAAAAATTAAGCGTCGCCTATGGAGATTTTAAGGTACCGTAGTTTGTCGCCATTCCACGAGTGCGGGCAATTATAAAGCATGACATGTTTGGTATCTATTTACTCGGCGTAACATCATATTTCACATTATACAAAAAAATTTGACTAACTTTGCTTTAAAATTTTTTTTAAATTCATGAAAGTTAATTTTTCCAAAAAAGTTGCGTTTAAAACACAGCTGCGCAAATACTGTGTGATATAAAATATTGCAACAATCGCCATTTTATTCTCTAGATTCTCTGCTAAAAAAATATATATAATGTTTGGGGTTTCTAAGTAATTTTCTAGCAAAAAATCCACATTTTAACTTGTAAACACCAAATGTCAGAAATGGGCTTAGTCATGAAAGGGTTATACATGAATGCACAATCTATCAATCAAATTAGGCCCCTTTCACACTAGTGCGACTTCAAAGCACGCAATTTTACCGCAATTTCGCGACCGCGATCCTGCCACGATTTTGCCGCGATTCGCGGCCGCAATTTCAGGGAATGCCTATGTAAGTGGCATCAAAATCAGACCAAAGTAGTGCAGGGACTACTTTGAAGTCGGAACGACTTAAAGTCGTACTAATATTAATAGTTGTCATTGGAAATCATGGGGAACGACTTGTCATGCTACTTTGCCATCACAAGTCGTATAAGTGTGAAAGGGGCCTTAATGTTCATCAAATATGAAAAGAATGTCCCAACTTTAAAGACGCCAATAATCGTCTTTCAAGAACTTCTCCACCCAGAAATGAAAATGCAAAAAAAATCCACAATGATTCCACCAATCTCTCTATGTTATTAGATGTACTCTCGCTTTGTTTTCTGGGACACAGTAGTTATTATGCCCAATAAATCAGATCAAAGCACAAGTCACTCTGGAATGGTTGGGCCAAACCCTCAAGGGTTTATCTTTCTCCATAGCTTCAGGCATAGTTAAATCAACCAAAAATCTGTGAATATAATTTCAAAGAAGTGGTCCACCGTGAAATTTATCACATACTGTGTCACCAAGGGCATTCTCACCTTTTTGCAAAGGACCCAGTCTATTATAGGTCCAATATGAACTTGTTGAAGTCAAGGATAGAGGCTACTGAAACCATCAGCTTTAAGAAGATCCATTCCCCAAAGGGGTTAATCTTCCCACGTGATTTCAGGTATAAGTGGGATAATAACTGAATCCAGTTGCACAAGTACTGGGTATAATGCTGAATAGAAACTCTAGACCACTTTCTGCTCCCTGTCTCATTTTATTTATTTTGTTTCTATAGTGTGAGATACAGTGGTCTAGCAGTTTACCAAGGCTTAGCCCTCGTACACACGGCCGAGATTCTCGTTGAAAAAAACATGTAGTTTTTTTCGACGAGATTCTTGGACAAGAAACTTGTCCCGGCCGAGTGTACACACGCTCGTTTCAAAGAACCCGCGGTTCTTTGAATGGAGCGTACGTGGTGACGTCATCGACTACGACGAGCACGCGCTCGTCACATTCGATGCCGTCGCCGCCATCTTGGTATACCCTACGTATGCCTAGGAAGCTACCGCGCATGCGTCAAATTCATTTCGAACATGCGCGGGCTTCCGGGAGGACAGGTAAGTGTACACACACTCACTTTTCTCGTCGAGAAACATGCCGAGGAGAATCTCGACGAGAAAATAGAGAGCAGGTTCTCTATTTTCTCGTCAAGGTTTCTTGTCGGTTTTCTCGACGAGAAACCCGATAGCCGCGTACACACGACCGATTTACTCGGCAAGACCTCTCTGCCAGCAAGTTTCTTGCTGGTTCTTGCCGAGAAAATCGGCCGTGTGTACGAGGCCTTAGAGGTATTTTTTTTTTTAGGAAAGAAGGGTAGTGGTTATAATGGTAATTATAAACATTACATAGGATTTGATGCCTGGTATGTCACATTTCTCCAAGCCATTGACAAAGTCACAGTGACACGTGGGGGTTATTTACGAAAGGCAAATCCACTTTGCACTACAAGTACAGTGCAAGTGCACTTGAAGTGCACTGAAAGTGCACTTGGAAGTGCAGTCGCTATAGATCTGAGGGGGACATGAAAGGAAAATAAAAAACAGCATTTTTGCTTGTACATGATTGGATGATAAAATCAGCAGAGCTTCCCCTAATTTCAGAGCTTCCCCTCAGATCTACAGCGACTGCACTTCCAAGTGCACTTTCAAGGGTCACTTGCAGTGCACTTGTAGTGCAGAGTGGATTTCCCTTCAGTAAATCAACCCCATAGAACAGAGCTTATTGGTGATATCACAACGCTCCAGGAAGCTCCAGTGGAAGCCCCGAGAGGTGCACATGGAGAGCTGAGCGGGGAGCAGAGAGAAGTAGGAAGTTCCTATTCAGCATTATTATGGTAAGCCTCGTACACACGAACGAGTTTCTCAGCAAAAACCAGCAAGAAACCTGCTGGCAGAGATTTCTTGCCGAGAAATTCGTTTGTGTGTATGGTTTCTCGTCAAGAAAAGCGACAAGAATCTCGACGAGAAAATAGAGAACCTGCTCTCTATTTTCTCGTCGAGATTCTCGTCAGCCTGTTTCTCGACGAGAAATTGTGTGTGTGTACACTTACCTTTTCGCCGGGAAGCCCGCGCATGCTCGAAATGACTTCAACGCATGTGCGGTAGCTTCCTAGGCATAGGTAGGGTGAACCAAGATGGCGGCGACGGCATCGAATGTGACGAGCGCATGCTTGTCGTATTCGATGACGTCACCGTGTTCGCTCCATTCAAAGAACCGCGGGTTCTTTGAAAGGAGCGTGTGTACACTCGGCCGGGACAAGTTTCTTGTCCAAGAATCTCGTCGAAAAAAACGACATGTTTTTTTCAACGAGAATCTCGGCCGTGTGTACGAGGCAGTACTTGTGCAAATGGATTCCATTATTATTCCACTTATACCTGAAATAGTTTTGGAGGAAATACACCTCTGGGGAAAGGATGTGATGGTTCTAGTAGTCTTTATCCCTGTTTTCAACAAGTGCATATTGGACCTACAGGAATGAGAAACTGGGTCCTATGTAATATATATATATATATATATATATATATATATATATATATATACATATATATATATTTATTTACATTATATTACCAAAAGTACTGGGACACCTGACTTTACACGCACATGAACTTTAATGGCATCCGAGTCTTAGTCCGTAAGGGGTCAATATTGAGTTGGCCCACCCTTTGCAGCTATAACAGCTTCAACTCTTCTGTCCACAAGGTTTAGGAGTGTGTCTATGGGAATGTTTGACCATTCTTCCAGAAGGGCATTTACGAGGTCAGACGCTGATGTTGGACAAGAAGGCCTGGCTCGCAGTCTCCACTCTAATGTGAAGGCCAGTCAAGTTCCTCCACCCCAAACTCGCTCACCCATGTCTTCATGGACCTTGCTTTGTGCACTGGTCTAAATCATTTGGTGATTGGGGGATTTTGGTGTGGGGTTGTTTTTCAAGGGTTGGGCTTGGCCCCTTAGTTCCAGTGAGGGGAACTCCTAACGTGTCAGCATACCAAGACATGTTGGACAATTTTATACACTCAACTTTGTGGGAATGGTTTGGGGATGGCCCCTTCCTGTTCCAACATGACTGTGCACAAGTGCATAAAGCAAGGTCCATAAAAGCATGGAATTAGCAAGGGTGGTTGAAAATTAGCTTCAAGTGCAAAAATTCACATTTTAATAGCAACTAAAACATATAGAATTAAGTGTAACAATCTAAAAAATATAAATTCCAAAGTGCTATAATGGTGTGAACCTCCCAACTAAAAAATTGTTGCACTTGAAGTTCATTTGTATTGCAATGTAAAGGGGTTTCCACCATCCTTGCTAAGTTAAAAAAAAATGTATGTCTTATTCTGATTTTGATGTGTATTTCATGTGACATCACTTATCACTGGAATTATTGCACTTGAAGTTAATCTGTATGGCAAATATCTATAGGAGTGGTTTCTACCATCCCTGCTAAGTTTTATTTGTTATGTCTTTTTTCAGCTTGATGTGTATTACAGGTCCTTCTCAAAAAATTAGCATATTGTGATAAAGTTCATTATTTTCTGTAATGTACTGATAAACATTAGACTTTCATATATTTTAGATTCATTACACACAACTGAAGTAGTTCAAGCCTTTTCTTGTTTTAATATTGATGATTTTGGCATACAGCTCATGACGACCCAAAATTCCTATCTCAAAAAATTAGCATATTTCATCCGACCAATAAAAGAAAAGTGTTTTTAATACAAAAAAAATCAACCTTCAAATAATTATGTTCAGTTATGCACTCAATACTTGGTCGGGAATCCTTTTGCAGAAATGACTGCTTCAATGCGGCTGGCATGGAAGCAACCAGCCTGTGGCACTGCTGAGGTGTTATGGAGGCCCAGGATGCTTCGATAGCGGCCTTAAGCTCATCCAGAGTGTTGGGTCTTGCGTCTCTCAACTTTCTCTTCCCAATATCCCACAGATTCTCTATGGGGTTCAGGTCAGGAGAGTTGGCAGGCCAATTGAGCACAGTAATACCATGGTCAGTAAACCATTTACCAGTGGTTTTGGCACTGTGAGCAGGTGCCAGGTCGTGCTGAAAAATGAAATCTTCATCTCCATAAAGCTTTTCAGCAGATGGAAGCATAAAGTGCTCCAAAATCTCCTGATAGCTAGCTGCATTGACCCTGCCCTTGATAAAACACAGTGGACCAACACCAGCAGCTGACATGGCACCCCAGACCATCACTGACTGTGGGTACTTGACACTGGACTTCAGGCATTTTGGCATTTCCCTCTCCCCAGTCTTCCTCCAGACTCTGGCACCTTGATTTCCGAATGACATGCAAAATTTGCTTTCATCCGAAAAAAGTACTTTGGACCACTGAGCAACAGTCTAGTGCTGCTTCTCTGTAGCCCAGGTCAGGCGCTTCTGCCGCTGTTTCTGGTTCAAAAGTGGCTTGACCTGGGGAATGCGGCACCTGTAGCCCATTTCCTGCACACGCCTGTTCACGGTGGCTCTGGATGTTTCTACTCCAGACTCAGTCCACTGCTTCCGCAGGTCCTCCAAGGTCTGGAATTGGTCCTTCTCCACAATCTTCTTCAGGGTCCGGTCACCTCTTCTCGTTGTGCAGCGTTTTCTGCCACACTTTTTCCTTCCCACAGACTTCCCACTGAGATGCCTTGATACAGCACTCTGGGAACAGCCTATTCGTTCAGAAATTTCTTTCTGTGTCTTACCCTCTTGCTTGAGGGTGTCAATGATGGCCTTCTGGACAGCAGTCAGGTCGGCAGTCTTACCCATGATTGCGGTTTGAGTAATGAACCAGGCTGGGAGTTTTTAAAAGCCTCAGGAATCTTTTGCAGGTGTTTAGAGTTAATTAGTTGATTCAGATGATTAGGTTAATAGCTCGTTTAGAGAACCTTTTCATGATATGCTAATTTTTTGAGATAGGAATTTTGGGTTGTCATGAGCTGTATGCCAAAATCAATATTAAAACAAGAAAAGGCTTGAACTACTTCAGTTGTGTGTAATGAATCTAAAATATATGAAAGTCTAATGTTTATCAGTACATTACAGAAAATAATGAACTTTATCACAATATGCAAATTTTTTGAGAAGGACCTGTATATGTGAGGCTACATATGACAGAGACCGGTATTGTGGTAATATTGACGTTTATTGAGAATTCCATACATTAGAGGGTTCCACCATTATTGTTAAGTTATTGATTAGTAAGTTAGCGCTACACTTTTTTTTTTTTGTGGTGTGGGAACACATAACAGTGCTTAGCAGCAGGCCGTTTACTGATACTTTTTTTATTTTACCTCCAGAAGTTTATTGTAAATAGTAGTGTGGTGATTGCCTATTATACTAAAAATCGGCATGTGGCATTATTAACTCCCTTGGCGGTATTCCCGAGTCTGGTTCGGGGTGAGTTTTTAATGCTAAGAGCGGTAACCCCGAACCAGACTCGGGCTGCATCGCAGTATCCAGGGGAAGTTACTTACCTTGTTCCCTGGATCCTGCGATGTCTCCCCACAGTGTGTGCGAGCCGTGTCTCGCTCGATTCACACTGCCGGGTGCCGAGCTCCGTTCCCTGCGATGTTGCGGCGCATGGGGACGGAGTTCGGCGCCAAATTCAAAAAGTGAAAAACACAATACACATACAGTATACTGTAATCTTACTGATTACAGTACTGTATCAAATAATAACACACCCCCTTTGTCCCTAGTGGTCTGTCCAGTGTCCTGCATGCAGTTTTATATAATAAAAACTGTTCTTTCTGCCTGGAAACTGGAGATTGTCCATAACAGCCAAAAAGTGTCCCTTTATGTCAAAAGTGGTTTTAGACCAGCTAGAAAACAGCGATAATAAATTAGAATCACTTGCCAAATTGAGCGATAGTGATTTGTGGGGAAATTCGTCATCAAACACTAAATCTAATGACAGCGACAATTCTGCAACTGAGCAAATTTCAGTGTTTTTGATTTGATTACATTATTGAATAATTTTTTATTATAATTACATTACTATTTGTTATAATTATTTATATTTATTTATTATATTATAATTTATGATTTTGTGTTTCAAACTTTATCATACCCAGGATGTCTACTAGACTCTTGTTTAGTCAGGTTTAAGTAAGTAATTACTAAGAATTGCAGGCCTACAATACATAACACCAAATTTCCATGCAAAATAATTGTACCGCTTTTGGTACATAATTCCAGACAGAATCATACCGCCAGGGAGGTTAAACATCAATGGATTTCAGTTGTGCCCCACCAGGCCACCCCCCATGGACAATGTGCCTGTCTGCTGAGTTCATCTCCCCATCCCTGCACTCAGTGCTCTGATGGGCACTGATTGACAGCACTAATGGGAACTGATTGTCAGCACTGATAGGCAGCACTCATGGGCACTTATAGGCAGCACTGATGGGCACTGATTGGCACTGATAGGTGACACTGATTGGCATCACTGATGGGCACTGATAGGTACCTCTGATAGGCGCCACTGATTGGCAGCACTGATGGTCACTGATTGGCAACACTGATGGCCACTGATAGGCGGCACTGGTTGGCAGCATTGATTGGCACTGATTGGCAGCACTTATGGCACTGCTTGATGGCACTGCTGGTGGAACTGGTTGGCATTAATTGGCAGCCATGATTGGCACTGATAGGCAGCACTGATGGACGGCACTGATGGGCCCTGATTGGCACTGATAGGTTGCACTGATTTGCAGCACTGATTGGCACTGAAAGAGGGCATTGGTTGGCACTGATAGGCGGCACTGATTGGCACCACCGATGGGCACTGATAAGCAGCACTGATAGGCAGCACTGATGGGAACTGATTGGTGGCATTGGTTGGCACTAGGGATGAGCTTCGTGTTCGAGTCGAACATACGTTCGACTCGAACATTGGCTGTTCGATCGTTCGACGAAGATCGAACGATTTGGGCCGTTCGCGCCAAATTCGAGTGACGCGAACGGCCCACAATGCACTACGCCATCGCAGTGTCATCCAGGCGCTGTGATTGGCCAAGCATGCACTGTGACCCCGCATGCTTGGCCAATCACAGCGCCGGCAGCGAGGAGAGCAATGATTGGCCACAGGCAGGATGCCTGTGGCCAATTATTGCTGAGGGTGTTTAGTACACGCCCCACACTATAAAAGGCCGCCAGCACGGCGGCCTAGTGTAGTGTGTTCCGGAGCAGGGATAGAGTAGCATAGGCAGGGACAGTGACTGTTATTTCTTTCTTGCTTAACCTGGATTCCTTTAGTTTAGGGAAAGAGAAGGATAGGTAGGGAGAGTGTCAGTGTGTTTTGTGCTTCTGCTATAGTGTGCTTAAAAAAAACATTTATTCTAGGGACAGAAAACTCTAGGTAGGGACAGTGTCAGTTTCTTTCACTCTGCAAGTCCTTGTTTCCAGGGACCTGTAAGGACAGTGAGTTAATTGTCCTTGTGCTATATTGTGCTTAAAAAAAACATTTATTCTAGGGACAGAAAACTCTAGGTAGGGACAGTGTCAGTTTCTTTCACTCTGCAAGTCCTTGTTTCCAGGGACCTGTAAGGACAGTGAGTTAATTGTCCTTGTGCTATATTGTGCTTAAAAAAAACATTTATTCTAGGGACAGAAAACTCTAGGTAGGGACAGTGTCAGTTTCTTTCACTCTGCAAGTCCTTGTTTCCAGGGACCTGTAAGGACAGTGAGTTAATTGTCCTTGTGCTATATTGTGATTAAAAAAAACATTTATTCTAGGGACAGAAAACTCTAGGTAGGGACAGTGTCAGTTTCTTTCACTCTGCAAGTCCTTGTTTCCAGGGACCTGTAAGGACAGTGAGTTAATTTTCCTTGTGCTATATTGTGATTAAAAAAAACATTTTTTCTAGGGACAGAAAACTGTAGGTAGGGAGAGTGTTTTTTTTCTTTCACTCTGCAAGTCCTTGTTTCCAGGGACCTGTAAGGACAGTGAGTTAATTGTCCTTGTGCTATATTGTGCTTAAAAAAAACATTTATTCTAGGGACAGAAAACTCTAGGTAGGGACAGTGTCAGTTTCTTTCACTCTGCAAGTCCTTGTTTCCAGGGACCTGTAAGGACAGTGAGTTAATTGTCCTTGTGCTATATTGTGATTAAAAAAAACATTTATTCTAGGGACAGAAAACTCTAGGTAGGGACAGTGTCAGTTTCTTTCACTCTGCAAGTCCTTGTTTCCAGGGACCTGTAAGGACAGTGAGTTAATTTTCCTTGTGCTATATTGTGATTAAAAAAAACATTTTTTCTAGGGACAGAAAACTGTAGGTAGGGAGAGTGTTTTTTTTCTTTCACTCTGCAAGTCCTTGTTTCCAGGGACCTGTAAGGACAGTGAGTTAATTTTACTTGTGCTATATTGTGCTTAAAAAAAACATTTTTTCTAGGGACAGAAAACTGTAGGTAGGGAGAGTGTTTTTTTTCTTTCACTCTGCAAGTCCTTGTTTCCAGGGACCTGTAAGGACAGTGAGTTAATTGTCCTTGTGCTATATTGTGCTTAAAAAAAACATTTATTCTAGGGACAGAAAACTCTAGGTAGGGACAGTGTCAGTTTCTTTCACTCTGCAAGTCCTTGTTTCCAGGGACCTGTAAGGACAGTGAGTTAATTTTCCTTGTGCTATATTGTGATTAAAAAAAACATTTTTTCTAGGGACAGAAAACTGTAGGTAGGGAGAGTGTTTTTTTTCTTTCACTCTGCAAGTCCTTGTTTCCAGGGACCTGTAAGGACAGTGAGTTAATTGTCCTTGTGCTATATTGTGCTTAAAAAAAACATTTATTCTAGGGACAGAAAACTCTAGGTAGGGACAGTGTCAGTTTCTTTCACTCTGCAAGTCCTTGTTTCCAGGGACCTGTAAGGACAGTGAGTTAATTGTCCTTGTGCTATATTGTGATTAAAAAAAACATTTATTCTAGGGACAGAAAACTCTAGGTAGGGACAGTGTCAGTTTCTTTCACTCTGCAAGTCCTTGTTTCCAGGGACCTGTAAGGACAGTGAGTTAATTTTCCTTGTGCTATATTGTGATTAAAAAAAACATTTTTTCTAGGGACAGAAAACTGTAGGTAGGGAGAGTGTTTTTTTTCTTTCACTCTGCAAGTCCTTGTTTCCAGGGACCTGTAAGGACAGTGAGTTAATTTTACTTGTGCTATATTGTGCTTAAAAAAAACATTTTTTCTAGGGACAGAAAACTGTAGGTAGGGAGAGTGTTTTTTTTCTTTCACTCTGCAAGTCCTTGTTTCCAGGGACCTGTAAGGACAGTGAGTTAATTGTCCTTGTGCTATATTGTGCTTAAAAAAAACATTTATTCTAGGGACAGAAAACTCTAGGTAGGGACAGTGTCAGTTTCTTTCACTCTGCAAGTCCTTGTTTCCAGGGACCTGTAAGGACAGTGAGTTAATTTTCCTTGTGCTATATTGTGATTAAAAAAAACATTTTTTCTAGGGACAGAAAACTGTAGGTAGGGAGAGTGTTTTTTTTCTTTCACTCTGCAAGTCCTTGTTTCCAGGGACCTGTAAGGACAGTGAGTTAATTGTCCTTGTGCTATATTGTGCTTAAAAAAAACATTTATTCTAGGGACAGAAAACTCTAGGTAGGGACAGTGTCAGTTTCTTTCACTCTGCAAGTCCTTGTTTCCAGGGACCTGTAAGGACAGTGAGTTAATTTTCCTTGTGCTATATTGTGATTAAAAAAAACATTTATTCTAGGGACAGAAAACTCTAGGTAGGGAGAGTGTTTTTTTTCTTTCACTCTGCAAGTCCTTGTTTCCAGGGACCTGTAAGGACAGTGAGTTAATTGTCCTTGTGCTATATTGTGCTTAAAAAAAACATTTTTTCTAGGGACAGAAAACTGTAGGTAGGGAGAGTGTTTTTTTTTTTTCACTCTGCAAGTCCTTGTTTCCAGGGACCTGTAAGGACAGTGAGTTAATTGTCCTTGTGCTATATTGTGCTTAAAAAAAACATTTATTCTAGGGACAGAAAACTCTAGGTAGGGACAGTGTCAGTTTCTTTCACTCTGCAAGTCCTTGTTTCCAGGGACCTGTAAGGACAGTGAGTTAATTTTCCTTGTGCTATATTGTGATTAAAAAAAACATTTATTCTAGGGACAGAAAACTCTAGGTAGGGACAGTGTCAGTTTCTTTCACTCTGCAAGTCCTTGTTTCCAGGGACCTGTAAGGACAGTGAGTTAATTTTCCTTGTGCTATATTGTGATTAAAAAAAAAAATTTTTCTAGGGACAGAAAACTGTAGGTAGGGAGAGTGTTTTTTTTCTTTCACTCTGCAAGTCCTTGTTTCCAGGGACCTGTAAGGACAGTGAGTTAATTTTACTTGTGCTATATTGTGCTTAAAAAAAACATTTTTTCTAGGGACAGAAAACTGTAGGTAGGGAGAGTGTTTTTTTTCTTTCACTCTGCAAGTCCTTGTTTCCAGGGACCTGTAAGGACAGTGAGTTAATTGTCCTTGTGCTATATTGTGCTTAAAAAAAACATTTATTCTAGGGACAGAAAACTCTAGGTAGGGACAGTGTCAGTTTCTTTCACTCTGCAAGTCCTTGTTTCCAGGGACCTGTAAGGACAGTGAGTTAATTTTCCTTGTGCTATATTGTGATTAAAAAAAACATTTTTTCTAGGGACAGAAAACTGTAGGTAGGGAGAGTGTTTTTTTTCTTTCACTCTGCAAGTCCTTGTTTCCAGGGACCTGTAAGGACAGTGAGTTAATTGTCCTTGTGCTATATTGTGCTTAAAAAAAACATTTATTCTAGGGACAGAAAACTCTAGGTAGGGACAGTGTCAGTTTCTTTCACTCTGCAAGTCCTTGTTTCCAGGGACCTGTAAGGACAGTGAGTTAATTTTCCTTGTGCTATATTGTGATTAAAAAAAACATTTATTCTAGGGGCAGAAAACTCTAGGTAGGGAGAGTGTTTTTTTTCTTTCACTCTGCAAGTCCTTGTTTCCAGGGACCTGTAAGGACAGTGAGTTAATTGTCCTTGTGCTATATTGTGCTTAAAAAAAACATTTTTTCTAGGGACAGAAAACTGTAGGTAGGGAGAGTGTTTTTTTTTTTTCACTCTGCAAGTCCTTGTTTCCAGGGACCTGTAAGGACAGTGAGTTAATTGTCCTTGTGCTATATTGTGCTTAAAAAAAACATTTATTCTAGGGACAGAAAACTCTAGGTAGGGACAGTGTCAGTTTCTTTCACTCTGCAAGTCCTTGTTTCCAGGGACCTGTAAGGACAGTGAGTTAATTTTCCTTGTGCTATATTGTGATTAAAAAAAACATTTTTTCTAGGGACAGAAAACTGTAGGTAGGGAGAGTGTTTTTTTTCTTTCACTCTGCAAGTCCTTGTTTCCAGGGACCTGTAAGGACAGTGAGTTAATTGTCCTTGTGCTATATTGTGCTTAAAAAAAACATTTATTCTAGGGACAGAAAACTCTAGGTAGGGACAGTGTCAGTTTCTTTCACTCTGCAAGTCCTTGTTTCCAGGGACCTGTAAGGACAGTGAGTTAATTTTCCTTGTGCTATATTGTGATTAAAAAAAACATTTTTTCTAGGGACAGAAAACTGTAGGTAGGGAGAGTGTTTTTTTTCTTTCACTCTGCAAGTCCTTGTTTCCAGGGACCTGTAAGGACAGTGAGTTAATTTTCCTTGTGCTATATTGTGATTAAAAAAAACATTTTTTCTAGGGACAGAAAACTGTAGGTAGGGAGAGTGTTTTTTTTCTTTCACTCTGCAAGTCCTTGTTTCCAGGGACCTGTAAGGACAGTGAGTTAATTTTCCTTGTGCTATATTGTGATTAAAAAAAACATTTTTTCTAGGGACAGAAAACTGTAGGTAGGGAGAGTGTTTTTTTTCTTTCACTCTGCAAGTCCTTGTTTCCAGGGACCTGTAAGGACAGTGAGTTAATTGTCCTTGTGCTATATTGTGCTTAAAAAAAACATTTATTCTAGGGACAGAAAACTCTAGGTAGGGACAGTGTCAGTTTCTTTCACTCTGCAAGTCCTTGTTTCCAGGGACCTGTAAGGACAGTGAGTTAATTTTCCTTGTGCTATATTGTGATTAAAAAAAACATTTATTCTAGGGACAGAAAACTCTAGGTAGGGACAGTGTCAGTTTCTTTCACTCTGCAAGTCCTTGTTTCCAGGGACCTGTAAGGACAGTGAGTTAATTTTCCTTGTGCTATATTGTGATTAAAAAAAACATTTTTTCTAGGGACAGAAAACTGTAGGTAGGGAGAGTGTTTTTTTTCTTTCACTCTGCAAGTCCTTGTTTCCAGGGACCTGTAAGGACAGTGAGTTAATTGTCCTTGTGCTATATTGTGCTTAAAAAAAACATTTATTCTAGGGACAGAAAACTCTAGGTAGGGACAGTGTCAGTTTCTTTCACTCTGCAAGTCCTTGTTTCCAGGGACCTGTAAGGACAGTGAGTTAATTTTCCTTGTGCTATATTGTGATTAAAAAAAACATTTATTCTAGGGACAGAAAACTCTAGGTAGGGACAGTGTCAGTTTCTTTCACTCTGCAAGTCCTTGTTTCCAGGGACCTGTAAGGACAGTGAGTTAATTTTCCTTGTGCTATATTGTGATTAAAAAAAACATTTTTTCTAGGGACAGAAAACTGTAGGTAGGGAGAGTGTTTTTTTTCTTTCACTCTGCAAGTCCTTGTTTCCAGGGACCTGTAAGGACAGTGAGTTAATTTTACTTGTGCTATATTGTGCTTAAAAAAAACATTTTTTCTAGGGACAGAAAACTGTAGGTAGGGAGAGTGTTTTTTTTCTTTCACTCTGCAAGTCCTTGTTTCCAGGGACCTGTAAGGACAGTGAGTTAATTGTCCTTGTGCTATATTGTGCTTAAAAAAAACATTTATTCTAGGGACAGAAAACTCTAGGTAGGGACAGTGTCAGTTTCTTTCACTCTGCAAGTCCTTGTTTCCAGGGACCTGTAAGGACAGTGAGTTAATTTTCCTTGTGCTATATTGTGATTAAAAAAAACATTTTTTCTAGGGACAGAAAACTGTAGGTAGGGAGAGTGTTTTTTTTCTTTCACTCTGCAAGTCCTTGTTTCCAGGGACCTGTAAGGACAGTGAGTTAATTGTCCTTGTGCTATATTGTGCTTAAAAAAAACATTTTTTCTAGGGACAGAAAACTCTAGGTAGGGACAGTGTCAGTTTCTTTCACTCTGCAAGTCCTTGTTTCCAGGGACCTGGAGAGACATTGAGTGAATTGTCCTTGTGCTATATTGTGATTAAAAAAAACATTTATTCTAGGGACAGAAAACTCTAGGTAGGGACAGTGTCAGTTTCTTTCACTGTGAAAGTCCTTGTTTCAAGGGACAGAGAAGGACACCTGAAGGTAGCCCTTATTGCTTTTTTCCCATCTCCCTGCAGGCCATCTATTAGAATGTCTGGAAGGCAAACAAGGAGAGGCAGACAGTCAGGAGGCAATAAAAGAGGGCAAGCAGGCTCTGTGTCTGGGGGCAACAGTGCTGGTCGTGGACGCGGTGCATTGTCATCAGCACATGGCCATGGGACACGCTTGTCCTTCTTTTCGGCAGCTGGACATGTTGAGCCACATCATGCCGAAGACTTGGTAGAGTGGATGACCAAGCCCTCCTCCTCCTCCTCATCCTCTCTCACCCAGGCTCAGGGTACTGGAAAAGCAGCTGCCAAAGCGTCGTCTTCCCTGGTATCAATGTCAGACAAATCATCAGTCACTCCTTCCCTAGACCCACCATGTCCTCCTCCTGAGGAGTCCCCCGAACTGTTTCAGCACAGTGTTGGGTACATGCTCCAGGAGGATGCCCAGCGTTTCGAAGGGTCTGATGATGAAACCCAGCTAGAGGAAGGCAGTAGCGTGAGAGCAGACAGAGGGGATGCTCAAGAAGGACACCAATCTGGCAGTCATGTTCCAGCAGCTGCAGCATACTGCCAGATTGGCTCCAGTGATGAGGAGGGAGGGGATGATGAGGTCAATGACTCCACGTGGGTGCCTAATAGGAGAGAGGAGGAGGAGGAGGATGAGGAGGAGGCACATCTCCAACGAGGCAGGATGCCCTTTGGTGGCCAGCGTAAGGGCAGTACACCGACGGAATCACACCGCAGAGCTCCGCCTGTGCAGGGCGCTGCCTCTGCCCGTCATTCAAAAAGTTCTTTGGTGTGGGCCTTTTTTGAGGCTAGTGCATCAGATCGCACAGCTGCTGTTTGCAACATATGTCTCAAGCGTATATCGCGTGGCCAAAACATCAGCCGCTTGGGTACCACATGCCTGACCAGACATATGTTGACCTGCCATGCAGCTCGTTGGCAAGCCTACCTCAAAGACCCACACCAAAGAACCAAGCGGACCTCTCCTTGCACCGCATCAGCTGGGATCTCCAACCCCACTATAACTTCAGTCCTCTCTGAAACATGCACTGAGAGGAATGAAGGTGTAGAATTAGGTGTGTCACAGCCAAGTACTTGCGCCCACTCTGCTAGCAGTACACCGACGTCCGATTCTAGCAGGCAAATTTCCCTGCCCCAGCTGCTGGACCGTCGAAAGAAGTTCACTCCCAGCCATCCACATGCCCAGCGGTTGAATGCTAGCTTGGCTAAATTGCTAGCGCTTCAACTGCTGCCTTTTCAGTTGGTAGACTCGGCCCCCTTCCGTGAGTTTGTGCAATGTGCGGTTCCTCAGTGGCAGGTTCCCAAACGCCACTTTTTCTCACGGAAGGCTATTCCGGCTCTCTACCGGCATGTGGAAGGCAATGTCTTGGCCTCGCTGGACAGGGCGGTCAGCGGTAAGGTGCATATTACCGCTGACTCATGGTCCAGCAGGCATGGACAGGGACGTTACCTTTCTTTCACGGCCCATTGGGTCACTCTTTTGGCAGCTGGGAAGGATTCAGGACAAGGTGCAGTAGTGTTGGAGGTTGTCCCACCGCCACGCCTCCAAAATGCTACTACTGGTTGTGACACACCTCTCTCCTCCACCCCCTCCTCTTCTTCTTCCTCCATGGCCTCTTCCTGTGGTTTGTCCTATGAACCAGCGGTGCTCCGTAGCCGTTCACGGGGCTACGCAAGTACGCAGGCAAAAAGATGCCATGCCGTGCTTGCGCTGGTGTGTTTGGGGGACAGAAGCCACACTGGGGCAGAGGTCCTGTCTGCTCTGCAGGGCCAGGCCGAGAGGTGGTTGACGCCACGCCAGCTTAAGCCAGGAATGGTGGTTTGCGACAATGGCACCAACCTCCTCTCCGCCCTCCGACAGGGACAACTGACCCATGTGCCCTGTGTGGCTCACGTCCTTAACCTGGTGGTGCAGCGCTTCTTGGGCAGGTACCCGGGCTTACAGGATGTCCTGAGGCAGGCCAGGAAAGTCTGTGTGCATTTCCGCAGATCTTATAATGCCAGTGCTCGCCTGGCTGAGCTGCAAAAGGAGTTGAACCTGCCCAAGAACCGCCTTATATGTGACATGCCCACCAGGTGGAACTCAACGTTGGCCATGCTGCAGCGGCTGCACACGCAGCAGAGGGCCATCAATGAGTACCTGTGCGACTACGGCACCAGGACAGGGTCAGGGGAGCTTGGTTTTTTTTCTCCACGCCAGTGGGGCATGATCAGGGATGCATGCACTGTCCTGGCACCATTTGAGGAGGCCACGAGGATGGTGAGCAGTGACAGTGCATGCATCAGTGACACTGTACCTCTTGTCCACCTGTTGGAGCACACGCTGCGTGGAATAATGGACAGGGCACTTGAGGCAGAACAGAGGCAGGAAGAGGAGGACTTCCTTGCCTCTCAAGGCCCCCTTTACCCAGACAGTGTTCCTTCTGTCCCACCCATCGCACAGGAAGAGGAGGAGGAGGAGGAGGATTGTGTCAGCATGGAGGTGGAGGCTGGCACTCAGCATCATCAGCAGCAGTCTTTTAGGGATGATTTACAGTCCCAAGAAACCAGTGGACTTGTACGTGGCTGGGAGGAGGTGGCTGCGGATCATGTCGTCCTTAGTGACCCAGAGGACTCCGGAGCGAATGCCTCAGCAAACCTACGCTGCATGGCCTCCCTGATCCTGCAAAGTCTGCGGAAGGATCCTCGTATTCTTCGGATCAAGGAGAGGGACCATTACTGGCTGGCCACTCTCCTTGATCCACGGTACAAGGGTAAGGTTGCGGACCTTATGTTACCGTCGCAGAGGGAGCAGAGGATGAGACAACTCCGGGAGGCCTTGCAGAAAGGTCTGTGCAACGCGTTCCCAGAGACTGGGAGGTTGCAAACTCCTGGTCCTGGACAACGAGTTGCTGAGGCTTCGGCCAGTCAAAGAAGGAGCGGTGGGGAAGGTGGCCGTCTGACCGATGCGTTCAGACAATTCTTTAGTCCGCAGCCCCAAAGTATGATCGGTTCCAGCAACCATCGCCAGCGTCTGATAAACATGGTGCAGGAATATCTAGGGGCAAGGTCAGACTTGGACACCTTCCCCACCGAAAATCCTCTGGCTTACTGGGTCTTGAGGATGGATCACTGGCCAGAGCTTGCACAGTATGCAATTGAGCTACTGGCCTGTCCTGCATCCAGCGTTCTTTCGGAACGCACATTCAGTGCTGCTGGAGGATTTGTCACGGATCACAGGGTGCGCCTGTCCACCGACTCGGTTGATCGACTGACTTTCATCAAGATGAACCAGTCTTGGATCACCACCAGCTACCACACACCTGATGCTGATATAACAGACTAATTGATTTTAAAATGTCACATCCCTTCAAGACTGATGCTGATGCTGAGTGCCTGTGCTGTTATGTTGACTGGCTATCCTCCTCCTCCGAGTCCTCAATGATACGATTGATGATGATAGCTTGGAAGATCATTTTTGTTTATGGGTGCCGCCACCAGTGCCTAACGCCCAATTTTTCAGCCCCTGTTTAACAGGGGCGTGTAATTACAATTTTTGAAGCAATACTTTGCAACAGGGCTCATTGCTGTGCTCCAAGTACAGTATCTGTGAGGAGTTGCAGTGTTGTGCCACCAGTGCCTAAGGCCCAATTTTTCAGCCCCTGTTTAACAGGGGCGTGTCATTACAATTTTTGAAGCAATACTTTGCAACAGGGCTCATTGCTGTGCTCCAAGTACAGTATCTGTGAAGGGTTGCAGTGTTGTGCCACCAGTGCCTAAGGCACAATTTTTCAGCCCCTGTTCAACAGGGGCATGTAATTACAATTCTTGATCTAATAATTCACAGCAGGGCCCATTGCTGCACCCACCAAGAGTAACTGTCAGGGCTTACAGTGTTGTGGCACCAGCACCACCATCAAAGGCCCAATTTTTACTACCACTGTTCAACAATTATATGTAATTAAAATTCCTGATATAATAGTTGACAGCAGGGCGTTCCAGCACCAACCAAGAGTAACTGTGAGTGCTTACAGTGTTGTGCCAACACCAACAACTAAGGGGCCTATTTCTGCAGAGTATATACGGCAGGTCCCTACTTTCAAACATCCAACTTACAAACGACTCCTACTTGCAAACGCAAGAAGACAACAGGAAGTGAGAGGAAATCTACCACTAGGAAGGAAAATTCTCTCCTGTAAGAATAAATATGGGAGAAAGGTGTCTCCTCTGTACTGATGCTTTATCAGCAATCCTTGTTTCAAGAAAAACACCACATTTCAAAAACAGTTGTCATTAGGACGGAAAGTGAGGTGAAATGTTCTGAACAGGGGCACAGACAGCAAAAGAAATGTTACAGGGGTGATAACCCTTACCTATGTTTTCCAAAAAGTTTAAAAATAGATTTTTGGTCTGGAGCTACACTTCAACAATGTACCTGTTCAAAATTACAAACAGATTCTACATAAGAACAAACCTACAGTCCCTGTCTTGTATGCACCGCCTGTATACGGCTGTTCAGAGTATATAGGGCCTTTTTTATTTTATGTGCGGGGTTCCCCTTAATATCCATACAAGACCCAAAGGGGCTGGTAATGGGCTGGGGTAGGGGGGGGGTCATGGGGTAGCTATGCCATTTTTCTTAAAGATTTTCATCCATATTACCGGGACCAGACATTACATTAAAGCCGCAAGCAGTTTTAAATGGCTTTTTTTTCCTTTAGAAGTGTCATTTTGTGCAGGGACAGTTCTAAACACGGGAAACACGTGGCACTTCACAGGCATACTTTAGACACCCCCCAGGTACGATATTTAAAGGAATATTTGACTTTTTTTTTTTCACTTTATGCATCATTAAAATGACTGCTCCCGGAAAACGACCGTTTTTAAAACTTATTTTTGCATTGATACATGTCCCCTGGTGCAGAACCCGGGTTCCCAAACCCTTTTTAGGACAATAACATGCATAATAGTTTTTATAATTAGCACTTTAGAATTCGAACGTTCGCATCCATTGTATTTAATAGGGTTCTAATGTTCGTTCGAACTTTCGGTCCGTTCGCGGGTTCTGGTGCGAACCGAACCCGGGGGTGTTCGGCTCATCACTAGTTGGCACTGATAGGCAGCACTGATAGGCGGCACTGATGGGCACTGATTGGCAGCACTGATGGGCCCTGAGTGGCACTGATTGGCAGCACTGATTGGCACTGATAGGCAACACTGATTGGCAGCACTGATGGGCACTGATAGGCACTGATAGGTGGCATTGGCTGGCACTGATTGGCAGCACTGATTGGCACTGACAGGCGGCACTGATTGGCACTCACAGGTGGCACTGATTGGCACTGATAGTTGACAGTGGTTGGCACTGATTGGCAGAACTGATTGGCACTAACAGATGGCACTGATTGGCACTGATAGGTAGCATTGGTTGGCACTGACTTGCACTGACAGGTGGCATGGATAGGCACTGATGTGCACTGGCAGGTGGCATTGATTGGCACTGATAGGTGGCACTGATTGTAACTGATGGTGGCACTGATTGTGGTGGCACTGATTGGAAGCACTGATAGGCATCACTGATGGGCACTGATTGGCACTGATAGGTGGCATTGGTTGGCACTGATTGGCAGCACTGATTGGCATTGAAAGGTGGCACTGATTGGCACTGACATATGGCACTCATAGGTGGCATTGGTTGGCACTGATTGGCACTGATGGGCATTGATTGGCGGCACTGATAGGTGGCACCGATTGGCAATGAAAGAGGGGAGGGGGAGTTTCACATTGAGCAGTCAGCGAGGCTTGTAAGAGCCGCTAAGTGCGTGAAACTGTGATGTCATGTAACTGCTTGCAGAGAGAGAGCCAGCTGTCAAAACTCAGCGGTGATGTCGGGGGTGGGTGGGACCGAAAAGCTATCAAACCCCAGCCATTCCGCCCAGCCCATATCTCGTTGGCTAGTGTTTGATAGCTGTTCGGTCCCGCCCACTCCGACATCACCGCCAAGTTTTGACAACTGGTCTCTCTCTCTGCAAGCAATTACATGACATGACAGTTTCACGCACTTAGCGGCTCTTACAAGCCTCTCTGACTGCTCAATGTGAAACTGTTCCACAGGCAGGGGGCTATACACTCTCTTGCAGCATTTCACAGCAGATCTCAGGAGATAGCCGACATGCAGGGGGTAATTAGGGTTTGCTTGATCACACCCGGCACACCCCCTGCACATGCCTATGACCTATAAATTATAACTGGTATTTGGAGAGAAATGCTATTTTCACATAATTTGGGTAGACGTGTTTAATAAGACCTAAAGTGGACCTTCAACCTAAATTACAACTTTTTCCGTCTGCCTTCTCCCCCTGTCAGGATTCAGCAGCTGGGAGACCAGATACACTATATTGCCAAAAGTATTGAGGCACCTGCCTTTACACGCACATGAACTTTAATGGCATCCCAGTCCTAGTCCGTAGGGTTCAATATTGAGTTGGCCCACCCTTTGCAGCTATAACAGCTTGACTTCTTCTGGGAAGGCTGTCCACAAGGTTTAGAAGTGTGTCTATGGGAATGTTTGGCCATTCTTCCAAAAACGCATTTGTGAGGTCAGGCACTGATGTTGGACGAGAAGGCCTGGCTCGCAGTCCACAGATCCAAACATGGATTTAGGTCTTGACTTTGACTGGGCCATTCTAACACATGAATATGCTTTGATCTAAACCACTCTATTGTAGCTCTGGCTGTATGTTTAGGGTCATTGTCCTGCTGGAAGGTGAACCTCCTCCCCAGTCTCAAGTCTTTTGCAGACTCTAACAGGTTCTCCTCTAAGATTGCCCTGTATTTGGCTCCATCCATCTTCCCATCAACTCTGACCAGCTTCCATGTCCCTGCTGTAGAAAAGCATCCCCACAACATGATGCTGCCACCAACATGATGTTTCACGTGGGGATGGTGTGTTCAGGGTGATGTGCAGTGTTAGTTTTCTGGCACACGTAGCATTTTGCTTTTAGGCCAAAAAGTTTAATTTTGGTCTAATCTGACCAGAGCACCTTCTTCCACATGTTTGCTGTGTCCCCCACATGGCTTCTTGCAAACTGCAAACGGGACTTCTTATGTCTTTCTTTCAACAATGGCTTTCTTCTTGCCACTCTTCCATAAAGGGCAGATTTGTGGAGTGCACGACTAATAGTTGTCCTGTGGACAGATTCTCCCACCTGAGCTGTGGATCTCTGCAGCTCCTCCAGAGTTACCATGGACCTCTTGGCTGCTTCTCTGATTAATGCTCTTATTGCCCGGCCTCTCAGTTTAGGTGGACAGCCATGTCTTGGTAGGTTTGCAGTTGTGCCATACACTTTCCATTTTCAGACGATAGATTGAACAGTGCTCTGTGAGATGTTCAAAGCTTTCTAACCTAACCCTGCTTTAAACTTCTTCACAACTTTATCCCTGACCTGTCTGGTGTGTTCCTTGTTCTTCGTGATGCTGTTTGTTCACTAAGGTTCTCTAACAAATCTCTGAAGACTTCACAGAACAGCTTTATTTATAGTGAGATTAAATTGAACACATATGGACTCTATTTACTAATTAGGTGACTTCGGAAGGCAATTGGTTCCACTAGATTTTAGTTAGGGGTATCAGAGTAAAGGGGGCTGAATACAAATGCACGCCACACTTTTCACATATTTATTTGTAAAAAATCTTGAAAAACACTTGCAATCTCCCGTCCAGCGCTGACATCATCGCAGCGGCCGGCCGGCTTTTCCCATGCTCGTTTTTAATTTGTTTGATGTAAGTAGCCATCTTTTTATCTAATAAAATTGCTGTTGGACGGTACACACTATGTGGTTTCCCCTCTCATTTCCATGATTGGCGTCTATTGAGTTCCAAACAGTGCAGGAGTTCCATCCCTGGAGGTCTGTCTGCTACGAGGAAGCGGGTCATTTACAGTTTGGCACTGCTTAAGCTTGCCTCTGGTAAGCACAATATCTTGGTGGTGGTGCACGTGTGCATTTGGTGGTATTAGGAGTTCACTCTTCTTTTGGATACCCTGCATTGCAAGTTTCACTGATCAGGATTATATGGACTTATATGTGGACATTCATTTTTTGACCTATCATTACTCAAACAGTGGGGTCAATTTTCACTGATGTGTTTGGTTCACTATGTTATTTACATATTACTTATATCAAGTTATATTTGGTTATTGATTGGTTTCACTATATTTAGGTTTGCGTAACTCTTTCTTCCCTCTTTACTGTATATTAGTGTTTGGTCTACACATATGAGTTTGCTGCAATTTTAGGGTCATTCATTTATTAATTCATTTATCAATTATATTTTTTTTAGCGCGGTATACCCCTCTTCCTAAGAAATGCTATCTGCCTGGCTGTCATGTTAAATCAATGATGTTAGTAGTCATTGCCCCAGGGCTAGTATGAAGATCAGGAGTTTGGACTTTTAATCCAGGATAATGTCTCATACAGTATGGTATTGGATCAGCATAACAGTCAAACAACTAGCATTTTCTGGAGATAAGCAATGACAGTCCATTAATTTCTCTTAGAATAGGTTACCTTTAATAATTTTTATGGCCATGTGTTTTTCTCTAAAGACTTTTTTTTGTGCTGTGATTTAACAGAACTTTCTTGTGGGCCTACATTCAGGTAGGGGTGAAGCTACAAAAAGACAAGTGATTTTATACAGCAAACCGTTCGTGCTTAAACCACCCCAACAGGCATAGTGTATGTAGGTATAAAAATTACAATTATTCAACAGATACATAGATTGGATAATGTGCAGCCCTTAAAGCAAATAAAAATAGTCAACAATATTTATAGTCAACTGCCATGCATAAGACAGTACAAATTTAATGGACGGTATGTAAACGAACAATAAACCTGTGGAATGGAAGTAATGTTGCATATATAAAATATTCATAAAGCAGAATCCATCAGTGGTTTGAATGCTTTATAAAAAATGAAACTTATTGCGAAGGGCAAACTATAAATCTGTTGTATGTTAGGCAGCAAGGATAGAATTTGATTGCTGATCAAATTGTATCTGAATGAATTTTTTTTTTTTAATAGAATAGTGAAGAGATTAGTGCCTGTTGCACCCCACATTTGATTGTAATATCTGTCCTTTTTTTTTCATGCTCAATAAATTTATTCTGATTAAAAAAAGAATAGTGAAGAGATTCTGCTAGTGCTGGTGGCCATTGTCACCTTCACGGAGAGGTAGGGAAAATACGAAATTTAGTGTTGTCATAAAAGCAATATAATCTTCCAATGAGAGATACTTTTACTAATGACATCTGTCTAAGAAGGCATTTCCCTCTCTTTGGGGAGATTTCTCATTTGCTATAGTTAATTTTAATACAATTTATCAAAGGCCAAAACTGGTG
Organism: Rana muscosa; assembly: GCA_029206835.1. NCBI lineage: Eukaryota > Metazoa > Chordata > Amphibia > Anura > Ranidae > Rana > Rana muscosa. The sequence continues at coordinate 188,956,050 of CM055122.1, read as the reverse complement.
GACACAACAGGAAATGGAAGGAAATCCATCCAAAGGAAATGCCCACTTGCTGTCGTTGGGAGAGTTGCCGTCTATTGCTGTTTTGGTGACAATCAAAACTTAGTGTTTTCCTCACTTTCAGTCTCAGTAACAACTATCACCAGGACAAACATATGGCGAATAAACTTAAATAAGCCACATAAGGTAATAAAAACTCCACTGGGGTTTTAAAATAGCGATACGCCATATATAAAACTTTTCAGCTTTTCAGGGCTGGCGAGTCGAGGCTCTGAACCCCCGCACCAATTTTATGCACACAGAGATTCTTAGTACTTCTTCATCCTTAAGCCTGGTCAGGAATCACTAATTGCACTTTACTCGAGTCCTCAACCTCCCAGTGGTTACAGGACTAATCTATAGGGGATTCCGTTCAACACATGAGGACCATAGGAATGGGTGACTAGAGGACCAACATCCCCAAACAAGCACTAAGGCTGGCCATATATTATACAATTTTCGTATTCAATTTCCTTTAGATTTACCTTCAACTATGTAGTGCAAGGACCTGCCTGATTGCATACAAATTGAAAGTGTTTAGGTTTGACCTCATATTATATGGTTTTGGTAAATGTAAAGGAAAATTGTACAAGAAAATTGTATAATGTATGGACAGCCTTACTCCTGCCCCGAACTGGATGCTAGATTACTCTTTCCCCTAGGTATTGGTTTGTGTCTCACAGAGACCTTACAACCAGTCCAGCATATTTAACAGCAACATTGCTCATCACACCAGGCTGTCGAGAAATGGTTAATTAGCCAAGTTTATCTTCAAATGCTGAACATCTTTGCTGAACACATCACATGAGACATTTTTTGATGTAATGTTCTTTTACTGAGCATATAAACAGTTTACACAGTAAATGTCAACTTAGGGTTTATGCTTTATAGTCCAAAAGCATGGAAAGACAATGTCCAAACTTATAGCACAGTTCCAAAAACATGGCTGGCCAATTTTCACAAATGTTGCTATTGTTTGGGTGTCTTAAAAGGGGTGCTGTGATGCTCACAAGGCTGTATTAAAAGGACTGCTCCAAAATTCACTCTCCCCAATTCCTGCTGTTGGCCTTAGGCCTACCTGCGTACCCCAAAAGGAAACGCTTGCTAGTCTCTCTATTGCTCCATTTCTAATCTACAGCCATACTCAATTTTCCAGATCTTCCCTGCCTGTAAATATTACATGACTGGTCCTTCCCTATGACAGACAAGAGACTAGTAAGGCAGGATCAGCTAACAGGGTATAACCCCCCATTACATACTCCATTTATAAAAAATAAATTTCTCTGTATAATCTTATGGGGAGTCCATCAGTAGCTCAACTGAAATGCAGAGGTAAGTCTGTCACAGCTGTTTCTGGAGTTTGGGGAGATCTCCCATACAGAAGTACAGACCTGGTTGGGGTTCAAAAACTTCATACAAGATAGAGCAATAAATATCGGGTTGCATTTTTCTTTAAATCTCTGCTTAGCATATGCAAATTACAATGTGTTGAATTTTTTTATGTACAAACTAAACTTCTATATCATTAAATGTGTGCAGTACACGGTGAATCCTGTGAATAGTTAAGAGCATAAAAGCTACAGCATTTTCACAGAGAGTACTTTCATAACTTACAGTACATGGATATTTTCAATTATGTGAGTCAATTTGCGGTAAACTTCCTCATGTAATAGAGAAGATTCATATCCCCTTCTTCTATTCTGCTCCATAAGCGCAGAATCCATTCTGTTCAGCAAACAATGGATGATTTAGTCGTTTATGGCTCACATTTGTCTTTTCATTGCAGTTCCTGATATGTGGAGTGTGCGGCATTTTCTGTGCAAAAAAAAAATCTGGACTCATAGTAAGTGCCTCTGTTTGAAAGCGTGGCTATAAAATAAGCATGTTAAACTGTAATTAACTTTTAAATGATGCCTGCAATATCTGTGCAGAATTAGACAATATTAATCCACCTGTCAAAGGTAGAATTGCTTGGCATAAAAGAATAATTTAACCAAAACTGTAAACACAGTGATACTTTCAGTAGTAAATCACACTATAAAATCTAATCTTTTTACCTAACAGAAGAAATTCATAAAGTAAAATAAATTCTGGTAAAAGTGTGCCTGTTCCAGAACGGGCAAGGTTGTAGTTGTTATAGGCAATGCTGGAGAAGTGTTTTATATACAGGAGTGTCAATAAGACGTATAAACACAATTTTGTTCTGAACAAAAAAAGGAATATTTTCTATGTGCAAAAGAGGAGCACTGGAGGCAGGAGAGAGCCTATGTTAGTTGCCGCCTGAGGCAAGTGTGTTTGTTAACATCCAGATTGCTAGGATGCTGGCACAGCAACAAATGACACTGTGGCATGGCCAGCGGGTGCCTGTGCCATAACAACCAATGTCGCTTTGCATCCAGCTGCTGAAATTGTGGCAACTAACTCAGTAACGCAGGTCTTATGTACACTCCACCCTCAGGGCTGCCCTATTGGCATCATGCCCCTGGCTGAAGGGTTTAACAGTGGGCAGAATCTGCAGGATAGGATTGTTAGAGGGTATGACAGTGGGCAGTATCTACAGGGCAGGAGTGTTAAAGGATATAACAGAGGTTGGCATCTGCAGGACAAGAATGTTAGAGGGTATAACAGTGGGCAGTGTCTGCAAGACCGGAATGTTAGATGGTATGACACTGGGCTGTATCTGCAGAACAGAAGTCTTAAAGGGTACAGCAAAGAGAAGTATCTGTGGGACAGGAGTATTAAAAGCTATGACAGTTTTTAAAGGGTATGACAGTGGACAGTATCTTAAGGACAGGACTGGAGTTCTATAGAGTATGATAGTGGTCAGCATCTACAGCTTCTTTTTTCAACCAGGGTGGCCCAGGCACCCTGGGGTGCCTTTAGGTGTCTTCAGGGGTGCCTTGGCAAAATGCCCAGGAATTACCCAAAAATTGTACACAAGCCAGTGGGTGGATCAAGCCTGCCTATTATTTAAATAAAGCCACGAGTTTGAATTGTGAACCATTACAACCTTCCAGCCACCAGTGTCCTAGCAACCAATGACCTAATCTGTTGATAAGGAGGATGTTGGGTAATTGCACAGCATATTTGTTTGTCCCTCCCCTGCACCTCTCCATCAACTCTGAAGTCACATTAGCTGAATGAGGGAGAGAAACTGAGGCAGAAGAGAAACATTGGAATACTAATCAGGACTAGTATGCAAAGGTGGACTAGTATGCTTTGGAAGAATAATCTTCTCTAACATTGGGTGTCCTACGTGTGTGGTTGTTGCTGCGTTATGTACGGTAAAACTATTTTGTTTTTAAACTTTAGAATGGGTGCCTCAAGATTGTAAGGAATTTTAAAGGGTGCCTTGACTGAAAAAAAGGTTGAGAAACACTCATCTACAGGACAGGACTGGAGTGCTAGGGTGTATGGCAGTGGGCAGTGGCACAAAAAGCTTTTTTAATTCCCTCATAATGTCAAAGGGTGTCATTCATCAAGATACAAGTTAGGTATTCAACAAGTGCAAAGAAAATAGCTAGCAATGTTATATTTTGACATTTCAGCAGCTTCTCAATTGTTGTCAATATTTTTTTGGGGGGATCTGAGCTGTTTTTGAATGCTATTATCACTGACCTTTATATGTTCTTCGACAGGATAATAGGTCGTTGCTATTTTTTGTACAATGCACAGATGTGTTATTATATTTCTTGTTTTCCACCTTTTAGATGATTCTTTTTTCTGCCTGCTGCATCTGTGGACTCATTGGAGGCATCCTGAACATTCAGTTTCTAAGAGCTCTGTCCAAGAGGTCCTCCTTGCACCTTGCTTCCTTGTCCCTCGCATGTATAGGCATCAGCGGATGCACCATCTCCACTTGGCTTACTTGTCGCTTGGCCAGTTATGAGCAAAGGAGGATGTTTCTAGAAAGAGAACACTCACTTCATCACTCTCATGAAATGACAGAAAAGGTAATGAAATATTAGTTTCTTGGATAGCTGAACTAAACATTGCTCTGACAAATGCTATGTGTTGTATTAAGTATGGGGTAAGTGAAAAGTGCTCATTATTAGTTTTTACTCTACAGCAGAAAATGACAGCTGGAATCAGAATGGTTGTTGCAATCAATAGCTTTTGTTTTCCCTTGTTTTTGCACTCAGCCTGGATATGTCATGATAATATCAGTGACAGTAAGATACCCAAACAAATAAATGAATAAATGATAAGCAATGTAGGCCAATTCATAGCACTGATGTACTGGATGTACTTTGATAAATTATATGTGGTTATATATATTGTGCAAATATATAGTATCTACAGAATATTAATACTGTAGCGTTACTCATTTGATTACATTTGTAAGGAAAGTTGTGTGTCATTATTTCAAAATTACTACAGTAAAACATTTTTTTATGAATGGGGACAAAAATTTGCTCTTTAGTCATATTTGCTTAGAAAATTTTAAATAGTCGATTTGCATTCATGGCTATTTTTACCATAATAGTACCCACAGGCTAGTGCCTAGGGCAGTGGGGTAAAATGGTCAGCATGTAAGAAGGATTTACTGTATATACTCAAGTATAAGCCGACCCGAATATAAGCCGAGGCACTAATTTTACCTAAAAAAACTGGGAAAACGTATTGACTCGAGTATAAGCCTAGGGTGTCCATCTGCATGCCTCACTTTGCCTCACTGTGTCCATGTGCATGCCTCACTGTGTCCATGCCTCACTGTGTCCATGCCTCACTGTGCCCATGACTAGACTGAGGTTTAACATGGGAGTCTATGAAAGGGGTGCCCGGCTTTGAAAAATCGGTGCTCCCCGGCCGTAGGTCCCCCGGACAACAAACTTTGCACACCTGTAGAGGAAGAGTGGGGCAACGTATGTGCCACATTTGGGGTCCAGGGGACCTACGGCTGGTCAGTTACGGGTCCCCAAAGTCCGGGAGATCAGGCGCAAAAAGGTGACTCGAGTATAAGCCGAGGGGGCATTTTCAGCACAAAAAAAGTGCTTAAAAACTCGGCTTATACTCGAGTATATACGGTACGTATTTTTGGTTGTTCAATAAAAACCCTTTTTGATAAAAAAAAAAAAGGATTTACCTTTGTGCCTTTTATTTTTGTCCCATTTTGTTGCAGTGTTTGCATCACTAGCACTGCCCTACAGGCAGACTGGATATAGTTAGAGGGTGGAGCTAAAGGAGGAGTTAGTTGGAGGAGTGATGAAGAGTCCAATGAGAGAGTTGCAGGGTAACCGCATGCTGCAGCCATCTCATGGGCTTCAACTGTTATTGATTTCTCTGTTCTTTGTACTGGGCCCTTATGGGAACAGCATTCTCAGGATCATAACAGAAGATTGGGTTTATAGACTGCATTAAGACGTTTGAAGCCTTTATATTGTGCCTTTTGTACCATGCCATTATTTGGAAGTTGTAATGTTTTCTTATCTGAGAAAACAGTACAAACTGTGTAGGGGATTCTTTTTTTGTTAGAGTGATGGTGGTGTCAGAGGGGAGTGTTGATCATTTCAAAAAACTTTTAAATAGGCATGCTAGTGAATGCAATATACAGGGATATGGGAAAGGGTAGAAACAAAATTACCAACACACTCATACACCCACACCCACACAGGTTGAACTGGATGAACTAATGTCTTTATTCAACCTTACCAACTATGAAATTATGAACAACTTCTGTCTAGATGTGTTGTTATTCATAAAGGATGCCTATGTTTTCAAGTGTCAGCATTTGAAATAGTTCTGAACAAAGTCAGGCTGCAGGTGGCTGGTTACAGTCTCATAATACGCTGGACTGGTTTTAGTCACAAGGTCCTGAAAAAATGGAAACCTGGTCAGGTCAAGAGCTCATGGTGGCTAACTAAGAAGAGATCTATCTTTCTGTCAGTAAGAAAAGGACCAACTGATAGCAACACGAGTTAGGTGACCTGGGCCTCCATGACAAATGGGCCTCAGATGTGCAGCCAGACATTGTGAGCTCTAGCCTGGAACCACAGGAAAATACAAGGCCTTGCAAGTAAATAAATCCTGAACAATAAAAGGTCTTGATACTTCTGTGGTCTGGGGGATGGCGTTATGGGGTTTTTAACTCATCATCTGTACACATAGGAGCAGACAGTTGGTGTTTGGGTACAGGCCTGGGCTAGGAATGGGCTTAACAACCTGGCCCCTTAGTGAACTATACCTCTAACTTGCTAATGATAGTAGCGTTGTTGGCAGGATTGGCCTCCTGGCATAACATGGCACTTGTTGGTGAGATCCTAAAAGATTCTAGAATATACTAAAATTTACTAGAAGCCTTGAGGAAGTGCTGGTACCTAGCTAAAGGATTACTGTACATATTAGGAGTGGATGGGGCACTCAGTGGTGTCTCTCGTGTCTTTGAGCAGCAATGGCTTAACTTGATGGAAGAAGGCTAGGGCACAACCAGAAAGGCTTTGAAGGTTGTATTTATTAGGCCCTAGACTGGCGTTGGATACTGGTCTAAGATTTGTGCCACAGAAAGGTTATGCTTTTTGCAACCAGGTGATGTATGACTCTTTTTTGCCTGAATGTGACCAGGTAACTCCAACAATGTCTCTGTGAACAAGGTGTAGTTTCTGCTGTGCGTTCTTGTCCAACCTGTTTCTGGATCAGGCTGAGCCCCAAGACCTGTGAATTTAGGGTGGATTGTGAAAAGACAATCTCTAAGCTGGCAATCCCAGAGATGGTAAGGTCCCCAGGCCTCGATGTGTTAATGCCCAATTTCCTCATACCCGCTGGGGCTGAGACAGGGGATCCTGAAGAAGAATGCTGTGGCTAGTGAAGTGTCTGTACAGACTAACTTTGCAGAGGGACCAACTGAGCTGCCTGCACTAGTGGAATGAATAGAGTGCAAGGGTCAGGAGTAATGCACAGTGTGTATGTCAGTGGTGGATTTAGGAATGCATAACACAGAGTGCAGGGGTCAGGGGTTTGCAATGCACAGCGTGCAAGGGTCCAGGGTATATAATGCAAAGAGTATGGCCCCTTTCACACGACAAGCCCGCTCAGATCCGCCTGTCCGTTTTTCAGGCGGATCTGAGCGGGCCACCCTTTGACTCCTATGGGCAGGCGGGTGTCAGCGAAGATGTGTCCGCTGACATCCACCTGCCATCTGATCCACTTAAGACAGACATATGGTGATAGGTTCAGCCATCCGTCTGGCGGATCGGATCAGATGAGATCTGATGAAAACGGACATGCTGTCTGTTTTCGGACGATCTCCCCATAGAAATCAGCAGGGCACTGATAGGTCCCTCTCTGCTCAGTGAGCAGAGATGGACCTGTCATCCACCGGCTCAGCAGAGATCAATGGAGCGATCTCCCGCTGAGCTGGCAGACTCAGCTGAGCGGATCTGTCCCCATGTGAAATGGATTTTAAAGTGTCAGGAGTATGTGATGTGCAAATTGCTGCAGTCAGTGCTCTGTTTAGGAGTACATACTACACAGAGAGCAGGGTCAGGAGTAAGTTATGCACAGAATGCAGGGGACAGGACTGTGTAACAGTCAGTAGTACAAACCAAAAAGAGTGCAAGAGTCCAGGGTGGGTAACACACAATGTAGGGGTCAGGAGAGTGCAAAATTCCCCCTCTGCCAACAACTATTCTCCCCAACTTTTCCCTTTCAACAAAAATCACCACTCTTTCCCTCAAAAAAATCTAGCAGGCTCACCTCGATTCTCCCAATAGAAATTCTTTCCCCCAAATTCCTCCTCCCAGCACAAATCCCCCCAAACCCCTCTCCCAGTACAAATCCTTCCACCCCTGAAGTCCTTTCTCCCAGCACAAATCCTACCTCCCCACTAAAATCCCCCTTCTTGCACAAATCTTTTTCCCCACCAAATCCCCCCGAGCACAAATCCTCCTTCCCTCCAACCCTCCCAGGACAAATCTACCCCTTTCCTCCCAGCACAAATCCCCCAATCCCTATTTTAGTACAAATTCTCTTCCCCCTGGACACCCCATACCAGAACAAATACTCTTCCCCCAATCCTCTTTCCATTTCAGCACAAATTTCGGTGTCCCTCCTCCTCAAATCCCCCATTCGAACACAAATCCCTTCTCCCAGCACAAATCCTTTTTTCCCTTCTAGCACATTTTCTGCCCCCAGCCACCCTTCCCTCCCACCTTCAAACACCAATTCTCTCCCCTCCCAAATCACCCCCAGAACAATTCCCCTGTCCTTTCCTCCAGCACAAATTTTTCTTCCTTCCCCCCCACCCTGCCAGGTCATTGTGTCCCCTCAAGTGCAATTGTCAGATCTCAAATACAGCGCTGCTCACTCCAGGAGGACGTCCCTTCTCCCCAACTCCTCCTTCTGTTGTATGTGATGCATGTCAGAACCGAGGAGTAGCCTAGTGGAAGATTCCCTTAGCCCTGCTGTGTATTATTGTGACAGGCAGCTGGCATCTCTCCCTGCTGACATCCTGTCACAGTGGGCAATTGTGCCAACAGGGATATAAGGCATATACAGCAGTGGAGCCAAGTGCCAGAACTCACTCTGGCAAGGGGCTCCATGATTTAAGCCCGGGTCCCTTGGGCACTGGGACTTTGTTGGAATCCAGGATGGTTGTAAGGTACGCATTATTGCATTTTTAAATGTAAGTAGCGTTGTGCAGCTGTGCTCATGTGCTAACAAGGAGTTTGCTGATAGAAAGAGAAAGCATTGTGACAGAGAGATGGGCTCATCAGTCTGTGGCTTCTCCTTTCACTGTCTAGTCACTTAGCCAAGGGTGGAAAGGACACCTATGTTACTAAACTGCAGCAAAGGAAAATTAGATCCCCTGCCCTATAAAACAGGACTGTGCTGTGTAGTAGAGCTGTGCAAATTTCAGAACTGAATGGACAGTAATACACTATAGATCCTTTGGCTCGTAAATAGTTGTTACATGCATATGTATTTCATCTGTATATTTAGGTACTTGTTTGGAGTTTAGCTTTAATGATTTGCATAAGAATGTTAAATGTTCACAACTATCTATTGCCAATGGAGATCCTTCAATTGTATTTAGGTATGTCAAAATTCCTACTTGATATTAAAGAACTGCTTGGTGTTTTCAGGTTAATGAGAAACAAATCAGTCCACAAATCAGACTAAGTTGTGCATTTCACATTTTTTTATGCATGCAGATTTATCAATGCCCAAACTAATTTTATTGACCACGAATTACAATTGACTGGATTCCTGAACTGTGTGAATCTCTTTGAATTATACACATCTAAATGCAAATATTCAGGTAAATCTGACTTTGTGAATTACTGATTCTTCTGATTTGATCTCTAATGTTGGGTCATTAAATAAACAAAAAATAAGAGAGAAATTTCAATAAACATCAGCAAACCTGTACAGCTAATACTTTTCATTGTTTGCAACTTATAGGTTGATAGGACAACATAAGGTTAATGAAAATAAGTGACATCCTGCTAATAAGGTACAGTGGCAAGTCTATTTGGGTTCCATGATTTTCATAAATTCTTCTGGGTGAGGGGGGTTGAAGACTGTATGCAGTAAGCTACTTAAGAGAATGGGGACTCTAGGGACAGAGGGTACAGTCCCTGTTCATGAAGATGCTGCTATGTCAAGCTGTGTCATATTAAAGGGGATGTTTAGTGCTTTTGTATATACTTGTATATACTACTTTAAAAACGTATTTTCATTTTTTATGCATTTTAAATATACATTAATTGTGAGTTTACATTTACCTTTCTAAACCATTTGTTGAGCTTTAGTCTCCTTTATCATGCTTAGAGACTGATTTGTTGAAAAAATAAAGTATGTTGTCCACATAACCAAATAGCACAATAGTTCATCCCTTTTACTTCCCTTTTCTTACCTAGTCTGACAAACTTTCAATCAGAATGACAGTCTAAAACGCAACGTTTTACCTTTAGAAAACCCATAACATTCTGTGAAATTAAAGTACAACATATTGTACATTTTTAATAATAAAACAGAGATTTTATATAACTAGTAAAACAATATAAAATATTTTTAAACGTATGAACATTAAAAAAACAGATATACCTGACCCAACACCTTTTTTGTAGATCCATCCCATACTCATTCACATGGAGAGGGGGCCGGGATCTGGGGGCCCCCTTGTTAAAGGGGGCCTCCAGATTCCAACAAGACCCCTGCCTGCAGACCCCCACAACCACCGGCCAGGGTTGTGGGGAAGAGGCCCTTGTCCCCATAAACAAGGTGCTTCTTTTTTGTTTATTTTTGGTATGGGGGTTTCCCACGCTGTTTTTTAAAAAAAAATTGGTGTAGCATTCCCCTTAAAATCTGTACCAGACCCAAAGAGGCGGGGGGGACTCCACGCCATTATTTTCACAATTTGTTATTTCCAGCAATGTTTCTTTTTTACATCCAGCTGTCAGCGGAGAAAAACTGATAAGTCATCCATTGTTAAGGCCACGGCGGCTGGCTTCCCGGCCCGCTCTTTAAAAACCAACTAATGGTAAAGACGCCAGTGGCCGTCAGCTACAAAAATTTGCATCTGAACTGCATCTAAATTGCAGCTGAACTGCTGAAACTCTACCCAAAACTAAGAAAATGTTTTTGACTGGACATATACTTTAAGTATAGAGCTTATTTTGTGTACACTAACATATTTAAGCCCTTGTGTATGATCAAAATTACTATCAAATAGGAATTAAAGCGTTTACAAACAATTTTATCATATTCTTTTCTAGATTACCATCTATATAAAAAAATATATTATTTGATTTTGTGATAAGCATGTTGTTAGAGTAGATGCAAACGCTAACTAAATAACATTTAGTTTGATAAAGCTCTGTTTATCATAGACAGTATTGTAATAAACTAAAAAAAAATATTCATTGTTGTATCTCAATGCTGTTGATCTCAGGCAGCCTTTTTGCAGCACTTCCTGTCTACATAAATGTATTCCAGTGATGGCTGCTTGTCATTTCTTAGGGTCAGTTTTCTGATGGTAACAGTGGGCAATGTTTGAGAATGCATGTTGAAACAATCTCTTGTAGACTGCATTGGAAGACCATGTAACAGGGTGACAACACAGGAGCATGACTAGGAGACAAAGACAGAATGAGGGGATCCGCATGTGGCAACCAAATGGTTAACTACATTCAGTCATTGTGAGATATAGATATGTGAACATCATATATTAACTGTACACCAGAGCTCTTAATGTTGTCCCTGTATGTATTGGATCCATTTTTCTTCATCTGTTTATGTACAACAATTTTTTGATATTTTTGATATTTATTAATAAATGAATTTAAAAAAACTGTTTTCTTTATGAGTTTACAATCTTTTTAGCTGCATATAAGCCCTTGGGAGTCTCCTTTTTCCCTTTTTTGTCTAATAGTATTGGGCTAGCACCAAACAGCTTGGATAATAGAAGTTGGGTACTCTATCTTTGTTAAAGACAGAATTAGATCAACTACAGTCTTGAATATATTAGTACAAGGATTTATTTACTTTCTATATCATTTAAGTCCTTATATCTTTCATTAGGATATATTCTGTAGACCCTATTATTTGTTATTTTTCTATATTTGTAATAATTGGACAAATATCAACAACATGTATTACATATGATCTGTATGTGACTAATATATATGTCCAATAAAATACTTTGACAAGGAAAGACAGAATTAGAATTGTGTTACCCTATAACGGGCACTGCCTAAACTAGGTTCTTCATTGCAGAAAAAGTGGGTAGTATTTTAATGAATGCTGCAGATGTAAAATGCTGATAATTACTTTCTTTACATTAACAAGGTAAAGCTTTAATGATATTTAAGTGATTGAGTTTACATATACTTCAATCAATAATTTATAAACACAATTTTATAGGGCCAGTGACATTGAATGACATTGCTGCTTGCTTTTTATGTAATCTTGCTGACAATGGGCATGAATTAGTGAAGAATATATATATATATATATATATATATATATATATATATATATTCAATAACAGCAAAAACTTTCCTGATCTGAATATAAACATTCCAAGATCAGCATTACCATTGCCAGCAGCAATAAACTGTGCATGTCATTGTGCAGCATATCAATTAACTCTAATGGAACAGAAATAGAAATGACATGACTCATACTTTGCATGGCTGTGTAGTGGAGGCATTTGTCCATCACAAATAAGAGGAATTTATTTTCTGCCAATTAGAAGTGAAATTACAAGCTACTTGTAATAAAGTATAATGTGCCTGTGGAATGGAACAAAGGATATTTCCTGTGGAGACTATTTCATGCAAACAAATCTCTTGCAAAACCCAATTGATTGAAAGTGTTTATTTGTCATAGAAAGTAGAGATTAATGGTTGAAATGTGGAAGGTAGAAGCATTTCTTCTGCAAACAGGGAATTGTTCTACAATTTAGGGCTTGATCACACTGCCTGAATGCTAAACGCTTAGTGTGCAGGCAGCAGTCAGTTTTTGAATGCAGTGAAGGGAAGGAGTCATGTGTGATTCAGCACATCATACTGTTTTTACTTTTTTCTTTTTAACTTTATTTCAAGTGCATAAAGTGACACATTAATGTCTTGGCAAAGCAGGATGGGGTGTTGTGCTGCTGTGCAGTTACATGCAGTGACTGCCAGCCCAATACAAGCCAGTGGAGGCCACATAGATTTGTGAAAGTTGTGCAACTAAACCTTCTGTTGTTAATGCAATTTTTTTTTTGCTGGCTAGCTACCAAGTGTGCTTGGAAATATCTTTTGCTTACTGTGTTCAAAGTCCTTCCATATGCACTTTTCCAGTGGTGGCCCGTCCATGCAGCTGTCCTCAGAGAAAAGCCAACTCTATTAAGGAAAGATAAGGGGACAAAAAAAGGAAGCACCACCTAAGTGCAATATGTCAGATAAAAATGTTTAATCTCAAAGGAAATGCACTTACAGGACACAAGTACAAACAGGGCACATCACTGTCTCATAAAACGCAGTGAGGTCCGGTCTCAGGTCCATCTGGATCCACGGGTCTGCAGGCAAAAAGGATAGTCCATCCTGTGGCCACCAGGAAACAACAGGCTACGCGCTCGGAGACCAGCTCCTTCTAGAGGCCTGTAGAAGGAGCTAGTCTCCGAGCGCGTAGCCTGTTGTTTCCTGTCTCACCTTCCTTCCGGTGCTCTCCTTGGTTCTGGTTTCCTGTGACGTCATCATCTGTGCTCCACGCTGTATCCTGGCTGTTTCCTGGTGGCCACAGGATGGACTATCCTTTTTGCCTGCAGACGCGTGGATCCAGATGGACCTGAGACCGTACCGCACCGCGTTTTATGAGACCGTGATGTGCCCTGTTTGTACTTGTATCCTGTAAGTGCATTTCCTTTGAGATTAAACATTTTTATCTGACATATTGCACTTAGGTGGCGCTTCCTTTTTTTGTCCCCTTATCTGATCATGACAATCTTCTACCAGGCTTAAGAAATTCTGATTCTCTCCATTTTTACTACAGCAAGAGGTTACTAGCTGCATTCTTCTTTAAATTAAATCTTCAATAATCAATATAAAATAACAACTTTTTTTTTAATAGAAAAATTATGGCAATTGCTGCTTAATCAAACATGAAATATTTTCTGTCTTTATTTTAACAGGAAAACATTGAAAACATCAGCAATGGAGGACCACAGCTTGTTTTTAATGGACGAGTGTAGAACAATTTTCTATCATGCATAATGACCAATTCAATTTATACAAGAAGAAGTGAAGAGTTGTGGAACAATGTTTCTAAATTATCCAACAATGCATCCATATATCTCAGCATATTGCCATCCACTAACTGCAACCTACAAGAAGCATTGGTGTATATTACCAAAAAAGACTTGTAACAAGGTTAAACATGTGTTCTTTCTGGAAATAGGAGACACTGAAAATTATGCACAAACCTATTATTAAGCATGCTACTTTGGAAAGCACAAGGCTTCTAGAGATATATTTTGAATTTCTTTCACACCAACATGTTCACATACAATACAGCAAGCTGAGTAAATTTGTGTTTCTTTCACATTCTGATCCAACCTCAAGAGAAAGTAATATATATGTATTACGCTGTACCAGCATAATTCCAATTCTTAAATAATTTGACATGCCTTAAAGAGTGTGTAAACCCAACATTTCATATTCCTGATATGTGCCTGCTGTGCCATGTACTTGTATGCAAAAGTATCATGTTCTCTTTGTATTGCTTCCTTTGTGTGAAATCCCTGGTGTTCCTGCCAGAACATCTGCTTTCCTGTTAAACTGGCCACACCAAGCAGGAGAACACATTGTGGTAAGCTCTCTATCTGTGCTGGGAACTGAGCCTGCTCTCCTCCAATGATCAGACTTGTCTTGAAACCCCCCTCCCCCTCACAGCCTTTCACTGGGAAGATCAGTGTTCTGTTTCTTCTCCTCCTCCAGGCTCTTATGCAGCTGAGAACAGAGGGAAAGTGCTCACTTGTGAAAAGGGAAAAAAAGGCATTTAGAATGGTTTTATATCTAGACACAAATATTTTGCCTTTCATTTCTATTTTAAACTGAATGGCTGGTTTTAAAAGGTGATCATTTACAATCACTTTAAGGACCAATGGTACCTTTCCAGCAATATTCACTGTGTAGCCCCACCCAGAAGCACACAGCCATTGCCCAAAAAAGGTCCCCTCCAGGTCCTCCACTTACTGCGCATGTGTGTCTTGGTCTGGCCTGTAGCTATCCAAAGAAGTAATATCGCTGCAGTGTCTTCATGCAAACCTGTAGGAATTTTTAAATGAACATTGTTGCATCAGAAGACCCCCGTGCACATGCTTCCCTGAAAAATGTTGTATTTAGCGAACAATGACCAAATCTCTTATGGTTGCGCTTTGGCTTGTTCCTTTCCATATTCTCTTCATTTCCCTAGTGGCCAGTAGGGCTGTCCATAATACTTTGCATCTACCAGGAAAGAAAGGAGAGTGGTAAGGGAAGCTGCAGTGTGAACATGAGAGAGCTGGTCAGTGTTGCAGAATATTCTGTCTAGGTTTTTCGGCTCACCATGGTACAACCTGGAGTTGCCTGCATAATCATCCCAATGTCAGTTTGAGGTGATTATGCAGCCAACTCCAGATGCCTACCCTCTAATGTACATCTACAGATCCTATATAACAGTCTAAACAAGTACCAAAGCCAGTTACTATGTGATGCACAAGCCTAATGAAAAATTATGTGCAAGCCTCATAAAGTGAATACAAAACTTCCTTTGCCTTCCCTGACTGAGCCAAATCTTCCTTCATTTATGTCTCACAAGCTCCCTATGTCTCATTGCAGTCTACAGTGGGAGGGTTTCACCAACATAGATTATGCTTCCAATCTAGAAAGTGGGGCACCAGGTATAGAATGACAAACTGCAGCTGATAGCCACACCCCTGCAACACTTTTTAATTTCACTATGGAGCAACCAGGCACAGCCTACATGAGAGTGGCAACTCTGCTTTGAATTCAGGAGTTGTGCTGTATCATTGCCACACCATAACAGACAGCTGCATAAGGTGGACTTCAGTGGCACCTTAACCAGTGGTTGGGGAAATTTGCAGGCAGCAGTGGTAATTTAGTAGTGCATGTTCAAACCTTAATGCCATAAATCATAACATGTTATTCAATTTTTCCTCCAGGAGGATATAATGAGTTTGGCAATTCTGGAGAAATGCTTAAATAATTCATTACAATTTACCTAAATTCATTTGATTTTAGTCAACTAAAATGTACTGGAGGTTTTAGTCGACTAAAATGTACTAAAACAACTCAGATATAATTAAATGCAGCACCAAACATTTTTAGTGGGGGATATACAGTAGTTCCACTTTAAAGGTCAGATATCCTACTTTAAGAATATCTTTTAGAATACTTTAAGAATATCTGAGCATGCAGAGGTTTAAGCATTATCTGGAAGCGTCAGAGGGCCACAGGTATCAGTAACCCATTTTTTTCTGAAAAGCGAGAAATAAATACATTACATTACAATAAACTTGTTCAGTAAAAACCTTTACTTTATTACACAGACATGCAACAATGAATAATTGTTTGCTAAGATGATGTTGGTTGCCTGCAGCATACACATACCATACACCATACCACACTGCACAACCAGTGATGTTGTGCAACCCACAAGTGTCATTGTCATTGGTTGCCAGGATGCAGGTAAATAAAAACAGTTTATATATATATATATATATATATATATATACACACACACACTATATTGTCAAAAGTATTGGGACACCTGCCTAGATGAACATGGACAACACCTAATGTCAACAGAAGGGGAGCCTGTTCTGTACAGCATAGGCCAGAAAACCCACAACCTCCACAAGGATACAGGAATTTATTTGAAGAATAACACAGCAGTATGGTTACCTCAGATATCAAAAGGCCACCATGCGTGTCTGCTCAGAACTAAGATATAGCATGCTTATCTATCACTGATATGAAAATTAAAGTGGAAGGTTGTTATTTAGATTGTGTAGGCAAATTAAGTTGCAGCCTCACATTTATGGCCATTTTGGGCCCCAAACTATGCAAAATGAATATTATTAATAAATTGCAAAATACCAAAACAAATAAAAGTCTACAAAAATGTTATTTCTAAAGGGTGAAAGTGTGGTGTAGAAATGCATCTAGTGTACTTAGTAGCTCAGTATGGTCAGTTCAGATGATTAAATATAGGAAGAAGGACAATTATGGTAGCCTGTGATTACTGCTTGGTACAGTCAATTCAGGGCAATAAGTGTAATGCCTCGTACACACGACCTGTTTTCCCAGCAGGAAAACTGCCATGAGAGCAGGAATCCTGGCCATGTGTATGCTCCATCGCAGTTTTCCCGACAGGAAAACCGACGGGATTCCCGGCGGTTTTTAAGCCGGCAGTTCTCCTATGGGGAAACACTGTGGTGGAGCATACACACGGCCAGGTTTCCCGACCAAAGCTCTCATGGCAGTTTTCCGTGTGTAGGGGGAAAAAGCTACCGAGCAGGTTCTCGGTTTTCCCCTTGGTTTTCCTGGCAGACTTTTTACCGCTGGGGGAAACCGTACGTGTGTACTAGGCATGAGTTGTAGTCCATAGTTGTCAAAGAAGCAAGCAGTTTTTATCATTTGAACTGATATGAAATTTTTGGTTGTACCTGAGTATTATTTAACCACTTAATACATTGCAAAAAAACAGATGAAGCAAACTGTAATTTATCCCCAACATGGCACCATTGTAGAAAAGATTGGCAAATCTAGGCAAGTAGAATTAGCTCACAAATATATTTATGTGCACGCACACAACACATTTTTCTACAATTTGATAGGCTGTAACATGAAACAAATATAATGAATATAAAGGCAAAATAATTAAAAAAAATCTATGACAACCAGTGTAAAAATGTCAATTAATGTATATATATGTACAATTTATGAATGAGGTATTGTATGTTTTATAAGGTATTATATTGCAGCTAAAGATCAAATGTGTTTCTTGATCTACTGGTTTAAACATTTTGTTAACAAAGCAATACTTAGAATTGAATGAATTTTATGGAGAGAAATATTAAACTAGATTTTAAATATTGTATATATAGTGTGTTATCCTTGATTTCCTGCTTTTTAAGCTCCAAAGCCCTGTACACACGATCGGATTTCCTATGGTTTTTAAACCAATGGATTTTTCCATCGGAAAACCGATGAAGCTGACTTCCATCAGTCTTGCCTACACACCATCAGTCAAAAAACCGACCGTTCCAAACGCGATGACGTAAAACACTCTGATGAGCCGAGAAAAATGAAGTTCAATGCTTCTGAGCATGCTTCGACTTGATTCTGAGCATGCGTGGGTTTTTTATCCGATGGAGTTCCCCACATACGATAGTAATTTGCTATCGTTTTTTTAACCATCGGATAAATTTAAAACATGTTCTATTTTTAAACACCGATGGAAAAAAGACCGATGGGGCCCATACACAATCGGTTTGTCCGATAAAAACAGTCCATCGGACTGTTTTCATCGGTAAAACCTATCGTGTGTACACGGCTTTAGAAGGGCTTTGCCAGCAGTCTATTCCCTTCTTCTCTCTGTCATGACCACTGCAGTCCCATTTACCTTCCTCTCTGAATTAGCTATATCTGTAGAAACCATATTAGCTGTAGAAACCTAACTTTTTTTTGTGGCTTTAGTTAACTTTCATTTTGAAATCCCAAAGGTAAGTACATTGTAAGTAACTTGCATACCGGTGTGCTCCTGTACACATGAGCATATATCGAACACTGATTTTTTTTTCCTTTTGAGTGTTGTTATGTATAGGGTTATATAGTGTGTTACTCACGCGCTACCACTTTAAATAGGTGTAAGAAATAGAAAACTGAACAGCTGCTATCACTAATAGCTTATCCATAATATAACATGCAAGAAAAGGGGGGGGGGGGGTAGTGCTCCGCTGTCCTTAATAAGTAAATATATATAAAGTGATTCCTATGGGTGTGTCCCATATTTAACCACTTAACGACCGCTCACTGTATATGTACGTCGGCAGAATGGCACCGACAGGCACAATCATGTACAGTGTACGTGATTGCCTTTGTAAAGTTGGGGGGTCCGATCCTATACAGTGAGCGGTCGGTATTCGTTGGGGAGCGATCCGACATGAGGGGACGGCCGTTCGATTCCGGCCACCCCCCGCGATTGCTCCCGGCGAATGGAAATGCTTCCTCTGCTGTGTAATGTAAACACAGGCAGAGGAAGCAGGAGGAAGTGATGTCATCTCTCATGCGGCGCTCACATATACCGAGCGCCGTACAAGAGAAGACACACAGGTCAGTGCACTAACACTACACTGACACCAGGACACATAGGCACACAAATCGGCCCCCCAGGCCCCCCCAGATCACCCCCCAGCCCCCAGTCACAGTGTCACTGATTGCAGTGACCATTTATTTACTGATCACTGCAATCAGTGACATTTGTGACTGTAAAAGTGTCACTACATTTAGTTTTAGGTCCAGTGTAGTCCCCTAACCCCCCCCAATAAAGGTTTAACCCCTGATCACCCCCCAGATAACCCTTTCACCCCCTATCACCGCCGTCGCTAAGCGATAATTTTTCTGATCACTGTCTTGGCGTCAGTGATGCAGATCGGTAGCCAGTAATTTTTTTTAGGTTCGCCGCAGGTTTTTATAGCATCAGGTACCCCCATAAATTATCTAATAAAGGTTTAACCCCCTTGATTGCCCCCCAGGTAACCCTTTCACCCCCTATCACCACTGTCGCTAAGCGATATCGTTTTTCTGATCGCTGTCTTAGTGTCGGTGATGCAGATCGGTAGCCAGTAATTTTTTTTAGGTTCGCCGCAGGTTTTTATAGCGTCAGGTACCCCCATAAATTATCTAATAAAGATTTAACCCCCTTGATCGCCCCCCAGGTAACCCTTTCACCCCCTATCACCACTGTCGCTAAGCGATAAATTTTCTGATCGCTGTCTTAGTGTCGGTGATGCAGATCGGTAGCCAGTAATTTTTTTTAGGTTCGCCGCAGGTTTTTATAGCGTCAGGTACCCCCATATATTATATAATAAAGGTTTAACCCCCTTGATCGCCCCCCAGGTAACCCTTTCACCCCCTGTCACCACTGTCGCTAAGCGATCATTTTTGTGATCGCTGTCTTAGTGTCGGTGATGCCGATCGGTAGCCAGTAATTTTTTTTAGGTTTGCCGCAGGCTTTTATAGCGTCAGGTACCCCCATATATTATCTAATAAAGGTTTAACCCCCTAATTGCCCCTAGTTAACCCTTTCACCAGAGATCACCATATAAGTGTTACGGGTGACGCTGGTTAGTTAGTTTGCTTTTTATAGTGTCAGGGCACCCGCCGTATATATAACCCAATAAAGGTTTAACCCCCTGATCGCCCGGCGGGTGATATCAATTAGGTTTTAGCATCAGAGAGGGTCTGCGTCACACCCCAGGCAGCGTCAGGTTAGTGCCAGTAACGCCAACACCCACGCGTGAAGCATACACCCCCTTAGTGGTATAGTATCTGAACAGATCAATATCTGATCTGATCAGATCTATACTAGCGTCCCCAGCAGTTTAGGGTTCCCAAAAACGCAGTGTTAGCGGGATCAGCCCAGATACCTGCTAGCACCTGCGTTTTGCCCCTCCGTCCAGCCCAGGCCACCCAAGTGCAGTATCGATCAATCACTGTCACTTGCAAAACACAACACACATAACTGCAGCGTTCGCAGAGACAGGCCTGATCCCTGCGACTCCAGTGCTGTAGGAGGTGATTTCACCACCACAGTTAAAAAAAAAAAGCATATATGCCGAAGCATTGGGGCAGCAGGGGTGGAGGAGCGATTTTGCTCCTAATGCCGCGTACATACGGTTGAAATTCCGACGGAGGTTTGCCCGTGGAAAAGTCTGACCATGTGTACGCGGCATAACTTTTGCGGGAAGATGCCCCCATGCTTCGGCATATATAAATGGTGCATGTATGCCCATCATTAGAAGTGGGTGGATGAAGGGCGGTATTCTAATGGTGGGCATACCCACCAATCAATCTCTTTTTTTCGTTCAGCCAACAGGCTGCATGAAAAAAAAAGATTACAATACATGTCCAACAAGGACCAGCAACGTACTGGTATGTTGCTGGACTTTGAATGGTTATACCAGATTGATGCCTGCGGGTTTAGGTATCATCTTGGTATCATTCTTTTCAGCCAGCGGCCGGCTTTCATGTAAAAGCAATCCTAATGGCTAATTAGCCTCTGGACTGCTTTTACAAGCAGTGGGAGGGAATGTCCCCCCCCGGATATAAAAAGAGCCATTGGGAAATTGGGAAAGCATTTTATCACACCGATCTTGGTGTGGTCAGATGCTTTGAGGGCAGAGGAAAGATCTAGGGTCTAGAAGACCCCAGTTTTTTGAAAAAAAAGAGTACCTGTCACTACCTATTGCTATCATAGGGGATATTTACATTCCCTGAGATAACAATAAAAATGATAAAAAAAAAAAATATGGAAGGAACAATTTAAAAATAAAATAAAAAAGCAAAATTAATAATAAAAAAATAAAAATAAAAAAAAACACCCCTGTCCTGCCCTGCTCTTGCCCAATGCGAACGCAGGCGTCGGTCTGGCGTCATATGTAAACAGCAATTGCACCATGCATGTGAGGTATCACCGTGAAAATTAGATCGAGGGCAGTAATTTTAGCAGTAGACCTCCTCTGTAAATCTAATGGGGTAACCTGTAAAGGCTTTTAAATGCTTTTAAAAATGTATGTAGTTTGTCGCCAATGCGCGTTTGTGTGAAATTTTAAAGCATGTCGTGTTTGGTATCTATGTACTCAGCCTAAGAATATATTTTTTTTTTCATCAAACATTTGGGCAATATAGTGTGTTTTAGTGCATTAAGATTAAAAAAAGTGTATTTTTTCCCCAAAAAATGCGTTTGAAAAATCGCTGCGCAAATACTGTGTAGAAAAAAAAAATGCAACACCCACCATTTTAATCTGTAGGGCCTTTGCTTTAAAAATATATATATAATGTTTGGGGGTTCAACATAATTTTCTTGCAAAAAAAAATATGTTTTCATGTAAACAAAAAGTGTCAAAAAGGGCTTTGTCTTCAAGTGGTTAGAAGAGTGGATGTAAGCTTCCTAATGTTGTGTATAAAATGCCAGAACAGTTCAAAACCCCCACAAATGACCCCATTTTGGAAAGTAGACACCCCAAGCTATATACTGAGAGGCATGTTGAGTCCATGGAATATTTAATATGTTGACACAAGTTGCGGAAAAAATAATTTTTTTTTTTTTGCACAAAGTTGTCACTAAATGATATATTGCTCAAACATGCCATGGGCATATGTGGAATTACACCCCAAAATACATTCTGTTGCTTCTCCTGAGTACGGGGATACCACATGTGTGAGACTTTTTGGGAGCCTAGCCGCGTACGGGACCCCAAAAACCAAGCACCGCCTTCAGGCTTTCTAAGGGTGTAAATTTTTGATTTCACTTCTCACTGCCTATCACAGTTTCGGAGGCCATGGAATGCCCAGATGGCACAACCCCCCCCCAAATGACACCATTTTGGAAAGTAGACACCCCAAGCTATTTGCTGAGAGGTATTGTGAGTATTTTGCAGATCTCGCTTTTTGTCACAAAGTTTTGAAAATTGAAAAAAAAAAATATATATTTTCTTTCTTCATTTTCAAAAACAAATGAGAGCTGTAAAATACTCACCATGCCTCTCAGCAAATATCTTGGGGTGTCTACTTTCCAAAATGGGGTCATTTGGGGGGATTTAGTTTTTTTTTGGCATTTTATGGCCTTCGAAACTGTGATAGGTAGTGAGGAGTGAAATCAAAAATTTGTGCCTAGAAATCCTGAAGGGGGTGCTTGGTTTTCGAGGTCCCGTACACGGCTAGGCTCCTAAAAAGTCCCACACATGTGGTATCCCCGTACTCAGGAGAAGCAGCAAAATGTATTTTGGGGTGTAATTCCACATATAACCATGGCATGTGTGAGCAATATATCATTTAGTGACAACTTTTTGTCATTTTTTTTTTGTTTTTTGTTTTTTGTCATTATTCAATCACTTGGGACAAAAAAAAACATTCAATGGCCTCAACAGGCCTCTCAGCAATTTCCTTGGGGTGTCTACTTTCTAAAATGGGGTCATTTGGGGGGGGTTTGTGCTATTTTGGCATTTTATGGCCTTCAAAACTGTGATAGGTAGTGAGGAGTGAAATCAAAAATTTGCGCCCTTAGAAATCCTGAAGGCGGTGCTTGGTTTCCGGGGGCCCGTACGCGGCTAGGCTCCCAAAAAGTCCCACACATGTGGTATCCCCGTACTCAGGAGAAGCAGCAAAATGTATTTTGGGGTGCAATTCCACATATAACCATGGCATGTGTGAGCAATATATCATTTAGTGACAACTTTTTGTAATTTTTTATTTTTTTTTGTCATTATTCAATCACTTGAGACCAAAAAAAAAATTATTCAATGGGCTCAACATGCCTCTCATCAATTTCCTTGGGATGTCTACTTTCCAAAATGGGGTCATTTGGGGGGGGGGTTGTACTGCCCTGCCATTTTAGCACCTCAAGAAATGAGATAGGCAGTCATAAATTAAAAGCTGTGTAAATTCCAGAAAATGTACCATAGTTTGTAAACGCTATAACTTTTGCGCAAACCAATAAATATACGCTTATTGACATTTTTTTACTAAAGACATGTGGCTGAATACATTTTGGCCTAAATGTATGAATAAAATTGAGTTTATTCGATTTTTCTTATAACAAAAATTAGAAAATATCTACGGTCTTTTTCCGTTTATATCGCAAAAAAAAAAATCGCAGAGGCAATCAAATACCATTAAAAGAAAGCTCTATTTGTGGGAAGAAAAGGACGCAAATTTCGTTTGGGTACAACATTGCATGTCCGCACAATTTACAGTTAAAGCAGCGCAGTGCAAAATTCTGAAATCACCTCTAGTCCTTTAGCTACCAAATGGTCCGGGGCTTAAGTGGTTAAAGTGTGTTCAAGAATGGTCCATATGTAAACAAAACTGCTAATAATGAAAATTGGTTACTCCAAAAATGTTATAATGTTATAATGCTACACAGTCAATAGTGCATATGCGTCCCAAATCATAAATCATACAATTAAGTATAATTGTTCTTATAAAGTGAATAAAGTGCTATTAATAAAAAAACAAGTGTCTCAAGTCTTGACACTAAATCAAATAAACATAAAAGTACAATAATTCTTGTATAGTGAATAAAGTGCTAATAGTGCTTAGATGAATGGAAAACAGGTGTCTCAAGGCTGGACGCTGAATCAAATAAACATAGAAGTATTGAGGGATTAGAATGTACACAAATCATCACAGAGAGAGTCTATTTGGAAAAGAGTTCTTGGTGATCTAGTTGGGTGGCTTGATTCATCCCTTCACCAGTGTCTGAAAAAGCATAGACTATGCAGGACTAATAGAGACCTAGTACCCCTTATGATATACAGTACTTTGAAAAACACTGAAGCATGCGCGCGGGAGCCGCCAGTCATTGTATGACCTCCTTTAGAAACGGCGCAAGTCTCTAGTGTAAATAGTGTACTTGACGTAATTGTAGCCATATTAGTGCAATTGTGACAGAGAAAATTAAGTACTGTCCGTGATACTTTTTTTATTTGCACTAACATAGAATTTTTCAGGACAAGCTTTCGGGGTATGTCCCCTTCTTCAAGGTCCAAGGTCCAAGGTTCAAGGTTGAGTACTGCTTGGACCTTGAAGAAGGGGACATACCCCGAAAGCTTGTCCTGAAAAATTCTATGTTAGTGCAAATAAAAAAAGTATCACGGACAGTACTTAATTTTCTCTGTGTAAATAGTGTAAAATAGTGTAAATATCTCCTTATTATTCTAATAAAGTGTCAACATGTCAACTGTTTAGATGTCATTGTTTCTAGGTTACATTTGTATTGTGAATGAGATGGGGTACCCATTTTTCATTCATGTGGGGGGCCAGTATCTGGGGTACTCCTATTTTTAAAGGGGGATTCCAGGTTCCAATAAGTCTGCTGCCCACAGAACTTCACAACCATGGGGCCAGGGAATAGGTCTTGTTCTTATCAAATGAAGTCAGAGGGTGTGTTATTCATTTTGGGGGGCCATTTTTTCCATTCTTGCTGTACAATGTGCTACAGCAAAAGTGACATTTACAAAGAAACAATTATACAGTTTAAATTGTTGGCACATTACATTTCATTGCCATCTTCTTTAAAAAAAAAAAAAAGAAACAGAGCACAGACCCTCCAAAGTTTCATTAAATATTTTATACAAAGCCAGAAGGGAAATGTCTTTTGCAGCAATTTAAATCCATTTTTCATAAATGTCAGTGCTCTAAAAAAGAAAAAAATTACTTGTCCTGGCCAAATAGAATAAACAAAAAACTTTGTTGCTCAGGGCAGTGCCCACCTACCCCCATGCTATTTTTTTGATAGGTTAAGCATAAAAAAAAAACTTGGACAGTTTGACTCATCCCTAATTACCACACACTTCTGAGATTCCTTAAAGGGGTTGTAAAGGAAGAAGGTTTTTTTATCTTAATGCATTCTATGCATTAAGATAAAAAGCCTTCTGTGTGCAGCAGCCCCCCTCAGCCCCTCTAACACTTACCTGAGGTCTTCCTCTGTCCAGCGATGTCCATGAGTGTCTCAGCTGTCTGAGATTATCCCTCCTGATTGACTGAGACACAGCAGCAGTGCCATTGGCTCCCGCTGCTGTCAATCAAAGTCAGATAGCCAATCAGGGGAGGGAGGGGGCGGGGTCAGGTCAGGGCTCCATCTCTGAATGGACACAGGGACCTGTGACTCAGCTCGGGGGCCCCCATAGCAAGCTGCTTGCTGTGGGGGCACTGAACAGGAGGGAGGGGCCAGGATCACAGAAGAGGGACCCAAGAAGAGGAGGATCAGGGCTACTCTGTGCAAATCCACTGCACAGAGCAGGTAAGTGTAACATGTTTGTTATTTTTATAGGGAAAAAAACAAGACTTTACAATCAGTAAGCTATCCTGTAAGCTAGGATTGTTGGGTTATCACTTTTTGCACTGCCACACACACCCACACAAACCAGACACATGACTTAGTGTAGCTTGACACCACCTGCAGTTTGCCCATTAACTGGTCTGCTAGGCAACCCTACACACCCATCACTGACACTAATCTGCTTGCAGTTATCAGCCAACAGCCACACAATGCAATTTCATAGATATTAACAAGCCTATATCAAGAATACAGACACTGGTAGCACAGAGCGCCAGTCAATTCTAAGCTTAGTACACAGAAGGCACTTATTAATTTTACAATTTAATATCCCTAGGTGAGCAGTGAACATAAATATATACAAAGGAAAAATTACAAAAATACAAGAAAGAAAAAGGGCATGCAGAGATTTGCCTATATGCTATATAATAAAAGGGGAAAAAATGAAAAACTTTACTGTTTGGGCAGTATTGTTTTATCCCGATGGCAGGAGTCTTTGAATATACTCTCCCAGACAAATACAATGTTAATTTTTTCATACTGTTTAATTTACAGTATAGAGATATGACTGTGAGACAGACTTTAACCACATTTTCAGATTCTAAATGGTGAATATTTGTCCAAGCTTAACCACTTGCCGCCCGCCCTATAGCAGATTGACGGCGGCAAAGTGGTTTTAAAATCCTGACTGGACGTCATATGACGTCCTCAGGATTTTAAGCCGCTGCACGCCCCCGGGGGCGCGCATCGCATCGATCGTTGTTGCAGGGTGTCAGTCTGACACCCCGCAACTCCCATCTAGGTAAAGAGTCTCCGATGGAGACTCTTTACTAGACATGTGCATTCGTTTTCGTCCGAATGCATTTTCGTCCGAATTTCAGCTATTTTCGTTATCATTTTAACAAACGAAAACGAAAGCACAGAATCCGAAAACCGAAAGATCCGACATAAACAAATGCTTTATTTTCATTTTCGTTGCTACAACAGTTCGATATAGATAGGAGATTCGACGTGACGCTGACAATAACAATCTGTGTCTATCGAACCTGTGGTCGAATGTGCCTAACCTTAACTCTATTAGTCCAAGATTATTCTACATAGGAGAGAAAAGATTCGACATTATAGAGAGAAAAGATTCGACATAGGAGAGAAAGATTCGACATAGGAGAGAAAAGATTCGACATAGGAGAGAAAAGATTCGACATAGGAGAGAAAAGATTCGACATAGGAGAGAAAAGATTCGACATAGGAGAGAAAAGATTTGACATTATAGAGAGAAAAGATTCGACATAGGAGAGAAAAGATTCGACATAGGAGAGAAAAGATTCGACATAGGAGAGAAAAGATTTGTTATTATAGAGAGAAAAGATTCGACATAGAGAGAAAAGATCACTGCTGGAATTGGGTGGGGGAAGTAAAATAAAAATAAAGTTGATGATGAATGTTATTGGCTGATTGTAACCAAAGAGGAGGAGCAGTAAAATAGCTAGAATGACGAAGATTCGACAAAGCATCGAAAGTTAGAAGATTCGACGGTGCAGCAAAACTGTACGACGCTGCAATCGTACATTTCCGGTCAAATGCATCCGCCCATAGGCTATAGAAGAATTCTAATGTTGGTTGACTAGTAATAGTAATGAATAAATATAATTATTACTAGTCATACAACATTAGAATTCTTCTATAGCTTGTGGGCGGAACATTCGACCGGAAATGTATGATTGCAGCGTCGTACAGTTTCACTGCTCCATCGAATCTTCTTTGAACATTCGACAGACACCGTAAGCCTTCAATGACAGATTCAACCTTAATTAATTCAGATTTTCGGACGAATGCAATTTCTAATGAAAAACGAAATAAATAAAAACGAATTTCGGGAGTAACTAAATAAATTTATTTTTCGGACAAAAACGAAATTCCGAAACAAAATATTTCAGTGTGCACATGTCTACTCTTTACCACGTGATCAGCCGTGTCCAATCACGGCTGATCACATGTAAACAGGAAAAGCCGGTAATCGGCTTTTCCTCACTCGCGTCTGTCAGACGCGAGTAGAGGAGAGCCGATCGGCTGCTCCTCTGACAGGGGGGGTTTGTTCTGATCAATTATCAGCACAGCTCCCCCGAGGATGCCCACACTGGACCACCAGGGATGCCACTGGACCACCAGGGATGTCCATTACAAGGTATGCCTCCCTAGACCACCAGGGATTGAAATCAGTGCCCCCTAATGGATGCCAATTAGTGCCCCTAATGGATGCCAATCAGTGCCCACAATGGGCATCACTGATTGGCAGGCATTATTGTTTGGCACTGATTGGCATCCATTAACACATTACAGTGCCACCTATCAGTGCCCATCCATGCCACCTATCAGTGCCTATCATGCCCATCCATGCCACCTATCAGTGCCCATCCGTGCCGCCTATCGGTGCCCATCCGTGCCGCCTATCGGTGCCCATCCGTGCCGCCTATCTGTGCCCATCCGTGCCGCTTATCTGTGCCCATCTGTGCCCATTCGTGCTGCCTATCTGTGCCCATCCGTGCCGCCTATCTGTGCCTATTCGTGCCGCTTACCGGTGCCCATCTGCGCTGCCTATCGGTGCCCATCCGCGCTGCCTATCGGTGCCCATCCGCGCCGCCTGATTGGTGCCCATCAGTGCCGCCTTATCAGTGCCCGTCAGTGCAGCCCCATCAGTGCCCATCAGTGAAGGAGAAAACTTACTAATTTACAAAGTTTTGTAACTGAAACAAAAAAAAATATGTTTTTTTTTTCAAAATTTTCGGTCTTTTTTCAAAATTTTTGCAGAAAATAAAAATCGCAGAGGTGATCAAATACCACCAAAAGAAAGCTCTATGTGTGGGAACAAAATTATAAAAAATTAGTTTGGGTACAGTGTAGCATGACCGCGTAATTGTCATTCAAAGTGCAACAGCGCCGAAAGCTGAAAATTGGTCTGGGCAGGAAGCTGTATAAGTGCCCAGTATGGAAGTGGTTAATGACAACCAGATTAATAAGACCTTCTGTCTACTGCTGGCCATTAAAATGATAACATATTTGTAATTTTAACTTGCCTTTATAGTTTATTATGAAAATATGTATTTTCAGAGGACATTTTTTGTTATTTTCTTAAGTTTACCCTAAAGTGATACTGTCAGCCATTGCATGTTTTTGAAAAGTGCAATCTAAAAACAAGTACATTTGCTTGATAAAATATCTACTGCTGTGTGCCATTCTATTCCTGGTTCCATTTTGGTACTAAAATCTAACTGTTCCAACTTCAGAGGTGAGCTCTGTCTTCAAAGTTAAAGTGGTTGTAAACCCTGGAAATGTTTTTTTTTTTTTTTTAAATGCAACCTGCAAGACAAATGCATAATGAGCTAGTATGACTGCTCATTATGCATCACTTACCTGAGATCGGGGCCCCCGAAGCTGTCCTCGTCTGCCTCTCCAGCCGCAGCCATCGCTACGGCGATAGCCGGAAGGTTACTTCCGGGTATCGTCCCTCCAGCCAATCACAGCGCCGCTCCGGCGCTGTGATTGGCAGGAGCGGCGAAGACGTCACTCCGCGCTTGCGCACGGGAGCCGTCAAATCCGGCTAAGCCGGATTTGTGAATGGGATTAACCCTGTGAATGCGCCGTTGTCTACGGCGCACATGCGCCATAGACACCGATGCATGTCATTTTTTGCAAATATTTCCTAAACCGTGTAGATTTAGGAGATATTTCTTGCACCTACAGGTAAGCCTTAATCTAGGCTTACCTGTAGGTGCAAGTTGCATAAGTGGGTTTACAACCACTTTAAGTCCCAGTCCAGTCCCTGTGCCAATGACTGGAACCTAAAGGCAAATAAGGATAATCTGACTAGACTGGGGAATGAAAGGTGGACATAGGATATCTCCTTGAAAGAAGGTTAAGCCAAAGTCAAGGAATTCAAACTCAAATCACAAAGTGAAATCCTAATTTGTTGCCCTGTTGTGCTCCTTTAACACTCATCAGCAGCACAAGATCCTCTGCTGTACAGATTTTTTTTTTCTTCTTCTCTCCCATTAGTGATGAATAGTCCAGGGAGAGAAAAGTAAGGACACTGAGATCTGTGATTAGCTGTTGCTGCAGCTGAAGATAAACCTGCCCCTAGTAATGGGGTAAGGAGATCATCCTAGTGGTTGGGCAGGTCAGGAGAGCTGTAATTGGCCACCAACAGGGACAGAACTCCGTGACCCATGAGGTGGACAGGAGACCCAGAAAAGTATGTGCAATGAGCCAGAACTCACAGGAAGAGCAGGGTATCCAGCTAGTACAGTGTCTGCAGAGGTGCTGTCTGCTGCTAAGTAAGAGGGCTGAAGAGACTACCTGGAGCCTGTGAACCTGTGTATAGGGCTGTAAGTTATCATTGCTGCTGCAATATAGTCTGTGAGCTGCTTGAGATGCTGCAGGTGAGAGCTGCAGTCCAATAGCTGCTGCTGTACTGAGAGACTGACTGCTGCTGCTGTTGTTCTAGTCAGAAATAAAAGCCGGTGTTCTTTGACCTGTGATAAGATGGCTGAAATGATGGTGACAGACTTCTGCTGGATGTCTGGGGAGAAAGCTAAGAATTGATGCTAGAGGTTGTGTGCTGCAAGTTATGATTATGTGCTGCTGTCGCTCCTGCTGTTGCTGCTGCTGTCAACTGGTGTTCAGGAAGGACGAGTGTCAGGGACCTGCTGGTGCTGAACGGAGGTTCTTGCGTGCGCGCATCCGCACATGCATTCCTGTACAGACCAGTCAACAGCACCTATGCATGCCTGTAGCCGGGGGCGCATGCACGTTAGCGCTACTTGGCACCAATGGGTCTTTAAAAGGACAGCAGCTGCACTGGTGCATTGCTGTTTGATCTGAAGCTCTGTACCAGTAACCTGTGAACCTGTTGCTTATTACCTGTACCGATCCGGCTCTGTCTTAATACCCGTTATCTCCAATCCTGACCTTAGGCTTGCCTTGACCATGCTTCATCTTCTGTTGTCTACCTGCTGCCAGACCTTGCTTGTTTATCTGACCACGCTTCAGCCTGCTGTGTTTAACTGCCTGATTACCTGCTTGTCTGACCCTGTTACTGCCTGCTGCTTGCTCTGTATTGCTCCTGTATCTGACCCGGCTTGTCTCACCCTGCTCCAGCTTACTGTTGATCCTGCACTCACTATCTCATCAGGCCGCTGACCTGAAACCATCTCTGCTGCCACCTGCAGTTCCAGCCATCCCTGGAGGGTCATCCTTCTACTGTGCCAGCTACTACAACTACTCCAGGCACTCCTACCTCACTGCGCTCTCGAGTTCACTGTCCCCACTCCAGTGACTCTTGAGCCAGGGCTGTAAGAGAGGTCTCCTCCTACAAAGTCAGGCTCTACTACAAGGTACGTTCAGTACATAACAACGAGTTGGAACCTGCAGCTGTGGAGACCACGGGTTGTGTTGCTAACTTCAACGGCTCAAAGCCACTGCAAGAAAAAACAGAAAACCTTTCATCCTGAGAAACACATGGCTGCTATGCCAAGGCTGGTGTCGGGGCCTGGACTTGAACCTGGAATCTCTGCTATGTCTGGCAAAAGCCCTGTTGCTGAGCCACCTGGGTTGCTGAATGGCTCCCTGGACAATTCCTTGAATGACTTGCCTTAATTCTTGTTTGTCTTTAACCATGAACTCTTTGTTCCTCCTATGAACTTTAAGCCAAACAGGAACGGCCCACGTGTGCCATTCCTTCCGAGCCCGTGCCGCAAATGGCAGCTCCTGCACGCATGCGTGGGAGTGACGTCATTGCGGCTTTGGCCAATCACCGGAGCCCACGAACCCGGAATAAGCTCCAGGAAAGATGTCGGCCATGACAGCGGTGTGCGGGGACCGCTGCAACAGCTTAGTTTTAAGGTAAGTATTTCATAGTGAGCTACTATGCGATGCATACTAGCTCATTATCCCTTTGTCTTGCAGGTTTTTGTTTTTTTGAGAATTTTTTTAAACCTTTAAAAAAAAAAATTACAACCTCTTTAATGTGTTTCAGCCATAATGGCCTTCTCCGTAGAGAGGGTCAGGGGTCCTTCAGCCTCATAGGACATTCAGAGTACAATGAAAACTTCTTCTACAAGCTTTAGCCAGACACTAATATAAGTCACAAGACTGCTATATACTGCTGATGAGAAAAGGTATTTAGCAGTTTATATGTACTAAAATAATTGCATTTCCGTCTTCTGGGTACTGTGGGAGACCAGATATAGTGAATGCAGGGTCCTGGGTTTAGTAACATTTTAAAGCAATAATGGGCCAAGATATTATCATATGTTTTCATCTCACTACCAGAAAAATAAATCAGTCCATAAAGTTATTCTTAACATTAAATAAAAGGTCTACACATTCTGTATAAATTAATATAAATTTCAAAGCATGGTAGATTTCCAGTAAGCACAGTGTGACAGCTCTCTAGATAAACACATCAGCGGTCTTAGCTGTGGGTCATGCAGGTAATTTACGGTATGTATCTCTATGTTTCATCTCTCCATGGGCCATTATGCTCTGATTTTTTGATGAAGAATAACTTGCCATTAAAATATATTTTTCTACATGTCTGACAAGTCACACTGCTAGATTAACTACCACAGAAATATCAAATGCAATAATTATTATTAAGGAAATACATTTTGTCTCTTTATTTCATGTACAAAAAATAAATAAAAAAATGAGTAAACAATATACTGACAAGAAAATTGCTACGTGTTATTTCATACACATGAGGTCATGCTGAAAGAGCAACTTAGGGATTTAGCTAGAGGGAGCCCCCAGGTGAATTAGATGAATGCTAGGATAAAAAGAGCTGTTCACATGGTAAGTTTATTGTAAATGGTTGCTGGGTACTGCATCCCTTGTATCAATATTGTTTTAAAGCAGTTCTTCAGTCAGCAGCCACAAATACTATAGCTGCCGATTTTTTATAAAAGGACACTTACCTGTCCAGAGATCCAACACCATCCTCACCCAAGCCAGTTTTTCGACGGCCTTCAGGTCCCCCGGCGCTGGCATGTCTAGGTTGGGAAGCCGGCTGTGACACCTTGCAGCTTCACAGCTGGCTTCACACTGCGCATGCACAAGTCGCCCTGCTCTTTGTGAATGGTCCTGTAGTCTCTTCAGACCTGTGACGTGTCCCAAGAGGTTGTGGACAGGGGGGGGGCAACTTCCAGTGGAATCTCCTGGTGATTCCAGCGGAAGTAGGAGCAGGTGCCTGCCAAATATAGGCACACGCTCTTCCCCAAAAAAATAATCCTTCAGTATCGTTAGAGAACGGAGGAAATTTTTAAAAGCAGAACTTTGCCTTTTGGGTTAAAGTATGCTTTCACTGTAAAGTGAATGTATATATATGGCCTTATGACCCAGTGTCTTATTCCTGGACAGAATTTCTGAAAGGACTTGTGACATAGCTCCGAACTGTCCCTGATTTTGAGGGACTGTCCCTGATTTGGATCAATGTCCCTCTGTCCCTCATTCCTCCTTATTTGTCCCTCATTATGGTCTGATCTATATAGTTGTATATAAAATTAACTATTTATCTTTTAAAAAGTGTTACCCAGAGCTAAATCTTTCATCCAAATTCTAAATTGCTGCATTTCTGTGATTCTCCTACTTAAGTTGCCTCAAAGTCCCTTACCTTGGGGGGTATTTTGTTTCTGTATGATTTACTCTTGGGATGTTGGCAACATCTTGGACTCTCTAGGTGAAAGTCCTATATCAAGTATTGCAAAAACCAATAGTATAAAGAATTCACACCTTGACCCATGTGACTAAAGTAAACTGACTTTGCAGCTAACACAAGGCTTTCCCAGCTGCTGCCATTAGTATAGGAACACAGACATCAATAAAAAAAATAATAATACAGGTTCTAACTCCTTATTACTCTATAAAAAAAATATTTTAGTTTTGGCTTTAGTTATATGGATGAGCCATATGTCCCTTGGGTTTGGTTTGAGGTGGATTTGGAGAACATGACAACATTTCTCATGCTTGCTGAATCTGAACCCCACTGAAGTTAAAGTTAGCCAAATGTTAAAAAACTCTGATGGCCATTTTTAAGGCTAGTAGGTAAGGGTTTGTCAAGCATGGGGTGATGGGCACTGCCATGGGGTACATGGGCCAATACAAAAAAATTGTATAAAAAAATCTGCTTGATGGAGAGGAACAATTTTAATAATTGCTTTACATGAAACATTAAAAATGCAAAATTCCTTTAAATAAAATGCCTGGGAAGTGCCTTAAACCTGCCTATGAAGTGGCACGCCTGTGCAATGTATTCAACCAGCTACGGCAAAAGTGAAGTTTACAAATGTCTGTGACATCACTGACCAAACATGGTGATCATGTCTATTTTTGATCAATGATGTCCCCCAGAAGACATGGCATCTTTGTTTACATTTAATGGCAGGGCCTTGGGAGTGTTGGTGTGATTTTTTTTCTTTTTGGAATGAATATTCGTTTTTTTTTTCTTCACAAAATCCCCCCTTTTTGTTTATATTTTTCTCTCAGGTTCCTGGTTCGACTTGACCAAATTCCAATTTGCTTAAACAAGCAAAATTCAGACCTACCTGACAGCTCTATTTAGATGAAAGAAAAAGAGCAACAAATTGGGACTTTTGTGTGAGGTCATGACCAATGGGAACCATATACCTCAATCCCTAACTAGTGAAAAATATATGGGATTATAGGGAGGGAAAAGGGGAGGAGATAGGGGGACAATTGGGACTTTGTATGAAGCACACAGTCTCGGGAAAACAACTATCAATAAAAATAAAAATATTTATTGGTACAGATAAACCATGATTACATGAAAAAGATAATGATTGATAGTGTTTTGTATATATCCCATAGAGTTACATATATGTATACATACATGCACGTATAATGTAAACATATCACAGAAACAACTACAATGGTGTAAAAGCCTTCCAAATCCCTGATTTGCATAGGTATATCTAGAGAGAGACCCTGGGGTAATGGCATCTCAGTCATGGAGCCACCAGAATTAGGTAGGACAATGCCTTTATAAGCTTATCCCTTGCCGGCTCCATGTTCTGCTCGCAGCCCCTTATATTTTGGGTATCGCTATGGAATTTCATATCTACGCTCCTTACAAGGTAAAATTTCTTTACCTGGGTTTTTACATCTTCCAGTCCCTGGAGCTCTGTCATATTTAACTATATATCTTAATTCCTATATCCCCAGTGTAAATACGGGATACTCTGCATATTATGGAGCCTTATATTATTGCTACTGTTGTTATTATTTTTTACAGAATCCTCCATTAGATGTCACTATGTGTATATTACGCCCTTCTCCATTCCCACTGGGATCTAGCCAATATGGAGATTGTCCATGGTATTGGGGGGCTTCCTGGTGGGGTGCAGTCTGGACACATGCTCCCTTAGTTCCCGCTGCTAGCATTACCGATGGTCCTTTTGGTTCAACAAGCCATGACATGTCTCCCTACACAGCATACCTATCTGTAAGTACTACTATGGCATTGGTTCCATCTCTATATATATGTCCAGCCTTTCCTCTGCCACATGTCAATTATTTATGGATTTGTTTGTATTTCGTTTTAGACATGCATCACGTGCCTGCCCCTGAAGAGTGGTAATACCAAACCACGATACGCATCGAGCTACTTATAAGACGTGGTTGTACCTATGCATTAATATTCTTATTGTATGTCCTACCTAATTCTG
Organism: Rana muscosa; assembly: GCA_029206835.1. Classification (NCBI taxonomy): domain Eukaryota; kingdom Metazoa; phylum Chordata; class Amphibia; order Anura; family Ranidae; genus Rana; species Rana muscosa. The sequence goes on along the minus strand of CM055122.1, from coordinate 188,920,729 downwards.
GTGGCTCCATGACTGAGATGCCATTACCCCAGGGTCTCTCTCTAGATATGGTGATAAAAATGTAGCGCTAAGTGTTCAGAGAAACCATATATATAAAATGAGGCCCAAAAAAGTGAACAGACAATAATATTGAAATTATAGTCCACGTGATCGTAATAAATAATGAATGTCCATTCACGAAAAAAATAAAAAGAGATGATAAAGCTGGACGTGTAACGAGGTAGACCATCACGTAACCCTTCTTTCAAAGAAATACAGAGAGGTAGAATACTCTTATCAGAGCTGATGGATCTACCTGTCAGCAACAGCAGATCAATAGAGCATGGGAAATCCAAATGGCAAATCTCGACGGCTTGTCTGAAGACTCTCACTGCTGGAAACCATGGATGAAGCCCATGGACCCAACGACCAACCATGAACGATCCTTGTTGGAGATATCCCAAACCGGAGAAGAACTCAAGGTGTACTGGATGTCAATGCGGTCCTCCAATGGTGAAGTGGAACTTCCAATTTAACAGTCCCTTTCAAGACTGTGGATGACCTCAAAAAAACAATCGGTCCAGCAGGACATGGAGGAAAGAAAAAAGAAAGGAGGGCTCCGATAGTGCAGGTTAATTGCGGGTTTTATTGGATAAGAACCAACAGAGCATAAAAGTGATCACAATATGAATTCTGGGCTTGGTACACCACTCCACTTATTGCCCTTCTTTTTTATTCATATCGTGATCACTTTTATGCTCTGTTGGTTTTGTTCACTTTTTTGGGACTAATTTTATATGTATGGTTCCTCTGAACACCTAGCGCTACATTTTTATCACCATCACAGTTTGAATTTTAGTCACATTTTATGCAGCAGCTTTTTGTTCTGTTCATTTAGACTAGCGCACATTTTTATATTTCCACACTCTCTCTAGATATACCTATGCAAATCAGGGATTTGGAAGGCTTTTACACCATTGTAGTTGTTTCTGTGATATGTTTACAGTATACGTGCATGTGTACATGTATGTAACTCTATAGGATATATACAAAACACTATCAATCATTGTCTTTTTCATGTAAACATGGTTTATCTGTACAGGGAGTCCCTGAGTTACGAACACAATAGGGACTGTAGGTTTGTTCGTAAGTCGAAGTTGTTCGTAAGTCGCAACACTGCATTTGTAAGTGTAACTTCCGGTCGGAACACTGCATTCGTAAGTGTTCGTAAGTGTAACTGCCGCCTGTGCATGGATGTGGGATGTTCCGGGCGCTTGTTATGTTATCTGGGGCGTAGTACGGCAGTGTAGAATGTGTCAGAGCTGCTCGAAAGTTATCGTAGAGCACAAGTGGCCGGCATTCATAAGTAGGAGTCGTTCGTAACTCGGGTGTTCGTAACTCGGGGACCCCCTGTACCAATAAATATTTATATTTTTATTGATAGTTGTTTTCCCGAGACTGTGTGTGTCATGAATATGCAGTAATGTTTGTCTATCAGCTTATCTTCCTCTCCATGTGTTCACCTTAGAGGCCAGACACTCTCACCTGACTAATAAACTCTCCTCCAATCATGGCTCCACCCCAGGCCCTATCAGAGAACTTTATATTAACCTGTGCACTGCAAGTCTGCCTTGCTGATCAACGTTGTTTGTTAAGCATTGTGTGTTTGGGTTCCTGCTTGCAGTGTGCTACGTCTTTGTCCTTTGTTTATCCTTGTCTGCTTGTTTCCCTGACCTTGGCCTGTCCCCTCACTATCTCTTGTATCCTGAGCCGCTGCTTCCCCTCTATACCCTACGGAGCGTGAGATAGGGGACTCTGGGGGCCGCGACCTGAATCCAGTTGCAGCTCAGTCCATCCTCACCACTAGAGGCTCTGGTGAACACCTGCTGGATCTTAGACTCCGTGCCCTGGAAAATCTTGGGCTCTAGCTCCCTGTGGGATCCCTGTTTGTGCTCCAGTGGACCTGCCTTCCCTAACCACCCAGTGTTCCATCCGCAGCAGTCAACCATAGGATTCACTACCTTAGAGGTGCACTCCTGACCCCAACGGTGTGCATCTGTCACCTGGCTTCAGGTGACCTGACAGTTTGATCAGCCAAGGACCCAGCTGATGTGCTGCTACCCGCAGATGATCCGTTGCAGGGCATAGTCTGCAGACTTGAGACCCAGGGATCTAATCAGACCCAGGTGATGCGATTCCTTCAGGATTTGGCCTCCCGTTTTAAACAGGTTCAGGCCTCCTTAGGAGCCCCAGTTCAACAACCTCAACCACTATCAGCGGCTGCACCTATTACGGTTGCAGTCACAGCCACACATTCACTACAACTGCCAGTTCCGTCCCGTTTCTCTGGGGACTCCAAGGCCTGCAGGGGGTTCCTTAGCCAATGCACTATTCATTTTGAGCTCCAGCCCCAAAACTTTCTGTCTGATCGGACAAAGGTAGCCTATATCATTTCCCTCCTCTCCGGAGAAGCTTTAGCCTGGGCAGCCCCTCTGTGGGAACTGAATGATCCAGTGGTTTCTAGCCTGTCTGACTTCTTGAAACTTTTTCAGAATATCTTCGAAGAACCGACGTATGTCTCTTCAGTGGCCAACGCCCTTTTACGTCTCCGCCAAGAGTCTGCTTCTGTGGGACAGTATGCTCTTCATTTCCGCATACTGACGGCTGAGTTGAGCTGGAACAATGAGGCCTCAGTCGCAACCTTTTTGCATGGACTTTCTGATAGAGTGAAGGATGAATTAGCAGGAAGAACCATTCCCACTGATCAGGATGAAGTTATCTCCTTGTGTAACCAGATCGATATTCGCTTTCAGGAAAGGACCCTAGAAAAGCGACGCCAGCACTCCTTGGTTCTTAGTCAGCCTGAGCTCCCCAATCTTCGACCCGTGGAGCATCTCCTGCCAGCTGAGGAACCCATGCAGCTGGGTCGGACCAGGCTATCCCCCGAGGAACGTGCTAGGCGCAGAACTCTAGGCCTGTGTCTGTACTGTGGGGGCAAAGGTCATTTTTGTGACATTTGCTCTCTTTGTCAGGAAAAACGTTCGGGTCCAATACATCTGGAAAGTGGAGTATTGGACCCAGAAATATCACCTTCACCTTCTCGTCTTTTTCTTTCTGTGTTCCTTCATGTTGGTGCTTCTTCTCATTCGGTCTCAGCATATCTGGATTCCGGAGCCGCTGGCAATTTCATGGACTGGGAAATTGCATCTTCTATGAGACTTACCCTTTTGCCACTCACCACGCCCTTGGTGGTCTTGGCGATTGATGGCACTGTTCTCCCAGGGGGTCCTATCCGCTTCCAGACCCTCCCTGTTAAGATGTCGGTAGGGACACTCCACCAGGAGTGGATATCCTTCCTTATCTTACCTAAGGCCTCAACTCCTATCGTTTTGGGTCTTCCATGGTTACGGCTCCATTCTCCACACGTTGACTGGACTGCTGGACAGATCCTGGCTTTGGGTTCCTCCTGTTCTTCGTCCTGCCTACCCAAGGATGCCCCAAAAGAGAAGCTTCCTGTTGCCACCATCCCAGTATCTTTTGCTTTTACTACAGCATATAGTGATTTCTGGGACGTGTCTTGCAATAGTTGGGCTGATGCACTCTCTAGGTCATGTGGCACTCTGGATGAGGAGCCCACCTGTGAACCTGAGCCAATCATTCACTCCAGTTTGCATAACCATTTACATTTGTCTGTCCCTAATCACTCTTGGACGCACAGCCAGGCTAGCTTGTCTACAAGTTCTGCAGTCGCTACGCCTTGCAATGCGATTCAGGTAGTCGCTACACCTGACTCTGCTATTCCCTCGGCCTCTGTACTAGTTATGCCAGTCCAGCCCATGCCCAGTGAGCCTCCTACTTTTTCTTATTCAGGACATTCTGCTTGTCTTTCAGCTATTCAGCTTGACTCCTGTGACATGTCACCTTCTAACCTACCCGACCTCAGGGTTCCACTGACCTCTGCCCAGGCTGATGGTCCTGTGCTAGATGTCCAGTTCATCTTTAAGGGTCTGGGGGACCCTCCTCAGACCCCTGTGGATCCTCTCATGCCCTTGCTTATTCCTAAAAGGCCTTTGGTCCCCAATTAATCCTCTCGTCCTCTCCCTACCTCGGATCCGGTCTCTGAGGATAATCTAAAGTATGAGGTTAGTCAAGTTCTGGATTCTTGGCTCTGCAGAAGCATTCTTCAGTACCTTGTGCATTGGAGAGGGTTTGGTCCTGAGGAGGCATCTTGGATCGCTGCATCTGAGGTCTTTGCAGTTTGCACCTCGTCTGTTGAGGAGGTTTCATCTGAGGTTTCCCTTTAAGCCTGGGCCCAGGCGGGGGAGGGGAGGGCCCAAAAGAGGGGGGAGGGTACTGTCATGGATATGCAGTAATGTTTGTCTGTCAGCTTACCTTCCTCTCCATGTGTTCACCTTAGAGGCCAGACACTCTCAACTGGCTGCTTTAATAATCTCTCCTCCAAGCATGGCTCCACCTCAGGCCCTATAAGAGAACTCTATATTAACCTGTGCACTGCAAGTCTGCCTTGCTGATCAACATTGTTTGTTAAGCATTGTGTGTGTTTGGGTTCCTGCTTGCCGTGTGCTACGTCTGTCTCTGTGTTACCGATCTTGGCTTGTTCTCGACTATCCCTGACTGCTTGTGACCTTGACCTTTGGCTTGTCCTTTGTTTATCCTTGTCTGCTTGTCGCCCTGACCTTGGCCTGTCCCCTCACTATCTCTTGTATCCTGAGCTGCTGCTTCCCCTATATCTTCTATACCAGGGGTCTTCAAACTACGGCCCTCCAGGTGTTCAGGAACTACAATTCCCATCATGCCTAGTCATGTCTGTGAATGTCAGAGTTTTGCAATGTCTCATGGGATTTGCAGTTCCGCTACAGCTGGAGGGCCGTAGTTTGAGGATCCCTGCTCTATACCCTATGGAGCGTGAGCTAGGGGACTCTGGGGGCCGCGACCTGGATCCAGTTGCAGCTCAGTCCATCCTCACCACTAGAGGCTCTGGTGAACACCTGCTGGATCTTAGACTCCGCGCCCTGGGGAATCTTGGGCTCTAGCTCCCTGTGGAGTCCCTGTTTGTGCTCCAGTGGACCTGCCTTCCTTAACCACCCAGTGTTCCATCTGCAGCAGTCAGCCATAGGGTTCACTACCTTAGCGGTGCACTCCTGACCCCAACGGTGTGCATCTGTCACCTGGCTTCAGGTGACCTGACAGTGTGCTTCATACAAAGTCCCAATTGTCCCCCTATCTCCTCCCCTTTTCCCTCCCTATAATCCCATATATTTTTCAGCTCTATTTAGATATAATTAAAGGCTCATTCACTAGATTTGTTGGGGCTACGCTGGCAACTAATTACAGAGCAGCCCCAATGCATAAAAATAGAAAACTGCATTGTTTCTTATGTTGTCAGTAAACATCAGTGTTGCTATGGTGTGTGCTAAAAAAAGTACTGCATGCAGTAGTTTTCTTCAGCAAAGTGGATTGCAATGTGAATCACTGAATCGAAAAACTGCTGCAGTGAATAGCACTCTATCGTGTCTATTGATAGGTTCAGTGAAAAAACGAAACAGTCAGATGTCCCAGGTTTGGCACATCAGCATTGTGTCGCAGAGCATGCACCAGTGGACTTGCGATCAGTGTGGCTCGCTGGTGAAGGGGCCCTTAACCACTTGCCTACTGAGCACTTTTACCCTCTTCCTGCCCAGGCCAATTTTTAGCTTTTAGTGCTGTCGCACTTTGAATGACAATTGTGCGGTCATGCAACACTGTAACTATGTGACATTTTTATTTTTTAACACAAATAGAGATTTCTTTTGGTGGTTTTTAATCACCACTGGGTTTTTTATTTTTTGCTAAAGAAACAAAAAAAAAGACTGAACATTTTGAAAAAAAAAAAACCTTTATCATAGTTTGTTAGAAAATTTTGAAAACGGGTAATTTTTCTCCTTCACTGATGTGTCCTGATGAGGCAGCACTGATGGGCACTGATCGGCTGCACTGATGGGCACTGATGAGGAGGCACTGATGAGGCGCACTAATGGGCATTGATGGGTACTGATAGGCTGCACTGATGGGCACTGATGAGGCGGCACTGGTGGGCACTGATGAGGAGGAAACTGATAAGGCGGCACTGATAGGTGGCACTGATGGGCACTGCTAGGTGGCATCAAGCAGTTACCTGTGCAGTTTGATCACAGCCCCACAGCATTGTAACAAAATTGCCTGGAGTTCTGCTTCAATACTAACATGCATGGAGTAATGATGGGATCTCTTTAGGCCCCTTTCACACAAAGGTTGTCTTTCCATCCATTTGTGACATCTGAGTCTATTCGTTGTTTAGCTCCATTTTAAACCAGAGCTTTCAATCTATGGGTGGCTGTATGTAAACTGATTTGTATCTGTTTACATTAGACTATCTATGATCAGTCACATTTAGGTCCAGAAAAGGGGGAAAAGATGCAGACCCTTTCCATTTTTTTCCAGACCTGGACAGATTCTGAGGTAAGAAGATGTAAACAAAATGTCCATTTACATCTGCCTACTCATAGACTTGCATAGAGCTTCCCATCAGGACTGTCCAGGTGAAAGCGCCCTTAAAGTTTATTAGAATATTTAAATTTGTTATAAACCTCTGAAATGAAAAATCAACAAAGCATAACCCTCTATATTGTGTACTAGTCTCAATGCAAAGCACTTAGTGTGGTTCATATCTGCTCTATCTTCCCTCTGCTTTCTTCATGAGTCACTTCTGACAGGTTATGCCGACACCATAGAATCCTGGGGGACAGCCCTGTCCCTCCAAAACATAGAAGGTGATTGTCATACTCAGCTGTACATTCTTCCCTGGGTGACTGTGTAGAGAGGGTGTGTCCCTCCACTCAGGTCTCAGATTGCACTCAGCTCTCTGCTCCATGCTGTGCAGTATGTGACATGCTGTGTACAATCCAGTGCCTGCCACTCATTAGGGGTGCACGGGCAAAACCCAACCCCCCCTCCCAATCCATGCGCCTGGCCCCCTAATCTACATGTAGGGCACCTGACATATGGATTCCTATGGATTTTTTTTTTAGTTTTAAGGTGAGGCTGGATTCACACTTATGCGTTGCGTTTTTGAGCTCCAGAGTCCTTGCCAAGTTCGCAATCAGTCGTTCAGCGGTTCCTTTGCATTTTTAGCTGCGGACTTGCCGACCTGGGAGAGGAGAGGGAAGTCTCACCGCTGTTATCATGAGGGGGAATTCCACGCTAAATTTTAAATAAAAAAACGGCATGGGTTCCCCTCCAGGAGCATACCAGGCCCTTAGGTCTGGTATGGACTTTAACGGGAACCCCTACGCCGAAAAAAAACGGCGTGGGGGTCCCCCCAAAATCCATAGCAAACCCTTATCCGAGCATGCAGCCCGGCCGGTCAGGAAAGGGGGTGGGGACAAGCGAGCGCCCCCCCCTCCTGAACCGTACCAGGCCGCATGCCCTCAACATGGGGGGTGGGTGCTTTGGGGCCCAAGGCTAGAGCCCAAGGCTTCAAAAAAGGTGGGCACTGCACCCTGAGCCCACCCTGTTGTTTGACATTAGCAAATTAATATTCACTAATGTCTTCCTGTTTCTCCTCCTGGCCAATCAGGAAGCGGGTCCTGAGACCCCTTTGGCCGGGAGTCCTAAAACCTCGTTGACCAGGAGTCCGAAGACCCAATTGATCAGGAGGAGGAGCGAAAACCGGGACACGGAGAAGACGGAGGGAGGAAGTCGTGACCCATATAGGGTAAGTGCGGGTCTGACCGGGGCCTGGCGGGCGAGAGGGCGAGCCGGCAAGTGTTGTCAATGGTGTGCGGTGGTTGGCTCGACTGGGGAGGTTAGTGTGGGGTGGCGTACTGGAGCGACAGGGGGGTCTGTGGTCAGGTCTGTCTGAGCCCCCCCCTGACCGATGGAGGTAAAATGTGTGCTTTAGGAGGCTGTACAGGAGAGAGACTGCAGATAAGCACTCACAACTTATCTAGGTGGGTTTGTTTCATATCTCTGTATCACCTGGGGTTAATCAGTTCAGTTGTCATATGTAAGGTTTTACAATCACTTTAAAGTGATCATAAAGGCAAAATGTTTTTTTAGCCCAATGCATTCTCTGCATTAAGATATAAAACCTTTCAGAAGTTGCTCCCCCCAGCCCCTTCTTAAACTCTTACCTGAGCCCAATCTAGATCCAGCACTGTGCCTGTCTGCAGCAGCTCTTCTACCCTCTTTCTCTTCTCACAGCAGATTAAGCAGCAGTGGGAGCCATTTAGACTTAATACACTACTTTAATGCTTTAAAAATTGCTGAATTGATTTCTAGATCTAGAGAATTGAACCAACTGCCCAGGAGGTAGAACTGTAGGAATTCTGAAAGAATTTCTGAAAGAATAATTTAATGGACACAAATCTTTTTACAACCTCCTTGAATATGCCACACACAACTTCTCGTCGTGAAAAGACACCTTGAAAAGCACAGCAATAAGAGCATCTTTTCACAAAGACAATTAATTATTAGTCACTTAATTCTAAACCCTAATGCCCTGTACACACAATCGTTTTTTTCCGATGAAAAAAGTCTGATGGATTTTTTTCACCGGAAAAAACGATCGTGTGTGGGCCCTTTTTTCCATCGGCTTCAAAAAATAGAACATGTTTTAAATTTTTCCGACGAAAAAAAAAACGATAGGAAATTCTGATCGTCTGTGGGGAACTCCATCGGAGAAAAATCCACACATGCTCAGACTAAATTACAAGACGGGAGCGCTCGTTCTGGTAAAACTAGCGTTCGTAATGGAGATAGCACATTTGTCATGCTGCAAATTTTAGCATCGTTAAATGTAGCGCATTCTTTTCTTCTTTCTAATGGTCGCAAAAAAAAAATTGTCATAGCGGATATTTACACAGAGTTCGGACAAACTTATTTCTTTGTGATCTCATGAATCGTCGTATTTTATTTTAAAGGCAGGTCTCCAACATTTTTGTTTTATTTTTTTATTTTTTGGTGATTTGAATCAAGATCTCCTTATTTTTTTCTGGCCTTTTAATATTTTATAGTGATGTCCATATTTTTTTATGGTCAAGTTATCACAACAACATTATTTAATCTTGTATTTTTTTTCCCTCAAGGAGGTTGGTTGGTGTCCCTTGTTAATTACACATTGTATTTATGAAATGTACCTTCCTACTCACAAGAAAAAGACATAGGCAAGTGATTAAATTAAATCAAATATCCATTTATTATGGAAACCAAATAAAGATGAAGGGCAACAATTGAGTTTTTAGTGGAATATTTTATATATTACATATTATATATAATATATTTTAGTGGAAAATATGCAGACTTTAGACCCCAAAGGCAGACATGAAGGAAAATAAAATTAATAACATGAGGAGTCCCTCTAATTGGGATCACAATCTTTTCCCCGAATCTCAGAAATCAGGAGCAGCAGCAGATGTCATACATGTCTTCAAGCTGTGGTACTCCAACAAACTGCGTCTTCTGGCAGAGCAGCTTGAAGACAGGGAATCACTTTCTGGTCTTCCCTGTAGCCTTCCCTCCACGCTTCCCTGCAGTGTTCCCTCCACGCTTCCCTGCAGTGTTCCCTCCACGCTTCCCTGCAGTGTTCCCTCCACGCTTCCCCGCAGCGTTCCTTCCACGGCTCCCTTCACGCCCCCTTGCAGGCTGTGGCTCTGGTGGTGGGAATGTGGCAGGAGGAGGAGGAGAAGGATGGGCCAGATCACAAAGATGTGTGGCCTCTGTCAGCTGGCCCCTCCCCGCCCTGTGAAGGGCCGTAGAAAAAATCTCCTCACAGAGAGCACGTTGGCCCTCCTCCACTTTATGGAGCTTATCGGCCACATAGCACCCATAGGACTCTACTGGGTTGAGGGGGGCCCTCATGATCTCTGCTGCTTCCCTTATAATTTTCAGGGATTCCTCCTCCACCTGGGTCATCCTCCTGGGCCTTTTTGGTCTCACCTGGAGGGGAAGCACCTCTGACTGTGTGCTGCCACTTGGCCTGGGCACCTGCTGCCTGCCACTTGGCCCTGCCTCCTTCTAGCTGCCACTCACCCCTGCCTCCTCCTGGCTGCCACATTCTGGAGCCTCGTCCTCCTGGCTGACCTCATCCTGTGTATAAAGAAGGGACATAGTTTGAGTTTTTGGTTCATCAATCACACACAATTTCCAGCTCATGACTGTTGCAAATTAAATGTTAATAAATAGAAAAGACTCTCATTCTGACCCCAGCATTTTTAATTCTTGTCCCAATCAATTCTGGCCACTACTGTCTTTTTTGAATTTTTTTTTTTGTTTATTTATTTTCTTTTGGAATAATAACATCTAGTTCCCAACAATTATTCTTGGACAATAAATATGTTGAAAAATACTATACCTGACTATAGATGTGAAGAACTGGCTCTTCGAGGTCAGCTAGCTCCTCGTCACCCTCTGCAGGGGTGGAGGGAAGGGTGGAGGGAACGCTGGAGGGAAGGGTGGAGGGAAGGCGGGAGGGAAGGCTGGAAAGTGATTACCTGGCTTCAATCTGGTCGTCCAGAAATCGCAGGTGTTTGTAGTACCACAGCTTGGGGACATGTACTTGGGCTGCTGCTGCTCCTGATCTTCGGGATTCGCGGACTTCTTTGCATTGTTTTTTGTAGCTATCCCTCATATTATTGATTTTATTGTTCATCATGTTATAGTCTCCCATAAATTGGTGAGCTCTCTATATTTATCTATGAATGCTCGGAATATGACAGGATACTTGAAACTCTGCATATTTGCTGCAAGATAAAAAACAAGACAAAAACACTAGGTCAGCCTAAACTGTCCTAATATTATCCTAATCTAGCCCTTTAAAATCATGAATCAGTATAGGCCACTGATGCCCCAACTTTAATTTTTACCTTCGTCAGTGACGTTCGGAACTTCCGGTCCTCCTTACTCCGCGCACACAACGTCGTTATGACACATGCGTGTTCTCATTATATTCCCTGCGCATGCGTGAAACTACGCCCACGTCGTCCGCCCCTGACGTTATTCCTTGGATATTCCTGCTCCTTTTCGTTCAACGTCCAGTGGGAGACGACATGGCGGTGACACAGCAGGTGTGGGTTGTTTTAGCTTCCGACGAGGAAAGCCCGGAGCCGGAAACATCCCGATCCAGGACAAGATACAAGGCCAGTAATATGCCCTTTGCTGAGATGGCGGAGATGGTGGACATCTTGCGGAGGAGAGATTATGATGGGAAGCATCGGCCGTACAACACCCCTAATCTAAGGAAGGCTAAAATAATGGGCAAAGTGGTGAGGAGTCTGTACCATAAATTTGGGGTCCGGAGATCCAAGGAGCAGCTGAGAAAAAGGTGGTCTGACCTGAAGCTGAGGGAGCTGGAGCAGTACAGGAAGAGCAAAAGAATGCTTGTAAAAATTAAGTTTTTCTCCTGTGTTATTACTAATTTGATTATTATACTTGCATGTTTTGCTCCATGTGCTTTGATTGACTGGTTGGATATTTGAAAATAGCAAATTTCAGGGTAGTGGCCTAAGTATAATCGTTCGTAGTAAACATCAATCCTCCTCAAAATTTGATATTTTGCACAGATACAGGTAAACCACATTTGGTCATGCCTATTTCTATTAAAACAACATTTATAAACATTGTTGTGTTTTGAACTAAAATGTGAAATGCAAACTTGATTCAGTGTAAAGGAGAGGACACTCAGCAGCTGTTTCCACAGCTGTACTCTGGAGCACCTGTGTGGGACACCAGAACAAACTTTTTAGGGTGTCCCACACAGGTGTTACAGTGGATACTTTGAGGGTGTCTCCATGTGTGTAACTTGGACAAAAAAGGTCAGGATTCCATTTTAGAAATACATTTTAAAACATGTCTTCAGCTTGTAACTTTGCCAAAACAGACAATTGTACCCCACTTCCAAGCAATGTTTCATATTCCTATTTCTGCCCTCAAATATCTGTGTGCTAAAGTATACCATTTGTTTCATTCTCATAGGGGAGCGGAGACTTGGAGCACACCACTCTGAGGAGGCCAGGAACCCCACACCTCGGAAAGAACAGAGGGAACCCCAACCTCAGAAAGAAGGGGACCAGAGAGAACCCCAACCTCAGGATGTGGAGGAAGAAGAGGTGGAGGAAGGAGAGGTGGAGGAAGGAGAGGTGGAGGAAGAAGAGGTGGAGAAAGGAGATGCACCACAGATTCAGGGAATAGATGCATGCATGCATGCATATTTTTAAGATATGCATTTTTTTGTTATTTTAGGTGATGTGCTGCTTGTGGAAGATCAATCTCCTCCTTTCTCCAGTGGGAGCACACAAATCATAATCCAGGATCTCATGGTTATGAGTCGAGAAATCAAAGTTATAACGCACAAACTCTATCGTTTTGACCAACAAATTAAAAACATGATTGATGTTTTGGGGAGAGTATAAAGATGTTTTTATTGCCACCATTTCGAGTTTTTTTGCCAAATTTTGGAAATTCTTGTGTGATTTAACAAGCCAAATTTGGAAGATGCACACCGTGTGTCAACATGTGCTATCTCCCATCAGGGCAAATCAATGTACGTGTTTTGAGGGTGAAACCCCTTCCTCGCAACTCAAGTAGGTGAGAGGAAGGGTTTGCACCCCCAAAACATGTCCATTGATCCCCCATGATGGGAGATAGCACATGTTGACATTTGGCATGAGATCAGGAGGAAAATCCCCATTTTGACGCACAATTTGTGTGCATCTTCCAAATTTGCCTTGTTCAGAGGTGACATCGCCCCATCTCATGAAGGCAACAGCAACACATTTTTAAAATACTATATAATGTCTGATATTGCCTTCAGTTTTTCTAAGGTTGAACTTTGTAAGTTCCATTGTTTTTATATGTTTTTATTTTTTTAACATGCGTGTTTAGGCAAAACCAAAACCAAAAAATTTTTTGGGGGGGGGAAACACTGTTTAGAATGTCCAAATTTTTTTTATAACGCACAAGTTGTGCACAGAGTAAAATAATTTTTCAACTCAACAATGTGTGGCTTCTTCTTTCTATGCTCAATACCATTTTGAAAAATATGTTCTTGTTTACCATGACAATTGTGGTTATTTACTAAAGACAAAGCCACTTGGCACTACAAGTGTACCAGGAGAACCTGGGAGACAGATTCAAGAAACACAAGCAATAATGAGAAATCAAGTTTTTCACAGATTTTTTTTTTTTAAGTCATAAAATCAGAGATTGTCTGGCATAGCAATGGCCCCCCTACCCGTAAAGTAATCGACATATTTATCCCGCACTTCACGGGCGCTTTGGGGGGCCAAGCCAATATGGCCAGTATCCAGGCCCATCAGGGCATTGTCTGCAAGTCCGGGCTCTGGCCCAACAGAAGTGAGATAACTGGGTGCATTTCTGCGTAAATAGTTGTGCAGTATGCAGCAGGTAAAAACAATATGATTGATTTTGTATTCCGCCATATGAATAGAGGTAAGAAACAGGCGGAACCGGCTGGCCATTATCCCAAAGGCATTCTCAACAACCCTCCGGGCTCTGGCTAGCCGGTAATTAAAAACCCACCTCTCCGGAGTGAGGGTCCTCTGGGGGAATGGCCTCATCAGGTGGGGTCCCAGCCCGAAAGCTTCATCCGCTATAAAAACAAAAGGAAGGCCCTCAACGTTCTCCTCATCATGTGGTAGTGCCAGGCCACCACTCTGGAGACATCTGGCAAATTCCGTCTGTGTGAAGACTCCCCCATCCGACATCCGGCCATTCTTCCCCACGTCCATATACATGAATTCATTGTGTGCCGACACCACTGCCATCAACACAATACTATTAAACCCCTTGTAGTTGTAATAGTACGACGCAGAACGGGGTGGTGGCACTATTCGGACGTGCTTCCCATCTATCGCCCCTCCGCAGTTAGGAAAGTCCCACCGCTTGGCAAAATGGGATGCCACAGTCTGCCATTCCTGTGGCGATGAAGGAAACTGTGGAGTCAAACAAAAAAAAATAGGACTTTTGCACATAACATTGCAAGCAGATTACACAAAAACATTCTTGGCCAACATCAGTATAACATTTTTTTTTTGGAGTAGTTATAGACACAAATAGAAGGCAGAATTATCACATTCCTCACCCCCTCTGATGGCTCATTGGACACATTTTAGGGGGGGGGTTCTAGCTGAGTTTGGGCCCTCCTAAAAAAGACACTATCACTCTGCCTGATTGTAATGAGAAGCAAAACATTTGGACACATTTTAGGGGGAGGGGGGTAAAGCGATACAATGGAGCTGACAAAATACATTGTTAAGTGACTAGGCTAGGGGTGTATGGGCCCAGGATAGCATGCCGGAGAGGTTAGTGAAGGCAAATATGCATGTAGGCCAAAAAAAGGTTACAGCATGCATGAGAACAAAGGGGACATTCACGGCATATTCCAATCATGGTAATTAGGGAATGATGAAAGAAATAAATACATTAGCATACATGAATTACATAGAATGTGATGTTAAAGGAGAAAACTTACCTTAATATAGTCCTTCTGCATAACTTGAATTATAGCAGAACAGGTTTCTGGGATAATGACCCCCCAGAGCCTGGGGGGAGATGCCTGTCGTGAACTTGAGGTCCTGCAGGCTTCTCCCTGTCGCCAGGTATCGCAAGGTGGTGATGAGTCTCTGCTCGGCAGTGATGGCCTGGAGCATCACAGTGTCCTGCCTGGTGATATAGGGGGACACCAAATCCAACAGACGGTGAAAAACGGGGTCCGTCATCCGGAGATAATTCCTGTAGTCATCAGGATTATTCTCCTGGATTTCTTGCAGCAGAGGCATATGAGAGAATTTGTCCCGCTGGAGCAACCAATTCTTGGTCCATGAACTCACCCTGTTCATGGACTGAGCTTGGGTCAAAGTATTAACCACAACACCAGGCGCATACGCAGCACGAGCTGTACGATGAGAACGTACTTCCAACATGGCTAGAAACCGGTCGGCTGGTCAGAACGAACTTAAACAGAACGCACTGAGGAACAGCAAGTCCTATGAAGAACGACCTGAAAACCAGTTAACGAGTGGACAAGAACGCACTGAAAAACAGATACGACCGGACTACACGCACTGAAAGACAGATACGAACCAAAAAGCACAAACTGAACACCAGAAAACGATCTGAAAAGCACAGAGATTGAAAAGCGCGAATCGGCTAGCACCAAACTTTTACTAACACGCGGTAACACAAAATCAGTAAAAGCAGCCCAAAGGGTGGCGCCGTTGGATTTGAACTTCCCATTTATAGTGCCGTCGTACGTGTTGTACATCACGGCGTTTTGGACGGTCGGAATTTTGTCTGATGGCATGTAAAGAAGGCTGATGAAAGTCAGCTTCATCGGAATTCCGACGGAAAAATCCATCGGATTTTATTCCACCGGAAATCCGATCGTGTGTACAGCAGGGGCGGATCCAGAGTCTTTTTTCGGGAGGGGCACTGCCAAAAAAATATGTTTTTTTTGTGGGAAATTTATCAGGGAAATGGCTGGTGTCGGCGCTTCAATCATCCCGGCACCATGGTTGCTATGGTGTCAGGATGATTGAAGCGCATTATTTCTATTATTACATTGTAATATAAAATTAAATAGTTCAATGCAGAATCAGTGGGAGCCCTGAGTGTGTCACTTGCCACCGTCGCCTGCAATTAGTGGGAGCCCTGAGCGTGTCACTTGTAGGGATGAGCTTCGTGTTCGAGTCGAACATACGTTCGACTCGAACATCGGCTGTTCGATCGTTCGACGAAGATCGAACGATTTGGGCCGTTCGCGACAAATTCGAGTGACGCGAACGGCCCACAATGCACTACGCCATCGCAGTGTCATCCAGGCGCTGTGATTGGCCAAGCATGCACTGTGACCCCGCATGCTTGGCCAATCACAGCGCCGGCAGCGAGGAGAGCAATGATTGGCCACAGGCAGGATGCCTGTGGCCAATTATTGCTGAGGGTGTTTAGTACACGCCCCACACTATAAAAGGCCGCCGGCACGGCGGCCTAGTGTAGTGTGTTCCGGAGCAGGGATAGAGCAGCATAGGCAGGGACAGTGACTTTTATTTCTTTCTTGCTTAACCTGGATTCCTTTAGTTTAGGGAAAGAGAAGGATAGGTAGGGAGAGTGTCAGTGTGTTTTGTGCTTGTGCTATAGTGTGCTTAAAAAAAACATTTTTTCTAGGGACAGAAAACTGTAGGTAGGGAGAGTGTCAGTTTCTTTCACTGTGCAAGTCCTTGTTTCCAGGGACCTGGAAGGACAGTGAGTGAATTCTCCTTGTGCTATATTGTGCTTAAAAAAAAACATTTTTTCTAGGGACAGAAAACTGTAGGTAGGGAGAGTGTCAGTTTCTTTCACTGTGCAAGTCCTTGTTTCTAGGGACCTGGAAGGACAGTGAGTGAATTCTCCTTGTGCTATATTGTGCTTAAAAAAAACATTTTTTCTAGGGACAGAAAACTGTAGGTAGGGAGAGTGTCAGTTTCTTTCACTGTGCAAGTCCTTGTTTCCAGGGACCTGGAAGGACAGTGAGTGAATTCTCCTTGTGCTATATTGTGCTTAAAAAAACATTTTTTCTAGGGACAGAAAACTGTAGGTAGGGAGAGTGTCAGTTTCTTTCACTGTGCAAGTCCTTGTTTCCAGGGACCTGGAAGGACAGTGAGTGAATTCTCCTTGTGCTATATTGTGCTTAAAAAAAACATTTTTTCTAGGGACAGAAAACTGTAGGTAGGGAGAGTGTCAGTTTCTTTCACTGTGCAAGTCCTTGTTTCCAGGGACCTGGAAGGACAGTGAGTGAATTCTCCTTGTGCTATATTGTGCTTAAAAAAAACATTTTTTCTAGGGACAGAAAACTGTAGGTAGGGAGAGTGTCAGTTTCTTTCACTGTGCAAGTCCTTGTTTCCAGGGACCTGGAAGGACAGTGAGTGAATTCTCCTTGTGCTATATTGTGCTTAAAAAAAACATTTTTTCTAGGGACAGAAAACTGTAGGTAGGGAGAGTGTCAGTTTCTTTCACTGTGCAAGTCCTTGTTTCCAGGGACCTGGAAGGACAGTGAGTGAATTCTCCTTGTGCTATATTGTGCTTAAAAAACATTTTTTCTAGGGACAGAAAACTGTAGGTAGGGAGAGTGTCAGTTTCTTTCACTGTGCAAGTCCTTGTTTCCAGGGACCTGGAAGGACAGTGAGTGAATTCTCCTTGTGCTATATTGTGCTTAAAAAAAACATTTTTTCTAGGGACAGAAAACTGTAGGTAGGGAGAGTGTCAGTTTCTTTCACTGTGCAAGTCCTTGTTTCTAGGGACCTGGAAGGACAGTGAGTGAATTCTCCTTGTGCTATATTGTGCTTAAAAAATTTTTTTTTCTAGGGACAGAAAACTGTAGGTAGGGAGAGTGTCAGTTTCTTTCACTGTGCAAGTCCTTGTTTCCAGGGACCTGGAAGGACAGTGAGTGAATTCTCCTTGTGCTATATTGTGCTTAAAAAAAACATTTTTTCTAGGGACAGAAAACTGTAGGTAGGGAGAGTGTCAGTTTCTTTCACTGTGCAAGTCCTTGTTTCTAGGGACCTGGAAGGACAGTGAGTGAATTCTCCTTGTGCTATATTGTGCTTAAAAAAAAACATTTTTTCTAGGGACAGAAAACTGTAGGTAGGGAGAGTGTCAGTTTCTTTCACTGTGCAAGTCCTTGTTTCCAGGGACCTGGAAGGACAGTGAGTGAATTCTCCTTGTGCTATATTGTGCTTAAAAAAAACATTTTTTCTAGGGACAGAAAACTGTAGGTAGGGAGAGTGTCAGTTTCTTTCACTGTGCAAGTCCTTGTTTCCAGGGACCTGGAAGGACAGTGAGTGAATTCTCCTTGTGCTATATTGTGCTTAAAAAAAACATTTTTTCTAGGGACAGAAAACTGTAGGTAGGGAGAGTGTCAGTTTCTTTCACTGTGCAAGTCCTTGTTTCCAGGGACCTGGAAGGACAGTGAGTGAATTCTCCTTGTGCTATATTGTGCTTAAAAAAAACATTTTTTCTAGGGACAGAAAACTGTAGGTAGGGAGAGTGTCAGTTTCTTTCACTGTGCAAGTCCTTGTTTCTAGGGACCTGGAAGGACAGTGAGTGAATTCTCCTTGTGCTATATTGTGCTTAAAAAAAACATTTTTTCTAGGGACAGAAAACTGTAGGTAGGGAGAGTGTCAGTTTCTTTCACTGTGCAAGTCCTTGTTTCCAGGGACCTGGAAGGACAGTGAGTGAATTCTCCTTGTGCTATATTGTGCTTAAAAAAAACATTTTTTCTAGGGACAGAAAACTGTAGGTAGGGAGAGTGTCAGTTTCTTTCACTGTGCAAGTCCTTTTTTCCAGGGACCTGGAAGGACAGTGAGTGAATTCTCCTTGTGCTATATTGTGCTTAAAAAAAACATTTTTTCTAGGGACAGAAAACTGTAGGTAGGGAGAGTGTCAGTTTCTTTCACTGTGCAAGTCCTTGTTTCCAGGGACCTGGAAGGACAGTGAGTGAATTCTCCTTGTGCTATATTGTGCTTAAAAAAAACATTTTTTCTAGGGACAGAAAACTGTAGGTAGGGAGAGTGTCAGTTTCTTTCACTGTGCAAGTCCTTGTTTCCAGGGACCTGGAAGGACAGTGAGTGAATTCTCCTTGTGCTATATTGTGCTTAAAAAAAACATTTTTTCTAGGGACAGAAAACTGTAGGTAGGGAGAGTGTCAGTTTCTTTCACTGTGCAAGTCCTTGTTTCCAGGGACCTGGAAGGACAGTGAGTGAATTCTCCTTGTGCTATATTGTGCTTAAAAAAAACATTTTTTCTAGGGACAGAAAACTGTAGGTAGGGAGAGTGTCAGTTTCTTTCACTGTGCAAGTCCTTGTTTCCAGGGACCTGGAAGGACAGTGAGTGAATTCTCCTTGTGCTATATTGTGCTTAAAAAAAACATTTTTTCTAGGGACAGAAAACTGTAGGTAGGGAGAGTGTCAGTTTCTTTCACTGTGCAAGTCCTTGTTTCCAGGGACCTGGAAGGACAGTGAGTGAATTCTCCTTGTGCTATATTGTGCTTAAAAAAAACATTTTTTCTAGGGACAGAAAACTGTAGGTAGGGAGAGTGTCAGTTTCTTTCACTGTGCAAGTCCTTGTTTCCAGGGACCTGGAAGGACAGTGAGTGAATTCTCCTTGTGCTATATTGTGCTTAAAAAAAACATTTTTTCTAGGGACAGAAAACTGTAGGTAGGGAGAGTGTCAGTTTCTTTCACTGTGCAAGTCCTTGTTTCTAGGGACCTGGAAGGACAGTGAGTGAATTCTCCTTGTGCTATATTGTGCTTAAAAAAAACATTTTTTCTAGGGACAGAAAACTGTAGGTAGGGAGAGTGTCAGTTTCTTTCACTGTGCAAGTCCTTGTTTCCAGGGACCTGGAAGGACAGTGAGTGAATTCTCCTTGTGCTATATTGTGCTTAAAAAAAACATTTTTTCTAGGGACAGAAAACTGTAGGTAGGGAGAGTGTCAGTTTCTTTCACTGTGCAAGTCCTTGTTTCCAGGGACCTGGAAGGACAGTGAGTGAATTCTCCTTGTGCTATATTGTGCTTAAAAAAAACATTTTTTCTAGGGACAGAAAACTGTAGGTAGGGAGAGTGTCAGTTTCTTTCACTGTGCAAGTCCTTGTTTCCAGGGACCTGGAAGGACAGTGAGTGAATTCTCCTTGTGCTATATTGTGCTTAAAAAAAACATTTTTTCTAGGGACAGAAAACTGTAGGTAGGGAGAGTGTCAGTTTCTTTCACTGTGCAAGTCCTTGTTTCCAGGGACCTGGAAGGACAGTGAGTGAATTCTCCTTGTGCTATATTGTGCTTAAAAAAAACATTTTTTCTAGGGACAGAAAACTGTAGGTAGGGAGAGTGTCAGTTTCTTTCACTGTGCAAGTCCTTGTTTCCAGGGACCTGGAAGGACAGTGAGTGAATTCTCCTTGTGCTATATTGTGCTTAAAAAAAACATTTTTTCTAGGGACAGAAAACTGTAGGTAGGGAGAGTGTCAGTTTCTTTCACTGTGCAAGTCCTTGTTTCCAGGGACCTGGAAGGACAGTGAGTGAATTCTCCTTGTGCTATATTGTGCTTAAAAAAAACATTTTTTCTAGGGACAGAAAACTGTAGGTAGGGAGAGTGTCAGTTTCTTTCACTGTGCAAGTCCTTGTTTCCAGGGACCTGGAAGGACAGTGAGTGAATTCTCCTTGTGCTATATTGTGCTTAAAAAAAACATTTTTTCTAGGCACAGAAAACTGTAGGTAGGGAGAGTGTCAGTTTCTTTCACTGTGCAAGTCCTTGTTTCCAGGGACCTGGAAGGACAGTGAGTGAATTCTCCTTGTGCTATATTGTGCTTAAAAAAAACATTTTTTTCTAGGGACAGAAAACTGTAGGTAGGGAGAGTGTCAGTTTCTTTCACTGTGCAAGTCCTTGTTTCCAGGGACCTGGAAGGACAGTGAGTGAATTCTCCTTGTGCTATATTGTGCTTAAAAAAAACATTTTTTCTAGGGACAGAAAACTGTAGGTAGGGAGAGTGTCAGTTTCTTTCACTGTGCAAGTCCTTGTTTCCAGGGACCTGGAAGGACAGTGAGTGAATTCTCCTTGTGCTATATTGTGCTTAAAAAAAACATTTTTTCTAGGGACAGAAAACTGTAGGTAGGGAGAGTGTCAGTTTCTTTCACTGTGCAAGTCCTTGTTTCTAGGGACCTGGAAGGACAGTGAGTGAATTCTCCTTGTGCTATATTGTGCTTAGAAAAAAACATTTTTTTCTAGGGACAGAAAACTGTAGGTAGGGAGAGTGTCAGTTTCTTTCACTGTGCAAGTCCTTGTTTCCAGGGACCTGGAAGGACAGTGAGTGAATTCTCCTTGTGCTATATTGTGCTTAAAAAAAACATTTTTTCTAGGGACAGAAAACTGTAGGTAGGGAGAGTGTCAGTTTCTTTCACTGTGCAAGTCCTTGTTTCAAGGGACAGAGAAGGACACCTGAAGGTAGCCCTTATTGCTTTTTTCCCATCTCCCTGCAGGCCATCTATTAGAATGTCTGGAAGGCAAACAAGGAGAGGCAGACAGTCAGGAGGCAATAAAAGAGGGCAAGCAGGCTCTGTGTCTGGGGGCAACAGTGCTGGTCGTGGACGCGGTGCATTGTCATCAGCACATGGCCATGGGACACGCTTGTCCTTCTTTTCGGCAGCTGGACATGTTGAGCCACATCATGCCGAAGACTTGGTAGAGTGGATGACCAAGCCCTCCTCCTCCTCCTCATCCTCTCTCACCCAGGCTCAGGGTACTGGCAAAGCAGCTGCCAAAGCGTCCTCTTCCCTGGTATCAATGTCAGACTCATCATCAGTCACTCCTTCCCTAGACCCACCATGTCCTCCTCCTGAGGAGTCCCCCGAACTGTTTGAGCACAGTGTTGGGTACATGCTGCAGGAGGATGCCCAGCGTTTCGAAGGGTCTGATGATGAAACCCAGCTACAGGAAGGCAGTAGGGTGAGAGCAGACAGAGGGGATGCTCAAGAAGGACACCAATCTGGCAGTCATGTTCCAGCAGCTGCAGCATACTGCCAGATTGGCTCCAGTGATGAGGAGGGAGGGGATGATGAGGTCACTGACTCCACGTGGGTGCCTAATAGGAGAGAGGAGGAGGAGGATGAGGAGGAGGCACATCTCCAACGAGACAGGATGCCCTTTGGTGGCCAGCGTAAGGGCAGTACACCGACGGAATCACACCGCAGAGCTCCGCCTGTGCAGGGCGCTGCCTCTGCCCGTCATTCAAAAAGTTCCTTGGTGTGGGCCTTTTTTGAGGCTAGTGCATCAGATCGCACAGCTGCTGTTTGCAACATATGTCTCAAGCGTATATCGCGTGGCCAAAACATCAGCCGCTTGGGTACCACATGCCTGACCAGACATATGTTGACCTGCCATGCAGCTCGTTGGCAAGCCTACCTCAAAGACCCACACCAAAGAACAAAGCGGACCTCTCCTTGCACCGCATCAGCTGGGATCTCCAACCCCACTATAACTTCAGTCCTCTCTGAAACATGCACTGAGAGGAATGAAGGTGTAGAATTAGGCGTGTCACAGCCAAGTACTTGCGGCCACTCTGCTAGCAGTACACCGACGTCCGATTCTAGCAGGCAAATTTCCCTGCCCCAGCTGCTGGACCGTCGAAAGAAGTTCACTCCCAGCCATCCACATGCCCAGCGGTTGAATGCTAGCTTGGCTAAATTGCTAGCGCTTCAACTGCTGCCTTTTCAGTTGGTAGACTCGGCCCCCTTCCGTGAGTTTGTGCAATGTGCGGTTCCTCAGTGGCAGGTTCCCAAACGCCACTTTTTCTCACGGAAGGCTATTCCGGCTCTCTACCGGCATGTGGAAGGCAATGTCTTGGCCTCGCTGGACAGGGCGGTCAGCGGTAAGGTGCATATTACCGCTGACTCATGGTCCAGCAGGCATGGACAGGGACGTTACCTTTCTTTCACGGCCCATTGGGTCACTCTTTTGGCAGCTGGGAAGGATGCAGGACAAGGTGCAGTAGTGTTGGAGGTTGTCCCACCGCCACGCCTCCAAAATGCTACTACTGGTTGTGACACACCTCTCTCCTCCACCCCCTCCTCTTCTTCTTCCTCCATGGCCTCTTCCTGTGGTTTGTCCTATGAACCAGCGGTGCTCCGTAGCCGTTCACGGGGCTACGCAAGTACGCAGGCAAAAAGATGCCATGCCGTGCTTGCGCTGGTGTGTTTGGGGGACAGAAGCCACACTGGGTCAGAGGTCCTGTCTGCTCTGCAGGGCCAGGCCAAGAGGTGGTTGACGCCATGCCAGCTTAAGCCAGGAATGGTGGTTTGCGACAATGGCACCAACCTCCTCTCCGCCCTCCGACAGGGACAACTGACCCATGTGCCCTGTGTGGCTCACGTCCTTAACCTGGTGGTGCAGCGGTTCTTGGGCAGGTACCCGGGCTTACAGGATGTCCTGAGGCAGGCCAGGAAAGTCTGTGTGCATTTCCGCAGATCTTATAATGCCAGTGCTCGCCTGGCTGAGCTGCAAAAGGAGTTGAACCTGCCCAAGAACCGCCTTATATGTGACATGCCCACCAGGTGGAACTCAACGTTGGCCATGCTGCAGCGGCTGCACACGCAGCAGAGGGCCATCAATGAGTACCTGTGCGACTACGGCACCAGGACAGGGTCAGGGGAGCTTGGTTTTTTTTCTCCACGCCAGTGGGGCATGATCAGGGATGCATGCACTGTCCTGGCACCATTTGAGGAGGCCACGAGGATGGTGAGCAGTGACAGTGCATGCATCAGTGACACTGTACCTCTTGTCCACCTGTTGGAGCACACGCTGCGTGGAATAATGGACAGGGCACTTGAGGCAGAACAGAGGCAGGAAGAGGAGGACTTCCTTGCCTCTCAAGGCCCCCTTTACCCAGACAGTGTTCCTTCTGTCCCACCCATCGCACAGGAAGAGGAAGAGGAGGAGGAGGAGGAGGAGGATTGTGTCAGCATGGAGGTGGAGGCTGGCACTCAGCATCATCAGCAGCAGTCTTTTAGGGATGATTTACAGTCCCAAGAAACCAGTGGACTTGTACGTGGCTGGGAGGAGGTGACTGCGGATCATGTCGTCCTTAGTGACCCAGAGGACTCCGGAGCGAATGCCTCAGCAAACCTACGCTGCATGGCCTCCCTGATCCTGCAAAGTCTGCGGAAGGATCCTCGTATTCTTCGGATCAAGGAGAGGGACCATTACTGGCTGGCCACTCTCCTTGATCCACGGTACAAGGGTAAGGTTGCGGACCTTATGTTACCGTCGCAGAGGGAGCAGAGGATGAGACAACTCCGGGAGGCCTTGCAGAAAGGTCTGTGCAACGCGTTCCCAGAGACTGGGAGGTTACATACTCCTGGTCCAGGACAACGAGTTGCTGAGGCTTCGGCCAGTCAAAGAAGGAGCGGTGGGGAAGGTGGCCGTCTGACCGATGCGTTCAGACAATTCTTTAGTCCGCAGCCCCAAAGTATGATTGGTTCCAGCAACCATCGCCAGCGTCTGATAAACATGGTGCAGGAATATCTAGGGGCAAGGTCAGACTTGGACACCTTCCCCACCGAAAATCCTCTGGCTTACTGGGTCTTGAGGATGGATCACTGGCCAGAGCTTGCACAGTATGCAATTGAGCTACTGGCCTGTCCTGCATCCAGCGTTCTTTCGGAACGCACATTCAGTGCTGCTGGAGGATTTGTCACGGATCACAGGGTGCGCCTGTCCACCGACTCGGTTGATCGACTGACTTTCATCAAGATGAACCAGTCTTGGATCACCACCAGCTACCACACACCTGATGCTGATATAACAGACTAATTGATTTTAACATGTCACGTCCCTTCAAGACTGATGCTGATGCTGAGTGCCTGTGCTGTTATGTTGACTGGCTATCCTCCTCCTCCGAGTCCTCAATGATACGATTGATGATGATAGCTTGGAAGATCATTTTTGTTTATGGGTGCCGCCACCAGTGGCTAAGGCCCAATTTTTCAGCCCCTGTTTTACAGGGGCGTGTACTTACAATTTTTTTAGCAATAATTTGCCATAGGGCTCATTGCTGTGCTCCAAGTACAGTATCTGTGAGGGGTTGTAGTGTTGTGCCACCAGTGCCTAAGGCCCAATTTTTCAGCCCCTGTTTAACAGGGGCGTGTCATTACAATTTTTGAAGCAATACTTTGCAACAGGGCTCATTGCTGTGCTCCAAGTACAGTATCTGTGAGGGGTTGTAGTGTTGTGCCACCAGTGCCTAAGGCCCAATTTTTCAGCCCCTGTTTAACAGGGGCGTGTCATTACAATTTTTGAAGCAATACTTTGCAACAGGGCTCATTGCTGTGCTCCAAGTACAGTATCTGTGAGGGGTTGTAGTGTTGTGCCACCAGTGCCTAAGGCCCAATTTTTCAGCCCCTGTTCAACAGGGGCATGCAATTACAATTCTTGATGTAATAATTCACAGCAGGGCCCATTCCTGCACCCACCAAGAGTAAGTCTGAGGGCTTACAGTGTTGTGGCAACGCCACCACCACCACCACCACGAAAGGCCCAATTTTTCAGCCCCTGTTCAAAAGGGGCATGTAATTACAATTCTTGATCTAATAATTCACAGCAGGGCCCATTCCTGCACCCACCAAGAGTAACTCTGAGGGCTTACAGTGTTGTGGCAACACCACCACCACCACCACCACCACGAAAAGCCCAATTTTTCAGCCCCTGTTCAACAGGGGCATGCAATTACAATTCTTGATCTAATAATTCACAGCAGGGCCCATTGCTGCACCCACCAAGAGTAACTGTCAGGGCTTACAGTGTTGTGGCACCAGCACCACCATCAAAGCCCCAATTTTTACTACCACTGTTCAAGAATTATATGTAATTAAAATTCCTGATATAATAGTTGACAGCAGGGCGTTCCAGCACCAACCAAGAGTAACTGTGAGTGCTTACAGTGTTGTGCCAACACCAACAACTAAGGGGCCTATTTCTGCAGAGTATATACGGCAGGTCCCTACTTTCAAACATCCAACTTACAAACGACTCCTACTTGCAAACGAAAGAAGACAACAGGAAGTGAGAGGAAATCTACCCCTAGGAAGGAAAATTCTCTCCTGTAAGAATAAATATGGGAGAAAGGTGTCTCCTCTGTACTGATGCTTTATCAGCAATCCTTGTTTCAAGAAAAACACCACATTTCAAAAACAGTTGTCATTGGGACGGAAAGTGAGGTGAAATGTTCTGAACAGGGGCACAGACAGCAAAACAAATGTTACAGGGGTGATAACCCTTACCTATGTTTCCCAAAAAGTTTAAAAATAGATTTTTGGGCTGGAGCTACACTTCAACAATGTACCTGTTCAAAATTACAAACACATTCTACATAAGAACAAACCTACAGTCCCTGTCTTGTATGCACCGCCTGTATACGGCTGTTCAGAGTATATAGGGCCTTTTTTATTTTATGTGCGGGGTTCCCCTTAATATCCATACAAGACCCAAAGGGGCTGGTAATGGGCTGGGGTAGGGGGGGGGGGTCATGGGGTAGCTATGCCATTTTTCTTAAAGATTTTCATCCATATTACCGGGACCAGACATTACATTAAAGCCGCAAGAAGTTTTACATGGCTTTTTTTTCCTTTAGAAGTGTCATTTTGTGCAGGGACAGTTCTAAACACGGGAAACACGTGGCACTTCACAGGCATACTTTAGACACCCCCCAGGTACGATATTTAAAGGAATATTTGACTTTTTTTTTTCACTTTATGCATCATTAAAATGACTGCTCCCGAAAAACGACCGTTTTTAAAACTTCTTTTTGCATTGATACATGTCCCCTGGTGCAGAACCCGGGTTCCCAAACCCTTTTTAGGACAATAACATGCATAATAGTTGTTATAATTAGCACTTTAGAATTCGAACGTTCGCATCCATTGTATTTAATAGGGTTCTAATGTTCGTACGAACTTTCGGTCCGTTCGCGGGTTCTGGTGCGAACCGAACCCGGGGGTGTTCGGCTCATCACTAGTCACTTGCCACACGTTGCCACGTCACCTGCCACATCTTGTGGATTGTCACTTGCCACACCTTGTGGATTGTCACTTGCCACATCACCTGCCACACCTTGCGGATTGTCACTAGCCACACCTTGCGGATTGTCACTTGCCACTCACCTGCCACACCTTGCTGATTGTCACTTGCCTGCCACAGGATGCAGATTGTCATTTGCCATGTCACCTGACACAATTTGCGGATTGTCACTAACTTGTCTGCTAAGGTGTAGTTTTGGTTGTCTCTTGCTGTGTCCCAGACTCCCAGAGTCAGGCAGCAGAGAGATAATTTAATCTCTTTGCTGCCTGCACAGGAATGTAGGGCAGGCACGGGCGGTGAGAGATGAGCCTGCTCTCTCACTCTCACCTGCGCTGCCAACACACTGAGCAGCACGGTCTGCCCACGAACCGCGCCGCCGCCCCACAAACCGCACCACAAGTGGAGCCGCCTGCTTTCTTACCCGTCTGTGAAGCCGCACGCTATCGCACCTGTCCGCAGAGCGGCCCGACGTGACTCACTGACGTCACTCGTTGCTAGACGCCAAGCGGCCCAGGCGTTAGCAACGAGTGCAGGGAAGAGGCTCCACCCACCTCCTCCTCCGCTCCTGGTATCGTGTCAGTGTGCCACGTAACTACATTAGACGAGTCTCTCTCTCTGCGCCGCTGATCGGCTGATGTGAGAAACTGAGAGAGACTCAGAGAGGCAGCGGCAGCCGCAAAACAAGTACTGTATATACTCGAGTATAAGCCGACCCGAATATAAGCCGAGGCCCCTAATTTTACCCCCAAAAAATGGGAAAACGTATTGACTTGAGTATAAGCCTAGGGTGTCCATCTGCATGCCTCACTGCGCCTCACTGTGCCTCACTGTGCCCATGCCTCACTGTGCCCATGACTAGACTGATGTTTAACATGGGAGTCTATGGAAGGAGAACCCGGCTTTAAAAAATCGGTTCTCCCCGGCCGTAGGTCTCCCAGACACCAAACTTTGCACACTTGTAGAGTAGATATTGGACTACATGTGTGTCCAGGGGACCTACGACCGGCCGGTACCGGGTCCGCAAAGTCACCGGAGAAATTACCATTTAACATTGGAGTCTATGGAAGGAGTGCCCGGCTTTGAAAAATCGGTTCTCCCCGGCCGTAGGTCTCCCAGACACCAAACTTTGCACACTTGTGGATGAGAAATGGGGCTACATGTGTGCCAAGTATGGGGTCCAGGGGACCTATGGCCGGCCGGTACCGGGTCCCCAAAGACCGGGAGATCAGGCACAAAAAAAAAAAACTGAGCAAGCTAGTGAGTGTGACAGATGGTCTGTGGGGGCAATTGCCCTGTTGCCCCCCCTGGATCCGCCCCTGGTGTACAGGGCATTAAAGTAGACCCTGCACTAAAATTCAGGTCTGCTATTAAATACTAGCTCCCCCCTCCCCATGTTAAAATGCCACAATCCACAGATTATTCTCAATTAGATATGTTTTCATGGTATCTATTATATCACTCTTGTATGATCTGTTCCTTTTATACATACATCATTGTTAATTCTTACTCCAATTGGCGAGATAGGTGTCACAATCCTGGGAATGCTGAGGATGGAAAATCTTGTGAGAATTCACTCC
Source organism: Rana muscosa (assembly GCA_029206835.1). Classification (NCBI taxonomy): domain Eukaryota; kingdom Metazoa; phylum Chordata; class Amphibia; order Anura; family Ranidae; genus Rana; species Rana muscosa. The sequence goes on along the minus strand of CM055122.1, from coordinate 188,892,528 downwards.
TGAACTGTGCTGGAGCATCTTCTTATTGTGACATTTGGGATACTCAGAGTTCCAGGGATCTTGCCGGATAGATCCAAACATCGCCCTTTTTACCCTTTCTTCCCAAGCAATTTTCTCTTATGGAGTGCCAATTAGTACAAAGTGCCCACTTCCACCCTTATCAGCTAATTTTGGCTTCTGAGCATGATGAGTACTGACTGAGCAAGAGTGAGATAAAGGGAGAAAGAGACAAGGAGCTGAAGGAAGTGTGGCCAAGTAGTGTGTCACGTTTTTGATATATCAGCATACCCTGTTGTTTGGGCCTCTTGTGGTGTGGAAGGTAATGGGAGACCCATACAGAAACCTTTACATATCTGCTATTATGTCCAGATTAAAATTCATATAATGTTGCCACATGCTTTTTTAAAGAGTGTGTTAATGTGGGGAGGGGGTACAGAAGATGTGTAGGTGCTGCCTTTGCAGTATGCAGGAAATACAGTTGTTTATTTAGCCTATACTGTTTTCTAATTAATTGGTTATCTAGTTTTTGTTTCTGTTGCCACCTTGTGACCAATGTTGACATTACTTGTAATTTACTGTATTTCTGTCCCCTTATTGTGATTAATTTCCTTTTCCTTTTGTGTGAGCTTCTTTGCCCTCCCCTTCAGTACACACCAGGGACATGCAGTCAGGGGAGGCAGGTGAGGCAGAGCTATATAAATAAAATAAAAATAAACATCGAGCTTTGAGGGTCGGTAAGGGGTAGGTAGCTTCAAGCCCTGTACACACGGGCGGGAATCCCGTAAAAAAAAAAAAACGTTGGTTTTCTCGACGGGATTCCTAAGCAAGCTTGTCTTGCCAAGCCCTGTGTACACACAACCTTTCAAAAGAACCGCCGTTCTTTTGAATGGCAAGAACGCGGTGACGTCGTCGACTGTGACGAGCCAGCGCTCGTCACATTCGATGCCGTCGCCGCCATCTTGCGACACCCCACACTAACCATGTATGCTACTGCGCATGCGTTGAAGTCTTTTCGAGCATGCGCGGGTTTACCTGGACAAGGTAAGCATACAGACGACCGGGTCTCTCGGCAGGAAACACTCTGCCGAGAATCACGACGAGAAAAATAGAGAGCAGGTTCTCTATTTTTCTCGTCGAGATTCCCGGCAGTTTTCCTGTCGAGAAACCATACACACGAACGGTTTTCTCGGCAAACAGCTCTCCCAGCAGTTTTCTTGCCTAGAAAACTGGTCGTGTGTACGAGGCTTAAGTCTTACCCCACCACTGGTCAAAATTTGGGGCTCTTGCCACCTATAGTTCCACAGATATGGGGATTCTTGTGCAGCCTGTCAGAAGCTACATACTGTAATGTCCTTATCTCTCCACCGGGACTACTGTAATATTCTTATCTCTTCACCGGGGCTCCGAGATGTCAACCAACTCCATCGCAGTCCGATGACTAACAGAGACATCACCCCCGGCTCCTCCTCTTCTCCCTACTTAAACAGCCGACACCATTTGCTTGGTGTTCGTGCTAGGAACCTGACACCAGGCAAATAGCTCCAGTAGCTGATGACCGTCTTCCCTCACTATTGGGCCGGATAGAGCCCCGACTTCCTTCTCACTATTAGGCCGGTCAGAGCCCCTCCAACTTCCAGCTTTTGGGCCGGACAGAGCCCCAGTCCACTCACAGCAAGTATTCCTCCGTATACTATAACCTATTATCCTGTGTACTGCTACTTCACCTAAGTTTCCTTTGGTACTCCTTGTTATGACTGTGTACTACCAAACTAAATAAAACCACTAGTATTCCCAAATTATCTGAGTCTCCCTATCTGATTTCTGCCTACTTATAGTTAACTGTTAAGTATATCATATATACCGTATATACTCGAGTATAAGCCAAGATTTTCAGCCCTTTTTTTGGGCTGAAAGTCCCCCCCCCCCTCGGCTTATACTCGAGTCAGCGAAATTTAACATTGTAAATAGTACCTGAAAAAAAGTTGAGAGGCTGCGGCGTCCATCGTTTAAATCTCGCGGTCTCTTCCTGGTCCCTTCCGTGATAGGCGATTCTCAGCAGACACTCTCCGCCTATCACAAACGTTCTCTCATCCTCAGTTTCCCAGCAGACGTCTGTGATTGGCGGAACACCGAACACAGTGTCTGCTGGGATGGGTGAGGATGAGAGAACGTTCGTGATAGGCGGAGAGTGTCTGCTGAGAATCGCCTATCACGGAAGGGACCAGGAAGAGACCGCAAGATTTAAACGATGGACGCCGCAGCCTCTCAACTTTTTTTCAGGTACTATTTACAATGTTAAATTTAAACAGTGAGCTAGGGAACAATGAGCTAGGGAACAGTGAGCTAGGGAACAGTGAGGATAGGAACAGTGAGGATAGGAACAGTGAGGAACAGTGAGGAACAGTGAGGATGGGAACAGTGAGGAACAGTGAGGATGGGCACAGTAAGGATGGGAACAGTGAGGCATTGTTGACCCTCGGCTTATACTCGAGTCAGTACGTTTTCCCAGTTTTTTGTGGTAACATTAGGTACCTTGGCTTATACTCGGGTCGGCTTATACTCGAGTATATACGGTACCTCCAAAGCTGTGATCCACACCAAACTTTATAGTAACATTGCCTGAAGCATTACACATACAGAGCGGCCAGATACAAGCTGGCATACTCTGTTTGCAGCAGACTGAGAGGATGAGCTCACAGTGCCCCTCACTTCTTGTCAGAAGCACTGAGCTTAATGGACAGCTTGGAGCCTTGGATCAATTATAAAGCACCATTGGAACAAGCTGTCCAATAAAAAATGCTGCAGTGAAGGCTGTCCTCTCACTGCAGTGTTTTATAAGGGGGAATGTGTCTAAAAGACAAATGCTCCCTTCCAGGCCAGCCCTATTAACTAGAAGGAAAAAACATGGGTTGATGGGTAAAGACTTTACCCATCAACCCATGTTTTTCTCACACACTTAAGAGGGAGAATGAGAATCTGCTGCCTGCTGAAAATGTACTGTTTTAATCAAGCTAAATATAATTCTATCATATATACAGTAAAACTTATGTAGGGAGATTTGTTTCATCTCTGTGTATCATCTGAGGCTGTTCATTTCACTGGGTATATGTGAGGGTTTACAACCACTTAACCACTTAACGACCGCCCACTTTAAATATACGTCGGCAGAATGGCACCGACAGGCACAATCACGTATATGTACGTGATCGCCTTTGTATAGTTGGGGGGTCCGATCGGACCCCCCTTCTTTACAGTGAGCTGTCGTTAAGTTTTCGGGAGCGATCCAGGAAGAGGGGACGGCCGTTCGATTACGGCCACCCCCTCTCGATCGCTCCCAGCAAATCGAATCCTTCCCCTGCCTGTGTAATGTAAACACAGGCAGAGGAAGTGATGTCATCTCTCCTGCGGCGCTCACATATACAGAGGGCCGCACAAGAGAAGATGCAGGTTAGTGCACAAAACACTACACTGACACCAGGACACATAGGCACATAAATCGCCCCCCCAGGCCCCCCCAGACACCCCAGATCACCCCCCAGATCACCCCCCCAGGCCCCAGTCACAGTGTCACTGATTGCAGTGACCATTTATTTACTGATCACTGCAATCAGTGACATTTGTGACTGTAAAAGTGTCACTAAAGTTAGTTTTAGGTCCAGTGTAGCCCCCTAACGCCCCCCTAATAACGGTTTAACCCCCTGATCGCCCCCCAGATAACCCTTTCACCCCCTATCACCACTGTCGCTAAGCGATCATTTTTCTGATCGCTGTCTTAGCGTCGGTGATGCCGATCGGTAGGCAGTTATTTTTTTTAGGTTCGCCGCAGGTTTTTATAGCGTCGGGTACCCCCATATATTACCTAATAAGGGTTTAACCCCCTTGATCGCCCCCCAGATAACCCTTTCACCCCCTATCACCACTGTCGCTAAGCGATCATTTTTCTGATCGCTGTCTTAGCGTCGGTGATGCCGATCGGTAGCCAGTTATTTTTTTTAGGTTCGCCGCAGGTTTTTATAGCGTCAGGTACCCCCATATATTACCTAATAAAGGTTTAACCCCCTTGATCGCCCCCCAGGTAACCCTTTCACCCCCTATCACCACTGTCGCTAAGCGATCGTTTTTCTGATCCCTGTCTTAGCGTCGGTGATGCCGATCGGTAGCCAGTAATTTTTTTTAGGTTCGCCACAGGTTTTTATAGCGTCGGGTACCCCCATATATTACCTAATAAAGGTTTAACCCCCTTGATCGCCCCCCAGGTAACCCTTTCACCCCCTATTACCACTGTCGCTAAGCGATAGTTTTTCTGATCGCTGTCTCAAGCCCTGTACACACGATCGGATAACCTATGGATTTTCGTCCGATGGATTTGACCATCGGAAATCCGATGAAACTGTTTTTCATCAGTCTTGGCCACACACCATCAGTTTAAAAACCGACGGCAACAAAACGGCGGCACGTACAAAACGTACGACGCACTATAAAAGGGCCGAACAAATCTAATGGCGCCACCCCTTGGGCTGCTTTTGCTGATTTCGTGTTACCGCGTGTTAGTAAAAGTTTGGTGAGAGCCGATTCGCGCTTTTCAGTCTCCGTGCTTTGCAGATCGTTTCCTGGTGTTCAGTTTGTGCTTGTGGGTTTGTATTTGTGATTCAGTGCGTGCAGTCAGGTCGTTACTGCCTTGCAGTGCCGACTTGGCCGTTCGTTTACTGTTTTTCAGATCGTTCTTTTCAGGCCTTGCTGTTCCACGGTGCGTTCTGTTTGAGTGCGTTCTGACCAGCCGACCGGTTTAAAACCATGTTTGAAGTGCGTTCTCGTTCTCGAGCTCGTGCTGGCTTTGGGCTTGGTGTTGCAGTTAACACTGTAACCCGAGTTCAGTCTGTGAACAGGGTGAGGAGGAGTTCATGGACTAAGAATTGGTTGCTCCAGCGGGACCAATTCTCTCATATGCCTCTGCTGCGGGAGATCCATGAGAATAACCCTGATGATTTCAGGAATTATCTCAGGATGACGGACCCCGTATTTCACCGTCTGTTGGATTTGCTGTCTCCCTATATCACGAGGCAGGACACTGTGATGCACCAGGCCATCACTGCCGAGCAGAGGCTTATTGCCACGTTGAGATACCTGGCGACTGGGAGAAGCTTGCAGGACCTCAAGTTCTCAACAGGCATCTCCCCCCAGGCTCTCGGGATCATTATCCCTGAGACGTGTTCGGCCATCATTCAGGTCCTGCACAAGGACTATATGAAGGTAATTATGCTCCTTTAACCTCACATTATCTTTTTTTATTCTCGTTTTTTTTATTTTTTTTTCCTCCTAACACAAATATGCCTGTTTGTAATCTCCTGGTAATGTCCCCATTTTCCACATGCCTTTTTTTACCTGTAAATCCCTTTTTGGGCCCTACATGCCTATTTCCCTCCACTAACCTCTCCAGCATGCTATCGTGGGCGCAAACCCAGCTAGCCTTCTATTTTCCTTTTCATTTTTGGGGGGTCATTGCCCTTGTAGTTTGACAACCTTCCCTCACCCCCCTAAAGATGTTAAAAAAATAGTAGTTCTCAATCAAGCTCAGCAAAGTGGTAGATCCTTTTTTGGGATCCCCCACAATCACCTTAGGCCCCCCCCTTAGATTATTTTAGAATGTCCACTCAGCGGGGGTGAGGCATCTGCTAAGTGGGCCTTTGTTTATTGTTCAGAAAAACTCCCTTAAATAATAATGTTACTCAACAATGTTTTTTGGTGTGTCATCTGCTTGCACTGTAACCATAAACAGTACTAATGTCTTCTTTTTGTTTGACTCCACAGTTCCCTAGCACACCACAGGAATGGCTGACTGTGGCCTCCCAATTTGCCCAGCGGTGAGATTTCCCCAACTGTGGAGGGGCAATTGATGGGAAGCACGTCCACATAGTGCCGCCACCCCGTTCGGGGTCATACTATTTCAACTATAAAGGTTTTAATAGCATAGTGTTAATGGCGGTGGTGTCAGCACGGTACGAGTTCCTGTATGTGGACGTGGGGAAGAACGGCCGGATGTCCGATGGCGGATCATTCGCGGAGACGGAGTTCACTCACCGTCTGCAGGCTGGGGGTCTTGCACTGCCTCCAGATGCAGAGAACGTTGAAGGGCTCCCGTTCGTTTTCATTGCGGATGAGGCTTTTGGACTAAGACCACACCTGATGCGGCCGTTTCCCCAACGCACCCTCACCCCGGAGAGGAGGGTTTTTAATTACCGGCTGGCCAGAGCCCGGAGAGTTGTGGAGAATGCCTTCGGGATAATGGCCAGCCGGTTCCGCCTGTTCCAGACAGCGATACATTTGGCTGTTTATAAACTGAACCACATCGTCTACTGCTGCTGCATATTGCACAATTTTCTTCGCAAATTTGCAAACAATTATGTTTCATCGTTTGGGCCTGAGGCCGGTCCATCTGAACTGATTAATCTGACCGGCCTCAGCACTGCTCGTACTGGCTTGGCCCCCCAAAGTGCCCGTGAAGTACGCCAGAAATACGTAGAGTACTTCACGGGTAGGGGGGCCATCGCAATGCCAGACCACATCTGACCAATTATTATACCTTTTTAAAATAAAATAAAAATTTGAATTCATACAAACTTGTGTTGTCATTCTTGTATTTTGGGTTTATGTGTCTCCCAGGTTCTAGTAGTGCCAAGTGTAATTGTCCTTAGTAAATAGCCTCAAAACTCAGAGCGAAAAACACGGTTTTTGCATCTTCAGAACTGCTCTTGAGCATAGAAAGAACAAGGCACACCTTTTTTAGACTTCCCAAATGTTTTTATTGTTTGCACCGCATTTTGTATGGGTTTTTTGAAATACTAGCCTTTTTTTTTATGTGCGGCTTTTTTGGCAGAAACATGCATGGGTCGTAAGCCATTTTTTTTAGTTTGAAAAAGTAATAAAATAACACTGTGAAAAATAACAACTGGAGATGGGGTGATGGTACCCCTGATCCATCCCAAATGTTAACAAACACACTTTCTTCGGGGGCTCAAATGGGTATCTTCAACAAGATCCCATGGCTAGGGTAAACATGTGCTATCTGCCATCATGGGGGATCAATGGTCGTGCTTTGGGGATGTAAACCCTTCCTCTCCCCTACTTGAGGAGGGAGGAAGAGGTTGCACCCCCAAAACAGGGACATAGATATCCTGTGACGGCAGATAGCACATGTTGAGTCTTCAGTGTGTGCATCTTCACATTTGGGATGTTGGAAATCCCTGAGATAATGTCAGACGCAGAACAAAAAACACAAAAAGGGGAGGGGGGGGTTCACACTATTCTCCCCAAAATATCTATCATGTTTTTATATTTTTGCTCAATCACAATCATTCTCTTTCTCATAATGTCCATTTCGCTACTGCATTCCATGATTTCCTGAATGATTATTTTGGCGCTGGCACTCGAGAATGGCGGATTTGGACTTCCTGACACACCCCCACTTTCAGTCCCTAAAACAAAAAAAAAGGTTTTACACTAGGCAGTCCTACATCTGTATTTACCTTGAAGTTGTGGTGACAGACACTGACCTGTTGTGCTGATAAGCTCCACCTCTCCTTCCTCCACCTCCCCTTCCTCCACCTCCGCTTCCTCCACCTCCGCTTCCTCCACCTCCGCTTCCTGAACCTGCTGATCTTGGTCTGCTTTGGGAGCTTCGGGGATTTTCTGTGGTGTTGGGTTACTCGTCTCATGAGCATGGTGTCCTCCCACTCTCCTCTTCCCTATGGGAATTTACAACAAAATGTATACTTTAGCACACAGACTTTTTTTAGGCCTGAAAAGGGATCCTCAATGTTTTGAAGTGGGGTACAATTGATATTTGGCCCTGAGTTCCAACATGAACATATGTGATTTTGCAAACTCAACAAAGCAACATGTTATTTTTGAGGACACTCACAAACACTTGGATAACCACCAAGGTATCCACTGGAGCACCTGTGTGTGACACCGTTAAGAAATTTGGTCATGTGGCCCAGAGTATAGTATCTTGCTGAAGAACAAAAAAGAGTACACAACTGCTGGAGTGTCATCTCCTTTACCCAGAATACAGTTTCTTCTTTCAGTCACATTCTAAATTTCCTTACAATACATCATCTAGCCAACAATGTGTAGATAAACATTGTTGAAGTAAAATGAGGCATGCCCACATGTAGTTTACGTGGATATGTGCCAAACATGTTTGGGGGAAGAGCAGCAAGTTATTGGTCAAAACATTGGCCAAATAAGTGGACTCTCCACTTAGCATAAAAGATGAGATTTCAAAATGTGAACCCAGTCAAGACAAGCACATGGTGCAAAACATGGAAGAATACATATTACAATGTGAAAGAACACAGTAAAATATACTTACTTTTTTCTATGCTTTTTATAAGCTTCCTATACTGCTCCGGCTCCCTGAGCTTCAGGTCTGACCACCTTTTACGGAGTTGTTCCTTGGATCTCCTGACCCCATATTTTTTATAGAGAGTCTTCGCCACTTTATCCATAATTTGTGACTTCCGGAGATTAGGGGTGTCGTATGGGCCATGCTTGCCGTCGTAATCCTTCCTCCGCAGAATGTCCACCATCTCCGCCATCTTAGAAAAAGACATATTAGTCGCCTTGTATCTTTTTTTACAGGATCGGGACGTTTCCGCCTCCGGGCTTTCCTCGTCGGTAATTTCAAGGAAAGAAGCCACCTGTGTCTGCGACATGTCGCCGTCTCACACTGTGCGCCGATCATTAAGGGGCGGGGAAATAAAGAAAAAGTCCGTCATGGGCGGGCGACGAGGGCGGAGTTACACGCATGCGCAGGGTATAAAAAGGGGAAAGAAGTTATTAGGGATGCGCGGAGTAAGGACGACCGGAAGTGAACCCACGAAGTGAACAAAGGTAAGAAGGGAACTCGTGCCTGCAGTGGCATATTAATGGGTCATGATTGTAAAGGGCAATATTGTGATAAGTTGAGGAGAATCAATTCTGATCCTTTTTTTTTTGTACTTGCTGATCCTAATAGATGCATAAACTAAGAGAGCCGGAGGTGATGCTTGTTTTTATTGAAAAGTATAAGGAACAGCGCAACCTTTGGGAGCTCAAACACCCTGCGTATCACAAAAGTGATGTACGACGGGCAACTATTACCAAATTAGCCGAGGATATGAAGCCATGGATCCCAGATGCAGACTACGCTATGATCAATAATAAAATCAACAACCTGCGCAATTCTTATAAAAAAAATTCAAGGAAGTGTGCCAGTCCAAGAGATCAGGAGCAGCAGCCGGCAATGTAGTAAAGCCCAAGCTGTGGTACTACAGACATCTTCAATTCCTGGATGACCAGATCGAGGCCAGGGAATCTATTTCCAGCCTTCCCTCAACCCTTCCTTCCACCCTTCCCTCCAGCGTTCCTTCCACCCTTCCCTCCACCCCTGCAGAGGCGGAGGAGGAGCCTCCCGAGCTAGAAGAGCCAGATCTTCACATCTTCAGCCCAGTATAGTATTTTTGATGCTAATATTGTCCACTAAGTAATATGGAGTTGAACTGTTTGGCTTAGCCATAAATGATCTCACCCCCCCCCCCCTCCAAAATAAACCAGTAATGAGATCAAAATTGTGTGTGATTGATTCCTCAAATAATAGAAATCTACTTTTTATTTTATAAACAGGATGAGGCAAGCCAGGAGGAAGAGGGTCAGGAGTGTGACAGGCAGGAGGAGGCAGGGCCAAGTGGGACTCAGCAGGTCCCCAGGCCTAGTGGCAGCACCGTCTCCCAAGTGGCTCCCCTCCACGTCAGACCGCCAAAACAACGGCGGATGACACAAGTGGAGGAGGAGTCACTAAAGATGATTCAGGAGGCTTCTGCCATTATGAGGGCCCCCCTCAACCCTACGGAGGGGTTTAGCACCTATCTGGCGGATAAGCTGCTCAGAATGGAGGCGGGGCAACGGGCCCTCTGTGAGCATCTCATCTATATGGCCGTACACATGGGGGCGAGGGGGCTGCTGACTGAGGCCATCCATATCTCACATCAGCCCAATCCCTCTCCTCCTTCTCCTCCTCCTCCTGCCACATCACCACCCACAGTGGCCCAGCCTGCAAGGGTGCGTGGACGGGGCCGTGGAGAGAACGCTGCAGAGAGGCGTGGAAGGAAGGCTACAAGGAAGAGCAGGAGGTGATTCCCTGGCCTCGAGCTGCTCATCCAGAAATTGAAGGTTGATGGAGTACCACAGCTTGGGATGATGTATGTCTTTGGCTGCTGCTCCTGATTTCATGCTGTTGTTGATTTTATTATTGATCATAGTCAGGTCTGCATTTGGGATCGAATGACTTTATATTCTCTGCTAATTTGGGAATAGTTGCTCTTCGGTTTTTGATTTGTTTTTTCCAAAATAAAGGGAAATTTGATTACAGCCAACCTACATGCCTGATGTGTTTTTTGGAGAAGTAGCAATAAGATTGCATAAATACAATGTGTAATTAAGAACAAGGGACACCAACCTCCATGATTTTTCAAAAATGTAATATTATGTTGTTCTGAGAAATTGACACACCAAAAAATGCACAACAAATTTTAAGAGTCAAAAAACATAAAGGTGTAATTTGGGAGGTCGGCCTTGCAGAATTTTAATATTTATTCCTAAGATCACTAGAAAAAAGAAAGACATACATTTGTCAGAACTCAGGAGAAAGTTCTGCTGCCAAAATGACATTTTAAAGACCGTTCTAAAGCAAAAAAACATGCGCTGCATTAAACGAAGCAATAACTTGCAGAAGGACGAATGTTCTCTCTCCATTAGGAACGCTAGTTTTACAAGAACGAGCGCTCCCGTCTCCTAATTCAGTCTGAGCATGCGTGGGTTTTTAAACCGATGGACTTTTCCATAGACGATCGGAAATTCCCATCGGTTTTTTATCCATCGGAAAAATTTAAAACAAGTTCTATTTTTTCCATCCGATGGAAAAAAGACCGATAGGTACCATACACGATCGGTTGGTCTGATGAAAACCATCCATCGGACGGTTTTCATCAGTTAAACCGATCGTGTGTACGGGGCTTCAGTGTCGGTGATGCCGATCGGTAGCCAGTAATTTTTTTTAGGTTCGCCGCATGTTTTTATAGCGTCAGGTACCCCCATATATTATCTAATAAAGGTTTAACCCCCTTGATCGCCCCCCAGGTAACCCTTTCACCCCCTATCACCACTGTCGCTAAGCGATCGTTTTTCTGATCGCTGTCTTAGTGTCGGTGATGCCGATAGGTAGCCAGTAATTTTTTTTAGGTTCGCCGTCAGGTTTTTATATAGCGTCAGGTACCCCCACATATTACCTAATAAAGGTTTTAACCCCCTAATTGCCCCTAGTTAACCCTTTCACCAGTAATCACCATATAAGTGTTACGGGTGACGCTGGTTAGTTAGTTTGCTTTTTATAATGTCAGGGCACCCACCGTATATAACCCAATAAAGGTTTAACCCCCTGATCGCCCGGCGGATGATATCAATTAGGTTTCAGCATCAGAGAGGGTCTGCGTCACACCCCAGGCAGCGTCAGGTTAGTGCCAGTAGCGCTAACACCCACGCGTGAAGCATACACCTCCCTTAGTGGTATAGTATCTGAACAGACCAATATCTGATCTGATCTGATCAGATCTATACTAGCGTCCCCAGCAGTTTAGGGTTCCCAAAAACGCAGTGTTATCGGGATCAACCCAGATACCTGCTAGCACCTGTGTTTTGCCCCTCCAACCAGCCCAGGCCACCCAAGTGCAGTATCGATCGATCACTGTCACTTGCAAAACACAACACACATAACTGCAGCGTTCGCAGAGACAGGCCTGATCCCTGCGACTCCAGTGCTGTAGGAGGTGATTTCACCACCACAGTTAAAAAAAAAAAGCATATATGCCGAAGCATTGGGGCAGCAGGGGCGGAGGAGCGGAGGAGCGATTTTGCTCCTAATGCCGCGTACATATGGTCAAAATTCCGACGGAGGCTTGCCCGTGGAAAAGTCTGACCATGTGTATGCGGCATAACTTTTGCGGGAAGATGCCCCCATGCTTCGGCATATATAAATGGTGCATGTATGCCCATCATTAGAAGTGGGTGGATGAAGGGCGGTATTCTAATGGTGGGCATACCCACCGATCAATCTCTTTTTTCATTCAGCCAACAGGCTGCATGAAAAAAAAGATTACAATACATGTCCAACAAGGACCAGCAACGTACTGGTATGTTGCTGGACTTTGAATGTTTATACCAGAATGATGCTTGCGGGTTTAGGTATCATCTTGGTATAATTCTTTTCAGCCAGCAGCCGGCTTTCATGTAAAAGCAATCCTAGTGACTAATTAGCCTCTGGACTGCTTTTACAAGCAGTGGGAGGGAATGCCCCCCCCCCCCCGGATATAAAAAGCGCCATTGGGAAATTGGGAAAGCATTTTATCACACCGATCTTGGTGTGGTCAGATGCTTTGAGGGCAGAGGAAAGATCTAGGGTCCAATAGACCCCAGTTTTTTTAAAAAAAGAGTACCTGTCACTACCTATTGCTATCATAGGGGATATTTACATTCCCTGAGATAACAATAAAAATGATAAAAAAATAAAAATATGGAAGCAACAGTTTAAAAATAAAATAAAAAAGCAAAATTAATAATAAAAAAAAAAAAAGCACCCCTGTCCTGCCCTGCTCTTGCCCAATGGCGAACGCAAGCGTCGGTCTGGCGTCATATGTAAACAGCAATTGCACCATGCATGTGAGGTATCACCGCGAAGGTCAGATCGAGGGCAGTAATTTTAGCAGTAGACCTCCTCTGTAAATCTAATGGCGTAACCTGTAAAGGCTTTTAAAGGCTTTTAAAAATGTATGTAGTTTGTCGCCAATGCGCGTTTGTGCGAAATTTTAAAGCTTGTCGTGTTTGGTATCTATGTACTCGGCCTAAGATCATCTTTTTTATTTCATCAAACATTTGGGCAATATAGTGTGTTTTAAAGCATTAAAATTAAAAAAAAGTGTATTTTTCCCCAAAAAATGCGTTTGAAAAATCGCTGCGCAAATACTGTGTAGAAAAAAAAATGCAACACTCATCATTTTAATCTGTAGGGCCTTTGCTTTAAAAATATATATAATGTTTGGGGGTTCAACATAATTTTCTTGCAAAAAAAAAAATGTTTTCATGTAAACAAAAAGTGTCAAAAAGGGCTTTGTCTTCAAGTGGTTAGAAGAGTGGATGTAAGCTTCCTAATGTTGTGTATAAAATGCCAGAACAGTTCAAAACCCCCCCAAATGACCCCATTTTGGAAAGTAGACACCCCAAGCTATATACTGAGAGGCATGTCGAGTCCATGGAATATTTTATATGTTGACACAAGTTGCGGAAAAAAGACAATTTTTTTTTTTTTTTTTGCACAAAGTTGTCACTAAATGATATATTGCTTAAACATGTCATGGACATATGTGGAATTACACCCCAAAATACATTCTGTTGCTTCTCCTGAGTACGGGGATACCACATTTGTGAGACTTTTTGGGAGCCTAGCCGCGTACAGGACCCCAAAACCAAGCACCACCTTCAGGCTTTCTAAGGGTGTAAATTTTTGATTTCACTTCTCACTGCCTATCACAGTTTCGGAGGCCATGGAATGGCAAGATGGCACAAACCCCCCCCCCCCAAATTACCCCATTTTGGAAAGTAGACACCCCAAGCTATTTGCTGAGAGGTATGGTGAGTATTTTGCAGATCTCGCTTTTTGTCACAAAGTTTTGAAAAAAAAAAAAAAAAAAAAAATTTCTTTCTTCATTTTCAAAAACAAATGAGAGCTGGGGTTTTGTGCTATTTTGGCATTTTATGGTCTTCGAAACTGTGATAGGTAGTGAGGAGTGAAATCAAAAATTTGTGCCTAGAAATCCTGAAGGCGGTGCTTGGTTTTCGGGGTCCCGTACGCGGCTAGGCTCCCAAAAAGTCCCACACATGTGGTATCCCCGTACTCAGGAGAAGCAGCAAAATGTATTTTGGGGTGCAATTCCACATATAACCACGGCATGTGTGAGCAATATATCATTTAGTGACAACTTTTTGAATTTTTTTTTTTAGTCATTATTCAATCACTTGGGACAAAAAAAAAAAATATTCAATGGGCTCAACATGCCTCTCATCAATTTCCTTGGGATGTCTACTTTCCAAAATGGGGTCATTTGGGGGGGGGTTTTGTACTGCCCTGCCATTTTAGCACCTCAAGAAATGAGATAGGCAGTCATAAATTAAAAGCTGTGTAAATTCCAGAAAATTTACCCTAGTTCTTAGACGCTATAACTTTTGCGCAAACCAATAAATATACACTTATTGACATTTTTTTTACTAAAGACATGTGGCTGAATACATTCTGGCCTAAATGTATGACTAAAATTGAGTTTATTCGATTTTTCTTATAACAAAAAGTAGAAAATATAATTTTTTTTCAAAATTTTCGGTCTTTTTCCGTTTATATCGCAAAAAATTTAAATCGCAGAGGCAATCAAATACCATTAAAAGAAAGCTCTATTTGTGGGAAGAAAAGGACGCAAATTTCGTTTCGGTACAACATTGCATGTCTGCACAATTTACAGTTAAAGCAGCGCAGTGCAAAATTCTGAAAACAGCTCTGGTCCTTTAGCTACAAAATGGTCCGGGGCTTAAGTGGTTAAACTACCTCCCGCCCGCCGTATTGTAAAATGACGGCGAGCGGGATCCTCTCTCATTCTGGGATGCCATCATATGACATTGTCCCAGTATCACCACTATCGCACGCCCACGGGGGTGCGCAGTGAGGCGATCGTGGTCACGCCGTGTTCCTAGGACGCAACGTGACCCTGATCTGGGTAAAGAGCTGATGGCTTGGCTCTTTAACCATGTGATCGGCTGTGTCCAATCACAGCCGATCACATACGGAAGTGCCGTTTTTCAACTCTCCTCACTTTACACTCTGTAAGGGCACTGATCATCAATGCCCTGTTTATCAATGTAGCCCCAGCAGTACCACCAAGAAAATTATAAAAATTTAATTTGGGTTTAGTGTTGCATGACCTCTCAATTCAAAGTGTGACCACGCTGAAAGCTGAAAATTGGCCTGGGCAGGAAGGGGGTGAAAGGGCCCAGTATTGAAGTGGTTAAGTATAACATATTTTTTATTTTGGCAAAAATAAATACATAAATAACCTTTAATATCACTTTAAGTTACAGCCTGGCAACTGTGTAGAAACAAGAACATATCATGGACTATTACTGTATATACTCGAGTATAAGCTGACCCGAGTATAAGCCAGGGTACCTAATATTACCCCAATAAACTGGGAAAACTTATTGACTCGAGTATAAACCTAGGGGGGAAATGCAGCAGCTACTGTAAGCGGAAAAGAGGGTCAACAATGCCCATTTGCACGCCTCACTGTGCCCAACCTCACTGTGCCCATTGCAACCTCACTGTGCCCATTGCCAGCTTACTGTGCTTATTGCCACCTCACTGTGCCCAACCTCACTGTGCCCATTGCAACCTCACTGTGCCCATTGCCACCTCACTGTGCCCAACCTTACTGTACCCATTGCCAGTTTACTGTGCCCAACCTTACTGTGCCCATTGCCACCTCACTGTGCCCATTGCCAGCTTACTGTGCCCATTGCCAGCTTACTGTGCCCATTGCCACCTCACTGTGCCCATTGCCACCTCACTGTGCCCAACCTTACCGTGCCCATTGCAACCTCATTGTGCCCATTGCCACCTTACTGTGCCCAACCTTACTGTGCCCATTGCCAGCTTATTGTGCCCAACCTTACTGTGCCCATTACCACCTTACTGTGCCCATTACCAGCTTACTGTGCCCATTGCCACCTCACTGTGCCTATTGCCACCTCACTGTGCTCAACCTTACTGTGCCCATTGCCACCTCACTGTGCCCATTGCCACCTCACTGTTCCCAACCTTACTGTGCCCATTGCCAGCTTACTGTGCCCAACCTCACTGTGTCCATTACAGCCTCCCTGTGCCCGAGTCAGTGTACCTGAAAATCTTCTTAGACTGCAAGCGGCATCCATTGTTTAAATATCGCAGCTTCCTCCTAGTCTTGTTCTGTGATAGGCATTTCCAGCAAACACTGTGTTGAGTGTTCCGCCTATCGCGGAGGTCCTCTCATTCTCGGACTCCGTTTCCCAGCAGGCACTGTGTTCAGTGTTCCACCAATCACGGATGTCTTTTCATCCTCGGACAAGAGAACGTCCATGATATGCGGAACACTGAACACAGTGCCTGCTGGGAAACGGAGTCCGAGAATGAGAGGACCTCCGTGATAGGCGGAACACTCAACACAGTGTTTGCTGGAAACGCCTATCATGGAAGGGACCAGGAGAAAGCCGCGATATTTAAACAATGGACGCCGCCCGCAGTCTAAGAAGATTTTCAGGTACTGACTCGAGTATAAGCCGAGGGGTGTATTTTCAGCCCTAAAAAAGGGCTGAAAAACTCGGCTTATACTCGAGTATATACGGTATATATTATTCAGAGAATAAGATTTAAGTTATATAAAGGCAATATACCCTAACAACTCTACTGTGTCTCTGTATTTATCTACTGCACACGTCTCTGTGGTCCTCATTTCCAGCATCCCTTAAAGATGTTTTACAGCTGGTCAAAATAATGTTTGCCAAAAATCTCAAAAGATCTTTGTTCTCATCAGGAATCCATCAATATGACAAGTCCATGTTCACTGCTTTCCTGCAAAAAGTTCATTTTTCTTTTAGAAGTGATAATATATGACTTAATGTGCTGCTAACATTCCGATTATGCTCACATACTGTTTTATTGTATTAGTGACAAAAAGCTTTGTGTTATTTCTCATAACAGCACCTTGAAAATGTCAAGTCACATAATAGGTTCTGTTCCCTGTTGCACAGTACAAGCCTTCAATTGTTTGATAGCATATAGATATATTAAACCAATAGCTTGGATTTGGCCTAAAATGCATGCAATCATATTAGCTCTTTAAAATCAGAGAAGCCTTAGTTATTTATCCTTCAGGCTAGTGATCAAGCCTCATAAAAATGCAGCGTATATACAGTAGGTGCCGCCGATATTGTATTTCTATCGTGCTCCCATCGCCGAGATTCTCAGCGACAGGAGTGCCGAGATCTCGGCAGCAGAGTGGCGACACGTGTCATGCTCGCTGCAATAGCGAGGAGACGCGACACTGTATTGAGCGGGGATCCGACGCGGATTCCCGCCAATACCAGGCACTGCGTTTGGTATGAATCCTGAGCGGGAACTCCACGCCAATTTTTAAAGAAAAAAACGGCGTGGGTTCCCCCTCCAGGAGCATACCAGGCCCTTGGGTCTGGTCTGGATTTGAAGGGGAACCCTATGCCGAAAAAACGGCGTGGGGGTCCCCCTCAAGATCCAAACCAGACCCTTATCCGAGCACGCAACCTGGCAGGCAGCAGGGGAAGAGGGGGGGACGAGAGCGGCCCCCCTCCCTCCTGAACCGTACCAGAAAGGAAGGGTCGCCCTTGGGACTTTGAATGAGGTGATAGAAATTTGCACATGTTCACCCATATATGTACAAAAATATATATAATTTATTGATTACAAAATGCTGTAAAACAAACGGAAACAACAATAATTGTGTGTCACCAGGCATAGTGGCCTATGTTTACAACATAAGTACACATAAACTTAAATACATTACAAATATGTTACATCCATATAAGAACACAGTGATGGTGATGAAGGTTTGCTGGGCCAATGGACATAATTGCACAACCAGTAAAATACTTTATAAAAAAAAATAAAATAAAATAAAAAACGTACCAGGCCACATGCCCTCAACATGGGGGGTTTGGTGCTCTGAGGCAGGGGGGCGACCTGCGGCCCCCCACCCCAGAGCACCCTGCCCCCATGTTGATGAGGACAGGGCCTCTTCCCGACAACCCTGGCCGTTGGTTGTTGGGGTCTGTGGGTGGGGGGCTTATCAGAATCCGGGAGCCCCCTTTAATAAGGGGCCCCCAGATCCCGGCCCCCCACCCTATGTGAATGAGTTTTTAAAAGTATTTTATTGCACCACTCCGGAGGTCTTCTTCTGACTTCGGGGGTCTCCGGTGTCGTCGCCGCGTTCTCCGGTTCTTTCTTCTGCCGGGCCACCGCTATCTTCTTCCAGCTCTTTTGCTAGCGGGGCCCAGAGCATGTGACTGTGACGTCATGGGACCATGTGACTGTGACGTCATGAGAAGCCTATATTAATCTCTGCGGACCGAAGATTTATCATTACTGCGAGAGGAAGCGTCGAGTCAATATCGAGGAGGAGAAGAGGGAAGAAGATGCCGATGGCGACGACGGGAAGACCGGCTCCTCCATTAGCAAAAGAGCTACCAAGAAGTTAGTGGAGGGGCCGGCAGAAGGACAATGGAGAGCCGGACGAGACGACGGAGAAGACCGGGCCTCCGCTAGCAAAAGAGCTAAAAAGAAGTTAGCGGAGGCCCGGCGGAAGAAAGAACCGGAGAGCGGGAGAAGAACCGGAGAGCGGGAGAAGAAGAAGGCGACGGAGAAGACCGGGGCTTCCGCTAGCAAAAGAGCTAAAAAGAAGTTAGCGGAGGCCCAGCGGAAGAAAGAAAGAACCGGAGAGAAGAAGAGGGGAGAAGGCGACGGAGAAGACCGGCCCCGCTAGCAAAAGAGCTGGAAGAAGATAGCGGTGGCCCGGCAGAAGAAAGAACCGGAGAACGTGGCGACGACACCGGAGACCCCCGAAGTCGGAAGAAGACCTCCGGAGCGGTGCAATAAAATACTTTTAAAAACTGTGTTGTGTTTTTATTGCCATTTTTTTCAACCAGGTGAATGGGTAGGGGTACGATGTACCCCATACTCATTCACATAGGGTGGGGGGGCCGGGATCTGGGGGCCCCCTTATTAAAGGGGGCTCCCGGATTCCGATAAGCCCCCCGCCTGCAGACCCCGACAACCAACGGCCAGGGTTGTCGGGAAGAGGCCCTGTCCTCATCAACATGGGGGCAGGGTGCTCTGGGGTGGGGGGGCCGCAGGTCGCCCCCCCGCCCCAGAGCACCAAACCCCCCATGTTGAGGGCATGTGGCCTGGTACGGTTCAGGAGGGAGGGGGGCCGCTCTCATCCCCCCCTCTTCCCCTGCGGCCTGCCAGGTTGCGTGCTCGGATAAGGGTCTGGTTTGGTTCTTGAGGGGGACCCCCACGCCGTTTTTTCAGCGTAGGGTTCCCCTTCAAATCCAGACCAGACCCAAGGGCCTGGTATGCTCCTGGAGGGGGAACCCATGCCGGTTTTTTCTTTAAAAATTGGTGTGGAGTTCCCGCTCAGGATTCATACCAAACGCAGTGCCTGGTATTGGCGGGAATCCGCGTCGGATCCCCGCCTATCGGCAATGCGTGTCGCTCATCGTGAAAGGAAATTTTTTTCCTTTCCCGATGACGAGACAGCTCGGCGCTGGCTCTCGCGACGGAGCTCATAGGGTGTCAATATCACCGCTAAAAGCGGCGAGATTGACACAATATCGGCGGCACCTACTGTATATTTCCAGTTAGTGAAGTTTGACAATGATTGCCATTTTTCCACCCAGAATAGAAAAGTTCTAGTGAGGCCAAAACCTGTTTTGCCTGCTTATTTAAAAGCAGGAGCCTTAACAAACTTACGGTAATGTGTTATACCATGCATTACTGGAATGCACTGCAATTCCAGTGAAATTCCAGTAAGTATATGCATATTGCCCTTCATTCTGAATGGAACCCCAATACACGAATAAGCATTAATAAACTCAGCTGCAGAGATTTGAATGCCAGTTGCTATATGTGCTATGTTACCAAAAACTAGTGCCAGCGCATTTTTTATTTAAAAGTTAAAGGTTACATTTTTACATTAACCACTTAAGCCCCGGACCATTTGGTAGCTAAAGGACCAGAGGTGAATTCAGAATTTTGCACTGCGCTGCTTTAACTGTAAATTGTGCGGACATGCAATGTTGTACCCAAACGAAATTTGCGTCCTTTTCTTCCCACAAATAGAGCTTTCTTTTAATGGTATTTGATTGCCTCTGCGATTTTTATTTTTTGCGATATAAACGGAAAAAGACCGAAAATTTTGAAAAAAAATGATATTTTCTACTTTTTGTTATAAGAAAAATCGAATAAACTCAATTGTAGTCATACATTTAGGCCAAAATGTATTCAGCCACATGTCTTTAGTAAAAAAAATGTCAATAAGCGTATATTTATTGGTTTGCGCAAAAGTTATAGCGTCTACAAACTAGGGTACATTTTCTGGAATTTACACAGCTTTTAATTTATGACTGCCTATCTCATTTCTTGAGGTGCTAAAATGGCAGGGCAGTACAAACCCCCCCAAATGACCCCATTTTGGAAAGTAGACACCCCAAGGAAATTTCTGAGAGGCATGTTGAGCCCATTGAATATTTTTTTTGTCCCAAGTGATTGAATAATATCAAAAAAAAATTACAAAAAGTTGTCACTAAATGATATATTGCTCACACATGCCATGGTTATATGTGGAATTGCACCCCAAAATACATTCTGCTGCTTCTCCTGAGTACGGGGATACCACATGTGTGGGACTTTTTAGGAGCCTAGCCACGTACGGGACCCCGGTAACCAAGCACCGCCTTCAGGATTTCTAAGGGCGCAAATTTTTGATTTCACTCCTCACTACCTATCACAGTTTCGAAGGCCATAAAATGCCAAAATAGCACAAAACCCCCCCAAATGACCCCATTTTGGAAAGTAGACACCCCAAGCTATTTACTGAGAGGCATGATTAGTCCATGGAATATTTTATATTTTGCCACAAGTTACGGGAATATGACAAACTTTATTTTTTTTGCACAAAGTTGTCACTAAATGATATATTGCTCACACATGCCATGGGCATATGTGAAATTACACCCCAAAATACATTCTGCTGCTTCTCCTGAGTACGGGGATACCACATGTGTGGGACTTTTTGGGAGCCTAGTCGCATACGGGACCCCAAAAATCAAGCACCGCCTTCAAGGTTTCTAAGGGCATAAATTTTTGATTTCACTCCTCACTACCTATCACTACCTATCACAGTTTTGAAGGCCATAAAATGCCAAGATGGCACAAACCCCCCCCAAATGACCCCATTTTGGAAAGTAGACACCCCAAGCTATTTGCTGAGAGGCATGTTGAGCCCATTGAATATTTTTTTTTTTGTCCCAAATGATTGAATAATGATAAAAAGAAAAAAAAAAAAAAAAATGAACAAAAAGTTGTCACTAAATGATATATTGCTCACACATGCCATGGTTATATGTGGAATTGCACCCCAAAATACATTCTGCTGCTTCTCCTGAGTATGGGGATACCACATGTGTGGGACTTTTTGGGAGCCTAGCCGGGTACGGGGCCCCAAAAACCAAGCACCGCCTTCAGGATTTCTAAGGGCGTAAATTTTTGATTTCACTCCTCACTACCTATCACAGTTTTGAAGGCCATAAAATGCCAAAATAGAACAAAACCCCCCCAAATGACCCCATTTTGGAAAGTAGACACCCCAAGCTATTTACTGAGAGGCATATTCAGTCCATGGAATATTTTATATTTTGCCACAAGTTTCGGGAATATGACAAACTTTGTTTTTTTTTCACAAAGTTGTCACTAAATGATATATTGCTCACACATGCCATGGGCATATGTGAAATTACACCCCAAAATACATTCTGCTGCTTCTCCTGAGTACGGGGATACCACATGTGTGGGACTTTTTGGGAGCCTAGCCGCGTACGGGACCCCAAAAATCAAGCACCGCCTTCAAGGTTTCTAAGGGCATACATTTTTGATTTCACTCCTCACTACCTATCACAGTTTTGAAGGCCATAAAATGCCAAGATAGCACAAAACCCCCCAAAATGACCCCATTTTGGAAAGTAGACACCCCAAGGAAATTGCTGAGAGGCATGTTGAGCCCATTGATTTTTTTTTTGTCCCAAGTGATTGAATAATGACAAAAAGAAAAAAAAAATGTACAAAAAGTTGTCACTAAATGATATATTGCTCAAACATGCCATGGTTATATGCGGAATTGCACCCCAAAATACATTTGGCTGCTTCTCCTGAGTACGGGGATACCACATGTGTTGGACTTTTTGAGAGCCTAGCCGCGTACGGGCCCCCGAAAACCAAGCACCGCCTTCAGGATTTTTGATTTCACTCCTCACTGCCTATCACAGTTTTGAAGGCCATAAAATGCCAAGATAGCCCAAAACCCCCACAAATGACCCCATTTTGGAAAGTAGACACCCCAAGCTATTTGCTGAGAGGCATGGTGAGTATTTTACAGCTCTCATTTGTTTTTGAAAATGTAGAAAGCCATATTTTTTTTATTTATTTTTTTTTAAATTTTTAAAACTTTGTGACAAAAAGCGAGATCAGCAAAATACTCAACATACCTCTCAGCAAATAGCTTGGGGTATCTAATTTCCAAAATGGGGTAATTTGGGGGGGTTTGTGCCATCTGGGCATTCCATGGCCTCCGAAACTGTGATAGGCAGTGAGGAGTGAAATCAAAAATTTACACCCATAGAAATCCTGAAGGCGGTGCTTGGTTTTCGGGGTCCTGTACGCGGCTAGGCTCCCAAAATGTCTCACACATGTGGTATCCCCGTACTCAGGAGAAGCAACAGAATGTATTTTGGGGTGCAATTCCACATATAACCATGGCATGTTTGAGCAATATATAATTTAGTGACAACTTTTTGTACATTTTTTTTTCTTTTTGTCATTATTCAATCACTTGGGACAAAAAACAAAAATATTCAATGGGCTCAACATGCCTCTCAGCAAATAGCTTGAGGTGTCTACTTTCCAAAATGGGGTCATTTGGGGGGGGGTTTTGAACTGTCCTGGCATTTTATGCACAACATTAGGAAGCTTATGTCACACATCATCCACTCTTCTAACCACTTGAAGACAAAGCCCTTTCTGACACTTTTTGTTTACATGAAAACATTATTTTTTTGGCAAGAAAATTATGTTGAACCCCAAAACATTATATATTTTTTTAAAGCAAAGGCCCTACAGATTAAAATAGTGGGTGTTGCATTTTTTTTTCCACACAGTATTTGCGCAGCGATTTTTCAAACGCATTTTTTGGGGGAAAAACACACTTTTTTTATTTTTAATGCACTAAAAAACACTATATTGCCCAAATGTTTGATGAAATAAAAAAGATGATCTTAGGCCGAGTACATGGATACCAAACACGACATGCTTTAAAATTGCGCACAAACGCGCAGCGGCGAGAAACTACATTCATTTTTAAAAGCATTTAAAAGCCTTTACAGGTTACCACGTTAGATTTACAGAGGAGGTCTACTGCTAAAATTATTGCCCTCGATCTGACCTTCGCGGTGATACCTCATATGCATGATGCAATTGCTGTTTACATATGACGCTAGACCAACGCTTGCATTCGCCTTTGCGCAAGAGCAGGGGGGACAGCGGTGCTTTTTTTTTTTTTTTTTTTTTTTATTATTTATTTTGCTTTTTTTTTTTTTTTTAAACTGTTCCTTCCATATTTTTTTTTTTAGCATTTTTATTGTTATCTCAGGGAATGTAAATATCCCCTATGATAGCAATAAGTAGTGACAGGTACTCTTTTTTTGAAAAAAAATGGGAGTTTAGACCCTAGATCTTTCCTCTGCCCTCAAAGCATCTGACCACACCAAGATCGGTGTGATAAAATGCTTTCCCAATTTCCCAATGGCGCTGTTTATATTCGGGGGGGGCATTCCCTCCCACTGCTTGTAAAAGCAGTCTAGAGGCTAATTATCTGCTAGAATTGCTTTTACATGAAAGCCGGCCACTGGCTGAAAAGAATGATACCAAGATGATACCTAAACCTGCAGGCATCATTCTGGTATAAACATTCAAAGTCCAGCAACATACCAGTACATTGCTGGTCCTTGTTGGACATGTATTGTAATCTTTTTTTTCATGCAGCCTGTTGGCTGAACGAAAAAAAGAGATTGATCGGTGGGTATGCCCACCATTAGAATACCTCCCTTCATCCACCCACTTCTAATGATGGGCATATATGCCGAAGCATGGGGCATCCTCCCGAAAAAAGGTATGCCGCGTACACACGGTCTGACTTTTCCACGGGCAAGCCTTCGTCGGAATTTCGACCGTATGTACGCGGCATAAAAGGTTATGCCGCATACACACGGTCGAACTTTTCCACGGGCAAGCCTCCGTCGGAATTTCGACCGTATATACGCGGCATTAGGAGCAAAATCACTCCTCCGCCCCTGCTGCCCCCATTCTTCGGCATATATGCTCTTTTTTTAACTGTGGTGGTGAAATCACCTCCTACAGCTTTGGAGTCACGGCTTTATGTATCGTGGGAGCAAACGCTGTTGCTGTCAAGATAAATAAATCCGCGATGCAACTGAATGGCGTACCTGCTAAGCAAATGATGGTTAACATTAAAACAAAGTAACATTACAGTACAACAGTAAGACCTTACCATACCATACCTGCAAAGCAAATACCAAAACAAAACCTAGTAAAAAATAAAACATTTTTTTAACGCAACCTGTGCCTAAAATATATATATGCCGAAGTATGGGGGCATCCTCCCGCAAAAAAGTTATGCCGCGTACACACGGTCGGACTTTTCCACGGGCAAGCCTTTGTCGAAATTTCGACCGTATGTACGCAGCATAAAAGGTTATGCCGCGTACACACGGTCGAACTTTTCCACGGGCAAGCCTCCGTCGGAATTTCGACCGTATATACGCGGCATTAGGAGCAAAATCGCTCCTCCGCCCCTGCTGCCCCCATGCTTCGGCATATATGCTCTTTTTTTTTAACTGTGGTGGTGAAATCACCTCCTACAGCACTGGAGTCACGGCTTTATGTATCGTGGGAGCAAACGCTGTTGCTGTCAAGATAAATAATTCCGCGCTGCAGTTGAATGGCGCACCTGAAAACAAAAAATTACATACCTGAAAAGCAAGCATGATAAAACATTGCAGAATGGAATACAGTAAAAAAGAGCAGAACAATAGAGAGAAAATAGAGAGAGCGAGAGAGAACAAAAAAACGACAACTATTTTTTTTTTTTTTTCTTTTATATTTTTTTTGTGTTTTTGTTTTTTAAGTTTTTTTTTTTCTTTTTTACACTTTTTTTTTTAAACTTTAACAACTGTAATGGTTCGGGTCTCTCAAAATGTAATGGCATCTTGGGAGACCCTGTGTAAGTGTGTCCTAGTCTGTGAAATGCTGTACCCTACGCTAAAACTTCACTTTTGAGTGGTAGCGTTCAAAACATTCACCAAGGCAAAGACCAGGTTTGTCAGGACAGAGTGGACAATAATAATGGGTGTCACGCCTAAATCCGCGCTTGCTACAGACACGACATCTTTTTTGGGGGGCTCGTTGGGTAGGGGTACTCGGGAGGAGATGCGTATAATGCCTCTCATGCAGCCGGCTTACTGCATTTGGTAGGGGATGGTGAGGTGCAGAACCGCCTGGATACAGGAGTTCTGTGACTATCTCATTCTGGAATTTTAGAAGAGATAAAGTCCCGCCTGAAGCTCTGTATAGCACATGAGCGTTCAGCAAAGCCAATTGGAATAAGGATAGAGACGCTTTTTTGTACCAGCGTCTCGCCTTACGGTCAATTAGATACGGCGCCATCAACTGGTCGTTGAGGTCCACCCCTCCCATATTTTTGTTATATTCGTGGACACAGAGGGGTTTCTCCACAACACCAGTCGCCGTACGAATTTGGACTGTCGTGTCTGCATGAAGGGAGGTAAGAAGGAAAACATTCTTATTGTCCCTGCACTTCATAGCGAGCAAGTTATTACACTTTACGCAGGCTCTCTCCCCCAGCCTAAGACGGGCATCTACAAGCCGCTGGGGAAAGCCCCGGCGATTAAGTCGCACGGTGCCACATGCTCCAATCTGATGATCAAACAAGTGACTAAACAGTGGCACGCTCGTGTAATAATTGTCCACATACAAGTGGTACCCCTTTCCGAATAAGGGTGACACCAAGTTCCACACTATCTTGCCAGCGCTCCCTATGTAATCCGGGCAGTTGACCGGCTCAACCTGACTATCTTTTCCCTCATAAACCATAAAGCTCCATACATAGCCTGTTGCCCTGTCACAGCACTTATAGAGCTTGACCCCGTATCTGGCACGCTTGCTGGGAAGGTACTGCTTGAAAGCCAAGTGGCCAGAAAATGTAATCAGGGACTCATCAACGCAGACAGCTTGATCAGGAATAAACAAGGCTGCAAAACGTTTGTTGAAGTGGTTTATGAGGGGCCAAATTTTATAGAGCCGGTCATTAGGCTTGTGCAATTCGTTTCGTAACGAATTGAAATTCGTCCGAATTTAGCAACTTTCGGACATTCGGAAGCATTCGAATTTCCGAACAAAGCAATTACGAATAAGACCGAATCCGAAATAAATTATACCGCAAATAGCGAATGCCCGAATGTCTTCGGCATAATTCGTTATGAAAAAGTTACGAATGTACGAATCCATACGAAGCACAATAACACTCACTCTGCTCTGCTCTCTGCTTCTCCCACACCGTGCTGAACTCCCTCTCAAAATGGTGTACAGGGGCGGAGGTTATAGCCGCATGTAAAAAACGAAAGTAAAAAACGAGATTTCGAATCCATTCGAAGCACAATAACACTCTGCTCTGCTCTCTGCTTCTCCCTCACCGTGCTGAACCCTCTCAAAATGGTGTACAGGGGCGGAGGCTATAGCCGCATGTAAAAAACGAAAGTAAAATACGAGATTTCGAATCGTTACAAATAACCACAATGTATTTAGAAAAGTACAAATCCATTCGAAGCACATTAGGCATAATAGGCAGCGTCGTTGTGAGAGAGACACGGAAAATTACGAATCAACGAACCCAAAAAAAGTTACGAAAGTAGGAGTTGTGTCCAGAATCAACGAAAAACAACGTACTCTACCGAAAGTACGAACCCAAAAAAAGTTACGAAAGTAGGAGTTGTGTCCAGAATCAACGAAAAACAACGTACTCTACCGAAAGTACGAATTATAAAGCAACAAAAAATTCAACGAAAAATGTCGCTTGCAAAAATACGAATGAGTCCGAACACGAAAAATCCCGTCTAGCAAAATTACGAATGATTACGAATCAACAGGACCGGAAAGAAACGAACCGAAACGGAACTAATTTTTCCGTTGTGCACAAGTCTACCGGTCATATTCAGGGTCCCCACATGGACGACAAAGTTCATTGTCGTTGAAGTGCATGAACCGCAAAATCTGCTCGTATCGTTTCCTGGGCATGGAGGCAGAGAACACGGGCATGTGGTCAATTGGGTGCGTGGACCAATAAGCACGCAATGACGGGAATTTATGTGTGCCCATGTTGAGGGAAAGGCCCAGAAAGGTCTTAAATTCGGAAACCGTAATTGGTTTCCAATCTTTGGCAATGGAAGGCAACTGGGGATTAGCGGCGATAAATTGACCAGCATATAAATTACTCTGGTCCACAATAGATCTATAGAGATCTTCCGTGAAAAACAGCGAATAATAATCGATTGGCATAAAATCAGCTGTTTCCACCTGAATACCAGGTTGGGCAGTGAATGGGGGAAGTACGGGTTCTGCAGAAGTGGTGGGGACCCAATCAGGATAGGCGAATTCTGCAGGAAGAGCACTATGGGTACGACGGGCCTGCCTTTGTCTTCTTGGTGGCAGCGGGACACTACTTGTGCTTGCCACCTCGCCAGCTTGAACTGCACTTATGGGACTCGCCACGTCACCACGTGATACTGCAGTGCTGGATGTACGCCCAGACTGTACTAGGCCGCTGGTGCTTGCCAATTCACCAGAAGGAATAGCGGCGCTAGTACTCCTCTGCTCCATGATACGAGAGCCCTGCGGTTCTTGCTCCTCAACAACCTCAGAAGATCGGGATCGGGTACGCCTGACCTTAGCAGGGACCTCAACTTCGTCGTCAGAGCTATCTGACGTGGGGCCGCTGACGTCACTGTCTTCTACGGGAAGATATTCTGAGCCTGAATCTGACAGATACGTGACCTCCTCTTCACTATCTGTCATGCTCAGAATCTCGTAGGCCTCTTTACTAGTGTACCTTCGACTTGCCATTTTGGGCTCTAAATTTAGGGGTACATTAGTAAGATTCACAGGAAAAAAAGCACCCGACTGTCGTCAGCAAATATATCAAACGCTACAAAAAAAAACTGTTAGCGGTCGCAGGGATCAGGACTGTCTCTGCGAACGCTGCAGTTATGTGTTTTGTGTTTGGTAAGTGACAGTGATCGAGCGATACTGCACTTGGGTGGGCTGGGCTGGGCTGGGCTGGGCGGAGGGGCTAAACGCAGGTGCTAGCAGGTATCTGGGCTGATCACGCTAACACTGCGTTTTTGGGAACCCTAAACCACTGGGGACGCTAGTATAGATCTGATCAGATACTATACCACTAAGGGAGGTGTATGCTTTGCGCGTGGGTGTTAGCGTTACTGGCACTAACCTAACGCTGCCTGGGGCGACGCAGACCCTCTCTGGCGCTAAAACCTAATTGATCTCACCCGCCGGGCGATCAGGGGGTTAAACCTTGATTGGTTTATATACGGTGGGTGCCCTGATGCTATAAAAAGCAAACTAACCAACCAGTGTCACCCGTAACCTTTATATGGTGATCACTGGTGAAAGGGTTAACTAGGGGCAATCAGGGGGTTAAAACCTTTATTAGGTTAAATATGGGGGTACCCGACGCTATATAAAAACCTGACGGGTTACCTAAATAACTAACTGGGTAACCAGTGTCACCAGTGACGCTTATACGGTGATCACTGGTGAAAGGGTTAACTCTAGGGGCAATCAGGGGGTTAAAATAATATATGGGGGTACCTGACGCTCTAAAAACCTGCGGCGAAACTAAAAATAAATAACTGGCTATCTAGGGCACCACCGGCACTAAATACAGCGATCGAAAATACGATCGCTTAATGACGCTGGCGTTAGGGGGTGAAAGGGTTACCTGGGGGGCGATCAAGGGGTTAAACCTTTATTAGGGGGGGTTAGGGGGCTACCCTGGACCTAAAGGGGCCTAAACCTAACTGCCCTGCAACTTTTTACTATCACAGATGACACTAAATGCAGTGATCAGTAAAATAAATGATCACTGCAATCAGTGACACTGTGATTGGGGGCTGTGGGGTGACCTGGGGGGTGATCTGGGGGTGACTGGGGGGTGAAATGTGTGCCTATGTGTACCTATGTGTCAGTGGACTGTTGGTGCACTAACTTGCTTCCTCTCTCCTCGGCGCCGGAATCGAAAAGACCGCCGCGAGGGAGATGACATCACTTCCTCCTGCCTGTGTTTACATCACATGGCGGAGGAAGCATTTTCATTGGTCGGGAGCGATCGCGAGGGGGTGGCTGAAATCGAATGGTCACCCCCTCATCTCTGATCGCTCCCCAACGATTAACGGCCGCTCACTGTATAGGAGAGGGGTCCGATCGGACCCCCCAACTGTACAAATGCGATCACGTACACTCTACGTGATTGTGCCTGTCGGTGCCATTCTGCCGACGTATATATACAGTGAGCGGTCGTTAAGTGGTTAAGCCCTGGTTCACACCAGTGTAATTTTTCATGTGATTTGACAGTTCCAAATCGCTTGACAAGTCCCCCCCCCCCATAGCCCGCAATGGAACGACTCGCATTTGAAAAAGGTTCCTGCAATACTTCTTTCAAATTTCATTCCAACTTGCATAGATTTCTGTTCAATGAAGCCGCAATGAAATCAGAGGTGCAAATCACACATATCTGCGGCTTTTAAATCGTGCTGAAGTAGCGCAATTTCAAAGCCACACTGGTTGGAACCAGGGCTAAATGGCCCATGTAGTCAAGTGGCCCAAGTAGGTTAAATGCAGTGGGTTGTTTTTCAAAATATTGTTAAATGTAATTTTCATACTTGTAGCCCTGTGCTGCCCCCCTCCGAAGCATGGGCAAAATACGTCTCTGCTGTTTACATTTCCACATTCTGGTAGCTTTGACGTTGGGCACTCACCTCCAGCATCACAACAGCAAGCGTGTTTCCTTGTTGAAAGACTGCACATGTGCAGTGTGCTCTTTCTCCCCCTAGTACTGCAGCAACAGCTGTGCTCAGCATTAATAGGAAAAAAGGGATTTTTATAACAGCTGTGAGGGGGTTAGCTCGGCAGCGGGTGTGTGTGACCCCCGGGATGGGCTCCCCACACAAAACAGGCCCAGCAAACGGAGGTTGTGGTTTTCAAAATCAAAAAGGTGCGGTTTATTTTCTATTTACAGTGACAAAACACAGCAAAGCAAAAGAAACATAACCAAAATAAATCCTGGTCAAGTTGACCTCTGACTAAACATACAGGTTTCCTAACTAACAACTGGGATCAGCCTAGGGCTGTCCTAGTCCCTAAGTCCCTGGTTTAGTCAATGTCCAAACAAATAGCCACACAGGCTTTTTCTCACCGCACAGGGGTTCACTCTCCCTAGACAGTCCACACAGGTCTGGTTCCAGGCATGAGCTAACACCTAATGAATCTGGGAGTTTTTATAGAGGCCTTTAAATGAGCTGACAAGCTTCAGCTGGTCTCATCAACTCCCTGCCTGCACGACGCCCAGCCCTCTCCCTAGAGGTATGAGTCATCCATGAGCCCACTAGCCTCAGCTGGGCTTCATCAACTCCCTAGTTGTATAAGTCGGCGTAAAGCCTGAATCTGGGCGAAATATATCTACCCCCCTGGATGCAACCAGGTGACTTTACCTTCCTGCTGTCACATACCCCCCCCTCTTGTTTTAACCTCGGGGTTGGAACACCAGCAATCAGGCATTCATGTACTCGAGACAAAGCATCCACATTCCCCATTTGAACGCCAGGGCGATGCTTTACTGTGAAGTTGAATTCCTGGAGGGCCAGGAACCACCTATTCACTCTTCTATTTGTTTCCTTGTTTTGAGCCATCCACTTTAACGGAGCGTGATCCGTAACCATGTCAAAGTGCCTACCTAGCAGGTAGTACCGAAGGGAATCTAGAGCCCACTTCACCGCTAAACACTCCTTTTCAACGGTGGCGTAATTTACCTCATGGGACTTCAACTTCCTGCTGAGGTAAATGACTGGGTGCTCTTCCCCGTTCCAGACCTGGGACAATACTGCTCCTAACCCCACATCTGACGCATCACTTTGTACGACAAAGTCTTTAGAGAAGTCGGGTGAGTACAACACTGGCTGGCTACATAAGGCTTGTTTCAAGAATTGGAATGCTGCCTCAGCCTCGGGGGTCCATTTAATCATGACCGACCCTTTCCCCTTCGTCAGGTTGGTTAGGGGCACAGCCTTAGAAGCAAAGTGGGGAATGAATCGCCGATAATACCCAGCGATTCCCAGAAAGGCTCGTACCTGCTTCTTGCTGTTGGGACGTGGCCAACTCTGGATGGCCTCGACTTTGTTGAGTTGGGGTTTTATTACTCCCCTCCCAATGGTGTACCCAAGATATTTGGCCTCCTCCTGCCCAATGGTACACTTCTTGGGGTTAGCCGTAAACCCCGCTTCCCGAACAGAGTCCAGGACTGCTTGCACTTTTGGCAGATGTGAGGCCCAATCTGTGCTATGGACAATTACGTCATCCAGGTAAGCCGCAGCATACTTCCGATGGGGCCTCAGCATCTGGTCCATTTTCCGCTGGAATGTGGCCGGCGCATTCTGTAACCCGAACGGCATTCTTTTATATTGGAACGCCCCGTCTGGGGTTACAAATGCGGTTTTCTCTTTGGCCGACTTGGCCAGGGGGATTTGCCAATACCCTTTTGTGAGGTCAAGAGTCGTCATGTATCGGGCTGTTCCCAGCCGGTCGATCAACTCATCTATACGTGGCATGGGGTAGGTGTCAAATTTTGTAACTTTGTTCAACTGACGAAAATCGTTACAAAATCGCCAGCTCCCATCCGGTTTAGGCACCAACACAATGGGACTAGACCAATCACTTTGGGACTCCTCTATCACCCCTAAGTTCAGCATTTTCTGTACTTCCTCCCGTATTGCCTCCCGTCGGGCCTCTGGGATCCGATAGGGTTTTAACTTCACCCTTTCACCGGGCGGGGTAATGATGTCATGCTCTACCCCAGATGTTTGTCCCGGCAGCTCAGAGAATACCTCCTTGTTGCGAAGCACAAACTCCTTAACCTCCTGTTGTTGGGGTTGTGACAAGGTGGCTGCTATTCCAACCTCAGGAATCACGCAACCAGTTTGAGCTGGTGACCAAGTGTCTGCGACTAGGGACTCTCTATCCCTCCAGGCTTTCAACAGATTAACGTGATAGATCTGTTCGGGCTTTCGCCTTCCTGGTTGTCTGACCTTGTAATTCACTTCGCTCACTTTTTCCATTATCTCGTAGGGGCCTTGCCATTTGGCAAGGAATTTACTTTCAACCGTAGGGACAAGTACCAGTATCCTATCCCCCGGGGAAAAGGTACGGGTCTTGGCTCCACGGTTGTACACTCTCTGCTGTGCTAACTGCGCTTGGGCCAAATGTTCCTTCACGATGGGCATTACCTGTGCAATTCGGTCTTGCATCAGGGCGACATGCTCAATCACACTCCTGTGGGGAGAACTCTCACTTTCCCAAGTTTCCTTGGCAATATCCAACAGCCCTCTTGGGTGTCTCCCATACAGTAACTCAAAGGGGGAGAATCCCGTAGAGGATTGGGGCACCTCCCTAATAGCAAACATCAGATAAGGAAGTAGACAGTCCCAATCCTTTCCATCTCTATCCACCACTT
Organism: Rana muscosa; assembly: GCA_029206835.1. Taxonomy (NCBI): domain Eukaryota; kingdom Metazoa; phylum Chordata; class Amphibia; order Anura; family Ranidae; genus Rana; species Rana muscosa. Next base: position 188,859,667 of record CM055122.1, on the reverse strand, counting down.
TCTTCAACATTTGTTTTAGGGTTTTGTTGAATCTTTCAACCAGCCCATCGGTTTGGGGGTGATACACAGATGTACGTAATTGCGTCACTTTGAATAATTTACACAGCTCCTTCATAACCCGGGACATAAAGGGTGTACCTTGGTCCGTAAGCAGTTCTTTACAAATACCCACCCGGCTAAACACAAGAGATAGCTCTTTGGCTATGGTTTTGGCCGAGGTATTTCGGAGAGGGATCGCTTCTGGATAACGGGTGGCATAGTCCATTATAACTAATATGTACTGGTGCCCCCTAGCGGACTTGATTATAGGACCTACCAAATCCATGGCGATCCTCTCAAACGGGACCTCAATGATGGGTAGAGGGACCAGCGGGCTACGGAAATGTGGCATCGGGGCCGACCTCTGACACACAGGGCAGGAGGAACAATAATTTTCTACGTCCTTCATCACCCCCGGCCAATAGAATCTCTGTAATACCCTCTCTCGGGTTTTCTCTGTCCCCAGATGACCTCCAAGAATGTGCCCATGGGCCAACTCCAACACCAACTTCCTGTAAGGCTTGGGCACCACAAGCTGCTCAACGGTTTCTTCTGCCCTTTTTGCCACCCGATACAGTAGGTCCTTCTCTACGCTGAAGTATGGGTAAGTGCAGGTATTATCTGGGTTCACTAACTCGCCATCTATTTTCACTACGTTTTCCCATGCCTTTATTAGGGCGGGGTCTTTCAACTGTTCTGTGGCAACGTTTTCCCTGTGAACCTCAAGATCAGAAAACTCCACAGACGGTAGGTTTTCGTCTGAGGAGGTGGGCTCCTCTCCAGTTTCTTGAGTCTCCCCTGCCAATACTGATAAGGGAAATTCCGGAGAGTCCTCACCACTCTCAGGGGAGTTTTGGCTATCACATTCCTGGTACATAGGGGCACCAGTGAGGGGCTCAGGATCATCCCACAGTTCCCAGAACTTCGGAAAATCCCTTCCCACAATGGCGTCATGCGGTAACTGAGATACTAAGCCCACTGGATGAGTGAGGGTACCTTTGGGGGTCTCGAAACACACTGTAGTCACTGGATACTCTCGGGTGTCCCCATGCACACAAATAACAGCTACCTTGCTATTCCCAGAGACCTCTGTTTTAACTAACTCAGCCTTTATCAGGGTCACAAGGCTACCTGAATCCAGCAATACCACAACATTTCTACCATTAACACACATTTTGCATAAATGTTTCTCAGTTCCTCGAATGGCAGTGCATGCGACTGTCGCACACAGCGACTGACGTCTGCCCGTCAGAAAGTCACACTGCATGGGTTCCTCCACAACCGGGCAATTGGCTGCAATATGTCCCGCTTGCAGGCAGCGGTAGCAAACGATCCTTCTTGCCGCCTCTTGAGCCGCTGATTTCCCAGGCTGTTCTCGCCAAACTTGGGGTAGAGCTCCCACCCTCTCACTCTCTCCACCCTCACCCCTTGGAATCCTCTTATCCGCCCCTGGGGATGGTCTGGTCTTAGGGTGGAAAGTCCGAGTGTCTCTGGAAGAGGCCGTCAGGTTCTCTGTAGCCAAGTATTTCTCCACACGATCCACAAGACCATCGGCCGTCTCTGGGTCTCCATGGCTTACCCACTTTTGGATGGCAGTAGGAAGAGCTCTCAAAAACCGATCCATTACAACACGTTCCACAATCTTTGGTGCGGACAAAGTCTCTGGCTGTAGCCACGTTCTGCTCAGGTGAATGAGATCATACATTTGAGACCTGGGGGGTTTTCCAAGCTGGAAAGTCCAGTTATGCACACGCTGAGCCCGGACAGCCTGGGTGACACCCAGCCTTGCCAATATTTCAGCTTTTAGCATCACATAGTCTTTTGCTTGGTTAGGCTCTAGGTCATAGTAAGCTTTCTGCGATTCACCAGTTAACAGAGGAGCCACCAGTCCAGCCCACTGCTCCTCAGGCCACTTTTCTCTTTCAGCGGTCCTTTCAAATGTGGTCAAAAATACCTCTGGATCATCCTCTCCAGTCATTTTTGTCAATAAACGACTCACCCCAAAGGACGCGGTATTAGTGGGACGGCTTTCCTCACTGGTCTGCGGACGTTGCTGCATTACTGCTTCCATCTGTTGTTGTAGTCTCTGCTCTTGCTTCTGCAACAGGTCTATGAAGCGGGCCTCAGATTGCTGCTGGGCTCGTTGCTGAGCCTCCAGACTCTGTTGCAAAGTTGCGTTTGTCTGCTGCTGGGCTGCAAGGCTCTGTTGATGAGCTTGCTGCTGGGCTGCGAAGTTCTGTTGTTGAGCTGCAAGGCTCTGTTGATGAGCTGCAAGGCTCTTTTGCAAACCTGCATTTGTCTGCTGTTGATTGGCATTTGCTAGAGCCAGCTGCTTCAGTATCTCCTCCATGCTGGCTTAAAAAAAACTGCCACTGGTTCTCCACCAACTGTGAGGGGGTTAGCTCGGCAGCGGGTGTGTGTGACCCCCGGGATGGGCTCCCCACACAAAACAGGCCCAGCAAACGGAGGTTGTGGTTTTCAAAATCAAAAAGGTGCGGTTTATTTTCTATTTACAGTGACAAAACACAGCAAAGCAAAAGAAACATAACCAAAATAAATCCTGGTCAAGTTGACCTCTGACTAAACATACAGGTTTCCTAACTAACAACTGGGATCAGCCTAGGGCTGTCCTAGTCCCTAAGTCCCTGGTTTAGTCAATGTCCAAACAAATAGCCACACAGGCTTTTTCTCACCGCACAGGGGTTCACTCTCCCTAGACAGTCCACACAGGTCTGGTTCCAGGCATGAGCTAACACCTAATGAATCTGGGAGTTTTTATAGAGGCCTTTAAATGAGCTGACAAGCTTCAGCTGGTCTCATCAACTCCCTGCCTGCACGACGCCCAGCCCTCTCCCTAGAGGTATGAGTCATCCATGAGCCCACTAGCCTCAGCTGGGCTTCATCAACTCCCTAGTTGTATAAGTCGGCGTAAAGCCTGAATCTGGGCGAAATATATCTACCCCCCTGGATGCAACCAGGTGACTTTACCTTCCTGCTGTCACACAGCTTACCTGTAAAATCCTTTTCTTGGAGTACATCACGGGACACAGAGCGACTTAGTCATTACTAATGGGTTATATAGATACCTTCAGGTGCTGGCACTGGCAACTTCCAAAACCGGAAGTACCCTCCCCTATATAAGCCCCTCCCATCCGGGAGCACCTCAGTTTTGTAGCAAAGCATTAAGTGTCCCAAAAAGAGGGGTGGGAGCTCTGTGTCCCGTGATGTACTCCAAGAAAAGGATTTTACAGGTAAGCTGTTATAAAAATCCCTTTTTCTTTTACGTACATCACGGGACACAGAGCGACTTAGTTATTACTAATGGGACATCCCAAAGCAATGCCAAATGAGGGGAGGGATACACTATACATAAGCTGGGCGCCATCAGGCATGAGGCTCTTTTGCGGCCTGCAACACACTGCGCCCAAAGGCGACATCCTCCTGACTTCTAACGTCTACCTGGTAGAATCTAGTAAACGTGTGTACTAAGGACCATGTTGTGGCCTTACAGACTTGAGCCAGGGAGGCTTGGTGATGCACTGCCCATGAAGTTCCAACTGCTCTTGTGGAGTGCGCCCTAACTTTGAACGGAGGCGGTCTCCTTTTCAAGCCATAGGCTTGTATTATGACCTGTCGAATCCACTTGGCTAAAGTAGATTTTTGATGCTGCCTGACCCTTTCTGGGGCCTTCCGGCAGAACAAACAAAGTATCCGTTCTGCAAATCTGAGCAGTGGCTTTTAGATAAGCTTTAACTGCTCTTACTACATCCAAAGAATGCAATAACTTTTCCTCTACCGAGCTAGGTTTGGGGAAAAAGGAAGGAAGAACCACATCTTGGTTCAAATGGAACCTCGATACCACCTTAGGAAGAAAGGCTGGATGAGGACGTAATACTACTCTGTCCTTATGGCCAACCAGATATGGCTCCTTACAGGACAAGGCGGCTAATTCCGATACTCTTTTAGCCGAACAAATGGCTACTAAGAAAAATCAATTTCCTGGTGAGAAGAACCAAGGAAACGTGCCGCAATGGTTCAAATGGTTGTTTCCGTAGAACCGACAGAACTAGGTTTAAGTCCCATGGACATATGGGAATACTAACCGGAGGGCTAATACGCATCACTCCTTGTATGAAAGCTTTGACTAATGAATGCAAAGCCAAGAGCCTTTGAAAAAATATTGACAAGGCCGTCTGACCCTTGATAGTACTCAAGGCAAGCTTCCTATGTACAGCCCACTGTAGGAAGTCCAGAATCCTACCTATTACGTACTTACGTGGATGCCATTTCTTGGCCTCACACCACGTGATGTACGCCTCTATAATAGATCTGCCTGGATACCGGCTTCCTGGCATTGATCATGGTAGATACCACAGGATTAGAGAGCCCTCTCTTTTTTAGAATGTGGGCTTCAATAGCCAGGCCGTCAACCTAGGGCTGGTAAGGAAGGGTAGTATATCGGTCCTTGCGAAAGCAGGTCCGGACGATGTGGGAGGGTCCCAGGACTTCCCACTGACATTTTTACAATCTCCGCGTACCATACCCTTCGGGGCCACGCTGGAGCCACCAGAATCACTGGTTTCTTTTCTACCCTGATTCTGCAGATTAATCGCGGTGGGAATGCATATATCAGCTTGAACTGATCCCAAGGGAACACTCGGGCATCCGAACCGCAAGCTAGGGGATCCCTTGTGCGAGACACAAATCTGTCCACCTTTGCGTTGAATCTGGATGCTAGCAGATCTACATCCGGTGTTCCCCACCGCTGGCATATTGCCTGGAAAACCTCGGGGTGAAGAGACCATTCCCCTGGGCATAATTGCTGGCGACTTAAAAAGTCCGCTCTCCAATTTTCCACTCCTGGGATGAAAACCGCGGATATGGCTGGGACATATCTTTCTGCCCATTCCAGGATGCAATTCGCTTCCCTCTGGGCTGCACGACTCCTGGTGCCACCCTGGTGATTGATATATGCCACTGCTGTGGCATTGTCTGATTGAATTCTGACAGGGGACCCTTGGAGTTTGGATGTCCATGCTACTAGGGCATACCGGGCTGCTCGTATCTCTAAGAGATTGATGGGCAGGGCCTTCTCTGCTTCTGACCACTTGCCCTGGAGAGACCATTGCTCCAGTACTGCCCCCCAGCCTATGAGGCTGGCATCTGTAGTGACCACCTTCCAAGAAACCGGACTGAAGGGTTTCCCTTTTTCCAGATTCTGGGGCACCAACCACCAATGGAGGCTCTTGCGAATGGAAGGGGACAGGGACATTGGTAAGTCTAAAGCCTGAACTTTTTTGTTCCAGGCTGACAGTATGGCCCTCTGCAAGTTCCTTGAATGGAATTGACCGTAGGGTACTGCTTCGAATGAAGCCACCATTTTTCCCAGCAGCCTCATACACAGGCATATGGATGGTTTTCTTTTTTGTACCCACTAAGTGGGTCAAATCTTTCAAAGACGACACCTTCTCTGGAGGTAAAAAAATCTTTCTCTGATTTGAATCCAGTCTTAGCCCCCAAGTATTCCAGACTTTTGACTGGTTTTAGGGCTGACTTGTCTCGGTTGATAATGCAACCGTGAGATTCCAGATACTTGATTGTCTTGTGAACGACCACCTCTAGTTTTTTCCCCTGAGTGGTCTATCAGCAACAAGTCGTCTAGATATGCCATTATCGTTACACCTTGTGTTCCTAGTTTGGCCAATCGTAGGGCCAGAATTTTTGTGAACACTCGTGGTGCTGTGGCCAGACCGAAAGGTAAGGCTCTGAACTGAAATGGCGCCCTTCTACTGCAAAGCGTAGAAATTTCTGGTGGGCCGGACAGATGGGAATATGCAAATAAGCATCCCTTATGTCGATCGAGGCTAACCATTCCTGCCCTTGTAGGACGGTGGCCACCGATCGGATCGACTCCATCCGAAAAAGTCCTGATATGTAGGAACTTGTTTAGCCCTTTTATATTTAATATGGGCCTCACATCCCCATTTGGTTTGGGGACTGTGACGAGGTTCGAGTAAAACCCGAACCCGCTTTCTTCCAAGGGAACCTCATGATTACCCTTGGAGCAATAGTTGTTCTAGTGCCAGAAGGAGGGATCCTCTCTGGGGATCGCTTGGCACATTTGACCTCATAAAATGGGCAGGAGGAATGTCTTTTAACTCCAGCCTCTATCCCAGACTTACTGCGGAGATCACCCATCTGTCTCTGATGGTGTCCCGCCATGGTCTCTGTGAACAACTGAAGTCTTCCCCTCACCCGATTGAGTGGGGGCAACTCTTCATGACTTGGGGGGAGGTTTTGTACCTCTCTTGACCCAGGGTTTCTTGTTACCCTGTGATTGTAACTGATTTCTGCCCCCTGGATTTGACCGCGGAGGCCGTCGGAACTGTTTCACAGCCGATGTGCCAGGGACTGGAGAAGTAGGCCTCTTAAAAGAAGGACTTCTACCCTTGTTCTTAACCGGCAAGGGTATACTTTTACCGGCAGAAGTTTTCTGGATATATTTGTCCAGATCTTCTCCAGATAAGCGTTCTCCATGAAATGAGAAGCTAATCAGCAATTTCTTACAGGGAGCTTCAGCAGACCAGTTTTTGAGCCATAGAAGCCTACGCATATGTCTACAGACAGCGTAAAGCGGGAGGCCTGTTGGATTGTATCCTTTATGGCGTCCACCGCAACACAAGGCTCTAGGTAGGTCAGCTAGGGCAAGAGCCTGCTGATCTGGTAAGTCCCTTAAGACTTGTTTCAACTCATCTTTCATTGCTTGGCAGACTCCAATCGCTGCTACTGCAGGTTGTGTCACCATGCTTGCTGTAGAGAAAGCAGATTTTAGTAAAGACTCCAATTTTTTATCTATTGGGTCTTTGAACATTGGAACATTATCTACTGGACATGTCAGTGATTTATTTACACAAGAGATGGCTGTGTCCACTGTACGGACCCTCCATTTTTTTATGAACTTATCCTCCATGGGATAGATCACTGGAAATCTCTTGGGGGGAGTAAATATTTTAACAGGATGCTCCCAATCCTGGTAAATAAGCCCTTCCAATAAAGGGTGGATTGGGAAGGAACAGACAGTCTGGGGAGCTTTCAGCGACCCCAGGCGAGGAAACAGTAGTGGTTGATGGTTCCGCCAGAGGCATTTAAAATGCTGCTCGGACCATGTTAGTCAGAGACTGAACCCATAATCTTTCAGCGTGAGATGCTGAGAAAGGTTCTTCCACTGTTGATTCCTCTATAACTGAATCAACCTCACCTGATCCCCTTCTGGTAGGTCGATCTCTGGGACTGTTCCTCCACTAACAGGCACTCTGCAGGAGGAGACGGAGATCGGACACGCTTTCCCTGTGACAGGGAAGCAGCGATCAATGCTGTTAATCTCTCTTCCAATCCTCCCAGAGTTGAGGATAAAACCTCCTCTGTTATATATACAGGAGCAGGTGGACTGGGGACAGCCGCAGTACCAGGTACTCCTGCGGGGTTTCCTACGGCTACTGACCTCTGAAATTTCAGGGGAGATTGGCGCAGTACAGCATGCCCAAAATCCTCAGAGCCTGATGGAGACCCCTTTCGCTTCTTGGAAGACTTATTTCCAGAGCGTCTGGACGACATATCCTATAAGCACAAAGCTGAGGTATTCCCGTCGTCATACACCAATTTTGCTGGTAATAGTCTAACACAGTTGCTGCTATATACCAGCTGGTGTCCACTAAAGTGTCTTTCTATGGGGATGCCTGCATCAACCGCCTCTGTGTGCCACCGTTTTGTTGCTAGCTCTGCTTGCATCCAGCTGACACTTGTACTGTGTCTTTTACACATGCTGGGACGCCTGCACATGCGCAAAAGCGCCGCGGCGCGCATCGAGCGTCATCCACCCGCCCCGCCCCTTTTTTTTCATAGGAGGCGCGTGCACGCGCCCGCGCGCGCGCCCGTGCGCCATTGGCGCCCTTTTCGAAACCAAGCAGGGACTAGGAGCCAGGGCCCTTTTTGCCGGAGGGCCTGTGCGGTGGATGAGCGCAGCAACAGGGCAGAGGAAGTGGATTCCCACAGAGAACTTACCAACTGCCTGGATCTTTTGACTTGAGAAAACCAAAGATCCACATGACAAGAAAAAATGGACCACAGCGGCCTCTAGTGGTTTAACACAGGTACCGCGGTCCTCTTTTTTTTTTTTTTTTCTTGACTACTATTAAAATTTTACATTTTCCAGTAGTTACAGGCATACACAGATATTAGCGGGAATACCGTTAGGTAAGAGACAGAAAGACAAATTAGGCTTGGGGGTCCCCCAATAGAACCAAGTTCCTGGGGGCCCCCACTTACCTGTTCCCCTCCGCAGGACTCTGTTTGGTCCACAGAAGCCCAAACTTCACCTATCACGGCAGGCATTGTAATTAAACCTTCAGGGACCGGGTTCCCAAGGATTCCACTCCCCTGGACCTGTATAGCACCCTGCACAGAAAACATCTTGGTCGTGGGTATGACCAGAGCTCTGGATCCCAGGGTCCAGCCCTCCTAAGAGAGGCATTACAGGCAAAACCTTGCTCTTCTGCTGCAAGGCCCGGGTACCGACCGTTTAGCTATGAAGCTTTTTTGGTGGGATCCGGAACAGCTTACTAAGGCCCATAAAAGAACCTGTACGCAAGCCCAGTGAAAACACATGTTACTCTTTGGCCAACACCTTAGACACTGGCAAAAAACTGAGGTGCTCCCGGATGGGAGGGGCTTATATAGGGGAGGGTACTTCCGGTTTTGGAAGTTGCCAGTGCCAGCACCTGAAGGTATCTATATAACCCATTAGTAATGACTAAGTCGCTCTGTGTCCCGTGATGTACGAAAAAGAAAGAGAAGAGGGCACACTAAGCATGCATGGCTTTTTAACAAGGAAGCATGCACACTCCTGTAATGCTAATGGTGAGAACAGAATGTCTGCTGTGTCCATGGAAATATCCGGTATATGGGAATGTAAAAAAACATGGAAGTATTTCAATAAAGCTTCATGGGAGGCCAGAACATGTCTACATGTATGCCGTTTACAATGAACAATATTTTTAAAAATAGCACAGTGCATTTTAAGCTACTAGGGCCATTTTATGCAAAATGTGAACTTATCCTGTAAGGCTGCAGGCTTCTATTGCCTAACTGGAAATGTCATTTCAATCCTCTGTCCCTGGCATCGGTGCTGTCAGACTTAGTGACCCAAAACAAGTATACAGCAAATGAAGTCAGACGTTCTGATAGACATGGGGTACAGCCAAATTAATGTAGCCCTCTTTTGGAGGGGGTTATGAGAAATGACCCTCCCTAAGCAGAATAGTGCACTAAACCTGCAGGTAAATAAGACAACCAGAACCTTGGCCAAGTGGAATTGTGGGTTTGATAATAAAGTTGGCAATGTCTCCACCCAGAACAGGTAATCTTATCAAAATAACTGGGAGTAGAGGAACTATTGCAACCAGTATATACCATTAACCATAAGTATATAGATGCATGACAGTATGAAAATAATACAAGTTTTATATAAGAAAATAGTACATACATCCAACATATAAACAGCTATTATCACCAAAGGGCCCAACAAGAGTCCTGGTGGAATTGTGCACATATGCCCAGGTATGTATATGGTTATTAAAGAGGAAGTAAACCCTGATGGGTGTTACTTCCTCTTTGTTTCCCTGCAAAGGTAAAGCATACTGGGCTACTATGCATCGCATAGTAGCCCATTATGTGACACTTACCTGGAGGAGAAGCCCACAATGTCCCAGTCTTCCTCGCTAGCAGCAAGCGTCCATTGTTCACCCCTCTTCCTCCCGGGGCCGCAAACTCCGGCTCTGTGACTGGCCGGAGTTGCGTGATGTCACTCCCACGCATGCGTGAGTGAGCCGCCTTTAATGGGATGACCCGAGCTAGAAACGGCACAGTGTGGCCTTTTTAACTCCGGCGCATGCGCAGAAGAAATCGCTGTATGACGATTTGCAAATATCTCCTAGACCGTGCAGGTCTGGGAGATATTTCAAGCACCTACAGGTAATCCTTAATCTAGGCTTACCTGTAGGTTAAAGTGGTTGTAAAGGGTTTACAACCACTTTAATAAACATACCTTCAGATGAATGTTGCAGCAAAGTTCTTTTGCATGGGTCCCTGGTGATGATCGCGATGCAGTGTCTGCCTTTGCGTCAGAGACCTGAAGACAGAGTCAAGGAGGATAAGGAGATCCTCCAACTGTTGCCCAACCAGCCTGGAACACAGATTCTCACCAGCAGAAAACATTGTGTGGTACTATAACTCAGAGTCAGCCTACATACTCTGCATCTTAGTTCCTAGTACTTTCTAATATGTCATGCAGCCAAACCTCTAATTACCGGAAGTGGCTATCAGATGCCTAACCTGGCTCTACCCTATGCTGGTTATTAGGACCTGAGCTTAAGCTAGTATTCCAGACCAGAAAGGACAATTGCTCGGTCGTGCGACTCTGTACCCAAATAAACTATATTTCCTTTTTTTTTTACCACAAATAGAGCTTTCTTTTAGTGTTATTTGATCACCTTCTGCATTTTTTTTTTTTTTTTTGCGCTATCAACAAAAAAAGACCAACAATTTTGAAAATATATATATATATATATATATATATATATATATATATATATATATTTTACTTTCTGCTTTAAATCCAATAAGAAAAATTAAAAAATCGAATTTCTTCATAAATTTAGACCAATATGTATTCTGCTACAAATTCCAATAAGCTTATATTGATTGGTTTGCACAAAAGTTATAGTGTCTACAAACTATGGGGTTATATTATTTATTTATTTATTTTTTACTAGTAATGGCGGCGATCAGTGGCTTATAGTGGAACTGTTGTGGACTTTCTGGCACTAACTGACACTTTTTGGGAACCAGTGACACCAAGACCCCCTTCACATTGGAGGAGTTTTTTAGGTGCTTTAGCTCTAAAAATAGCACCTGTAAAGCACCTGAAAAATGCCTCATCTGCAATCACTGGGGCGCTGCGCTGGCAGGACGTCCAAAAAAGTAGCAAGCAGCTTCTTCGAGGCGCTTTAGGAGTGGTGTATACACTGCTCCTAAAGCGCCCCTGCCCATTGAAATCAATGTGCAGCGCCGCTGAAGCGCCTGCAAAGCACCGTGGCAGCGGTGCTTTGCGGACGCTTTTAACCATTTGTGCGGCCGCTAGTGGGGGTCAAAAGCGCCCCGCTAGCATACAAAAAGCTGTTCTAAAACAATGGTAAAATGCCGCTAAAACTAGCGGCACATTACCAACGTCGCCCCCGCGCTGTCAGTGTGAAAGGGGTCTAATACAGTGATCAGTGCTAAAAATATGCACACTGGTTGGGAAGGGGTTGACATCAGTGGCAATCAAAGGGTTAACTGTGTGCCTAACCAGTGTTTTACTATACTGTGTGAGGTGCTTTTACTAGGGGAAGAGATGGAATTTATTCCCTGTATTGCAGGGACACAAACCCCATCCCTTCCTTCCTGTCAGAATGGTGATCTGCCTTGTTTACATAGGCAGATCTCAGTTTTGTCTCTCTGCCTGCTGACCGGCGGATGCCAGAGGACATCGAGAGCCCTGCACCCGCCTATCGGCTTCCGCTGTGTGTAATCACAGCAAAAACGAGAGGTGCCTACGCATGTCCCCTACCCAGGAGTGCGGGATCACATATATTAAAGTGATCCGGCACACAGCTGCCACCCTATAGCAGTAAAACTGCTATATGGCGGACAGGAAGCAGACATCCCCATGATCTCAGCTTGTTATGCTTGCAGGCAGGCACTTAACCTAGGAAGCATGCACATTTTAGAAAGAATTAGTAATTTTTCCCCTGCAGGCAAATTAAGCAGTTCTTCTTAAAGAACAACCCCCTACTTAGTCACTAATATCTTCCCATGCTCCTCCATTGCTCCATTTCTGATGTATAGTACTGTATATATATGAACATGAGCATAAATTCTGTCCACCACACACATACATCCTTCACATTTTATACTGAGTCACCTGCATTCAGTATTTGACAATTTCTACTTAAGGGTTTAATAACTTGCTGAAAAGCATATTCACCCCATTATCATACATAACCACATGATAAATGGTTCACATAGAACTGGCACTGCTTTTCTGTTAGTATCTGAAGAACTGCTGATGCTGTCACTGTGTGCATTATTCTGTTAAAGTAATGTCTATATGCATTTGGCAAGGTTTATGTGAGGTAGTATTAATCCCCACTGAATAATCTTACAGCTGTGACTGCACCCTTTAACCAGCTAACAACCACCTGCCGACAAATAACGTCGACAAGGTGGTTGCTTAACTCTGGGAGGACGTTATATAACGTCCTCCCAGAATCGCGCTCCCGCGCGCCCCCTGGGGCGCGCACACGGGAAACTCTCTGGACCCGGCGGATCACGAATCGCGGTAAATCGCAGCTGATAGCGGCCGTTTACCACGTGATCGCTCCGTCAAATGATGGAGCAATCACTTGTAAACAGACCGGCGTCATGTGATGATGCCGGTTCCTCTCTCCCCTCTCTGTACCGATCGGTACAGTGTGAGAGGGGAGGGGGAGAGAGCGGATGGCAGCAGCAGCACTGTGGGCTGGATCTGTGACAATTGCAGTCACAGATCCAGCCATCCATCCATCCCTGCTCAGCCATCCCTGTGCAATACCGTGCCAATACTCTGCAAAATACCCTGCCAATACTCTGCAAAATACCCTGCCAATACTTTGCAAAATACCCTGCAATACCCTGGTGCAATACTCTGCAATACCCTGGTGCAATACTCTGCAATACCCTGGTGCAATACTCTGCAATACTCTGCAATACCCTGCGCAATACTCTGCAATACCCTGCAATACCCTGGTGCAATACTCTGCAATACCCTGCGCAATACTCTGCAATACCCTGCGCAATACCCTGCAAAATACCCTGCAAAATACTCTGCAATACCCTGCGCAATACTCTGCAATACCCTGCACAATACTCTGCAATACCCTGCGCAATACCCTGCACAATACTCTGCAATACTCTGCAATACCCTGCACAATACTCTGCATCACCCTGCGCAATACTCTGCAAAATACTCTGCAAAATACTCTGCAATACCCTGCAAAATACTCTGCAATACCCTGCGCAATACTCTGCAATACCCTGCCCAATACTCTGCAATACCCTGCACAATACTCTGCAATACCCTGCACAATACACCCTGTGCAATACTCTGCAATACCCTGCGCAATACTCTGCAATACCCTGTGCAATACCCCCTGTGCAATACCCCATGCAATACCCTGCCATACTCCGCAATACCCTGCCATACTCCGCAATGCCCTGCCATACTCCGCAATGCCCTGCCATACTCCGCAATGCCCGGCAATGCTCTGCAATAACCACTTCCCGCCCGCCGGCCGTCATATGACGTCCTTGACTTTGTGCGGGGATATCTGAATGATGCTTGCAGCTACAGGCATCATTCAGATATTAGCTTTTTCAGCCGGCGATTCCCTACACCATAACAACAATCATAGTGGCTGTTCCGACGCTTGATCATTCTTACGGGAGGCGAGAGGCGAGAGGGGATGTCCCCCCCCCGCCGCCCTCCGGTGCTTCTACCGACTCACGATCAAAGCCAGGATTGTTTTTTTTTTTTGTTTTTTTTTAGGCTTCCCAGCCTAGAGGTGAGATGTGGGGTCTTATTGACCCCATATCTCACTGTAAAGAGGACCTGTCATGCCATATTCCTATTACAAGGGATGTTTACATTCCTTGTAATAGGTATAAAAGTGATCAAAAAAAATTTTGGGGCGGAAAAACATGTCAAACTAAAATAAATAAAGTAAAATGAACAATAAAAAAAATATTTTTTTTTAAAGCACCCCTGTCCCCGTGAGCTCGCATACAGAAGCGAACGCATACGTAAGTCCCGCCCACATATGAAAACGGTTTTCAAACCACACATGTGAGGTATCTCTGCGAACGTTAGAGCAAGAGCAATCATTTTGGCCCTAGACCTCCTCTGTAACTCAAAACATGTAACCAGTAAAAATATTTAAAGCGTCGCCTATGGGGATTTTTAAGTAGCGAAGTTTGGCGCCATTCCACAAGCGTGTGCAATTTTTAAGGGTGACATGTTAGGTTTCTATTTACTCGGCGTAACTTCATCTTTCACATTATGCAAAAACATTGGGCTAACTTTACTGTTTTTTTTTTTTTTTTAAGCACAAAACATTTTTTTTCCGTAAAAAACGCGTTAAAAAATTGCTGCGCAAATATCGTGCAAGATAAAAGGTTGCAACAACCACCATTATATTCTATAAGGTCTTTGCTAAAAAAACATATATAATGTTTTGGGGTTCTATGTAATTTTATAGAAAATAAATGATGATTTTTACATGTAGGAGAGAAATGTCAGAATTGGCCTCGGTGCTCCAGAACGCCTGAAGGGGCTCCCTGCATGTTGGGCCTCTGTATGTGGCCACGCTGTGTGAAAGTCTCACACATGTGGTATCGCCATACTCGGGAGGAATAGCAGAATGTGTTTTGGGGTGTAATTTGTGGTATGCATATGCTGTGTGTGAGAAATAACCTGCTAATATGACAATTTTGTGAAAAAAAAAAGAGAAAAAAAAATCTTGATTTTGCAAAGAATTGTGGGAAAAAATGACAACTTCAAAAAACTCACAATGCCTCTTTATGAATACCTTGGAATGTCTTCTTTCCAAAAAGGGGTCATTTGGGGGGTATTTGTACTTTTCTGGCATGTTGGGGTCTCAAGAAATGAGATAGGCCGTCAGTACTTCAGGTGTGATCAATTTTCAGATATTGGCACCATAGCTTGTGGACTCTATAACTTTCACAAAGACCAAATAATATGCACCAATTTGTACTTATTTTTACCAAAGATATGTAGCAGTATAAATTTTGGCCAAAATTTATGAAGAAAAAATAGTAATTTGCTAAATTTTATAACGGAAACGAAAAAACCCCAATTTTTTTACAGAATTTTCAGTCTTTTTTCTCTTATAGCGCAAAAAATAAAAAACCCAACAGTGATTAAATACCACCAAAAGAAAGCTCTATTTGTGTGAAAAAAAGGACAAAAAATTCATATGGGTACAGTGTTGTATGACTGAGTAATTGTCATTCAAAATGTGAGAGCACCGAAAGCTGAAAATTGGTCTGGTTATTAAGGGGGTTTAAGTGCCCAGTGGTCAAGTGGTTAAAGTAAGTAAAATATTTCTTTATCCATTTGGGGGAAACTGAATCCATCACACATGACTGGCTAAGTTGCTCTGCAAAAGGCAAATTTAGTGATATCAGGATAAGTGAATATCACAAAACGGGCGGGGGGTTCTTGATTAACCCCTTCCCACCAAGCCCTGGTGTCCCTTTTAGGCCCGTTTCACACTTGTGTGACTTGTCCTGCGACTTGGGACTGCAAAGTCACATGACAAGTCATAACCCATGATTTACAATGAGTACCGTTCATATCTGTGTGACTTCGAGTCGCAGCGACTTCAAAGTAGTCCCTGCACTACTTTGGTCCGGATTTTGATGGAACTTGAGGTCCATAGACCTCAAGATTAAAAAAGTATTGCTTCAAGTCGCACCAAAGTCACAGCACTTTCAGGTCGCACAAGTATGAAAGGGGCCTAACTGGGCTATTACACCTTGTGTGGGAAAGTCTGCTTGATCATGTGACCACTGTGATTGGATGTCACAGTGGTCACATGATTAGGGGCCGGCAGGACCACTATTACTAGTGACTGGGAGTTGTCTTTGACAGCTCGGTTGCTGTGCTGGGAAAATACAGTGAGCGGACTGTCAGCAGAGAAACCTCTGCTGCCCATGGAAGCATACGTGTAGCATGTGGGCAATAAAGCCCAGCCTCTCTATCGCACATATGCATTATGTGGATTGCAAGAGGTTAGACCATAACTTAACCAAAGAACAAAAAATGTAATACATTGTAGCTTACTAGTCCTTAGATGTGGTGGTTGCATTAGTTTTCATTATTCAAGCTAAGAATTCTATTAACTGCAGAAAATGTCTGCTGATTTTTCCAGAGATGCAGTATCCTTGTTGCTTCCTGTGAGCTGACCTAAAAACATATATATGTATTGTATAAACTACTAATCTTCTTATCCCCCATAGGTGTGCGCAGTCTATTGCATTAGGGTATGCACCCCAAAGCTCAAACATACATGCCTTTCTCAGCAGCCAGTTCCACCAAATGAATAGGAAGTGCTCTGTGCTGAGCGGCTGTGAACCTACATCATGCGTTCAAAGGAGCTGCCCATGCAAGTGAAATAGGCCATTGTAAGGCTTCAAAAATTTAAGAAATCCATCAGAGAGATATCAGCAACATTAGGAGTGGCAAAATCAACAGTTTGGTACATTCTGAGGAAAGAGGTGAGGTGAGCTCAGCAACATAAAAAGGTCTGGACGTCCACAGAAACAAGAAGACAACAGTGGTGGATGATCACAGGATTCTCCCTTTGGTAAAGAAAAACCCATTGACAACTTACATTCAAGTAAAGGACACTCTCCAGGAGGTGGGTGTATTATTGTCAAAGTCTACAATCAAGAGAAGACTTCACAAGAGCAAATACAGAGGCTTCATCACAAGGTGCAAACCATTCAGAAGCCTGAAGAATAGAAAAGCAAGATTAGACTTTGCCAAAAACATCTGAACAAAGCCAGACCAGTTCTGGAAAAGCATTCTTTGGACAAATGAAACTAAGATTAATCTGTAGCAGAATGATGGGAAGAAAAAAGTGTGGAGAAGGTTTGGAACAGCTCATGATCCAAAGCGCACAACGTCATCTGTAAAACATGGTGGAGGCAGTGTTATGGCATGGGCATGCATGGCTTCCAGTGGCACTGGGTCATTGGTGTTTATTGATGATGTGACAGAAGACAGAAGCAGCCAGATAAATTCTGCAGTGTTTAGAGATATACTGTCAGCCCAGTTTCAGCAAAATGCAGCAAAGTTTTTTTTAGTTTATATCTTCTTCATTAGTTGCCGCAAAGTTGATTGGACTGCGCTTCATAGTACAGATGGACAATGATCCAAAACACACTGCAAAAGCAACCCGGGAGCTTTTGAAGGAAAAGAAGTGGAATATTCTGCAATGGCTGAGTCAATCACCTGATCTCAACTTAATTGAGCATGTATTTAATTTGCTGAAGGCAAAACTAAAGGCAAAAAGACCCACAAACAAAGAACAACTGAAGACAGCTGCAGTTAGAGCCTGACAAAGCCTCAGAAAGGAGGAAACCCAGTCTTTGATAATGCCCATGGGTTCCAGACTTCAGGCAGTCATTGCCAGTAAAGGATTCTCAACTAAATATTAAAAATGAACATTTTATTTATGAATTTATTCATTTGTCCAATTACATTAGAGCCCCTGAAAATGGAGGGACTGTGTATAAAAATGGTTGCAGTTCCTAAAATTTGTACTTGATATTTATGTTCAATCCCTTGAATTAAAGCTGAAAGTCTGCACTTCAAATTCATTTGGATTGTTTAATTTTAATTTTATTCTGGTGGCACACAAAGCCAAAAGTCTGAAATTGGGCCTGTGTCCAAATATATATGGACCTAACTGTATATTACATTTTTGTTTTTGGACGTATAGTACTGCTTGAAGCCAGGATTGTGTTCCTGAAAGTGCCAATGTAATTACATTTTTGCATATATTAAATTATGGTGTCCTACTGAAAATAGTATGTGTATGGATTTGTATGAGGAAACTCTCCATACACTATATACCTTAAAAACATTGGATTACATTCAAAATCACAATCAAATATCGTACAGTGCTGGGTTTTTTTATGTACAAAACCATGCACTACTGTACACAATGTGTTGCTTATTATTACAGGACTGTTCAATGCTTTATGTTCACTGTTTAAAATACAAGCTATGGAAGACAGTACAGTGGTATTCCTGCTACAGTATATACTGTATTACAAGACACCAGGGAGAGGTCTGTAATTTAATATTACTGCAACTGGTCTGTATTGAGAAGCTAGGCATAATGTAGGATAATTGGCAACTTTTCTACACATCCAAAGTGACCCCTACAGTGCATAAACCATGATCACCGTGCTCACCTACCAATGAGCAGCTTGGGTTATTTCTACTCCAGTCACATAAAGGCAAACAAAAAAGCATGAAATTGGCACCACACTATTCAGACATGAAAAAAACAAACACACGTCACCGATTAAACCCAATTTTGTTGGAGATTGATACCATGTAAGCTGTGAAGTAGTTCAAAGAGTGATATTTTTTTGCATGAGCCAAAATAATAAAAGTAATGGAGTGCACCATTTTTTTAAAGTTGCTTTTTATTGAATTTCATCATTCAGCTTGCTAAACATTTCAACAACAGTACAATTAAGCCATCAAAAGTCAGCTCACAATATTTCTAATTAGAAATCTTACAAAGCCTTAGTTATTTGGAATCTACATCTCTTATATATGTAAACCCATCCACTACACCCAAAATGAAATCATCCAATACTACAAGTAAACTGCTGCATTTATGCTGTATTTCTAATAATATTAACTACTTGCAAACGCTTAAAAATTTTAAATTAATAGTATATGCAAAATTATAAATACATAAATAAGCAATAGTGCACTATAATAATAATAATAATAATAATAATAATAATAATATATATATATATATATATATATATATATATATATATATATATATATGTATGCATACTGGGTTAAAGTAAAGATCCCAATGCTAGTGCCTTCTTGTGGATTTTTTTAAAATGATATGCAATTAGAGATACAACATACTAAAAATGTATAAATACATAAAATCACAACATACTTTAACAATCATACCAAGTATGAAAATACATTTTAAAATACTTTAAAAAAATGGTATGTATATAAAATTATATACTGTATTTATAATAATTGGTGGAATAAGTTAATAGTATGACAAAAAAAAAATTGTACCCCTCCCCTCCAGTGCCTGTCCACTTTATCCATACCACAGAAGGAGAGTAAACTAGGGTCCCTACCATGACACAGTCTGAAATGATTAGATGCACTATGGTTACGGTAACCCTTTTTAAATATTATTTATTATTATTATTTTTATTGATATGCTACCCTATCCAGATGCCAAGTTTTCTTATGGTATATCCCACATACTGTAACCTGCAAGGGCATTCAAGCAAGTATGTTGCATGTGTGCTCTGGCAGGTTATGAATTTATCAATCTTAAATTCCTGATTTGTGACATTACATTTAAAAGGGTTTCTCTTTATATGTCTACTTTGGACTGTTTTACACGGATGCACCTCCCACATGTATAAAAATCAATTTGGTCTAAAAAAGTAACCATTTTCTTAGGGGGGTCGGGAACATTATTTACCAATTTGATTCTTATATTGGGAGCCCTCCTGTAAATACATTTTGGTTTATTCGGGACTCGGGAGTACTTTGACCAATGTCCTGTCTCTTTAGCAAAATTGGCCATTGTTTTTTAACTATACCTTTGAAATCTTTATATTGTCGGTTGTAATCCATACAGAATGCCAGATCAAAGTCATTTTCTACTCAAATTTTATCCTGAGTAGGTACTTCCTCTTCATAAATCTTACTTGTTGTCTTATACCCTGCACATCTTTGTTTTTTTAAAGCCTTATCTTTGAACCCCTGGATCAGAGAAGATCAGCTTGTTGATCAGTTCAGTTTTTAAATTGTATTTCAAACCAAAACCTTTTTTCCAGTTTACATAGAGTGGGGGAGGATTAGCACCCGTTATAAAACAATCATGGACCAGAGCAGAGGGTATTGTTCTTTAACACCTGAGGCTCAGGAAAAATCAGCCTTTATCCACCCATCTGAATAAATTATAAGGCATTTTTAGTGGTTCATGAAGAACCTGCTTGAAGGGCTGGTTGCATTTGCAGTGGCCTACTTGGATGATATTTTAGTGTTCATTCCTAACTTGGAAAAAAACTTTGTGCATCTATCATAAGTCCTGGACAAACTGATAGCAGAAATCTGACTGTCAAACCCAGTAAGTCTCAGATAGGCATGAAAGAATGCCTTGAAGGGGACACTGGTAAGTGCTTTGTGCTACAGGCTCAATGTTTCATTCATTGGTTTCTGTTACAAACCAATGCCTCTACCTACAGCTTGGGTACAGTCCTGAGCCAGGTGGATCAGTCAGGAGAGGAACAGGAGAAGTAGCATATACCACCATCTAGAAGGAGTGTTTTGCAATTGTGTGGGCACTGCAGATGCTGCAACACTATTAGCATAGTTGCAACTTCATAGGGATCATTGACCACAGCCCACTCCACTGGTTAGACTGTGTTTCTAGGAAGAATGTCCTTTGTCTGAACTAAATTCTCCATAAATATTATTTTATCATTTAGCACAAGAAGAGAAATATACATGGCATATGTAAATAAGTTGTCCTGGCAAGAAAAGCCAGCAGAAACTTTTGTAAAGGAACTAGAATCCTTCTGTGTAACCATATAGTGGGAAGGTGTGGCAGTAATAAAGTCTGAGTAAATCAATGGTAGATATACTGAACACATTGTAATCCTTATTTATTTTTTCTCAAAAGTTCATAACTCAGCAACCAAATGATAAGACTGAACAGCTTTCAGGGCAAGCAGGTTATAATAAAACCCATTACAATTTCATGACAGAAGTTGTAAATCCCTAGCAGTATCATACATTCTACAGAGATAGTGCAAGCAGGACAGGGGGTGATCTAGATGTGGTTTACCAGATCTGCACAGCCCCAGTTATAAGTTGTTGTAAATTGCTAAAGAATATCATGAGCAGTACTTATTAAGGTCTGAAAAGCAGAACACTGCTAACCAGAGATCTTTTAATTTGACTATTGTAAAAGAGTGGGGATGAGCTTTCTTACCGATCGTTTGACGAAGATCGAACATTATGGAGTGTTCGCGCCAAATTCGAGCGGCGTGTCACGTCCCATAATAGACTGCGTCATCGCAGTGCATTGTTGGCTGATTTTTGGCCAAGCATGCACTATGACCCGCATGCTTTGGCCAATCACAGTGCTGTCAGCGAATTATGGCTCAGGGGGTTAAGTCCACACCCCACACTATATAAGGCCATCTGCACGTCGGCCTTGTGTAGTGTGTTCTTGGCGGAGAGAGAGAGAGTGTCATTTTATTTACTTTGAGCAGGCAGTTTATTCAGTTAGCTGCAGTGTATTTAGTATACAGTATATATACATCCCGGCTTTGTATATATATATATTGTGACAGCAGGAAGGTAAAGTCACCTGGTTGCATCCAGGGGTGTAGATATATTTCGCCCAGATTCAGGCTTTACGCCGACTTATACAACTAGGTGGAGAGTTGTATAAGCCCAGCTAAGGCTAGTGGGCTCATGGATGACTCATACCTCTAGGGAGAGTGTGGGGCGTCGTGCAGACAGGGAGTTGATGAGACCAGCTGAAGCTTGTCAGCTCATTTAGGCCTCTATAAGAACTCCCAGCTTCATTAGATGTTAGCTCATGCCTGGACCCAGACCTGTGTGGACTGTCTAGGGAGAGTGAACCCCTGTGCGGTGAGACAAAGCCTGTGTGGCTATTTGCTTGGACATTTAAAACCAGGGACTTAGGGACTAGGACAGCACTAGGCTGATCCCAGTTGTTAGTTAGGAAACCTGTATGTTTAGTCAGAGGTCAAGTTGACCAGGATTTATTTTGTTTATGTTTCTTTTGGCTTTGCTGTGTTTTGTCACTGTAAATAGAAAATAAACCGCACCTTTTTTTTTTTGAAAACCACAACCTCCGTTTGCTGGGCCTGTTTTTGTGTGGGGAGCCCATCTCGGGGGTCACGCACACCCGCTGCCGAGCTAACCCCCTCACAGTTGGTGGAGAACCAGTGGCAGTTTTTTTTAAGCCAGCATGGAGGAGATACTGAAGCAGCTGGCTCTAGCAAATGCCAATCAACAGCAGACAAATGCAGGTTTGCAAAAGAGCCTTGCAGCTCATCAACAGAGCCTTGCAGCTCAACAACAGAACTTTGCAGCCCAGCAGCAAGCTCATCAACAGAGCCTTGCAGCCCAGCAGCAAGCTCACCAACAGAGTCTGGAAGCTCAGCAACAAGCCCAGCAGCAATCTGAGTCCCGCTTCATAGACCTGTTACAGAAGCAAGAGCAGAGACTACAACAAATGGAAGCAGTAATGCAGCAACGTCCGCAGACCAGTGAGGAAAGCCGTCCCACTAATACCGCGTCCTTTGGGGTGAGTCGTTTATTGACAAAAATGACTGGAGAGGATGATCCAGAGGTATTTTTGACCACATTTGAAAGGACTGCTGAAAGAGAAAAGTGGCCTGAGGAGCAGTGGGCTGGACTGGTGGCTCCTCTGTTAACTGGTGAATCGCAGAAGGCTTACTATGACCTAGAGCCTGACCAAGCAAAAGACTATGTGATGCTAAAAGCTGAGATATTGGCAAGGCTGGGTGTCACCCAGGCTGTCCGGGCTCAGCGTGTGCATAACTGGACTTTCCAGCTTGGAAAACCCCCCAGGTCTCAAATGTATGATCTCATTCACCTGAGCAGAAAGTGGCTACAGCCAGAGACTTTGTCCGCACCAAAGATTGTGGAACGTGTTGTAATGGATCGGTTTTTGAGAGCTCTTCCTACTGCCATCCAAAAGTGGGTAAGCCATGGAGACCCAGAGACGGCCGATGGTCTTGTGGATCGTGTGGAGAAATACTTGGCTACAGAGAACCTGACGGCCTCTTCCAGAGACACTCGGACTTTCCACCCTAAGACCAGACCATCCCCAGGGGCGGATAAGAGGATTCCAAGGGGTAAGGGTGGAGAGAGTGAGAGGGTGGGAGCTCTACCCCAAGTTTGGCGAGAACAGCCTGGGAAATCAGCGGCTCAAGAGGCGGCAAGAAGGATCGTTTGCTACCGCTGCCGGCAAGTGGGACATATTGCAGCCAATTGCCCGGTTGTGGAGGAACCCATGCAGTGTGACTTTCTGACGGGCAGACGTCAGTCGCTGTGTGCGACAGTCGCATGCACTGCCATTCGAGGAACTGAGAAACATTTATGCAAAATGTGTGTTAATGGTAGAAATGTTGTGGTATTGCTGGATTCAGGTAGCCTTGTGACCCTGATAAAGGCTGAGTTAGTTAAAACAGAGGTCTCTGGGAATAGCAAGGTAGCTGTTATTTGTGTGCATGGGGACACCCGAGAGTATCCAGTGACTACAGTGTGTTTCGAGACCCCCAAAGGTACCCTCTCTCATCCAGTGGGCTTAGTATCTCAGTTACCGTATGACGCCATTGTGGAAAGGGATTTTCCGAAGTTCTGGGAACTGTGGGATGATCCTGAGCCCCCCACTGGTGCCCCTATGTACCAGGAATGTGATAGCCAGAACTCCCCTGAGAGTGGTGAGGACTCTCCGGAATTTCCCTTATCAGTATTGGCAGGGGAGACTCAAGAAACTGGAGAGGAGCCCACCTCCTCAGACGAAAACCTACCGTCTGTGGAGTTTTCTGATCTTGAGGTTCACAGGGAAAACTTTGCCACAGAACAGTTGAAAGACCCCGCCCTAATAAAGGCACGGGAAAACGTAGTGAAAATAGATGGCGAGTTAGTGAACCCAGATAATACCTGCACTTACCCATACTTCAGCGTAGAGAAGGACCTACTGTATCGGGTGGCAAAAAGGGCAGAAGAAACCGTTGAGCAGCTTGTGGTGCCCAAACCTTACAGGAAGTTGGTGTTGGAGTTGGCCCATGGGCACATTCTTGGAGGTCATCTGGGGACAGAGAAAACCCGAGAGAGGGTATTACAGAGATTCTATTGGCCGGGGGTGATGAAGGACATAGAAAATTATTGTTCCTCCTGCCCTGTGTGTCAGAGGTCGGCCCGATGCCACATTTCCGTAGCCCGCTGGTCCCTCTACCCATCATTGAGGTCCCGTTTGAGAGGATCGCCATGGATTTGGTAGGTCCTATAATCAAGTCCGCTAGGGGGCACCAGTACATATTAGTTATAATGGACTATGCCACCCGTTATCCAGAAGCGATCCCTCTCCGAAATACCTCGGCCAAAACCATAGCCAAAGAGCTATCTCTTGTGTTTAGCCGGGTGGGTATTTGTAAAGAACTGCTTACGGACCAAGGTACACCCTTTATGTCCCGGATTATGAAGGAGCTGTGTAAATTGTTCAAAGTGACGCAATTACGTACATCTGTGTATCACCCCCAAACCGATGGGCTGGTTGAAAGATTCAACAAAACCCTAAAACAAATGTTGAAGAAAGTGGTGGATAGAGATGGAAAGGATTGGGACTGTCTACTTCCTTATCTGATGTTTGCTATTAGGGAGGTGCCCCAATCCTCTACGGGATTCTCCCCCTTTGAGTTACTGTATGGGAGACACCCAAGAGGGCTGTTGGATATTGCCAAGGAAACTTGGGAAAGTGAGAGTTCTCCCCACAGGAGTGTGATTGAGCATGTCGCCCTGATGCAAGACCGAATTGCACAGGTAATGCCCATCGTGAAGGAACATTTGGCCCAAGCGCAGTTAGCACAGCAGAGAGTGTACAACCGTGGAGCCAAGACCCGTACCTTTCCCCCGGGGGATAGGATACTGGTACTTGTCCCTACGGTTGAAAGTAAATTCCTTGCCAAATGGCAAGGCCCCTACGAGATAATGGAAAAAGTGAGCGAAGTGAATTACAAGGTCAGACAACCAGGAAGGCGAAAGCCCGAACAGATCTATCACGTTAATCTGTTGAAAGCCTGGAGGGATAGAGAGTCCCTAGTCGCAGACACTTGGTCACCAGCTCAAACTGGTTGCGTGATTCCTGAGGTTGGAATAGCAGCCACCTTGTCACAACCCCAACAACAGGAGGTTAAGGAGTTTGTGCTTCGCAACAAGGAGGTATTCTCTGAGCTGCCGGGACAAACATTTGGGGTAGAGCATGACATCATTACCCCGCCCGGTGAAAGGGTGAAGTTAAAACCCTACCGGATCCCAGAGGCCCGACGGGAGGCAATACGGGAGGAAGTACAGAAAATGCTGAACTTAGGGGTGATAGAGGAGTCCCAAAGTGATTGGTCTAGTCCCATTGTGTTGGTGCCTAAACCGGATGGGAGCTGGCGATTTTGTAACGATTTTCGTCAGTTGAACAAAGTTACAAAATTTGACACCTACCCCATGCCACGTATAGATGAGTTGATCGACCGGCTGGGAACAGCCCGATACATGACGACTCTTGACCTCACAAAAGGGTATTGGCAAATCCCCCTGGCCAAATTGGCCAAAGAGAAAACCGCATTTGTAACCCCAGACGGGGCGTTCCAATATAAAAGAATGCCGTTCGGGTTACAGAATGCGCCGGCCACATTCCAGCGGAAAATGGACCAGATGCTGAGGCCCCATCGGAAGTATGCTGCGGCTTACCTGGATGACGTAATTGTCCATAGCACAGATTGGGCCTCACATCTGCCAAAAGTGCAAGCAGTCCTGGACTCTGTTCGGGAAGCGGGGTTTACGGCTAACCCCAAGAAGTGTACCATTGGGCAGGAGGAGGCCAAATATCTTGGGTACACCATTGGGAGGGGAGTAATAAAACCCCAACTCAACAAAGTCGAGGCCATCCAGAGTTGGCCACGTCCCAACAGCAAGTAGCAGGTACGAGCCTTTCTGGGAATCGCTGGGTATTATCGGCGATTCATTCCCCACTTTGCTTCTAAGGCTGTGCCCCTAACCAACCTAACGAAGGGGAAAGGGTCGGTCATGATTAAATGGACCCCCGAGGCTGAGGCAGCATTCCAATTCTTGAAACAAGCCTTATGTAGCCAGCCAGTGTTGTACTCACCCGACTTCTCTAAAGACTTTGTCGTACAAAGTGATGCGTCAGATGTGGGGTTAGGAGCAGTATTGTCCCAGGTCTGGAACGGGGAAGAGCACCCAGTCATTTACCTCAGCAGGAAGTTGAAGTCCCATGAGGTAAATTATGCCACCGTTGAAAAGGAGTGTTTAGCGGTGAAGTGGGCTCTAGATTCCCTTTGGTACTACCTGCTAGGTAGGCACTTTGACATGGTTACGGATCACGCTCCGTTAAAGTGGATGGCTCAAAACAAGGAAACAAATAGAAGAGTGAATAGGTGGTTCCTGGCCCTCCAGGAATTCAACTTCACAGTAAAGCATCGCCCTGGCGTTCAAATGGGGAATGTGGATGCTTTGTCTCGAGTACATGAATGCCTGATTGCTGGTGTTCCAACCCCGAGGTTAAAACAAGAGGGGGGGGTATGTGACAGCAGGAAGGTAAAGTCACCTGGTTGCATCCAGGGGGGTAGATATATTTCGCCCAGATTCAGGCTTTACGCCGACTTATACAACTAGGTGGAGAGTTGTATAAGCCCAGCTAAGGCTAGTGGGCTCATGGATGACTCATACCTCTAGGGAGAGTGTGGGGCGTCGTGCAGACAGGGAGTTGATGAGACCAGCTGAAGCTTGTCAGCTCATTTAGGCCTCTATAAGAACTCCCAGCTTCATTAGATGTTAGCTCATGCCTGGACCCAGACCTGTGTGGACTGTCTAGGGAGAGTGAACCCCTGTGCGGTGAGACAAAGCCTGTGTGGCTATTTGCTTGGACATTTAAAACCAGGGACTTAGGGACTAGGACAGCACTAGGCTGATCCCAGTTGTTAGTTAGGAAACCTGTATGTTTAGTCAGAGGTCAAGTTGACCAGGATTTATTTTGTTTATGTTTCTTTTGGCTTTGCTGTGTTTTGTCACTGTAAATAGAAAATAAACCGCACCTTTTTTTTTTTGAAAACCACAACCTCCGTTTGCTGGGCCTGTTTTTGTGTGGGGAGCCCATCTCGGGGGTCACACACACCCGCTGCCGAGCTAACCCCCTCACAATATATATATATATATATATATATATATATATACACACTGTATCCAGTTTAGCTAGATCTCACTGCAGACCGTTCCTGGTGTACTGTTTCTAATATACTTCAGGCAGGCAGTTGATTCAGTTAGCTGCAGTGTATTTAGTATATATACACACATCCCGGTTTGTATATATATATATATATATATATATATATATATATACACTGTATCCAGTTTAGCTAGATCTCACTGCAGACCATTCCTGGTGTACTGTTTCTAATATACTTCAGGCAGGCAGTTGATTCAGTTAGCTGCAGCACAGGGCCATCAATGAGTACCTGTGAGAGTATGGCACCAGGACAGGGTCAGGGGGCTTGGCTTTTTTTCGCCACGACAGTGGCTCATGATCAAGGATGCATGCACTGTCCTGTCTCCATTTTAGGAGGCCACGAGGATGGTGAGCAGTGAAAGTGCATGCATCAGTGATACTGCCCCTCTTGTCTACCTGTTGGAGCACACGCTTCGTGGAATAATGGACAGGGCACTTGAGGCAGAACAGAGGAAGGAAGAGGAGAACTTCCTTACCTCTCACCCCCTTTATCCAGACAGTATTCCTGCGGGCCTGCCAATCTCACAGGAAGAGGAGAAGGAGGAGGATGAGGATTGTGTCAGCATGGAGGTGGAGCCTAGCACTCAGCATCAGCAGAAGTCTTCAAGGGATCGTTTACAGTCCCCAGAAACCCATGGACTTGTACGTGGCTGGAAGGAGGTGGCTGCAGATCATGTCGTCTTTAGTAACCCAGAGGACTCGGACCAAATGCCTCAGCAAACCTACGCTGCATGGCCTCCCTGATCCTGCAAAGCCTGCGAAAGGACCCTCGGATTTGTGGTATCAAGGAGAGGGATCATTACTGGCTGGCAACCCTTCTTGATTCATGTTACAAGGGTACGGTTGCGGAACTTATTTAGCTGTCGCAGAGGGAGCAGAGGATGAAACATCTTCGGGAGGCCTTGCAAAAAGGTTTGTGCAACGCTATTCTAGAGCCTGGGAGGTTACAATTTTCTGGTCCTGGACAATGTGTTGCTGAGGCTTCGGTCAGTCACAGAAGGAGTGGTGGAGAAGGTGGCCGTCTGACCGATGCATTCAGACAATTTTTTAGTCCGCAGCCCTAAGGTCTGATCAGTTCCAGCAACCATCGCCAGCGTCTGATTTACATGGTGCAGGAATACCTAGGGGCAAGAACAGACTTGGAGACCTTTCTAACCAAAAATCCACTGGGTTACTGGGGCTTGAGGATGGATCAGTGGCCAGAGCTTGCACAGTATGCAATTGAGCTACTGGCCTGTCCTGCATCCAGCGTTCTTTCGGAATGCACATTCAGTGCTGCTGGAGGCTTTGTAACCGATCACAGAGTGTGCCTGTCCACAGACTCGGTTTATCGGCTCACCTTCATAAAAATGAATCAGTCTTGGATCACCAGCTACCAAGCACCTGATGCTGATGTAACCGATTATTTTTTTTATGAATGTGAGATCCCTTGAAGACTGTCTATGCTGATGCTAAGTGACTATCCTGTTATGCTGAGTGACTATCCTATTCATCCTCAATGTTCATGGCACCACCACCAGTGACTAAGGACCAATTTTTCAGCCCCTGTTTAACAGGGGAGTGTAATTAAAATTTTTGCTGTAATATTTTGCAGCAGGGCTAGTTCCTGCCCTCAGAGTATCCGTGAGGGGTTGCAGTTTTGTGGCACCACCATAGTGGAAGGGTTCACTGAAAATAAATTCTTCAGCCCTCCTATCTCACACTTACACACATTTTTGACTGGGTGAGGTCCGACTCAGTGATGCCCTCTAGAAGGTCCACAAAAAGCTGCTGCAATTAGCAGCTGGAGCTCTCAATGTTCCATGGTAAAATATAACCCCAACTACTCTGCTATGAAACAAATCAACAATTTTTAAAAACTGTAATGATTACATAATTACATAGCTACATAGTCTGTAAGGCTGAAAAAATACAATAGTCCATCCAGTTCAACCTGTGTAGGTGCATGCGTATCAGTGTCTGTAATGATTTCCCATTTCCCTCTATGTTGTGTCCTTTAAGATGTATATCTAAGAGTCTTTTAAAGATATCCATTCTCTCTGCATCCACCACCAATTGTGGGAGAGAGTTCAACATCCTTCTTGCCCTAACAGTGAAGAACCCCCTACGCAGTTTGAGGTTAAACTGCTTCTCCTCCAGTCTCATTGTGTGACCCCATGTCCTTTTACACTCCCTAGGAGTGAATCATTTTTTTCCTATGCTGGGATCCCCATTGAGATATTTGTAAATCGCTATCATGTCCCCTCTCAAGCGTCTTTTCTCCAGCAAGAATAAATTTAGTGTTTTCAGCCATTCCTCATAATTTTGTATAAAAATGAAGTAGCGCTAATTAATCTGACGAAAATACCAGTGAACAATGGTAATGTGAAAAAAATGATACCATACGGTAATAGGTAAAGTGCATCAATCTGACATTTAAATATATAACTAAAAAATATTTAAATGTCAGATTGATGCACTTTATCTATTACCGTATGGTATAATTTTTTTCACATTACCATTGTTCACTGGTATTTTCGTTAGCTTGATTAGCGCTACTTCATTTTTTATACACAATTATACGGGTGCTGGCAACACTATAGAAGTTTAGCTGCTTTTTATGTTTCACTTAGCACTTTATTTATATATATTTATATATATTTTTATTTGGTTTTTAACACTTTTGGTAGCGCATTAGTACCCTACTTTACACATTCATTCCTCATAATTGAGGTCCTCCAATCCCCTTATTATAGGGTGACCAGACATCCCCGGTTTCTGGGGACAGTCCCCAGATTGAGGACACTGTCCCCAGGCCAAGTCTGTCCCTGGATTTGTCCCCAGATTGGATTTGAACAGGGGCTGGAGCAATTTCAAAGACAGTCAGTGCAGAATAAAAAAAAAAATCTGAATTACACACCCCCGCTCCGCAGCTCCTACTAGCTTAAGGGGGTGTATTTTTTTCCATTATCTGTGCTCCTTTCTGATGATCATGTGCTGGTCGGAGCAGAGGGAATATTTCTTCAGTTTTGGGTGTATGCCCATTCAGCTCTGCTCGCATGTTCTTCTGCCTTGGCTCAAGTCCCGGCAAGCCACCTGCCTATTTATCTCCTTGTCTTTCCTGGCAGAGTGATCTTCCTTGACTCCCCACCCAGTAGTAGCCGTGGCCCGGAGAGTAAGACTTGACAGGCTGTGAGGCGGGCGGCAGCGGTGACGGGCAGAGAGTTGCCGATTGCCACAATTACTAGTAAAAAAAAAAATTATCCCCGGATTTCATTTTAAAAATCTGGTCACCTTACCTTATTAGTTTTGTTGCCCTTCTTTGAACTCTCTCCAGCTCCAGCACATCCCTTCGGAGGGCTGGTGACCAGAACTGAATGGAAAACTTCAGATGAGGTCTGACCAGAGCTTTATAAAGTGGCAGAATTATAGTTTTGTCCCTGGAGTGTATCCCCTTTTTTATGCATGCTAATATTCTGCCTGCTTTGGTAACTGCAGCTTGGCACTGCATTCTGTTGCTCAATCTGTCATCTATTAGCACCCCTAGATCCTTCTCCATCCTTGATTCTCCCAGCTGTTCTCCACCTAGTGAATAATTTTCATTAATGTTTTTTGACCCCAAGTGCATTACTTTACATTTCTCCACATTAAACCTCATTTGCAATTTATCTGCCCACTCGTTTATTATGTTCAGGTCGTTCTGCAAAATTTCTATGTCCTGATGTGAGCTTATTACTCTGCTTATCTTTGTGTCATCCGCAAAGACTGAGACTGAACTAGTTATCCCATACTCTATATCATTCATAAATATGTTGAATAGAATTGGTCCCAAGACAGAACCTTGGGGTACCCCACTCGCCACTCCAGACCAGTCTGGGTACATGTTATTAATCACTACCCTTTGGGCCCGTCCCTGCAACCAGTTTTTTACCCAAGCACAAACCCTATGGTCCAAGCCTGCAGACCTCAGCTTTTATGGGGGACTGTATCAAATGCTTTTGCAAATTCCAGATACACCACATCCACAGGACTCCCTCTAGCTAGATTGCTGCTTACTTCCTCGTAGAATGTTAGCAGATTGGTCTGGCAGGAACATCTTCCCATAAACCAATGCTGATTACAACTAATGATATTCTTCTTCTCAGTAAAACTTTGGATATAATCCCTAATGATCCCCTCTAATAATTTACCCACTATTGAGGTTGGGCTGACTGGCCTATAATTCCCAGGAATATGTCTCTGCCCTTTTTTGAATATTGTTACCAAGTTGGCTTTTCTACAATCAGTTGGTACCAATCCTGTCAGTATGCTGTCCACAAAGATTAGGAACAATGACCTGGCTATAACTTGTCTGAGTTCTCTGAGGACTCGCAGATGTAAGCCATCTGGTCCTGGTGATATATTTATGTTAAGTGTATTAAGTCTTTCGTTGACTCTGGCCTCTGTTAGCCACGTGGGTATGGCGTGTGTTGTGTCACTAACACTGCAGTCACTGTCGGTAAACCCTTCTTTTTCCATGATGTGAAAAGCACCTGTGTTTTTATATACTTTATATAATAGTATGTAGCACCACCCTCTCCTCTTAGGGTAAAGGAGAGGCACCCATGCCACAAGCCCGTGTCCTCTAGTTTAGAGGTCAGGCGGTGTATATGTACCTGGGTCCCGCAGCGAGTTACCTCCTTCCACCGGTTCCCATCTCCAGAATGTAGAGCCGAGTCTGTACTTTTCCCTCTTTAATAAATTCAATGTCCAAACCACTTAAACTCCAACGTTGAGTTTATTTTGTATCTTTGCTTGATAGGTGAGAGAGAGTAGATGAGAGATAATTATTGAACTAGAGCAGATTCAGGCACAGAACTCCCAGATTTATCAACACTTGGTCCCGAGTGGGTACAGCTCACCCGGATAGTCCCTCAATGGTTCTAGCAGCCGAAGTGGAGCTCGAACAAGCAAGTTCAGTATGTTCTCAAAGAGCAGCAGAACTCCGCAGGGTCAGTTCTGCGGAGCATAGAATTCTTCCCTCCGACAGGTCACCAGGCCTTTCCCGAGACAGCAATCTAACATCACTCATCTCCTGTTATGGGACCGATCCTCCCCTGGCTTCCTCTTGGTCGGAGCAGATACCCTCACCCGGGCATCCTAGGACTGCAAAGTTCTGCCTGTAGATCCAGTTGAAGGTACCGGGCCTACCTGGAACGTTGCAGTCTCGGGCCGAAGATGCCCGAGACTCTTCAGTCGGGGTAGGCACCCCCTCCTTAGGGGGCACACTCCTCTGGGTACTTGTCCCCGGGTCTCTCCTATAAAAATGGCGTCTGCCTCTTTTATACCCTCTCCCGGCATGCACAGCAGGCAGAACCAGCCCACTGCTTGGTGGCCGAGAGAGGACACAAATCGCCACCACACCGTCTGAGGCTCAACCCCAGACCTGGGCGACAGCACCACCCACAGGCCAAAGGGGAACTACACAGCAGGCAGATAGCAACAAAGCAGAGTCCAGAACAATTACAAGGCCCAAGCCATACTAGTGCTCGGGTCATTTCCCTAAATTTGGAGCATAAAGACCCCCTAAATTTGTTGTACCCGCTACAAGTATATCCACATGCACAGCCAACTCTAAAGTTAAAAAATTTGCTACAAAAATCCACAATCTCTTTATTTAACTATGTTTCATTCACCACACAAAAAATAGCCCTGGAAATGGATCCACCACCTTTAACCTGGTAAAGTATTCACAACAAGGCAGGTCTTCTGAACTCCACAGAAAATGTGATTTAACTGCGTTATTCACCAACAGCTTCATAAAAGCTTGCACACCAGATGGAACAGACCTCAAATTATAAAGGTCAGATGTGCATTTTCACCATTTCCAGATCTCTTATAAAGAAAAAAAAATCATCTGCATAAGAATATCCATTTATTTCATATGGGATCTCTTTTACATCATTCTAACTTCATCTGCATGAATCCTTTAGATGTGGGAAGCATATAATCATAAAATGCAATCCAGTAGTGTAATACTGCTTGATTTAAAAAAAAAAAGCTTGCAAGTGTAGCACCCGTAAATCTTTTTTACCTGCCTTTGGCTCACTTGCAGGAAAGGCACACCATGCTACCTGCCCGTAGCCTCTTGTGTGAAGAGGTTGAGCGGTGTCACAAACTAGGGTCCTGCAGCATATGTGTTAATATGTATGGTCCATGAGCGCAGGATTGTAGTGTGTGGAAGTAGAAGGACAGCTTATTTAGGATCGTGGGCCTAACTGGTGTATGCCTATCTGTTATTTTATCTATAGAGATGGGTGGAATGTGAATAATATAATCTGAGGAGGTTTAGGTACACACTGTTCTTGCACTTAGCTTTTTTTTTTTCTCTCTTTCAAATGAACGGCAGCATGCTGTGAACAAAAGGCAGCTCCGAGAACAGATGGTCAGTAACAAGTGACTGCTCTGATTTGAGCATCCCAAAATGAAAAAAAGCGCTATCAACCAAGAAATAAACCCCATTAAAGATATGAAAAGCCTGCTTTTAAAAGAAAAACCTCATAAAAACATTCTATTGACAGGATTTTGGTTTTGGTGGCCTGTTTCTTTTAACTAATGGAAACTATATTCCATGTGAAAATGATGTTGATTTAATTAAAACTATTTCCAGCTTTAACATAAACCTATTAAAAGGCAAAATGCCAAAGGAAATAAAAAAAAAATCTTGCACTCAACATGAATGCAAACATTCGACTGAAAAAATGCAAGGCAAATACAGCAAGAGGACAGGAAATTAGTATCAAGTGGTGTTACTATTTTTCTTCGGCTAAGTCCTCCAGGGGGGGCTTAATCTTAATGCACAGTGTTCTACTTCTTATCAGCAATATATGTTGCAATATCATTTTACTTTATTATAATTCATTTAGAACAGGGCTTCTGTTTCAGAAAATGCTAAGTCTTTTTAGCCTGGAAAAGGCCACTAGGTTCAGACGGACAGAAAAAACATGAATTACTCATTATAGGATCAGGCACTGGTTGTGAGCTAATGTAAATTCGCTGTAGCATGTAGAAATATACACCGATTTTAAGAGAACTGTGAATATAAAGATAACATGAGCACAATAAAATCAGCACAAATTAGGATCACTAAGTAAATTGATGATTATTGAGTAACTGAGAAATTGAGCATTGACGTTGTCTTCTTTAAATATTAGTAGTTTGCTAGTGGCAAGACCAGTATTCTGCTGTGATTTTAGCCATCTGATTTTAAAGCCATTATTCCAACTAACTTTGCACTTGTGGTTACTGTGTGATTCTTGTCCAAAATAAAGAACAGTTTTTAATGAAAAACAATTATTACAAACATTTCTTTTATAGAGATCTCTGGAGACATTCGGGTGAAATTGTTTTCTTCCTTACTTTTTGAGCGATCACCATACCTTTTTTAGTAGCTGGTCTGGATGGTCATCATGACTTATCTCTTTACTTGGGATAAACAAAAAAAGAGAAAATTTACCTGAAGTTTTGTAAAAAATCAGATTTAAATGTTTGTAATTTTGGCAAAATCTACATTCAATAGGTAAGTGAAATCAAAGTGGTTTTTGGTGGTTTTGTAAGGGTGGAATGGGCTTTAAATGGCTCCTGAGGGTTATGAAAGTTAGGAAAGAAAAAACTGTGCTAAAGAAATTAAATTACAAATAAATTAAAATGAAAATTAAACTAAGGCAGCAATAATGGTGATATAAACACAAAACAACTTAGACAGAAAAAATTGCGCCAATATTGATAAACAGAAATTTGTTCAAGGGCTGGGTTGTGTCAAGCACTCACACCACAACAATCAATGACACTGAGCACTGGTAGTTGTTGTGCTGCAGGGCAGACAGGGAGCGATAGGTCCTTGCAGAGGCAGCTACCATTTATCTCCCTGTGACACAGACTCGGCATCCAGCAGTGCACACAGAAATCTCCAGGTTCCATGGTCGGTGTCATTGATCGAGAGGATCGGGGAAAAGAGAAGGGTGTGTGCTGTTGATGTCTCCTGGTCTAATTTCTCAACCAAAGGCCGCGGCTGGGTCACAGCCGACTGTGTATCGGGGGCTTATTTTTGGTAAGCTGCCAATTCGTGTGGTGGAGGGCACTGTCGGTCTGTGTTATCACGTGGTGGTGCTGGCTTTCCAAATTGTGTTTCTATTTTTATCCTTGGAGACCCACTAGCTGGATATAGGACCCACGGCACATAAAGACTGTAACATCTCCCTTGAGACCTGCCAAAAGGCTGGGAATGGGATTATCATATGTGTGTTTTTTTAAACCAACCCCATTACATTTGTTTTATCCCACTCCCAGAACATTGGTGTGAGATTTTTGCCCATATTCTAACCAATACTAAGGCCTCATGCCCACTGGCGTTTTTACAGCTGCGTTTTCTGCAGCTTAAAAACGCCTGTCCATGTTATTGTAAATATTTTTATTTTATTTTATTTATTTTTTTGAAAAAAAAAAACAAAAAAACAAAAAACGTCGGAGCTAAAAACGCGACCGCACGTTAGTGCGCGTTTTTGCACGTTAGTGCGCGTTAGTGCGCGTTTTTGCGCGTTTTTTGACGCTCGCGTTTTTTTCTGCCTAATTCTGACGCTGAGGAACGCACTGGTCCTGGGTTTTTTTTACAGCTTAAAAACGTCTATGCTATTTGCAGCTCAAAAACGTCTAGGTGGGCATGAAGCTATAGACTAACATGGACAGGCGTTTTTAAGCTGTAAAAAACGCTCAAAAACGCGGCTGTAAAAACGTCCGTGGGCATGAGGCCTAAATGTATGGGTAATCTAACCCTAAGAAACCCCATATTCTATGGAATAGATTTGGGTAAGGTGTTATAACAATATAATTTTTTTTGATATAGCGCGGATTCAATGTCTGTGCTCTATCTATGGTAAGGGCTGTTCTGATTGTTGTGGTGTGAGTGCTTGACACAACCCAGCCCTTGAACAAATTTCTGTTTATCAATATTGGCGCAATTTTTTTCTGTCTAGGTTATGAAAGTTGCTTTTTACTATCTTGAACCTGTTCTTATGCCAAAAAGCCCCTCATTTGCTTCATTGTTTATGTCTTTTTTCTATAGATTAAAGAATATGCTACCCCCCCCCCCCCCCACGTTTCATATTCCTGCTTTCCTAATACAAACTGACCATGTTAGGCATGAGAGTTCATCCTTTTCCAACGTGGTCTGTTTTCCGGTCTGCTGGGAGTACAGCCCCCAGGATGCCTTGCGCACATGCACGTCGGAGGACATGCGTGCCGATGACGCGATGACGCTGTTAGTCACGTCGAGGGCGCATTAGATCTGCTGATTCGGTGAAAAGATACACATGACCTGGCCATGTGATGCAGAAACCCGGTCATGTGACACGGAGACGCTCTGATCCCGGAAGTGAGAGGCACATTCGCACACAGGGGCGCCGAATTAAGGTAATTTCTCTTCCTATATATAGTGTGGGGGTCACCAGGATGGCGTGTACCCCAGTTGATGTCTCATTAGACGAAACGCGTCAAAAAAAAAAAAAAGGGTTTACATGCTAGCCTTGGTGCTCACTCCACGCATTTTTGTAATACAGAGCTGCTGATATATTTTTGGGATTTGTTGGTTTGTTTGTTTTGGTTTTTTTTTTTTTTCCCTGAGAAGTTTCAAAGTTTTCAAAGGAGTTTGCTTTGGACTGTTTAATTGTTCAGTGAGACCTTTATTGGGTGTTTTTATTCTTTGATAAATAAAATCCCATCTTGGATTTACACTATGTGGAGAATTCTTTTCTCATTTGTTGCATGGTGACACTACGCATATGGTGAAATTCTGGTGTCATATTTGACTTATCGCATTGGAAGTGAGAGTTACGTCGGAAAGCCTCGGGATATACTCTCTGGAACGTCGTAAGGACGCTGAGGAAAGACTGTCCCCAGGATATACATCTATCAGTCCCGGGCGTGGACACAAGCTCGATTGATCCACCGCCGTACGGCGAGTTGGATCTACAACATCCGGTAAGAGTATACACCCTTTACTCACTTTCCATTGGCATATATCACCTTTAAGTGTTGCAACATAGAAAACGCATAAATCCAAGGAACTGGTCTTGACTGTACCTACCATTCATTACACACCTGACGTGGTGTTGATGCAGTGTTGATGTTGGTATCAGATCACACATTCACCGAGAGACTTTCTCCCCTTTTTTTTTTTTTTTCTCACAGAAAATTGGACACTAATATATATTGTGGATCACTTTCACAGATGATATTCATGTCATTTTATATTTTTTCAGTGTTAGGTTAATTTACCTATTTAAATTTATTTATATATTTCACGCCATTGCACTTATTGAATTTTTGCAGGGTATATGCATTTTTTTACATAAGTGTACAGAACCACCATCAGGTTCAACACGATATACGGGTCTTTATATAGACCAATTACCAACCAGACATTTTATATATATATATTTTTCTGTTTGCATATAGCGCCACACTTTATTTATTATTTTTCCTTTACACTATTGTCAGTTGTTGTGTAGGCTGCTAGAAATTTGAAGGTTGGCGCAGTATTTTTCCTATTTTAGGGAGTACAGCCTGCCTGTCCTCCAATGGTCAGACTTGTGCTAACATGCACTCCCTGCACAGCCATTTACTGGGAAGAGCAGTTTACTGCTGTTTTTCTATTCCCACCTCTCCAAACCCCTTACAAAACTGAAAACAACGATTATGTGATCACTTACAGTCAGGTCCATAAATATTGGGACATCAACACATTTCTAATCTTTTCGGCTCTATACACCACCACAATGGATTTGAAATGAAACGAACAAGATGTGCTCTAACTGCAGACTTTCAGCTTTAATTTGAGGGTATTTACATCCAAATCAGGTGAACGGTGTAGGAAT
Source organism: Rana muscosa (assembly GCA_029206835.1). Lineage (NCBI taxonomy): Eukaryota > Metazoa > Chordata > Amphibia > Anura > Ranidae > Rana > Rana muscosa. Next base: position 188,821,701 of record CM055122.1, on the reverse strand, counting down.
TACAACAGTTTGCATATGTGCCTCCCACTTTTTAAGGGACCAAAAGTAATGGGACAATTGGCTGCTCAGTTGTTCCATGGCCAGGTGTGTGTTATTCCCTCATTATCCCATTTACAAGGAGCAGATAAAAGGTCCAGGGTTCATTTCAAGTGTGCTATTTGCATTTGGAATCTGTTGCTGTCAACTCTCAATATGAGATCCAAAGAGCTGTCACTATCAGTGAAGCAAGCCATCATTAGGCTGAAAAAAACAAAACAAACCCATCAGAGAGATAGACCTGACTGTATAAAAAAAAAGGGTATTAACCACTTAATAACCGGCCTATAGCCGAATGACGGCTACAGGGCAGATTGTTAACTCTGGGAGGGCGTACATTGACGTCCTCCCAGAATTGCGCTCCCGCACGCCCCCTGGGGCACGCACACAGGAGTGTCCGTGACCGTCGGGTCCTCTGGATCACAGATCACGGATCATGGTAAATAGTGGCCGTTTACCACGTGATCGCTCCGTCAAATGACGGAGCGATCACTTGTAAACAAACCCCTCTCTGTACTAATCGGTACAGTGTGAGAGGAGAGGGGGAGAGAGCGGATGGGAGCAGAGCTGTGGGCTGGATCTGTAGTGCCCACAGCGCTGCTCTGTGACAATTGCAGTCATAGATCCAGCCATCCATCCATCCATACTCAGCCATCCCTGCCATACTCTGCAATACCCCCCTCCCGCCGCCCTCCGGTGCTTCTACCGACTCACCGCTATGATCGAAGCCAGGATTGTTTTTTATTTTTATTTCAGGCTTCCCAGCCTAGAGGTGAGATGTGGGGTCTTATTCCATACCTTGGAATGTCTTCTTTCCAAAAATGGGTCATTTGGGGGGGTATTTGTACTTTTCTGGCATGTTAGGGTCTCAGGCCGGGTTCACACTTGTGCGACACGACAGCCGTCCTTCTTTGGATCCGACTTTGCCCTGCGTCATGAAGCCGACATATGTCCGACTTTCAATGAACGGGGATCCGACTTGGATCCCCGCCAATACCAGGCACTGTGTTTGGTATGAATCTTGAGGGGGAACTCCACACCAAATTTTAAATAAAAAACCGGCATGGGTTCCCCCTCCAAGAGCAAACCAGGCCCTTGGGTCTGGTATGGATTTTAAGGGGAACCCCTACGGCAAAAAAACGGCGTGGGGGTCCCCCCAAAATCCAAACCAGACCCTTATCCGAGCACGCAACCTGGCAGGCCACAGGGGAAGAGGGGGGATGAGAGAGCGGCCCCCTATCCCTCCTGAACCGTACCAGGCCGCATGGCCTCAACATGGGGGGTTTTGTGCTTTGGGGCAGGGGGGCGACCTGCGGCCCCCCACCCCAAAGCACCCTGCCCCCATGTTGATGAGGACAGGGCCTCTTCCCGACAACCCTGGCCGTTGGTTGTCGGGGTCTGCGGGCGGGGGGCTTATCGTAATCCGGGAGCCCCCCTTTAATAAGGGGGCCCCCAGATCCCGGCCCCCCACCCTATGTGAATGAGTATGGGGTACATCGTAACCCTACCTATTCACCTGGTGGAAAAAAATGGCAATAAAAAAACACACAGCTTTTTAAAGCAATTTATTGCACAGCTCTGGGGGTCTTCTTCCGACTTCGGGGGTCTCCGCGCTCTTTGGTTCTTCCTTCCTTCTGCCGGGCCTCCGCTATCTTCTTCCAGCTCTTTTGCTAGCGGGGCCCGGTCTTCTCCATCGCCTTCTTCCCTCGCTCTCCGGTTCTTTCTTTCTTCCTTCTGCCGGCCCCTCCACTATCTTCTTCCAGCTCTTTTGCTAGTGGAGGGGCCGGTCTTCCCGTCGCCGTCGTCGTCTTCTTCCCTCTTCTCCTTCTCGATGTTGACTCGTCGCTTCCTCCCACTGTAATGCTTGGCTGTTTGCTCCGCAGCGATTTATATAGGCTTCTCATGACGTCACAGTCACATGCTCCGGGTGGCCCCGGAGCATGTGACTGTGACGTCATGGGAGCATGTGACTGTGACGAAGACGGCGACGGGAAGACCGGCCCCTCCACTAGCAATAGAGCTGGAAGACAAGTTAAGACGGCTCCCATAGGGAAACATTGATTTTCACACGTCATGCGACATGAGCTCCCAATGTCGGAGCGTTTGTCGTCCCAGTGTGAACCCGGCCTCAAGAATTGAGATAGGCCGTCAGTACTTCAGGTGTGATCAATTTTCAGATATTGGCACCATAGCTTGTGGACTCTATAACTTTTACAAAGACCAAATAATATACACCAATTTGTACTTATTTTTACCAAAGATATGTAGCAGTATAAATTTTGGCCAAAATTTATGAAGAAAAATTACTAATTTGTTAAATTTTATAACAGAAACAAAGAAAAATTATTTTTTTTACAAAATTTTCGATTTTTTTCATTTATAGCACAATAAATAAAAAACCCAGGGGTGATCAAATGCCACCAAAAGAAAGCTCTATTTGTGTGAAAAAAAGGACGAAAATGTCATATGGGTACAGTGTTGCAAGAGTAATTGTCATTCAAAATGTGAGAGCACTGAAAGCTGAAAATTGATCTGGTTATTAAGGGGGTTTAAGTGCCCAGTTGTAAAGTGGTTAAAGAGGAAGTAAAGTCTTCTTCTTTAATTGCACATACAGGTAAGCCAGTCTTCCTCTTTAATTGTACCTACAGGTAAGCCTATAAAAAGTCTGTAAATATCCCCTAAACTTGCACCATTTAGGAGATATTTACTATATACGCTGCCGCTAGGGATATGCCGAACACCCCCCAGAACATGTGAACAGGCAAAAAAGTCTATGGGACACGAACATGAAAAATCAAAAGTGCTAATTTTAAAGGTTAATATGTAAGTTATTGTCATAAAAAGTGTTTGGGGACCCGGGTCCTGCCTCAGGGGACATGTATCAATGCAAAAAAAAGTTTTAAAATTTTCAGTTTTTTCGGGAGCAGTGATTTTAACCACTTCCCGCCCAGTCAATAGCATATTGACGTCCGGGAAGTGGTTCTGTTATCCACACTGGACGTCATATGATGTCCTGCAGGATAACAGCCGCCGCGCCCGGGGGGCGCGCTTCACGGCGATCGGTGGAGCGGTGTGTCAGTCTGACACACCGCTACACTGATCTCGGTAAAAAGCCTCCGGCGGAGGCTTTTTACCACGTGATCAGCCGTGTCGAATCACGGCTGATCAGGATGTAAACAGGAAGAGCCGTTGATCGGCTCTTCCTCACTCGCGTCTGACAGATGCGAGTAGAGGAGAGACGATCGGCGGCTCTCCTGACAGGGGGGGTTCGCGCTGATTGTTTATCAGCGCAGCCCCCCCTCGGATACCCACACTGGACCACCAGGGAAGCCCCCCAGGACCACCAGGGAAGCCCCAAGCATGTGGATGGCCCTCATGGCCATCCACATGTAGTAAAACAAAAAAATATAAAAAAATATGCCAATCAGTGCCCACAAATGGGCACTGACTGGCACTATCATGGCACAACCACAATGTGTGGTGGCTGGCATTGCTGGGCATCAGTGTCACCAGTGCCACCTACTCATGTCCATCAGTGCCACCTATCAGTGCCCATCCGTGCCCATCTGTGCCCATAAGTGCCCACCTATCAGTGCCCGTCCGTGCCACCTATCAGTGCCACCCATAAGTGCCCATCAGTGCCGCCTATGAGTGCCAATCAGTACCGCCTATGAGTGCCAATCAGTGCCACCTATGAGTGCCAATCAGTGCCACCTATGAGTGCCCATCAGTGCCTCATACCAGTGCCACATATCAGTGCCCATCAGTGCCGCCTATCAGTGCCCATCATCAGTGCCCATCAGTGCCACCTCATCAGTGCCACCTTATTGGTGACACTTCATCAGTGCCCATCAGTGTCGCCTTATCAGTGCCCGTCATTGAAGTAGAAAAGGTACTTATTTACAAAAAAAATTAACAGAAACAAAGAAAAACATAGTTTTTTTCAAAATTTTCACTCTTTTTTTATTTGTTGTGCAAAAAATAAAAATCACAGAGGCGATCAAATACCACCAAAAGAGAGCTCTATTTGTGGGAACAAAATGATAAAAAATTTGTTTGGGTACAGTGTAGCATGACCGCGCAATTGTCATTCAAATTGCGACAGCGCTGAAAGCTCAAAATTGGCTTGGGCAGGAAGCTGTATAAGTGCATGGTATTGAAGTGGTTAATAATGCTTAAAGTGAAACAATAAAAGTGAAATATTCCTTTAAATTTCATACCTGGGGGGTGTGTATAGTATGCCTGTAATGTAGTGCATGTTTCCCGTGTTTAGAACTGTCCCTGCACAAAATGTAATTTCTCTTTAAATATTTTATTATATTATATTTTGTAAGATACAACAAATTACAATAATATTCATCGTAATAAACAAGTTTCAAGCATAAAATTAAACATAAACAGGAGAGCTTCTCATGAAAATTTAAGTTAATCGATTATAGTATTGATTTTTAAACATTCTACTACATAAAACAAAATGTCAGAAATTTTACATATTAGAGTATTTAAATGTAATTTCTAAAGGAAAAAAAGTAATTTAAAACTACTTGCGGCTATAATGAATTGTCGGGTCCCGGGAATATAGATCAGTCATTGAAAAAAACAGCAGGGGTACCCCCCACAGTCCATTACCAGGCCCTTTGGGTCTGGTTTGAATATTAAAAACCAAAAAAAAAAAAAGCGTGGGGGTCCCCCCCATTTCCATATCAGGCCCTTCAGGTCTGGTATTGATTTTAAGGGGAACCCCGCACCAAAATTAAATAAAACATGGCGTGGGGTACCCCCAAAGATCCATACCAGACCCTTATCCGAGCACGCAACCTGGCAGGCCGCAGGAAAAGAGGGGGGGACGAGAGAGCGCCCCCCCTCCTTAACCGTACCAGGCTACATGCCCTCAACATGGGGAATTTGTCCCCATGTTGATGGGGACAAGGGCCTCATCCCCACAACCCTTGCCCGGTGGTTGTGGGGGTCTGCGGGCGGGGGGCTTATCGGAATCTGGAAGCCCTCTTTAACAAAGGGGACCCCCAGATTCCGCCCCCCCTATGTGAATTGGTAACGGGTACATTGTACCCCTACCATTTCACAAAGAAAGTGTAAAAAAACACACAGACACAGTTGGCATAAGTCCTTTATTAAAAAATAAAAAAATAAAAAAAACATTCCACCGATGTAATGGACCAGCAATCCGACCTGGTCTGCTAAAAACAAAACAAAAGGGGATCTGTCCCCCCTCCATCTAGATCGAATCGGAGGGCAGTCAGGTGTAAGTGGACAGCAGAGTCCGTTTACACCTGCTAGTCTATAGAGCAGAACAGGCTCTTTCTGCATCTGCTCTGCATAAACTGACCGGACCTATCATTCACCTGCTCTGCTCGGATCAGCAGAGGATCAGCGGACAAATCCTCTGCTGACCATAACAGAATCTGCCCCAGGTGAAAGGTTCTTTCGTGTGACACCTGACCGGACCCTGCTTGTTCCAGTGATATACCCAGTCTAAATAAAAATCTCTGAGGAAGTCCAATAGGGACAAAAAGCCTCACATGGGGAGTGGTCCATGATGCCATCATTCTAGGCAGGAGCACAGAGGACCGCCGTTCACACTGAAAGCTATGGAGTTGCATTATACCCAGGAATTCTGACTGTTTAGACGCGCACACATGCTTCTGATTATGTGAGTTGCTTGATCCTACTGAAGTGGACAGTGGGGTTGCTAGAATGGATGTGTCATCTTACCAAGGGATATGCACATGCTGTTTATGACCTTCTATTAGTGCTAATACTGAGGTGTCCATCTTTAGAGGTGAGATCACAACTGAAAAGCACTGGGTGAAAAAAGAGCACACAGAGGATTTATTACACAAAAGACGTACTATTTTGTTAGGATATTGTTTTGAAGGAGCACTGCACTGCTTTAACTTTTTTTGTTGTTGTTGTTAGATTTGTGTGAATCACAAGGTCCACTGGCAGCTGTATTATTGGATAGTGCATGAAGCAATAAGGAGGTAATTGTAGTGCAGTGATTCTCTATGTAATACAATATACCCAGGTTGGCCTTCTGACTGTGGCTTATCTCAATTCCTTTGGCTTGCTTCTGGACTCTGCTTATCCCTTCAGCTCATCTTCTGCCCATGCAATACTGACCTTGGCCTGGCTCCTGCCTGCGCTCTTGTCTTCAAAATTTGTACCTCTGCTGCCTGCCTGTTGCCAACTTCTGCCTGTCTTATCACATTCCTTCTAACTGATTCTGCAAGCCCTGTGATGACATCCAGATCAAGTTCCTGTTCTTCAGCTTCCACTTCATCACAAGATAACGTTTTTCTGCTAGCCAGGACTTGATGCAGGCACCCATGTCACTCCATGTCCTGTCCTACCCTTCCATCAATTACAGGGGGCAAACAGGTCAGGAGGTGTAAGGGATAGCTCTCCCATCAGTTCGTTCTTTACCAGGTACATTACATTTATGTTGTATATATGTTACCTAGTTTTCACTCCAAAACTCCTGGCTGTGTGCCCGGCAGATTACAGCTCACCAAGGCCCTTTTACAAAAAAACGCCACCATCTGCATTCCCCTGACGAAGTTCATAGTACAACATAACTTGTAGGGCAGAGTTTGGTGAATGTGCTGTGAGAGAACTCTTTACACTTCCTCAAAGTACAGCTTTTCATCTTGTGAAGGATACCAGCCTCTCATTTTACAGTACATTTCACCTTGTTATTTTTTATATTTATTTAAGGTTCATCCAAAAGGGCGAGTGTGGATCCAAGAGCTGTGGAGAGTTGCACTGAGGGTACACATGAGCAGAATCACAGAAAATGTATATGAACACTGTGGATGAGAAAGTGTTACTTGTATGAGGACTGAACTTGAATTTGGCAAATGTTTTCTGAAGGACTGGACTTTATGTGTTATTATTAATTGTGATGGGTAGAGATGTTATAGAATAGACTTGTGTAGTCAACATGTAAAGTCAAAGAAGTAGGTGGGTAATGATTTTCCCCTACATATATTAATAACTTCCAGTGCCATTATAGTTTCACTTTAGGGATAGGGGCTCAGAATGTGTCCATCAATGTTGATTAGTATTTATCTAATTATTATATGTTATTGTTGAGTTTTGTGGGAATAAAATGGATAATCTTTTTTTTTTCTATTGTTTATTAGTAGAGGACTACTCTTTTTGGTTTAGTAGTATACAACAGAACCTTCTTTCCTTTAGTGCATCAGTGCTTGTGCAGCATGAAGCCATCATGCTGACCTAAAAGGTTTAAGCATGTATTTACAACAAAAGCCTTAGCATATTGTTACTGTGCATGGAGAGAATTCAATTGACTCCTGTGCTGTTCTGGGTGACAGAAGTCTTCATAAGCTTAACAACAAAATACGAAAGGTACTCTGATCATTTTCAGACCTCAGCTTGGTCCCCATCAAGCCACCTATAGTCAGAGAAGGTACACCACTGTTCATACTACACACAGCGGGTACCTGTTTTGTGGTCCCAGGAGCAAGAGTGCTGTGGAATAAACAAATTAATATTGATGGTGAAGATGATGATGATTATGATGTGGGAACACAGCTGATATTGCAGTTCTGAAGCAATAGGTTTTCTAGAAGTTACAAAACAGTTTCTCCACTGTTAAAATGAGAATCAAAACATTAAAATCTATAATTCCACACATCTGCTTTTACTATTGCTGAGGAGATGTGCCAGAGGAGATTTTGGGAAACTTTTGGAACTATTACTGAACTAACCTCGATCAACAATGTTCAAAACTAGATGTAAGGATGTGGTAATTTTGCGGTATGTTTTTAAGTATTAGGTTAGTTCTTGGTATACTAAAAATGGGAATACATTTACAAACATGTTTCCTTTGTGAAGACTAAATCTACCCAAAATTTAAAATCTACTGTTGGTGTTGGATAAACACTTGCATGCTGGATAATCCGCTGGCTGTTGACTGCCTTAGCTAAGACCCATGTCCTATTTGGCACAGAAGACTGGATTACATATTTTCTATAGTTTCCAAAATGCACCAGAGTCTGGACAAGTAAACATCATGTTTTACACAGGAAACTATAAAAAGGAAAATTTTACAGTATTTACCATTGTGATTTTTCAAGAATTTGCAAGGCTGGATTTTTTTTTTTGCACCTAGTGAACGATAGGTACAGCTATCACACAGGGATGTTTTATTAAAAGTGGAAAAGAAAGGAATTTATCTTAGATGCACTAGCATATGGGGTCCATCAAGAAACCTGCAAGTGGAGCCTGGCTTGAGGGGGCAAAAATGAATGGTATTAAACCCTCTAGTTCTATATCCAGACATGACGCGACTGGAGCCCCAGTGAAGGTGAAACCTGATTGCTGGAAGCATTGCATTTTAAAGAGGAATGAAAGCTTTATTCATCATAATAAGATTTAAAGTCAATTTTGGCATCTGAGGTGTGAAGGAGGTGGGCTACGGCAGCACCTACTGTTGTAGGAACTGTATTCCTTTTTGTAGTGAGGGAGGTGGGCTTGCACATCTAATTAATGTAGGTTCTAGGTGCAAGAAAAACTGACCTTGGAGATCTATAGCCAATGTGGTCCACAAACCCCCCCCCCCAGTGCATTTGCTGGCATGTCTCAGGAGGTTTGCAAATGGGTCTTGGTGATGTCACTCCATTGCAGTTTACTTTTATCCTTGCTGGAGCGTCCAATATAAGAAAGCAAAGCCCTACCTCCACCAAGATTACCATAGAACAGAACAAGACACAGTAATAGGGAAATATCAGTTGCAGGGAGATTACATGCTGTTATGGGGTCATCCCTGGCAGATAGGGTTCCCTGAAAGAGCGGAGTCTAAGTGCCAGCTGATCATAACCATAGCTCTTGAAGATAGAGATGAGCCAGCAGTCTCACTTTGCTGTGAGTTGACACCAGTCCATTGCCTTCAGATTTGCCCACCAGGGAAAGCGGGAACAAGGTGGCTATGATGCAGAGACAGGAGAACAAAGTGTACTCAGGATTAAACAAGTAATCTTGTCAATCAGCACGTAAACTAAGCAAAGAACAAGGAGAAGCACACTGCTCCAGGCAGAATCAGGTGCAAGGTAGATCACAGGTGCAGACCTCGACTCACCACCGTGGAAGACGAATAAAACAATAAATTGGTCGCACACTGGAACTCCAACTTATCTCAATGTCATTTTTATTGTCAAAAGTGTCAAACATATACAGGCAATGGTAGACACGTTTCACAAGCGATAGCTTGCTTGTTCACAACTGCTTGTGAAACACGTCTTCCATTGCCTGTATCTCTCTGACCCTTTTCACAATAAAGATGACATCAAGATAAGTTGGAGATCCAGTGTGCGACCAATTTCTTGTTTTATTAGCAAGTAAACTAAACTGGAGGCAAGAAAGTAGGCGAGTTCAGGTACGGATCTAATCAGACAGTCTGGGTTGGCAATGAAGAAGGCAGTAGACAAAACAGGGGAAGAGAGAATGGTCACACAATCCAGGTCAGCAACACAGATGACACGCTTCAGTATTACAGTATAGCTCTTGCTTACAGCTGGTAGCTAGTAGCTGGTTTGCAGCCTTTAGGTCAGAGTACATACCCAGCATTGTTTCCGGGTACTCTGGAAGTCCTGGCAGGGATTTTGCGAGTGCCATTGGAAGTAATGGCAGGAATTCTGTGAGTACCATTGGAAGTACCAACAGGGATTCTGCAAGTACCATTGAAAAGGCTGGCAGGGATTCTGATAGTACCACTGGAAGTACTGGCAGGGATTCTGGAAGTGTTGTAACACAGGCAATGCTGGTCACTAGTAGTTTGCCTCCTGCCTGTCTTGTATGAGTACAGCTTCCAGGGTTCAGTTCATCTTTAAATCTACAATATTGTATGATAGTTGGATATTTAAAGTTTCAACCTGATTTGTATCAGTAAGGCAATGCAAATAATTCTGCGTGACACGTAGATAGGCTGAATGTGAGGTCAGAAAGGAAACATGCCAGCTCAATAATGACCATGCCCTTGCAATGATATGAAGTGGACTGTGCAGGTATCTGAAAAATTCTTTATTGTGTTCCAGACACATGGCTGGCTGACTGCCTTACTGCAGCTTTAGCTGGAGACTTGTGTGTTGTACAGCCAGTGAACTCACAGATGGCCTGCAGAAAAACAGGAAGCCCAAGGAAATTCTAAAGATGAGGTTTCACAGATTAGAAGTAAATTCCAGAATCATAAATCTACACTTTGTATTTACGCTTTGTATTATAAAACAAAAAGAATATGGTAAAATGCAGAAGTCTGACCAATGCCAGATGTTTTTGTTTCTTTCAGCTCCCTTTTTGGCAATTTTTTTCAAGTCTATTGGCCTGTTACTACTTAATATAATCAACACTAGGGTGATCTTTCTCTGAAGATAAAAATGTTTACATATTCCAGAGACTAGAAATTAATTAATCAATGTGCTTTGTGATAATCATCACTTCCAGTTGTGGTTGCCTAATTATGTTTAATACTCAACTATAAGAAAATATTTTTTTTCCGATTAAATTGGCTTAAGACTCGGTTCACACCTATGCAGTTTGCTGTTGATCCGTTTGCATTTTGCGTTTTTGCACACATGATTTTACAGTGATTTAGCCTAGGGTGTCCATCTGCATGCCTCACTGTGCCTCACTTTGCCTCACTGTGTCCATGTGCATGCCTCACTGTGCCTCACTGTGCCTTTACTGTGCCCATGCCTCACTGTGCCCATGCCTCACTGTGCCCATGCCTCACTGTGCCCAATCTCCCTACCTGATCTCCGGCGCAGTGTGACTAAACTGACGTTTAACATGGGAGTCTATGGAAGGGGTGCCCGGCTTTGAAAAATCGGTGCTCCCTGGCCGTAGGTCCCCTGGACAACAAACTTTGCAAACTTGTAGAGGAAGAGTGGGGCTACATGTGTACCATGTTTTGGGTCCAGGGGACCTACGGCTGGCCAGGATCAGGCTCACAAATTTGAAGATGGACACAGACTCGAGTATAAGCCGAGGGGGCATTTTCAGCACAAAAAAAGTGCTGAAAAACTTGGCTTATACTCGAGTATATACGGTAATTCATTATTTTATTTTTTTAAGTATTTTAGGCTTTAATGGAATCTCTGAGAGATCCTATTACAACACCTATTACAACAATCTAACACTTGTGGGGTTTGACACTCCAAACCTTATTTATCTAAATATACATAGTGATTCATGTAAGATAAAAAGTAGCATTATACAGTATACATCATATGTTAAATGTGACTGCAGAATGGAGACTTAAAGCGGTGTTCCAGCCGCAAATTTTTTTTTTTAAAAGTCAGCAGCTACAAACACTGTAGCTGCTGACTTTTAATAAGTACACTTACCTGTCCTGGGTGCCCGCGATGTCGGCCCCCCGAGGCCAATCCATCCTTCGGATCGTGTGCCGGCGCTGCCATCCTTAGTAAGGCAAACAGGCAGTTGAGCCTTGCGGCTTCACTGTCCGTTTCCTATTGCGCATGTGGGAGTCGCGCGGTGCTTTGTGAATGGGCGGCTGTCTTCTGGGACACACACAGGTCCTAGAAGACAGCGCGATCAAATTTCCCAGAAGACAACGCGAGGAGGAGAAGAATGAAGACTACCGCGGAATATGAAGTGGCAGATTAGGATGATCTGCCTAACAACAGCCATTTCTGGTAAGTAAAAAAAAAATTATTTATTTTTTTAAAGAGCGTGTTTATGTAAAAAAAATGTTTAGGGTGGACCTACGCTTTATGTTTAATAAATCTATACCTTTTTTGCCTTTTGTATTTACATAGCATCATAAAAAAATGTGCAATTCTGACTTTCCAGTGCTTTTACTTAAAGTTGAAGTAGAGGCATGCATAAAAAACACAAATTAATGCAACTCTGTAATCATTCATTATTACATTATTAACCACTTGCCTACAGGGCACTTTCGCCCCCTTTAGCTTTCAGCGTTGTCACACTTTGAATGACAATTGCGCGGTCATGCAACACTGTACACATATGAAATTATATCATTTTTTTTACACAAATAGAGCTTTCTTTTGGTAGTATTTAATCACCACTGGGTTTTTTATTTTTTGCTAAACAAATAAAAAAAGACTAAAAATATAAAAACAAAAAAACAAACATTTTTCATAGTTTGTTATACAATTTTGCAAACAGGCAGTTTTTCTCTGAGGCTGCACTGATGGGCACTGATGGGCACTGATAGGTGGAACTGATGGGCACTGATGAGGCGGCACTAGTGGGCACTGATGAGGGTGCACTGATAGTCAGGACTGATAGGTGGCACTGATGAGCACAGATAGGCAGCACTGAAGGGCACTGAGAGGTGGCACTGATAGACAGGACTGATAGGTGGCACTGATGGGCACTGATAGGCTGCACTGTTGAGGCTGCACTGATAGGTGGAACTGACGGGCACTGATGAGGCAGCACTGGTGGGCACTGATGAGGAGGCACTGATGAAGCTGCACTGATAAGTGGCACTGATGGACCCTAATAGGTGGCACTGATAGGCAGCACTGAAGGGCACTGAGAAGTGGCACTGATAGGCAGGACTGGTAGACAGAACTGATAAATGGCACTGATATGTGTCACTTATGGGCACTGGCATGCAGCACTTATAGGCAGAACTTATAGGTGACACTGATGAGCAGGCACTGATGGGCACTGATTGGCAGCACTAGTGGGCCCTGATTGGCAGCACTGGTGGGCACTAATTGGCAGCACTTGTGGGACTGCACTGATAATCAGGACACTGATAAGCAGTGCCCTGATTATCAGTGCCAATGTCCCTTTAACATAAGCCGGTTATTGGCTTTCTTCTTCTCTCCTCATGATCAGCAAGAGGAAGTAAAAGCTGAAACCCGGGTTGTATTTACATGCTGTGATCAGCTGTCATTGGCTGACAGCTGATCATATGGTAAAGGACCGCTGTGTTTGGTCCTTTACTTTGATCTGTGTTCAGCTGAATCCGAAAGAATCAGTAAAACACAGAGCCAGCCGCCTGCGCACCGCAGGTGTTCGTGCGGGCAGCGCGATCACAGGAGGACGTCCATTGATGCCCTCCCGGCACACAAAGCCCACGCTGTAGCCGTCTTTTGGGTATAGTGGGAACAGGAAGTAGTTAAATGTGTTTTAAATGCAAGAAGTGTGCATACCTAGATATGACCTGGTATCAACCTCCTGCAGTACCTGTATAGCAGGGCTCAAGTGTGAGAGAAAGAAGCAAAACAAGTAGCCAGCTTGAAAGTAGAATGACTTAAAGATGAGCTCATCACAGTGCTACTTCTCTATTCACTATTCATTCACAGGTTGGGGTGGGTCCATGACAGCCTGGGCTCAGAGAAAGGGGGTTGAATAATGTTGGACATCAAACTTAGGATGTCTAGTGGTGGAAAAGGAGTAGAGCAGGGGACAACTCTGGACTGAAAGAAAATATTGCAGCAAAAGCTGTTTTTTTTTATTTTATCTTTTAACCGGTTGCCGACCAGCCGCCGCAGTTATACTGCGGCAAGTTGGCTCGGCTGCATGAATCGTCGTACCGGTACTTCAGTTCATGCACTGGCTTTTGAGGGCACGCGCCTGTCTCCAGAGGCGCACACGCACACCCGCTGCACGTCACCGGAGCTCACTCGTGGGTCTGGCGGACTTGGAAGGTTTTACCAGCTTAATGACCAGGCCATTTTTTGCAATACGGCACTGCGTTACTTTAACTGAACTGACAATTGCACTGTCGTGCAACACTGTACCCAAACAAAATTAAGGCAGTCGTGAAGTGGTTAAGGAGCCTGCACTGGGTGTGATAGGAAATAACTCTTCTAATTTTAAATATGGGTTCTCGATTGACCAGTTAACCAAAAATGGGAAGTGGGTGGACTTCTGGCCCTATAGCTATACCTAGATCAGGGATATGCAATTAACGGACCTCCAGCTGTTGTCAAACTACAAGTCCCATGAGGCATAGCAAGACTCTGACAGTCACAAGCATGACCTCCAAAGGCAGAGGCATGATGGGACTTGTAGTTTGGCAACAGCTGGAGGTCCGCTAATTGCATATCCCTGACCTAGATAAAAAGCATAAGCATAGCAAGGCCTAAATTTCAATTTGACTGAAATTTGCCTTTACACATTTATGAATTCCATATATTATATTTTTTTTTTTTAAACTCTTTATTTATAATTTTCTATAACACAACACACAGAAAGAAAGAAAAGGCATGAAAGAAAAATAAATATATACATATATATATATATATATATATATATATATATATATATATATATACACACATACACATACATATACATACATACACATATATATACATATACACACATACACACACATACACACATATGAAAAATAAATAAGTAAATACATAAATAAATAAATAAGAGCAGCTGCTCATGTCAGTGTTCCACACATCACATATGACCTACTTAATCAACATTATAAGAATATAAATATTTTACTGTAGCTTCCGAAAATATAAAGGTAATCAATTAACCAATATTTTCATTTTCCAAGTTAGTAGGTCTCGCCCACCCCATATTGGGAACAAACTGTAGGCGAAGACCCATCAACCTGTTGCTAAATTCGTTATAACAAATGTATTATCTACTTAGCTAAGCTTGAGATAGGTAACTAAAGAACTACAAAGAACAGTTTTTTAGATATTTAGAAGCTCTAGGGTGGACCATCCAATTTTGCCATTTTTCTTTAAAGTTATCTGTGTTGTAATTTTTGTATGCCAACATCAGTTCATATTGAGCTTGAATATTCAGTCTAATTATGACATTGGTTAGGTTTGGAGTTTCAAAGGATTTCCATAGACTGGATATTGTGAGTCTGGCTGCTATCAGTGTATGGGCTACAATAGTTCTATACATTATAGGGTATATGTCTAGATTTATTCCTAGAAGGGCCATGGCAGGGGTGAGATCCAGCAAATTGCCAGTGAGATCCGCTAAAAACACTGAGACAGAATTCCAGAACCTGTGTATATTTTTACAGCTCCATAGGGTATGATGAAGATTCCCTATTTGTTCATTGCATCTCCAACAGATCGGTGAAGCTGTGGGATATATCTTTGATAGTCTATATGGCGTCATATACCATCTGTTTAAAAAATTTTGGGAGTTATCCCAGTGATCAGTACAAGAGGAAGCCTTCCTGAATATTAAAATTGCTTTCCTCCATTGGGTACCTGTGAACGTCTCAGATAAATCTTTTTCCCACTTGAGCATATGGGGGTTTTTGTAGTCTGTGGGGTATGTGGTGAGAAGGTCATAAAATAAAGAGATACCCCTCACTTTTTGGTCTTTATTGTTTGTTAAATAATGCCAAATTGAGGCCGGAATATTTATATTTTATGGGGAAGGAAGTTTTTAGTCTAGAACATTTTGCTATTTTACCCATTACCAACTCTTTATAGCTTACAGGTAGTTCATTATAAATGTTGTATCCCTGTTTGACCCATTCTTTTGATGTAATGCGGATTTTGCAGTAATCTATTATTTTCACTGGTATTTGTACTGTAACATTATTGTCCCAATTTTTTGTTTTGGATAAAACGTGTTTCCATGCTATCAAGGTGGCTCTAATACTAATTAGGTTGGGGATGTTGATTTTTTTAAGTAAGTGGCTAGCCATAGAAAGTGCATACAGGTCGTATCCTAGTGTTGCCTCCCTTTCAATAGTTGCCCATAATTTATCCTCTGAAGGGGAGAACCAGTGTTTCATTTGATCTAGTAGTGAGGCGTAATAGTAACTTTTTACTTCCGGTAATCCCATTCCTCCCACTGTTTTATTGGAAGTCAGTATGGAAAATGCCACTCTAGGTTTTTTCCCATTCCAGATAAAATTTTTGAGTTTCTTATTAATTTGTGTGAAAAATTTATTGGGAATAATAGTAGGGAGGGAGCAGAAATAATATAATATTTTGGGTAGTGTTTGCATTTTAAAGGCTGCTATTCTCCCTACCCATGTGAGTTGAGTTTTTTGTATATTTTGAAGATCTTTTTGTACTATTTCTAGGAGTGTGGGAAAGTTAATTTCATACATTTTGGAGGGCGGGTAAGTAAGTTTAATCCCTAAATATGATAAAGAAGTTGTATCCCAGTTAAAACCATATTTTTCTCGCATACTTTTAATTTGGTCAGGAGATAAGTTCATTGGTAATACATTGCATTTATTTTTGTTAATTTTGTAGTAGGATATTTTGCCATAATGGTCTAGTATATTTTGTGCAGCAGGTAATGATGCGTCTGGGTTAGTTAATGATAATATGATATCGTCCGCAAATAGTCCGATTTTGTGTTTGTATTGTCCTATTTTTATACCTTTAATGTATGGGTTTATTCGTATGGATTCTGCCAAAGGTTCTATCGCTAATGAAAATATCAGGGGGGATAGAGGGCACCCTTGTCTAGTTCTGGTAGTGAGATTAAATCTTTTAGAGATTGAGCCTGATGTAGATACTCTGGCTGAAGGTTGTGTATAGAGTGACATAATAGCAGTATGTATAAATCCCTTGAATCCAAATTTTGTTAATGCCTTAGATATGTAGTCCCAGTGCATTCTATCAAATGCCTTTTCGGCGTCTATAGCTAATAGAAGGGAAGGTGTTCTTTCGTTATCTATCTGGTTAATCAGGTTTAGAATTCTTCTCGTACCATCTGGTGCTTGTCTGCCCTTAATAAATCCTACTTGGTCAGGTTTAATGAGATAGGGGGTAGTTTCTAGCAGTCTATTTGCCAATATTTTAGCGTAAATTTTCAGGTCTGTATTCAATAACGAAATGGGACGGTAGTTAATGGGGGATGTAGGGTCTTTTTCTGTTTTAGGTATTGTAATTATGATTGCCTCTAACATTTCCTTAGGAAATTGACTGGTATTTGCTACATGGTTAAATAGATTGGTTAGATATGGAACTAAAATATCCACACAGGCTTTATAATATTCTGCTGATAAACCATCACTACCTGGCGCTTTATTTATGGGTAAATGTTTGATAACATTGAAAATTTCTATTCGCGATATTGGTTCATTGAGTTTTTCAAGGGTGGTAGGGTCAATTTCAGGAAGGTTTACTGATTTCAGGAAGTCAGAAATACTCTCGGGAGAAGGTTGAAAGGTATTTTTGTCCTCCTGAAGGTTATATAGAGAAGTATAATAATCTGCCAGTGAATCTGCTATTTCTTGGGGGTTATAATGAGTATTTCCTGTTTTATGGTGTATTATTTTAGATATTTTATTATTGTTTTGTCGTTGACGTAGTAGATTTGCTAATAGTCTACCAGCTTTATTATTCTGGGAATAATAATTTAGTTTTATTCTTTTTAGGTATCTGTCATGGTCTTCTAGCAAGGCGCATCTCAGTTCTAACCTGAGTTTGGTTAATTGTTGTATCAAATTGGAATCTTTGGTTTTTTTTTTATGAATTTCTTCCACACTTGCTATATCTTTTAATAAATTATTTATAATATTTTGTTTCTTTTTTTTTTCCCTTGCTGCTACCTGTATAAGAATCCCTCTAACAAAAGCTTTATGGGTACACCATAAATTTGCAATATTCAGAGATTCACCTTTATGGATATCAAAAAATTCAGTTAAATTCCTTTTTATTACAGACAGGTTCCTCTTTTGAGATAGAATGAACGTATTGTTTCTCCATAAGGAATTATTAGGACAGGTACCTCCTGTCTGGATTTCTAGTGTAATTGGTGCATGGTCAGACCAGGTTATATTATGTATTTTGGCATCTATTACTCTTTGTAGCAGGTGTTTGTCTGTAATAAAATAGTCTATCCTGGAAAATGATTTATGAACCTGTGAAAAAAAAGTGTTGTGTGTAGACATCTCCAGGGGTCATAGAGGTCTTCATCTTGAAGCATCTTGTTCAGTCCATATCTGGTGGAATTTTCTTTTTTGGAAGTGTCCATAATGGGATCCAGAGGTGCATTAAAGTCCCTGCAGAGAATAAGTGGTCCTTTTTGTAGTTTCCTTGCAACCGTTATTATTTTCCGTATAAATCTTTGTGGGTGTTTATTTGGAGCATATATATTTATAATTGTATAATCTGAGTTGTTAATGGTTGCTACCAGGATTATATATCTACCTTGGTTGTCCGTTTTAAGGTCCAATAGTTGAAAGGTGACCGTATCTTTAATTGCAATTAAAACTCCTTTTTTCTTCTTATTATTGTTAGAAGTAAAAAATTTTGGGAACTTATGATGTGAGAATTTGGGAATTTTGTCTTTTGCAAAATGCGATTCCTTTATACACACTATATCGCTTTTGTGTTTTAGTGCGTCAGTCCAGAGAGCTCTTCTTTTATATAGGCTATTGAGACCTTTGGTGTTGATTGACAGCAGTTTAAGGCCCATATTGAAGGAATTTGGTGCTTATTAATTTTGTCTTGTCATTATGCGATAAGAATATTATCTCAATACTGTTATTCTTACTGATACCTTTCTTGTCCAGTAGATGGTGGTAATGCATCTGAAAACTTATGAAGTGAAAACGCAACAATAAAACAAACAGTTTTAACAAAAAATAAAAATAAGAAATTTGGAGTTGGTATGCAACTCCTGTGTACATTGTGAATGTACCCTTTATCCTTAGGGAGGGGGAGTAACAAGACCTCCCATACTTAGGGCCCCCCCCTGGATTTGAATCCCTGAGAATAGGATTTGGTATATATAGTGAACTGGAAATGGAGCATTTCTGGGTAAGTGAAATATATTTTTCAGTCAAAAGTTTCCTTGGCGGCAGCGGCCAAGGTTCTTCCTTGGTTAGTATGCCTTTGGGTCATTTTCCCTGATGGGGGATTATCCGAGACGTCCTCACTGTCGATAGGAAGTATCCCCCATAGCTGTACAGTTTTTAGACCCTCCTCCAGGGTATGTATGGAATGCATCTTGCCCTCACGTTCTATCAGTAATTTTGTGGGGAAACCCCATCTATAAAGTATTTTATGGTTTCGGAGAATTTTTGTTATCGGGTTCAAGTTCTTGCGTGCCAATAATGTAGCTTGCGATAGGTCTGAGTAAAGTTTGATTCCTGCATATGGGTCAGGTAGCGGTAAGTGGTGACGTGCATATTGCATTAGTTGGTCCTTCACTTGGAAAAAATGTATTTTTGCAATTACATCTCTGGGTAAGTGCTCTGGTATATGCGAGGGCTTAGGCAATCTGTGTGCCCGATCAATTGACAGTTCATGTTGAGGGACCATTGGTAATAGTGCTGTTATCATGCCTTTTATAAATGTCTTCAATTCCTGGAGCTTAACATTGTTCCTTCTACTTCTGTCTTCAAGGTCTGAGATCTTTAATTTTAGTTTTTTTAATTCCTCTTCCACATCAAAGTGGGCTTCAACTAGGTCATTGTGTGCCTCAGTAAAGTCGCACATCTTATTTTCTATGTAGTCTACTCTGTCACCAATTGCGTCAAAATCTCGCTTGGACTGTTGCATGAAATTAAACATATCTTGTTGCAGAGCCCCCCTTAATGACATGACTATCTCTTTAAGTGTGGAGTCTGAGACAGGCTGACCTGAGGTGGGAATGGCATGCAGTTTTTCATCAAATGGATTGTTGTATACTGTCATGTCAAAGTTATGAGGAGATTCACTTACATTCTCTTCTGAATTGTCTAATCTTCTTTTCTGAGAAGGAGGGCTGTGAATTTCAGCTTGTGAGAGAGTGCTGTTTGGAAGCTGTATTTCCATAGCTGATTTCTGCTTATTCTCCTGAAGTGCAGAGTAGCGCCTTAAATTGTGCTGAGAGGCTGAGGGACCTGTGCCATCTTGTTTTCCCTGAGTCCTGTCAGGGCTCAGGACATCACTCAATTTAAGGGGTTTCTCCTTCTTCTTTTTGTTCCCCATCTGCACCTTATGTTCTCCGCCGCTACCGGAGCTTATCTGAGTTCTCAGGGCTGCTTTTTGTTTGCTTCTAGCCGCTCAGGGGATTCCTGTTATCCTGGAGCAGGTTACAGAGCGACCATTCTCCCTCACCTCAGGCCACGCCCCCTCCCATATATTATATTTTAATATCTGTGTAACTATGGGTGTACAGGCCCCGTGGCAAAAACATCTTGTTAATCTCCATCGCAAGGGCCTTTACTGTCTGTAATACAGAATACTAATTGCTTTTACAGCAATCATATAGAGATCCCTAAACTATAAATTCATTGATTCTATCCAAATGAAATAACCACATTTTATTATTAAGGTTATGAATCACTGTGTAGCCAGCAAGCTTTGTTTTTAGGCATCATAGCAATTGAATGGTTTGCTATGGCTATACTATGCCATTGCTATTGATAAAGAGTCTGATGATTGCTGCACTTTCGTCTCTAAAAAAAATCTAAAAAGTTTAACTCAAATATTTACCTTACAAAAAAAACATACCATTTTCCAATTACAAAAAGACAAGTACAGTACATACTGCTACAGACAAGCTTTGGAAAACATCTTTTAAAAAAAACAAAAAAAAAACAAATATATATATTTTTTTAAGTGTCAAATTAAAATTGCCATTTGATTGGAGAATTAAGTCAAATTTCTGAATGATAGCTATTAGATGAAGAGGTCCTAAAGCACGTGCAAGCATTGATTTTAAGGGCACATTCACTCACAGCAAGGCAATCTACTTCGTGACCTGTGGATTCAGTTCACGTTATCGTGCTGAAAAAAGCATTTTTGCTTTCTGATGTGCTGTAGAAAGTAAACATGCTCCATCACATGTAAATTGCATACAAGGAAAAAAAAAAAGGAAAAAAAAAAGCAAGCATTGCAATGTGTTTTAACAATGCATTTCATGTATGAGCCCTAAAGAGTAACTATAGCATTCTAAAGAGTTGTCGTCAGAGTCTTCGAGTGTCTTCGAGTGTGACAGCGATAACCCTAATGAACCAAGGCCTGAGGTGTGCCTTGGCCTAGCTGGTCAGTATGCCTGAAAAGTGGGCATACCCTGAATGTAAGAATAAGAATAAGGAAAAAATAGAATGAGTATGCATGAATCTGGGGGAAACGGGTGGGTGGGAGCCCAGAAACGACGGCAACCCAGACCCAACAGGGGAGGAGGCTTAAGTAGCCCTCTCAGCCTCCTTCCACGAATAGAGGCTGGCTTGCAGCCAGCCTTACACTTGTCGTCAGAGTCTTCGAAGTGTCTTCGAGTGTGACAGCGATAACCCTAATGAACCAAGGCCTGAGGTGTGCCTTGGCCTAGCTGGTCAGTATGCCTGAAAAGTGGGCAAAAAAGAGACAACCGTAGGTGAAGAAGGTAAGGTAACAAATCGTCAGTGAAGTAGCGCGCACCCGGATGGCAACAGTATCTGAACCCGGTCCCTTGCAAGAATGGAATAAGCCTGATGCCCGGCACAACCCAGACATGAGAATTACCTGCTAGTAAAAGAGAGGATACATGGGGGAAAGGTAGCAAAGGCTGGCCCGAGGAGCCTCTGCAACTGATGGGCGAGGAGATCGTACACTGCTTCAACTGGACATCAGAGATGTGCCCCCGGCCTGCCCAAACTAGGTATGGGGAAGAGAGAGAGAGAGGGCAAAAATGGACAACTGGCAGGAGCTGTGGGGCTGGATACCTGATGGATGGGTTGCAGGAGTCGGTGGATAAGGCCAAAGCGCTACGGCAATGAGCATCGTCAAGCATGGAGAAACATGCCAGACACAGAACACTGGTCCCACCTGACTCGATCAGGTCGTGCCACAGCCTGTGACCTGACAACCGAGTCTGAATCCTGCACCGAGGAAGGAGGGTCAGACGCCATCCGGGGCAAGAAAGTCTCCTGGCATGATGCAGACATGCCCAAACAAGAGATCAGAGCCGCTAGCGGAACCTGGAAACATGACGACGTTGCCCAAACCCACCCCTGAGGCAGACAAGGGGCCGTGGCTCAGCACACACCCTGAGAGAGACTGTGAAACCCTGGGTGGTGACCAGGGCCTCAGCAACAGAACGACAACTGAAAGAAAATGAAGACTGCTTCCTACCCAAGGGTGGGCCCAGTGGTGAATGACATCCTCACCAATCAACTAGCCCTGGCAACGGGCAGGACTGATGGAAGCGAGTGCAAGCATGGTTGATAACGGCGAAGATGCCAGCGCAGCCCAACCTGAGAACACAAACTAGAGAAAAAGACAGACAACCAGACATGAGAACAACAACGAGCCTACCTAAGAAAGAGAACATGCAGAAATGACAAGACCACCGCGCGTACATGAACCTGATGACGGATGACCCCCCCCCCACCCTTGTGTGAGTGGCGAGTGAGCCCGAGTAACCTGTAGCGCAGACACAGGTAATTAAACTGAACACTCAGGGCTGGTGTACCCACGGACCGTGGTGGGTGATCGTATAGGTGTAATGAATGGACATGCATCGTATGACGTATGGTATACGGGCGAGAAGATTGTGGTCAACAACCATTAACAAACGAAACCTCAGCCCGTATGGATCTGTAGACGTGACAGATCCCGAAATGTGAGCCCTAGCTAACTAACCCAGGTACAAACATGGACGAAGATACAATGATACATGGAAACCAACGAAGATGAGAACAGCTACCGGAGCAAGCCGTGACTAAACCACAACACCCCTCTGAAAACGCTAAGACTGAAACGTTACGACAGAAATGCTGAGACTGAAAGCTGAGGCGGAAGCGCTACGACAGAAAACTTGGGGCAGAAAACGCAAGGACAGAAAAGCTGAGACCGAAACGTTTGAGGCAGAAAAGTGAAGACGGAAAAGCTGAGACTGCAACGCTGAGGCAGAAACGCAATGACAGAAATCTTGGGGGCAGAACGCTAAAACAGAAATGCTGAAACTGAACGCTGAGGCAGAAACGCAATGCCAGAATCCTGGGGCAGAACGCTGAGCAGAAACGCCATGACAGAAAAAACCCGAGGCAGACGGAAATGCTGAGACTGGACGCGGAGACAGAAATACTGGGGCAGAATGCTACGATGGACACGCAACAACAGAAATCCTGGGGCAGAGACGATATGACAGAAACAGCTGGGGCAGAATGCTATGACAGAAACAGCTGAGGCAGAAACGTAGACAGAAACAGCTGGGGCAGAAAGCGCAGACAGAAATCCTGGGGCAGAAAGCGCAGACAGAAATCCTGGGGCAGAAAACGCAGACAGAAATCCTGGGGCAGAAAACGCAGACAGAAATCCTGGGGCAGCAAAACGCAGACAGAAATCCTGGGGCAGAAAACGCAGACAGAAATCCTGGGGCAGAAAACGCAGACAGAAACCCTGGGGCAGAAAACGCAGACTGAAACCCTGGGGCAGAAAACGCAGACAGAAATACGGAGGCAGAAAACGCAGACAGAAATACGGAGGCAGAAAATGCAGACAGAAAAACTGAGGCAGAAACGCAGACAGAAATACTTGGGCAGGAACGCTATGACAGGAACGCTGGGGCAGAAACGCAATGACAGAAATGCCGGGGCAGAAACGCAATGACAGAAATGCCGGGGCAGAAACGCCATGACAGACATGCCGGGGCAGAAATGCCATGACAGACATGCCGGGGCAGAAACGCCATGACAGGAAAGCCTGGGCAGAAATGCCATGACAGACATGCTTGGGCAGAAACGCCATGACAGACATGCTTGGGCAGAAACGCAACAACGGAAATCCTGGGGCAGAAACGCAATGAAAGAAAAGCTGTGACAGAAATGCTGACACTGAACACTGAGGGAGAAACTCAGAGACGAGAAACGCAGAGACTGAAACGCAGAGACTGAAACGCAGAGATCGAATGCTACGACAAAAGCATGTATCACAAAGCAAAGTGCCAACCTGACCTGAGGAGACGGGGGTGGACAGCCCCCCCCTCATGCTGCCAGCGAGTGGCCCCTGAAGGAATGGTGGACAACCCCCCCCCTGCGCTGCCAGCGAAACCCGTGGAAGGATGGACAGTGCGACCCCGGAAGAAATCAGGGGACAGCCCCCCCTCTCGCTGCCAGCGTGAGAACCCTGGAGGAATGGACAACCCCCCTAAGCTGCCAGCGGGACACATGGACGGATGGACAGCCCCCCCCATGGCCAGAGCGACCCCGGAAGAATCGTGGACAACCCCCTCCCTCCCCTCACGCTGTCAGCGTGAGACCCATGGATGATGGACAGCCCCCCCCTTACGCCAGTGCGACCCCGGAAGAAATCAGTGGACAGCCCCCCCTCCCCATGCTGTCAGCATGACCCTAGAAGCAGGGAGGTGAACAGTCCCCCCCCAAAACGTCCCACGTGAGCAGGCGGGTAAGCCCCACCCAATGGAGCCAGGGTGAGAACCGGGAGGCGTGCGGTGACCCCTCCATGATGCCCGGCGTGGGCTCCAGGGCGGTAACTGACGCGTGAGTGGCAAGTGGGTGGGTGGAGAAAGGACAGCCCCCCGCATGAACACCGGGCCCCCATGCTGGAAGTAATACCGGTGACAGTAAGAAGCGGATGCGCGGATGCGCGGCAGCGCCCCCCCCGACCATGCGGGATAGAGCCCAGAAAGGTAGGTGGACTAAAAGCCCCCCCCCAACCAGGCCTAGGCTAAACTGAGGCGGTGGATGCCCGAGAGGTGAGCAGGCGGGTGAGCGCCCCCGCAGCTGGCATGAGAACCGGGAGGCATGCGGGCATCCCCTCCATGCCTGACATGAGATCCAGGGAGGTGAACTGGCGGTGAGTGCCCCCCCTCCCCCCCAGATGGAGCGGCACGAGAAATGGGCGGTGAGTGGCTCCCCCCACCCCCTGCTGCTCAGCGTGAGGACCAGGATAGCAGGCAGGCAGCCCCTCCCCGACGATACCCGATGTGAGCACCGGAAGAGGAACCGCCACGAGACTCCATCGGTCGATCTGCCGTAACCGGAAGTGACGTGGTCCCCTCTGAAATGACGCCAACCCAGGGGAGCCCAGAAACGACGGCAACCCAGACCCAACAGGGGAGGAGGCTTAAGTAGCCCTCTCAGCCTCCTCCCACAAATACAGGCTGGCTTGCAGCCAGCCTTACACTTGTAATATTCTGATTATCTTCTGCCAAACAGTAATTATATTTTTTTAGAAAAATGTTTGCCTTGAACCACCCAGCTGGTATGGGTCTGGTCAGGGCCGGACTGGAAATAAAATCCAGCCTGGAAAAAATGTCATACCAGCCCCATAGCATTATTATACCAGCGCAACAGCATAACGTCATTATTTTCTTGTTCATGAAAGGGAAAACCATACATTTTAAAGCACATTTGAAGCGTGTATTATATATAGATAAGACAGATAT
Source organism: Rana muscosa (assembly GCA_029206835.1). Lineage (NCBI taxonomy): Eukaryota > Metazoa > Chordata > Amphibia > Anura > Ranidae > Rana > Rana muscosa. Next base: position 188,796,342 of record CM055122.1, on the reverse strand, counting down.
GAAATCACATAGGGCTTTATATACAGTATATAAAAGCAAATTCCAGTTAAAAGTGGTAAAAGTGGTCAATCATCAAGGGGGACCCAAGGAACTCAGAATGTGGGGGGGACTACCTTCCGCAGAAAGAATACACTAAGGTAAGGGTGGTGGGTTACTGATATAAGGTGGAAACCCTTATATCAGTGCCCCCCTTACATTATTGTATTCACTCCCCCCTTACATCAGTGACCCCCCTCAGACTGGCCTAGCGGTGCTGTCACTGACCTCCTCTCAGGTGCACCTTGCAGGGCTCAGTCAGTCGGCTCCAGCTCGGTGGCTCTGGTTTTATCCTATAGTCTCCTCACCACAGTCCACACACGTCTGACTTCTCCCATGACCCCCATCCCGGCGGTGCTCCCACTCTCGTCTCCTCTCCAGACTCCCTCAGAGACTGCAGACATGATACAGGAGATGGTCAGAGACTGCAGACATGATACAAGAGCTCAATGCAGCCTCACTGTGCTCATCAATGCAGCCTCACTGTGCCCACCATTGCAGCCTCACTGTGCCCATCAATGCAGCCTCACTGTGCCCACCATTGCAGCCTCACTGTGCCCATAAATGCAGCCTCACTGTGCCCATAAATGCAGCCTCACTGTGCTCATCAAATGCAGCTTTACTGTGCCCGTGAATGCAGTCTCACTGTGCCCATGAATTCAGCCTCACTGTGCCCACCATTGCAGCCTCACTGTGCCCATCATTGCAGCCTCACTGTGCCCATTAATGCAGCATCACTGTGCCCATCAAATACAGCTTTACTGTGCCCGTTAATGCAGTCTCACTGTGCCCGTGAATGCAGTCTCACTGTGCCCATTAAAACAGCCTCACTGTGCCCACGAATGTAGCCACACTGTGCCCATCAGTGCAGCCCCTCTTGTGCCCCATGTCCCAGTCTGCAGTCCCTGTCTGTGGGAAGGTGTGTTGTTGATGCTCGGTACAGTACCTTCCATGAAGCAGGATATCCATGATGGCCAGCATCAGGCAGGGTCTGTTCTCGTTTGGATGGGGACAGTCCTCCTTCCAGAGGATCTGTTTGCTGTGAGATGGAGTGGTCCCTGGCCACCTGCACCTTTAGCCGTCCTCATTTTCTGGCCCCAGTCAGCCTGTCCTCTAGTCCTGGGGAAGAGGAGAGCACTGGGTGGGAGCTGGAGAGAAGGGGGAGCAGAGAGCACTGGCGGGGTTGGAGAGCACATGTGTGGGGGCAAAGAGTGGAGATCACAGGAGTGGGGAGCGGAGAGCACTAGGGGGGAGCCAAAAATAACAGGGGTGGAGAGCACGGGAGGCTGAGAGCACTGAGGGGGCTAAGAGTGTGGGGGGCTTAAGAGCACTGAGGGGGCAGAAAGAACAGGGGTGGAGAGCACGGGGGCTGGAGAGCACTGGGGGGTACAAAGAGCAGGGAGGAGTGGAGAGCACTGGGGGGTGGAGAGCAATGGGGGGAGCTTAAGAGCACCAGTGGGGGTCAGAAAGAACAGGGGTGGAGAGCACAGGGGGCTGGAGAGCACTATGGTGGGTGGAGAGCACTGGCGGGGTTGGAGAGCACATGGGTGGGGGCAAAATGCAGGGGGAACGGAGAGCACTGGTGGGGTTGGAGAGCACATGGGTGGGGGAAAAATGCAGGGGGGAGCGGAGAGCACTGGTCGGGTTGGAGAGCACATGGGTGGGGTCAAAATACAGAGGGCAGTGGAGAGCACTGGCGGGGTTTGAGAGCACATGGGTGGGGCCAAAATGCAGGCGGGAGTGGAGAGCACTGGTGGGGTTGGAGAGCACAGTGCTCTGGGCAAAATACAGGGGGAGTGGAGAGTACAGGGGTGGGGAGCGGAGAGTGCTGGGGGGAGCTTGAGAGCACTGGAGGGGGAGCCAAAAAGAACAGGGGTGGAGAGCACGGGGCGGAGAGCACTGGGGGGGCTGGTCAGTGATGGGTGGAGCTTGAGAGCACTGGGGGGCCAGAAAGAACAGGGATGGGGAGCACGGGGGGCGGAGAGCACTGGGGGGAGTGGAGAGCACAGGGGTAGGGGCTGGAGAGTGATGGGGAGAGCCAGAGAGCACTGGGGGGGAGGGAGGAAGAGCAGGGGTGGATAGCACTGAGGGGGGGGGGAGTGGAGAGCACTGGGATGGTGGCTGGAGAAGGATGGGGAGAGCTGGAGAGCAGGGAGGGCAGAAAGAACAGGGGTGGAAAGAACTGTGGGGGGGGGGCTGGAGAGGGTGGTGGGGGAGGAGAGCACTGGGGGGAGCCAGGGAGCACAAGGAGAACTGGGAGGGGCCAGCAAAAGAAGTTGGATAGGAGGAGAAGCAGGGGGGCTGCATATAGAGGAATTGAGCTTTCTATATTCCTCCATGCAGCCGCAGAATGCTTGATTCTCCTCCTCTCCCTCCTGCAAGCATTCAGCGGCTGTATGGAGGAATATAGAAAGCTAATTTCCTCTATATGCGGTGTGATAGGCGGAACACTGATTCTATCTACTATCACATGAGCCGGTCTAGGGGGGGCGGGACCTTGTTACAGCGCCGCCGCCAAACACAGACCCAGCCAGCTCTGTGATACACAGGAGCAAGAGAGAGGAGAGCACTGCAGCCGCAACTCATAGCGGCCCCAGGGCAGGCAGCCTACCGGGAAATGTCCCGGTATCCCATTGGCCATTCCGGCCCTGGGTCTGGTATAAAGTTTATATGGTCAAGAGCAGCCTTTCTCAACCTTTTTTACCCAGAGGAACCCCCAAAATAATTTTGAGGTCTTAGGGAAGCCTTGCTAAAACCAATTTATTACAGGCTAATGGGAAACAACCTCTACAGTAAGAGGACTGCCACCCTTACAGTAGTGGTCAGAATGCCCTCCTTATAGACAGCTGCAAGAGATAATTGGCATCATGCTGCTGGCTTTACCAAATGGCACTGTCCCTGGATCTATACAGGCACTATAAAATGGGAGGTCAATCAGCCAAAATCCAACGAACCCCTGGTAACCTCTGTAGGAACCCTAGATTTCCACAGAATCCTAGTTGAGAAAGGCTGCTCAAGAGTGTGCTCTCACAAGGGATGGCACCTTGTTTAAGATGAAGATGAGAAGGCATGTGAGGTATTATTCACTGTGAGTCACCTCTACAAAGGCCCTGCCTCCACAATTCAGAGTAATCAAGGCTCCAGTGTCTGTAAATACTGCACTTCTCCCATACTGGCCAGCCAATTCAAACTAGGCTTTCTATGAACAGCTACAGCATTGCATTCAAAATTTGTCAAAAGGTTGTCTAACTAATTTCAGGCACACAGAATTTTTTGAAAAAAGAAGTTGTCCTTTAAATGTGAATATAGGAAAGGTAAATTTGGTAACCTTTATACAGTGTAATTAAACTATTGCCATAGTTGCCGTAAGGATGCCACTATTGCCGTAGGGATGATATAAATGTTACGTTTTCATGTCCCCCAATATTTCATTGAGAGATTTTATTTTTACTTTTTTTGGGGGGGGGTTACAATTAGCCTAAAAAGGATCTTAAAGGGGTTGTAGAGGTAAAAGTATCTTCACCTTAATGCATCCTATGCATTAAGGTGAAAAAACATCTGACAATAACGCCCCCCCCCCCGCCCCCGTTTTACTTACCTGGGCCCTCACATCCCGCGCTCGCCCCGTCATCCTCCTCATTTCTGGGCCTGCCCGTTGATTGGCTACACTGGATGGATTGAAAGCAGCGCAGCCATAGGCTTGCACTGCTGTCAATCACATCCAATGACGCGGCGGGTGGCGAGCTGAGTGATACAGTGAGCGGCTATAGCCGCCGGCTGTATCACTGGAGCGCGCCCGCAATCACTCACCACCATGCAAGCTTGCTCGCATATAGGTGGTGAGTTCTTGCGAGGAGGAGCCGAGACAGCCGACGAGGGACCCCAGAAGATTAGGTTTGGGGCCACTCTGTACAAAACGAGCTGCACAGTGGAGGTAAGTATAACATGTTTGTTATTTAAAAAAATAATAATATTATTTACAACCCCTTTAAGGGTTAGGAAAGTCCTTCTCATATACCCTGGACTGTCTCTTGTGCCGAAACATTGTCCCCTTTGTTATTATCATTTTTGTTCACAGAAATAAAATAAAGAAAAAACATTTTGAGCAGCAGTACAGACATACCGTAATGGCCAGATACATAATAAAAGGAAAGGAGAAAAACACACACAAAAATAGAACACTAAATTAAATAAACTGAAATACTCGCACAGCTTCATTCCCGCAGCCCAGTGTGAACCTGGGCTAATGCATAGTGAAATTAGCAATCAATTGAAATTACTCCATTCTCAAAGTAGACAGATAGATAAACAGGGAGGGTGTAGATTTATTGATAGAGAAATAGATAGATAGATAAATAGATAGAGAAATAGATAGATAGATAGATAGATAGATAGATAGATAGATAGATAGATAGATAGATAGATAGATAGATAGATAGATCATTGTTGGTTTCCCATGAGGCATGAACTCGTCTTTCCTGTAACATGCTTCACATGAATACAAAATTATGTTAGTGTTTGTTTCTTGTCCTTTGGAGAATTCTGTGGTCTTTGGGACAAGTGAAAGTTAAACAAAGCTTCCATTATAATAAGTACTTAAAGCAGCTTTCATTTAACAGTCTTTGTTGTTAACTCCTTTCCATTCCGGACATTTCCCGTACTGGATTAGGGTTTTGATTCCACATGAATTGTCTTCTTTCTTCATAGAGAATGATGTTTGGGGGAATTCTAGCCAGTCAGCCTGACTCAAGCCTGCAAAGATTACAGCTGGTAAATGTGAAAGTAAAGGACAAGGTCTAAAAAGTAGAATCATTCATGTAGGTTAGGAATGTTTATACAATATTTCTAAAATTGTATTTCAAAATTGAAGGAGATGGTTGCATGTTACAAAATGGTGCAAGTATGGCCACAATTTCTCCAGCAAGCTGTTGACTGTTACCAAATGTATAGAGCCTATAGGGATTTATTTATTTATTACAGGTACTTATATAGCGCTGTCAATTTACGCACTGCTTCACATTTATATTGCACATTCACATCAGTCTCTGCCCTCATGAAGCTTACAGTCTGTGGTCCCTAAATCACATTCATATATACACAAACTAGGGTCAATTTAGACAGGAGCCAAATAACCTACCAGGATGTCTTTGAAGTGTGAGAGGAAACCAGAATACCCAGAGGAAACCCACGCACAGGAAAATATGAAGACTCCAGGAAGGAAGTGTCACGGTTGGGATTCGAAGCAATGACCCTATTGCTGTCAGGCAGAAGTGCTAACCACTGTGCTACTCATTAGGTGCTATCTCTTGATGATTTTTTGGGTGGGATTCCATAAAGTGGAATAGCATGCAGCTTTGTAGATTGAGCTCAGTGGCATGGCCCATTGAATCTCTAAATGTGTGAAGACTCCAAGTCAGATTCCCATTTCGTGAATGAAGGCAATTTAAGAAATATATTTTTGTTTTATAAAAGTTTATAGAATAAGGATTGGCCTCTCTGATATACAAGCTCCTATTAATAGAAGCATCCAGCGCTCTGAGCAACTGTGCCTCGCAAGTTAGGATTTAGCATCAAACACTATAAAATTCAGTTTTAGGGAGATTAAAGTCTGCTTGTAAGATGGAAAATGGTCTTCATTTCCATATTATAGTAGTAAAAATCATCAATGTGTTTAATGCCTCCTAGTATCCAGTATTTAAGTGTAAATCTGGGATGAGGAATTTCAGGACAGAAATCAGGATGCTCCTCCCAGGTGGACCTTGAGGGACTATGATTAGGCACAGCTACTTGCCTGGAGCTCAAAGACTTTTTAGTTATAATAAATTATAGAGATCTTTTGTTTTCGTTATTTACAGTATACAGCTGTGTATTGTGACATTATTCATGGAAATAGTTGAGGCAGCTTTAAAGGAAGCAAGTGATAAGGGAGAAATGGAAGCTGCTATTGCTACTTCTAAAAATGTTGGTTGTCCTGCTGACCTTCTTGTTTTAATGCTTTGAGTCACTGAACAGTTTTAAATGTAGTGCCATCCCGCTGTAGATTTCAAAGCAATGCAGAGACAACTAGGCACACAGCAACAGTCCATTCAATCTGGCCTCAGGGGCGCGCAAGCGGTTGATCGCAACCTATCTGTCGACTGCGGGCAGCTGACGGGTAGATCGTAAACATGGCTCTGCTTTGCCGAACCTTCCCCCAAATTCCCACACTCTCATCTTCACTGCAGAGTAGAGAACAGGAGGCAGTACAGTACTGAAAGGAGGGGGGAGCTGCCTCAGTTAACCTTTCAAGTTAATCAGCAGGTGATTGGCTGCTAGGATGCCGGGCGGTCCTAGCAACCAATCACTAGCTTAGTAATATAACAAAAATAACTCCTGCAGCTCCTACACCTGCCCGCCATCCAGCACTGTGCTGCCTTCCGCTTTCCACTCTGCTGTACACCTGTGTAAGGTAGGAGAGTTCTACCTACACACTGATGTGAGTTTGAGGTGGGAGGGGGTATGTGAAGGGGGCAGAGGACACTGCTATAGGGGGTCAAATTAAACCACTGTATAGAGCGCAGAGGGGCAGAGTACATTACTGTGGAGGGGATGATGTGAAGGGGGCAAAGGACACTGTTTTGGGTGGGCCAGAGGACACTACAGTGGGGGGGTAATGTAAAAGGGATTCGGGACACTTCAGGGGGGGCACAAGACACTGCTATGGGGGCAGAGGACACCATCATAGTAGGGGGTCATGCGAAGGGGAACAAAGAACACAGCTTTGGAGGGGCAGCAGACACTACTGTGGGGGGGGGGCAGAGGACACTGCTATGGGGGGCAGAGAACACTACAGTGGGGGGTGTGATGTGAAAGGGGGAGATGACACTGCTATGGGGGGCAAAGGAAACTACTGTATGGGGGACAGAGGGGCAGAGGACATTACTGTGGGGGGGGGAAGTACATTACTGTGGAGGGGATAATGTGAAGGGGCAGAGGACACTATTGTGGGGATGGGGAAGCACAAGACACTACTGTGATGAGTGATGTGAAGGGGGGCAGAGGATACTACTGTGAGCGGAGTGATGTGAAGAGGGGCAGAGAGCACTACTATCACACACTATGTGTTCTTCAAGCCGTCTTTTTAATAGGGGCTTGATTTTATTTTTATTTTTATTTTTTAAGGCTCGAGAGTAGTCCAGCATCCAGTCCAGAAGTGCTGCAGGAGCAAGTGGCTCCTTAAAGCTCATCAATCCATTCCCTCACAGGGAAGACAAGTCTGCACAGACTCTAGCCCACCTATCTAACCACCTACTTGGCACACCTCCCCATAGATTGGCCAAAGCATGATAAATATTCAGACTGGGCATTGAATTTCCCACTCTAAGCTCTGGAAGGTTCCACACTGAGGCAGGGAAACAATCAAATCCACAGCCTGTGGAACCATAAACAGACCCAGGCAATTACACAGCAAACTAAATTTGCCTAGCATCCTTTACTGGGGGGGTTGCTACACAAGTATGCAGGACAGCATAATGACCAGGCAATAAGCATTTAACAGAAGGGCATCAGAAATGGAAACATCTTACTCTAAAGCCCTGTACACACGGGCGGGAATCCCGTCGGAAAAAAACATTTGTTTTCTCGACGGGATTCCTGTCAAAGCTTGCCTTGCACGGCGAGTGTACACACACAACCATTCAAAAGAACCGCCGTTCTTTTGAATGGCAAGAATGCGGTGACTTCATCGACTACGACACATTAGATGCCGTCGCCGCCATCTTGCTACACCCCACACTAACCTTGTATGCTACCGTGCATGCGTCAAAGTATTTTCGAGCATGCGCGGGTTTACCTCGGACAGGTAAGCATACAGACGACCGGTTATCTCGGCAGGAAAACTCTGCCGAGAATCCCGACGAGAAAAATAGAGAGCGGGTTCTCTATTTTTCTCGTCGAGATTCCCGGCAGTTTTCCCAACGAGAAACCATACACACGACCGGTTTTCTCTGCAAAAAGCTCTCCCAGCAGTTTTCTTGCAGAGAAAACCGGTCGTGTGTACAAGGCTTCATAATAGACTTACTTTAAAGGCTCTTTTACACTAGCTGCCTGCTAAAGCACTCAATTTTAGCATGAAGGCTGGTTTACAATTTGCTGGAGGATGAGGGGGCGATGATATGGTGTTTCAGCACACGGAACTGTTTAATTATTTTTTGAATGAACTTTATTGAGGATGTAAACTGCAGTGCTTTGCCCTGTGCTGCAGTAACCTGCAGTGATATCTGATGCACAGCATGTCTACATTTCTCTGCACCGCACATCTCCCCAACATTATGGTATGAAGGGGGCATGTGGAAAACAATTGTTTTATATGTGGGCTTGCGGTGACTGCCATTGATTAGGTCCAGAAAAATGCCAGTCATCAGACATAATATGAAGGGCCCTCAAACCTTCCTCCCTGCCTTGATTGACCCAACATTAGCCTCATTAACATAGTAGCTTTATTTCACCTTTGCCTTCAAACTCTGCCAGCTAATATGAAAATAGAAACTAACAACTTGTCCTTTCCTGTCTAACAGTGTTCCGTTTCTATCTGCATCTTCCTTCTAGACGATGACAGAAAAGTCTCACCTATTCTGAAACGTTCTATATAAAGTGAGCACATGTCACTGGACATCAGTCATTTGAAATGTTAAGTTTTATGAACTGAACTGGAAATCAGTACCATCTGCAAGTTGCTGTTTTATAAAAGAGAGGTTTACATTTTGGTAAATGTCATTTTAAGATTTGCTAAGATATTTTGTCTTGAAATACGTGTTTAGCAGCAAAGTATATGGGAAATACCATTTGGTCCTGTTTCTTATTAGCTGGATTTAGTCAGGCATATTTTGCATGTTTGGCAACATTTGTACGTTTTATTGGAAAAGTCTGCCAAAAGCTCGGAGAAGTTGAAAATCCAGTACTTAAAGCACCACGTTAAAATCAGCATTATGAAGTAAGCACCATAGTGACACTCAAAACATATAATATACTGTATATATAATTATAAAGCTGTGACTCATTGTTGGTACCCTTATTTCTTCTTTCCAGAGGATGAAAAAATAAAAAAACACTCCCAGGAGACTTCTTAGGGTTAACATTACTCTCAGAGTCATGTGTTTCAATCATTAGTGCCCATTTTCACACTGCTTAAACAGCTCTCCACATGTATCAGTCACTGGGCTATCATCCTGTTATTCTTGTCCCCTGGAATGATATGTGATAGACATGAATAAGAGATGGCAAACAGAATGATATTGCTCACTCTTGAGAAAAATACGCCCCACAGAGGACAATACAGGAAGTGCTTTAGGATCAGAAAACATGCAGTGTGTTCATTCTGGCTTTGTCTCTCATACGTTCTTGAGTAAAATGCATGATAGGCTGGTTTTAAACAAAGCTATATTGGTTTTTGCAAGGGTAATATATGCAGTATCTACTCCCAGCAAAACGGTGGCATTATTTATCAAAATGATCATGATGTGAATCCAGTCTGTCTTAGCCCCTTTAAAAGGAGTGACCCCTAAAACCAAAGTGGACACCTACTTAACCCATGTTTGACATATTTCTCTGTTGCAGGTACATTTTTAGATCTGACAGACCAAAATCTGACTATGTGTGGCAGCTCAATGTCTTGCAGTTTCACCTGAAAGCAGATGTAACAAGTTTGCTTATACTCCCCTCTAACCAGAAACCTGAAAATCCAGAGCATAACAAAATTTTGTAAAGTAGTTATTACAAACAATGACAATGCGTTAACTCTATAACCAAGCACCATTATGTTTGATATTTGAACAAAAATACCTAATGTTCCCCTAGGTTGTCCGTAGACAGTAGTGATAATAGGTAATCTACCAAGCACCACAGCCTGGGGAAAAAAACTGCTGTCAGCAGGGCCAGATTAAGAACATCATGGGCCTGGTGCTGAGGATTTTGGTGGGGCCTTTTATAAATAATAAATAAACAAATATGCAAACAATTTTTTGTTATAACAAATTAAATTAAAGAGAGGGAGGGAGGATGAGAAAGAGAGAGAAAGGGAGGATGAGAGAGGGGTGAGGGAGGGGTAAGGGAGGGAGTATGAGAGAGAAAGGGGGGATGAGAGAGAGAGAGGATGCGCATGAGCATGCGTGGGAATGACATAGAGCTGCACGATTCTGGGAAAAATGAGAATCACGATTCTTTTGCTTAGAATGAAGATCACGATTCTCTCACGATTCTTCAAAAATAATTTATTTGAAAAATGTACAACCTCTGAACATTAGGTTATCAAACCAAACGGCAATAAAATAAGCCATATAGAAAAGGGAGATCATCACCATGACACTGGTTAACACATGAATGTAGTGGCCACATCCCTGGATTGTATAGAACAAAGGACTGTTCCCTCCCCCTTGGATGGGACTTTTAAGGCCAGAAACACTGAAGTGCGTTACAAAATTAATTTATTATTACATAAAGATAGATCACACATATACAATTATCAATAGTTAAAAAGCATAATCTGTGTAGCTATGTTTGTCACGTGACGTGACACATGTGTATACCACCACATCTAGTGGTTTATATGCCTTTACCAATAACCATTGATCATTGTTGTTGTGTGATCTATCTTTTTATGTAAAAATAAATGAATTTTGTAACGCACTTCAGTGTCTGTGGCCTTAAAAGTCCCATCCATGGGGGATTCGGGAACAGTCCTATGTTCTAAAATAAGCCATAATATTCTGGCTTCAATCAAACAAATTTTAAAGAAATAACAATGTATGTAATGAAAAACAATTACATTCAAAAAACATTCAGGTAACGGATCATCTTCAGTGTCAGACTGTCAGTGTTGCCTAAGAACAGATAAGAGTGTAAATCCAAGGACAAGCTTTCAGATTGTTGTTGCTGTGAGCCTGAGCCTGAGGCTGAGGCTGGAACTGGTGCCTCTTCACTTTGTGCTGCTTTGAAAAAGCTACCCAAGGTGAATATACTAACTGGCCACATCCCTGGATTGTCTTGTATAGAACAAAGGACTGTTCCTTCCCCCTTGGATGGGACTTTTATTTAAGGCCATAAACACTGAAGTGCGTTAGAAAATTGAATTATTTTTACATAAAGATAGATCACACATACAATGATCAATGGTTAAAAAGCATAATTTGTTTAGCTTTGTTTGTCACGTGACATGACACATGTAAAGTTGTAAACCACATCTGGTTTATTATTTAGAAAAAGTAGGAGTGAGCAAATCAAGATGGACACCAAATCCCAATAGTTTGTTGATTTAAAAAGAAGGGCTTGAGGTCACATACCTCAGGATTTTTTACGGTGTCAAAAGTAAGAATAAATATTGAAAAACCAAAAAGGATCCAATGACAATAGATTTATACGAAAATAGAACAATATTTATTTAATAAAAAAGGAAAATGAAGTTTTCCTGAAAGTTCAACATATACAACATTTTAAACTAGGTACATATACAACAACCGTTAAACTCGACATGTTTCGCTCGAAATTGGAGCTTCTTCAGGAGTAATCTACGGTGTAACAGTACACTAAAAAATGAAATAAAGAAAAGAACAAAGGAACATCCATAAAATGTATAGAAAAACACATCTATTGGAATATCCACAAAAAATAGGTTAACAAAAACTGCAAAATTTAATTGCAATATTAGTTACGTTATGATAATGTTTTATAATGTACACGTCAAATATTTTTAAATATTATAGAATCAGGGAAACATAAATCTAATAAAAATTATTATAAAGTATATTGAAGTGTCAATAAATTATGTAGTCAAACATGGCACCTACCAATTGTATGTTAAAGATGAAGGAGATGTTTTAGCAATTCCAGATTAAAATCCTAAATTGCCCTCCATCTCCAGCTGCGGAAAAGGGATGATCACCAAAATGCCCCAACTGATGGAAATGAACACGACCTCCCAAAACTTGTTTGTGAAGAGGCAGTAAAACCAACATTGATAATAATCCTGCTAGAAATGATACAGAGAAATTCCTAAGTTGGGACCTGCAGATGAGTAAAAATTATATAATTGAAAAATATATAATATAAGTGAATTCAAAATAATTTAAATCCACAAAAAGAATAAATTTATATTAGAGATTTAAAAATACCTGGTTTATCAAATCATTTGTTTTTGTAAAGTATGGATAGCAGTACTGGATCTTTTTGTTGAGAACTGCAGTGATTCATACAAATTTGCATAAAGATCCTGTGCGTGAAAGTAAGTAGATACCATAGTATCAAAAAAAGTGACTGAAGTAGATATCCATCCTACAGCCAAAATGAGTATATAAGCACGTACCTTTAAGGAGTAGTTAAGTATTGCATTGAAGCCGCTACAATAGCGGTAGTCGTGGCGTATAGAAAACAGAGACGATTTCCAAGCAGTCTCACAATCCCCAGCTCGAGGGGAATGACAGAGTGATATGGCGAAATACCGCCAATTTATACTCATCCCGGCACGGCTAACGTCTGATGTCATTGCTGTGTGGCGGACGCATTCGTGAGGGCGGCACTCAGGCAGCTGAACGCTAATGCCTGACTAAATGAGGCCGGAAGAAGCTGGAATGGCCATTTTGGGAAATCCCCGGATCCCTTATCATGTACAGGACATAAAAGGGAAAGCGCAGTTGGATAGCGCTATACCAGGGGATTCATGAAAACAAAAATAGGTCTAACAAATGGTACAGAAAACGGCATAGCGTTAAAGATGCCAAAGAGGGTATCCCCTTCAGGGCTGACATGACATAAACTAATGATTAAAGAAAATGAAATGACTGCCCATGGCGTCCATACAGGCTCAAAAGGAAAAACTCTGAATCATTGCAGCTGGAGCAAAATCGAATTGAATATAAATAAAAATAAAAATAAATATAATTATAAATAAAAAAAAAAAATCATTATATTTATTTTTATTTATATTCATCTCCTTCATCTTTAACATACAATTGGTAGGTGCCATGTTTGACCACATCATTTATTGACACTTCAATATACTTTATAATAATTTTTATTAGATTTATGTTTCCCTGATTCTATAATATTTAAAAATATTTGACGTGTACATTATAAAACATTATCATAACGTAACTAATATTGCAATTAAATTTTGCAGCTTTTGTTAACCTATTTTTTGTGGATATTCCAATAGATGTGTTTTTCTATACATTTTATGGATGTTCCTTTGTTCTTTTCTTTTTTTCATTTTTTAGTGTACCGTTACACCGTAGATTACTCCTGAAGAAGCTCCAATTTCGAGCGAAACATGTCGAGTTTAACGGTTGTTGTATATGTACCTAGTTTAAAATGTTGTATATGTTGAACTTTCAGGAAAACTTAATTTTCCTTTTTTATTAAATAAATATTGTTCTATTTTTGTATAAATCTATTGTCATTGGATCCTTTTTGGTTTTTCAATATTTATTCTTACTTTTGACACCGTAAAAAATCCTGAGGTATGTGACCTCAAGCCCTTCTTTTTAAATCCACATCTGGTTTATGCCTTTAACCAATAACCTCAACCATTGATCATTGTTGTTGTGTGATCTATCTTTTTATGTAAAAATAAATTAATTTCTAACGCACTTCAGTGTTTGTGGCCTTAAAAGTCCCATCCAAGGGGGATTGGGGAACAGTCCTTTGTTCTAAAATAAGCCATAATACTTTGTCATTTCTTTCAAATTAGTTTGATTGAAGCCAATGTAATGAAAAACAATTACATTCAAAAAACATTGAGGTAGGTATCATGTCAGATAAAGATAAACACCAATTTAAAGATTTTTAGCTAGAAACACAAGCCTATCCACATTTTGTGGCTTCAGTGCAGAACGGCGACAAGTGACAATGCTGCCCCCTGTGCTAAAAACCCTTTCAGAAGGGGAACTGGTTGCAGGAATGCAGACGTATTTTCTGGCCAGTGCAGACAATCTCGGATAATGCTCCTTGTGAACCTTCCACCAGACTAATGGATCATCTTCACTGTCAGTGTTGCCTAAGAATAGATAAGAGTGTAGCTCCAAGGACAAGCTTTCAGATTGTTGTTGCTGTGAGCCTGAGGCTGGATCTGGTGCCCCTTCACTTTGTGCTGCTTTGAAAAAGCTACCCAAGCTCTTTCGAGCCTTCTTTGAAGGACCAGTGTCACTATTAGTAGATGTAGTGGGGCTTTCCTTAACTGTTAGCTTTGACATCCCCTCTTTTAGTCTGTTCTGGACAACAGTTTTGTTATCTTCATTAACGTAAGTCATCTTAAACCTGGGATCGAGGGTTGTGGCTATGTCGAGAAGGTCTTGTGTTTTTTGGTCCTGATATTTTTCCTCCAGATACCCGATGATCTTTGATTTAATTGTGCAAATGAGATCAGAGTCATCTTCCTTAACAGCCAAAACAGAAGACTGAAATAGTTGTAGAGCAGGTTTCACAGAAGAGACACTGACATACTGCTCTCCTGAAAGAGCATCTGTGAAGTCTGCCAGTGGGGTTAGAGTCTTGTCCACAGCCTCCAGGACCTCTAGGTCTTGCCATGTTGGCAAGAGGTGCCTAGCCTTGCGGTCAGAAGAGAGGACATGGGTGATGGCAGCTTGTTGCTCAAGTATCCTCCTCACCATAGCCTGCCTAGATCCCCACCTTGTTGGGCACTCTGTCTTGAGCTTGTGGTCTGGTAAACCGAGTTGTTTTTGTTCCTCAGAAAGCTCCCTCTTCCTCCTCCAACTGTAGCTAAAACACCCGACAAGCTTTTTGCACAAACCCATAGCACGCTCAATTCGTGGGTCCTTCATTGCATTCTCTATTGCGAGATGAAGCCTATGGCCAAAACACTGCAGTCGAGTCCAGTGATTTATGGATATGCCCTTTACAATGTTGCTTCCGTTGTCTGTAGTGATGCACACAAGATTTTTCTCCTCCAATTTCCAGTTTATGAGAGCATCCTTTAATCCCTGCGCCAAAGCTTCGCCAGTGTGGTCCTCAGGGAAAAACCCAGTTTGTAGGCACCGACTTTTCATCTAAAAATCGTCATTGATAAAATGGATTGTTAAGCTCATGTACGGTTCCATTGCTCTGCTGGACCATAAATCTGAAGTTGCTGCAAAATTAAGTACATCTCTCAATTCTGTTGCACCTGTTTCACGACATTTGGTGTACAGAGCAGGGATTGCAACATGGGAAAAATAAGTACGAGAGGGCACTTGAAAGCGCTTATCAAGGGTTTGAATGAGTTTTTTAAACCCCTCTTTTTCAACAATGGTCACGGGAGCCATGTCTTTAGCCAGGTGAAATGTGATTGCTTGTGTTATTTCTTTGCACCTGACGGAGGTTGTTGAGTACGGTGTTGCATTATATAATGTTCCTTTAATTGACGTTTGTTTTGTCTGGCTGCGGCTGCAGGTACTTTGTGATTGAGCGCCGGCGGTTTTGTTTTTCCGTAACGTCTCATATTGTTGTATGTGATTACGTTTCAGGTGATTAAACAGATTGGTGGTGTTGCCCTTTGGTGCACAAACAACAACTAAACATTGCTTGCAATAGATGGTTTGCTGAGTGTCATCATCTGCTTTGAACCCGAAATGAGCCCACACTTCGGAATAAGCTCCTCTTTTTGGAACAAAAACATCTTGGTTTTTATCAGACTCACTTGCGCATTGCTCTGCCTCTGCGTCGGCCTCTGCACTGGCCTCTGCAGAGTCTGCACTGGCCTCTGCCTCACTCATATAGAATAATAACCAAGTAGAATATTGGTTTAGTTTGTTTCTAACTTCTCGACTGTACACTTCTGCTGTTCTGATGCAGTTATCTAACATAAGTACATACATACGTCATCTGTGTCCTTGAAAATATAATTGTCTGAAGTTGAACTTCAATTAGGAAATCCAACAAGAACAACGAGCCCAGCTGGGCTAAAGAGTCCTGTGTGACTGTGTGTATATTCTCCAGGTGCTGCTGCAGCTCTTGTTCTCTTAATAATATTCAACTGGGTGTGGTTGACTGGACATGTGACTGTGTACCTATAGAGAAAACAAAACGAGAGCGCACAGTCTGTCATCCGCCTTTAGTTTAAAACCACTTGCAGCTAATGCACTGACATTTAAAAGGCAATGAATCAAACAGTGTGTGTTTTTTTTTGCTTGGCAATGTTGCGCCCGGCTGCGCCCCTTCAGGCTAGTCACTGAGGCCGGGAACAGTGGAACAGCCCAGGCACCAGGCTCCATTTTCTACTCTGCAACCTGGGGTTTGTCAAGCCCCGATACTTATGTAGCGGGGTCTTCAAAGTTAGTGGGATACACCTGGGGGTAGAGAGACCCAGGTGTGTAATTATGTCAGGGATTAGACCCCTTTTTGTTGTTCGTGGAGGATTGGGCGGTGCAATATTCTCCTTGGCCTGTGGGTGGCGGGGTACCTACAGGCTCGAGGTAGAATCACTACCACAGTGTTACCTTTTTTTTCCCTTCCTGGAGATGGTACGGCTGGGGCGGGGAACCCGCCGTGGTGTCGATGGGAGGAGATAAAAGGGGGAGACGCCCTCGCCATGAGGTCTTTTTGGGGGATCATCTCTTCACGCACCCAGGCCCCTTAGGCCTGGGTGCGGGTGGTTCAAGGTTCCGGCCTAGGCGCCCTAGGCCTGGCCGGAATTAAGATGGAGTCCATCCCAGGCACCTTCAGCCTGGAGTGAGGTACTATTGAGGAGGCCTGGGACCCGGTGACTCCGACTGGGTCCCGCGAGGGTGAAGTTGCTCCAGGGCGCCCCTTGCGAGGGGACCCGCATCTGAGGTGAGGAGGCTGGGGAGGTCACCCGTCCGAAGACCCGGTGCAGTGTCAACCCGGTGACGGATGGGCCTTCGGTAACTCCCTTGGAGGACATCTTCCCCTGATAGGGGCTACAGCGCAGCGGAGGAGCTTTAATCAAGACTCCTGCAACCCCTGGTCATAGCACAGGGAGTGTAGGGACTAGGAACCGGTACAGTGCCTCGACCTGCTCCCCCATCGTATCATGCCGTTGCATTTGACTGTATGTGGAGATACGCAACAAACCTGAGTTTGGACTTTGATGGGTGTATGGACTCTGTTGATGGGAACAAAGGGAGATTCTGGCACGGAAGGACTGACCCTCATAACCAGCACACATTTGGCCCGAGGAAAAGATTGGTACTGGCCTTCACCTCACCCACAGCCATGGGGAGGACATGGGCCGTAGCGCACCTCACTCTGTCGCTCGACATACCCCTAGCTAAAGAGGTCGGGGTGAGGCCGCCACACGTGGGGGCTCGTGAGTCCGGGATGAAATGTGTGTTGACCCTGAGGTTTGGAACGGCTGTGTTTGAACTTTGCTGCCCGGAGGAGGTCCGAGCAGGTCGGCCATGTGATTGGCCAAAGTGCGTCCCTGTGCTCAAAGTCGTGGAAATTTCTCTGAAAAACCGGGAGAGGCCCATGCAGAAAGAGCGGGAAGAGGGAGGAGTCCAGCCGTGTGACGAACTACATGTGGGGACTTTTGCTGCACTGCGCCACGAGGCACCCCGTGACTGTACAATTCGTGGGCGGAGACTGAAGGAAGCCCGCGAAAACGTGCAAGTCGTGGGAGGAGTCTGGCCACGTGTGGAGATACACGTGGAGACTCCGGCGCGAGGTGAGCGCGTGATGGAACAGCAGGTGGTCGGGATGGCCTCAAGCTCCCCGTGGATGCCGGTACCTTACCCCACGAAAATGACTGCATTTGCTGCGCCCATTACAGACACGGGGATAAGGCTCAGGCCCCGAGGACAGTTGGCTCTGTATTCATGCAGAGACACGGAGGCCCTCGGTGTGATCTGTCCCGGATGCTCGGGACTGGTGGTCCAACTGAAGCCGTTCGGGCGATGTGAAGCGTGCAAAGAATTTCTTTTTGAGGTCGAATCATCCACAGTAAGGCCCCGGGCCCTTCGCCTCAACTGTATCACAGGAACCGCCACTCCGGAGGGAGAGATCCAGGCCTTTGCGGAGGTTCCCGTGCGCGCTGACCAGGGCGATGGGACTGCCCAATCAGAGACTGAGAGAGGAAAATCCGAAGACACTGCTTCGGTCACTACAGACTCCCTGCTCCCACCTCCGAAGAGGAAAGTCGGCCTGGTACAGGCATCCTATGGTCCTGGTCGAGCTTCACCCCGCCGCTTGCCTGGCCTGGATGGTGCCGGTAGAGAAGAGAGTCCCGGACATCCCAGTTCTTCAGAAGGTCCAGGTGAGCCAGGGGCTGGGACTGTGGTGTTGGTTGGAGGTGTCGGGGGTCCACAGTCGGTGGAGCCCGCAAGGGAGGGTAGCCTTCCGTCTACTAGAGACTACCTTCCCGCTGAGATGTATGACACCTCCGACCTAGAGTCATTGTCAGAAGACAGTACGCTCCGGGCGCAGGCCCCGGTGTTCCTGAGGAAATCTAGTCCTCCGACCAACTTTCCTCATTCAACTACATCACCCGCTCTGATGGTGGGGATGCAGCGTGCTTCGTTGCGGGCACCAAAGACAAAGCAACCCGAGATGGTGAAGGTACCTCGGCACCCGGAGGCCATCGTGCAGCCAGGAGAAGGTGAGCGAGATGTGATGCCGCCTCTAGCCAGGTTGCAGAGACTTTTCTCCCAGAGAGTCGCCCGTGAATATGGGTGGGAGTACCCCTACTTGCCTCGGGACTTATTGTATGAAGTCGAGGTCCTGCGACCAAGGTGGTATGATGAGTTTGTATGGGAAAAGCTTAAAGTGCCCCATGCCAGGCGATACCTGTCATGTTCGCCGCCTGTGTCTAAAAAGTTCAAGGACTGCAGAGCTGATTGGAGACTTGGGCGCCATATTCATGCCGATAAGGTGCTCATCTGCAGGAAAGAAGGAGAGGATGTCGAGTATTCGGTGGAAGTGTTTGACGGGCACCTGAAGCCCCTGTTTCTGCCGGATCCAAGGTTCTACTTATAGGAGAAGTGAGCTCCTATCTTGTTGCTGTTGAAACTTTCTGGAAGAGACATTCCCAGACGCCTAGAACTGTGCCCTACTTTTGTTTTGATTTGGGCTTTTCTTTTACTCACTGGAGACTTGGGAGCTGTTGTTTTTTTTTCTCCCTTTTCTTCATGTGCCAAAGGCAGAGACTTTTGGGGTAGAGTCAGAGTAGGAAAGCAGGAAGAATGAAGATCTCACTAAGTGTCATTACCGCAGCGCTGTCACCAGGTGGCAGTGTTGTGCAACGGTTGTTTGAAATGTTCCACATGCATTACTTACTTATTGGAGTGAGTGGGTCTCTCGGCTGACGGACCCACTCATGCCAAGTTAACACAGAGTTTTAGGATGTGTTTTTTTTTGTTTCCCTTCTGCAGGAGATTCGTCGGTCAAGACTACTGAGTATGGGGTGGTTCTTAGACAGTGACGGGAGGGATTGTATATGTGTACATGACAGATGTTTTATACAAAAGTTTTAATGTTTTATAGTTCCCTTTCCCTGGAGCAGGTCTTGGCACACACAGTATCCAAAATTTGAGGGATAGCCTCTGGGGCCCACTTCATGTCACCACTCCTTGGGAGACATGGGTGTGCACCTGACGCTGGGGACCAGCGTCAAATCACAAGGGGGAGTGTGTAGCGGGGTCTTCAAAGTTAGTGGGATACACCTGGGGGTAGAGAGACCCAGGTGTGTAATTATGTCAGGGATTAGACCCCTTTTTGTTGTTCGTGGAGGATTGGGTGGTGCAATATTCTCCTTGGCCTGTGGGTGGCGGGGTACCTACAGGCTCGAGGTAGAATCACTACCACAGTGTTACCTTTTTTTTTCCCTTCCTGGAGATGGTACGGCTGGGGCGGGGAACCCGCCGTGGTGTCGATGGGAGGAGATAAAAGGGGGAGACGCCCTCGCCACGAGGTCTTTTTGGGGGATCATCTCTTCACGCACCCAGGCCCCTTAGGCCTGGGTGTGGGCGGTTCAAGGTTCCGGCCTAGGCGCCCTAGGCCTGGCCGGAATGAAGATGGAGTCCATCCCAGGCACCTTCAGCCTGGGGTGAGGTACTATTGAGGAGGCCTGGGACCTGGTGACTCCGACTGGGTCCCGCGAGGGTGAAGTTGCTCCAGGGCGCCCCTTGCGAGGGGACCCGCATCTGAGGTGAGGAGGCTGGGGAGGTCACCCGTCCGAAGACCCGATGCAGTGTCAACCCGGTGACGGATGGGCCTTCGGTAACTCCCTTGGAGGACATCTTCCCCTGATAGGGGCTACAGCGCAGCGGAGGAGCTTTAATCAAGACTCATGCAACCCCTGGTCATAGCACAGGGAGTGTAGGGACTAGGAACCGGTACAGTGCCTCGACCTGCTCCCCCATCGTATCATGCGATTGCATTTGACTGTATGTGGAGATACGCAATAAACCTGAGTTTGGACTTTGATGGGTGTATGGACTCTGTTGATGGGAACAAAGGGAGGACTGACCCTCATAACCAGCACACATTTGGCCCGAGGAAAAGATTGGTACTGGCCTTCACCTCACCCACAGCCATGGGGAGGACATGGGCCGTAGCGCACCTCACTCTGTCGCTCGACATACCCCTAGCTAAAGAGGTCGGGGTGAGGCCGCTACACTTATAATATATAAATCCCTCTCTCCCTCCCTCTTGCATTGGGAATGTATGGGAGGACTGAGAAGAATAAAAGCCATAGATGAGCAAATCTCTGACTTTATCCAGCAATGCCATGCTGGGACTTATAGTTCCAATGACTAGAAATGCCTGTCCAACACTGTGGTCTCCTAATGGAGAAGGCAAGTGTTATAAAAGTAAATGGGAATGTATGGGAGGAAGAATTAGAGTCATAGAGGAGCAGATCTCTGACTTCTGCAGAGGCCAGACAGGGCATTGCTGGATAAACCATGCTGGGACCACAGACTAGAAACACCTGGCTGGTCTCCTAATGGTGATCCCTGCCTGCAATACAAGTAAATGGGAATGTAGGGAGGAAGAATAAAAGCAACAGAGCAGACCTGACTTATCCAGCATTGCCCTGTCTGGCCCCTGTAGAAGTCATGCTGAGACTTGTAGTTCCACAGACATCAATCTTCTGCCACATGTATCTCCTCTTAAAAAAAAAAAATATCAAAGTTAAACTCAACAAGAAAACAACAAATATATATATATATATATATATATATATATAATTCTTTGTTGAGTTTTACTTTGATACACTGCACATGGTGACATGGAGGAATAATACAGGACACATTTATTCATTGCCAGATCAATACATCATTTTATTATTGATACTAAAATGGGTTTTATCATTTACCTGGAAAATCATATAAGGCCACGGCGCTAAGGAGACAATGTTTTCATGTTTCAGCTCCTGGAAGCTCCTGTAATGAAAACACCAAAATGTCAAATCAAATATTTCACCATCTAACTGCCATGCTGTTACTCATCACACCACAAACCACCACAAACCATTTGGTTTACCTGGCTTCAGGACTTTCTTGCTTAAGGATCTGAGATTTGGCCAGGTAATGATTGCAACCGAACCAGCCACTGCCAGCCAGGTCGGTCGGAGCCTCAGTCCTGCTTCTGTGGATGGAACACAAGTGCGTAGTCACTGCAGTGTTTCCCGGCTCTCTCCGACAAAACGTGGTGCCGCTCATGCCCAGGCATCACCGCGGCGCATCACGCATCAAGCTCTCTGCTCACCAAACTCTCTGGCTCTGCTCTGCCTGACGTCAGTGCGCCCGACGTCAGTTCCTGTATCGGCGCCATTTGCGTGCGTTCCACCCTGGTTCCGGCGTCTTTTCCTTAATACTAAAAATCGCGGTAATCCAGGATCGAGATCGCGGGGGGGGGGGGTGAATCGAGATCGCGATTCTCATATGATTAATCGTGCAGCTCTAGAATGACATCAACGCAGCCCAGCCAAGGCAAGTGACCGAAGGCACAGAACCCAGAAGGAAGACCGGGTGAAGATAGAAGCGCCCAGGACCCGCCGGATTGATCACAGTGCAGCACTGGAGGGCTCAGTCTGACAATTTAAGTGTACCCTAATATGCTAATATTCTGTACATATTTGTACACTATGCCATAACCTACCTCAGGGCCTCTAAAAAGTAGTAATGTTAGTGAAGTTTACTACCGCTTTATTATCACAGGATCCCAGGAGCCTCTTATCGGGCCCCCTTGGTCAGTGCCTAAGTGCATAGTTGCTAACATTTCAAAAATATTTTTAAGGGGCACTTTTTTCACCAGTGCTATATTTAGAGTAGCTGATATCCCCTATGTTCCTCTATACATCACAGTAGTAATCACAAAATGAAATGAGTACTAATAATGGGGCAGAACAAATATGAGGACTGAGAAGATTTCCTTTAGTTGAACTAACAAAATTGTGCCCATTCTAGAGCTGGTAACATTGAGGATATTCAGTATAATTTTAAAGAACTGTTTTTGTGGGTAAGAGGCTTAGGGGAGGAGTATGGACGGTATAAAACTGGGAAGTATGTGCCGGTAATGGAGAGGAATGTGGAGGGTCTAACAGTGGGCACTATGTACAGGAGAGGAGTGTGGAGGGTATGGCAGAAGGCACTATGTACAGGAGAGGAGTTTGAAGGGTATGACAGTGGGCCGCATGCACAGCAGAGGAGTGTGGAGGGTATGACAGTGGGCAGTATGTACAGAAGAGCAGTGCGAAGAGTATGACAGTGGGCAGTATGTACAGGAAAGGAATGTGGAGGGTATGATGGGGGCAGTATGTACAGGAGAGGAATGTGGAGAGAAAGATAGTTGGCAGTATGTACAGGAGAGGAGTGTGAAGGGTAAGGTTAGGTTACAGTATGTACAGGAGAGGAGTGTGGAGGTTAAGGTTGGGTTACAGTATGTACAGGAGAGGAGTGTGGATGGTATGATAGTGGGCAGTATGTACAGGAGAGGGGTGTGGAGGGTATAATGGGGACAGTATGTACAGGAGAGGAGTGTGGAGGCTATGATAGTGGGCAGTATGCACAGGAGAGGAGTGTGGAGGGTATGACAGTTGGCACTATGTACAATAGAGGAGTTTATGAATGTGGGCAGTATGTACAGGAGAGGAGTGTGGAGGGTATGACAATGAGCAGTATGTACAGGAGAGGAGTGTAGACGGTATGATACTGAGCAGTATGTACATTAAATGTGTGTGGAGGGTATGACAGTGGGCAGTATGTACAGGAAAGGAATGTAGAGGGTATGAGAGCGAGCAGTATGTAAAGGAGAGGAGTGTGGAGGGTATGACAGCCAGCGCTATGTACAATAGAGGAGTTTATGAAAGTGGGCAGTATGTACAGGAGAGGAGTGTGGACGGTATGATACTGAGCAGTATGTACATGAGATGAGTGTGGAGGGTAAGACAGTGAGCAGTATGTACAGAAGAGAAGTGTAGAGGGTATGACAGTGGGCACTATGTATAGAAGAGAAGTGTGGAGGGTATGACAGTGAAGAGTGGGGAGGATATGACAATGGGCAGTATGTACAGGTTAGAGGTGTGGAGGGTATGAAAGTGGGCACTATGTATAGAAGAGAAGTGTAGAGGGTATGACAGTGGGCACTATGTATAGGAGAGAAGTGTGGAGGGTATGACAGTGAACAGTATGTACAGGAGAGGAGTGTGGAGGGTATGATGGTGGGCACTACGTATAGGAGAGAAGTGTGGAGGGTATGACAGTGGACACTATGTATAGGAGAGGAGTGTGGAGGGTATGACAGTGAGCTGTATGTACAGGAGAGGAGTGTGGAGGGTATGACAGTGAGCTGTATGTACAGGAGAGGAGTGTGGAGAGTACGACAGTGGGCACTATGTACAGGAGAGAAGTGTATGACAGCGGGCACTATGTACAGGAGAGGAGTGTGTAGGGTATGACAGTGGGCACTATGTATAGGAGAGAAGTGTGGAGGGTATGACAGTGAGCAGTATGTACAGGAGAGAAGTGTGGAGAGTATGTACAGGTGAGGAGGATGAAGGGAATCTGGGAAGGAAAAATGTAAAGGTTTGTGGAAGGATGTTTAGGGACTGCGTAGTGGTTAAGCAAGCCATACATGGATTGAAATTATGCCAATTAAGCAGAGACCAGCCATAGTCAATCTATGTATGGGCTAGCTGGTTTTACACAAGTCAATCTATTATCTGACTTGAGTACAACCAGCCTGTCAGGTTTTTCCCAAAACAATCAGTGCTGCCAGCTATAGTTAGCAACACTGATCATTGTATTCGCAGGCAGAACACAATAACACTGCAGGAGTGATTCCCCCATCCACAGGTCAGCAGGTGAGAGGGTGTGTGGGGACAGGCTGGGAAGAGATACTAGTCAGTGGCTGGGTAGGCCCTGGCTAGTATCAGAGCCAGATACACACAGGTTACATACGCCACGATCGTTAGAGCGAGAACAATAATTCTAGCACTAGACCTCCTCTGTTACTCTAAACATGTAACCTGTAAAAAAATTAAAGCATTGCTTAGTATACAAAAAAAAATCGTGATAACTTTAGTGTTTTTTTTTTTATGAATGAAACGGTTTCTTTCCAAAAAAAACACGTTTGAAAAATTGCTGCGCAAATACCGTGTAACATAAAAAATTGCAAAGACCACCATTTTATTCCATAGGATGTCTTCTAAAAAAATATATAATGTTTGAGGGTTCTGAGTAATTTTCTAGCAAAAAACAAATGATGATTTTTACATGAAGGAGAGAAGTGTCAGAATTGGCCTGGGTGGCAAGGGGTTAATTTCTATAAGACCCCTTTCACACTGAGGGCGTTTTGCAGGCGCTATAGCGTTAAAAATAGCGCCTGCAATCCGCCCTTAAACAGCTGCTCTATTCACTCCAGTGTGAAAGCCCGAGGGCTTTCACACTGGAGCGGTGCGCTGGCAGGGCGTCAGAAAAAGTCCTGCCAGCAACTTCTTTGGAGCGCATTAGGAGCGGTGAACTCACCGCTCCTAATGCGCTCCTGCCCATTGAAATCAATGGGCAGCACCACCGTACCGCCGGCAATTTGCGGCGCATCTCGGGTGGTTTTTACCCTTTCTCGGTCGCTAGCGGGGGTTAAAAGTGCCCCGCTAGCGGCCGAAATGTGCAGCAAAACCGGCGGTAAAATAGCAGCGTTTTACCGCTGTTTTACCGCCGACGCTCGGGGCGGCATAGTGTGAAAGCAGTCTTAGTAATATACAAATAATTATTATAAGCACTGTGAGCTCATCCTCTCTGGTGCAGAGTGTGTCAGCATGTATTTAAACTGGCCGTTCTGTATATAGCTTCTGACAGGCTGCGCAAGCATCCTCGTATCTCCGGAACCATAAATGATAGCAGCCCCATATTTTGTGGGTGGGTCTTCAGCTACATACATCCCATATGAGGTCTCTGTGGCCCCTGGTCGCCGAGCTACATTACTCGAAGTCGATCTTTTTTTTGTTTGTTTTTTAGATTTTTTTATTTTTAATTTTTTTGAGCAAATGGGCCTATCTTGAGGAAGGGGCCTGGAGCTGCAGCTCCAATAGCCCCTATGTTAATCCGGCCCTGGCTGTCAGACTGCTCAACAGTTTTTTTCTCCCAGGCTGTGAGAGCCCTCAACTCCAATCCTCTTTGAAACCTCTTCTACAACCTATATATCGTGACCAGGAACGCGTAACTTTCCCTCCTTTTTACTCTTGAATATACACTAGACACTTTTACAAACACTTGCTGCTACAAAGACTCTCAAGCCCTGTACACACGACCGAGAATCCCGTCGTAAAAAAAAATCTTTGGTTTTCTCTACGAGATTCTTGTCAAGCTTGACGGGATTCTTGCCAAGCTTTTCTTGCATACGCACTGTCAATCAAAAATCTTGTCGTTGTAAAGCGCGGTGACGTACAACACGTACGACGGCAGTATAAAGTTCGATTCCGATGGCGCCACCCCTTGGGCTACTTTTGCTGATCTCGTGTTATCGCGTGTTAGTAAAAAGTTTGGTGAGAGATGATTCGCGCTTTTCAGCCTCGTGCTTTTCAGTTCGTTACAGCATGACGAATGTGCTATCTCCATTACGAACGCTAGTTTTACCAGAACGAGCGCTCCCGTCTTGTAATTTAGTCTGAGCATGAGCGTTTTTTTTAAGACTCGGAAAAGCATACACACGACCGGTTTTCTCGTCAGGAAACAGGCCGACGAGAATCCTGACGAGAAAAACGAGAATCCTGACGAGAAAATACAGAGCAGGTTCTCTATTTTTCTCGTCGAGATTCCCAGCAGTTTTCTCGACGAGAAACTATACACACGAACGGTTTTCTCGGCAAAAAAATCTGCCAGCAGTTTTCTTGTCGTTTCTTGCCGAGAAAAACGGTCGTGTGTGCTAGGCATTAGGCTGGATTCACACTTGTGCGGTGCGAATTCCAGCTCTGTTATCTCTGCAAAGAGATAACAGAGCTGTTTGGCGTTTCATGTGCGGTGTAGCTGAGGACTTGCTGACCTGGGAGAGGGGAGGGAGGAAGTGTAGTGAGCAGGGAAAAAAGTCCTGTTCAGAACGGTAGACATCTGCGAATCAGATGCGTGCCCATAGAAGATAATGGGCCTGAATTCGCGCCTGAGCCGCACCGCAATGCCTAGAAAACGCACACGTTTTTTCGGCACTGTGCAGTGCGAATGCATCGCACATATGTGAACTAGCCTCATAAGAATGTATGTATTTTCTAATGACATACAGATTGGATGTGTTTTAAGCCGCATCCAATTCGCATAGGTGTGAACCCGGCCTTGGAAATACACAGTACATGTACAGTTACGTAGTTCCCAAATGTGTATAGGTTTATAATTTTTTATTTTAAGTTCTTCGTTGTGTTTTATTCTTTGTATATTTATAATTATGTTTTATTAGTATGTAGCACCGTGGTCCTGTGAGATACGACATTTCGTTCTACCGTATGTCCTCACATGTAGTAGAATGACAATAAAGCTTGACTTGACTTGATTAACTTGTAAGGCCAGCTCTGCCACCACAAACCGAGTTTCAGGACTTATTCCACAAAAGATAGTGATTACATTGAAGCACCAGGCAGCACAGACCTATGGGCGCACCTCCTTTACTATAAGGTACAGACATGGCTGTCAGCTACAGTCTAACCTTTAAGCAAAAAGCTGAAGTTACGAAACTACAACAGGTGTCAAATACTTAGTCCCCCTCAGGGCACTTTGGTTCCTCCCACCACATTCTACGTATCTACCAGTGCCAGGCCATGGTCATCTAGCTCCCTGGGCAAAGATGGACACATCACAAGGGGAGACAGGAAGAGCAGCCTGCTCTTACTGCCAAGCTTAGACAAAGGTGTGTTCTCAGTGTCTGCCCACTCTCTTCTGCCGACAGTAGGCTGGAGGTAGGAGAAAGCAGTGTCCTCCAACCAGCAGCTATTGAGGCCCTTGATAATTCTGACAGGTTTAATGATGCAGTCAGTCCTGTAAGGTTGGCGCCAGAGAACAGAGCAACCAAAGCTCCCAGTGCCTTCCCCTATCCACGTATCAACTCTGCACCCGAGACACGTGCTCCTTCTGCCCCCCCCCCCTGCTTTTGTCCCAGGCCCGGTTTGCACTGTGTTCTGTATTGACTTCATGGCCAGCAGAAGAAACCACAGTGCTCAGAGTGGGGACCAGGTGTGCAAGACATATGAAAGTGTTGGATACCATCAGCATCTGTAGATCTTCTCAGTTTTTATTCTGTTAATGAAGCAGCGGGGTCACTTTAAATACAGATAACTAAAGAATGAAACTAAAATTAGACATATGTAAAATATGATCAAGGAAGAGAGTAAAACTAATAAAATAATTTTAAAAATTGAGAACTGCAGGCACAGCTTTGCTCTGCTTCCTTTCCATACCCTAAATGTGTCGCATGGCATCTCCAACCCATAATGTGGGAGACAGAACTAGATGGACCAGAAGGCCAATGGAAAGGTAGATCATTGGATAGGAAAGGAAATGTGCATTGAAAATCAGCTTTCAGTTTACTGTGTTTAGAGCTAGTACAATTTTTTTTTTAATAGATCACAAAATTGTGAAAACAGCTGCATAAATTTAAAAAGTCTTAGGCCTCGTACACACGGCCGAGATTCTCGTTGAGAAAAACATGTCGTTTTTTTCGACGAGATTCTTGGACAAGAAACTTGTCCCGGCCGAGTGTACACACGCTCGTTTCAAAGAACCCGCGGTTCTTTGAAAGGAGTGTACGCGGTGACGTCATCGACTACGTCGAGCATGCGCTCGTCATATTCGATGCCGTCGCCGCCATCTTGGTATACCCTACGTATGCCTAGGAAGCTACCGCGCATGCGTCAAATTCATTTCGAACATGCGCGGGCTTCCGGGCGGACAGGTAAGTGTACACACACTCACTTTTCTCGTCGAGAAACACGCCGAGGAGAATCTCGACGAGAAAATAGAGAGCAGGTTCTCTATTTTCTCGTCGAGGTTTCTTGTCGGTTTTCTCGACGAGAAACACGCTAGCAGCGTACACACGACCGATTTACTCGGCAAGACCTCTCTGCCAGCAAGTTTCTTGCTGGTTCTTGCCGAGAAAATCGGTCGTGTGTACGAGGCCTTAGAGGTTAATTTCTTTGGAAAATGATATAAGCAGTTTGGTTAAACATTAAATATTCACATTACCACTTTATTCCCATGTGTTCTTTTACATAGCTGAATACCACATAAACATGGCATACAGTACTTGTATGTACACAAATCCATGGCGGTGGAAAGAATCGATATGCATATTCTATAACCACAAGCTATTATTAACCTATGTAAAACATTTACGTACAGAAAGTATAAGACCGCATGATTAATATATGCTTTGTCCTCAGATAGTCATCATGATGAAATCCAAATGTAAAGTGCCAAACTGTGGCTTGTAAACTAGAATGTGCAATCATACGTCAACTATTTTGCCAAATAAAATGTGTTTGTTGCAGAGTCAACAAAAACAAGACAAGAAAATTAACAACTCTTCAAAATATATATATACAAAA
Source organism: Rana muscosa (assembly GCA_029206835.1). NCBI lineage: Eukaryota > Metazoa > Chordata > Amphibia > Anura > Ranidae > Rana > Rana muscosa. The sequence goes on along the minus strand of CM055122.1, from coordinate 188,767,301 downwards.
CATCAAAAAAGAACCGCATGCAGATTGAAAAACTGTCCACATCCGTTGGTTAGGAACTGCACCGTGGGAACCTTTGCTTTGGTGAATTCTTTTTCAAATGAATTAGGTTTAACCTTCTCTTTTTTTTTCTGGAAATTCAGTGGAGACTCTTATGCTCTAGTACCATCTACTGGCCAAACAGCGGAAGCAGTTTCAAGCATACTTTGCTGATACTGTATGTCAGTAAGCATGGCCAGGTTCCCATCTATCCTGCTTTTTTAGTGCGTTTTATTTAACATCCATTGTAGTGCATTTACATGCATTTTCTTTATTCTATTGAGTATTATAGCGCATGAAAATGCACAGAACAGCGCTGCTCAAACTGTTGGCGCTATATAAATCCTGTATTATAATAATAATAATATAATTTAATAATATTGCTTCTTAGGACACATCTGTTGTTGTGCTTTACAATGCACGCATTTAAACATGAATGTGTGAATGGGGTCTTAAAGGGGTTGTAAAGGTTTGTTTTTTATTTTCTAAATAGGTTCCTTTAAGCTAGTGCATTGTTGGTTCACTTACCTTTCTTTCTCGTACATCACGGGACACAGAGCGACATAGTCATTACTAATGGGTTATATAGATACCGTCAGGTGCTGGCACTGGCAACTTCCAAAACCGGAAGTACCCTCCCCTATATAAGCCCCTCCCATCCGGGAGCACCTCAGTTTTTTGCCAGTGTCTAAGGTGTTGGCCAAGAAGAAACATGTGTTTTTCACTGAGCTTGCGTACAGGTTCTTTTGGGCCTCAGTAAGCTATTCCGGATCCGACCAAAAAAGCTTCATAGCTAAACGGTCGGTACCCGGGCCTTGCAGAGAAGAGCAAGGTTTTGCCTGTAATGCTTCTCTTAGGAGAGCTGGACCCTGGGATCCAGAGCTCTGGTCATACCCACGACCAAGATGTTTTCTGTGCAGGGTGCTATACAGGTCCAGGGGAGTGGAATCCTTGGGAACCCGGTCCCTGAAGGTTTGATTACAATGCCTGCCGTGATAGGTGAAGTTTGGGCTTTTGTGGACCAAACAAAGTCCTGCGGCGGGGAACAGGTAAGTGGGGGCCCCCAGGAACTTGGTTCTATTGGGGGACCCCCAAGCCTAATTTGTCTTTCTGTCTGTTACCTAATGGTATTCCCGCAAAATTCTGTGCATGCCTGTAACTACTAAAAAAATGTAATAATTTTTAATGGTGGTCAAGAAAAAAAAAAAAAAATTTTTTTTTATATATATTTAATATATTAGACTGCGGTACCTGTGTTTGTCCACTAGAGGCCGCTGTGGAATGTTTTCTTGTCATGTGGACTAGCTTCTTCTCAGCAGAGCAAAGTCCAGGCAGATGGTGAGTTCTCTTATAGGAAACTGCTTCCTCTGCCATGTTGCAGTGCTCGTCCATCCCCCGGCCTGCGGCAAAGAGGGGCCCTGGCTCCTGTCCCTTGTTACCATATTTGAAATTAGCGCCGAAGGCGCACGTGCCCGCGCGCGTGCGCGTGCACGCGCCTCTATATATAGAGGTGAGCCGGGAAAGGGGGCGGAGCCTGGGGGATGACGCTCTGTGCGCGCCGCAGCGCTTCTGCGCATGTGCGGGCGTCCCAGCAGTTTAAAAAAACCACAATATTGTAGTGAGCTGGCTATGAAGTACAGAGACAGAGCTGGCAACATTTAAAGGCATACAGCAAGCGGTTGATACAGGCATCCCCTAGAAAGGCACATTAGTAGACACCAACTGTGATATAGCAGCAATTGTGCTAGACTATTCTCAGTAAAAGTGGTGTATTACGGCTGGAATACCTCAGCTTTAGGCTTAGGAATATGCCGTCCAGAAGCTCCGGAACTGAATCTTCCAGGAAGCGAAGGGGGTCTCATCGGGCTCGGAGGATCTTGGGCATACTCCTGCTGCACCAGTCTCCCCTGAAGTTCAGAGGTAAGTGACCGTAGAGACCCCGCAGGGTACTTGGTACTGTGGCTGTCCTCAGTTCACCTGCTCCTGTGTATGTAACAGAGGAGGTTTTTTCCTCAGCTCTGGGAGGATTAGAGAGAGATTGTCAACATTTATCGCTGCCTCCCTGTCAGGGAAAGCACGCCCGATCTCCGTCTCCTCCTTCAGAGTGCCTGTTAGCAGAGCAACAGTCCCATACAGGGATCGACCTGCCTGAAGGGGATCAGGATGAGGTTGATTCTGTTATAGAGAAATCAACAGTGGGGGAACCTTTTCTCAGCATCTTAAGCTGAAAGATTATGGGTTCAGTCTCTGACTAACATGGTCCGATCAGCATTTAAAAATGCACCTTGTGGAACCATCAACCACTACTGTATCCTCGTTGGGGTCGCTAGAAGCCCCCAGACTGTTTGTTCTTTTCCACTTCACCCTTTACTGAAAGGGCTCATTTACCAGGATTGGGAACGTCCTGAGAAAATATTTATTCCCCCAAGAGATTTCCGGTGGTCTATCCCATGGAGGATAAGTTCATCAAAAAAAAATGGAAGGTCCCTACAGTGGACGCAGCCATCTCTTGTATGTATAAATCACTGACATGTCCAGTGGATAATGTCCAAATGTTCAAGAACCCAATAGATAAAAGATTGGAGTCCTTATGAAAATCTGCTTGGTGATACAACCAGCAGTAGCAGCTATTGGGGTCTGCTAAGCAGTGAAGGATCAGTTGAAACAGGTCTTGAGGGACTTGACAGATCAGCAGGCTTTGCCCTAGCTGATCTACCTAGAGCCTTAGGCTTTGCGGTTGACGCCATAGAGGATTCAGTCCATCAGGCCTCCCGCCTTACGCTGTCTATAGTACATATGCGTAGGCTCCTATGGCTCAAAAACTGGTCTGCTGAAGCTCCCTGTAAAGAATGGCTGGTTAGCGTCCCATTTCATGGTGAACGCTTATTCAGGGAAAACCTGGACAAATATATCCAGAAAATTTCCAGCGGTAAAAATACGCTCTTGCCGGTTAAAAGCAGAGTTAGAGGTCCCTCTTTAAGAGGCCTGCTTCTCCAGTCCCTGGGGCATCGGCTGTGTAACAGTTCCGACGGCCTCCTCGGTCAAATCCCGGGGGTAAAAAACAGGGACAGTAGCAGGGTAATGAGAAACCCTGGGTCAGGGGAGGTACAAAACCTCCCCCAAAGTTAAATTCATTGAAGCCCCCACTCAGTCGGGTGGGGGGAGGACTCCAGTTGTTCGCAAGAGACCTGGCGGGACACGATCAAGACAGATAGGTGCTCTCCGCAGTAGGTTTGGGATACAGTTTGGAGTTAAAAGACTCTCCTCCTTCCCATTTTTGAGGTCAAACGTGCCAAGGGATCCCCGGAAGAGAGAGTCCCTCCTGTTGGCACTAGAACAACTATTGCTCCAAGGAGTAATTATGGAGGTTCCCCTGGAAGAATGAGGGTTCGGGTTTTACTCAAACCTCTTTACAGTCCCGAAGCAAACGCGGACGGGAGGCCCATATTAATTCTAAAAGGGCTATACAAATTCCTGTATATCAGGACTTTCCGATGGAGTCGATCCGATCGGTGGCCACTGCCCTACAAGGGGAGGATTGGTTAGCCACGATCGACATCAAAGATGCTTATTTGCACATTCCCATCTTTCCAGTCCACCAAAAATTTCTACGCTTTGCAGTAGAAGGGCGCCATTTTCAGTTCAGAGCCTTACCCTTCGGTTTGGCCACAGCACCACGAGTGTTTACAAAAATTCTGGCCCTTTATTGGCCAATCTAAGAACACAAGGTGTAATGATAATGGCATATCTGGATGACTTGTTGCTGATAGACCACTCAGTGAAAAAACTAGACGTGGTCGTTCACAAGACGATCAAGTATCTGGAATCTCACGGTTGGATTATCAACCGAGACAAGTCAGCCCTAAAAACCAGTCAAAAGTCTGGAATACTTGGGGCTAAGGTTGGATTCAGGCCAGAGAAAAATATTCTTGCCTCGAGGAAAGGTGTTGTCTTTGAAAGATTTGATCCACTTAGTGGGTACAAAAAAGACAGCCGTCCATACGCCTGTATATGAGGCTGCTGGGAAAAATGGTGGCATCATTCGAAGCAGTACCCTACGGTCAATTCCATTCAAGGAATTTGCAAGGGGCCATACTGTCAGCCTGGAACAAAAAAGTTCAGGCCCTAGACTTACAATGTCCTTGTCCCCTTCCGTTCGCAAGAGCCTCCGTTGGTGGTTGGTTCCCCAGAATCTGGAAAAAAGGAAATCCTTCAGTCCGATTTCTTGGAAGGTGGTCACTACAGATGCCAGCCTTATAGGCTGGGGAGCAGTACTGGAGCAATAGTCTCTCCAGGGCAGATGGTCGGATGCAGAAAAGGCCCTGCCCATCAATCTCTTAGAGATACGAGCAGCCCGGTATGCCCTAGTAGCATGGACATCCAAACTCCAAGGGTCCCCTGTCAGAATTCAATCAGACAATGCCACAGCAGTGGCATATATCAATCATCAGGGGGGCACCAGGAGTCGTGCAGCCCAGAGGGAAGTAAATTACATCCTGAAATGGGCAGAAAAATATGTCCCAGCCATATCTGCGGTATTCATTCCAGGAGTGGAGAATTGGAAGGCGGACTTTCTAAGTCGCCAGCAATTAGGCCCAGAGGAAGGGTCCCTTCACCCCGAGGTTTTCTGGACAATATGTCAGCGGTGGGGAACATCGGATGTAGATCTTCTAGCATCCAGATTCAACGCAAAGGGGGACAGGTTTGTCTCTCGGACAAGGGATCCCCTAGCTTGCGGCTCGGATGCCCTAGTGTTCCCTTGGGATCAGTTCAAGCTGATATATGCATTCACACCGCCAATGGTTACCTCGATTACTCCGCAGAATCAGGGTAGAAAAGAAACCAGTGATTCCGGTGGCTCCAGCGTGGCCCCGAAGAGTGTGGTACGCGGAGATTGTAAAATTTCAGTGGGGAGTCCTTGGACTCTCCCACGTCGTCCGGCTTTCGCAAGGACCGATATACCACCCTTCCTTACCAGCCCTAGGTTTGACGGCCTGGCTATTGAAGCCCACATTCTAAAAAAGAGAGGGCTCTCTAATGCTGTGGTATCTACCATGATCAATGCCAGGAAGCCGGTATCCAGGCAGATCTACTATAGAATCTGGAAGGCGTACATCGCGTGGTGTGAGGCCAAGAAATGGCATCCACATAAGTACGTAATAGGTAGGATTCTGGACTTCCTACAGTGGGCTGTAGATAGGAAGCTTGCCTTGAGTACTATCAAGGGTCAGATTTCGGCCTTGTCAATATTTTTTCAAAGGCCCTTGGCTTCGCATTCACTAGTCAAAGCCTTTATACAAGGAGTGATGCGTATTAGTCCTCCGGTTAATATTCCCATATGTCCATGGGATCTAAACTTGGTTCTGTCGGTTCTACAGAAACAACCATTTGAACCATTACAGCATATTTCCTTGGTGCTTCTCACCAGGAAATTGATTTTTCTAGTAGCCATTTGTTCGGCTAAAAGAGTATCGGAATTAGCAGCTATGTCCTGTAAGGAGCCATATCTGGTTATCCATAAGGACAGAGTAGTGTTACGTCCTCATCCAGCCTTTCTTCCTAAGGTGGTATCGAGGTTTCATTTGAACCAAGATGTGGTTCTTCCTTCTTTTTTCCCCAAACCTACTTCGGTAGAGGAAAAGTTATTGCATTCTTTGGATGTAGTAAGAGCAGTTAAAGCTTATCTAAAAGCCACTGCTCAGATTCGCAGAACGGATACTTTGTTTATTCTGCCGGAAGGCCCCAGAAAGGGTCAGGCAGCGTCAAAGTCTACTTTAGCCAAGTGGATTCGACAGGTCATTATGCAAGCTTATGGCTTGAGAAGGAGACCACCTCCGTTCAAAGTTAGAGCGCACTCCACGAGAGCAGTTGGAACTTCATGGGCAGTGCATCACCAGGCCTCCCTGGCTCAAATCTGTAAGGCCGCAACATGGTCTTCGGTACACACGTTTACTAGGTCCTACCAGGTGGACGTTAGAAGTCAGGAGGATGTCGCCTTTGGGCGCAGTGTGTTGCAGGCCGCAAAAGATCCTCATGTCTGATAGCGCTCAGCTTATATATGGTGTATCCCCCCCCCCTCATTTGGCATTGCTTTAGGACATCCCATTAGTAATGACTATGTCGCTCTGTGTCCCGTGATGTACGAGAAAGAAAATAGGATTTTTATAACAGCTTACCTGTAAAATCCTTTTCTTGGAGTACATCACGGGACACAGAGCTCCCGCCCCTCTTTAGGGACACTTATTGCTTTGCTACAAAACTGAGGTGCTCCCGGATGGGAGGGGCTTATATAGGGGAGGGTACTTCCGGTTTTGGAAGTTGCCAGTGCCAGCACCTGACGGTATCTATATAACCCATTAGTAATGACTATGTCGCTCTGTGTCCCGTGATGTACTCCAAGAAAAGGATTTTACAGGTAAGCTGTTATAAAAATCCTATTTTTCCTTTGATTTACCTTCTAAATGTTTTTTTTCTTTGTCTGAATTTCTCACTTCCTGTTTCTCCTCACTAAACTTCACACCATCATCCTAGTGGTGTTTAGTCAGCCAGAACAGCTTACTGAACAGCTTACTGAGGAGGAACAGGAAGTGAGAAATTCAGACAAAGAAAACAAAGAAAAAAAAAGTTTAGAAGGGAAATCAAAGGAAAAGGTAAGTGAACCAACAATGCACTAGCTTAAAGGAACCTATTTAGGAAATAAAAAACGAACCTTTACAACCCCTTTAAGCCTGGTACACACTATTTGTTTTTTCCTGTTTAACCCAGCAGGTTGAACGTAAAAAAGACTGTCAGCTCCAGTCGGAGCCGCTATACTAACTATGCGAAGATAGTATAGCGATCTCCCCTGCTGAGCTATTTTGTTGTTACAGGGGGACCTTCCCCCGCCAGTACACTCCAATCAGCGCTCTCTGCCATTGGCTGAGCGCACTAATCAGGAGTTGGTCGGCTGCTGGTTTTCCAGCATGCACGTCTGACAGAAGCTGGCCAGACCGACATACACAAAACTAGAGAAAATGTGGATCAGCTGCCTAAAACCAATCAGGTTTATTCTCCGGGAAAATGAAACAAGAAAATTGCACTGGTCACTAATAACACCAAACTAATAACCTAATAACCACATTTTTAAAAACATAAATTGATACAGCTCGCTCTAAAAATAAAAACAAAAACTGTAGCAAATGAATAACTCATACTGAAACATAGTATCATACAGAAATAAACTTGTCAAAAAATTTCTCAACAATGTAATATGTGTCTTCTGTATTCAGTGGTCATTCAAAAACTTTGCAGACACCTTCTATATGTATCACACTTTGGGGGTTATTTACGAAAGGCAAATCCACTTTGCACTACAAGTGAAAACTACAAGTGCAAAGAACACTTGAAATTGCACTGAAAAGTACACTTGGAAGTGCAGTCGCTGTAAATCTGAGGGGTAAATCTGAAATGAGGGGAAGCTCTACTGATTTTATCATCCAATCATGTGCAAGCTAAAATGCTGTTTTTTATTTTCCTTGCATGTCCCCCTCAGATCTACAGCGACTGCACTTCCAAGTGCACTTTCAGTGCAATTTCAAGTTCACTTTGCACTTGTAGTGCAAAGTGGATTTGCCTTTAATAAATAACCCCCTTTGTGTTGATTATGCAGAAAAAAAAAAACTGAAATTACCTTCCACCATGCCTATGAACTGGGAACTCTTTTATTTTAAGAAGGTCATAAACACATAAACTGAAAGTCATGCTGCAATCTAATCTTCCAGGGAAAAATTAGGAGAAAGCTAAAGCTTTACAGATGTCCCCAGAACAGGAGCAGAGGGGATATCTTTCAGTGGGCACAACTGTTGCAGTGACAACTGTCAGGTGCTGGATCACACTCCTAATTTGTTGAGATGATCAATTTCTCCTTGTTGAATCTCTGTGGCTAGGCATTGCAGAGAAATCTGTCAAATGGGCACATAGCGAGCAAAAAAAATAAAATAATTAAAGAGACATGCCGACTCCAATATAAAGCATTAAATAACTGTTTATTCAAAAGATGTATATAATAAAACATATACAGTACATTATAAATGTATTAATTAAATATTCCCAAAGAATTCCATCATGCAAATGATTCAAAACAAAAGAAAAGGGAGAATTTTACTCTCTTAACACAGTGGCTGGCTAGGTTTAAGCTCACGCATGCTTTAAGTAAATCTTTGTACATACCTGTATACCTTTAATATATGAGTGGCAGATGTAACACTATTGTAACACTTACTCCCAAAGAAGCCACGGATGTATGGGTCCTATGATTCGATATGACAATGACCCTTTTGGCAATTCCGCAGCATAAAACAGATTTGTACAATACAACAAAACAATGAGAGGACCCAGTATTTCTGTACCTGAACTCTAAATCTGGAGTGGGGGACCTAACAAAAGGTGGTGCTAGAAGCTAAAAGGTCCTTGAGTCTCTTCAAAACCCCTACCCCTGGCCAGTGTGGTTCTAAGCATTGAAGCCCAAAGCCCTGCATTGGAGCAATCAGGTATATTTGTTGCCTATGGCAAACAGCGTAAATCCCCTAAGTCCCTACTTAGGACGACACTGTCCCTTTAAGAGGAGAGTAGGGAGCTTCTGGCCAGTAACCTCTCCTTATTATGCAGTCTGTCGTGAAGCCTCATTCTGCTCTCTGGTGTCCGGAATCCTGTGATGTTGGAATGACTCTGGACTCTGTAACAGTAGCCTCTAAAGAACCAGAACCACTTCCTGATGACGCGCGCTGGAATGCAAAATGCATAGAAGCTAGGTCTGATACGCACTCCACGTCACTTCCACTGGGGGGTTGCCTAATTCATAGCATACACCACTGGTCAGATAGCGCTGTCTGAACAGACTTCCACCACACTAGGTTGTTCCTCACATGCTGATGCACTCCCCTGCTGGAAATATTGTAAGTGACAATTTTTAACATTAAAACAAATGATACTACACTATATCTGCCTTCTCTGGCTCTTTTTGGTGGAGTTTGATTTTCAGATGTGGGAGATTGGAGCGGAGGATAGATAACAAAGATTTGATCTGGCTGTTCCCGGGCTAATTCGACCAAGTTCACCACGCATGTGAGCGATTAATTGGAAAAAGGATTTGAGGAGTTACTTGATGTCTTATGGTCACTTGCTGGCCAGAGCCATATGGTGAGCGCATTTTGTTGTCACTTTGGGTGAAAAGTCACGAATATTATCTGGAACACAGATTTTATTTCTCACATGGTGTTGGAGTGGAATCATCTAGAAAGAATTTTGGAGCTGTTTTGAACTTTTAATGATATATTTGTTTGAGCAATCATAAATATATTAATTATTTTTTTCTGAAATATTTGTGCACATGTATAAAGTGAAGCCATTCACAAATACACGTTTATACATGGTTACGAACGTATATATAATAATTGTATAAATCACTTTTTGTATTTTTAGTGATTGTTTCGGGAGCACCCTTTATCACAGCATTCATTATAAAGAACCACTGATGCCCCTTTTTTCCACCCTACTGGACCTCTCTAAAGGCTGCAGCCAAAAAATCTGAATAAATCCCACAGAGACTTTTCATACGGTGCAACATGACATCAGAGACTTAAAATATTTGTTTGTGCTCCTCTGTCAGCTCCAATTCCACCACAGTTGCCAATGTAGAGGCTTACCAGAGGAATTTGACTCCCTGTATAAGCGTGGTCACATTACACATAATAATCATAAATGCCAAAGGTCCAATGATGTTATTAGAATCCACTACTCCTTGCCAATATAACCTCCAAAGATCACATACTGTATATGGAAAGGGGAACAAAAAGAGCCAGGCACTCAAGATAGTGTAAATCTGATATTGTTTTATTTAAAATGATGATTAAAGGCACTCACATGAGTAATAAAACACAAGCACTTAAGTGGTTAAGGTTTTCTACCTTAATGCAGAGAAGGCATTAAGGTTAAACAAAAAAAAACTTTTCTTTTTGCATGATGGGTGGCCATTCGAGGACGTGCTTGCCCTCCAGTTTTACTCTAAGGAGTTACCCTTACCCTTTTAAAAGCTAACATCTATCTCTAAGATGTCCTCATTCTCCTTTTGGACCTATAGACAAATTCGTAATTTTCTTACTACCCACGCCCATCAGTCTATCTGGACAAGGCAACTTATGCCCTTTGAGTCCCTGTGTCATTGCAAAGTCCCACAAAGACACTTGATTTCTCTCCTCTACACCCTTCTCTTGGAGTCTCCAACTCTGACTCCAGCTCCCTCACAAACTTCCTGGAACCGTGATTTGCAAACACCCCTATCACCTGAAGATTGGAACACTATATATGAATACGCACACAAAAGCTCATTAAATGTAGCCATTCAAGAAAATGGGTACAAGGTGGTCACCAGATGGTACAGGACCCCATCCTGTCTTCACAAATTCTCCCCTAGCATTCCCGATATGTGTTGGAGATGCGGTTCGGGGATAGGCACTATGCTCCATGTGTGGTGGGACTGTGAGAATCTCCAGCCCTTTTGGAGGGAGGTCCATAGTCTCATTACGCATATCACCACTTTCACCCTGGACTTCACCCCGGCCCAGTTTCTTTTGCACCATACTTCGCTATCCAAAAAAGATTATTACAAGTCTTTGGCCATGCATATGGTCAACGCTGCCAGGCTTTGTATCTTCATACATTGGCGTTCCACCCACACCCCAGAAATTCAGGAATGATTTGCCAGGATCTCAAAAATGAAAGAACTGGAAAAATTGATTCATATTTCGCTAGACAGAATAGACAAATTTTCTACTACTTGGGCATGCTGGACTCATTTCACAACTACTGACAGATATCGTCAGTATCTGTCTAGGGGTTGACCTGAGTCTGCGGCTGAGATTTCCGAGCTGTTATTTGTGGTTGGGGGGGCGGGGTGGGTGTGGATTCATTCATCACCCCCTCTATATTTTTATTTAGTGCCTCTCCCCCTCCCTCACCCTTCCCCCGCTCTGGTCCCCCCCCTTTTTTTCTCTTTTTTTTCACTTATATTTCTTCCCTCCTCTTTCTTTCCTTCTTGGTCTCTATGCCCCTTTTTCCCTTTCTCTGTTTCCACTTTTCATTATAGGTACCTCTCATTTATTAGTACTTCTGCTAGGTTTGGATACGTTGCACCTTAGACTTCAACTATGACAGACCCAGTACGATTCCTCCTTCTCTTGAATTCATTGAGGGGGGAGTGGAGGGAGGGGGAGGTAGAAAATGTGCCCCTCTGCCCTCCTACGCTAACTTACGAGATTGTCTGCAGGTTAAGGTTGTTTAACCCTGTTTTGGTGCTTATTGTTGTATCTTATAATTGGTACCTTGTATAACACTTCTGTTTTACAATGTCATGTGCTAATTGTCTTGATATGTATGTTTATCTTTTCTATTCTTTATAAAAACCTTTTTATGGGGAAAAAAAAACTTTTACTTTTAGAACCACTTTAACTGTTGGAACATAACACTCCTTGTTGCAAAAGCAGTTATTTTACTTGTTAAAGTGGGAGTAAGTATCTCTAAATGTGCACCATTTAGGAGATATTTACTGTACATGCAGCTGGTGACGTCATCGGTGCATGCGCTCTGAAGGAACAGCATACCCATGCCGTTTCTTCAGAGTCATGTGCTGTACACGGCAGCTTGCGTGGGAGTGACGCCATCACGGCTCTGGCCATGCACACAGCGTCCATGAACCTGGAAGGAAGACCAGGCGAAGATGGAAGCACCTTCAGCGATGACAGCGCAACAATGATGGTAATAACTTTTTAAATGATGGGGAGATAGAACACATCAGTCTCTTACATCATTGCATCTTGCAAACAGCAGAGGAACAAGGTGGTACTCACAACTAGAGATGGGCCAAACAACCCCCTGTTCGGTTTGCAACAGAACTTTCGAACATCGCAAACGTTCAGAACGGAATAACGAACCCCATTGAAGTGTTACCCGGACTGTAAAAATAAAAAGTGCCCATTTTGAAGGCTAATATGCAAATAATTGGGCATACAATGATAATGGGGGTCTGAGTACTGCCCTGGGGGACATGCATCAATAAAAAAAGTTGTAAAAAATATATTTTTAAATGAGCAGTGATTTACTGATGCTTAAAGTGAAAGCTTAACCGGTTAAGGACCGGCTCCTGTAGATTTACGTCGGCAGAATGGCATGGCTGGGCAAAGTAACGAATATTTACGTCACTTTGAAATTCCCGCCATGCTGGGCACGCGCGAGCCAGTGGCGCATACGCACCCCTGCCACGAGCTCCGTGACCGTGCCCGCGAGACCAGCGGACTCGATGTCCACCGGTGTCCCACGATCGGGTCACAGAGCTGCAGAATGGGGAGAGGCAAGTGTAAACATGCTTCTCCTCATTCTACCTAGTGACACCGTCACTGATCGTCTGCTCCCTCTCATCGGGAGCAGCGATCAGTGACGTGTCACTCGTAGCCATGCCTCCTAACAGTTAGAATCACTCCCTAGGACACACGTAACCCCTTCAGTGCCACCTAGTGGTTAACCCCTTCACTGCCAGTGTAATTTTCACGGTAATAAGTGCATTTTAATAGCACTGATCACTGTAAAAATGACAATGGTCCCAAAATGGTGTCAAAAGTGTCTGCCATAATGTCGCAGTCACGATAAAAATCACTGATCGCCGCCATTACTAGTAAAAATTACTAGTAAAAATTATTAATAAAAATGCCATAAAACTATCCCCTATTTTGTAGTTGCTATAACTTTTGCGCAAACCAATCAATAAACGCTTTTTGTGTTTTTTTTTTTACCAAAAACATGTAGAAGAATATGTATCGGCCTAAACTGAGTAAAAATTTAGTTTTTTTTATATATATATTTTGGGGATATTTATTATAGAAAAAAACATTTTGCATTTTTTTTCCAAATTGTCGCTCTATGTTTGTTTATAGCGCAAAAAATAAAAACCGCAGAGGTGATCAAATACCACCAAAAGAAAGCTATATTTGTGGGAAAAAAAGGACGTCAATTTTGTTTGAAAACCACGTCGCACGCCCACGCAATTGTCAGTTAAAGCGACGCAGTGCCGAATCGCAAAAATTGCTCTGGTCTTTGGCCAGCGAAATGGTCCGGGGCTTAAATGGTTAAAAATGAGAAATAACAATAAAAATAAAAAATAAACAATGGCTTGGGGAGCCAGTCTGTATGCAAAGGTCACAATGTAGTGCACTGGGAACAAGATTTAAGATTTTTTGGATAAATTCTGGTGTCTCTTCCACAGACTTTGGGTAGAAGTAACAGGTGTGGAAAAATTGGTCTTTGGGTGTCGGAGGTGCATTCACTCCGTAACCCTATAGAGGTATTTTCGATGAAAGCAAGAATTACCTAGCTGTCAAAAATTTTATTGATATGCACCTGTCAAACATGTGCAGAAAAATTGGTCTTTGGGTGTTAATTGTGCCCATGAAACCTAAACCAAAAAAACTCTTCCAGATGAAATGAACACCCACAACGCTAGGCAGCCTAGAAGTCCTGCAGAAATTCCACATCCCGAAAACACTTAATCAGCGACATCGGCATCAGGGGCTTCATAGCTGCTGGTAATCCAGGAATGATTAATTTTGATAAATGTCAGACAGTCCAATAGTCTGTGCACAGATGCATTTTATTATAAGTAACAAAACCTCCAGCAGCACTAAATGCCATTTTGGAAAGCACGCTGGATGCAGGGCAGCCCAGCAGCTCAATTGCATATTGGGCAAGTTCTGGCCAGTGTTCTATTCTCATGACCCAGTAACCCAGTGGATTGTCAACTGGAAAGCTCTCCATCTCCACCACTCCTCTCTTGACCAACAGAAGCCTCAAAACTAAGTTTTCCACGACACTGTAACCTACCATAGTTTGGAAAAGAGTTAGATAAACTCCTCTTTAAGGTGTCCTCAAGAGATTTCATCTTCTGCACTCTCTGTGGGGAGGATTTCTGAGACTTTTTCATTGTAACGGTGGTCAAGGAGGGTTGCTAACCAATAGTGAAATCCTTCTCCTTTATGCCACATATTCTTGGGTTCTTTTGGAGGCTTTGAAGCATGAGGGACCCATGCACCACAAGTTTGCGGAGGGATGAGAAGCAGACTCCTCAGGGTCACTAAGGATTACAGTATATGGAACTGCCTCCTGCCAAGGGTTCTGGGGATGGAAAACCATCTCTTAAGCTTTTGACATATGTCTTCCTCTGCTTAAATGCCTCCAAAACTGCCAGAATCCTCCTCCTCCTCCCTCTCCTCTTGTGTGTTCTGTGGCATAGGAAGAATGGTGTCTGCATAAAGCGGGCATTGAGAGGAAAGGAATTCCTGCTCTTCCTCCCACTGCCCTTCCTCAAGTACCCTGTTCAAAATGCCACGCAGAGTCTGTTCTAGCAGGAACACAATAGGGATTGTGTCACTGATGCATGCATTGTCACGGCTCTCCATCCTTATGACCTCCTCAATGGTAAAAGTACAGTGCATGCATCCTTTAAAGGCAGCCATTGGCATGGGGAAAAAAAGCAGAGCCAGCCTGAGTCTGTCATTGTGCCATACTCACACAGGTACTCATTGATGGCCCTCTGCTGCATGTGCAGCTGCTGCAGCATTGCCAATGTTGAGTTCTACCTGGTGGACATGTCACAAATCAGGTGGTTTACGGCAGGTGGAATTCTGCTGAATTTCAGCCAACTGAGCGCTGGCTGTGTATGACTGCCTGAAATCGATACAGACTCTTCTGGCCTGCTTTCTAAGATCTTCCAACCCTGGGTACCTATTTAGGAAACGTTGCACCACCAAATTGAGGACATGTGCCAGGCACTTTGTCTGGCAGTCTGGCAGTCATGTTCCCCCAGCTGCAGCATACTGCCAGATTTGCTCCAGTGATGAGGAGGGAGGGGATGATGAGGTCACTGACTCCACGTGGGTGCCTGATAGGAGAGAGAGGAGGAGGAGGCACATCTCCAACGAGGCAGGATGCCCTCCAGAGGCCATCTTAAGGGCAGCCAATCGACTGCATCACACCGCAGTGTTCCGCATGTTCAGGGCGCTGCTGTCTCTGCATGTTATTCCAAAAGTTCTTTGGTGTGGGCCATTTTTCAGACGTGTACAGCAGATCGCACCGTTGCTATTTGCAACATATGTCTGAAGCGTATCTCCCGTGGCCAAAACATGAGCCGCTTGGGCACCACGTGCTTGACCAGACATATGTCGACCATACAAAAAAAAAACACACCAAAGAACAAAGCGGACCTCTCCTTGATCCTCATCAGCTGGGATCTCCATCTCCACTATACCTTCAGTCCTCTCTGAAACCTGCACTGAGAGGAATGAAGGGGTAGAATTAGGTGTGTCACAGCCAAGTACTTGCGGGCAATCTGCTATCGGTACACCAACGTCAGATTGTACCAGACAAATTTCCCTGCCCCAGCTGCTGCACCGCCGAAAGAAGTTCGCTCCAAGCCATCCACATGCCCAGCGGTTGAATGCTAGCTTGGCTAAATTGCTAGCACTTCAACTGCTGCCTTTTCAGTTGGTAGACTCTGCCCCCTTCCGTGAGTTTGTGGAATGTGCGGTTCCTCAGTGGCAGGTTCCCAAACACCACTTGTTCTCACGGAAGGCGAGTCCGGCTCTCTACCGGCATGCGGAAAGCAATGTCTTGGCCTCGCTGGACAGGGCGGTCAATGGTAAGGTGCATATTACCGCTGACTCATGGTCAAGCAGGCATGGACAGGGATGTTACCTATCTTTCACGACCCACTGGGTGACTCTGCTGGCAGCTGGGAAGGATGCAGGACAAGGTGCAGTAGTGTTGGAGGTTGTTCCGCCACCACACCTCCAAAATGCTACTACTGGTGATTCTGACACACCTCTCTCCTCCACCCCCTTCTCTTCTTCTTCCTCCATGGCCTCTTCCTGTGCTTTGTCCTCGGAACCAGCGGTGCTCCGTAGCCATTCAAGGGGCTACGCAAGTACGCAGGCAAAAAGATGCCAGGCGGTGCTTGAGCTGGTGTGCTTGGGGGACAGGAGCCACACTGGGGCAGAGATTCTTTCAGCTCTGCAGGGGCAGACTCAGAGGTGGTTGACACCACGCCAGCTTAAGCCAGGAAAGGTGGTTTCTGACAATGGCACCAACCTCCTCTCCGCCCTCCGACAGGGACAACTGACCCATGTGCCCTGTTTGGCTCACGTCCTTAACTTGGTGGTGCAGCGGTTCTTGGGCAGGTATCCGGGCTTACAGGAGGTCCTGAAGCAGGCCAGGAAACTCTGTGGACATTTCCACCGTTCATATAATGCCAGTGCTCGGCTGGCTGACCTGCAAAAGGAATACAACCTGCCCAAGAACCGCCTAATCTGTGACATGCCCACCAGGTGGAACTCTACGTTGGCCATGCTGCATCGGCTGCACACGCAGCAGAGGGCCATCAATGAGTATCTGTTGCAATATGGCACCAGGACAGGGTCAGGAGAGCTTGGATTTTTTTTCCCACACCAGTGGGCCATGATCAGGGATGCATGCACTGTCCTGGCACCATTTGAGAAGGCCACGAGGATGGTGAGCAGTGACAGTGCATGCATCAGTGACACTGTCCCTCTTGTCCACCTGTTGGAGCACATGCTGCGTGGAATAATGGACAGGGCACTTGAGGCAGAACAGAGGGAGGTAGAGGAGGACTTCCTTACCTCTCAAGGCCCCCTTTATCCAGACAGTGTTCCTGCTGGCCCGCCTATCACAAAGGAAGAGGAGGAGGAGAATTGTGTCAGCATGGAGGTGGAGCCTAGCACTCAGCATCAGCAGCAGTCTTCAAGGGATCAATTACAGTCCTAAGGCACCTATGGACTTGTACGTGGCTGGGAGGAGGTGACTGCGGATCATGTCGTCCTGAGTGACCCAGCAACTCCGGACCAAATGCCTCAGGAGGCCCTGATCGTGCAAAGCCTGCGGAAGGATCCTCGTATTCGTGCTATCAAGGAAAGGGATCATTACTGGCTGGCAACCCTCCTTGATCCACGTTACAAGGGTAAGGTTGCGGACCTTATCTTGCTGTCGCAGAGGGAGCTGAGGATGAAGCATCTTCGGGAGGCCTTGCAGAAAGGTCTGTGCAACGCGTTCCCAGAGACTGGGAGGTTACAAATTCCTGGTCCTGGACAACGTGTTGCTGAGGCTTCGGTCAGTCAAAGAAAGAGCGGTGGAGAAGGTGGCTGTCGACTCGGTCGATCGACTGACCTTCATAAAAATGAATCAGTCTTGGATCACCACCAGCTACCAAGCACCTGATGCTGATGTAACAGAATAATTTTTATGAAATGTCAGGTCCCTTCAAGACTGCCTATGCTGATGCAGAGTGACTATCCTGTTATGCTGAGTGACTATCCTCTTCCTCCTCAATGATGATGCTGATAGCATGTAAGAACATTTTTGTTTCTGGGCACTGCCACCAGTGCCTAAGGCCCAATTTTTCTGCCCCTGTTTAACAGGGGCGTGTAATTACAATTTTTGATGCAATACTTTGCAGCAGGGCTCATTCCTGCGCTCCAACTAGAATATCTGTGAGGGGTTGCAGTGTTGTGGCACCAGTGCCTAAGGCACGATATTTATGCCCCTGTTCAACAGGGGCATGTAATTACAATTCTTGATCTAATAATTCACAGCAGGGCCCATTCCTGTGCCCACCAAGAGTAACTGAGGGCTTACAGTGTTGTGGCAACACCACCACCACCAAAGGCCCAATTTTTCTGCCCCTGTTCAACAGGGGAATGTAATTACAATTCTTGATCTAATATTTCACAACTGGGCCCATTCCTGCACCCACCAAGAGTAGCTGTAAGGACTTACAGTGTTGTGGCACCAGCACCACCACCACCACCACCACCACCAAAGGCCCAATTTTTCCTACCACTGTTCAATAATGGCATGTAATTACAATTCTTGATATAATAGTTCACGGCAGGGCGTTCCAGCGCCCACCAAGAGTAACAGTTACAGTTACAGTGTTGTGGCAACACCAACACCTAAGGGCAGAGTATATACGGAAGACCCCTACTTTCAAACATCTAACTTACAAACGACTCCTACTTGCAAACGGAAGGAGACAACAGGAAGTGAGAGGAAATCTACCCCTAGGAAGGGAAATTCTCTCCTGTAAGAGTTAATATGGGAAAAAGGTGTCTCCTCTCCACTGATGCTTTATCACCAATCCTTGTTTCACTAAAAAACCCTAATTTTCAAAAAACATTTGTCATTGGGACAGAAAGTGAGGTGAAATGTTCTGAACAGGTCCACGGACAACAAAACAAATGATACAGGGGTGATAACCCTTCCCTATGTTTTCCAAAAAGCTTAAAAATAGATTTTTTGGCTGGAGCTACACTTTAAAAATGTTCCAGTTCAAAATTACAAACAGATTCTACGTAACAACAAACCTACAGTCCCTGTCTTCTTTGCACCGCCTGTATACTGCTGTTCAGAGTATATAGAGCCTGGGGGCCCCACGCCTTTCCTTTTTTTCATTTGGGTGCGGGATTCCCCTTAATATCCATACAAGACCCAAAGGGGCTAGTAATGGGCTGGGGGGGGTACCCATGCCATTTTTCTCAATGATTTTCATCCATATTCCTGGGACCAGACATTACATTAAAGCCGCAAGCAGTTTTAAATTACTTTTTTTCCTTTAGAAATTTCATTTTGTGCAGGGACAGTTCTAAACACGGGAAACACGTGCCACTTCACAGGCATACTATAGACACCCCCCAGGTACGATATTTAAAAAATATTCCACTTTAAGCATCATTAAAATCACTGCTCCCCAAAAAACTGCAGTTTTAAAAACTTTTTTTTGCATTGATACATGTCCCATGGGGCAGGACCCGGGTCCCCAAACCCTTTTTAGGACAATAACTTACATATTAGCTTTCATAATTAGCACTTTTGATTTCGAACGTTCGAGTCCCATAGACTTTAATAGGGTTCTAAAGTTCGCCCAAACTTTCGGTCCGTTTGCAGGTTCTGGTCCGAACCGGGGGTGTTCGGCTCATCCCTAGTTACCAGCAATTTGGTGGGGAAGCCCCAGCGATAAACAACCTTCCGGTCTCGAAGAATAGTAGTGATGGGGGAGAATTCTTTCCTCAGTTTAGATGTTGCGGCAGAGAGGTCCTGGTATAGAGCTACACCAGCATATGGAGGAGGGAGGGAGCGAGAGGTTCTTGCCACTCTTAGTAGGCGCTCCTTAATGTGGTAGAAGTGGACCCGAGTTAGGACGTCCCTAGGGACGGTGTCGGGTAAATGCGCTGGTTTGGGAATCCTGTGAGCTCTGTCCATCAATAAGTCTCTAGGTGAGAGATCATGGATGAGTTTCAAGAATAATTGTTGTAGGTAGGGCATGAGGTCTTGTGGTTTTACAGCTTCAGGAACCCCTCTTATTTTAATATTGTTGCGACAGGAGCTAAATCCGCCACTTTTAATTGTAGTTGGCGGATCGTGTCTGCTTGTTCTTCATGCGCATCTACCATTTCATCATGAGCTTTATTGAACATTCCTAACTGGGATTCTATATGATCTGTGCAATCTTCAATACCATCAATCCTGCTGGCAAGATGGGACACAGAGGAGCGCAGCTCATTCTGTAATCCTATTTTAAGGGAGAGTAACATAGCTTTAAGTGTGCTTTATAAAGCAGGTGCATCTGAGGCTGGGAAAGCAGCTAGGGGGGCTGTGTGGTATGCTAACAAGCCTGCCTGCGAATCCTGCCTGTCTGTCCAGTGATGTTTTTTTTTGCAGAGGGCTGTTTATGAGGAGAGAACTAAGGAGAATCTGCTGCTCTCTTACCTTGAAAAAGAAAAAAATTAGGGCACACCGACCTAGTGCATTACCACATATAAAAGTTTTATTTAAAATTAGAATAAAAGCAATGGTCCTACTCAAAAACGAGCTTAGGTAAAAAGCTTTTCTGGCAATCAAGCTGGATCTCTCGACACCTGCAAGCAGGACTTGATGACAAGAGGATCGAACGGTACCCCAAACAGCTGAACGGCTGACACGTTTCTGGGGCGCACCTCTTTCTTCAGAGCCTAGGCGGTCTGTGAAGAAAGGGGGGCTCCCCAGAAATGCGTCAGCCATTCAGCTGTTTGGGGTACCATTCGATCCTCTTGTCATCAAGTCCTTGTCGAGAGATCCAGTTTGATTGCCATAAAAGCTTTTTACCTAAGCTTGTTTGTGAGTAGGACCATTGCTTTTATTCTAATTTTAAATAAAACTTTTATATGTGGTAATGCACTAGGTCGGTGCGCCCTCCTTTTTTTTTTTTTTTTCTTTTTAGCCACATGAACACCCATTGTTCTGAGGAGGGCTGCAAGACTATAGACCTTTCCCTAAACTAAAGACTGGACTACACTACCTGTGTCTAGCGAAACACCGGAGCGCAGGAGATTTTTGTTCTGCTCTCTTACCTCGATCAGTTATGGGAGAGCTGTCAGTCTGCAGTGCTTTCAGTTCCAGTGCGTTCCAGTTCCAGAAAAAAAAGTAGAACATGCTGCCTTTTACCTGCACTGGACTGTACTGGAACGCTGTAAAACGCATCAAGAACGCACCTAAATGCACCAAAAATGCACTGGAACACAATTGTCTCTATTTAGTGCTAGTTCACACCAGACGCAGTTCCGTTCAGTTCCGTGTGCTTTTTTTCTGCACTAAAAATGCATGCACAGTGTTTTCCATGTATTCCAATGGCTCTAGTTCACACCAGTGCAGTCAGTTCCAGTCAGTTTCCGGTCAATTTCCGGTGCAGAAACTGACCAGAAACTGACCGGAAATGACTGTATTGGTGCATATAAAACCGGAACTGCATCTGGTGTGAACTGACCCTTAAGGTTAAGAAAAAAGTGGGGTGAAAAAAAGCACCGGGCTGCATCTAAAAAGTACCAAAAACGCACTGGAACGCATCAAAACACGTCAAAAACGCGCATGCAAAAAAGCACCTGGGACGCATCCGGATTGCGTTTTTATGGTGTGAACTGGCCCTTACAGAGAGTAGACTGTCAGAGGACTTGAGGGCTGAAGCTGGAACTAGTCTAGAAAAAAACGAAAAAGCAACCCAAGAAAAAACACAAACTATCTTCTGTCATTGAGGACTCCACTCTAGAATCCACTAATGGGGAAACAGACATTACATCACAGGAATCTCTGCTTGATAACCTCACAATCCAACAAGAGACCCCGAAGAGGAAGAAGCACAAAATGAAACATCATGATAATGTGTTAGCTGCAAGTGATGATGGTGCTTACCTTTTTGTGGACAGAGGTTTTCTGCTTGCTGACAGCCAGGAGTTTGCAGAACCAAAAGCCAGAAAGAAACGGAAACAATAATTATTCAGATTTTAGGAATTTGTAAAATTCTATTTTCTTATTGATATATTTTAATGCTGACTGAATGTTGTGTCAACGAAAAAAAAAAAAAAATATCAATTAGAATGCATATTCTCTCATGAACATTTTTGAAATATTTAATATGAACTTAATATGAACTTTTATTTCAATATTTGTCATTTTTGTGCGAGAATCAAGAAGTCTGCGTGATTATTACTCATTGTGCTTCAGCCACATCACATTTAGTGGGACATGTAATGTGGAGTTTCCACAGTCAACACTGCTCCTCAGATGATAAAAAGCATTTTCTTGTTATGAAAGATCATTAGTGGAATAGACTCTTCTGTTATTAAACTTGCTTATTCAGGCACTTCAAAGAGAAATGGTGAATGCATAGCAACCTCAAAATTCACTTTCCTGAATTAATGTGCAATATGGGTGAATTCTGATTAAGGTAGTTACTGTGCTTTGAACCATCCTTTTTGCCTTGTTGAATGAGCCTGTTGGGGTCCAGACTCCACTTGTGTTCATTCTGTAATTAAAGCGGTGTTCCAGACGCAATTTTTTTTTTTTTTTAAGTCAGCAACTGCAAACACTGTAGCTGCTGACTTTTAACAAGGAAACTTGCCTTTCCAGGGACCCCCCCCCCCGAGGCCTATCCGACCATCGGATTGGGTGCCGGTGCCGCCATTCCAACTAAGGAAAACCGGCAGTGGAACCTTGCGGCTTCACTGCCCGTTTCCTACTGCGCATGCACAATTTGCTTTTCTCTATTCTCTATTCTATTTTGATTTTCTCTATTAGCTTTTAGAGGATCCCTAAAAACCCTCCTCTTCAGAGAAGCCTATCCCACCCACACCTAACAACTATATTTCCATTCGGTCCACCTGATCATCCCCCACAGCTAATACCCTTTGTTTCATGTGACCCTCCCTTCTAGACTGTAAGCTCTAACGAGCAGGGCCCTCTGATCCCTCTGTATTGAATTGTATTGTGATTGTACTGTCTTCCCTGATGTTGTAAAGCGCTGCGCAAACTGTTGGCGCTATATAAATCCTGTATAATAACAATATGAATAATAATTTGCGTGGCGCTTTGTGAATGGCCAGCTGTCTTTTGGGACACTCACAGGTCCCAGAAGACAGTGGGGGGTCATCATTTCTGGCGAGGGAGGAAGTGAACTCTGAGCTCCGCGGTATAGGAAGTGGCAGATTAGGACGACAGCCTAGCAACAGGGTCTTTCTGGTAAGTATTTTTTTTTCTCTCCTAATGTGTTTTAATATGTTTAAAGGAGACTGCTAATGTGAATTTTTTTTTTTAGGGTGGACCTCCGCTTTAAAGTGGCCATAGACAGACTTATCGCTTTGGCATAATTATTCTGGTGCCATTAAAAGATCTTGCAGTGGACAAGAAAGCAGCTTCCCTTTAAGATAATAAAGGGATTAGCAGGCCTTTTATGGGGTTAAAGCCTTTTACACAATAGTACACATATGTCAATCACAAGGCCCGCCAGGACTTGTCATGTGGCCCTCACACCCAGTTTTGCAGCTGGAGCGTGGTGGAATTCCATTCTGCCACCTCCAGCTCTTACCTGTAAACACAGAAGGCTTCTGTGTTTACAAGGACAGCTTTTCTCTCAGCAGCTCCTGGATCTAACAGATCCCTGTACTCACTCACAACAGGGACAAATCTCCACAATCTAAGAGGGAGAATGATCTTTCTGCAAGGCGAGGCATAGCCGCCTACACAAGGAGGAACTAAAGTTGAATATACAGGTAAGAGAGAGTAGAGATGCAAGGAAGCTGGGGTTGGTATAGCACACTGTGCGTAGCGCACCCCTGAACTCTGTACGTAACAAACTCCTGAACCCTACACTCAAGATACAACCGGCCTCTTGAAGGCAACTATTACGGATGATGCGGCCTGTGGTGAAATTGAGTTTGACACCCCTGCACTAGTAGATATTTTTCATTCAATCCAGCAGAGCTGAATGAAAAAAAAAAAAACTTGACAGCTCAGGAGGAGCCGCTGTACTAACTATCTTAAGGTTATTACAGTGATCTCTCCTGCTCTTCTATTGTGTTCTGACCGGGGGGTGGCCACCCCACCATTGGCTGGGAGCGCTGATCGGGAGCCGATCGGCAGACCTTTTTTAGTCATGCCCTTTCAACAGAACCCGCCCGAATGGCCAGATTCTGTCAGACCAACTCCAGTACACACGGGCCGAACGGTTTCTGTTGAACCTGCCGATGCCGCCCGACATTCGATGTGTACTAGGCAAGCAGTAACAGGAGCTTGTAGAGTGGGCTGGGAATTACAGAATGGTTTCTCAAAACTTTGCAAATCTGCTCCACCAAGTTCTCATTGATCCCCTTCTCTGCAAAAATCTTCAAAGCACCTCTACCATTTCTACATCCGCTGCTAGTTTTCTTCACCTTTTACATGCAGGGCAAGTGGTCCAGCAAAACTGGACTGGGATGTATGGGGATGACCTATACAGCTGCAAGGTGTGATTGAGCAATTGCAGACATTGTGGTTGATTTCCTAAAGGCAAATATACTGTTCATTCTGCAAGGGAAATTTTCCACATAGTTTAGTGAATAGTGTGAACCTCTGCTGTCTTCCACCATCCAATCAATGTGCAAGCAAAAAATTTTTATTTTTTTTTCCTCTTTATTGTTTTTGCAGATTGAAATTTCACTGCATTCACTAAGCTCTGGGAAAAGTCCCCTTGCAAAATGAACAGACAATTTGCTTTTAGTAGATTAACCCCAGTATGAGCTGATTTTTTATTTTTTTTCCAAACAATTAAAATCCTGTAAATAAAAGATAACTATTGTAAGAAATCCTGGTTTATATTATAATTTGCCCCAACTGCTGTCAGAATTGCTGGATAGCTTGGTTCTCCTGTAAAAGGGGAGAGAAATTTAAATTAAGCAATATTAAGTTAAAAAAATACTGAATAATAATATATGGGATTATGTTTGTGTAAAATGTATTTACTGGTGGACTTTAAAGTGGTATTAACTACTTCCTGCCTGCACTATAGCCAAAAGACTTCTGCAGCATAGGCTTCCAGTACTGGGAGGGCATCCATAGATGTCCTCCTAGAACCCCGCCCCCTGGATGCCCTGTGACTGCAATGATAGTGGCCCTTTACCATGTGATCAGCTCTGTTCAATCACAGATCATCATATGTAAACAGACTTGCCGGTTATCAGCAATCCTTTCCTCACACGCTGTGTCTGTGTGAGGAAAGGATTGGCAATAACGGCAAGCCTCTCAGCACATGGTTTATACTGATTATCAGTGCCGCACATCAGTGAAGAAGAATTACTATATACATTTTTTATTTTTTTTGGTCTTTGTTTAGCAAAAAATACAAAATAAACATTAGTGATTAAAGACCACCAAAAGAAAGCTCTATCTTTCTCAAAATAATTGTAAAAATTGTAAAAATGTCATATAGGTACAGTGTTGCATGACTGCGCAATTGTCATTCAAAGTCTGACAGCGCTGAAATTTGGCCTGGGCAGGAAGGGGTTAAAAGTGGCCGCTATTGAAGTAGTTAAACCCATACCCAAAAAATATATTGTAGCTTACCAATCTTTAGATCTGGTGGCTGGATTTGTTTTTTAGGCTTTTTCCCTTGTTTTCACCTGGTGATTTGGCCAGTAGGGATGGGCTATCTGTTCGAGTCAAACATGAGTTTGACTCAAACATCGGCTGTTCGATCGTTCGTCGAAGATCGAACATTATGGGCCGTTCGCGCCAAATTCGAGTGGCACGTCACGGCCCATAATGCACTGCGTCATCGCAGTGCATTGCTGGCTGATGATTGGCCAAGCATGCACTATGACCCGCATGCTTTGGCCAATCACAGCGCCGTCAGCGAAGAGATCCATAATTGGCCAAAGGCAGGCTGCCTTTGGCCAATTATGGCTCAGGGGGTTAAGTCCACGCCCCACACTATATAAGGCCGCCTGCACGTCGGCCGTGTGTAGTGTGTTGGTGGCGTTGTTGAGAGCGAGAGACAGAGAGAGAGTCATTTCATTTAGTTTGAGCAGGCAGGCGATTCAGTTAGCTGCAGTGTATTTAGTATATATATATGCATCCCGGTTTTGTATATATATATATATGGTCTGCAGTGAGATCTAGCTAAACTGGATACAGTGTATATATATATATATATATATATATATATATATATATATATATATATATACTGTCTCCAGTTTAGCTAGATCTCACTGCAGACCATTCCTGGTGTACTGTTGCTAATATACTTCAGGCAGGCAGGCGAGACAGTTGGCTGCAGTGTATTTAGTATATATATGCATCCCGGTTTTGTATATATATATATATATATATATATATATATATATATATATATATATATAACTGTTTCCAGTTTAGCTAGATCTCACTGCA
Organism: Rana muscosa; assembly: GCA_029206835.1. Lineage (NCBI taxonomy): Eukaryota > Metazoa > Chordata > Amphibia > Anura > Ranidae > Rana > Rana muscosa. The sequence goes on along the minus strand of CM055122.1, from coordinate 188,741,441 downwards.
GGCCAATCCTGGTGTACTGTTGCTAATATACTTCAGGCAGGCAGGCAGGCGAGACAGTTAGCTGCAGTGTATTTAGTGTATATATATATATATATATATATATATACATCCCTGCTTTGTATATATATATATATATATATATATATATATATTGTGACAGCAGGAAGGTAAAGTCACCTGGTTGCATCCAGGGGGGTAGGTATATTTCTCCCAGATTCAGGCTTTATGCCGACTTATACAACTAGGGAGAGAGTTGATGAAGCCCAGCTGAGGCTAGTGGGCTCATGGATGATTCATACCTCTAGGGAGAGGGCTGGGCGTCGTGCAGGCAGGGAGTTGATGAGACCAGCTGAAGCTTGTCAGCTCGTTTAAGGCCTCTATACAAACTCCCAGATTCATTAGGTGTTTGCTCATGCCTGGACCTAGACCTGTGTGGACTGTCTAGGGAGAGTGAACCCCTGTGCGGTGAGACAAAGCCTGTGTGGCTATTTGTTTGGACATTTACTAAACCAGGGACTTAGGGACTAGGACAGCACCAGGCTGATCCCAGTTGTTAGTTAGGAAACCTGCATGTTTAGTCAGAGGTCAAGCTGACCAGGGTTTATTTTGTTTATGTTTCTTTTTGCTTTGCTGTGTTTTTGTCACTGTAAATAGAGAAATAAACCGCACCTTTTTGATCTTGAAAACCACAACCTCCGTCTGCTGGGCCTGTTTTTGTGTGGGGAGCCCATCCAGGGGATCACACACACCAGCTGCCGAGCTAACCCCCCCACAGTTGGTGGAGAATACAGGCAGTTTTTTTTTTAAGCCAGCATGGAGGAGATACTGAAACAGCTGGCTCTAGCAAATGCCAATCAACAGCAGACAAATGCAGGTTTGCAAAAGAGCCTTGCAGCTCAACAACAGAGCTTCGCAGCCCAGCAGCAAGCTCATCAACAGAGCCTTGCAGCCCAGCAGCAATCTGAGGCCCGCTTCATAGACCTGTTACAGAAGCAAGAGCAGAGACTACAACAAATGGAAGCAGTAATGCAGCAACGTCCGCAGACCAGTGAGGAAAGCCGTCCCACTAATACCGCGTCCTTTGGGGTGAGTCGTTTATTGACAAAAATGACTGGAGAGGATGATCCAGAGGTATTTTTGACCACATTTGAAAGGACTGCTGAAAGAGAAAAGTGGCCTGAGGAGCAGTGGGCTGGACTGGTGGCTCCTCTGTTAACTGGTGAATCGCAGAAGGCTTACTATGACCTAGAGCCTGACCAAGCAAAAGACTATGTGATGCTAAAAGCTGAAATATTGGCAAGGCTGGGTGTCACCCTGGCTGTCCGGGCTCAGCGTGTGCATAACTGGACTTTCCAGCTTGGAAAACCCCCCAGGTCTCAAATGTATGATCTCATTCACCTGAGCAGGAAGTGGCTACAGCCAGAGACTTTGTCCACACCAGAGATTGTGGAACGTGTTGTAATGGATCGGTTTTTGAGAGCTCTTCCTACTGCCATCCAAAAGTGGGTAAGCCATGGAGACCCAGAGACGGCCGGTGGTCTTGTGGATCGTGTAGAGAAATACTTGGCTACAGAGAACCTGACGGCCTCTTCCAGAGACTCTCGGACTTTCCACCCTAAGACCAGACCATCCCCAGGGGCGGATAAGAGGATTCCAAGGGGTGAGGGTGGAGAGAGTGAGAGGGTGGGAGCTCTACCCAAAGTTTGGCGAGAACAGCCTGGGAAGTCAGGGGCTCAAGAGGCAGCCAAAAGGATTGTTTGCTACCGCTGCCGGCAAGCGGGACATATTGCAGCAAATTGCCCAGTTGTGGAGGAACCCATGCAATGTGACTTTCTGACGGACCGACGTCAGTCGCTGTGTGCGACAGTCGCATGCACTGCCATTCGGGGAACTGAGAAACATTTATGCAAAATGTGTATTAATGGTAGAAATGTTGTGGTATTGCTGGATTCAGGTAGCCTTGTGACCCTGATAAAAGCTGAATTAGTTAAAACAGAGGTCTCTGGGAATAGCAAGGTAGCTGTTATTTGTGTGCATGGGGACACCCGAGAGTATCCAGTGACTACAGTGTGTTTCGAGACCCCCAAAGGTACCCTCTCTCATCCAGTGGGGTTAGTATCTCAATTACCGCATGATGCCATTGTGGGAAGGGATTTTCCGAAGTTCTGGGAACTGTGGGATGATCCTGAGCCCCCCACTGGTGCCCCTATGTACCAGGAATGTGATAGCCAGAACTCCTCTGAGAGTGGTGAGGACTCTCCAGAATTTCCCTTGTCAGTATTGGCAGGGGAGACTCAAGAAACTGGAGAGGAGCCCACCTCCTCAGACGAAAACCTACCGTCTGTGGAGTTTTCTGATCTTGAGGTTCACAGGGAAAATTTTGCCACAGAACAGTTAAAAGACCCCACCCTAATAAAGGCACGGGAAAACGTAGTGGAAATAGATGGCGAGTTAGTGAACCCAGATAATACCTGCACTTACCCATACTTCAGCGTAGAGAAGGACCTACTGTATCGGGTGGCAAAAAGGGCAGAAGAAACCGTTGAGCAGCTTGTGGTGCCCAAACCTTACAGGAAGTTGGTGTTGGAGTTGGCCCATGGGCACATTCTTGGAGGTCATCTGGGGACAGAGAAAACCCGAGAGAGGGTATTACAGAGATTCTATTGGCCTGGGGTGATGAAGGACATAGAAAATTATTGTTCCTCCTGCCCTGTGTGTCAGAGGTCGGCCCCGATGCCACATTTCCGTAGCCCGCTGGTCCCTCTACCCATCATTGAGGTCCCGTTTGAGAGAATCGCAATGGATTTGGTAGGTCCTATAATCAAGTCCGCTAGGGGGCACCAGTACATATTGGTTATAATGGACTATGCCACCCATTATCCAGAAGCGATCCCTCTCAGAAATACCTCGGCCAAAACCATAGCCAAAGAGCTATCTCTTGTTTTTAGCCGGGTGGGTATTTGTAAAGAACTGCTTACGGACCAAGGTACACCCTTTATGTCCCGGGTTATGAAAGAGCTGTGTAAATTGTTCAAAGTGACGCAATTGCGTACATCTGTGTATCACCCCCAAACCGATGGGCTGGTTGAAAGATTCAACAAAACCCTAAAACAAATGTTGAAGAAAGTGGTGGATAGAGATGGAAAGGATTGGGACTGTCTACTTCCTTATTTGATGTTTGCTATTAGGGAGGTGCCCCAATCCTCTACGGGATTCTCCCCCTTTGAGTTACTGTATGGGAGACACCCAAGAGGGCTGTTGGATATTGCCAAGGAAACTTGGGAAAGTGAGAGTTCTCCCCACAGGAGTGTGATTGAGCATGTCGCCCTGATGCAAGATCGAATTGCACAGGTAATGCCCATCGTGAAGGAACATTTGGCCCAAGCGCAGTTGGCACAGCAGAGAGTGTACAACCGTGGAGCCAAGACCCGTACCTTTTCCCCGGGGGATAGGATATTGGTACTTGTCCCTACGGTTGAAAGTAAATTCCTTGCCAAATGGCAAGGCCCCTACGAGATAATGGAAAAAGTGAGCGAAGTGAATTACAAGGTCAGACAACCAGGAAGGCGAAAGCCCGAACAGATCTATCACGTTAATCTGTTGAAAGCCTGGAGGGATAGAGAGTCCCTAGTCGCAGAAACTTGGTCACCAGCTCAAACTGGTTGCGTGATTCCGGAGGTTGGAATAGCAGCCACCTTGTCACAACCCCAACAACAGGAGGTTAAGGAGTTTGTGCTTCGCAACAAGGAGGTGTTCTCTGAGCTGCCGGGACAAACATCTGGGGTAGAGCATGATATTATTACCCCGCCCGGTGAAAGGGTGAAGTTAAAACCCTATCGGATCCCAGAGGCCCGACGGGAGGCAATACGGGAGGAAGTACAGAAAATGCTGAACTTAGGGGTGATAGAGGAGTCCCAAAGTGATTGGTCTAGTCCCATTGTGCTGGTGCCTAAACCGGATGGGAGCTGGCGATTTTGTAACGATTTTCGTCAGTTGAACAAAGTTACAAAATTTGACACCTACCCCATGCCACGTATAGATGAGTTGATCGACCGGCTGGGAACAGCCCGATACATGACGACTCTTGACCTCACAAAAGGGTATTGGCAAATTCCCCTGGCCAAGTCGGCCAAAGAGAAAACCGCATTTGTAACCCCAGACGGGGCGTTCCAATATAAGAGAATGCCGTTCGGGTTACAGAATGCGCCGGCCACATTCCAGCGGAAAATGGACCAGATACTGAGGCCCCATCGGAAGTATGCTGCGGCTTACCTGGATGACGTAATTGTCCATAGCACAGATTGGGCCTCACATCTGCCAAAAGTGCAAGCAGTCCTAGACTCTATCCGGGAAGCGGGGTTTACGGCTAACCCCAAGAAGTGTACCATTGGGCAGGAGGAGGCCAAATATCTTGGGTACACCATTGGGAGGGGAGTAATAAAACCCCAACTCAACAAAGTCGAGGCCATCCAGAGTTGGCCACGTCCCAACAGCAAGAAGCAGGTACGAGCCTTTCTGGGAATAGCGGGGTATTATCGGCGCTTCATTCCCCACTTTGCTTCTAAGGCTGTGCCCCTAACCAACCTGACGAAAGGGAAAGGGTCGGTCATGATTAAATGGACCCCTGAGGCTGAGGCAGCATTCCAATTCTTGAAACAAGCCTTATGTAGCCAGCCAGTGTTGTACTCACCCGACTTCTCTAAAGACTTTGTCGTACAAAGTGATGCGTCAGATGTGGGGTTAGGAGCAGTATTGTCCCAGGTCTGGAACGGGGAAGAGCACCCAGTCATTTACCTCAGCAGGAAATTGAAGTCCCATGAGGTAAATTACGCCACGGTTGAAAAGGAGTGTTTAGCGGTGAAGTGGGCTCTAGATTCCCTTCGGTACTATCTGCTAGGTAGGCACTTTGACATGGTTACGGATCACGCTCCGTTAAAGTGGATGGCTCAAAACAAGGAGACAAATAGAAGAGTGAATAGGTGGTTCCTGGCCCTACAGGAATTCAACTTCACAGTAAAGCATCGCCCTGGCGTTCAAATGGGGAATGTGGATGCTTTGTCTCGAGTACATGAATGCCTGATTGCTGGTGTTCCAACCCCAAGGTTAAAACAAGAGGGGGGGGGTATGTGACAGCAGGAAGGTAAAGTCACCTGGTTGCATCCAGGGGGGTAGGTATATTTCTCCCAGATTCAGGCTTTATGCCGACTTATACAACTAGGGAGAGAGTTGATGAAGCCCAGCTGAGGCTAGTGGGCTCATGGATGATTCATACCTCTAGGGAGAGGGCTGGGCGTCGTGCAGGCAGGGAGTTGATGAGACCAGCTGAAGCTTGTCAGCTCGTTTAAGGCCTCTATAAAAACTCCCAGATTCATTAGGTGTTTGCTCATGCCTGGACCCAGACCTGTGTGGACTGTCTAGGGAGAGTGAACCCCTGTGCGGTGAGACAAAGCCTGTGTGGCTATTTGTTTGGACATTTACTAAACCAGGGACTTAGGGACTAGGACAGCACCAGGCTGATCCCAGTTGTTAGTTAGGAAACCTGCATGTTTAGTCAGAGGTCAAGCTGACCAGGGTTTATTTTGTTTATGTTTCTTTTTGCTTTGCTGTGTTTTTGTCACTGTAAATAGAGAAATAAACCGCACCTTTTTGATCTTGAAAACCACAACCTCCGTCTGCTGGGCCTGTTTTTGTGTGGGGAGCCCATCCAGGGGATCACACACACCCGCTGCCGAGCTAACCCCCCCACAATATATATATATACACTGTATACAGTTTAGCTTCATCTCACTGCAGACCGTTCCTGGTATACTGTTTCTAATATACTTCAGGCAGGCAGTTGATTCAGCTAGCTGCAGTGCAATATATATATATATATATATATATATACAAGCTTGTATATATATAGTCTAGCCAAGCCTATACCTGACTGTAGGCCATTCCTGGAGTACGTGTTCAAAGACACTTTCAGGCAGGCAGGCAGGTGACTCAGTGAGCTGCAGTTCTTAAAATATATATCCACTGCATTGTAGTCCAGCCAAGCCTATACCTGACTGTAGGCCACTTCTGGTGTACGTGTTCAAAGACACTTTCAGGCAGGCAGGTGACTCAGTGAGCTGCAGTTCATTTAATATATATATATATGTATATATATATACAGGCTTTTGTGTGTGTGTGTATATATATATATATATATATATATATAGTCTAGCCAAGCCTATACCTGACTGTAGGCCATTCCTGGAGTGAGTGTTCAAAGACACTTTAAGGCAGGCAGGCAGGCAGGTGACTCAGTGAGCTGCAGTTAATAAAATATATATCCACTGCATTGTAGTCCAGCCAAGCCTATACCTGACTGTAGGCCATTCCTGGTGTACTGTTTTTAGTTAACTTCAGGCATTGTTTTGCTAATCGAATTGTACAGTATGTCTGGAAGGCCACCAAGTAGAGGCGAACGCTCACAGGCCACTAAAAGAGGGCAAGCAGGCTCTGTGTCTACAGCCAACAGTGCTGGTCATGGACACGGTGCATCCTCAGCACGTGGCCGTAGGGCACGCTTGTCCTTTTTTTCGACAGCTGGCCGTGGTGAGCCACAACATGCAGAAGAGTTGGTAGAGTGGATGACCAAGCCGTCCTCATCCTCCTCATCCTCTGTCACCCAGGCTTAGGGTACTTTGTCTGCCAATGCAGCTGCCAATGCGGTCTCTTCCATCGGCTCAATGTCATCAGTCACTCCTTCCCTAGCCCCACCATCATGCCCTGAGGAGTCCCCTGAACTGTTCGACCACAGTGTAGGGTACATGCTGCAGGAGGATGCGCAGTGTTTTGAAGGCTCTGATGATGGTACCCAGGATGAGGATGAAAGCAGTAACGTAAGCCCAGAGAGAGGGGGTGCCCAAGAAGGACAAGAAACTGGCAGTCATGTTTCCCCAGCTGCAGCATACTGCCAGGTTTGCTCCAGTGGCGAGGAGGGAGGGGATGATGAGGTCACTGACTCCAAGTGGGTGCCTGATAGAAGAGAGGAGGAGGAGGCACATCTCCAACGAGGCAGGATGCCCTCCAGGAGCCAGCTTAAGGGCAGCCAACCGGCCGCAACATACTGCAGAGCTCCGCATGTGCAGGGCGCTGCTGACTCCACACGTTTTTCCAAAAGTTCTTCGGTGTGGGCCTTTTTTGAGATGTGTGCAGCAAATCGCACCATCTGAAATGTATCAATCGTGGCCAAAACAGCAGCCGCTTGGGCACCACATGCTCGATCAGACATATGTCGACCTCCCATGCAGTCCGTTGGCAACACTACTTAAAAGACCCACACCAAAGAACAAGGCGGACCTCTCCTTGCTCCTCATCAGCTGGGATCTCCAACTCCACTATACCTTCAGTCCTCTCAGAAACCTGCACTGAGAGGAATGAAGGTGTAGAATTAGGTGTGCCAAGTAGTTGCGTGCAATCTGCTATCGCTACACCAACGTCCGATTGTAGCAGGCAAATTTCCCTACCCCAGTTGCTAAACCGGCGAAAGAAATTAGTTCCCAGCCATCCACATGCCCAGCGGCAGAATGCTAGCTTGGCTAAATTTCTAGCACTCCAACTGCTGACTTTTCAGCTGGTAGACGCTGCCCTCTTTCGTGAATTTATGGAAAAACGCCAATTTTTTTCACGGAAGGCGATTCCGCCTCTCTACCGGCATGTGGAAGGCCATTTCTTGGCCTCGTTGAACAGGGCGGTCAGCGGTAAGGTGCATATTACCGCTGACTCATGGTCCAGCAGGCATGGACAGGGATGTTACCTTTCTTTCACGGTGCACTGGGTAACTCTCATGGCAGCTGGGAAGGATGCAGGACAGGGTTCAGTATCATCCTGTCACAATTTGAGGAGACCATGAGGATGGTATGCAGTGACAGTGCATGGATCAGTGATACTGTCCCTCTTGTCTACCTGTTGGAGCACACGCTGCGTGGAATAAGAGGGAGGAAGAGGGGGATTTCCTTACCTCTCAAGGTCCCCTTTATCCAGACAGAATTCCTGCGGGCCCGCTGATCTCACAGGAAGAGGAGGAGGAGGATGAGGATTGTGTCAGCATGGAGGTGGAGCCTAGAACTCAGCATCAGCAGCAGTCTTCAAGGGATCGTTTTCAGTCCCCAGAAACCCATGGACTTGTACGTGGCTGGAAGGAGGTGGCTCTGGATCATGTAGTCCTTAGTGACCCAGAGGACTATGGACCGAATGCCTCGGCAAACCTACGCTGCATGGCCTCCCTGATCCTGTAAAGCCTGCGAAAGGACCCTTGGATTTGTGGTATCAAGGAAAGGGATCATTACTGGCTGGCAACTCTTCTTGATCCACGTTACAAGGGTAAGGTTCCGGAACTTATCCAGTTGTCGCAGAGGGAGAAGAGGATGAAACATCTTCGGGAGGCCTTGCAGAAAGGTTTTTGCAACGCGTTTCCAGAGCCTGGGAAGTTACAAATTCCTGGTCCTGGACAACGTGTTGCTGAGGCTTCGGTCAGTCACAGAAGGAGTGGTGGAGAAGGTGGCCATCTGACCGATGCGTTCAGACAATTTTTTTAGTCTGCAGCCCCAAGGTCTGATCAGTTCCAGCAACCATCGCCAGCATCTGATTTACATGGTGCAGGAATACCTAGGGGCAAGATCAGACTTGGAGACCTTTCCAAAAAAAAATCCACTGGGTTACTGGGTCTTGAGGATGGGTCACTGGCCAGAGCTTGCACAGTATGCAATTGAGCTACTGGCCTGTCCTGCATCCAGAGTTCTTTCGGAACGCACATTCAGTGCTGCTGGAGGCTTTGTAACTGATCACAGGGTGCGCCTGTCCACCGACTCGGTTGATCGACTCACCTTCATAAAAATGAATCAGTCTCGGATCACCAGCTACCAAGCACCTGATGCTGATGTAACCGATGATTTTTTTTATGAAGGTGAGATCCCTTCAAGACTGCCTATGCTGATGCTGAGTGACTATCTTGTCATGCTGAGTGACTATCCTATTCCTCCTCAATGTTCATGTTGATAGCTTCTAAGAACATTTTTGGTTCTGGGCACCACCACCAGTGGCTAAGGCCCAATCTTTCTGCCCCTGTTTAACAGGGGCGTGTAATTACAATTTTTGCTTTAATATTTTGTAGTAGGGCTCATTCCTGCGCTCAACTAGAGTATCTGTGAGGGGTTGCAGTGTTGTGGCACCAGCACCAGTGTCTAAGGCCCAATTTTTCTGCCCCTGGTTAACAGGGGCGTGTATTTAAAAAATGTTATCTAATATTTCACAGCATTTTGTAGTAGGGCTCATTCCTGCGCCCACCAAGAGTAACTGTGAGGGCTTACAGTGTTCTGGTACCACCAACACCTAAGGCCCAAATTTCTGCAGAGTATATAGGGCAGGTCATATAGCATATACAGGCGGTCCCCTACTTTCAAAAATATGACTTACAAACGACTCCTACTTACAAACAGAGGGAGACAAGAGGAAGTGAGAGGAAATCTACCCCTAGGAAGGGAAATTCTCTCCTGTAAGAGTTAATATGGGAATAAGGTGTCTCCTCCACTGATTTATCACCAATCCTTGTTTCCCTTAAAAACCTCAAACTTTCTAAATCCAATTGTCATCGGGACAGAAAGTGAGGTGAAATCTTCTGAACAGGGGCACAGACAGCAAAACAAATGTTACATGGGTGATAACCCTTCCCTATGTCTTCCAAAAAGCTTTAAAATAGATTTTGGGCTGGAGCTACACTTCTAAAATGTACCTATTCCAAATTACAAACAGATTCAACTTAAGAACAAACCTACAGTCCCTGTCTTGTTTGGACCGCCTGTATTCTGCTGTTCAGAGTATATAGGGCCTGGGGGCCCCACGCCTTTTCTTTTTTTAATTTGGGTGCAGGGTTCCTCCTAATATCCATACAAGACCCAAAGGGCCTGGTAATATGCTCGGGGGGGTACCCATGCCGTTTTTCTCAATGATTTTCATCCATATTGCCGGGACCTGACATTACATTAGAGCTGCAAGCAGTTTTAAATTCCTTTTATTCCTTTAGAAATTTCATTTTCTGCAGGGACTGTTCTAAACACGGGAAACACACGCCACTTTACAGGCATACTATAGACATCCTCCAGGTACGATATTTAAGGGAATATTTCACTGTTATTTTTTCACTTTAAGCATCATTAAATTCGCTGCTCCCGAAAAAATTGCAGTTTTTAAAACTTTTTTTTACATTGATACATGTCCCCTGGGGCAGGACCCTGGTCTCCAAACCCTTTTTAAGAAAATAACCTTTAAAATGTGCACTTTTGATTTCTCGTGTTCGAGTCCCATAGACTTTAACGGTGTTCGAATGTTCGCGCAAACTTTCGTTCCTTTGGCATGTTCTGGATGCAAACCGAACCGGGGGGGTATTCGGCCCATCTCTATTGGACAGTAACACTCCTGTAGTAGAGTGCCACCACTCTGAATGAAGGAGCACAGGGGACATTTTTGGACAGCAGCATTGTCAGTCTAGGGGAGGGGAGTGTTAGATGGACTAGCAGATTTAGATACGCTAATAAATTGAAGCCACATTTAATCTCACACTGCAGTTACAGCAACATTTTATTTTTAGAAGATTTTACATAAATACAAGCTGATCATTGTAAACACCTTTGTTGGTGGTAAATGGTTTGTCCTGACACTCTTAACTGATATATTTTGCAGTACAGCTTGTTCTGTTAAAAAACAGCAGACTTACTGGCCAGGTCACCAAAAAAATAAAAAAGGAATGCAGCCATCACATCTAAGAATTGGTGAGCTGCAACCAAATGTTTGGTTTTAATAACACTTTAACCACTTCCTGTTGTACACATATAGTTGACAGTAGGGATGAGCTTCGAGTTCGAGTCGAACTCATGTTCGACTCGAACATTGCCTGTTCGCATGTTCGCCGAACAGCGAACAATTTGGGGTGTTCGCGGCAAATTCGAAAAGCCGCGGAAAACACTGTGTAAAAGTCTATGGGAGAAATCTAAAGTGCTAATTTTAACCACATCAATACTGGGCACTTTAGCCCCCTTCCTTCCCAGACCAATTTTCAGCTTTTACCCTTTCCGCATTTTCAATGACAATTGCGCGGTCATGCTACACTGTACCCAAATGAAATTTTTATAATTTTGTTCACACAAATAGAGCTTTCTTTTGGTGGTATTTATTCACGACTACGTTTTTTATTTTTTGCGATATACACGAAAAAAGAGCGGAAATTTGGAAAAAATATATATTTTCGTCTTTCTATTTTTAAAAAAATCCAATAAAATCGAATTTTGTCATAAATTTAAGCCAAAATGTATTCTACTACATGTTTTTGGTAAAAAAAAATCCGTTAAGTGTATAATAATTGGTTCGTGTGATCACGGACATATGTACGCAAATGATCATGTACAGATGTGCGCAGGTGATCACAGACATATGTGTGCAAATGATCATTGGGACATATGATTTTACTGTCACATATGTGGGGGACAGGTGTTTTTACTATGTGGGTACATGTGTGTGTGTGTGTGGGGACATGTATTTTGGGGACATGTTTGTGTTTACACTGTGGGGACACTAGGCTGGTGATCAGTGAGTAAAAAGCTGAAAAAAAACAGCTCATACTCACTGATCACCAGCCAGCTGCAGCGATCCGCTCTCCTCTCCTCACCGACGACTTCAGTGTGAGGAGAGCTGATTGCCTAGCAACCGGCTCTCTGTTTACATCACATGACGGCTGTGATTGGACACGGCCGTCATGTGATCAGGAGGGCCAATCACAGAGCCCCCCTGCCGAATCGAGATGCGCCGTGTCCGGGTGACACGCGTGCATCGGGATCGCGCTGCTGCGCGGGAACGCGCGCGATCCCCCTCCTTCTGAGGGACGTTCCTGAACGTCCACTCAGAAGGAGAGAGCGCCCACCCGGCCGTATATATACAGTGGCCGGGTGGGAAGTAGTTAAAGGCTTATATGCAAGTTATTGTCATAAAAAGTGTTTGGGGACCCGGGTCCTGACCCAGGGGACATGTATCAATGCAAAAAAAAGTTTTAAAAATGGCAGTTTTTTCGGGAGCAGTGATTTTAATAATGCTTAAAGTGAAACAATAAAAGTGAAATATTCCTTTAAATTTCGTACCTGGGTGGGTGTATAGTATGCCTGTAAAGTCGCGCTTGTTTCCCGTGCTTAGAACTGTCCCTGCACAAAGTGTCATTTCTGAAGGAAAAAAAGTAATTTAAAACTCACTCGCGGCTATAATGAATTGTCGGCTCCCGGCAATACATAGAAAAGTGATTGATAAAAAAAAAAAAAAAATGCGTGGGGGTCCCCCCAATTTCAATTACCAGGCCCTTCAGGTCTGGTATGGATATTAAGGGGAACCCTGCTGCAAATTAAAATTAAATGCGTGGGGTTCCCCCCAAATATCCATACCAGGCCCTTCAGGTCTGGTATGGATTTTAAGGGGAACTCCACCCGAAATTTAAAAAAAAATGGCGTGGAGTTCCCCCAAAAATCCATACCAGACCCTTTAACCGAGCACGCAACCTGGCAGGCCGCAGGACGAGAGAGCGCCCCCCCTCCTGAACTATACAAGGCCACATGCCCTCAACATGGGGAGGATGTCCCCATGTTGATGGGGACAAGGGCCTCATCCCTACAACCCTTGCCTGGTGGTTGTGGGGGTCTGTGGGCAGGGGGCTTATCGGAATCTGGAAGACCCCTTTAACAAAGGGGACCCCCAGATCCCGCCCCCCCTATGTGAATTGGTAACAACCACCGGGCAAGGGTTGTGGGGATGAGGCCCTTGTCCCCCATCAACATGGGGACGTCGTCCCCATGTTGAGGGTATGTGGCCTGGTAAGGTTCAGGAGGGGGGTGCTCTCTCGTCCCCCCCTCTTTTCCTGTGGCCTGCCGGGTTGCGCGCTTGGATAAAGGGTCTGGTATGGATTTTTGGGGGAACTCCATGCCATTTTTTTTATTTGGGGTGGAGTTCCCCTTAAAATCCATACCTGACCTGAAGGGTCTAGTATGGATATTTGGGGGGAACCCCACATCATTTTTTTTTATTTGATGCAGGGTTCCCCTTAATATCCATACCAGACCTGAAGGGCCTGGTAATTGAATTTGGGGGGACCCCCACGCATTTTTAATTTTTTTTTATCAATGACTTTTCTCTGTATTGCCGGGAGCCGACAATTCATTATAGCCGCGAGTGATTTTAAATGGCTTTTTTTCCTTCAGAAATGACATTTTATGCAGGGACAGTTCTAAGCAAGGGAAACAAGCACTGCTTTACAAGCATACTATACACCCCCCCAGGTACGAAATTTAAAGGAATATTTCACTTTTTATTGTTTCACTTTATGTATTATTAAAATCACTGTCCCGAAAAAACTACAGTTTTTAAAACATTTTTTTGCATTGATACATGTCCCCTGGGGCAGGACCCGGGTCCCCAAACCCTTTTTAGGACAATAACTTGCATATTAGCCTTTATAATTAGCACTTTAGATTTCGAACGTTCGAGTCCATTGTATTTAATAGGGTTCTAAAGTTCACGCGAACTTTAGGTCTGTTCGCAGGTTCTGGTGCGAACCGAATAGGGGGGTGTTCGGCTCATCCCTAGTTGACAGCACAAAATGTTGGCCTTCTAGCGTGCTGTCACATATAGGTGTACCGGTTTTGTGCTGGGAGCTCACTCAGTCATGCACCCGCAGCACTGTGATTGCAGTGTCACTAACCGCTCCTAGCCACATAGCAACTATAGGGAGCTGTCAGGATGGACTTGTGATCATTTGATCAGGGAGGCCATGCAACACCCGGCAAGGATAGTGCAAAGATGTGTTTAACCCCTTGGCATCTTCCTGCCTTGCAGTAACCGGTACTTTGACAGCCTTGATTGGTAGTCATGTTGCTCTGTGAATGAAATAAGCTGCTTTCATTTATGTCTGGCAGTCATGTGTAACTTGCATGCTTTCAGTGTTACGGTTTCTTAACCACTTCAGCCCCAAGAGGATTTACCCACTTCCCGACCAGGTAATTTTTTGCAATACGGCACTGCGTCGCTTTAACTGACATTTGTGCGGTCATGCGACACTGTACCCAAACAAAATTGACATCCTTTTTTCACTGGGAACAGAAGATCTCTGACATGTCATGTGGCATGACTATTGTATAACAGATGTACCTTCTTTTAACTACCCCCTCTTTTCCCAACCTCTTACCCCTTATCTAAGTAAACGAGACCACACTGAAGTTGGAGAAAAACATAGGCCGTAGCAACCTTATTTATTAAAACTACTATTTAAATTAACAATGAACATAAACATCTGTTATGAAACCATCAGTCAACTACTAGTGTGGATCTTTGCAGGAACCTCGATTACCATCTGTGTAAACTATTGCATTGCGGTACCTCTCATATCTGTTAATAGGCCTCAAGCCGACATGCTGGCTCAGAAACAACCATGACCGCAGTGCACCCGTTACCAATGCTTCCAGCTAACTGGAAGCCCACCATCAGGACCCATACCAACGACAGGCCCTGAACTCTTTTTCCCGCGGTATCATCCTTCCCCTACAAAGACCAGACACCCGCCTTTGCCACGACATCAGCTCCGTCCTAACCTGTCCATGGAAACAAAAGAAACAAACATACCTACAATCCTAACCACATAATTAGGGGAGGGTGGGCGGGAACTTTCACTCACGGGGGAGGAGTCCTGGCCTACTTATCTATCCTCTGCCCCCTCCCACACCAACTCACTAATCCCAAACTCCCCTCTATACTGTACCATGTTTCCCTAGTCATGCCAGCCCTCCGCCCATGCATTTTATTTATTTTTTGCTTCGGGCTTCTTGGTCTTACCTTGTTTACACTGAAAGATCCCTGTTCTGCCTCTACACCGCGATCGCCGGCGGACATCGAGTCTACCGGACCCGTGGGCACGCTATCTCTCATGCATGGACCGCCGTACAGCTATGGCGATTCGAGCAGGAGAGCCAACCGGTCGCCGTATAATGACCGCGGCTGGTTGGCAAGCGGTTAAAAGGACAGCAGGAAGGGCTGAAATACTCAGATGTTTACAAACTTGGAAATTTACTAATTATTAACCATAATTATTACAGTTTTATTACATTTTGACAAGTTTTTTTCAAATAATTTTTTACTTGTCTCACATTTAACAAAATGTACAGAACGCCTTGTGGTAAAGATGAAGATGTAAAATCATTTTAGCATGACTTGTGATAACACCATCAAAGCTGAAGGGGTACGCTCTGATGGACATGTTCAGAACTACGTATGAAGTAAAAGGTTAATATTTTAAAATTCTTTTGTGCTTTAAATGAGACTTCAGTACAGGTTCACACCTGTGCGATCACAGACATTGGACATGATTCGCACCCGATCACATGCGATGTCTGTGATATGCGAGTTCAGCCATACAGTTGTATGGTTGAACTTGCATTAGATTAGCACAGAAAAAAGTGCAGGGACTTGTTTTCCCCCGCACTAGAATCGGATCGCATGGGTGCTCTCACCTATACGATCCGATTCCTGTGCGAGTTCACAGTTCACACTGCGATCTGTGAACCAATCTGGGGGTGTCATTAACAATGTAATGACACCGGCAGTGGTTCACAGAAGGCAGTGTGAACTGCCTGTGGGAGAGGTGCGATGCGGGAACCAGCGCTGTAATCTCTCTGGTTCCCGCATCGCATCAGTGTGAACCTAGGCTAAAGTAGAACTATAGGCAAAACTTTTTTTTTTTTTTGGATAAAGCATGGGAGGTTTATAACCCCTGTCAGATTTTTGTTTTTCACCATCTGTGTCCTATTGCAGAGATTCCCCTTCACTTCCTGTCCCATAGCCAAACAGGAAGTGAGAGGAGAGAACTAGTGTCGCTGTTGGAAGATTATCCCTCTATTAAATTTGTGATTTTTTACTTTCACTTTCAATGATAATGGCAAACAGGACAAATAGAGAGAGTTGATCTCCCTAATTGGGGCACAGACAGCAATACAATGAAACATTTTATCAAATACTGTATTTTTCCTTTCCTGATTATTACTATTATTATTATTCAGGATTTATATAGTGCCAACAGTTTACGCAGCGCTTTACAACATGGTACCAATCCATGGCAGCATACATATGATATAGCTCTGCCCCTATATCCACCCACAGGACCTGTCCAAATCTATAAAAGTCTGACTAATGCCCTGTACACACGATAGGATTTTCCGTCCAAAAAAATTGGATGTAAGCTTTTGGTCGGATATTCCGACCGTGTGTATGCTCCATCCAACATTTTCTGTCAGGATTTCCGCCAGCAAAAGATTGAGAGCA
This sequence comes from Rana muscosa, assembly GCA_029206835.1. Taxonomy (NCBI): domain Eukaryota; kingdom Metazoa; phylum Chordata; class Amphibia; order Anura; family Ranidae; genus Rana; species Rana muscosa. The sequence continues at coordinate 188,725,073 of CM055122.1, read as the reverse complement.
GGTTCTCTATTTTTCCGACGGAAAATTCCGCTCGTCTGTTTGCAACTCCGACGCACAAAAAAACATGTATGCTCAGAATCAAGCAAAAGAGCCAAAATGCCTATTGAACTTCATTGATCTCGGCTCGTCGTACGTCTTGTACTTCACCGCGTTCTTGACGGTTGGAATTTCAGACAAGATTTGTGTGACCATGTGTATGCAACAGAAGTTTGAGCCAACATTCCGTTAGAAAAAATCCACGGGTTTCTTGTCAGAATTGTGTGCCCAGTGAGGGGGCACCTCCCCCTCACTGGGCACACTAACGTGGTGTTTGGGAGTGTTTTTGGCGTGTGGGCCCTTAATAGATCTCATTTGGTGCAGTGTATCCATCTTTTTGGCCCTCCTTCACAGTAAGGCCAAACACTCTATACCTCACATCATGGTCTCATACGGTCAAGTACCAGGTAATATATCCAATGATATGATTACAGTCCTAGTTTTCTGTTCTCACTTAAGCACAGAACACTTGGTTTAAATGCAAATTATACATATTTACATTCCTTATAGAAGTACTTCAAGACGTTTCTAGCTACTACCTACAACTGTGCTTTAGAGACCACCACTTCATGGTTATTTGTCCTCCCCTGGTGTGGCCATGTGGGGACCCCGTTTACACCTTATGCTGCCACAGCTCACGGAAAAGATGCCCTTAGGGGAGTTTCCAGCTCTCAATTTTGCACTTTCACATGGCAGTTGTGAGTATTCCCTAGATAAGGGTGCATTCTCGATTTATACTCTTTTTTGTGGTTGTTCTTTTTTCCAAGGAATTGACCCAGAAACTCATATGTTTCATTCCAGATATTTACATTGCTGCTCCTGAGGAGTGGATATAAATACTTCAAGAAACGCGTAGAGCCTTTGTATATGCAATGTTCAAACCGACTATTAATATTATTCATATGTACAATTGTATATGATCATGAGTTTTAAATAATTTTGACGAAATAGGAAGTTCTCAGCTTGTGTAGGCTCAATCACTTTCCACTGTCATGTATTATCATGTTCATTTGTGTATGTAGATGAATTATATTGTGACATTACTTACTGATTTGTATGAATTTTTATGGTATGCAATAAATTTACCCTGTCCCGACCTCTCACTGATGACTGCGTGCTTCATTCAAAGTCCTGCTCTACCCCTCTTTTGTTCAAATTCAGATCCATGTGAGGAAATGATAGCAACTTGGCAACTTCCAGGTTGTGAGGATCAAAATTTTGCTCAGGCTGCAAACCTGTTCCAGACCTCAGAGTAAATAGCATTTGTTGATGTCCTTTCTGGAACCTTGTCAGGATTGTACTATTTCCAGAAGATGGGCCAAGTTTTCCAATTCTTCCCCCTCAATTTACAGTCCATCATAGGACAGGTGTTGTGGAAACATTGGTAGCTGAAGTGCTTGGTCCTGACTAGGTTCCATGGCTAGGGTAAACCCAAGGCCTGGAGGCCAATCGGCATGCTTGCTATCACAGTGAGGCCCTTAGACAACAGTCCTTACTTCATGACCAAAGGCAGTAGAGAAAAGGCATCTGCTAGGTGACTATTTCTTGGGAAAGTGAGGAAATCCACTTCCTCCACCAATGGGTGAGGTTGGGAAAGCGAGGCACCTTGTGAATGGATGGTGATGCAAACATTCTCAGCTGAGTGTGGCCACATACTTGAGTGATATGGGCACAATCTTCTGATTAAAGACCCATTCATTGGGAATCAAGTACTGACATCATTGGTGACAATGGTCCTGGGTAATGAACCTACCGGACGAGATCAAAAAAGGGGCCCCTGGCATACCCATCACCAGAGGCTCCTGCTCAACTAGGAAGAAGCTCTTTGAATTTGCTCAAGTGCTGCTGTCGGCATTGCAAAAAGAAAATTCTTTGGAACATCCAGAGAATCTAGTGTGCTCAGGGTAGCATAGGGATGCAAGACACCATTGTTTCCAGGAGACTAGACATGTGCAGTTTGTTTTGTTCTGAATTAAAATTCGGACAAATTTTCCTTTTTCATAAATCCGGATGTATGCAAATTTTCGAATTACAATAGTACCGAATTTAAACCAATCCAAAATAACAAAAAAATCCTGACAAAGTTAGAATTTGAATTGATTTGAATAGTTTTTTAATCAATTTTGAATAGTTTTCAAATTCGAATAGTTTTCAAATTCGAATTTAAATAGTTTTCGTACTCGAAAAGTTTTCCATTTGTTTTCCAATTTCCAAAGAGAATAAAACAGAATAGAAAATAAAGAAATAAAATAGAAAAAAAATAGAATAGAATAAAAAAAGAAAATAACACGATAGAAAGAATATAACCATCTTCTGAATGAATTTGAATACATAAGAAAAGAATAGAATAGCATGAACTATAAAAGAATAGAAAAGAATAGAATTAAAACAACAGCATAGAATAGAAAGAATATAACCATTTCCCAAAATTCAAATACAATCAATTACAATTTGAATAGAATAGAAAATAAAACATTAGATTACAATAGAAATAACAGAATTGTATAAAAAAAAAACAACAGAATAGAAAAGAACGAATAGCACCATCGTCTGAAACTCAAATTTTGAATATAATATAATAGGATAGAATAGAAAAGAATAGGATAGAATAAACAATAGAAAAATAATAGAATTCAAAAAACAATAGAATAGAATAGAAAGAATATAACCATTTCCTAAGATTCAAATAGAACCAATTCAAGTTTGAATAGAATAGGAAGATGGTTATGTTCTTTCTATTCTATTCTGTTGTGTTTGTCTATACTATTCTGCTATTTTCGGTTCTATTCTATTCACATATAAATTGATATTATTTGAATTTTGGGAAATGGTTATATTCTTTCTATTCTATTCTATTGCTTTTGAATTCTTTTATTTTGTATTCTATTATTTTCTATTTGAAATTTAGAAGATAGTAATCTATTTTATTCTATTCTTTTTTAATCTTTTCTATTCTATTTTTTTCTATTATATTCCTTAATTTTCTTTTCTATTTTATTCTCTTTGGAAATAGGAAAACAAATTGAAAACTATTCTAAATTGAAAACTATTCTAATTTGAAAACTTTTCATCTTCTTTTCTATTTTATTATCTTTGGAAATAGGAAAACAAATTGAAAACTTTTCTAATTCGAAAAGTTATACGAATAAACTAAACAAATTCCAAAAACAAATTAAGCGGATTAAAAAAATTTCATTAAACAAAATTTATGTGAATAACAATTCTTAACAAAACAATTTTTTTCGTTCTGCACATGTCTACAGGAGACCCCTGCATTGGGAATCTGACAACTGCTTGGCCCATTCAAAGAAGGAGTAGAAAATTCCTTTTGTTAACATTGAACTGGGCCTCTGTATCAATGACTAATCAGGTCTCCTCCAACTGTCTCGACACCTCCTATCCAGCAAAAACTTCTCGGGCTCCATATAATGATCAAATTGAAGCACCCCAATTTTCTCAGAGGGGCTACACAGAGATTAGAACCTCCATAAAGGTCATTGGTAAGGTGGAGAGCCCTGAAAGGAAGACACACAAACTGGAAATGTCCATCTTACACTGAGACTTAGTTTCTTTAAAATCTTCTTTGTATGAGACACAGAGGAGAATAAAAGCCTGTAAATCTCTCTGAGGGTGGACTTAGAATCATTCCCCATTGAAGTTGTACAATCTTGATGTTATCAGAGCAGACATCCACCTCCTGAGGAAAATCTGATGTCTAAAGCACCAAAAGTAAGAGAGTTTTACTGTAGATGGCACAGACGAATAAAGAAAAATGGGCTTTACCATCTGCGCACATGTGGCCACCCTGGTCCCCACCGCACTAGCCTGGCGGGGAGTCTTCTTTCAACCACACACCTGTAGGGGATGAGGGGACTGAAAAGGACCATGGCTGTGCATTCTTCAGAAGGGGGCCCTTGCCCACCCTTCCATTTGCTTTTGAAGTTTTCCATTCTGGCAAAAGGATCTTAAGTTCTGGAATGTAGAGTAGACCAAACTAGCATAAAGAACTCATCGGAGCCTCAACCTCCTTTGAGGAGGAAGGCCATACTAACCACTGATTGCTCCTGGAATAGTGCTTAGCGTTGGGATGTACCTGTGGCCAATAAAGCGTGTTCGACATTCCAAGGATGTGTGGTGCTCTAGGAAACTTAAACACTGTTTTATGACAATCAAGAGCCGACTGCGAGCACCATTCATCTGCACAGCAACTGGACATCCAGGGTTGAGCGGCGGTATCTCTTGGAATAGTTAAAACTTCTAGGGAGGGAAAAACTTGTCATCATACAGGCACTTATGACCACCTGCCTGAGGAAAGGTTTGTAGACCAAGGACTGGGCTTTAAAGCCCCCTTCATTGTCACTGAATGCAGCACTGCCTTAGGGGAACATTGATAACGACAAATGCTACTTCATCCACAAAACAGGCCGAGCACTTAAAGTGACACTAAAGGTTAGTTTTAAAAAAAAATAACATGTCATACTTAACTCCACTGTGCAGTTCGGCCCCGATCCACCTGTTCTGGGGTCCCACGGCGGCTCTCGCGGCTCCTCCCCACATTAGATAACCCCCTGGAAAGTGCTCTCCCGAGAGGGTTACCTTGTGGGCGCGCTCCCAAGTCCAGCATTCGGCGTCCAATGCCGAATGCCAGACTCGGCCCCGCCCCCCACGTCATTGGATTTGATTGACAGCAGCGGGATCCAATGGCTGCGCTGCTATCAATCTATCCAATCAGGAGCCGGGAACCCCTGGAGAGAGCGGCAGCGGGGATGCGCCCACCGAAATTCAGGGCTCAGGTAAGTAAAACAGGGCGGCTGGGGGGCCGGACACTGCAAGGTGTTTTTTCACCTTAATGCATAGGATGCATTAAGGTGAAAAAACACATAGGTTTACAACCCCTTTAAGCTCACCAAGAGTACTAAAACATCTGCTCTTTCAGCGATCCATGGGTGATGGAGACTTACACTCTGGGTCCCAACTGTATTGCGCTTGCCATGAAGTACTGCAATCCCTGGCTTACAAAAACCCCCTGCCTCTCGACATGAATCTCTCCGATATCTATCAATTGATCAAACCAGGCCTAAACCCCCCAGTCCTGTAGATCTGAGCAGGCTGCAGTACAAGTTTTTTGTTTCTTTGCATGTGGGCGATGAGAGTGGAAGCCAAGTGTATTAATAAGAAAGGAGTATATCCCATGGTGAGAGGTGCCTGAGCAAACAGATGAGCTACAAGAAGGAGGAATATTCAAAGGAGCTAAATCAGAGGATTGATTATTATCTAAGGCACATATATTAAGCCTATAAGGTGAGGGCACAACTGGTGGAGGTTACACAAAGACTGTTTGCACATGCACAGAGGTGGATCAGTTTTGTGTCCAGTCATATTGATTTCACAAACTATATAATGGACTGTTTTGCTGTTTGCACTATTGTTTGGAACTTATAAGGACACTGTGGGGCTGATTTAAGAAAATGTTGGTGCATTTGCGTGGGCAGGAATAATTATTGCGACATGGCGCATGCTGTCGACTTGCGGCGGATCGTTGCGCGTACGTGCGCATACACATTCTTAAATATGAAACAGACATCGGACACTTGCTCATTGTAATGCTGATCATGTTAATGAGCTTTTCCTTATCACATGGAGAATATTGCTTCCACTTTTATTCCTTTCATTCATTTCTTTTTGAAACAACTCAATATTCATTCTAGAGATCTTCCTCCTATCAACAACTGTGCAGATGTTTACTGGACTTGTAATTGTGCATTTTATGGTGATAGTCTATAATCATTGGTGGAGCCAAAACTTCCATGAAAACATCTTCTCAACACATGTCTGTGTATTGTGCATTCTGGACAATTATGTCCCCATACACTGTCCAATCTGATTGGATGATATTTACATCCACTCATTTCTCTGAGCAATTTATTTCCTAATTCACACTGTGCAATCAGATTGCACAGTGTATGGTGAAAGAATTGTCTAGAATGCACATTGGATTATTTATGCTGTTCACTTAGCACTGCACTTTTTTAATTAATTTGTACTATGACATATTTAGGAAGTGTGGAAAGTGTTGGCAGCTTTTTGGAGTAATAAAGCAGCTCACAAGGTTTTATACATTTACAAATATATCAAAGGCAACTCCAATAACTGTAATAAACTGTTTATGCAGGTCCCTGAAGAGGACACGTGGCCACAATTTGAGGTTAGAAGAAAGGTTTAGGCTCCATGTACACTGAAGCTGATAAACTGCAGCTTATTGGCGTTTTGGCGTTTTTTTAAAAAGCCCATTGACTGCACTCTATGTTAGCCTATGTGTTCATGTACACATAACGTTTTTTAGCGTTAATGAGCAGTGGAGTTAATGGCCTTTTTTCTGAACGCAAGAAATTTGCGTTCAAAGTGACGTTTTTCGGCAAAAAAAAAAAAACGCAAAACGCTGAAAAACACTAATAAACGCTCAAAAACGCTGGTCATGAGCGTTTTTTAGCGTTTTTTGATCCATTGAAAAAAAAAGCTAAAAGACGCTACACTGAAAAACGCTAATAAACGCTAGTAAAAAAACGCTGATAAAAGCTAACTTTTTCGGCTGCTTTAAAAACAAACGTTTTTGAGCTTCTGTGTACATGGAGCCTAATAAACTTAGATTGTGGAAAGGGTTTTTAATTGTCAGGGCAGTAGAAATTTTAAACTCCCTCCTCCAGGAAGGCACTAGCGAAGAGTGTCAACAGCTTCAAGAAACGTAAAGATATATTCTTTAGGAAGCAGAATATACAGGGCTATGGGCATTGATTGAAAATAAAAATCTCATACATAAGTTGAACTGGATGGACCTGTGTCTTTTTCCAACCTTATAAAGTATGTAGAAATCTTCCTTGATGAAAAAAAAAAAAAAAAAAAACCTCTTTGATAAAACAGCTGCAAGTCTTTTTGGGGATGTCTCTATCAGCTTTGCACATCTAGAAAGTGAATTTTTTGCCCATTCTTCTTTGCAAAACAGCTCAAGTTCTGTCAGATTGTGAACAGCAATTTTCAAGTCTTGCCAAAGATTCTCGATTGGATTTAGGTCTGAACTTTGGGCCATTCTAATACATTAATATGCGTTGATCTAAACCATTTCATTGTAGCTCTGGCTGTATGATTAGGGTTGTTGTCCTGCTGGAAGGTGAACCTCCGCCCCAGTCTCAACTCTTTTGCAGACTCTAACAGGTTTTCTTCTAAGATTGCCCTGTATTTGGCTCCATCCATCTTCCCATAAACTCTGACCAGCTTCCCTGTCCCTGCTGAAGAAAAACATCCCCACAACATTGCTGCTGCCACCACAATTTTTCACGGTGGGGATGGTGTGTTTAGGATGATGTGCAGTTGTAGTTTTCCGCAACACATAGGGGATTATTTACTAAAGGCAAATCCACTTTGCACTACAAGTGAAAACTACAAGTGCAAAGTGCTCTTGAAATTGCACTGAAAGTGCACTTGGAAGTGCAGTCGCTGTAGATCTGAGGGGGACATGCAAGGAAAATAAAAAACGGCATTTTAGCTTGCACATGATTGGATAATAAAATCAGCAGAGCTTCCCCTGATTTCAGATCTACTCCTCAAATTTACAGCGACTGCACTTCCAAGTGCACTTTCAGTGCAATTTCAAGTGCACTTTGCACTTGTAGTTTGCACTTGTAGTGCAAAGTGGATTTGCCTTTCGTAAATAACCCCCATAACGTTTTGCTTTCAGGCCAAAATGTTAAATTTTAGTCTCATCTGACCAGAACACCTTTTTGCGCATGTTTGCTGTGTCCCCCACATGGCTTCTCACAAACTGCAAATGGGAATTCTTATGGCTTTCTTTTAACAATGGCAACTCTTCCATAAAGGTCAGATTTGTGGACTGCACAACTAATAGTTGTCCTGTGGACAGATTCTCTCCCCTTAGCTGTGGATCTCTGCCGCTCCTCCAGAGTTTCCATGGGCCCCTTGGCTGCTTCTCTAATTAATGCTCTCTTTGCCCAGACTATCAGTTTAGGTGGACGGCCATGTCTTGGTAGGTTTGCAGTTGTGCCATACTCTTTCCATTTTCAGATGATTTATTGAACAGTGCTCCGTGAGATGTTCAAAGCTTTGGATATTTTTTTGATAACCTAACCCTGCTCTAAACTTCTCCACAACTTTATCCCTGACCTGTCTGGTGTGTTCCTTGGCCTTCGTGATGCTGTTTGTTCACTAAGATTCTCTAACAAACCTCTGAGGGCTTCACAGAAGAGCTGTATTTATACTGAGAATTACACACAGGTGAACTATATTTACTAATTAGGTGACTTCTGAAGGCAATTGGTTCCACTAGATTTTAGTTAGGGGTATCAGAGTAAAGGGGGCTGAATACAAATGCACACCACACTTTTCAGATATTTATTTGTAAATGTTGAAAACCATTTATCATTTTCTTTCCACTTCACAATTATGTGCCACTTTGTGTTGGTCTATCACATAAAATCCCAATAAAATAAATTTACGTTTTTGGTTGTAACATGACAAAATGTGGAAAATTTCAAGGTGTATGCATATTTTTTCAAGGTACTATAACTAAGGTGAATGTGACTGGCAAGTGTCCAGTGAATGTATCATAAAACAGTCCCTGTTGGTTTTGTTAGTGACATTTTACACTTGCCCCTAGGTCTGCTTTAATACTCAGAGAAAGCTATAAACCAATCCTCGGGACTTGACACAGAAAAGCTTATCATGCTTTATAATTCTCTAAAGAAAGTTTTAGAGTGACTTAGTGACATTCATAGGAAGCTTTGTATTCTCGGAATAAATACAACGCTTCCTCTGATTGGATGAGGCAGAGATTGTGATATCATCCACCCGTCTCTGCCGCGGCCAGAAGAAGCTTTGTATTCATTAGGTGAATCAAAAGCTGCCCATGAAGGGCTGAGCAGCACTTTGTCCGACTCAGCTGTCAGCTTATCATGCGTTACAATTCTCTAAAGAAAGTTTTAGAGTGATTCAGAATCGGATCTGGATTCTAAAATCACAGCAAAACGTGTGTAAAGGGGCATTTGGTAGTACGACAAAACATGTCAAAAAAGGGCATTTGGTAGTGCGACAAAACATGTCAAAAAAGGGCATTTGGTAGTGCGACAAAACATGTCAAAAACGTGCCAAGGTTGGCTTAATAAAAGGCTACGGGAGCTACTTTGGCGCATTTTTGAAGTGGAGGGCAGCCCATTCAATTAAATGGTGTCACTCCAAAAATGAGAAATACACAAAAAATGCGAAAAACATGATGCTCCCATATCACTTGATTATCTCTGAGCTCAAAAAATCTGCATTAGCAGAGCATATAAATTACTGTTGGAGATGAGGTGTCTGCCAGGAAAAAAAAAATTCACCCTATGCATCCACACCACTGAAAAGGAAATGAATGGTCATTTCTGATATAACCACATGATGGCACTGTTGTACCATTATTATAACCCCTTTTCCTAGCCTAGCACCCAAAGGATGTGAGTTTGTTATATGTAATGTTATGTCCATTCAGATGGCTTATCCCTTATAGTCATCACTGGACTGTATTAGGTAGAACAAGACAGAGATTTTATTAGCAAACCAATTTTTGAATAAATACTCATTACCATTTTGAATAGGGATTCTTCACATTTAAATAGAAATGCAGCTAGAGTGTAATATACAATAATAAAATCATAAGCTATGTACCCATGTCAGTAATTGGTTTTGCAATCACTGTTTGGGAGAAAAAATAATGTTTTGTAATATTTTGGATCTGTAGTAGCAAATAAAGCTGTTATCCAAGAACATCTTGTCTCGTGAATCTGGATTAGCACTTTCAGCCAATTGGGAATCAGACTTTCATGATCATGGGGGGTTATTTACTAAAGGCAAATCCACTTTGCACTACAAGTGCCCTGCAAGTGCAGTCGCTGTAGATCTGAGGGGGACATGCAAGGAAAATACAAAACAGCATTTTAGCTTGCACATGATTGGATGATAAAATCAGCAGAGCTTCCCCCCCCCCCCCCATTTCAGATCTTCCCCTCGGTTCTACAGAGACGGCACTTCCAAGTGCACTTGCTGTGCAAAGTCTATTTTCCTTTAGTAAATAATCCCCATTGTGTGCTTTAAAGTGGTTGTAAACCTTTACCTATACCCAGTGACGTGATTGGCCTCAGGTGATACACAGAGATGAAACAAATCCTTCTACAAACTGTAAGTTGTACCTTTTGTATCTGCAGCAACATGTCCTGTACATTCTTTTAACATGATTTTTCACAAACTCACGAAGCAAGGGGCAGGGAACTGAAGTTACACACTGAACAAGAGCCCTGAGAGCTGATTGGAGGGAAGGGAAGGGAAGGGATGGGACACACAACCCCACCCCCTCCCCTCCTTTACACAGCACACAGGAACAGAACCAGGGATGGACTGGCCATCGGGACTACTGGGAGATTCCCGGTGGGCCCCAGGGGCGGATCCAGAGTCTAGTCTTGGGAGGGGCACTACCAGAAAATATTTTTTAGAGCTTCAATGATCACGGCACCATGGTTATTATGGTGTCAGGATGATTGAAGCGCATTATTTCTTATATTACATTGTAATATAAAATGGTTCAACTCACCATAATGTAGAATCAGTGGGAGCCCCGAGTGTGTCACTTGCCATGTCACCTGCCACCAGATGCAGCTTGTCACTTGCCACGTCACCTGCCATACGTTGGGGATTGTCACTTGCCACGTCGCCTGCCACACGTTGCGGATTGTCACTTGCCACATCACCTGCCACAAGTTGCAGAATGTCACTTGCCTGCCACCAGATGCAGCTTGTCACTTGCCACATCACCTGCCACATGTTGCGGATTGTCACTTGCCACATCACCTGCCACAAGTTGTGGATTGTCACTTGCCACGTCACTTGCCACATGTTGCGGATTGTCACTTGCCACACGTTGCAGATTGTCACTTGCCACATCACCTGCCACATGTTGCGGATTGTCACTTGCCACAAGTTGCAGAATGTCACTTGCCTGCCACCAGATGCAGATTGTCACTTGCCACGTCACCTGCCACAAGTTGCAGATTGTCACTTGCCACGTCACCTGCCACACGTTGCAGATTGTCGCTTGCCATATCATCTGCCACACATTGCAGACTGTCACTTGCCACATCACCTGCCACAAGTTGCGGAATGTCACTTGCCTGCCACCAGATGCAGATTGTCACCTGCCACACGTTGCAGATTGTCACTTGCCACATCACCTGCCACAAGTTGCGGATTGTCACTTGCCACGTCACCTGCCACATGTTGCGAATTGTCACTTGCCACGTCACCTGCCACAAGTTGTGGATTGTCACTTGCCACGTCACCTGCCACATGTTGCGGATTGTCACTTGCCACAAGTTGCAGAATGTCACTTGCCTGCCACCAGATGCAGATTGTCACTTGGCACGTCACCTGCCACAAGTTGCAGATTGTCACTTTCCACGTCACCTGCCACCAGATGTAGATTGTCACTTGCCACGCGTTGCGGATTGTCACTTGCCACATCACCTGCCACACGTTGCAGATTATCACTTGCAAAATCACCTGCCACATGTTGCAGATTGTCACTTTCACATCACCTGCCACATGTTGCAGATTGTCACTTTCACATCACCTGCCACATGTTGCAGATTGTCACTTTCACATCACCTGCCACATGTTGCAGATTGTCACTTGCCACCTCACCTGCCACACCTTGCGGTTTGTCACTTGCCAAGGTGGTGTTTTGCTTGTCAGAGTCAGGCAGCAGAGAGATGATGTAATCTCTCTGCTGCCTGCACAGTGAGGGCGGAAGTTACTGCAGGGATGCAAGGCGGGCACGGGCGGTGAGAGATAATGTCCTCTCTCTGCTCCCCCGGGCCGCTGGTTGATTGGCCAGCCGCCCACACACACAAAGAGCCAACCAGCTGACCGCCCACTCTCTGACTCTCACTCGCCGCGGAGCCGCCACGGCGCCGTGAATTCCGCAACTAGAACAAATTTCTCGGAGCCGCCCGTTCAGACTCTCTGGCGCCCGCGAATTCCGCAACTAAAACTAATTTCTCGGAGCCGCCCGCTCAGACTCCATGGCGCCCGCAAATTCTGCAACTAAAACGAATTTCTTGGAGCCGCCTGCTCAGACTCTTGTGGGCCGGCAAATTCCGCAACTAAAACTAATTTCTGGGGGGTGGCAATTGCCCTGTTGCCCCCCCTGGATCCGCCCCTGGTGGGCCGATTGCTCAGTGTGGACCGGTTTGAGGGACAACCTGTCAAAGTAATGGCTGCGCGGCTTGCACAGCCATTACTTTGAGCAGTGGCGGAATTACCAGGGTCGCACGGCACCAGTCGCACTTGCACTTGTGAATGACACTATCATTCACGGCGAGTCCCCACCCGCAACCCACGGGCACACTGTGACTGCTGTCCCCGCTTGCTCCGTCCATCCTCGCCACCCGCTCCACCCATTCTCCCCTCCTGCACTCACGGGCACAGTCTCCGCCTGCTCCGTCCATCCTCTCCGCCCGCTCCGCACATCCTCTCCTCCTGCACTCACGGGCACAGTTCCCGCCCGCTCCGCCCATCTTCTCCGGCTCCGCCTGCACGCACTGGTACTCACAGGCCCCGCCCATCCTCTCTGCTCGCCAAAGCAAGACCTAGCAAGGAGGGGGAACCAAGTGATCTGCAAGTGAGTGGCACCCATCCCTCAATATCAATACTTTCACTGATTCCCCCCACACGAACACCACTACTGCCACTGATACCCCCACACCACCACCACTACTGCCACTAATACCCCTCACACCACTACTGCCACTGATACACCCCACATAACCACTACTGCCACTGATACCCCCAACACCACCACCACTACTGCCACTGATACCCCCCACACCATCACTACTGCCACTGATACCCCCCACACCACCACCACTACTGCCACTGATACCCCCCCACACCACCACCACTACTGCCACTGATACCCCCCACACCACCAGCACTACTGCCACTAATTCCCCCCTCCCCCACACCACCACCACGACCACTGCTGCCACTGATCCACCCCACCATGACCACTACTGACACTGATCCCATCCCGCAACCACCATTCTTGCCACTGATACCATCCCCCCTACCACTCATCCCATCCCACCCCCAACCACCACCCTTGCCACGGATCCCATCCTCCCACCACCGTTGCCACTCATTTCATCTAATGCCCTCCACCGTTGCCACTCATCCCATCCAATCCCCCTTCCACTACCACTTATCCCATCCCATCCCCCCAACCACCACCCTTGCCACTGATCCCATTCCCCCACCACCTCTGCCACCCATCTCATTCAATCCCACCCTACCACTGATCCCACCCCCCAACCACCACCCTTGCCACTGATCCCATCCCCCCACAACCACTGCTCCCACTGATCCCATCCCCACCCAACTACCACCGCTGCCACTGATCCCATCCCCACCCAACCAACACTGCTGCCAATGATCACACACCGCTACTGCTGCCACTCATCTCATGTCATTTTTATACATACATGCCAGCACACTGAGAGGGGGGAGGGACTGCAGGAAGGGACAGTGCTATGTGGACTGTCTGTCTCAGCCCTCTCTTCGGTCTCTCAGACCCCCCCTCTGTCTCTCAGTCCCCCCTCCTCTGTCTCTCAGACCCCTCCTCTGTCTCTCAGACCCCTCCTCTGTCTCTCAGACCCCCTCCTCTGTCTCTCAGTCCCCCCTCCTCTGTCTCTCAGTCCCCCCTCCTCTGTCTCTCAGTCCCCCCTCCTCTGTCTCTCAGACCCCCTCCTCTGTCTCTCAGTCCCCCCTCCTCTGTCTCTCAGTCCCCCCCTCCTCTGTCTCTAAGACCCTCTCCTCTGTCTCTCAGTCCCCCCTCCTCTGTCTCTCAGACACCCTCCTCTGGCTCTCAGATCCCCTCCTCTGTCACTCAGACTCCCTCCTCTGTCTCTCAGACCCCCTCCTCTGTCTCTCAGACCCCCTCCTCTGTCTCTCAGTCCCCCCTCCTCTGTATCTCAGACCCCTCCTCTGTCTCTCAGACCCCTTCCTCTGTCTCTCAGATCCCCTCCTCTGTCACTCAGACTCCCTCCTCTGTCTCTCAGACCCCCTCCTCTGTCTCTCAGACCCCCTCCTCTGTCTCTCAGTCCCCCCTCCTCTGTATCTCAGACCCCTCCTCTGTCTCTCAGACCCCTTCCTCTGTCTCTCAGATCCCCTCCTCTGTCTCTCAGACCCCCTCCTCTGTCTCTCAGACCCCCTCCTCGGTCTCACAGATCCCCTCCTCTGGCTCTCTAACCCCTCTGTCACTCGGTCCCCCCTCGTCTGTCTTTCAGACCCCCTACTCTGTCTCTCAGACCCCCTGCTCTGTCTCTAAGTCCCCTCCTCTGTCTCTCAGACCCCCTCCTCTGTCTCTCAGACCCCCTCCTCTGTCTCTCAGACCCCCTCCTCTGTCTCTCAGTCCCCCCTCCTCTGTCTCTCAGACCCCCTCCTCTGGCTCTCAGACCCCCTCCTCTGTCTCTCAGATCCCCTCCTCTGTCTCTCAGATCCCCTCCTCTGTCTCTCAGACCCCCTCCTCTGTCTCTCAGACCCCTTCCTCTGTCTCTCAGACCCCTTCCTCTGTCTCTCAGACCCCTTCCTCTGTCTCTCAGACCCCTTCCTCTGTCTCTCAGATCTCCTCCTCTGTCTCTCAGACCCCCTCCTCTGTCTCTCAGACCCCCTCCTTTGTCTCTCAGATCCCCTCCTCTGTCTCTCTAACCCCTATGTCACTCAGTCCCCCCATCTCTGTCTTTCAGACCCCCACCTCTGTCTTTCAAACCCCCTCCTCTGTCTCTCAGACCCCCCTCCTCTGTCTCTCAGTCCCCCCTCCTCTGTCTCTCAGTCCCCCCTCCTCTGTCTCTCAGACCCCCTCCTTTGTCTCTCAGATCCCCTCCTCTGTCTCTCTAACCCCTATGTCACTCAGTCCCCCCTCCTCTGTCTCTCAGACCCCCTCCTCTGTCTCTCAGACCCCCTCCTCTGTCTCTCAGTCCCCCTCCTCTGTCTCTCAGTCCCCCCTCCTCTGTCTCTCAGACCCCCTCCTCTGTCTCTCAGTCCCCCCTCCTCTGTCTCTCAGTCCCCCCTCCTCTGTCTCTCAGACCCCCTCCTTTGTCTCTCAGATCCCCTCCTCTGTCTCTCAGACCCCTATGTCACTCAGTCCCCCCTCCTCTGTCACTCAGACTCCCTCCTCTGTCTCTCAGACCCCCTCCTCTGTCTCTCAGACCCCCTCCTCTGTCTCTCAGACCCCTTCCTCTGTCTCTCAGATCCCCTCCTCTGTCTCTCAGACCCCCTCCTCTGTCTCTCAGACCCCCTCCTCGGTCTCACAGATCTCCTCCTCTGTCTCTCTAACCCCTCTGTCACTCGGTACCCCCTCCTCTGTCTTTCAGACCCCCTCCTCTGTCTCTCAGACCCCCTGCTCTGTCTCTCAGACTCCTCTGTCTCACAGTCCCCCCTCCTCTGTCTCTCAGACCCCCTCCTCTGTCTCTCAGACCCCCTCCTCTGTCTCTCAGACCCCCTCCTCTGTCTCTCAGTCCCCCCTCCTCTGTCTCTCAGTCCCCCCTCCTCTGTCTCTCAGACACCCTCCTCTGGCTCTCAGACCCCCTCCTCTGTCTCTCAGATCCCCTCCTCTGTCTCTCAGACTCCCTCCTCTGTCTCTCAGATCCCCTCCTCTGTCTCTCAGACCCCCTCCTCTGTCTCTCAGACCCCCTCCTCTGTCTCTCAATCCCCCTCCTCTGTATCTCAGACCCCCTCCTCTGTCTCTCAGACCCCTTCCTCTGTCTCTCAGACCCCTTCCTCTGTCTCTCAGACCCCTTCCTCTGTCTCTCAGATCTCCTCCTCTGTCTCTCAGACCCCCTCCTCTGTCTCTCAGACCCCCTCCTTTGTCTCTCAGATCCCCTCCTCTGTCTCTCTAACCCCTATGTCACTCGGTCCCCCCATCTCTGTCTTTCAGACCCCCACCTCTGTCTTTCAGACCCCTCCTCTGTCTCTCAGACCCCCTCCTCTGTCTCTCAGACCCCTCTGTCTCTCGGTCCCCCCTCCTCTGTCTCTTAGACCCCCTCCTCTGTCTCTCAGACCCCTCCTCTGTCTCTCAGACCCCCTGCTCTGTCTCTCAGACCCCTCTGTCTCTCAGTCCCCCCTCCTCTGTCTCTAAGACCCCCTCCTCTGTCTCTCAGACACCTCCTCTGTCTCTGAGACCCCCTCCTCTGTCTCTTAGACCCCCTCCTCTGTCTCTCAGACCCCCTCCTCTGTCTTTCAATCCCCCCTCCTCTGTATCTCAGACCCCCTCCTCTGTCTCTCAGACCCCTTCCTCTGTCTCTCAGACCCCTTCCTCTGTCTCTCAGACCCCTTCCTCTGTCTCTCAAATCTCCTCCTCTGTCTCTCAGACCCCCTCCTCTGTCTCTCAGACCCCCTCCTTTGTCTCTCAGATCCCCTCCTCTGTCTCTCTAACCCCTATGTCACTCAGTCCCCCCACCTCTGTCTTTCAGACCCCCACCTCTGTCTTTCAGACCCCCACCTCTGTCTCTCAGACCCCATCCTCTGTCTCTCAGACCCCTCTGTCTCTCAGTCCCCCCTCCTCTGTCTCTCAGACCCCCTCCTTTGTCTCTCAGATCCCCTCCTCTGTCTCTCTAACCCCTATGTCACTCGGTCCCCCCATCTCTGTCTTTCAGACCCCCACCTCTGTCTTTCAGACCCCTCCTCTGTCTCTCAGACCCCCTCCTCTGTCTCTCAGACCCCTCTGTCTCTCGGTCCCCCCTCCTCTGTCTCTCAGACCCCCTCCTCTGTCTCTCAGACCCCTCCTCTGTCTCTCAGACCCCCTGCTCTGTCTCTCAGACCCCTCTGTCTCTCAGTCCCCCCTCCTCTGTCTCTAAGACCCCCTCCTCTGTCTCTCAGACACCTCCTCTGTCTCTGAGACCCCCTCCTCTGTCTCTTAGACCCCCTCCTCTGTCTCTCAGACCCCCTCCTCTGTCTTTCAATCCCCCCTCCTCTGTATCTCAGACCCCTCCTCTGTCTCTCAGACCCCTTCCTCTGTCTCTCAGACCCCTTCCTCTGTCTCTCAGACCCCTTCCTCTGTCTCTCAAATCTCCTCCTCTGTCTCTCAGACCCCCTCCTCTGTCTCTCAGACCCCCTCCTTTGTCTCTCAGATCCCCTCCTCTGTCTCTCTAACCCCTATGTCACTCAGTCCCCCCACCTCTGTCTTTCAGACCCCCACCTCTGTCTTTCAGACCCCCACCTCTGTCTCTCAGACCCCATCCTCTGTCTCTCAGACCCCTCTGTCTCTCAGTCCCCCCTCCTCTGTCTCTCAGACCCCCTCCTCTGTCTCTCAGACCCCTCCTCTGTCTCTCAGACCCCCTGCTTTGTCTCTCAGACCCCTCTGTCTCTCAGTCCCCCCTCCTCTGTCTCTAAGACCCCCTCCTCTGTCTCTCAGACACCTCCTCTGTCTCTGAGACCCCCTCCTCTGTCTCTCAGACCCCCTCCTCTGTCTCTTAGACCCCTCCTCTGTCTCTCAGACCCCCTCCTCTGTCTCCCTGAACCTCCCTCTGTCTCTCAGACCCCCTCTGTCTCTCAGTCCCCCCTCCTCTGTCTCTCAGATCCCCTCCTCTGTCTCTCTAACCCCTCTGTCACTCAGTCCCACCTCCTCTGTCTTTCAGACCCCCCCTCTGTCTCTCAGACCACCTCCTCTGTCTCTCAGACCCCTCTGTCTCTCAGTCCCCCCTCCTCTGTCTTTCAGACCCCCTCCTCTGTCTCTGAGACCCCCTTCTCTGTCTCTCCGACCCCCTGCTCTGTCTCTCAGACCCCCTGCTCTGTCTCTCAGACCCCCTGCTCTGTCTCTCAGACCCCTTTGTCTCTCAGTCCCCCCTCCTCTGTCTCTCAGACCCCCTCCTCTGTCTCTGAGACCCCTCCTCTGTCTCTGAGACCCTCCTCTGTCTCTCAGACCCCCTCCTCTGTCTCTCAGACCCCCTCTCTGTCTCTCAGACCCCTCCTCTGTCTCTGAGACACCTCCTCTGTCTCTCAGACCCCCTGCTCTGTCTCTCAGACCTCTCTGTCTCTCAGACCCCTCCTCTGTCTCTGAGACACCTCCTCTGTCTCTCAGACCCCCTGCTCTGTCTCTCAGACCTCTCTGTCTCTAAGACCCCTCCTCTGTCTCTAAGACCCCTCCTCTGTCTCTAAGACCCCTCCTCTGTCTCTTAGACTCCTCCTCTGTCTCTCAGACCCCCTCCTCTGTCTCCCCGAACCCCCCTCTGTCTCTCAGACCCCCCCTCTGTCTCTCAGACCCCCTCTGTCTCTCAGATCCCCCCCTTTGTCTCTCAGACCCCCTCTGTCTCTCAGATCCCCTCCTCTGTCTCTCAGACCCCCTCCTCTGTCTCTCAGACCCCCTCCTCTGTCTCTCAGACCCCTTCCTCTGTCTCTCAGATCCCCCCTCTGTCTCTCAGACCCCCTCCTCTGTCTCTCAGACCCCCTCCTTTGTCTCTCAGATCCCCTCCTCTGTCTTTCTAACCCCTATGTCACTCAGTCCCCCTTCCTCTGTCTTTCAGACCCCCCCTCTGTCTTTCAGACCCCCTCCTCTGTCTCTCAGACCCCCTCCTCTGTCTCTCAGACCCCCTCCTCTGTCTCTCAGACCCTCTGTCTCTCAGTCCCCCCTCCTCTGTCTCTCAGACCCCCTCCTCTGTCTCTCAGACCCCTTCCTCTGTCTCTCAGACCCCTTCTTCTGTCTCTCAGACCCCTTCCTCTGTCTCTCAGATCCCCTCCTCTGTCTCTCAGACCCCCTCCTCTGTCTCTCAGACCCCCTCCTTTGTCTCTCAGATCCCCCCTCTGTCTCTCTAACCCCTATGTCTCCCCGAACCTCCCTCTGTCTCTCCGACCCCCCTCTGTCTCTCAGTCCCCCTCCTCTGTCTCTCAGACCCCCTCCTCTGTCTCTCAGACCCCTTCCTCTGTCTCTCAGACCCCTTCCTCTGTCTCTCAGACCCCTTCCTCTGTCTCTCAGATCCCCTCCTCTGTCTCTCAGACCCCCTCCTCTGTCTCTCAGATCCCCTCCTCTGTCTCTCTAACCCCTATGTCACTCAGTCCCCCCTCCTCTGTCTTTCAGACCCCCCCTCTGTCTTTCAGACCCCCTCCTCTGTCTCTCAGACCCCCTCCTCTGTCTCTCAGACCCCTCTGTCTCTCAGTCCCCCCTCCTCTGTCAGTCAGACCCCCTCCTCTGTCTCTGAAACGCCCTCCTCTGTCTCTCAGACCCCTCCTCTGTCTCTCAGACCCCCTCCTCTGTCTGCCCAAACCTCCCTCTGTCTCTCCGACCCCCCTCTGTTTCTCAGACCCCCCTCTGTCTCTCAGTCCCCCCTCCTCTGTCTCTCAGACCCCCTCCTCTGTCTCTCAGACCCCTTCCTCTGTCTCTCAGATCCCCTCCTCTGTCTCTCAGACCTCCTCCTCTGTCTCTCAGACCCCCTCCTCTGTCTCTCAGATCCCCTCCTCTGTCTCTCTAACCCCTCTGTCACTCAGTCCCACCTCCTCTGTCTTTCAGACCCCCCTCTGTCTCTCAGACCCCCCCTCTGTCTCTCAGACCCCTTCCTCTGTCTCTCAGACCCCTTCCTCTGTCTCTCAGATCCCCTCCTCTGTCTCTCAGACCCCCTCCTCTGTCTCTCAGACCCCCTCCTCTGTCTCCCCGAACCCCCCCTCTGTCTCTCAGACCCCCCTCTGTCTCTCAGACCCCCCTCTGTGTCTCAGACCCCCTCTGTCTCTCAGATCCCCTCCTCTGTCTCTCAGACTCCCTCCTCTGTCTCTCAGTCTCCCCTCCTCTGTATCTCAAGCCCCCTCCTCTGTCTCTCAGACCCCTTCCTCTGTCTCTCAGACCCCTTCCTCTGTCTCTCAGACCCCTTCCTCTGTCTCTCAGACCCATTCCTCTGTCTCTCAGACCCCTTCCTCTGTCTCTCAGACCTCTTCCTCTGTCTCTCAGATGCCCTCCTCTGTCTCTCAGACCCCCTCCTCTGTCTCTGAGACCCCTCCTCTGTCTCTCTAACCCCTATGTCACTCAGTCCCCCCTCCTCTGTCTTTCAGACCCCCCCTCTGTCTTTCAGACCCCCTCCTCTGTCTCTCAGACCCCCTTCTCTGTCTCTCAGACCCCTCTGTCTCTCAGTCCCCCCTCCTCTGTCTCTCAGACCCCTCCTCTGTCTCTGAGACCCCTCCTCTGTCTCTCAGACCCCCTGCTCTGTCTCTCAGACCCTTCTGTCTCTCAGTCCCCCCTCCTCTGTCTCTAAGACCCCCTCCTCTGTCTCTCAGACACCTCCTCTGTCTCTGAGGCCCCCTCCTCTGTCTCTCAGACCCCCTCCTCTGTCTCTTAGACCCCTCCTCTGTCTCTCAGACCCCTCCTCTGTCTCCCCGAACCTCCCTCTGTCTCTCCGACCCCCTCTGTCTCTCAGACCCCCTCCTCTGTCTCTCAGACCCCTTCCTCTGTCTCTCAGATCCCCTCCTCTGTCTCTCAGACCTCCTCCTCTGTCTCTCAGACCCCCTCCTCTGTCTCTCAGACCCCCTCCTCTGTCTCTCAGACCCCCTCCTCTGTCTCTCAGTCCCCCCTCCTCTGTCTCTCAGACCCCCTCCTCTGTCTATGAGACCCCCTCCTCTGTCTCTCAGACCCCCTGCTCTGTCTCTCAGACCCCTCTGTCTCTCAGTCCCCCCTCCTCTGTCTCTCAGACCCCCTCCTCTGTCTCTGAGACCCCTCCTCTGTCTCTCAGACCCCCTCCTCTGTCTCTTAGACCCCCTCTTCTGTCTCTTAGACCCCTACTCTGTCTCCCCGAACCCCCCCTCTGTCTCTCAGACCCCCCCTCTGTCTCTCAGACCCCCTCCTCTGTCTCTGAGACCCCTCCTCTGTCTCTCAGACCCCCTGCTCTGTCTCTCAGACCTCTCTGTCTCTCAGTCCCCCCTCCTCTGTCTCTCAGACCCCCTCCTCTGTCTCTAAGACCCCTCCTCTGTCTCTCAGACCCCCTCCTCTGTCTCTTAGACCCCTCCTCTGTCTCTCAGACCCCCTCCTCTGTCTCCCCGAACCCCCCTCTGTCTCTCAGACCCCCCTCTGTCTCTCAGACCCCCTCCTTTGTCTCTCAGCCCCCCTCTTTTGTCTCTCAGCCAGACCCCCTCTTCTGTCTCTCAGTCCCCCCTCCTCTGTCTCTCAGACCCCCTCCTCTGTCTCTGAGACCCCCTCATCTGTCTCTCAGACCCCCTGCTCTGTCTCTCAGACCCCCTGCTCTGTCTCTCAGACCCCCCTGTCTCTCAGTCCCCCGTCCTCTGTCTCTCAGACCCCCTCCTCTGTCTCTGAGACCCCTCCTCTGTCTCTCAGACCCCCTCCTCTGTCTCTCAGACCCCCTCCTCTGTCTCTCAGACCCCCTCCTCTGTCTCTTAGACCCCCTCTTCTGTCTCTTAGACCCCTACTCTGTCTCCCCGAACCCCCCCTCTGTCTCTCAGACCCCCCTCTGTCTCTCAGACCCCCTCCTCTGTCTCTGAGACCCCTCCTCTGTCTCTCAGACCCCCTGCTCTGTCTCTCAGACCTCTCTGTCTCTCAGTCCCCCCTCCTCTGTCTCTCAGACTCCCTCCTCTGTCTCTAAGACCCCTCCTCTGTCTCTCAGATCCCCTCCTCTGTCTCTTAGACCCCTCCTCTGTCTCTCAGACCCCCTCCTCTGTCTCCCCGAACCCCCTCTGTCTCTCAGCCCCCCTCCTTTGTCTCTCAGCCAGCCCCCCTCTTTTGTCTCTCAGACCCCCTCCTCTGTCTCTCTGCCCCCTCATCTGTCTCATTCACTCCCTGACTCTTAGGTTGCTTTCACACTGGGGTGGGCGTTGACGGTAAAAAGCTGCTAGTTTTAGCTGCAATTTACTGTCATTTTAGCGGCGCTATTCGGCCTCTAGCAGTCGCTTTTAACCCCCACTAGCGGCCGAATTAAGGGTTAAATGCACCCGTGTAGCACTGCTGCCGAAGTGCTTTGCAGACGCTTCCGCAGCGGTGGCCATTCATTTCAATGGACAGAAGCGGTGTATACACCGCTCCTCCACCGCCCCAAAGAAGTTGCTTGCAAGACTTTTTTTAATGCCCTGCCAGCGCAGCGCCCCAGTGTGAAGGCACTCTGGCTTTCACACTGGGACTGCAGGGGAGCCGTTTTTCAGGTGCTTTACAGGCGCTATTTTTAGCTAAAAAGCACCTGAAAAATGCCTCAGTGTGGAAGGGGTCCTACACTCACTCCCTTTCCCTCAACCCCCTCTCTCTCCCCCTCTCTCTCTCTCTCTCTCTCTCACCCTCTCATGATATACAATAATGGGTGAAACAAGTGCATGACTAGGAAGCCAAGTAGGTGAGTTGCATGCAATTGTGCTTACAAGCCGAGAGCAGACAAGTGACCTTATTTGTCTACTGCTTCTCTTTCACTGCCCAGTCAGAAGGCTGGGGGAGCATACAGGACATCACTGTATAAATTTAAGAGACAGTCTGGTTTAACCACTTCAGCCCCAGAAGATTTGGCTATTCAATGACCAGGCCATTTTTTGCGATACGGCACTGTGTTGCTTTAAATGACAATTGCGCGGTCGTGCAATGCTGTACCCGAACGTCCTTTTTTTTCCCACAAATAGAGCTGTCTTTTGGTGGTATTTGATCACCTCTGCAGTTTTTATTTTTTGCACTATAAACAAAAGAAGAACAACTATTTTGAAAAAAAACACATTATCTTTTACTTTTTGCTATATTTTTCTTCAGTTTAGGCCGATACGTATTCTTCTACATATTTTTGGTAAAAAAAATTGCAATTAGCGTATATTGATTGATTTGCGCAAAAGTTATAGCGTCTACAAAATAGGGGATAAATTTATGGCATTTTTATTATTATTTTTTTTTTTTACTAGTAATCGGTCTGCGATTTTTATTGGGACTGCGATATTGCAGCGGACAAATTAGACAATCAAGGGGTTAACTGTGTTCTCTAGGTGTGTTCTAACTATGGGGGGATGGGAGTGACTAGGGGAGGAGAGAGATCAGTGTTCATACTTAGCATGAACACACAATCTGTCTCCTCTCCCCTGAGAGAACCGGGATTTGTGTGTTTACACACACAGTTCCAGTTCTCTCTCTGTCATGAGCTATCGCGGGTGCCTGTCGATCATCGCGCCCGCCGCGCACTCGAATTGTATCCGGGCACATGCTGCGGGCGTGCGCGTGCACCTCCTACAGCATCTTAAAGGGCCGACGTACAGGTACGACGGCTCGCCCAGGGGAGCCATTCTGCCGCAGTATAACTGCGGCGACTGGTCGGGAACCGGTTAAAGAAAAAAATCCTTCCATGATACCACTGGAAGGAAACAACCCTTTCTTGAGGGTGAACTATCGACTATTGGCTGTGGATTGTGCATAGAGCAGTGCACATAGCTGCAACTAAGGTACACTGCTCATTACAAACTAATGTTGGGGGTCAAGGAGAGGTTCAGGAAGTCACAGAGGATATTACAAGGAGGTAAAAAAAAACACCTGTACACCCGATCGGATTTCCTATGGATTCTAATCCGATGGATTTTTCCATCGGAAATCCGATGAATCTGACTTCCATCAGTCTTGCCTACACACCATCAGTCAAAAATCCGACCGTCCCAAACGCTGTGACGTAAAACACTCCGACAAGCCGAGAAAAATGAAGTTCAATGCTTCTGAGCATGCGTCGACTTGATTCTGAGCATGCGTGGGTTTTTTGTCCGATGGAGTTCCACACAGCCGATCGGAATTTGCTATCGTTTTTTTTTCCCATCGGATAAATTTAAAACATGTTCTATTTTTTCTCACCGATGGAAAAAAGACCGATGGGGCCCATACACGATCGGTTTGTCCGATGAGAAAAGTCCATCGGACTGTTTTCATTGGTAAAACCCATCGTGTGTACGCGGCATAAGAAACAATTTCTTTAAAAAAAAAATTACAGGGCCATTAATAAGTGGATTTGTATGGATTATCTTTGGAAAATAAGTATATCGTCATCTCTTTCCTGTGTGTTCTGTGTGACAGGGTTTTGCAATTCTCATGAATGGTTGAACAGAAACACAAATTCACTGGTGTATTAAGCAACTCATACTGTATATATATATATACACACACGAGAGGTCTTCCAAAATTTCCGCACTTTTATATACCCTCACCGGCCACTTTATTAGGTACACCTGTTCAATTGCTTGTTAACATAAATTGCTAATCAGCCAATCACATGGCAGCAACTCAATGCATTTAGACATCTAGATGTGGTGAAAACGACTTGCTGAAGTTCAAACCAAGCATCAGAATGGGGAAGAAAGGGGATTTAAGTAACTTTGAATATGGCATGGTTGTTGGTGCCAAATGGGCTGGTCTGAGTATTTAAAAAACTGCTGATCTACTGGGATTTTCACACACAACCCTCTCTAATGTTTACAGAGAATGGTCCAAAAAAGAGAAAATATCCAGTGAGCGGCAGTTGTGTTGAGGAAAATGCTTTTTTGATGTCAGAGGAGAATGGGCAGACTGGTTTGAGATGATAGAAAGACAACAGTAACTCAAATAACCACTCGTTATACCCAAGGCATGCAGAATACCATCTCTGAAAGCACAACACATTGAACCTTGAAGAAGATGAGCTACAGCAACAGAAGACCACACCGGGTGCCACTCCTGTCAGCTAAGAACAGGAAACTGAGGAAACTGAGGCTACAATTCGCACAGGCTCACCAAAATTTGACAATAGAAGATTGGAAAAGCGTTGCCTGGTCTGATGAGTCCTGTATAAATGACAATGGTCCCAAAATAGTGTCAAAAGTGTCCGATGTTTCTGCCATAATGTCGCAGTCCCGATAAAAATCACAGATCGCCATCATTACTAGTAAAAAAAATAATAATAAAAATGCCATAAATCTATCCCCTGTTTTGTAGATGCTATAACTTTTGCGCAAACCAATCAATATACGCTTATTGCAATTTCTTTTTACCAAAAATGTGTAGAATATATATTGGCCTAAACTGAGGGAAAAAAAAAAATTATATATTTTTTGGGGATATTCTAGCAAAATGTAAAAAATATTTTTTCAAAATTGTCGCTATTTTTTTGTTTATAGCACAAAAAATGAAAACCGTAGAGGTGATCAAATACCACCACAAGAAAGCTCTATTTGTGGGAAAAAAAAGGACGTCAATTTTGTTTGGGTGCCACGTCGCACGACCGTGCAATTGTCAGCTAAAGCGACGCAGTGCTGAATCGCAAAAAATGCTATGGTCTGGAAGGGGGTAAATTCTTCCGGGGTTGAAATGTTTAAGCAAATCAGCCACAATGCATCTTTATGTAACCTCAGAAACAAATAATTATTTTTAATAGGTGTTTCTGCTTATTTGAACATAGGAGGTCCAATAACTCTAAGAGCCTATGGGGAAGTTTTACAGTTATTCTGGGATTTCTTTTGTTGCTTTTTATACTTTTTATAGTGTATACAGGAATTTTGTAGCATATTTGCACATTTTTCTCCTATGCTCCTAAGGTATTCGCATAGTCACTGTAAATATGTCTAATTAAAATGTGTGCATATTTTGCTTACATCTTCCCAGATGAGCTGGTTATACACTTTCCCCAACAAGTGTCCTTGTGGCCCTTTGAGGCCCCTTGGAATTCTATCTAGTTGTCATGTTTTAGTTATGACAGGCAAGCCCTCTCTGACAGTAAAGGGCATATTTATAAAGCATTGAACATGATATTCACTGAATGTTCACTGCAGGTGAATCAGTCACTGAAATTTAAACACAGGTACCAGAAAATGAACCCCCGTGAATTTTTGGTGAATGTCACATTCACCGATTTATAAATATGCCCCCTATTTTAGGGCTTGTGTTGACAGGCTTTTGTTTGCGTCAGAACTGCTTCTCTCTGTACAAGTCTATGGGAATGCAACAGAAGCTTGAAGCAGTTCAGAATCAGGTCAACTGCACCTGCAATGAATATTGAATGGTCTCAACACTGTCAAATTAACCACTTCAGCACCAGAAGGTTTACCCCCCTTCATGACCAGACCATTTTTTGCAATACGGCACTGCATTATTTTTAACTGACAATTGTGCGGTTGTGCGATGCTGTACCGAAATAAAATTTATATCCTTTTTTTTTCCACAAATAGAGCTTACTTTTGGTGGTATTTGATCACCTCTGCGGTTTTTATTTTGTGCGCTATAAATATAAAAGGACCGACAATTTTGAAAAAATAAATATATTTCTTACTTTATGCTATAAAACCTATCTAAGAAAAAAAAATTTAAGTTTAAAAAAAAATCTAATTTATTCATCAATTTAGGACAATATGTATTCTGCTACACAAGAAAAGGGGAGGTTTGGACATTAGATGAGGACATTGACCAGTAGAGATATAGGTTGTAAAAGCATTTAATTGGCATAGATGGAGGTATAAATACATAACAATTATGAAAAGACAAGTACTGTTAATTTCATTTATATACACACATGCATTCAGGGCATGGACTTCAAAAAAAATCATGATTGCATACATATTGGCTTCACGGTATAGGATATAAAATGGATTAATAAGTAACTGTGTTAGTCGTAAATGTATATATATATATATATATATATATATATATATATATATATATATATATATATATACACACACATACATACACACACACACAGACATAGCCGAAATTGTTGGCACCCCAGAAATTTTTCCAGAAAATCAAGTATTCCTCAGAGAAAATGATTGCAGTAACACATGTTTTACTATACACATGTTTATTCCCTTTGTGTGTATTGGAACAAAACAAAAAAAGGGAGGAAAAAAGCAAATTGGACATGATGTCACACAAAACTCCAAAAATGGTCTGGTCCATGCAATATAATGTTACCATAGCAACATTGCTCTACTCTGGGCAAGTGATCATGATATATATTATTTTTTTTACACATTATGTTTGCTTATAGCAGTAAATTACATTTCTATAAGCAAGAATTTTACTGAATATAACTGATTCATTCAGTTTGTTTTGGTGTGATTATCTGTGATTGGCCAAAGCCCATCACATTACAGAGGGTGATTTGGCCTGTCTGTAACATGTGATTACATTGACCAATCACAGAAAAAGTTAGACTTCCATAAGATGTCATGTGCATTGCCACTATCCCCAATGAATGAACAAAGGAGTTTTACCTCAAGCAAAAATGGGATTTTACGGGCAATGAAAAATAATCAAAAAATATCTAGAAAAAATGTATAAAAAAAAGTATAATTTATTACAATTCCATTAACAAACATAAATAGCCACAAAGTGGTAAGCACTTAACAACAGATTTACATAGACAATGCATGATCATACAAATCACAAAAAATGACTGCATAGAATCCCAAGAGTGGAATCCTGGAGATGGTGAAGCTGCTAATCCGACGCGTTTTGAAATATATGAGTATATAATCATAAGAATCAATATCAATAAGATCATTGCAAAACATTCAATATGCATAATGAATGACAAAAGCAAAAAAGCAAAAACAAAAACAAAAAAGACCAAAAACCAAAGAAAAAAAACTTACATATGTGTGCATCCTCAAGAGGGAAAGAACCAGCCCCCTATATATTCCAGACTCTCACAGATGGTCCATCAGTCCTCTTGCAGCATGAAGGAGCCCAAGAACCAAAGGGTTAACTTACACTGCCAAACAAAAAGAATCCACACAGACTCCTCAACCCAAAGAGGAGAGGGAGAAGGGGACAAAACCTATGGAGGAAGAGGATGAGGGAATTAATACCTATCTATTCAAAGAGGACCCCTTCACAGAAAAAACCATCAAAAAATAAAAGGGGTAAAGGGTTAGGGTATTGAACAAAAACCTGCCTATATTACAAACCATAATACTTACCCAGGTCCTTGGAGTCCTCAACAAGCACAGCTGGCCAAAAAAATGGAGGAACAAGAGTGCCGTAAAATGTTTGGACAATGAAAGGATCCAGGAGAATCCACAAGGGCCTCAAAAGAGGAAAGAGGGTGGAGAGAGGGACCTAAAAAGGAAAGGGAAAGGAATGAACACCTATACAATCAACATAACCCCCTAAGAAACAGAGGGGTAAGGGAAATAGGGCTATCTATATCAATATCCATGGTACTCACACAAGTCCTCAAGATCCCCAACAGGCACAGTTGGCCACAAGAAACAACCAAGAGTGTCGCGGACCTTAGGCAATGGAACAGAGGTCCATCATTCCTGAGTTCAACCTGGGTGTCCAGAGGAGACTGGCAGTAAAGGACTCCTGGCGTCATTCCTTAAATTACCCAAAATGCGCGCCAAAAAAATGACGTCAGTGGGCGGAGCCCAGGCGCCATAGGCGGGCATGGATACTGGCAAACAAGACAAGGCGCATCTGCGCTGAAGATCCCTGAGTCGTCTGCATGCCGGCCCCAACCGGAAATGACACCGACATACATCTGGGAATGCTGGCGAAAACCGGAAGCGGTCAGACGTCGTTAAACAAACCCGGAAGGGTGTCATCACACATCCGGAAATGCAAAAGCATAGAACTGGATGTGATCAGTAGGTATCAAACGGCAGAGGGATCTGTATCCAGTGTTATGTCTGCAGGGGACCACAGACAAAGCACATAGATAAAAAAGAAGAGGGCTGCTAAGATGACATGGATGCTGAGACAAAATGCAAAAACTATGTCCCAGAAATCCTAAAGCAAAAAGGGCAGTAAAATGGGACAAGATTCTAGACATGTGCAGGATGAAAAAATGTGTTTTGTTTTGTTTTGTTTCGATTCGTTATTTAATTAAATTTGTTTAGTTAAATTAGTTGCATTTGTTACATTTGTTTTCGGGATTCGTTTCGTTTCATATTCGAATTCGAAAAGATTCTACCGCATTCGAAAAAATTCTACCGCATTTGGAAAAATTCTACCGCATTCGAAAAAAAATCTACCGAATTCCAAAAAAAAAACATCAAATTCGAAATAATTCTACCGCATTTGAACTAAACTATACATAACCACTTCCGAAATTCGAAATTCGTATAGAATGAAATCGAATTTGAATAGAAAAGATTAGGATAGAATCAAAAATACTAGAAAAGAATGGCATAGAAAAACAATAGCATAGAATAGAAAAAAATATTTTTCTGATAGATATATAGATATATATTATAGATATATATATTTATATTTAACATCTTCTGAAATTCGAATTTCGTATAGAATGAAATCGAATTCCAATAGAAAAGATTAGAACAGAATAGAAAAGAATAGAAAAGAATAGCATAGAAAATAAATAGAACACTATAAAAAAATATATAATATATTCTATTCTAATCTTTTCTATTCAAATTCATTCTGTACCAAATTAGAATTTCGGAAGATGGTTTTTATATATTTTTTTCTATTCTGTTCTATTGTTTTTTTCTATTCTAGTCTATTTTATTAGAATTCGATTTTATTTGATTTATATATATATATATATATATATATATATATATATATATATATATATACAAAATTCTAATTTTATATAGATATATCTTATATTTTATTCTATTCTGTTCTATTGTTTTTCTATTTTATTCTTTTCTACTCTAATTCAAATTCATTCTATATGAAATTAGAATTTCAGACTTTCAGAAATCTCTAAAATTTGAATAGAAAAGATTAGAATAGAAAATAATGGAAAGGAATAGCATAGAAAAACAATAGAACGGAATAGAAAAAAATATAATATATATTATATTTTATTCTGTTCTATTGTTTTTCTATGCTATTCTTTTCTATTATTTTATATTCTAATCTTTTCTATTCAAATTCGATTTTACTCTATATGAAATATATATACATAAAACCATCTTCTGAAATTGGGATTTTGTATAGAATGAACTTGAATAGAAAAGATTAGAATAGAATGTAAAATAATAAAAAAGATTAGCATAGAAAAACAATTGAACATAACAGAAAAAAAATAATAATATATATATATATATATATATATATATATATATATATATATATACATACGAAATTCGAATTTTGAAAGATGTCATATATATATATATATATATATATATATATATATATATTATATATAACCATCTTCTGAAATTGGAATTTTGTATAGAATGAACTTGAATAGAAAAGATTAGAATAGAATGTAAAATAATAGAAAAGAATAGCATAGAAAAACAATAGAACAGAACAGAAAAAATATATAATAAATATATATATATAAAACCATCTTCCGAAATTCGAATTTCGTATACAATGAATTTGAATTTGAATAGAAAAGACTAGAATAGAGTATAAAAGAATAGACTAGAAAAACAATAGAACAGAATAGAATAAAATATAATATATATATATTATAATTTATTCTATTCTGTTCTATTGTTTTTCTAGTCTATTATTTTCTATTCTAATCTTTTCTATTCAAATTTAAATTCATTCTATACAAAATTTCGGAAAATGGTTTTATATATATATATATATATATATATATATATATCATATATAATAGGGTTAGGGTTAACCATAACCCTAATATTTATATATATAACCATTCAAATTTCGTATAGAATGAAATCAAATTTGAATAGAAAAGATTAGAACAGAAAATAATCGAAAAGAATGAACTAGAAAAACATATATTATATTTTATTCTATTCTGTTCTAATATATGTTTTTCTAGTTTATACTTTTCTATTATTTTCTGTTCTAATCTTTTCTATTCAAATTTGATTTCATTCTATACGAAATTCGAATTTCGGAAGGTGTTTTATATATATATATATATATAAATTATATTTTATTCTATTCTGTTCTATTGTTTTTCTAGTCTATTCTTTTCTATTATTTTCTATTCTAATCTTTTATATTCAAATTCATTCCATACAAAATGTGAATTTTGGAAAATGGTTATATATATATATATATATATAATAGGGTTAGGGTTAGAATGATTTTGAATTAGAATAGAAAAGATCAGATTAGAATAGAAAATAGAAAAGAATAGGATAGAATAGAAAAACAATAGAACAGAATAGAATAAAATATAATATATGTTTTTCTAGTTTATTATTTTCTATTCTAATCTTCTGTATTCAGATTCGAATTCATTCTATACGAAATTCGAATTTCGGAAGATGGTATATACACACACATATATATTATATTTTTTTTCTGTTAAGTTTTATTGTTTTTTATGCTATTCTTTTCTATTCTATTCTAATCTTTTCTATTCAAATTCGATTTCATTCTGTTCGGATCGGAAGGTGTTATATATATATATATATTATATATTTTTCTATTCTGTTCTATTGTTTTCTATGCTATTATTTTCTAATATTTTTTATTCTAATCTTTTCTATTTGAACTATATGAAATTTTAATTTCGGAAGATGTTTTATTAATTTATATATACCGTATATATATATATAAAATATATTTTTCAGTTCTGTTCTAGTGTTTTTCTAGTCTATTCATTTTCTATTCAAATCTTTTCTATTCAAATTCAAATTAATTCTATACAATTTAGAACTTCAGAAGCCATCTTCCGAAATTCAAATTTTGTATAGAATGAATTTGAATTCATTCTATCCGAAATTCAAATTTTTGGAAAATGGTTATATATAGTTTACTTTCTCGAATTTTTGACAATTCTTTTCGAATGCGGTAGAATTTTTTCAAATTTGATCGTTTTTTCTAAACCGGTTCATTTTTTTCAAATGCGGTCAAATTTTTTCGAATGCGGTAGATTTTTTTCGAATTTGATCAAATTTTTCAAATTTGATCGATTTTTTTTGAATTCGGTCAAAATCTTTTCAAATTCTAATACGAAACAAATCTATTATAATCTTTTCTATTCAAATTTGATTTCATTCTATAAGAAATTCGAATTTTGTATAGAATGAATTCAAATTTGAATAGAAAAGATTAGAATAGAATAGAAAAGAATAGAAAAGAAAAACAATAGAATAGAATAGAATAAAATATAATATATATTATATTTTATTCTATTCTGTTCTATTGTTTTTCTGTTCTTTTCTACAGTAGGTGCCGCCGATATTGTGTCAATATCGCCGCTTCTAGCGGTGATATTGGACACCCTATGAGCTCCGTCGCGAGAGCCAGCGCCGAGCTGTCTCGTCATCGGGAAAGGAAAAAATGTTCCTTTCACGATGAGTGACAAGCATTGCCGATAGGCGGGGATCCGACGCGTATTCCCGCCAATACCAGGCACTGCGTTTGGTATGAATCCTGAGCGGGAACTCCACGCCAATTTTTAAAGAAAAAACCTGCGTGGGTTCCCCCTCCAGGAGCATACCAGGCCCTTGGGTCTGGGCTGGATATAAAGGGGAACCCTACGCCGAAAAAACGGCGTGGGGGTGCCCCACAAGATCCAAACCAGACCCTTATCCGAGCACGCAACCTGGCAGGCCGCAGGGGAAGAGGGGGGGACGAGAGCGGCCCCCCCTCCCTCCTGAACCATACCAGGCCACATGCCCTCAACATGGGGGGTTTGGTGCTCTGGGGCAGGGGGGCGACCTGCGGCCCCCCCACCCCAGAGCACCCTGCCCCCATGTTGATGAGGACAGGGCCTCTTCCCGACAACCCTGGCCGTTGGTTGTCGGGGTCTGCGGGAGGGGGGCTTATCGGAATCCGGGAGCCCCCTTTAATAAGGGGGCCCCCAGATACCGGCCCCCACCCTATGTGAATGAGTATGGGGTACATTGTACCCCTACCCATTCACCTGGTGGAAAATAAATGGAAATAAAAACACAACACAGTTTTTAAAAGTATTTTATTGCACCGCTCCGGAGGTCTTCTTCCGACTTCTGGGGTCTCTGGTGTCGTCGCCGCGTTCTCCGGTTCTTTCTTCTGCCGGGCCTCCGCTAACTTCTTTTTAGCTCTTTTGCTAACGGAGGCCCGGTCTTCTCCGTCGTCTTCTTCTTCTCCCGCTCTCCGGTTCTTCTCCCGCTCTCCGCTTCTAGCGGCGATATTGACACCCTATGAGCTCCGTCGCGAGAGCCAGCGCCGAGCTGTCTCGTCATCGGGAAAGGAAAAAATGTTCCTTTCACGATGAGCGACACGCATTGCCGCGTGCGTTAGAGCACGTGCAACAATTCTAGCACTAGACCTCCTCTGTAATTCTAACCTGGTAACCTGTAAAAAAAATTAAAGCGTCGCCTATGGAGATTTTTAAGTACCGAAGTTTGGCGCCATTCCATGAGTGTGCGCAATTTTAAAGCGTGACATGTTAGGTATCTATTTACTCGGCGTAACATTATCTTTCATATGTTCCCAAAAAATTGGGCTAACTTTACTGTTTTGTTATTTTTTAATTCATGAAACCATTTTTTTTTTTAAAAAAGGCGTTTGAAAAATTATTGCGCAAATATTGTGCAAGAAAAAATGTTGCAATGACCGTCATTTTATTCCCTAGGGTGTCTGCTAAAAAAAAATATATAATGTTTGGGGGTTCTGAGTAATTTTCTAGCAAAAGAATGATGATTTGTACATGTAGGAGAGAAGTGCCAAAATAGGCCCAGTATTGAATAGGTACAAAAAGCCCTGTATTGAAGTGGTTAAGGATGACGCCAGGAGTCCTTCACTGCCAGTCTTCTCTGGACACCCAGGTGAAAGTCAGGAATGATGGACCTCTGTTTCATTGCCTAAGGTCCGTGACACCCTTGGTTGTTTCTTGTGGCCAATTGTGCCTGTTGGGGATTGATATAGATAGCCCTATTTCCCTTACCCCTCTCAGTTTCTTAGGGGGTTATGTTGATTGTATAGGTGTTCATTCCTATCCCTTTCCTTTTTAGGTCCCTCTCTCCACCCTCTTTCCTCTTTTGAGGCCCTTGTGGATTCTCCTGGATCCTTTCATTGTCCAAACATTTTACGGCACTCTTGTTCCTCCATTTTTTTGGCCAGCTGTGCTTGTTGAGGACTCTAAGGACCTGGGTAAGTATTATGGTTTGTAATATAGGCAGGTTTTTGTTCAATACCCTAACCCTTTACCCCTTTTATTTTTTGAGGGTTTTTTCTGTGAAGGGGTCCTCTTTGAATAGATAGGTATTTATTCCCTTATCCTCTTCCTCCATAGGTTTTGTCCCCTTCTCCCTCTCCTCTTTGGGTTGAGGAGTCTGTGTAGATTCTTTTTGTTTGGCAGTGTAAGTTAACCCTTTGGTTCTTGGGCTCCTTCATGCTGCAAGAGGACTGATGGACCATCTGTGAGAGTCTGGAATATATAGGGGGCTGGTTCTTTCCCTCTTGAGGATGCACACATATGTAAGTTTTTTGTCTTTGGTTTTTGGTCTTTTTTGTTTTTGTTTTTGCTTTTTTGCTTTTGTCATTCATTATGCATATTGAATGTTTTGCAATTTTGCGTCGGATTAGCAGCTTCACCATCTCCAGGATTCCACTCTTGGGGTTCTATGCAGTCATTTTTTGTGATTTATATGATCATGCATTGTCTATGTAAATATGTTTTTAAGTGCTTACCACTTTGTGGCTATTTATGTTTGTTAACCACTTAACGACCGCTCACTGTATATATACGTCGGCACAATGGCACCGACAGGCACAATCACGTAGAGTGTACGTGATTGCCTTTGTACAGTTGGGGGGTCCGATCGAACCCCCCTTCTGTACAGTGAGCGGTCGGAATTCGTTGGGGAGCGATCCGACATGAGGGGACGGCCGTTCGATTCCGGCCACCCCCCCCGCGATCGCTCCCGGCGAATGGAAATGCCCCCTCTGTCTGTGGAATGTACACACAGACAGAGGAAGCAGGAGGAAGTGATGTCATCTCCTGTGCGGCACTCACATATACCGAGCGTCGTACAAGAGAAGACATCAAGGTAAGTGCACAAACACTACACTAACACCAGCACACATAGGCACATAAATCGCCCCCCAGGCCTCCCCAGATCACCCCCCAGCCCCCAGTCACAGTGTCACTGATTGCAGTGACCATTTATTTACTGATCACTGCAATCAGTGACATTTGTGACTGTAAAAGTGTCACTACATTTAGTTTTAGGTCCAGTGTAGCCCCCTAACCCCCCTAATAAAGGTTTAACCCCTTGATCGCCCCCCAGGTAACACTTTCACCCCCTATCACCACTGTCGCTAAGCGATCATTTTTCTGATCGCTGTCTTAGCGTCGGTGATGCAGATCGGTAGCCAGTAATTTTTTTTAGGTTCGCCGCGGGTTTTTATAGCGTCAGGTACCCCCATAAATTATCTAATAAAGGTTTAACCCCCTTGATCGCCCCCCAGGTAACCCTTTCACCCCCTATCACCGCTGTCGCTAAGCGATAATTTTTCTGATCGCTGTCTTAGCGTCGGTGATGCAGATCAGTAGCCAGTATTTTTTTTTTAGGTTCGCCGCAGGTTTTTATAGTGTCAGGTACCCCCATAAATTATCTAATAAAGGTTTAACCCCCTTGATCGCCCACCAGGTAACCCTTTCACCCCCTATCACCACTGTCGCTAAGCGATCATTTTTCTGATCGCTGTCTTAGCGTCGGTGATGCAGATCGGTAGCCAGTAATTTTTTTTAGGTTCGCTGCAGGTTTTTATAGCTTCAGGTACCCCCATAAATTATCTAATAAAGGTTTAACCCCCTTGATTGCCCCCCAGGTAACCCTTTCACCCCCTATCACCACTGTCGCTAAGCGATCATTTTTCTGATCGCTGTCTTAGCGTCGGTGATGCAGATCGGTAGCCAGTAATTTTTTTTAGGTTCGCCGCAGGTTTTTATAGCGTCAGGTACCCCCATATATTATCTAATAAAGGTTTTAACCCCCTAATTGCCCCTAGTTAACCCTTTCACCATTGATCATCATATAAGGGTTACGGGTGACGCTGGTTAGTTAGTTTGCTTTTTATAGTGTCAGGGCACCCGCCGTATATAACCCAATAAAGGTTTAACCCCCTGATTGCCCGGCGGGTGATATCTATTAGGTTTTAGCGTCAGAGAGGGTCTGCGTCACACCCCAGGCAGCGTCAGGTTAGTGCCAGTAACGCTAATACCCACGCGTGAAGCATACACCTCCCTTAGTGGTATAGTATCTGAACAGATCAATATCTGATCTGATCAGATCTATACTAGCGTCCCCAGCAGTTTAGGGTTCCCAAAAACGCAGTGTTAGCGGGATCAGCCCAGATACCTGCTAGCACCTGCGTTTTGCCCCTCCGTCCAGCCCAGGCCACCCAAGTGCAGTATCGATTGATCACTGTCACTTACAAAACACAACACACATAACTGCAGCGTTCGCAGAGACAGGCCTGATCCCTGCGACTCCAGTGCTGTAGGAGGTGATTTCACCACCACAGTTAAAAAAAAAAAGCAAATATGCCAAAGCATTGGGGCAGCAGGGGCGGAGGAGTGATTTTGCTCCTAATGCCGCGTACATACGGTCGAAATTCCGACGGAGGCTTGCCCGTGGAAAAGTCCGACCATGTGTGTGCGGCATAACTTTTTTTGCGGGAGGATGCCCCCATGCTTCGGCATATATAAATGGTGCATGTATGCCCATCATTAGAAGTGGGTGGATGAAGGGCGGTATTCTAATGGTGGGCATACCCACCGATCAATCTCTTTTTTCGTTCAGCCACCTGGCTGCATGAAAAAAAAAAGATTACAATACATGTCCAACAAGGACCAGCAACGTACTGGTATGTTGCTGGACTTTGGTTATACCAGATTGATGCCTGCGGGTTTAGGTATCATCTTGGTATCATTCTTTTCAGCCAGCGACCGGCTTTCATGTAAAAGCAATCCTAGTGGCTAATTAGCCTCTGGACTGCTTTTACAAGCAGTGGGAGGGAATGTCCCCCCCGGATATAAAAAGCGCCATTGGGAAATTGGGAAAGCATTTTATCACACCGATCTTGGTGTGGTCAGATGCTTTGAGGGTAGAGGAAAGATCTAGGGTCTAGACCCCAGTTTTTTTTTAAAAAAGAGTACCTGTCACTACCTATTGCTATCATAGGGGATATTTACATTCCCTGAGATAACAATAAAAATGATAAAAAAAAAAAAATATGGAAGGAACAATTTAAAAATAAAATAAAAAAGCAAAATTAATAAAAAAAAAAAAAAGCACCCCTGTCCTGCCCTGCTCTTGCCCAATGGCGAACGCAAGCGTCGGTCTGGCGTCATATGTAAACAGCAATTGCACCATGCATGTGAGGTATCACCGCGAAGGTCAGATCGAGGGCAGTAATTTTAGCAGTAGACCTCCTCTGTAAATCTAACGGGGTAACCTGTAAAGGCTTTTAAAAATGTATGTAGTTTGTCGCCAATGCGCGTTTGTGCGAAATTTTAAAGCATGTCGTGTTTGGTATCTATGTAGTCGGCCTAAGATCATATTTTTTATTTCATCAAACATTTGGGCAATATAGTGTGTTTTAGTGCATTAAAATTTAAAAATGTGTATTTTTTCCCCAAAAAATGCGTTTGAAAAATCGCTACGCAAATACTGTGTAGAAAAAAAAAATGCAACACCCACCATTTTATTCTGTAGGGCCTTTGCTTTAAAAATATATATAATGTTTGGGGGTTCAACATAATTTTCCTGCAAAAAAAAATATGTTTTCATGTAAACAAAAAGTGTCAAAAAGGGCTTTGTCTTCAAGTGGTTAGAAGAGTGGATGTAAGCTTCCTAATGTTGTGTATAAAATGCCAGAACAGTTCAAAACCCCCCAAATGACCCCATTTTGGAAAGTAGACACCCCAAGCTATATACTGAGAGGCATGTCGAGTCCATAGAATATTTTATATGTTGACACAAGTTGCGTAAAAAAGACAATTTTTTTTTTTTTTTTTGCACAAAGTTGTCACTAAATGATATATTGCTCAAACATGCCATGGGCATATGTGGAATTACACCCCAAAATACATTCTGTTGCTTCTCCTGAGTTCGGGGATACCACATGTGTGAGACTTTTTGGGAGCCTAGCCGCGTACGGGACCCCAAAAACCAATCACCGCCTTCAGGCTTTCTAAGGGTGTAAATTTTTGATTTCACTTCTCACTGCCTATCACAGTTTCGGAGGCCATGGAATGCCCAGATGGCACAAAACCCCCCCAAATGACCCCATTTTGGAAAGTAGACACCCCAAGCTATTTGCTGAGAGGTATTGTGAGTATTTTGCAGATATCGCTTTTTGTCACAAAGTTTTGAAAATTGAAAAAAAAAAGAAAAAAAAAATTCTTTCTTCATTTTCAAAAACAAATGAGAGCTGTAAAATACTCACCATGCCTCTCAGCAAACAGCTTGGGGTGTCTACTTTCCAAAATGGGGTCATTTGGGGGGGTTTTGTGCTATTTTGGCATTTTATGGCCTTCGAAACTGTGATAGGTAGTGAGGAGTCAAATCAAAAATTTGTGCCTAGAAATCCTGAAGGTGGTGATTGGTTTTTGGGGTCCCGTACGCGGCTAGGCTCCTAAAAAGTCCCACACATGTGGTATCCCCGTACTCAGGAGAAGCAGCAAAATGTATTTTGGGGTGCAATTCCACATATAACCATGGCATGTGTGAGCAATATATCATTTAGTGACAACTTTTTGTAATTTTTTAAAAAAAATTGTCATTATTCAATCACTTGGGACAAAAAAAAAATATTCAATGGGCTCAACAGGCCTCTCAGCAATTTCCTTGGGGTGTCTACTTTCTAAAATGGGGTCATTTGGGGGGGGTTTTGTGCTATTTTGGCATTTTATGGCCTTCAAAACTGTGATAGGTAGTGAGGAGTGAAATCAAAAATTTGCGCCCTTAGAAATCCTGAAGGCGGTGCTTGGTTTCCGGGGTCCCGTACGTGGCTAGGCTCCTAAAAAGTCCCACACATGTGGTATCCCCGTACTCAGGAGAAGCAGCAGAATGTATTTTGGGGTGCAATTCCACATATGACCATGGCATGTGTGAGCAATATATCATTTAGTGACAACTTTTTGTAATTTTTTTATTTTTTTTTGTCATTATTCAATCACTTGGGACAAAAAAAAAATATTCAATGGGCACAACATGCCTCTCAGCAATTTCCTTGGGGTGTCTACTTTCCAAAATGGGGTCATTTGGGGGGGGGGTTTGTACTGCCCTGCCATTTTAGCACCTCAAGAAATGAGATAGGCAGTCATAAATTTAAAGCTGTGTAAATTCCAGAAAATTTACCCTAGTTTGTAAACGCTATAACTTTTGCGCAAACCAATAAATATATACTTATTGACATTTTTTTTACTAAAGACATGTGGCTGAATACATTTTGGCCTAAATGTATGACTA
Source organism: Rana muscosa (assembly GCA_029206835.1). NCBI lineage: Eukaryota > Metazoa > Chordata > Amphibia > Anura > Ranidae > Rana > Rana muscosa. The sequence continues at coordinate 188,685,665 of CM055122.1, read as the reverse complement.
AAATTTAGTTTATTCGATTTTTCTTATAACAAAAAGTAGAAAATATCATTTTTTTTCAAAATTTTCGGTCTTTTTCCGTTTATATCGCAAAAAATTTAAATCGCAGAGGCAATCAAATACCATTAAAAGAAAGCTCTATTTGTGGGAAGAAAAGGACGCAAATTTCGTTTGGGTACAACATTGCATGTCCGCACAATTTACAGTTAAAGCAGCGCAGTGCAAAATTCTGAATTCACCTCTGGTCCTTTAGCTACCAAATGGTCCGGGGCTTAAGTGGTTAATGGAATTGTAATAAATTATACTTTTTTATACATTTTTTCTATATATTTTTTGATTATTTTTCATTGCCCGTAAAATCTCATTTTTGCTTGAGGTAAAACTCCTTTGTACATTGACCAATCACAGCTAGCAACACAATTGTACAGAATAGATGGCATTAAAGGAAGGTATCCATTGTGTACAATTGTCACGTGACTTGCTGTGATTAGTCACGGCGGTTACATGATACCGGCAGTGAGACGGTAGTGAGCAGCGAGCCGGTACACTGTTCAGTCATCGGCTGTGTCCCATCATATGACATCCAGTCGGGATGGGACGGTGGTAAACAAAGCATAAGAGTTCACTGCATTCAGTCCCAAGGAACTTTGAAGTAATTATATAAACACAAAGTCCACTCCTGTATCTTCTTTCCACTTTACTATATCACCAATGGTGCCTTCAGTGACTACCACCAATCCAGTGTAACTCGTCAGGCCATATTGCCCCGCATATTTCAAATAGGCAAAAGCACTTTAGAACAGCCTCCAGACCAGTTTTGCTTCTCCACAACAAACACTTCTCCTTCTGAACTCTGCTTTCAGTGTGATAATTGGCTCATGACATGTAAGGAAAAAAACACTTCCAATAGTGTAATAAAACCCAAAGCTCTATTTTATAAAATGAGGCTCACCGGACGATTTCTTGAAACTTAGCATATGACATAATGCATATGACCGCTGTATGTACAGTGATTCAGTAAACTTGCTCCATGTTTACGCCATCCACACCCCAACACGTTTCGTTTTTGCCAAATTCTTCCAAGAAATCCTAATTGCTCGTACACACTATAAGAAAATCGGGCTAACATTTTCATCCGAGGAACGATCGTACAATTTTCTGAAAGTGTGTATACAACTTTCAACAGTGGATTACGCCCTTCCAAACAAAAATTATTGTACGGGAACAGAACAAACCATTTTCATTTAATGTGTATCGTTTTCCTACAATTTTCATATGAGAAATATCAGATACAAAGGACTACGCATGATCAGAAACAAAAAAAATAAGTCTTTGTCGTACGGAAAACCGGCTGCTCGCTCACCCGATTTCTCATAGTGTGTACGGGGCTTAAGTGTCAGCTTATTTCTGTATGGCTTAAAGTGCATACAGTGGAAGAGAAGCATAAACTGCGTAGAGGGTTCATTCCTGTCAGATCGGTAAGGATGTGGAATTCTCTTCCACAAACAGTGGTATCAGCAGGAAGCGTCGATAGTTTCAAAAAACTATTAGATGGGCACCTCAATGACCACAACATACAAGGGTATACGATGTACTATTGACATAAACACATATACACACACATATCATAGGTTGAACTGGATGGACTGATGTATTTTTTCAACTTCACCAACTATGTAACTATGTTCCCATCACCAGAAAGGGACTCCATTCACGCCACTTTCACCCAATTCAGGTAACTGGAGGTCACTTAATGATTGTATATGCACACACTGCATTTGACATATTGATTATTTTACCTTGTTTTATTTGTGTCATACACCCACAAACACATTATTATTTTGACACATTTACACAGTACTCCCTTTGTGGGAACACATAGGTGGTTCACTCAATAGATACACCCATTTCATTCACTTTCTTATTTTATTTTCACTCATTCAATCTATGCACATCTTTATACATTTTTTTGGACTGGGTTGAGTGCACACACATCACAATCAGAGACTGTGTCGTGACGGTCTGGCATGTCCCATAGCTGTTCCCCTTGGTCCCTTTTTCTGGGAGGGGTCTCCCGCCTCAACCTCGGGTGAGACATTGTATCAAAGGCCACAGATTTTTCCCATTTAGAAGCTGGGCACAGCCTATGTGCTGATTTGTAAGTTATTGACCAGTTGTTTGTTGTTATTTCTTTCCCCTGGTGGGCACCATATACTAAAGCCTCGTACACACGATCGGATTTTCCGACGGGAATTGTGTGATGACAGACTGTTGGCCTAAAATCTGACTGTTTGTACGCTCCTTCAGACAATTGTTGTCAGACTTTCCGTCGACAAATGATGGATGGCAGGCTTATAAATTTTTCACGGACAATGGTCTGTTGTCAGATTTTCCTATCGTGTGTACACAAGCCCGTCAGACAAAAGTCCAAAGTACAAACACGCATGCTCGGAATCAATGCTCACCAAACACGACATTAGCAGAATGTGCCCAAAGGTCGGCACTCAAGAGCTGAAATTTCACGTAGTACGTCACTACGTTCGTGTTTGTTGGCCGACAATCATGTGCCGTTTGTATGAAAGACAAGTTCCTGTCAACGCCCTTCGGACAAAAGTCTGACGCTTTGTCTGCGGAAAATCTGATCGTGTATACGAGGCTTAATAAACATTTTACTCATCCACCTTTTTAGTACAAAATTGCATCTTCTCCTGATGAGTGGCTTTAAGCGATGAAACGCATAGAGTTTCCAACTAAGGGTGCCAAGACAAGCCTGTCCAAATTATGAATTTTAACTTTGTCTCATTTGGGAAATGTCCCTTCATTTCCTGTCTGAGAGATGCAACAGGAAGTGAGAGGAAATCTCTACAAAATAGTTTCACTCTCATGCCCCGTACACACGATCGTTTTTCATGCCGTTAAAACTGCCATTTTAAAAAATGGCCCTGAAAAATGATCGTGTGTATGCTCCAGAGCATTTTTAACGACGTGAAAAACGGCCATTAAAAATTCCGGACATGCTCTCTTTTTTCACGTCGTTTTTCATGTCTTTTTTTTAACGACGTGAAAAACGATAGTGTGTATGCTTTAACGACGTGAAAAAAAACGCGCATGCTCAGAATCAAGTATGAGACGGGAGCGCTCGTTCTGGTAAAACTAGCGTTCGTAATGGAGATAGCACATTCATTACACAGTAACGGACTGAAAAGCGCGAATCGTCGCCCAACAAACTTTACTAACATGAAGGGTGGCGCCATTCGAACGGAACTTCCCCTTTATAGTGCCGTCGTACGTGTTGAACGTCACTGCGCTTTGCTTGATCGTTTTTTTTAATGATGGTGTGTACGCAAGGCAGGCTTGAGAGGAAACATGAAAAAAAACGAGGAGAAAAACGTTGGTTTAAAAAATGACATTAAAAACGATCTTGTGTACGGGGCATCAGACTGTTTATACTGGAAATAATGTCCAAATCAGAAGATTTATCATCATCTCCTGTTGACAACTGTACAATTCTATTTTTTCTCTCTCTTTCTGATTTAGTGACAACAGTTAGCTGGAAAAAATAAGGGGGAATATACCTTTGGGGGGACAGCAATACAAAGTTCAATAAATATATATGTAGCAGGCATTTTTGTAATGCAATTTCTCCTTTTGGCCACAAGATGGAGACAGGTAGATGCTGACTTGTCCTGCCAGAAAACTGAGGTGAAAGGGGAGTTTCAGGAAGTGCTGAGGGGAGGAGAAGGAAACTTCTGAGGAAAAAGAGCGAGAGAGGGCTGACAGAGGCAGTGAGGAGAGCTGTCTGAGGTAAAAAAGCATCTGAGGAGAGAGAGACAGAGATCTAGGAGCCCAGGAGTGGAAAAGAAAAGACTCTGACATGACAGTGCAGAGACAGTGAGGAGAGAACAACTGTGCCCAAGAGTGTCAGCCAGAGAAAGAGAGAGCCTGAGTTGGCAGAAATCCACAGCCATTTGGGGAATCTCCTCAGTCTGCAGCAAGTTATCAGAGCCAGTGTGGAGAGAGGACGAGGTACCATTGGAAGCTACTACAATGTGGGGAAGCAATTCTGGGACAAAAAATCTCCTGCGCTCTCGGTGTATCGTCAAAACACGGGTAGTGTAATTCCGTCTAAAGGCAAAGTCTAGAGTCTTGCAGCCCTCCTCAGAACAATGGGTGTTCATATGGCTAGAAAAAACAAAGGAGAAAGGAGGGCGCACCAACCTAGTGCATTACCACTTAAACGTTTTATTTAAATTATAAAAAAGCAGTAATCCTACTCACAAACAAAGCTTTTCTGGGACCAGATTGTGGAGAGACAAAGCCACTCCCGGGATGCTGTCTTTGCCGTGCTGCCTGCCAGAGTCACCCTAAGCAACCTAAGCTCGTTGACGCCTGATCAAAGAGGCAACTACATCAGTGTTACTGGGACTGGTAAGCGGGCCTTGCGGCCAATACTTGCTACCACTGCTAGGGAATAAATTCACTAGGAGCTACTTAACCAGTGACCCCATAGCTCTAATACTGCCTGCAGGCCTTACTGAAGGCCGCAACGCGCGCCAACGAGCTCCAACGAAACTTAGGACTAAAGACTGCCCCTAGTTGTAACTACATTGATTCTCTATCTGCTGGCCTGTTTAAAGGGGCACTATACCTCTGTCTATTGGTTTAAGTGCACTCAAAACCTAGTGTGGATTTATAAATACCCTTGTTGCATTTAAAGATTATATGCATTGTTTTTTTTTTATAATTATTTTTTATTAAAGTTTTCAAACACATACAACACACACAGCTTAAGCACCTACAGTACAGAAGAAGAACATGTACAGAAAAATAATACATTTCGCAATGTGAACCCAGCGATAGAATGCACAACAATGGAAGGGTACAACGATACCGCCCAGGTAAAATCCAAGAGGGCAATAGTATGATAAAACATTTAAACCAGTAAAAAACATATCCAAAGTCAACGGAAGAAAAGGAGGGTGTAGGAGCAAGGCAAGAACCCCGACACGATGACCTGGGTCACCCCCAACCCACTAAGCCGTTTCAGGCTCAGCTAACCAAGTGCGCCAGACCTTATCGTACTTCAATGGGCATCCCCGATTAGCATACGTATCCTTGTATAGAGGAAGTCTGATATTCACTAAGCGTTTCCATTGCATCAAAGAGGGGGTGGGCATGTTTCTTCCACTGCATAGCAATATTCTTGCGAGCATAGAAGAGCAGCAAGGTAATTAGCGTGCGTTTGGCAGAGGATAGTACAATGGTCTCAATGAGCCCCAAAAGGCACACCTCCATTGCCAAAGGTACTGCGACTAAAGCAACTCTGTTAATCATATCTAGCACTGTTTCCCAGTATTGCTGGACCCCTGGACATCGCCAGAAGATATGGGAGAAGTCGCCCGGTGAGGCGCCGCATCTCCAACACTCTGAGGAATGAGCGGGATCCATCTTGTGAAGTCTGTGTGGGGTGAAATAAGCCCTATGAACAATCTTGTATTGCACCAATCTGTCACGCATGGAGACGAGGGTGTTGAAAGGGAGGTCCCACACGTCATCCCAGTCATCATTATCCAACGTGGGGATATCAGTCTGCCATTTAGTCCAGAGTTTGTCAAGAGGTGGAAGAGATACAAAGATCAAATATGAATAGAGATGTGAGGTGGGCTTTTTATCACAGCTAAATCTAAGTGTCCTCTCCAGTTCCGACTGCGCCACAATACATGAAGATTGTGGAAACTGCGCTGCAAATGCATGGGACAGTTGAAGATATCTGAATAGGAAATGGTTAGGTAGGTTATATTGGGAGGAAAGGTGTGAGAAAGGGAGTAAGGAGTTTTGAGACACTATGTGGGACACTAATTTTATACCGTGTTTTGTCCACGCGTAGGGGTCGGGGATTTTGTAAATATGAGATAAGTTAGGGTTCAGCCAGATAGGGGCATTGGGGGAGATTTCAGACTGTTTACATTTCTCAATGGCTAATCCTGTCCGCCACGCCCGCAGGGTGGCAAGCATAGAGGGGGTCAGAGGATAGGGGGCACGAGGGCCCCTAAAAAGTAGCAATTGAAGAGCTTCCAATGAACCGACCACTGCCGCTTCCAGCACAGTCGACGAGTTCGTCCTGTCCGGCTGTAACCACCACGCCGCTGTCACCAACTGCGCGGAGAGGTAATACTTATAACAGTCCGGGAATGCCATGCCACCCTGCGATTTAGGCCTCATTAAAGTCGTCAGTCGATACCTGGGAGGAGAGGGGCCCCATAGGAAGGAAGAAAAAATGCGGTTCAATTTCTTAAAAAAGGATTTGGGAACCCATTGTGGGGAGTGGCGGAAAAGATATGTTAGTTTGGGAATAATCTTCATTTTTTGAGGTTAACCCGCCCCCATAATGACAGGGGCAGGTTACTCCAGGATTTAAGCTTTGTCTGGGACTCTAAAAGCACCGGGGCAAGATTTAAAGATATATAGTCCATGGCTGAACCAGAGACATGCACCCCTAAGTACTTAAAGGAGTCCACCCACAGGAGGGGGCTGTCAGGAGGGGAAGTGGACCTGGCCGCCTGATCAATCGGGAATAGGAGGGACTTAGACCAATTTACCTTAAGACCGGTGACCTCAGCAAAGGCGTTCAGAATACTTAGCGCTCCCTGCAAGGACGGACCGGCATCATTCAGGAAGAGTAGCATGTCATCTGCGTACAGGGCAACCCTCTCCTCCAGCAACCCGAGTCAGAGACCCTTGAAGTGAGGTGAGGTGCGAAGTGCCTCCACCACCGGTTCAATAGCTAGGGCAAACAAAGCTGGAGAGAGAGGGCAGCCCTGCCTCGTTCCCCTGGCGAGCCCGAAGGGGACAGACAGTCCACCCCCCCAATCGCACCGAGGAAGTGGGGCATTTGTAAATCACCTGTAGCCACTTGATAAATAACAGAGGAAACCCCATCCTACGTAATGTTTCCCACAAAAACGGCCACTCGACCGTGTCAAAGGCCTTTTCTACGTCTAGAGAGGCCACTGCCCAGGATCCCATATTGAGGTGGTGAGCGTGTATGTTAGTGAACAGCCGTCTGAGATTGACATCTGTGGACCTACGGGGCATGAAACCCGTCTTGTCTGGGTCTATCACTGAGGGTAGCATAGGATACAACCGAAGGGCCAGAATTTTAAAGTCGGAATTAAGTAGTGCAATATGGCGATATGAAGCACATGAAGTGGGGTCCTTGGGAGCCTTATATATCAATGTCAAGTAGGCATGGTACATAGAACCAGGCAGACCACCTTCTGCCAGACAGACAGTGTATAATTGTGCCAACAGGGGTGCTAAAAGTTCCATATGGGCCTTATAAAAGTCTATCGGGAGCCCATCCGGCCCCGGCGCCTTGCCAGGGGGGGAAGGACCGGATAGCTTCTATGACATCCAGGGCCATAAATGGTTGGACCAAAGTCTCCCTTTCGTGGTCAGAGAGCCAGCCAAGCGCCAACGGATCCAACAGCCCGTTCAGCGACTCCGGCTGAAAATCTGAGGACAGACCGGACGAATACAAAGTGCCATAAAAGGAGTTGAAAGCCTGTAGGATGTCAGAAGGGGAGGACACCGTCCCGCCCCCGGGGTCCGCAGGGTAGACACAAGGGTAAGGGGTTGGTCATGTTGCGCCAACATGGCCAGCAGGCGGCCATTTCGATCACCATGTTCAAAGGCCCTCTGCCTACCCCTATATGAATCCAGTCGCGTGACCTCAGCCAGGTGTAACTGTAATTCCCTCTGAGCCGCTGTCAGCAGATCAAAGTGAACAGGGGTGGGGTCATCACCATATGTAGCGGTGTGGTCATCAACAGTCTTCTGCAGCGCCAGAGTGGCAGCCGATTGCTTTCTTTTAATGCTGGCAATAGAAGAAATATACTGTCCCCTCGTGAAAGCTTTAAAGGCATCCCAGACAATGTCGGGAGAAGAGGATTCCTTATTATTTTCCCAGAACTCAGACAGCCGGGGTGGCAGTTTGTCGGTAATGTCAGGATGAGAGACCCATTGTGTGCCCAACCTCCAGAGCGCAGCGCTCCGTGAAGCCGGGGAGCAGAGCACCATCACCAAGGGACTGTGATCAGACAGCCCGCTAGGCAGATAGGACGTCCCCAACACGTCCGCTAACAGTGCAGGGTTGGAGAAGGCCAAATCTATCCGCGATGCAGTCTTATAGGATGCCGAATAACATGAATAAGCCCTTGTGGTAGGGTGCTTCCACCTCCAGACCTCCACCAGCCCCACCGCCTGAGCCCAGGCAGAGAGGTCCATACACTGTTTCTTAGGCGGTGTAGGTCTATCCAGGTCAGGTGACAAAATGGCATTAAAGTCTCCCATAACCAGAATCTTCCCGGGGCAGAAAGGTGCAATCTTTTCTAGAACCTTGTATAGTAATGCGGATGAAAACGGGGGAGGGATGTACAGATTGATAACAATATATCGTATAGACCATAACGTGAACACCACTATCACAAATGTCCCCTGGGGATCAGTACGGATCTCCTCAATGACACAGGGGAAATTCTTGTGGAAAAGGATCGACACACCCCTGGCGTATGTGGAGTACGTGGCATGTATCGCTCGCTGTATCCAAGGTTTTTTAAGCGTCAAAATCTTACTGCCCATGAGGTGAGTCTCCTGGAGGAGAATAAGCTGGGGGGAGTGAGATTTTAAGTATTGGAATAAAAGGGCCCGCTTAAATTTTGAGTTAAGACCTCTGACATTCCAGGAAAGGATGGTGAAGGAGTCAGCTAATTGACTAGCCATCGGGCGGTGGGGAGAAATAATTGAGGAGATATGCTAAAGGGCATGTACCGGTGCACCCCATGAGCAGCAAGATCCCAGTCACAGTGCAGAAAATACTGACAGTACTTAAGCATAACACAAAACAGAACATAAAAATAAAAAAGAACAACAGAAGATCAAGGAATAACCAACTCCTTAATCAAACTTCCCAGGCACAGGTGCCTATCCTACTATATCCCAGCCTTCCTCCAAACAGGGGGGAAGGTCTGGGAATAGTTTTTACCCAGAAAAAAACTTAACTAAAGGGTGCTAGTGAACCCCTCAACTGGGGGCACTACACTACTAGAGCCAGTCCACCCACTCTGTCGACGGGCGATGCCCCTTCCGTCTTGTAAGAACAGGGAGCAGAGGGATGATGGTTAATGAGCCCAAAAAACCAGCGGCAACAAAGTCAGTGGCTAGACAGAGCAGTGGGCAAAGGGTGGGGGGGACGTGTATCTCAACACAGCAAGAAGGGCTGAGCAATCCGGAGGGGGGTTATAGTTCCTCCAGCTATTGGGGTACCTCCCAAGAGAATGGAGAACACCAGGCCAATCTCTTCTTTCAAAACACCAGACCTAGAGGGTTAAGTGCAAGTCACGCGTAAAAGTGTATTCGTGATTGCTCCGGTATTTGTCGAATGTTCGTAGGATGAATTAAGCAAGAATATGGAAGATCCGCGCATCAGGTATAGTAGACTTTTAGGACGTCTTAGTGGGGTATATCAGACAAAGGCGTTTAAACACCGTGCATTAGCTTAGGGAATGGGTCTTCAATGCAAGGTGGCCAGCCAGTCATCAGCATCCGCTGGGTTGTCAAAGAATCGGATTGTCCCATCGTGTTGGACTCGCAAGCGGCTGGGGTATAGCATGCCGTATTTTATGTTCTTATCCCTGAGTCGCCTACGGACATCGTTGAAGGTCTTCCTTTTCCGCTGCAGATCCGCCGAAAAGTCCGGGAAAAGAAAAACAGAGGCGTTGCCGTATTTGAGAGCGGGATGTTTGCGGGCTTCGGAGAGAATCCTGTCTCTGTCACGATAATTAAGGAAGCGTACCAGGAAGGGCCTGGGGAGGTTCCCCGGGATGGCGTGGCCGGTGGGCACCCGATGAGCCCTTTCGACCACATAGGTAGGAGAAACATCTGTGAGGCTCAGGAGATTTTTAAAGAACTCCTCTGCGAATTCAGCCGGGCAATCCCCCTCCTCCCTCTCAGGTAGCCCCAGGACTCGGACATTGTTGCGTCTGAGGCGGTTCTCTGCGTCATCAGATTTTGCGACAAGGGACTGGACCGTGCGCTGCAGCTCAGCAATGGAAGAGGCATGGGTGGCAGTAAGATCTTCAGTAGCGGATATCCTGGTCTCCGTTTCAGTCATTCTCCCCCTTATTTTGTCGAGGTCATTTCTGATAAGATTGCACTCCTCAGCAAGATGATCGATGCACACAAGCAGTGAGGTCTTACTCTGCTCGATCGCAGCAAGGATCACGGCTGTACTGTCCTGCGATGGCGGGGCTGATTCCGCCGCCGGAACCCCTCCAGGACCCATCTCCAAGTCAGCCAGTAAGGCCCGGAGCTGACCAAGCAGGACGGGGTCCGGCTGTAGCGGAGAGGGTTGTGGCTGCCGGGGGGACGAGCCAATAACAGCGGCCTCTGAGGATTTTTTCCCCTTTTTGGAAGTGGGGGACATCTGGTGGGCCTCTAAAGGGGGGGCCTGTTTTGCTTTACGTCTATCTATTAAGGTTACTCTGTGGTAAAATCAAGGAAGCTTAAACTTCTGTAGTGTATCAATGCTTTACTAAACAAGGAAATATCTGCGCATTAAAACTGTAGGATTCACAAAACAACACAACTTATAGCTTACAAAATATATGCCTACAAATATATATAAGCATGTACAACATGTACCGTACACATTAAGTAAACTAAATAATTACTCAACTTAGGGGTCAAGATGTCCTCCATGGTCCTTTGCTCAGTCCAACTCCCAAAAGCGTCTTCAAAGTTATCCAGCTTCAGGCAGGGATGTCTTCTTGCTTTCTCCTTCCAAAGACCAACTCCTTTGCCCTTCCCACACCAACTGTTGTTCAAACACACATGTCTCTCCCAAACCCTTTCCAAAGCCCCCCTCCCCATTTCCTGTTTCCTGATCAATGGAGAGGGAGGGGCCCCTCCCACCCATTTCCAGCAGTATCAATGGAGGGGGAGGGAAGGGGCTCTTTACACATATCCTGTTACTACCTAAACTCTATATTATTATTATAAAGTCACCATAGAAATTGCCATAGCAACACATACCACCTCTTGACTTTATAGAATAATATAGAAAACTTCTTAAAGCCTTTTCTCCAGAAAAGGGCGAAAACCCCCCTAAACGGGAGGAAAAAATTCCCTTTTGACCCCCATCTGGGCGATCAGACTTTTGCTTCGTCCCCGGAAGGCTGCAACATTACTTTTGAGCAGGGTTAATGTCTTTGGCAGTTTGTGTAAAGAAAGTCCCAGATGAAAGTCTGTTGTCCTCTTGGTCATAAGGAAATGCTCAGATGAAAGTCCACTCCAATTCAGCCACCTTTAGCAAATCATCCGCATCTTCATCAAGCTCTCTTCTGGTCTTCCTCCTCCCACCCAGCATGGTCGTCTGCTCTGCCTGCTCCACCTCTCGATGCTCAATATCTGAAAAGAGTAAGAGACAAAAGCAGATTATATGTTCATTTCCAACTGTGCCAAAAACATAGCTCACTGCTCACATTTCTCCATCTGCCCATTTCTAACTGTAAAACTATTGTAGGGTGCCCACTGTTGCCTTGAAACACTTTCACGGAAAGGCATTGACTTCCAACGTAACGAATAAACTTGCATGTCTCTCCGTGCCGTCCTTGGAAGAACAGAGGCCTGCTGCTTCACAGTATGGCACATTTTTGCAAAATGCCCCATTTTGTGGCAACAGAAACACTTAATGTGACTGAATCTACCATTCCCAACCATTTGCTTCCACTTCTTAAACAATGCTGGTGTAGGAATCCCATCTATTTCCTCTCTAGGGACCCCCACCTTAAGTAAATCAATCCACATGTGTCTCCTGGAGATCATAGGCCTTGCCTTCCTTGTATCTGAATCAACTCTGTAATTTGAGCTGATCAAATCCTCAGCTTCCCTCTTATGGGAAGTAACACTGGCACATGTCCTACTTCTGCTTACAGGCTTTGGGCCTTTGTCCTTTGTTAGAGCATCATTAGATTTATTCATGGGGGCTGCACACCGCTCATTCAAATCTTCAGCTCGGCCTACAGCGGTTTGAACACTCTTGGAAGCCACTGCAGGTTTAACTTTAATTACCCTATTTTCTAAATCTTTTGCCTTGCTTGCAGTTTCTTCCAAACACTTGGAGGCCACTGCAAGCTGCTTCTTTATTAAATCTCTTTCTAATTCTGCCTTTTCCCTCTTTTCAGATTCAATATGTAGAGCATGCAGGACATGCAAACCAAACACAGCAACTGCCCGCATCTCTCCCTTACTGAACCCAAAACTTTTGAGACTAAAATCTGAGGAAAGATCAGAGACTCCATCCCCCCAAGCTCTGCTCAAAGGAGAAGCATATCCAGCCAGCTCCTTTGCAACAGACATCCACTGACTATTTCTGGCCCAGATAGGAAGGGTGCACCCCTTCAAGTCCTCCTGGACACCAGAAACCTTTGCAGCTTTACTCTTCCTAAACAGTGTACGCAGCATTTTTCCCCCAGTACAAGCAACAAAACACACCACAGAAAACAGGTCAGCTTCTGTTGAAATTTTAGCACAAATTCCGGCTACGAGCCCCCATTGTTTTGCTTTTCGTCTATCTATTAAGGTTACTCTGTGGTAAAATCAAGGAAGCTTAAACTTCTGTAGTGTATCAATGCTTTACTAAACAAGGAAATATCTGCGCATAAAACTGTAGGATTCACAAAACAACACAACTTATAGCTTACAAAATATATGCCTACAAATATATATAAGCATGTACAACATGTACCGTACACATTAAGTAAACTAAATAATTACTCAACTTAGGGGTCAAGATGTCCTCCATGGTCCTTTGCTCAGTCCAACTCCCAAAAGCATCTTCAAAGTTATCCAGCTTCAGGCAGGGATGTCTTCTTGCTTTCTCCTTCCAAAGACCAACTCCTTTGTCCTTCCCACACCAACTGTTGTTCAAACACACATGTCTCTCCCAAACCCTTTCCAAAGCCCCCCTCCCCATTTCCTGTTTCCTGATCAATGGAGAGGGAGGGGCCCCTCCCACCCATTTCCAGCAGTATCAATGGAGGGGGAGGGAAGGGGCTCTTTACACATATCCTGTTACTACCTAAACTCTATATTATTATTATAAAGTCACCATAGAAATTGCCATAGCAACACAGGGCCCCAATAGGGGAGCAGCACACGCCAAGATCAGATTCTAGTGTGCAGCAGGGGGTGGTTCAGATAGGTAGTGGGTAATGGGTAGTGGGCCTGGGAGATCACAGGCCAGGCAGATAACCAGCAAGCACACCCAGCCCCTCAGCACTCAGCAATCAACCAGGCAGTGATAGTTCAGTGAGGATGGCATACAAAGAGTGGAGGCAGGATATGTCTTGAGTTGGGGGACACAGGCAGAAAGTGGCAGAGTCACCAGGCCCCGGGGCACCTCCACAGAGCTAGTCCCCACCAGCAGCACACCAGGTCCCTGCAGGGAGGAGGATAAGTGCAGGGCCGCCGGATCCGCGTCCGCGATTTTCCGCCCCGCCGGCGCGACGCACCACCGCCGGGCAGCCACTGCAGGAAACAGCGGTGTCCGGTAGGCTTCACTAGGCCGCGGCAGCCGCGAGCACTCCCGGCGGCTCCGCAGGCCCCTAGGTCACTCCAGGCAGTGGAGGGGGTAGGCAGGAGAGAGAAGAACAGTCCAGGGATGCAGGATGGTCCCTTACCCCACTACCAGGCAAGGATCAGCTCCCTCCAGAAGGTCACAGGCCAGCAAGATGGCGGCGGCAGCTACAGGCAGGGTATAGGACGTCCTCTTGGGTGACCACGGTCAAATCCCCGCTCAATATGCAGTCAGGGCTCAGCAGGGGACATATAGGAACAAATAGTTGGGGTGGCTGGTGCTGTAGAAGCCATTAGTTGCACGGATGGCAAAGGATGGAAATCAGGATACCCGGAGCTCTGCTCAAACACGTCCGCCGCCGCTCACATCCGGACACGCCCCCCCTTATATGCATTGTTTATTGCTAACCTGCCTGCTGAGTGTGTTCAATTTGGTTTAACTGTTACTTACACTATAATAGTCAATCAATAGATTAAGCGTATTTATTACTAAACCGGTGTGTGTGTGTGTATTTATTGCCATATCCCACAGCCAGGCGAAAGGTATTTCTCACTTGTGCTGTAAATTGTGCTTGTACTAATTTTATTAAACCAGGTGTACCAGGGGGGCTGAGATTGTTCTTGGAGTCGAGGAGCAGAACAGAGAACCCAAAATTTAACCAACTCCTTCGGGGGTGGCGCTACACGTGGGGGAACTCGTCCAGGATTTCCTGTTCTGCTAGCAAACCACCAAGACAACACCTTTGAAAGCATCAAGATGGATCCTGTCGACGTGAGCACAGAAAGTTCAGACCAAGTAGCCTCGTCGGAAGAAGCTACCTTACCGACACCTGTAGCCATGATGGGGCCGGAATTCATTGCCGCCTTGGAAGAGTTTGTGGCAAAGTGTCAGAAGAGTAGTCCAATATACACTGGATCCGAATACCAAAAGCTGGGAACCTTTTCTGGAAAACAACCAGTTCCTGAATTGAGTGAATTGAGTTAAGAGAGTTTTGAGGAATGGCTGCAGCCAGCCATGCAAGCCTTAGATGAGTGGGACATCCCTGAGGCCCAGAAAAAGCAGAGAATAACAGAGAGTTTGAGGGGGCCAGCCTCAGAAGCTATTCACAACCTGAAACTTAGCAAACAGGACAATACTGCTTACGACTACTTAGATATCTTGCAAGACGTGTTTGGGAGAACAGAAAAGGCCTCCGACCTTGTGTACCAGTTTGAGCATACCTACCAAGATGAGGGGGAGAAACTGTCTGAATACATGAGGCGACTTGACAAGATAATGCACCAGATACTGCTAAAGAAAGGTATAGATCCCAGGTCAGTTGACAGGGTCCGTGCACAACAGGTTTTAAGGGGGGCTTGGCCCTTGGATCCTATTATGATCCAGTTGAAAACTCAAAGAGATGGTGGAATTCTCAAGTACCCTGAATTAATTTGGATGGTGCGAGAAGAAGAAGCACTGTTGGAGAGTAAAAAGAGAAACCTGAAACCAGAACCTGTCGCCGAGGCCAGAGTGATTAATGCAACTAGTGATGACCCAGAGATAGAGCTCTTGAAAATCCAAATGATGGAGATGATGATGCTGCTAGCAGCTAGGATCACCCCTCCAGATAACGAGAATGTCTCAGAGCCCAAGCAGACTTCGAACCCTACAGTTGTTTCTGCAGAGAAGCCTATGAGTCGAATAGTCTGCCTTAATTGCGGAGGAGTGGGTCATTACCGACACAACTGCACAAGTCCGCTAAAACATGTTAGCTGGTTCCAAGAAGCCGGCAGGAAACCTCAGAGGGCCCCGGTAAAGAAGACAACCAGGTGCCCACCTACAGCGATTAGCTCAAAAAGCAAAGACCCAGGGAAACCACAGTGGAATCCTAAACTGTTGCAGAGGGCTCTCACTGCTGTTTCTGAACGACCAGACAATCTGCTCCCATCGACCTCAAGTGGCCGATCGTGGAGCGTCGGTGCATACCAGCCCTCTGGGGCTCAACTGAGATGCAAACAAAATAAAAAGCCCATTAAGAAGGGGGCACGAATACAAATGACAGGACAAGCTAACTACCTTACAACTGATAGATTCCCTGACAAACTTGTGGGACCCTCTCCCATTGTGTCAATTCAAGGAGAAGGCATCTATACAACGGCCCTTCTGGACACAGGGGCGCAAGTTACCCTACTATATAGAGACTTTTACGACCTGCAGCTCAAACACTTACCCCTGCAGAAATTGAAGGAACTGAAGGATATATGGGGTATTGGAACACAACATTTCTCATATGATGGATACTTACCGGTGAAGTTGATTTTTGACCCCTCTGTGACCGAACAAACAGAAACATTTGATACCTTAGCTGTTGTATGCCCTCATCAGGAGCCAACAAACATTTTCTGATAATAGGAACAAACACTGACCTTGTCAGAAGGCTGCTCACTCCTCTTGTATTGAAGTCTGACACCCCAGCCAAGGCATACACCCTATGCTGAGACAAGTGTATCAGCACCTAGTCGAGGAACAGAGAGCCCCAGCTGAAGGAGTTGGGAAGATTTGGCGATTAGACAGAAGTGAGAAAATACTACAGCCTGGAGAGGTGGCGTGTCCACAAGCTTCAGTCAACCGGCCCCTTTGTTGTCCTTGAAGCTGACTGCCAGGGAGAGATATCCCAGAACTGATATCAACTAGGGCTCTGCAACAGAGTCGTGGAAAGATCCCTGTCAGCGTCCGCAATGTTACGGCCTCGCCATTGAAACTGCGGGCCCGAATGCTGTTAGGACAAGTGAATCCAGCCACCCCAGTCTCACCATCTGACTTGGAGAAGGGAGAGAAGGACAGAATCTCCATAGAACAGTTTTACCCACAAAACACCCCACTATCACCTGAGTGGAAAGAAAAGCGCAGCTCCTGAGATGGTAGTATATGTTTTCAAACCATGAGTTTGATGTGGGGTGTGTGAAAAGTGCCCAGCACCGGATTCGCCTTCAGGGAAAGAGTTAGACGGATCCCACTGGGTGATCTGGAAGATCTCCGTGAACAAGTAGCAGAATTTAAGAGATCAGGCATCATCAGGGAGTCTAGGAGCCCTTACGCCTCCCCCATAGTGGTGGTGCGGAAAAAAAATGGGTCCCTAAGGCTGTGCATTGATTATCGGACGCTCAATAGGAGGACCATCCCTGTTCAGTACACCACTCCAAGGATAGAATATGCCCTGCAGAGCCAATGGGGGGCAAAGTGGTTCAGCGTGCTGGACCTGAAGAGTGGGTACTATCAAATCCCTATGCACCCTGAGGACAGGGAAAAGACAGCTTTTAACACCCCAGTAGGGTTCTTTGAGTTTGATAGGATGCCTCAAGGTCTGTCCGGTGCCCCAGCAACGTTCTAGAGACTGATGGAGAAGACAGTAGGGGACATGAACCTAATCAAAGTGTTGGTGTATCTAGACGATATCATCGTCTTCGGCAAAACTCTCGAAGAACATGAAGAGCGTCTGGAGAAAGTTCTGAAGAGACTCCATGACGAGGGATTGAAGCTATCCCTGGAAAAATGTCAGTTTTACCAGCCTTCAGTTAATTACCTTGGCCATGTTGTCTCCGCTGAAGGAATAGCTACTGTCCCCCAGAAGCTGGAAGCTGTCACCTCTTGGCTAACGCCTACCAGTGTAACTGAGCTTAGGTCGTTCCTGGG
Source organism: Rana muscosa (assembly GCA_029206835.1). Taxonomy (NCBI): domain Eukaryota; kingdom Metazoa; phylum Chordata; class Amphibia; order Anura; family Ranidae; genus Rana; species Rana muscosa. The sequence continues at coordinate 188,668,360 of CM055122.1, read as the reverse complement.
ATTTTGCTCATACTATAGAAGGTTCGTCAAAGGATTTGCTAAAATAGCTTGGCCCCTTAATGAGTTGTTGAAGAATGAGGATGATGATGACCCCGATTCAACAAAACACATTGAGCAAATCAGAGGACCCAGGAAGCCTCGAGAGTCGATCAAAGACCAGTGGACTGACCAGTGTGAGCAAGCCTTTCGTCAGCTAAAGTGGAGTCTAAAAACTGCTCCTGTTCTGGTCTATGCCAATCCAAGCCGTATGAGCCGTACAAGCCATATGAGCTGCATGTTGATGCCAGTAGAGATGGGCTAGGCGGGGTTCTGTATCAGGAGCACGATGGACACCTACTTGGTTGCTTATGTTAGCCAAAGTCTTGCACCTGCTGAAAAAAACTACCCTACTCACAAGTTGGAATTCTTGGCTCTAAAGTGGGCAGTGGTGGACAAGTTGAAAGACTACTTGTATGGTGCAGACTTAGTGGTCAAAACCGACAACAACCCACTCACGTATATACTCACCACAGCAAAACTGGATGCCACCTGGCACAGGTGGTTGGCCACTTTATCAGGGTTCCACTTCAGTTTAAAATACCACCCAGGAATTGGGAACAGAGATGCTGATGCCCTTTCGAGAAGACCCTATGACTTGGGGGTTTCCTCTGAAGAGTGGACTCAACTGACTACAGAAGGGATACAAGCCTTGTGTCAGGGAGTGGAACATCAGGCCAGAGGAACAACTGGGGCAGAAGCCATCGGAGTCTCAGTGGCAGGTATCCCCAAATACTATTGTGATTTGTCCCAGGTCAGGGATAACGGCCTACCTAAGCTTTCAGATAAAGACTAAGGAAATTACCAGATGGAAGATTCCCTCTGTAGTTTAACACTGAAAGCTCTGGAGGGCCAACGCCCAGATCTACTGCTAACAGACTCTCCAACAGAAGCACGACTAGTGCACAAGGAATGGGATCGACTGCAGTTACGCAATGGGGTGGTCTACCGAAGGGGCCCCTCAGATGATCCTGAAGATAAGTGGCAGCTATTCTTACAGAGAAAGCATAGGAAAACGGTGCTGACTGCCATACATGACAATCATGGCCACCTAGGGTCTGAGAGGACATTCAAACTGGTGCAAGACCAGTTCTATTGGCCCTGTATGCGGGCTGAAGTTGAGGGATACTGTCACTCCTGCATACCTTGTATACAGAGGAAGACTTTGCCCCACAGAGCTGCCCCAATGGGTCATCTTCAAAGTCAAGGACCAATGGAATTAGTGTGTATTGACTTTCTGAGTCTGGAGCCTGACTCAAGTGGGCAGGGAAATGTTCTGGTGGTGAACGACCACTTCACCCAGTATGCCCAGGCATTCCCAACTAAGGACCAACAAGCACCTACAGTGGCCAAAATTCTGGCAGAGAAGTTCTTCGTCCACTACGGCCTACCTCAGCGTTTTAACTCTGACCAGGGGAGTGACTTCGAGAGTAGACTCATTAAACGACTGTTAGACCTGTTAGATGTTTAGAAGTCAGGAACCACTCCCTACCACCCTCAAGGGGATCCTCAGCCAGAACGCTTTAATCGTACCCTCCTAGATATGCTTGGGACTCTTACGGCTGAAAAGAAGCAACATTGGAGCTATTGTACATGCCTATAAGAGCACTGAAAATGATGCCACGGGCTATTCACCATATAGGCTGATGTTTGGTAGGGAAGCTCGACTGCCAGTGGACTTAGCATTTGGCACCTCTTTAGATCATACCTCGATAGTGTCACACAGAGGATATGTGGACCGCCTGAGGAAGAGTCTGAAGACAGCATATGAGAAAGCCCAGGCTGCCTCAGACACCCGGAGCCAGCAAAACAAGCAAAACTTTGACCTAAAGGTGAGATTATATGATTTGCAGCCTGGTGACAGAGTGTTACTGAGGAACTTGGGCATCCCTGGGAAACACAAACTGGCTGAGAGGTGGAAGTCGCAGCCCTACATCATCTGTAAGCAGTTGCCAGGACTGCCAGTATACCAGATTCGCCCAGAGGGAAGCACAGGCCCACTAAAGACCTGGCATCGGAATCATCTGCTACCTTTATCAGAAGCAGTCCGTATACCTCAACAACCAAATAAACAGCCATCTCTCAGAAATTACCTCCAGTAACCAGGTCCCAATCCTTGCAACCAAACCTGGATGCAGAAAGACCGTGAGGATGAAGAAATGGGCATGGATTGGCTGTGGAAGTCTACGCTGGCAGAGACTGGCACTCCCCCTTCTCCCAGAGAAGCAGATGCAGGAACCCTCAGGCCTGAGGCTCTGGAGTTCATCCCACAGAGACAACCCTTGGAAAGCCAAAGAGACTTTCTGAGTTAACCAACTGTAGAGGACATAGAAGCTCCTCAACCTTCTGCAGCATCAGAGGAAGAGGCAATATTACACCTGAAACGTCTGAGCCCAAAGAGCAGAGAGGAAAGTGAACAATTCGCCCACCAAAAAGGCTAACATACGATACTTTAGGCAAAAGTTTTGAAGAAGCGATCCTCACATCTCAGAGAATGCACAGCCTGCCAATCCTTCCCACTACAGGTTTAGTGGAGGGCGACTCCAACTCACCCCCTGGCACATCTAGGTGGGCCATCCCAATATCGGTGGCTTGTGGGTAAGACAACCTCACCTCTTATGACAAATGGTGGGAGGTTCCCTTGCCAGGTTCATATGTGCATGCCAATTGCTTGTTTTCTTACATGTACTAACCTGTTTTTGCCTCCCGTTGTATTTTTGAAAGCATGTAACAGGTTGTGGACATTATATGTTGATAGACTCTGTCCTTCCTTTGGGGACCAAAGGTTGTTTGGTGGGGGGGAGTATGTAGCAGGCATTTTTGTAATGCAATGTCTCCTTTTGGCCACAAGATGGAGACAGTGAGATGCTGACTTGTCCTGCCAGAAAACTGAGGTGAAAGGGGAGTTTCAGGAAGTGCTGAGAGGAGAACAAGGAAACTTCTGAAGAAAAAGAGTGAGAGAGGGCTGACAGAGGCAGTGAGGAGAGCTGTCTGAGGTAAAAAAAGCATCTGAGGAGAGAGAGACAGAGATCTAGGAGCCCAGGAGTGGAAAATAAAAGGCTATGACATGACAGTGTAGCAGTGTTGCCAACCGTCAGTATTTTTACTGGCAGCCAGTAAAAAATAGGCAATTTTCTTCTGCCAGTAAATGCCAGTAAGAGGAAAAGATTGGCAGTAAAAAATATGTCTGTGACACTCGGCTCGGAACTGCGCATGTGCAGTTTGGGTCTGGAGGCAGCTGAGACCGTTCAAGTGCCTTCTATAGTGTGTTTAGTCAGTGCAGGCAGGGGACAGGACTGGCGGAGGTGGTGCCTGAGAGTGTTGTGTGATGTCATGGTGCAAGGGAGCCAAGTGGAGTGGCCGGAGCCTCGTGTGCAGATCTGAGGGATGGGAGCAAGGCAAGCCAGGAGCAGGACTGTCAATACTGTTTGGAGTGGAGGGACCACCTGGTGTGGAGAGAGACTGTCCCTGTGACTCCGGAGGGGACGTGTCGTGTTAGGGATCTGTGCTGCTGCACACTGCTGTCAGTGTCATTGTGAGAGTCAATTTCATGTTTGTATGCTGCTCATTCAAATTACTTGCCCTCCTGAGTCCTGTTCTTGAGCTACCTACTTACTATATCGAAAAAAGAATAAGAAATATGTTTTTTGCCTTAATATCCACCTTAAATCATATGTCTAATTGCATATCGTACTTATTTGTAGCCTAAATACTAAAATGTGTACTTAAAACTGTAATTTCGTAACTTTTCTAAATGCCAGTAAAAACGTGGCTGTGCCAGCAAATTTTGGATGTTGTGTCAGTAAATTTAAATCTGGTAGGTTGGCAACACTGCAGTGCAGAGACAGTGAGGAGAGAACAACTGTGCCCAAGATTGTCAGCCAGAGAAAGAGAGCCTGAGTTGGCAGAAATCCACAGCCATTTGGGAAATCTCCTCAGTCTGCAGCAAGTTATCGGAGCCAGTGTGGAGAGAGGACGAGGTGCCATTGGAAGCTACTACAATGTGGGGAAGCAATTCGGGGACCAGATCATGGAGAGACAAAGCCACTCCCGGGATGCTGTCTTTGCCATGCTGCCTGCCAGAGTCACCCTAAGCAACCTAAGCGAGTTGACGCCTGATCGAAGAGGCAACTAAATCAGTGTTACCGGGACTGGTAAGCGGGCCTTGCGGCCAATACTTGCTACCACTGCTAGGGAATAAAGTCACTAGGCGCTACTTAACCAGTGACTCCATAGCTCTAATACTGCCTGCAGGCCTTACTGAAGGCCGCAACGCGCGCCAACGAGCTCCAACGAAACTTAGGACTAAAGACTGCCCCTAGTTGTAACTACATTGATTCTCTATCTGCTGGCCTGTTTAAAGGGGTACTATACCTCTGTCTATTGGTTTAAGTGCACTCAAAACCTAGTGTGGATTTATAAATACCCTCGTTGCATTTAAAGTTTATATGCATTGTTTATTGCTAACCTGCCTGCTGAGTGTGTTCAATTCGGTTTAACTGTTACTTACACTATAATAGTCAATCAATAGATTAAGCGTATTTATCACTAAACAGGTGTGTGTGTGTGTGTGTGTGTGTGTATTTATTGCCATATCCCACAGCCAGGCGAAAGGTATTTCTCACTTGTACTGTAAATTGTGCTTGTACTAATTTTATTAAACCAGGTGTACCAGGGGGGCTTGGGTTTTTCTTGGAGTCGAGGCGCAGAACAGAGAACCTAAAATTGAACCAGCGGCTCCTTTAGGGGTGGCGCTTCATATATAAATATACTGTATGTAAAGCAGGGCTATATAAAGCTTGGTGAAATCCATGGTGGTGCCTGTTTTGAATGTCCTCACCAGTCTGCAACAACAATCAGCATAGGGGCCAGATGGTTCACTTCTATGGGAACAAAAACGCCTCACTCAATTTCATAGGCCCTACCACATTTCCTTCTTGGTGTTTGGGGGTCTTTTAAGATCTCAGTGATGCCCCTACCTGTAATATCATTCTTTAATAAGCCCAAAACCAAAAATGTAATATAATGCAGCTTACAAATCATTAGATGTGGTGGCGGGATTTGTTTTCTTTTTTTCGTTTTTTTTTCCCTCTGTTTTCACCTGATGATCTGGCCAGTAACACACCTCCTGTATTAAAGTGCTTCCACTCTGGATGAAGGAGCACAGGGGCACGTATGGACAGCAGCAATGCCAGTTTGAAGCCAAACTCCAGGTCACACTTTATAAGCAGTTACAGCAAACTGTTTTTTTCCTTTTGGGATAAAGGCTCTGCAAAAATAAAAAAAAGTTGATCATTGTAAGCAACCCTGTCAGTAGTAAATGGTTTGTCTCAACCCTGTAACTACTATGTTCTTTTGAAAAACAGCAGACTTACTGGCCAGATCACCAGGTGAAAATAAAAGAAAGAAAGCCTAAAAAAAGAAAATTAATGCAGTCACCACATCTAAGAATTGGTAAGCTGCTTTTGGATTGATACCACTTTAGGGTGTGCCTCCTCTAAAAACGTTATTGTTAATATGGATAGAACACTAAAAAAATCCTGACAAAAAAATTACCAGCAGCATCTGATGATGTCTTTGTGTGAAGAAACACGTTGGGTGGATCCTGGTCACATAACGCCGCCACACATGGAAGTCGGCCATTTTGTTGGTTTGAAACTTTGACACTTCTTTTGGATTCATATGTGTTTTACGCTTTGTTGCTTGTGAGTAATTTGATGTACAGTAGAGCTTTGGATTGCGAGTAACATAGTGTCAGGGCTGGGCTCAGCCCTTCCCTCTCAGAGCTCTGTGCTCAGCTGTCAGTAAATTGCCAGTACTCTTCATTCCACAGTGACTCATCCGGTCTCCATTTCCTGCTCGTCAGCTAGCTCTGCTAGCTATTTAAACTGCATGGATCGGATCCCCTGTGCTTTCACCTTGGATACTCTCTGCTGTGTTTTCCTGTTAAAGACTTTTGCCTGGCTGACTTCCCTTCTGGTTCCTAAACCTGTTTCCTGCCTCTACTACGCTGATCTCTGGATTCCTGTTTCACTGGCTTGTTCTGACTACTCGTTCTGGTTACCGAACCCTGGCTATGTTTTGACTACATTTGCTCTGTTTATACCATTTTACTATTTTATTAAAGAGTGTGATTTTACTGCACTTCTGTCTCAGTCTGAATCATGGTTCCTGACACGTGGTTTACGAGCGTTTTGCAATATGAGTTAAAAAATAAATAAATCCTGACTCGATTTACGAGCGTTGTCTCGCAAGACGAGAAGGATTCAAGACACTGGGGTGCCGTCGCCCCCCTACCTCTGGCCACATTCAGTACTGCATACACCAGCAGTCACTGTGGAACAAATTATCTGAGTTTCCATAGATTCCTATGGGGACTCACTTTGATATACGAGTGCTTTGGATTACAAGCATGCTTCTAGAATGGATTATGCTCATAATCCAATGTAATACTATACTTAAATAAATGTAGACCTGTTTCTAATACTGCGCAATGAGGTTTTGGTATACCCCTCTATGCTGCATGGTTTAATACCGCTTCTGGTGGAGTGTTCCAGTTCCTTTTTAATATACCAGGAGGCTGCTCTGGATGCACTGATTGGGGCTGATGGTTAATTGAGCACTGCTGACCACTTTATTTAGGGGGTTCACAACAGAGGGTAAGAGGCTTGGAGCGCTGTGATACCGGTGGACATCTTCAGATCACTCTTTGCGTTAATAGTGCACTTGTGGTGGATCTACCAATCTCTGGATTGTATTATGGGACTGTGATGGACTTTTTGTTTATTGTGTGAAAGCGCTGCATATGTACCCTTTTTTTTTTAGCAGCATCTGAAAGCCAATTTTTGCAACGCAAATGCTGAATTTTTACTAAAGAATCAAAGCCAAAATATCTACTCTACATTCTATCCTGCCGTCCTGGCTGAAATAACTCTGCTGTTTGTAAATCTACAGCCCAGTACATTTCAGGAGTTCCCCGAGGCACGTTCAGTACTAAATCTCAAGCCATAAAGACCCTGTAGATTACGTCATCCTGACTAATTTATATGTTGTCTACCTAATTAATCTCCCCATTTGTCTTCACTTTTTTTGCCCTGGAAAAAAGTTTCACTCTGTTCACTTCTTATTGAAGTGGTCCATATTTCTGTGCAGAATTTGGCTGCAGCGTTTCCCCCAGGATAATCTTGAAGCCCTAGTTAGTTAAAAAACGTTTGAGTATTAAGATGTCTCTAATAAAACACAGTTCTACCCAAGTGGTGTGAAGAGCTTAGCACCATCAGAACCTCATGGCATTCACCGAGTGGAGCTCAGTGTACATCTCTCTGCAGCTGTTAGGGAAAACAGAGAGCTTTACTGAATAGCGCCACCCAAGTTTAGCACGTACAATGGAGGGTGCAGCTCAGTTTTAATCTACGCTCTCCCATCTTGATCATGTCAGCAGCACCTTGCGCTGTAAGCACTTTGGAAATGGGACACCTTTTCTGCTCAGGCTTGCTGTTATTAATTAATGGATTTTTCTATTATTGTTTAATTTTTTTTTTTTTTTACCAGCCTGGTACAAATTTATACAGAGGTGAATAGACGGATCTGTACCACAAACACAGCGGGCCATCACCACATGTGATATACATACATTTGTTCCACATTTCTAACACATCATCTGAGCTTTGTAGAGGGGTGAAGTCTGTCTTTGTTAGTTTATAGAGCAGTCAATAAATTCACAGAATAACATACCTGTTTTAAAGAAACATAATGCATGCCCATTATTTCTAAAGCTTTCAATGGCGGTCGTTTATCAAAGACTCTGTCCAGGTAGAATAATATGAAAATACTGTGTATAGCTCAGAATCACAAATCTCTAGTGTTCCAGTCTCTGAGTTCTTTCTCACTTAATAATATGAATGTCTTGGTTAACGAAACGATGTGCTTTCTTACACACAAGGCCGTGTAGGGTAGAATACCATAAAGGACAATTTCACTTTTAGGACTCATGTACTCTTACGCTTCAAAAAATGGCTTCGGACACACTTTTTTAAAGCTCTCTGAACGCCAGTCAAAGCATGTTTCAGTAAATAAAATGGTTAGCTTACTGTCCTGTTTACATTTTGCTTTGCTTTGCTTCAGCTTTGCTTCAAAAATGATACCCCATGTCGCTTTAGTGGTGCGTCAAAGCATCTTCAAAGCCTCCATAGAAGTCTATGACAAAGCTCGCTTGAAGCACCTGCAGCTTTAGAGAAGCTTTAATTCAGCTTTAGCTTCACTTTGTTTTGGAGGTCTTGCATGTATGAGATATCTGCACACACACAGGGCATCTACCAAGTTTCATTAAAGCTACAAAAAATCACCACCGAAGCATCATTGAAGCACCACCGAAGTATCGCAGAAGCACCAAAAACACACCAAAAAAGCATGTTGAAGTGGTAGGCGCTTTAAAGTGGTTGTAAACCCTTACAGACCACTTTAATCTACAGGTAAGCCTAGATTAAGGCTTACCTGTAGGTGCAAGAAATATCTCCTTAACCTACATGGTTAAGGACATATTTTCCCAAAAACGGGCACCAATGTCTACGGTGCATGTGTGCCGTAGACAATGGCGCAGGCGCACTGAGTGTGCCGTTAGTGAAGGCGATCATGCCATCACTGCCAACTCCCGCGCGCATGCGAGGGAGTGACGTCATCGCTGCTCCGGCCAGTCACAGCGCCGGAGCAGCGATACCCGAATGTCACTCTGGGGGGAGATGGTGGCGACCGAGGAGGTGATCTAGGACCGCTGCGGGGGCTTCTATCTCAGGTAAGTAATTCATAATGAGCTAGTATGCTATGCATGCTATGTCTTGCAGGGTGTTTTTTTAGTTTTTTTTTTAGAGAGGGTTTACTTCCTCTTTAAGGTGCGTTGAAGTCGAAGCAAGTGTAAATGAGCCCTAAGTGAAGTGCAACCCACATGACTTGCCTTCAGACTTGCTCCAGAGATCTCAACTGCGTGGCCCTGTCTGGCACTGCGCAGCCTTTGCTGAAAAAACTGCCAGTGGATCCCTGTACTTACTGTGCATGTGTACCACAGCTTCAATAATTCCTATGGTTGGTTCCTGCCCTCCGGGGGGCACATGACTCCAGCCATAGGAATGAATATGGAAGCAGTCTGCATGCAAAGTATCATCCCCCCCGCCATTACCTCTTAGTATCCACCTGTGATATAGGAGGAGTCCTTTAATCCGCCCATATGGAGGAGTGTATTTCTCCCATGGTTCTGAGAAGCAGGATCTTTCATTCTATGAATAGCGTAGGACCTACTGATAATGGGGTACGTTGACACAGTTAGTGGGCTTAAGCACCATATAGCCATATGGTGTGATTAAATCCCCATATTTTTTGAAAATGTTCAGGTGTTTTAAAAAGCCTTGCAGGAGTTAAATGTAATTTTTGTAAGTGTGCGCTGTAATATTTTGTTCTGCATGCAAAGTAGGTGCAGGATATGGCTGAGACATATTTTAACCACTTCAATACCGGACACTTTTACCCATTTTCTGGCAAGGCCAATTTTCAGATTTTAGCACTGTCACACTTTGAATGACAATTCCTCAGACATGCAACACTGTATCCATATTAAATTGTCTATCACGTCTTCAGATAGAGCTTTCTTTTGGCTGTAGTTAATCACCACAGATTTTTTTTATTTCTTGCTAAAATTCTTGACAAAATTTTGCAAATAAACAATCTTTCTTCATAAATTAAGGCCAAATTGTTACTAATACCCCCCCCCCCCAAAAAAAAAATAATAATTACCCCAAGTAGACAGGCCAAGGTATTTAATAAGAGGCATGACGAGTTTTTTAAGTTGTAGTTTTTTTGTCACAATTTTTTGAAAAATTAAGAAATTAAATATAAAATGGTGGTGATGAGGGACACTGACTAATGACAGTATGTAAAAATAATATACAGTATAAATATATTTTCTTTACTTTAAAAATAAATAAATACATTTTGTTTATTTTTTTTTTACATTTTTTTTTTTTTTTACAATTTTCTTTAAATAATGTGACCAGAACAGTACAGTGTTACTATAGTGACACTTTACTACTCTGGGAAAGTGATAAGGAATTTTTTTACAAACTGTGATTGTTTATATCAGTGATATACGTTAGTTAGGAACTGTGTATTATATACACTATAATATAATTTGCATTCCTCACAATAATTGACCTTGCAATGATGGATGGTCATGCTCAAAGTGAATGTAACGAATGGTGCCATGCTAGAACCAAATGTAAAGATGCAAAGTCACCAGCTCTCCAAATACTGTAAATGCGTTTCACATGTTTATTGTGAAGAGTGTCACAGGACTAGTAGGAGGCATAAAAAAACTGACATTTCAGGGCCTTTTAGGGTCCTCTTCTCAAGACAATATAGCCATTATATTGGCTTGAAAAGAGGAACCAGGAAGGTCCTGAAACATTGGTTTCCAAAGCCTTATGTGATGCTGTCTTACCGATAAACTCATTAAACGCATTTATGTGAAATGCTGGAAATAAAGTCAAATCTTTCCAACGAGAACATACAATACACAACCATAAAAAGATGAAAGACATCCCAAGTCCTCAACACTCCAAGAAAAATGTTAAGACCTTTATTAGCGATTATTTCCAGACTTTTTAATTTCAGTTGACCTTATATGGTCTGTATTTTTTAACATTTACTATTATTAAAGTGGTTGTAAACCCTGCACGGTTTAGGAGATATCCCCTGTATCTGCATGTGCCAACGTCATCAGAACATACACACTGAAGCAATGGCACGTTGCTTCAGTGAGTGTGCCGTTACCGCCAGCTCCCGCGCGCATTCATGGGAGTGACGTCATCGCGGCTCCAGCCAATTACAACAACCGGAGAGGGGTACGAGGACCGTTGCGGGGGGCTTCGATCTAAGGTTAGTAATTCATAATGAGCTAGTATGCTATGCATACTAGCTCATTATGCCTTTGCCTTGCAGGTTTTTTTTTTTTCTTTTGTTTGTGGGTTTACAACCACTTTAAAGTATTATTAAACCCATAAGCAAACATTTATTACATTACAGCTTACCAGTTCTTAGATGTGATGGCTTCATTCATTTTCTTTTTTAATCTTTATCTCTTCTATTTTCATCTGGTGATCTAGCCAGCATGTCTTTTGTTTTTCAAAATAACAAGCTCTCTTGCGGTTACAGGGATGAGACAAGTCATTTAACACTGACAGTGGTGCTTACTATAATCGGTATTTATTTATTTATGTAAAATCTTTATCCCAAAAGGAAAAACAATTGTTTGCTGTAACTACTTAAAAAAGAATTAGCTGGAGTTTGGCTTTAATTTGTTGGTGTATTTAAATCTGCTAGTACATCTACTCCCCTCCCCCAAGACTGATAATGCTGCTGTCCAAATCTGCCCCCTGTGCAGGTCAAACACTCCCATAGACACACTCCTAAACCTTGTGGACGGCCTTCCCAGAAGAGTTGAAGCTGTTATAACTGCAAATGGTGGGCCAAATCAATATTGAACCCTATGGACTAAGACTGGGATGCCATTAAATTTCATGTGCGTGTAAAGGCAGGTGTCCCAATACTTTTGGTAATATAGTGTATTTACCGTATTTATCGGCGTATAACACGCACAGGAGTATAACACGCACCCTAACTTTAAGAGGGATGTTTCAGGAAAAAAAACTTTCCACAGCCCCCTCCGTATAACACGCAGGCACAGTTTACCCTCTATTTTCAGGGTAAGAAAGTGAGTGTTATATGCCAATAAATACAGTATGTTGAAGACAGAACTTGAAAAAAGATGTCTTCCCCTTTTGTCAATAAAATTATTAGAAACTATTAGAAATTAAAAAACGAATGGTATCTACAGTTGTGACTGCTTGCTGTCTTTTTAATACTTTCAATGATTCCTTGATTAGTTCTGTATATTTATTTGTGACAATTGACACTTCCATTTTGTAAAATATTTATCCAGCTATGTCCATGTCTGTATTTCTTAAGCCTCGTACACACGGTCGGACTTCCATCTGACTTTTCCGTGGATTTTTGTCCGAACAGAGTTGGCCGGGCACACCCATAGCATACACACCACAGGACTTTTCTGCAAACTTTCCAAAAACTTTTTCCAACATCACGTGTTTTTTCTGCTCTTTACCGCCACCCTTTGGTCAACTTCTGATATTGTTGGTTGATTTTAACCATTTGTTTTGTCCATCGGACAAAAGTCCGATGGTTTTCTGTACACACGGTCGGACTTTGCTCCATCGGACTTTTGTTGGCCAAAAGTTTGTCCGTGTGCAGACTGAACTTTTGTCCGATGAAAACCAAAAAAGTTTGTCTGATGGAGCGTACACATGGTCGGATTTTTTGGCAAACTTGCTCAAAATGAAGTTTGTTGGCAAAAAGTCTGACCATGTGTACGGGGCTTTAGTCTAATTATCCCTATAAAAGGGTTGATTGCACATTACATTTTTGTAGTTGCAAAGTGATTGTCTTGTCTTACTTCCCGACAGCAAATGTGTAGATAACGTTTTTTTTCTTGCTGAAGGAATTTTCTGCGGAGATGTCTGGAGCATGTTTCTTACTAAGATTCATTTGTCATAGTAGACATTAGAAAGGTTGCTAGGAATGATGGGGATGTGAAGAGTAGAAAGAAACCAATCCATACATTTAACTTGGCCACGTTTCAAATTCCAGTGAAATTTTGTTCAATTAATTTGATTGGGCCAGCTCAATGTCATTTAATGTATAAGGTACACTAGAGCACCGACTTCAATCGCCGGATACCCAAGGGTGATAGAGGTATGCATCACTGAACTTTCCTTCGATTTCATGTGAACTTCAGCTATCATTATACCTCGTTGTTCTTTAGGAACTCTCATCTAGGAATAGGCAAACCCTTTGATCTTGTGAGAAATGCTGCACAAATTTCCTGTGGTTCTGGGGATATTCTGGAATTCCTCTGTTGAACATTCCACAGAAAGAAAACACTAAAATTAAATTATTTTTGACATACCATTTAAAATTGCGAAGAAAGTATATGGTAGAAAAAAGCAGACTTTCCAATATTTACATTAAACTTTTTGTTTTAAAGTTCTTTCTGATCTTCAATTAGTTGATTATTATAAATATTTTCAACTTCTTTTCTATGTTTTTCTTCTTCGGCTGTAAATATACGCTAATTATTGCGATTCAATTATCCGGCTTCAGAAACCCTGGTTTCAAGACATTATTCCAGTATTTTAATCTGTTTGAAAATCTGGAAGCAAGTAGTTTGCCATTTAAAGTCCCACGGCAAGCTAATTACACTGCTGAAACAAATGCATGGAAGCTGTTTTTCCTGCCAAAGATTTCTATTTTCACCCATCCAGTCCTGAGATGTACATAGCAAATATCAGAGCCAGGTTAGCGACCTACCTTTTCTTAGCAGTAAATCAACACAGTTTGGTCACCTCCTTGCTCATTGATTGGCTATTCAAAAGAGTGGGTATGGTGTATAGTTTGACCTAGCGGACTGTGTTATGACCAGGGGACACTGGGGTTGATTTACTAAACGCTGATCTCTTTGTAAGGGGATTTTAACTTAGCATAGTGAATAAGCTGAATCTTTTATGACTTCCATCATCCAATCATGTGTAAGCGAAATTACACTTTTTAAAACATTTTCTTGCACGTGATTAAGTATTCTTTTCCTAATACATTTACTAAGCCAGTGTTTCTCAACCTTTTTTTCAGTCAAAGCGCCCTTTAAAATTCTGCACAATCTCAAGGCACCCCATTCTAAAATGTAAAAAACTAAATGAATAGTATTACAGAAAGCAGAACAATCCACACACATGTAGGACACCCAACATTAGAGGTGATTTGTTCTTCCAGAGCAAACAGACCTTTGCACACTGGTACTGACTAGTATTCCAATGTTTCTTTTCTCCTTAGTTTCTCTTCCTCAATCAGCTAATGTGACCCCAGTGCTGACAGAGCGAGGCAGCGGAGGGACAAACAAGGATTCTGTGCAGGCGCCGACATCCTACTTACAAACCAGTGACATTACTGGTCATTATGATACCGATGACTAGAAGGTTGTAATGCTGTGCAATGAAACCTGTGGCTTTGGGTGCGACACCTTGTGATGTATCTCTCCTCAGGGACACAAGCCTAAACTATATTATATCTAATTATCTTGGTTAAGTATGCTAAATTGATTTTAGGATTATCCCCCTTTGAATGAACTTTAGTTGTAAATATAAATATTTCTTAACAGAAGCAGGCATATACAGACATTAAGTTTTTTAATTTATTAAAATGGGAAAACCCTATGATGACTCACCTAGGTAGTGAAACTTTGACTTGCTGGTATAGCACCCTGTGATGATCCAGAAATTAGATTCAGGATAGGTAGTATTAGAGGAATTAATTCTAGACCAGCAATGTTTAGTAGCTTATGAAATTAAATGAGAAGTATTGCCAAAGCTCTTTTGGTCATACTGCCCCTGTGGATCACAGAAATTCACTTAGTTCTGCACTCCTGTGATCTAGATTCAGCCGACACAGGCCAAAGCCCACTGTCGGCGACATCACAGAGTCGATCCAGGCTCTGCAGGGATCCCGACAATAATGTGGAGATACAACCACATGCCTAAGCAGTAGCTTGGCCAGCCTCTAAGCATACCGTTGGGAGACTGAGCAAGCCGTTCCCACCCTCTCCACAGTCTGGCACTCCAGTGAGCGCTGGAGGGGCAGAGCACAGAGCGGTGACTGATAGTCACCGCTCAGTGCTCAGTGCAGACCCGAGACATCAGCAGGCTTTGATAGCTCAGTTTTTGGTGTAGAGGCCGTGGAGGATAGCTGCAGCATCGGATCAATGCTACATCCATCTAGGTATGAATGTTTATTACTTTTAAATCCCCTACTTCTATTTTAATTTTAAAGCTAAATATCATTATTCATTTTATATATTGTTAGTATTGTTTTTGTTGCAAAAGACTATGAGAAGTAGATGTGAAGGATGCAAAAACAAAATGGTACTTGGGGACACTTCTGATGTTGAGATATTGAAATCGTAGCAAATAAGGTAGCTCTAAACCATAAATGAATGTCACTTCATTTTCATAAGCATTGTGTGTCATAAACAATCGCCTTTTTTGTGTGTTTCTTTTTTTTGCAAAACATTGTCTTCACCTTTTTACATCTATTTTGCATCTCACCGTTTGCCTTTTTCAGCTACTTCTGTTTCACGTGCATTTCAGTGTCAAATACACATCATTGCTCTGGACCTGCTTCCTAATAGCAACAATGATGGGCCATACCTGCCAAATGTGCTTTGGCACGACTGTTTGTAGTCTTCATCTGGAGGTCATGTGACAGGGTGACAGCGCAGAAGAGCAACTGTCAGACAGTTGTCACCCCATAACAGCATATTAAAAAAAAAGATGAACACACAGCTTGAAACTGTATTTACATTAACATTTTATGAGATTTTATTATTTAATTTAGATCTTCTTTAATGTTCCTGGAGGATATTTTATTAAAGTCTGAAAGTCTAGCTTTAGTCTCTCCCACCCTTCTTAGTGACAAAAAGGAAGTGCAGTGGATAGTGACATGTGTGACAATCCAGTGTCAAAGTGCCATTTCTAATAACTATCTATATTGTTCTGCAAACAATAAACATGGAAAACCCATTTACCATTATAAACAAGCTTCCTTTTCTTATATTAAAAGAGCAGTATATATAAAACTTAAAACGAAAAGTTCAGAATAAACTGCAGCAGCGCTACGGACAAAAGTTCAAATGTACGTCTTCTATATAGTCCAATTATATAGGTGTGGATAGTGAACGAAGAGTATGGTTATAGCTGGTTTAAATCTTAGTTCCTGTGCTCCTTATCACCAATATGTGTTTTCACCACGTGGGGGGATTAGGGTCCCCTAATGGGGATGCACTCACCAGATATAAAACCAATAAAGGCATGTATAAACCATCCTTCTTTAGTGTGTTCTGTCTTCTTCTACTGTACAGGCACTTCTGGCGTATGTGAGGAAAAAGGAACAAACTGCATAGGGTAGTACTGTTTGGTAATTTTATTAATATTCCCCAAAACAAACAAGTCCCTTTGCATATGTGCGTACCAATAAAAGAATAAAACAGGCGTTTTAATATATGGGATAAAATGGACGCTTGCAGCGCTTTTAGACTTGCCCCTGGAGAACGCCACTTCCTGGTTCCTCCGGCGTCTTCCTGGTGTGGTCCTGGAGCGCAGATGCGTCACTTCCGGTTTGCTGGGTAATGCTGGTCACGCCCTGACGTTTCGTCACTTCCTGACTTCTTCCGAGGGCGTGACCAGTCTCCGCAGCAACCGGACTAAATATGCTCCACTGATCCCCGCCCCTCTGCAGACGTCGGAGCTTTCGTGTTGCGTCTGCGTCACCGCGCATGCGCACTTCAGCCCCCTCGTCTGTGCCCTGCTGTGGGCGGAAGCTCTGTCACCATATCGTGGATGCGCTGCCGTGATTGGCGCGCATACCCGATCCGTGATCTGATAGGATGGAGCATATTTATATACAACAACAGAGCAAAGACATTACAAAAATACATAACAACAACCTGGGTAATGACCCTGTGCATGCGATTAGCTCAATAAGAGCAAGTGAGCCATGCAATTACATAAACTCGATAATTGTCATTTCCTGCTGAGAAACACAATTTATATCAGTATATTAGACACTGTTTGTTTCAATGGCACAAACATTACCGCTATGACAGGAAAGGGGAGGTGGTCATTAGTATTGCTATGTTTGGACCCCTTCTGTGTGACAGACATTTCACTGTATAATCTGTTGTGCCAAATTCTGATAGTATTGAACCATGTGTATATTGCATTAAGAAAACTAGTTTCATGCTAAGCACTGGAAGACCGTTATGTGAGGGTCTATACATCATTCCATTTTACAGAGTCTGTATGCTTTTTAGTCCGTAAATATACCATAAAAATACTATAAAATACCATAAATACTGTAAAAAGTTCTGTATGGTCCATAGATTTCTAAAATACCAAACAAATGGAAAGACCCACAAAACCATACCATAAATACTTATGCACTCCACAAGAGGCCAATTGCAGGCCATGTATATACATAAAAACCTAAAAAACTAAAAAGGACACCAATAAAACTCATACTCATTTCCTAAAAATCGCATATAAAACATAAATAGATAAAACTATGATATAAAGTATATAAATATATATAAATTTATATGTAGTACGTGCTCTAATGTCAATAATAAGTATTGGTCATTATTCTGTTAGCATGATGCCTTATCTTTGTGGACACTGTTAAATTTAGTTTAATCACCAAAAGTTAGTGATAGCAGAAGTGGTTCATCCTTAATTAAGAGTTACTTATGAAACAATTGATGTCAAGCTCAACGTTAAGTCCCTTAGGCACTAAGACATCAGTAAGAAAAATCCACTTAGTTTCTTTTTTAGATAATTCTCGTATTTTGTGTGAGCCTCTCCAATTAGCTTCTAGGCATTCTATGCCCCAAAATTGTAGCCCTGAGGCGTCTTGATCATGTTTGAGCTTAAAATGTAACGACACATTGTGGTCTTTGAAGCCGATCTTAATATTATGAATGTGTTCTGCTATCCTTATTCTAAGGAGTCTCTTAGTCCGCCCAATGTAGAGAAGTCCGCATGGACATTTCAGCGCGTATACTACATGGCTAGTGTTGCAGGTAATGAATTGTTCAATGCTGAATTGCTGCTGGTTGGAGGGAGATACAAAATTTTCCAGACCTCTTATCGGTAGTGCCACTTCCCTACATGCTTTACACCTTCTGCACGCAAAAAAAACTTTTTGGTTCCAGAATGTGGGTGGTTTGCTTGGAGGGTCAAGTACTTTTTTTACTACCCGGTCTCCGTGATTTGAGGCCTTCCTGTATATAAACTCTGGTTTCGGTGGTAGGACAGGGCCCAGTTTTTTGTCTAATAGTAAGATGTGCCAGTGATCGTTAAAAATTGCCTCCACTTCCTTGTATTGCACATTGAATTGTGAGATGAATGCCCATTCCTTTGTGCTGGTTCCACTTGTTCCTTGTCTGGGTTTTATTTCAAGACATGTTTCCCTCAGAATTAGTGCCACCTCTTCCACGATTTTTTGTAAGGTTTCGGGGCATATCCTTTTGCCGCAAATCTGTCGGTGAGCACTTTTGATTGTGTGAGGAAGTTGTCATTATCAGAACAATTACGTTTCACTCGCATGATCTGTCCTTTGGGGATGTTCCTAAGCCATTGCGGGTGATGGCCACTCGTGGTTGGGAGATAGCTGTTTCTGTCAGTTTGCTTAAAGAAGACCTTAGTCCCAAACGCCAAATTTTGGCGGTATACCATGACATCCAGGTAGTTTATTGTTTCTTTATGCCATTCACAGGACAGTCTGATGTTTTTACTATTTGTGTTTAAAACCTTTAAAAACTCATGAAGAGATTCAACTGTGCCAGCCCAAATTAAAAACAGATCATCTATATAACGCTTATAAAAAATGAGTTTGGCTTTTCTGTCTTTAAAAATCACTTTGTCCTCCCACTCTGCCATAAACAGATTTGCGATGCTGGGGGCAAACTTGGCCCCCATAGCAACGCCCCTCTGCTGCAGATAAAATTTACTGTTATACCAGAAATAATTATGCGAGAGGCAATAGTCCAGGGCATGTCCAATGAACACTTTTTGATTGTGAGGTAGGTCTTCTCTTTTGCTTAAAGCCCAATTAAGGGCCAGTAAGGCGTCATCATGCTGAATGATGGAGTAAAGAGAGGCCACATCTAGTGTTACTAGTAAAACTTCTTGATCTTCGGTTATTGTGACATTTTGTAGGCAGTTCAGAAAGTCTTTAGTATCCCTTAGGTATGCTCGTGTGGAGGTTACACTTTTTTGCAGAAAGGTGTCAAGATATTGTCCCATTCTTGAGGTGACAGAGTCTATACTATTTACAATAGGCCTGGGTGGTGGATTAACTGAGTTTTTATGGATCTTTGGCAATGTGTAAATCGTTGGGATTTTACTACTGGTTGGTGCCAGATATTGCCTTTCTTTCTCTGTTAATACTCCCAGTTTGGTGCCGATTCCCACTAGTGTTGTTAGCTGATTCCTAAAGGCTTGGGTTGGGTCATTGTCCAAGGCTCTGTAGGTGGTTTTATCTGCTAGCATCTCTGTAATTTGCGTGTGGTACATATCTTTAGTTAATATGACCACTCCACCCCCTTTATCAGCTGGCCTGATGATAATGTCTTTTCTTTTCTCTAATGCCTTTATTCCTTCCTGGATGTGTTTCAAACTTGTGTGTTTTTTCGGAACCAATTGGTTCAGGTCCCGTAAAACCAAACACTTAAACACCTCTACCTGGTGATTGGGGTTATTCAGGGGGTTGAACAGTGATTTGTTTTTTAGTCCACTGTTTACAATCCCCTGGGGGTTCATGCGAGTGATCGTGTTTTGTGTGCCCAGTCCTACAAAGTGCTTCTTTATATTGAGCTTCCTTATGTACTTATGTACGTCTATATATACATCAAATTTGTTTATTGGCCGTTTCATCCCACATTTCAGGCCCATGTTAAGGATGTTGATTTCTTTATGTGACAACTCTACTGGGCTTAAATTGAATATACCGTTGGTTAATGGTTTCTCATTCTTTTTCTGGACCTTCCTTCCGGCCCTGCATCCTCTGGTTCTATGTGTCCTTGTTCTGTGTATTGGTTTTGTTCTCTGGTCCAATGGTGCTGAAGTTGAGGATCTCTCCAGTCTTGATTCCTTAGATGCGCGGGAGGATAATGAGGTTTTCCTCTGTGTGGCGGGTGGCCTCTTCCCCTTTGTTGTCCTCTCCCCCCCGTCCTAAAAAAGGGCGTGGTGCTGGATAACTATTGTACTGCTCTGGTGGTTGAAATTTATTTTGTGTAGGTATCTGGTATGGTGTATACGGATGGTTATTGTACTGCTGATTGTTCAACTGATTATTCTTCCCCCCTTTCCCTTTTTGCTTTGCTTTTTTGCTTGGAATAGGGGTGGAGCAATTAGCTGGTGAGTCAAAAATAATCTCATCGTCACTTATGAAGCCACGTACTCGATCCATTAGTGTGGTTATTGCTTGGTTAATTAGGGGTTCTGTTGACCGTGGCTTTTCAATCAGATTGATGTTATCTGCCAACGCCTGTTGCCAGGCGTATATGGTATTTGTCTTGAAGTCCCCCATATCTCTGTGGTACTTCTTTATTTTCTTTTTCTGGGTGTCTTTATCTACTTTTTCCAGTCGTCTGTTGGTTCTGGTATTAAAGTCAATCATGGGTTGTGTGTCCTTGATAGGGTCTAATTGTTGTTGTAATGTATTAATTTTTGCTTCCAGGATCATCATTTTTCGTTTCTTTCTCTGTAGGATAAGCTCTTGGAGTTTAAAACCTACCCCATTAAAAAAATCGAACCATTCTCTAATGGAACCTGGGTCATCGAGGCCATCCTGGGGTACGACCTCCCATCTGAGGCTACGAATGATTATTTTGTCTTTTATGTATTGCTCTAAGGTGAAGATATCCCACCATGTCCTCACTTCTTTAGTATCCCTTAGGTATGCTCGTGTGGAGGTTACACTTTTTTGCAGAAAGGTGTCAAGATATTGTCCCATTCTTGAGGTGACAGAGTCTATACTATTTACAATAGGCCTGGGTGGTGGATTAACTGAGTTTTTATGGATCTTTGGCAATGTGTAAATCGTTGGGATTTTACTACTGGTTGGTGCCAGATATTGCCTTTCTTTCTCTGTTAATTGCATGGCTCACTTGCTCTTATTGAGCTAATCGCATGCACAGGGTCATTACCCAGGTTGTTGTTATGTATTTTTGTAATGTCTTTGCTCTGTTATTGTATATAAATATGCTCCATCCTATCAGATCACGGATCGGGTATGCGCGCCAATCACGGCAGCGCATCCACGATATGGTGACAGAGCTTCCGCCCACAGCAGGGCACAGACGAGGGGGCTGAAGTGCGCATGAGCGGTGACGCAGACGCAACACGAACGCTCTGACGTCTGCAGAGGGGCGGGGATCAGTGGAGCATATTTAGTCCGGTTGCTGCGGAGACTGGTCACGCCCTCGGAAGAAGTCAGGAAGTGACGAAACGTCAGGGCGTGACCAGCATTACCCAGCAAACCGGAAGTGACGCATCTGCGCTCCAGGACCACACCAGGAAGACGCCGGAGGAACCAGGAAGTGGCGTTCTCCAGGGGCAAGTCTAAAAGCGCTGCAAGCGTCCATTTTATCCCATATATTATAAACGCCTGTTTTATTCTTTTATTGGTACGCACATATGCAAAGGGGCTTGTTTGTTTTGGGGAATATTAATAAAATTACCAAACAGTACTACCCTATGCAGTTTGTTCCTTTTTCCTCACATACGCCAGAAGTGCCTGTACAGTAGAAGAAGACAGAACACACTAAAGAAGGATGGTTTATACATGCCTTTATTGGTTTTATATCTGGTGAGTGCATCTCCATTAGGGGACCCTAATCCCCCCACGTGGTGAAAACACATATTGGTGATAAGGAGCACAGGAACTAAGATTTAAACCAGCTATAACCATACTCTTCGTTCACTATCCACACCTATATAATTGGACTATATAGAAGACGTACATTTGAACTTTTGTCCGTAGCGCTGCTGCAGTTTATTCTGAACTTTTCGTTTTAAGTTTTATATATACTGCTCTTTTAATATTTTATGCCTATTTTTTCAGCAGCTGCTGTTCTTTTACAGATCATAACCATAGATTTTATTGTTTTACTATTTTATTTCTGGTGTTTTTAGCTTTGTGGTTTTTCTATTTAGCGCAGAGTGATACTAAGAAGGGGGGCGCGACTATTTAGTATCTTTTATTTTTGTTACTTTTCTTATAATTTACCTTTTCTAGTCTACGCCATATGCATAAACCTTATGAACTATGTCACATCCAGTTAGTGTGGAGAGAAAACACCTATGCACTCAGGGATGAACCATTTTTTGTTGGTTGTATTGATAATAAAACTGGATTTATGCTTTAAACCCTCACCCACAACAAATGTCATATACAATTACTGTACAGATACAATATAAATGTAATAGGTATGGATCCAGGACCTTATTTCCATCATTGGAGCTTGTAGACACACAACTTTTGGAGCCCAAAGCAACATCCCTTTGTTAGAAGCACTTTTTTACATAAATATTTTTCTCATTTTACTGGTCCAAACCTGGTTTAAAATATTGCGATGGTGAGGTTGATTTACTATAGAAACTTAAAATCCTTACTCAATAAATTGTGTCAATATCAACTTTAATCATCCAATTGTGTGAAAATCAAATTCCAGTTTTACTTGACATACACAATCATTTGCACATGAAATAATTAAACAACAAGACAGACCCAGAGGAAAGAAAATTAAGGGAGGGGCTACATGACTGGGATGGGGGAATAGTCCCAAAGAAAAAGTAAATTTTTTGGAACAGGAGACATTACCTGATTGGAGGCTTTGGAGCAACAGGGGTAGGATATGTAGGGGCTGCTGGGAGTTCATTCCAAAATGTCAGTGAGGAAAGAAATTTGTCCAACCCACTCAGATATGTTTTTTCATGTGATTGTCATGGCAGCTTGGTGGGTTAGGGTGATTTTGGAGGTCTGTAAAAAAAGATGAGATTGTTACAAAGGACCTGTCTGGTGGTATGTTGCTCCCACATTGGTGTTGGTTGTAATAAGGGGGGTACAGTCCTTTTGTAAAGACATTAATAGTCAATTCTGTTGTTGTCCTTGAGCAGCTGAGGACAAGTGTGGATTTTAGTTAAGCCTATTTAGCTAGCGGACACCAAAGATCTATTCTTGTAACCAACAGTCGTTATGTTATTTATTGGTATGTTTTTATTTGGTTATTTAAGCTGTTAATTGTTCTTGTGGTTACATAAAGGGCTGTTGTGGCCATTTAAATTCATGTTGTGCAGACTGTGTGTTACTTGGGAACTTCAGCAAGGGGCCGGAAATTAACAAATCCATTACCCAAGTGCTTATCATAAGATTTGATAACTGAAATTAATATTTACACAATTTAATATATAGTAGCAAATAAAGCCTCCCCTTTGCCTCTGCAACTTAAAGGCGCCACTGTACCTAATGCCCTGTACACACGTTCGGATTTCCGATGGAATAAAATCCAATGGATTTTTCCATCGGAAATCAGATGAAGCTGACTTCCATCAGTCTTGCCTACACGCCATCAGTCAAAAATCCGACCGTCCCAAACGCCGTGACGTAAAACACTCCGAAGAGCAGAGAAAAATTAAGTTCAATGCTTCTGAGCATGCGTTGACTTGATTCTGAGCATGCATGGGTTTTTTCTCCGATGGAGTTCCCCACAGACGATCTGAATTTGCTATTGTTTTTTTTCCATCTGTAAAATTTAAAACATGTTCTATTTTTTTATACCGGTGGAAAAAAGACCGATGGGGCCCACACACGATCGGTTTGTCAGATGAAAAAAGTCCATTGGTCTTTTTTCATCAGAAAAACCGATCGTGTGTACGCAGCATTATTGTTAATCCAGTCCTGGACATATCTAAATAAATGATTATCAAAGGTATATATATATATATATATATATATAATTAGTATAAGAATGGAGTGTTACCTAGAAGAACAGACATTGGAAAACACACAAACGAAGTTGCTCTGTTTGGTCTGGTCAAAAACAGGGGTATAGAAATCACAGTAATTTCTTGTAGTTTAATACAACAACATGGCAATTCTTCCTTGATGAAACACGGTATTAAATCACAGGTTCTGTGTGGCTATTCATGTTGTCACAGTGTGTATTTAAACTACTTAATGATTAATTTCCTCAGGAGGTATGAGGATAACAACTTCACACCTCCAAGGTTTACCCAACTCTAATAGTGGCTTGAGCTCTATTGTGCAATCCTCCCCAGGAACTATTTTCAGCCACTTCTAAATGAACATGCTGCTGTCAAATACTGGAAGTCATTACATGTTTGAAGGGTTTATTTACTGCAGATGTTATCCGTTCATAGAGCTAAATGGAAGAGCGGCCATTATAGAATGACTGCACACATTCATCATATTATTTTGTTTGTGATTAGCCAACAATGCATGTTATTATCTGTTTTAATTGTTAATATAAAATAATTGATAATAATATTTCCACCATCTATCTTACTATATACAATCGCATATTTATTACAAGTACCGGTATTTATATAGTGCAGTCAATGTTTGCAGCACTGTGCAGATATTGTACATTCACATCAGTCCCTGCCCTCAAAGAGCTTCTAATCTAAGGTCCCTATCTCACATACATACTAGGGCCAATTTAAAAAGGAGCCAAATGACCTACCAGCATGTCTTTGGAGTGTCAGAGGAAACCCATGCAAGCACAGAGATAACATGCAAACCCCATGCAGGTAGTGTCCTGATTAGAATTTGAACCAGGGTGCTAACCACTAAACCACTGTGCTGTCCCATTTAAATCCATATATAATCTCCAAATATTTCTGTAGGTTAACAGGAGAAGTGGAAATCAAGCCTATGAGGCTGAAGGGCACAACTGTGAACAAGGTGCATGCAACATTTTCTTTTTTTTTTTGTTGTGGAAATCCATTTGCCAACTTCCACAACCAGCATTTAGTGGCAGGAGGTGGGTACAGTGAGCTGAAAGTTATTGTACTTATTTTTGGGATTTGCAAATGGACTTATTCTTTAAAGAGATCCTGTGCCCAAGTTACACATCTAAGTTGTAACCTTTTATTCAATACAATACATCACATAAAAAGAAAAGTTAGTGAGTCACATGCTTCTTCATACTTGGAATTTTCTTTCTCCCTAGAAGCTTATAAGGGAGACCACGATTGGCTGTATGTTGGCACCAAATTGCTAGTACCTTCGCCCAACTTCTTCTTGGATAGGACAGTGACCTACTGCTGGTACATAGAAACCTTGGCCATATTGTGAACAACTCCATGACATCCCCAGCCTTGAGCCTTCATATTCATTAAGAAAGGATCTTCCCGTGTCTGTCCCAGTGAAACATGTTGGGGATACGTCGCTAAAACATCAATACTGCATCTCTGCCCACCTGTGGAGTTTGTAACCCCCCCTTTCTCTTCTTTTGTTGTTTAACATATTATGTATAGAAACTATTGTGATTAACTGTTTATTGTTTATTTATATGCTGTAATAAAATGCTCTTAATTTAAAATTACCGCCTTGTCTGGGTGCCGCAATAGTCCTATCATATTGGGTGATTAGGGTCTTGGGAGTATCCCCTAAATATATCCCCACTCCTTTCTCTTCAATTCAATTACGGGATGATGGCACCCCCCCCCCCCCCCCTACTCTATATACACGACAGAGGCACCCTTTATAATTAAGAAAGGAATGTCCACATTAGAAGTATATTTTCCACACTTGTAGCATGCAAAGATGGCTGTGACATTCAATATGACCTGGGGCATACTGACAAAACTCTTCTGTGTAAACGCCATCCTGTAGCAGTCACTGAGGGGAAGAACACCAGCACATAATTATTAGTCCATCTTCCCTTAGCCTCTCCTCTCTCCTTGGAAGCACCATAGTTTTATGACTTAGCTCCCTGTATACTAGATCCATAGCATTCTGATATGTCTCTCATTCTATGTCCCACTTCATAGCTCTGACCAGCTGGGCATGCTCCCTGATGTTATTTTCTCTCCCAGGTACTAGTACTCATGTCAGAGAACACTTAGCCTGGCCTGAAAGGACTTTTGCATCTCGCTTACAGTCCACAGCAGATTGTACAGGAGTCAAGGCGACAACAGCTGGTCCTTCTGGGTGTTGAACTACCTCACCTGGGGCTTCAGTCCTGTTAAGGGCCCTCGGCAATAGCTGACTATTTCCACATGGCCTCTGGGGTGTTTGACTCCGATGCCCTGTCTCGTAAGGTTCCTCCCCTCCTGGCATTTATATGGACACTATCTCAACCCATTACATCACTACAGGAAGATTTTGTCTAAAAGGGGATCTAACACCCAATTGCATAATTCCCCATTACCACATTATTTGGAACAGAGCCACACGGTGGCAGTTTAGCTAACTGCACCTGCTTACAAGCTGAACAGTGTAAGACTGCAAGGGAAAACACAGCATTGCTTAAAGGCTAATTTCATCTTTGTTCACTTTTTTAAAATTTTTATTCCAGTTCCCCTATGTACCAATATAGCATTAATGCACTATTTTTGCAAAAATAAAACAGCGTTCCATTTATTCCACCCACGCTTACCTCACTCTCTTCATGGATGTTTTAAAAAACCCTGCTCCATTACTTCTGCCTTACTTCCTGAACAGACTTTAGGTTATGACACAGGAAGTAGTTGCCCAGTTGAGGGTATATGATGCAGAGTGTGTGCTAATGAGATCAGCTGGGAAACTCCTTCCTGTGTCATGACCTAATGTCTGCCCAGCAAGTAAGGCAGAAGTAATGAAGTAGTGTTTTTAAACATCCATGAAGTTCTCCAAGATGTTGGTTTAGTGAGTTTAGTTGGTTTATGTGTTCTCCAAGATGTAGCAGTTAGTTTAGTCAAAGGAATTAAACTTCTACACTCATAGGTGAATCAGTGCTATTAAAGTTGGAATAAGTTGTGATTATTGCTTAAAGCTAAAGTTTACCTGTTTCCTCCTTTCCCCCCTCATCAACCTGTCAGTGCAATGACATTTTAAAACAAAACCTCCCTTTTTTCATTACATACTCTTTTTTTTCTTAACATATTTGAGTTTTTGTGCTTTTCTATGCAATGCAGACAGCTCATGGCTAGTGGAAGGGACCAGCAGGATGTTGTACCGAGCTTCCTAAAAACATCACAGCACCCTGCCTCTGTACTTCTCTCCTGAGTAAAGCAGTGGGCTGGCTCTTGGGAGGAGTTGTACAAAAATATCAAAACACCTTGATGAGCGAAAGTCTGGAGAAGCGGCATTCCTAGGCAGACTACACCTGAACACCCTTGGTGACACCGCTTCTAATGCATACTATGAGAAGCTCACAGTGTGCAGTGAAATCAGAGTAAGGAACTTTAGTACAGTAGAGGAGCCTAAAGGTACAGCTCAAGTTCAGCTTTAACATGTGAAGCAAATTTTCTTTAAATAAGGGAGTTTTTGCAATATGACATTACTTATATTTTCTTAATATGTTCCTCTAAATGTGATTTATTCAGTACTTTCTTATTTAAGACATACAATAAATCAGACAGAGGTGCAGTGTGAATTGAACAGTTCTAAACTTTAAATCGAAGTCCCATGGAGCCCTGTTATTTTTTGATCATTACAATTCAGATTTCACTTTGTGGGTTTATTCAGTGCAGGACCAACATTAAATTATGGTTTCATCTACCACAGCCTTTAATGTAATTAGTTGCACAATCATACACCACAACAGTAAACTATTGCTGATGGCAGTCAGAGCAGAGCAGACACCATAATGCTAAGATGGAACCACAATTTTCTGCAAACCCATTACATTTCCTGGCATGCAAAAGGTGAATCGCCATCTAATAATATCTGGATGACAAAAATGTAGTGAAGAAATGTGTTTAACCAAATATTTTAAAGTGTACCTGTGCCCACACCATAGACAGTAAATTATTGACATATTCTTAACAAGCAGTAAAAAATCATAACCACTTCAATACTGGGTACTTTCCCCTCTTCCTGCCCAGTTGCACTTTGAATGACAATTGCACGGTCATGTAACACTGTACCCAAACAACATTTTTATCATTTTGTTCCCACAAATAGAGCTTTCTTTTGGTGGTATTTGATCACCACTGGGTTTTTTTTTTGATGATGAGGCACTAATATGCAGCACTGATAGGCACTGATATGTGGCACTGATATGCAGCACTAATGGGCATCGGTAGATCCCTGTTCTGCCTCTCTGAGGAGCAATCGTGGCTGGCTGGCAGATATTGCGGCCACCGGACCCATGCAGGCCACAGTATCTCGTGCACGAAACAACGTACACGTCGTTATGCGCAATAGGGCCACCCTGCCACAGTATGTATGCGGTGGGCAGTCCTTAAGTGGTTAAACCCAAAATGTAATATGTTGCAGCTTACCGATCATTCAATGTGGTGACTGCATTAGTTCTATTTTGTTAGGTAGCATGTGCGACACCAATGAACAAGGATTTGGCTTATGTTAGAGGATGCAAAGAAAGTGTTGTTAATTACTTTATGAGGCTTTTGCATCACATGATAACTGGATTTAGTACTTATTTAGACTGTTACACAAGAGCCTTTAGTTGCAAAGCCTTTATAAGATCCATTTATAAACGGTGAGAAAAATAGACAGAGATGGGACCTCAAGAGTACTGATCCCCTCCCCAGGATTCCAAACGGCCTGTGTGGTTGTGCTCTTGTTCATGACGAGAGCTACTTTGTACAAGCCAATGGAAATGCAAAAGCAGCTTGGAGCTGGTTAATGGAGCTTAGAGGGAGGTCAGATGCAGGTCAGAAGAAGATCGACCTCAGAATAAATGCACCTGTCTCTGAATGATCTCAGAAGCACCTCAAGCTCATTTCAAATGTAAGCAGAATGTACCTAAAAGCAAGCAGCATTTGTCAATTGACACAATCCCAAAGGTCCTAATAGTTTAGAAACACAGTGGGTGGTCTTGAAGGATTGCTAAAGAGTAGATTCACTTATCCATTTCTTATATATTTCAAGGATACTGGCGGTGTGAGCTTTGAATTCCAGCTCCTTGGTCCACTTAAAGTGACACTGTGTGTCTCCATAGCAAACGGCTTGCTAGGGGGAGACACAAAGAAGAGGCGGAGCCAAGATCGCCGCCGGGGGACCTGAGAAAAGCAGGATCGGGGCCACTCTGTGCAATACCACTTCACAGAGCAGGTTAGTATAACATGTTTAATATTTTAATTTAAAAGAAAATCTGACTTTAGTAACACTTTAAAGCAAATTGCATTTGTTAATCAACACACTCCCAAAAGCTTTACAAATAATAGTTATTACACGAAAAAATCTCCTTTTATGTTGAGTTCTGCCTGTCTGCTGGCCATCTCTTTTCACAAGGTCCTGGATTCCTTTATTATAAAAGTTAGCATCAGATAGCTTGGGGTGACTGAAATCAATATGGTATTGATGGTTGTAGCTCAGCAAATGTGCTGATCGTACTGTCCAATGAACAGATATCTGCCCAATATTTCTATGGTTATATTTCTGTACGTGGAATATGGTAATGAATGCCACAATAAAAATTGATTCCAGTGAGGCTATTAACCACGTAACGACCGCCTCCAGTAGATATACGTTGGCAGAATGGCACGGACAGGCGCATCAACGTACCCGTCGCGACCCTGATACCTTCTCCATGAGTCGGACCGCGGGTCCCGCGGACTCGATCGCCGCGGGGATCCCCGCGATCGTCTGACGGAGGGATGAGCGGGGAGATGTTAGTGTAAACACAACATCTCCCCGCTCGCCTACTGACACTGTCACCGATCTCCGCTCTGTGTAATCAGAGTGGAGATCGGTGATGTGTCACTCGTAGCCACGCCCCCTAACAGTAGTAATCACTCCCTTAGGCACACTTAACCCCTTCAGCGCCTATAGTGGTTAACCCCTTCACTGCCAGTGTCATTTTTACAGTAACCAGTGCATTTTTATAGCACTGATCGCTGTAAAAATGACAATGGTCCCAAAATTGTGTCAAAAGTGTCCGATGTGTCTGCCATAATGTTGCAGTCACTAAAAAAATATCGCATGATCGCCGCCATTACTAGTAAAAAAAAAAGAATGAATAAAAATGCCATAAAACTATCCCCTATTTTGTAAACGCTATAAATTTTGCGTAAGCCAATCAATAAACGCCGATTGCGATTTTTTTTACCAAAAATATGTAGAAGAATACGTATCGGCCTAAACTGAGGGGAAAAAAAAGTATTTTTATATATTTTTGGGGATATTTATTATAGCAAAATTGTCGCTCTATTTTTGTTTATAGAGCAAAAAATAAAAACCGCAGAGGTGATCAAATACCACCAAAAGAAAGCTCTATTTGTGGGAAAAAAAAGTATGTCAATTTTGTTTGGGAGCCACGTCGCATGACCGCGCAATTGTCAGTTAAAGCGACGCAGTGCCGAATCGCAAAAAGGGGCCTGGTCTTTATGCTGCATATTGGTCCGGGGCTTAAGTGGTTAATAACAGTGCAAATTGTGTACACATCACAGATACACTATAAATTCCTTTTAAAGTTTAAGTCCACCTTTTAGAAGATGTTACATGATACACCCATATTTTAGGTTTAACCTAGTGCCAAGCTCATCTCTAACCCCCAAACTGCCCGCCACCCCCTCTTACAGCATGCATGGGTTATTTTTTCCTGGTTGTAGCTATAGGTTTTAAATTTTGCTCCACCCAAGCACCCATGTCATTCTTTTACAGAGAGCTGTGAAGAAATAAACTGCAAGCCTTGTCTGTCACCACAGTAGCTATCAGTGGAACACAAGTGCACTGAATACTGCATTTGTAATCAACTGACACATCCTCCAGCTATCTAACTGAAAATCTGCATTAAGGAGCTGGAGGGAAAGTCTGCAGTACACTCACAATCTACAATATACCCACAATCTGCTCAGAGTTGCAATTATTTGCAGACTCATATGCAAAATAAATAAATAAAAGCATGCACAGCGGAACCTTGGTTTATGAGTAACGTGGTTAACGAGCGTTTTGAAAGACTAGCAACTTTTTAAATCCTGACTCGGTTTGCGAGTGCTGTCTCACAAAACGGGCAGAATTCAAGCTAATGGGGTGTGCAGTATTGCATTTTGCCAGAGATGCAGGGGCGCCGGTGACTCTCGGAACGGTTCGGAGCCGTTCGGCGCTGTTTGGAAATACTCAAAATCACTCGGAAATACCCGGAAACACTCGGAAATACTCCATTCCCGAGTGTTTCCAAGCCTTTCCGAGGGTTTTGGAGATCAGCCGAGCTCTCCCCGAGTATTTGCGAGGCTCTCCGGCGCCCCCCACCTCTGGCCACATGTGGTATTGCATGACATAGAAGTCAATGCGGAATGAATTATTTTCGTTTCCATTGACTTCTATGGGAAAACTCGCTTTGATATGCTTTGGATTACAAGCATTCTTCTGGAATGGATTATGCTCGTAATCCAAGGTTCCACGGGACTGCTCTGCAAATGTGGGTGCATTTATTATTTTTTGTAAAAAGCAGACTTAGTCTTTCATGAAATATACATGTGGTTCAGTGAACTTATAAATCACCACCATATTGATTATTCAAGAATACTGCCTTTAAAAATAATATATAATTCTCTGATATCTGTAGCAAATTCTGTCTAATTAAAAGGCATGTCCCATCAAACCTGAAAAATTATCTTTGAATATCTCAGTTGTATTATGAAAACAAAAAGTGGAATTTGAAAGTGTCTCCATGCAGACAAATAATGCTTAAGCATTTTTAAATGCTTATGCTTATCTTGAAAAATGAGCACTTTAATTTGAAACATAGAGCTATCAATTTATAGCCAAAGCTCATTCCACTGGAGGAAATTTATTCCTACTGTTTCTAATATTATGCAATTGGGAAGAAAAATATATACATTTAGCAGAGCTGTCAAACCATTTAGCCATTTCTCTGGTTTGCAGATTACCCCTTTCGTACTTTAAACATAATAAATTCCTGGTATTCCTGTAGACACAACAATTCTCACATTTTGTGAAAATCAAAAATGTAATGAGTTTATAATGTTTACAATATTTCTTTAGCGAGATATGTATCAAGGTATTCAGATTCCTACCAACTGGTAGGACAAGTAATTCTTTCTTTTGGAGTTTTTCATAATTTGCCATATTGTACTTATGAAAAAGATTATGTGACCTCTTTACATACTGCCCATTTTCCAGCTCTGCTTCTCAGATCTACATATTTTTAAAAATAAATGAAAAGGATCAACCTGTTTCTAGCGATTTGGATTCAAAGGCAAAACACATATTCTGCAAAAAATATGCTATGAAATTGGAAACTATTACAGATACGTAAAGTAATACAATTATTAAAACATTTTTTAGGAGAATTGCCAATACTACTGGGGCAGGGCAATTAAAAAATAAATAAAAATTTCCCTATTCAAAAGTCCCAAAACAGTACTCACTACATATTGTCTGGACTGGAGAGGAAGCTAGATGAGGGACTTATAACAATTTATTTTGTTGAATAAGGGGTGTAATGATCCTTGGTTTCAGTTTGTGGTTATTAAATATTCTGAAGTATTTGTGTGTAACCCTGCTGAGTATTAGCTGGACATAAATATTAAACCCCAAAGGTCTTCTAGTTTAGTTTAAAAGCACTGACATTCTGGATATTATACAAATAAAATCAATTCCACCCATTCAAAACACCCAAAGGCTTCTGGTTCCGGCGCCACATGAGGAGGACGTGAGCAGAGCCAGCTCCCGCTGAACTCCCCACATTGTCGGCACTAAGCCTGCCTATCTTCAGGGTACTCTCCCCCCCTCTGTCTCCACTACCTTGCGGGGCCCCATGGATCGATTTGTGGAGCGCTCACATCCCCGCTCGGTCTCCTCTACACTGCAGCCGGCGAGTGACACAGCCGCGGACACAGCCAATATGGCGGCTGCGCCGCACATATCAGACACACTGCAGCACTCAGCGATGCCTGTCACAGCTGAAACGGACCCCACCTCCCCCGCTGGGATAGCACAGGCTGTGGTCCCCCTCCTTGCCCCTACACTAGCAGCCACAGTAGATGCTGCGGTGCAGAGGGGACTGAAACAACTGCATATTGAGCTCCAGAAACAAGCTCAAAGGATCTCTGATACAGAGGAGCGAATCTCTGCACTGGAGGATGAGGCCACGGCTAACTCCGCTGCACTAGCTCGCATAACAACCTCTAACAGAGACATCTGGGAAAAATTAGACGACCTTGAGAATCGCTCGCAAAGGAATAACATGCACATTATAGGTCTGCCAGAATCTGTCTCCAATACCCAGCTTACAGAACTTTGCGCTAAAATCATTCTGGAGCAATTAGGCCTTCGCATCCCCTGCACTATCGAACGGGCTCATCGCATTGGCCAGCATGCAGAAAATCATACAAAACCACATCCTGTCATTGTCAGATACCTCAACTATGCTGATAAAAATGCCATTATGCAGAAATTTTGCCTCTCACACTCTCTAACCATTGATGGCACAAAACTACTGCTCTTCGCAGATTACTCAGTAGAAGTGATGACAAGATGCAAGGCTTTCTCAGCGATCTGCTCGATGCTATACAGCAATCAAGTTAAATTTACTCTTGCCTATCCAGCAGTCCTACACATCCAATCCCACACTGGAGAACATCTTACTTTCACCTCCCCGGATGACGCAGATCTCTACATCAACAAGTCTTCTGGGATGGAAATGGAACACATCAATTCTGCTGATGGCTCTTCTCCAAAATCCACCATCGCTTCTTCCGCCTTACCTAGTCACCGCCACAGCCCAAACAAGCCTCCTTATAAACATAGTCGCTTTGCACCCTGGGATGACCGCACTGGAGTTCGCTCAACGACTTCTGGGACTTCTACACCACTGGAGATACGCAGGAGATGGGTAACTCTGCCGCTTTGTCTTTTTTTCTCCCCACCAGGACTCCCTACTACACTTTAGGGGATACACCATTGCATGTTTTCGACTTCTTTTTTTTTAGGTTATTTGCTCTTATTTGTCGCTTGCTCAGTTGAACTACCACTATCGTTTTAAGCTGAATATATGTTTTGCTACCTCCTTAAGCATACGTTACATGACCAGCTTCTTGCTCCCTCTATAGGTTGAACCTCGATCCTCTGGGCCTGTCTCATGACCAAGCTTTAAATGGGCCCCCCCTCCCCTCCTCCCTCTTCCCCTCCTCCCTCTTTTTACCCTCCCCAGCTACCTTTACCCCCCCTCTCCCTGTAGCCCCATCTTCACCTCTGGGGGAGGAGCAAGCGCTGGGCACAAGATCCACTTATACATTTATCCTCATGTGGAAAAAAGTGAAGCTAGCAGTTTATGTTGGGTGGTTTTCCACCAGATTTGTTCTTATTCGTTTTTGATGTTTCTCTCTTCTTATTTTTTCTGCTTTGATTATCTATTGACTGTATTTACCCGATCCGTAACTACATCCACAGGTGACATACGATTTCTTGGTGAATCTCAGACGGAAGTCGTGAAGTACAACAGGAGACGCAGTGTTCGGCCTCCGACTAAATATTCTCCTTTACTCCACATATGGCCCCTCAGACCGATGGGAATCACCTAAAAATTGTATCCTGGAACGTTAAAGGGCTTCGTTCCCCAAACAAGTGCATGTCCATCCTTAGACACTTGAAGCATCTGCGGATGGATGTAGCACTCCTCCAAGAGACTCACCTATCTACAGACGATATGAACCGTCTTGGGAAACTCTGGGTAGGTGAGGTCTATGGCTCCCCAGCAATTGGTCGCAAAGCGGGAGTGGTTATATTGCTTCACAGAAATCTGAGATATACTATTCGAGATGTACGGACTGATTCGACTGGCCGAAAAATTACACTACATATGACGATAGGTGCTAAAGATATAGCTATCACTAACATATATGCTCCTAACTCTCCTGACACTCTCTTTTTTCAAGACATGGTATCCTCGATATTGAGTGCCCCCAAAGCTCTTCACTTAGTAGGCGGTGATTTTAACTCTGTCATGTCCTTATCGGAAGACCGCACCAGTGCCCAAACTCGTGTGACACGTAAGGTCAAATCCCCAACTACTGATCAAACTCTCTTAGCCCAATCCATCGCTTCCATATGGTTTCTAGAATTATGGCAACTAACACACCAAACGGATCGGGATTTTACTTTCTTTTCACCCCCTCACAACTCTTTTTCACGGATCGATTATTTCTTTGCTTCCTTAGCGCTACTATCTACATTACATGACGCAGAAAACAGTGACGCGAGAATCTCAGACCATAGTCCAATAGTGATACACTTAACAAATGCCAAACCCTCATATCCACATGGCGCTTTCCTTCTTATCTGGTGGATAATGAGGATTTCCATCATACACTATATGCAGCTTGGGCTGAATATGCCTCGACAAACGGAGTGCACATTACAGATCCAAACCTTTTTTGGGAAGCAGGTAAGGCATTTATGAGGGAAATTTTTTTTTCATACACCACCCAATTTAAGAAACACTCTCGGCAACAGTACATACAAGTTAGCGAGACTCTACGTTTAGCGCACGAACGTCTCACATTAAACCGTACCCCCGATAACATACAAACCTGGCAGCAGGCTAATCGCAGTTTTAACATGTGGGTGGAACAGCAAGAAGCAGCTAAATCATCTTATTCTGCCTTACGTTTCCACAGGTTCGGCAACAAGGCGGGAAAACTATTAGCCAAACTATGTTCAGGCCTAAGGCGACCTACCCACATTTCCGCCTTAAAAAACACCGCGGGCCACGTTTGTTACCACACCTGTGGAATCAGTAAACTTCTTGCTGACTACTATACGACCCTGTACTTCAAGGATACGACCGACCAGGCGAAAGCAGAGGCCTTCCTAGCTAAGACCCGTCTACCTAAGCTCAACTCCACTCAATAAAAGACTCTTAATGCTCCCATCTCCTTAGAGGATATCCAACTGACTATTAAATCTCTAGCATCTCTAAGGCTCCGGGCCTGGATGGCTACACAGCGTAATTTTACAAATTGACAAAAGACTTTATTCCTGACTAGTGATGAGCCGAACACCCCCGGGTTCGGTTCGCACCAGAACCCGCGAACGGACCGAAAGTTCGCGCAAACATTAGAACCCTATTAAATACAATGGATGCGAACGTTCGGATTCTAAAGTGCTAATTATAATGACTATTATCCATGTTATTGTCCGAAACAGAGTTTGGGAACCCGGGTTCTGCACCAGGGGACATGTATCAATGCAAAAAGAAGTTTTAAAAACAGACGTTTTCCGGGAGCAGTCATTTTAATGATGCATAAAGTGAAAAAAAAAAAGTCAAATATTCCTTTAAATATTGTACCTGGGGGGTGTCTAAAGTATGCCTGTGAAGTGCCACGTGTTTCCCGTGTTTAGAACTGTCCCTGCACAAAATAACATTTCTAAAGGAAAAAAAGCCATTTAAAACTGCTTGCGGCTTTAATGCAATGTCTGGTCCCGGTAATATGGATGAAAATCTTTAGGAAAAATGGCATAGCTACCCCATCAACCCCCCCCCCCTACCCCAGCCCATTACCAGCCCCTTTGGGTCTTGTATGGATATTAAGGGGAACCCCGCACACAAAATGAAAAAGCCCCTATATACTCTGAACAGCCGTATACAGGCGGTGCATACAAGACAGGGACTGTAGGTTTGTTCTTATGTAGAATCTGTTTGTAATTTTGAACAGCTGCATTGTTTAAGTGTAGCTCCATGCCAAATTGCTTTTTTTTAGCTTTTTGGAAAACATAGGGAACGGTTATCACCCCTGTCACATTTTTTTTGCTGTCTGTGCCCCTGTTCAGAACATTTCACCTCACTTTGCGTCCCAATGACAACTGTTTTTGAAATGTGGTGTTTGTATTGAAACAAGGATTGGTGATAAAGCATCAGTAGAGAGGAGACACCTTTCTCCCATATTAATTCTTACAGGAGAGAATTTTCCTTCCAAGGGGTAGATTTCCTCTCACTTCCTGTTGTCTTCTTCCGTTTGCAAGTAGTAGTAGTTTGTAAGTTGGATGTTTGAAAGTAGGGACCTTCCGTATATACTCTGCAGAAATTGGCCCCTTAGGTGTTGGTGTTGGCCCAACACTGAAAGCACTCACAGTTATTCTTGGTGGGTGCTGGAACGCCCTGCTGTCAAGTATAATATCAGGAATTGTAATAACATATAATTGTTGATCAGTGGTAGTAAAAATTGGGCCTTTGATGGTGGTGCTGGTGCCACAACACTGTAAGGCCTGACAGTTACTCTTGGTGGGCGCAGCAATGGTCCCTGCTGTGAATTATTAGATCAATAATTATAATTGCATGCCCCTGTTGAACAGGGGCTGAAAAACTGGGCCTTTGGTGGTGGTGGTGGTGGTGATGGTGTTGCTGGTGGCACAACACTGTAAGGCCTGACAGTTACTCTTGGTGGGCGCAGCAATGGGCCCTGCTGTGAATTATTAGATCAATAATTATAATTGCATGCCCCTGTTGAACAGGGGCTGAAAAATTGGGCCTTAGGCACTGGTGGCACAACACTGCAACCCCTCACAGATACTGTACTTGGAGCACAGCAATGAGGCCTGTTGCAAAGTATTGCATCAAAAATTTTAATTACACGCCCCTGTTAAACAGGGGCTGAAAAATTGGGCCTTAGCCACTGGTGGCGTCACCCATAAACCAAAATGATCTTCCAAGCTATCATCGTTAATCGTATCATTGAGGAGGAGGAGGAGGATAGCCAGACAACATAACAGCACAGGCACTCAGCATCAGCATCAGTCTTGAAGGGATGTGACATTTTAAAATCAATTAGTCTGTTATATCAGCATCTGGTGTGTGGTAGCTGGTGGTGATCCAAGACTGGTTCATCTTGATGAAAGTCAGTCGATCAACCGAGTCGGTGGACAGGCGCACCCTGTGATCCGTGACAAATCCTCCAGCAGCACTGAATGTGCGTTCTGAAAGAACGCTGGATGCAGGACAGGCCAGTAGCTCAATTGCATACTGTGCAAGCTCTGGCCAGTGATCCATCCTCAAGACCCAGTAAGCCAGAGGATTTTTGGTGGGGAAGGTGTCCAAGTCTGACCTTGCCCCTAGGTATTCCTGCACCATGTATATCAGACGCTGGCGATGGTTGCTGGAACCGATCATACTTTGGGGCTGCGGACTAAAGAATTGTCTGAACGCATCGGTCAGACGACCACCTTCCCCACCGCTCCTTCTTTGACTGCCCGAAGCCTCAGCAGCTCGTTGTCCAGGACCAGGAGTTTGTAACCTCCCAGTCTCTGGGAACGCGTTGCACAGACCTTTCTGCAAGGCCTCCCGGAGTTGTCTCATCCTTTGCTCCCTCTGCGACGGTACGATAAGGTCCGCAACCTTACCCTTGTACCGTGGATCAAGGAGAGTGGCCAGCCAGTAATGGTCCCTCTCCTTGATCCGAAGAATACGAGGATCCTTCCGCAGACTTTGCAGGATCAGGGAGGCCATGCAGCGTAGGTTAGCTGAGGCATTCAGTCCGGAGTCCTCTGGGTCACTAAGGACGACATGATCCGCAGCCACCTCCTCCCAGCCACGTACAAGTCCACTGGTTTCTTGGGACTGTAAATCATCCCTAAAAGACTGCTGCTGATGATGCTGAGTGCCAGCCTCCACCTCCATGCTGACACAATCCTCCTCCTCCTCCTCCTCCTCCTCCTCCTCTTCCTGTGCGATGGGTGGGACAGAAGGAACACTGTCTGGGTAAAGGGGGCCTTGAGAGGCAAGGAAGTCCTCCTCTTCCTGCCTCTGTTCTGCCTCAAGTGCCCTGTCCATTATTCCCCGCAGCGTGTGCTCCAACAGGTGGACAAGAGGTACAGTGTCACTGATGCATGCACTGTCACTGCTCACCATCCTCGTGGCCTCCTCAAATGGTGCCAGGACAGTGCATGCATCCCTGATCATGCCCCACTGGCGTGGTGAAAAAAACCTGAGCTCCCCTGACCCTGTCCTGGTGCCGTAGTCGCACAGGTACTCATTGATGGCCCTCTGCTGCATGTGCAGCCGCTGCAGCATGGCCAACGTTGAGTTCCACCTGGTGGGCATGTCACATATAAGGCGGTTCTTGGGCAGGTTCAACTCCTTTTGAAGCTCAGCCAGGCGAGCACTGGCATTATAAGATCTGCGGAAATGCACACAGACTTTCCTGGCCTGCCTCAGGACATCCTGTAAGCCCGGGTACCTGCCCAAGAACCGCTGCACCACCAGGTTAAGGACGTGAGCCATACAGGGCACATGGGTCAGTTGTCCCTGTCGGAGGGCGGAGAGGAGGTTGGTGCCATTGTCGCAAACCACCATTCCTGGCTTAAGCTGGCGTGGCGTCAACCACCTCTCGGCCTGCCCCTGCAGAGCAGACAGGACCTCTGCCCCAGTGTGGCTCCTGTCCCCCAAACACACCAGCGCAAGCACGGCATGGCATCTTTTTGCCTGCGTACTTGCGTAGCCCCTTGAACGCCTACGGAGCACCGCTGGTTCATAGGACAAACCACAGGAAGAGGCCATGGAGGAAGAAGAAGAGGAGGGGGTGGAGGAGAGAGGTGTGTCACAACCAGTAGTAGCATTTTGGAGGCGTGGGGGTGGTACAACCTCCAACACTACTGCACCTTGTCCTGCATCCTTCCCAGCTGCCAAAAGAGTGACCCAATGGGCCGTGAAAGAAAGGTAACGTCCCTGTCCATGCCTGCTGGACCATGAGTCAGCGGTAATATGCACCTTACCGCTGACCGCCCTGTCCAGCGAGGCCAAGACATTGCCTTCCACATGCCTGTAGAGAGCCGGAATAGCCTTCCGTGCGAAAAAGTGTCGTTTGGGAACCTGCCACTGAGGAACCGCACATTGCACAAACTCACAGAAGGGGGCCGAGTCTACCAACTGAAAAGGCAGCAGTTGAAGCGCTAGCAATTTAGCCAAGCTAGCATTCAACCGCTGGGCATGTGGATGGCTGGGAGTGAACTTCTTTCGACGGTCCAGCAGCTGGGGCAGGGAAATTTGCCTGCTAGAATCGGACGTTGGTGTACTGCTAGCAGAGTGCCCGCAAGTACTTGCCTGTGACACACCTAATTCTACACCTTCATTCCTCTCAGAGCAGGTTTCAGAGAGGAGTGAAGGTATAGTGGGGTTGGAGATCCCAGCTGATGCGGTGCAAGAAGAGGTCAGCTTTGTTCTTTGGTGTGGGTCTTTAAGGTAGGCTTGCCAACGAGCTGCATGGCAGGTCAACATATGTCTGGTCAAGCATGTGGTGCCCAAGAGGCTGATGTTTTGGCCACGCGAGATACGCTTGAGACATATGTTGCAAACAGCAGCTGTGCGATCTGATGCACTCGCCTCAAAAAAGGCCCACACCAAAGAACTTTTTGAATGACGGGCAGAGGCAGCGCCCTGCACAGGCGGAGCTCTGCGGTGTGATTCCGTCGGTGTGCTGCCCATACGCTGGCCACTCAAGGGCATCCTGCCTCGTTGGAGATGTGCCTCCTCCTCATCCTCCTCCTCCTCCTCTCTCCTATTAGGCACCCACGTGGAGT
The DNA here is from genome assembly GCA_029206835.1 of Rana muscosa. Classification (NCBI taxonomy): domain Eukaryota; kingdom Metazoa; phylum Chordata; class Amphibia; order Anura; family Ranidae; genus Rana; species Rana muscosa. Next base: position 188,627,929 of record CM055122.1, on the reverse strand, counting down.
CAGTGACCTCATCATCCCCTCCCTCCTCATCACTGGAGCCAATCTGGCAGTATGCTGCAGCTGCTGGAACATGACTGCCAGATTGGTGTCCTTCTTGAGCATCCCCTCTCTCTGCTCTCACGCTGCTGCCTTCCTCTAGCTGGGTATCATCATCAGATCCTTCCAAACGCTGGGCATCCTCCTGGAGCATGTACCCAACACTGTGCTCAAACAGTTCGGGGGACTCCTCAGGAGGAGGGCATGGTGGGTCTAGGGAAGGATTGACTAATGAAGATAATGATACCAGAGAAGAGGACGCTTTGGCAGCTGCTTTGCCACTACCCTGAGCCTGGGTGAGAGAGGATGAGGAGGATGAGGTGGGCTTGGTCATCCACTCTACCAAGTCTTCGGCATGATGTGGCTCAACATGTCCAGCTGCCGAAAACAAGGACAAGCGTGTCCCATGGCCATGTGCTGATGACAATGCACCGCGTACACGACCAGCACTGTTGCCCCCAGACACAGAGCCTGCTTGCCCTCTTTTTTTGCCTCCTGACTGTCTGCCTCTCCTTGGTTGCCTTCCAGACATTTTAATGGATGGCCTGCGGGGAGATGGGAAAAACAGCAATAAGGGCTACCTTCAGGTGTATATTGTGCAGGAGGCTTAGCAACAATGACACTGACACTGTCCCCTGCCTATCCTTCTCTGTCCCTAAACACAAGGATTGAAAATATGGTTCAGCAAAAAAGTTTTAGAACAGAATAGCACACTGACACTTTCCCTCACTGTCCTACTCTGTCCCTCCCTACACACAAGATTTAGCACAGAATAGCACACTGATAATTTCTACGAGTGTCCTTCTCTGTCCCTCAACTCAGGGATTGAAAATATGGAACAGCAAAATAGTTTTAGAACAGAATAGCACACTGTCAGTTTCCCTCACTGTACCTCTCTGTCCCTCAACTCAAGGATTGAAAATATGGAACAGCAAAATTGATTTAGAACAGAATAGCACACTGTCAGTTTCACTCACTGTAGCTCTCTGTCCCTCAACTCAAGGATTGAAAATATGGTTCAGCAAAATAGTTTTAGAACACAATAGCACACTGACACTTTCCCTCACTGTACCTCTCTGTCCCTCAACTCAAGGATTGAAAATATGGAACAGCAAAATTGATTTAGAACAGAATAGCACACTGTCAGTTTCACTCACTGTAGCTCTCTGTCCCTCAACTCAAGGATTGAAAATATGGTTCAGCAAAATAGTTTTAGAACACAATAGCACACTGACACTTTCCCTCACTGTAGCTCTCTGTCCCTCAACTCAAGGATTGAAAATATGGTTCAGCAAAATAGTTTTAGAACAGAATAGCACACTGTCAGTTTCCCTCACTGTACCTCTCTGTCCCTCAACTCAAGGATTGAAAATATGGAACAGCAAAATTGATTTAGAACAGAATAGCACACTGTCAGTTTCACTCACTGTACCTCTCTGTCCCTCAACTCAAGGATTGAAAATATGGTTCAGCAAAATAGTTTTAGAACACAATAGCACACTGACACTTTCCCTCACTGTAGCTCTCTGTCCCTCAACTCAAGGATTGAAAATATGGAACAGCAAAATTGATTTAGAACAGAATAGCACACTGTCAGTTTCACTCACTGTAGCTCTCTGTCCCTCAACTCAAGGATTGAAAATATGGTTCAGCAAAATAGTTTTAGAACACAATAGCACACTGACACTTTCCCTCACTGTAGCTCTCTGTCCCTCAACTCAAGGATTGAAAATATGGTTCAGCAAAATAGTTTTAGAACACAATAGCACACTGACACTTTCCCTCACTGTAGCTCTCTGTCCCTCAACTCAAGGATTGAAAATATGGTTCAGCAAAATAGTTTTAGAACACAATAGCACACTGACACTTTCCCTCACTGTAGCTCTCTGTCCCTCAACTCAAGGATTGAAAATATGGTTCAGCAAAATAGTTTTAGAACAGAATAGCACACTGTCAGTTTCCCTCACTGTACCTCTCTGTCCCTCAACTCAAGGATTGAAAATATGGAACAGCAAAATTGATTTAGAACAGAATAGCACACTGTCAGTTTCACTCACTGTACCTCTCTGTCCCTCAACTCAAGGATTGAAAATATGGTTCAGCAAAATAGTTTTAGAACACAATAGCACACTGACACTTTCCCTCACTGTAGCTCTCTGTCCCTCAACTCAAGGATTGAAAATATGGAACAGCAAAATTGATTTAGAACAGAATAGCACACTGTCAGTTTCACTCACTGTAGCTCTCTGTCCCTCAACTCAAGGATTGAAAATATGGTTCAGCAAAATAGTTTTAGAACACAATAGCACACTGACACTTTCCCTCACTGTAGCTCTCTGTCCCTCAACTCAAGGATTGAAAATATGGTTCAGCAAAATAGTTTTAGAACACAATAGCACACTGTCAGTTTCCCTCACTGTACCTCTCTGTCCCTACAAACAAGGATTAGCACAGAATAGCACACTGTCACTGACACTCTCCCTACCTATCCTTATTTGTCCCTAAACACAAGGAATCCAGGATTAGTAAAGGAAAAAAAATGACACTGTCCCTGCCTATGCTTCTCTTTCCCTGCTCCGGAACACACTACACAAGGCCGCCGCGCTGGCGGCCTTTTATAGTGTGGGGCGTGTACTAAACCCCATCAGCAATAATTGGCCACAGGCATCCTGCCTGTGGCCAATCATTGCTCTCCTCGCTGCCGGCGCTGTGATTGGCCAAGCATGCGGGGTCACAGTGCATGCTTGGCCAATCACAGCGCCTGGATGACACTGCGATGGCGTAGTGCATTGTGGGCCGTTCGCGTCACTCGAATTTGGCGCGAACGGCCCAAATCGTTCGATCTTCGTCGAACGATCGAACAGCCGATGTTCGAGTCGAACGTATGTTCGACTCGAACACGAAGCTCATCCCTATTCCTGACACTCTGAAACCTGTCTTCACCGCTATGTGGGACGGTGGCCCCTATCTCCCCACGGGAACGCAGGCGCACATTAGACTAATCTCCAAAAAAGGAAAAGACCCACCACACCCGGGTTCATATCGCCCAATATCCCTAATCAATGTAGACATTACAATTCTATCGAAAATAATAGCCTCACGTCTAGCTCCATTACTCCCCTCTTTACTCCACCCAGCCCAATCTGGTTTTGTTCCAGGGTGTTCTGCCACCTTGAACATTTGTAAGGTTCTGATGGCTCTGGAACACGCTAAATCACACCCAGACCAAGATATAGCCATCATTTCACTTGATGCCGAAAAAGCTTTCAACAATATTAATTTGTCATGGCTATTCAAAAAACCCAAAGTAGTACTTAGCCCCTTCTTCAAAGTATCTCATCCTCCTCAGATCCTGGCCGGCGTTTCTCCCACTACACCAAGCATCATTTATCCCAGGGCCAGATTTACAGGGGTGCTGGTGTGGGCTGTGACCTACCAGATTTTAGTTGTGCCCTCCCAGGTCTCTAAAAGTGCATCCACTGATCCATGAGCCAGTCTGTTTAAAATACTTTGTGTAAGGAGGCACATGGATGGGGACAATCTATGTAAAGGGCACTCTGATGAAGACCCTGGTGTAAGGGGGCACGCTGATGGGGACAACTGATGTAATAGGGGCACACTGATTGAGACCCTGGTGTAAGGGGGCATGCTGATGGGGACCCTGATGTAAAGGGGCATTGTGATGGGGACACCTGATGCTAGGGGGCACTCTAAAGGGAATCTTGATGCAAAGGTGCTCTAATGATTACTCGTAATGTAAAGAGGGTCTTTGATGAGGAGTCCTGATGTAAAGGGGGGCTCTGATATGGACTAGACATGTATCCGAATTTTCGAATTACAATAGTACTGAATTTAAATGAGATCAAAATAATGAAAAATAATAATTCGGACGAAATTCGAATTCGAGACGTTTTCAAAATGTTTTTGAATACTTTTCGAATTCCAATAGGTTTCAAATTCAAATTTGAAAAGTTTTCGAATTCAAATAGTTTTTCAATTTCAAAACAGAATAAAATAGAATAGAAACTAAAGGGATAGAATAGAAAAAAAATGTAATATAATAGAGTAAAACAACAAAATAGAATAGAAAATAAAAGAACATAATAGACTATAATATAATATAATAGAAACAAATAGAATAGAATAAAATAGAAAGAATATAACCATCTTCTGAAATTTGAATTTCAAATAGAATACATTTGAATACACAAGCAAAAAATAGAATATAAAATAATAGAATAGAAAGGCTATAACCATATCCCAAAAATTCAAATAGAATCAATTTGAATTTGAATAGAATATAATAGATTAGAATAGAATAGAAAATAACAGAATAGTATAGAAAAAACAACAGAATAGAATAGAAAGAATATAACCATATTTGAATTTCGAATAGAATACATAGAATAGAATAGAAAAGAATAGAATAGAAAATAAAATAATAGAATAGAAAATAATAGAATGGAATAGAATAAACAAATAAAAAAGAGTATAATAATAAAAAAACAATATAATAGAATAGATTAGATTAGAAAGAATATAATCATTTCCCAAAATGCAAATAGAATCAATTCAAATTTAAATAGAATAGAAAAGAATAGCTTAGAATAGGAAGATGGATATATTCATTCTATTCTATTCTGTTGTTTATTTTCTATACTATTGTGTTATTTTCTATTCTATTCTACTCTATTCTTTTCTGTTTCTTATCAAATTCAAATTGATTCTATTTGAATTTCGGAAAAAGGTTATATTATTTCTATGCTATTCTATTCTATTGTTTTTTTAATTCTATTCTTTTCTATTCTATTCAAATTTCAGAAGATGGTTATAATCTTTGCATTTTATTCTTTTTTATTCTAGTCTGTTCCTTTCTATTCGTTTCTAATCCAGTCTATTTTCGAATTCGAAAACCATTTCGAAGTTGGTTTCAAGCTTTTCGAATTGATCAAAAATTTGAATTAAAAAAAAAATTATTGACTCGAAAACAAAAAAACTAAACAAATTCCGAAAACGAATTATACAAATGAAACTACCGGTAATTTAACTAAACAAATATATGTAAATAACGAAAACTTTTTTTTTCGTTCTGCACATGTCTAATATGGACATCTGATATAAGGGAGCACAGGTTATGTTTAATCACCCTAATCTAATCACACCCTAATACATACTAGATACATACTAGTGATTCCCAAGTCATGACACTTTTTGACAGACTGTCAGTGACTTACACAATGTTGACATTTTGCTCTCTCACTTTTTTTCACTGTACCCTCAGATCAGAGAAGCAAGATATGTTCCTAATTCATTCCATTTCCTGTAAGCCCAGGTCATCAGAGACACTCTCTGGGGATGCATCATCAAACTGCCCTGGAATCACAGGAGACTGATGCAGTGAACAGCACCCACATCCCTGCATTCAATCATTCTCTGAATCATAGATGTCTACCTCCACTACAGGACGCCAAGATATCACATGACTTGCCTGAAGGCAGCTCCCACGATAATACTGTACAGTGCCTTGAAAAAGTATTCACACCCCTTGAGATTTTTCTACATTTTGTCATGTTACCATCTACAACGTAAATGTATTTTATTGGGATTTTATGTGAGTGGGCCATTCTAACACATGAATATGCTTTGATCCAAACCATTCCATTGTAGCTTTGGCTGTATGTTTATGGTTGTTGTCCTGCTAGAAAGTGAACCTCCTCCCCAATCTCAAGTTGTTTGCAGACTCTAACAGTTTTTTTTTTCCAAGATTGCCCTGCATTTGGCTCCATCCATCTTCAGATCAACTCTGATCAGCTTCCCAGTCTCTGCTGTAGAAAAGTATTCCCACAACATAATGCTGCCACCACCATGTTTCACAGTGGGGATGATGTGTTCAGGGCGATTTGCAGTGTTAGTTTTCCACCACATATAGCGTTTTGCTTTTTGGCCAACAAGTTCAATTTTGGTCTTATCTGACCAGAGAATCCTTTTCCACATGTTTGCTGTGTCCCCCACATGGCTTCTTGAAAATTACAAACGGGACTTCTTATGGCTTTCTTTCAACAATGGCTTTCTTCTTGCCACTCTTCCATAAAGGCCAGATTTGTGGAGTGCACGACTAATGCTGTGGACAAATTCTCCCACCTGAGCTATGGTTCTCTGCATCTCATCCAGAGTTACCATGGGCCTCTTGGCTGCTTCCCTGATTAATCCTCTCCTTATCCGACCTGTCAGTTTAGGTGGATGGCCATGTCTTGGTAGGTTTGCAGTTGTGCCATACACTTTCTATTTTTAGATGATGGATTGAACAGTGCTCCGTGAGATGTTCAAAGCTTGGAATATTTTTTACTTTCAATCGTTTTTTAATTAAGTTTATCAAAGACAATATAGATACAAAGGTACAAAAAAAAAGCGTTGTGTATGCACAAAAGTTCATAAAGCACAAATAACATTCATTAAAAAGACCACAGTAAACTGTGGCCTCCTGACGGACTCTAACACAGTCCCCATTTGTACCTCAATCATGGGCGAATATGATGGCAGCCCCCCGGCACCCCCAATGGGATCTAGCTGTGCCGGGGGAGGGGGCCACCCCCCCTGAATAAGTGACATTGAGAAAGAGGAACGATGTAGACTTGGCCCAGGTGGAAGCTACAATAGATCATTAATCACTTGCACTATGTGTGTTGGAAAACTGTGAAAATGGTCGTGCCAGAATCAGATCAGAAGTTCCAATAGGCGTCAGAGTCAGCACTTGTGGATAATGTGGTGTGAACTATAAGTGTGTCGGTATCTGTGCCCATATAAAAAGGACGTAAATGCACCGCGTGTGGCGTTAATGTCCAAACACCCCATTTGTCCGTTGTGAGCCAGGGGAGGTCGTAAACGTGTAAGTCTGCGGGCCAAAAGGTGCCAGACTGATGTTCAGTGCATCTGTTAGTTAGTGGTCACATTAGGGACCCATCTTTGGTACCTCCCCTGCTCCCAACAGACAGGGGATATGGCCGTGTCCATAAGAAGACGTCATGTGTATCAACCGTGAAAGGTAACATGAGATAAAACAAAACATAACCAGAGAACAAACTAGAGGAAGGCACAGGTCAAGAAGGAGACTCGAGGAGACAAGAAAGTGAGAATGAAAAAAGGAGTAAAGAGAGACAGAAGAAGCGAAGAAGAAAAGAGGCAAGAAGAAAATCTTCAGTGACGGTGTGATACATGCTTCCCTACACAGCACCGAAGGAAGTGGAGGTGGCAGGTACCAGGGATATGTATTTAATCCAGGGTTCCCAGATAGCATCGTGTTTGGCAACTGTATCCAAAAGAATGCTAGTTGTATTTTCCTGGGTCATTATCCATGAAATTTTTCTTTTAACCAGGGTGAGAGTAACTGAAGGCTGCTTCCATGCTCGAGCAATAGTCAGTTTGGTTCCAAGTAGAATGAACATAATGAGGCGTTGGGTAAATTTCGGTGTTGCTGGGTGATGGAAGTTAAGAAGAGCTATTTGAGGAGTCTGAGGGATGGGTCTGTCCGTAAGTTTCCTAATGATTTGGAAAACCTTATTCCAGAGTCCTCTGAGCTTAGGACAATCCCGGCAGGTGTGTAGCATCGACCCCATGTGTCCGCAATTCTAGAAGCACAGCGGAGATGCGTTCAGGTAAATTTTCGCAATTCTTAGTGGAACGAGATACCACCTCATTAGTACTTTCAGATTAGCCTCAATCAGTGTTATGTTCAATAAACCCTTGTAGGCGGAGGTCGATGCTTTGTGCCAATCCCCCAGACTCCTGCTCTGTCCCAGGTCTTTTTCTAATTCCCTCATGTAGAGAGTTTTGGAATCAGCTGAGGCAAGTGATCGGTATATCACCGTTATCCCTCCCCGCTGCTCCATAGCCTGACCACACCACATTTCATATGCCGTAACCGTCAGAGGGTTGGGCGTAGAGGACCCCAGAGAACGGACAAAATGAGAGATCTGGTGGAGTCTGAACCTCTCTGTGCTGGGCATTTCCAGCCTGCTAGAGCAATGAGCGGGCGTTAGAGTCCCCTATCCAGCCACCATTGAAACGCCTTAATGTCCATACCCGGGGGAAAGAGGGGGGTTTCAGAAGATTTGTGAAAGCGGGCGCCAATGTGAAATCCCTTGAGAGAGTCCCAAAGGCTTAAGGAGTGGGAAAGCATTGGGGCCATTATGGCTGGTCTAGTTTTGGCGGGGCACCATAAGAGGAAATCCAGGGTGTAATTGGGAACTGCCTGCTGCTCCATATGTACCCAGTCTGGGTGTGCTATTTTGGAGTAGATGACAGAGAGTTGAGACAATTGAGCTGCATTATGGTACCAGAGAAGGTTTGGCAATCTAACACCTCCCTGATCCCTGGTGTGATAGAGGGTCCCCTTAGCCACCCTGTGTCCTTTCGAACCCCAAATAAAAAGGACTATCTTGGACTGGAATTTTGTAATCTGGTCCCCAGGAATAGGGATGGGCAGTGACCTAAATCAGTATAAAATGCGTGGCAAAAGGGTCATTTTAATAGAGTTAACCCTACCCATCCATGAGAGCCCCAGGTTATTCCATTGTTTTAGATCATTACCTAGTTTGTGAAACATTGGGGGGAGGTTAGCAGCGTATAGACTGTCAATTGAGGCCGTCAGGTTAATCCCTAGGTAAGGGATCGCCTTATCATGCCATTGAAATTGCAAGTTTTCTTTGAGATGTGTGACTAGGCTGGCGGGTAAGTTAATGTTCAAGGCTAGGGATTTTGCATAGTTTACCCAAAGACCAGAGATTTTACCAAAGTCATTGAGCACCCTGCAGATATTTGGCAGTGAAGTCAATGGTGAAATGACAAAGAGCAAAACATAGTCAACAAAGAGGGCACATTTATGAGTCTTGGGCACACAACTCACTCCGCTGATATCAGGGTTGTCCCTTATGGCGATGGCTAGGGTCTCAATGACAATGGCAAAAATTAATGGGGATAGAGGACACCCCTGCCTCGTACCATTGCGAATTGGGAAGGATTCTGGGTAAAAGCCTTGCATTTTGATTTTTGCCTCCGGGTTGGCGTAGAGGGCCCCAATTATGTTAAGGAAGGATTGTCCAAATCCCCACCTTTGCAGAATTGGAGTCAGGTAAGACCAGGAGACAGAGTCAAACGCTTTCATCAGATCTAATGAGAGCAGGAACCCCGCTTGAGGAGTACCCCCATCCCATCCTAACTGAAGAAGAGAGATAATGTCAATTGCCCTCCTGATCTGGTCAGGGCGCTGCCTCCCAGGTATGAAACCGACCTGGTCCTTATGTATGTAAAGACTGATAAAATTAGAAAGCCTGTCTGCTAAAATTTTTGTCAAAATTTTTAGGTCATTATTGATTAATGATATAGGGCGATAGTTTGTAGGACAACTAGTGTCCTTGCCAGGTTTGGGAATAACTGTGATGAAGGCGGAGTTTAAGGCCTTATCAAGCAGAGTAACTGCTCGTAGTTGGTTGTAGAATCTGGCTAGATAAGGAGTTAGGGTGGTGGAAAAATGTTTGTAGTAAGGAATGGAGAAGCCATCGGGGCCAGGGGCTGAGTTACTTCGGAGGTTCTTAATGACTTGAGTCACTTCCTCAGCCGAGATCGGAGATTGCAATTCAGCCCTGTGTTGGTCTGTGATACTAGGTATGTTTAGTGAATTGAGGAATGAATCCCGAAAGGTAGGGGAGGAGACCGTTCCTTCGCTACTATATAGGGAGCTATAAAAGGTGTGGAAGACTTCCAGAATCTTTTGAAGGTTTTGTGAGAGAGTGCCATCACAAAGTTTAATTTTGGTTAAGGTGCGATATTTGATTTTAGGGGTCAGCCTATTGGCTAGAAGGGTACCCGTCTTATCCTTCTGGTGATAAAACCGACCTCCCTCTCAGCATAGACTTTTTTCGGCTATAGCGGTGAGGGCCAGGGCGGTACGTGCCGTATCAAGCCTTTTTGCTGAGGCTGGACAGGGGTTGCGTTTGTGCAATTTACTTTAGAGCTGAAATTCCTTATCTAACCGGTCAACCTCTGCTTTACGAGCTCTACAAATCCTAGAGGCTATTTGAATAATTTTACCCCTAATAAAGGCCTTGTGTGATGCCCATAGAGTGGTTGGGAGATAATGTTGACATCATTTAATAAAAAGTATTCCTGCAGTCCCTTTTCAATTTCAAGAGCGTGTGTGGGATTACTAAGGATCGAGGCATTAAGTCTCCAACAATACGCTTTACAGTGTCCCGATGGTCTGTTCATGGTGAGGATGAGCATGGAGTGGTCCCACCTATTTACCAGCAGGATATGGGCAGACAGCATAAAGAAATGATCGATTCTTGCATAGGTATTGTGTGGGTTAGAAAAGTGTGTGTAGTCTCGTGCATGTGGACATTCATCTCTCTCCACACGTCCACCATCCCCTGGTGAAAAATCTGTCTCGCTATATTGAGGCTCTGCCTGGTGGGACAGACACGGCCCCTGCCTGGTGGGTGGGATTTGTCCAGTCCTGCGTCAAAGGCAGTGTTAGAGTCTCCTCCGTACACAATCAGACCCTCGGTAAGTGGGTTCAAGGTGTCAAAGAGGTTCTTGAAAAATTTGGATTGCCCCCTATTTGGAGCATAATAGGAAATAAATGAATAAATCTATTCATTAATGTGACCTTTCACAAGCAAGAACCTGCCTTCCGTTTTCTTAAACTCTGAGAGGAGAGAGAACTGGGTATTACGGGAAAAAAATATACCCACTCCTTTAGATTTGTTGTCAGAATTTGCCAGGTAAAATTTGGGGAATTTAGCATGTATAAAGGAGGGAGAAAATGATTTGGGAAAGTGCGTCTCCTGGAGAAACAATATGTCTATTTTATGGTCATGGTAGGACTGGAAAACATTCCGGCGTTTACTGGGTGAATTTAGCCCCTGAACATTATGTGAGGCAATGCGCAGTGAGGGGTGGGGAGTTGTGTGGTCAGCCATGGAGCAGTACAGAGGTCATTGCTAGTGATTCCCAGTCACCTACCTGCAACTCAGCAGGATGCCCGGAGATCAGATGGACAGCATTGTCAAGGAAAGCAGCCTCCAGGATCCAGCTGGGACGCAAGTTCACACACGTCACTGAAAGAAAAAAATGGTTAGTACAATTAAAAGTGCATAGAAAAGAGAGAAAAAAGAGAAACATAGGGAGATAATCCCCAGGGTGGATGAGGAATATAACCATCCAGTCCCGGGGAAAATACAAAAAAAAAAAAATAGAAATTTTTCAGTGTCCCCCAACCAGTGGGAAAGGTCCTGACTAGGAAGGCAAAGAAAAATCTGCGACTCCGAGTACAGGAGGAGGTGCAATGGTACCGCTCCGCTCGCGGCACTCCTAAAGTAAAAATTTGTGAACGTAAGAGAACATCACCTTTAGTAACTAGAACATACAATTAGTCAATGAGGGTTGAGCTAAGTGAAACTAAACTACAACTGGGGGTTTAGGGGGAGCAAAACAAGTCAATGGTGGGGAGTTATCCAGATTGCTGGGTGGGGAGGGGGATCCAAGCTCCCAAGTGGAAGTGGTAGAGGGAACGAGGGGGGGGGCTCTCCAGAGGGGGATGATAGAGGCAGACCAGGTGACAGGCAGCGGACAGTTCCTATATGGGTAAGAGGGGGGTTGCGATAGTCCTCAAGAAGTTCGCTCGGATTCCAGATAACGCCAGGGGCTACCTGGAGAGAGGGTGGGGGAGGGTAAAGCCATGGCGAGTAGGTGAAGGTAAAGTCCAGGAAGTCCAGCAAGTCCATGAAAATCTTGAACGCGTCCATAACCCAAATAGTAGGGTGCCTGTAGGAGGGTAGTTTACAATCTGGAAGTCCATGTGTGGAGATTAAAGAAGCAGGGGATCTATAGATTACAGCATTGGAGTAGGGGTAGGAGCCCCCTGAGGTCAATTGATGTGTGAGTCCAGGTGGGCATTAATGCCAAAATGGCCAAGTGGACCCAGTCCCTGTGAAGGGAGTGTAGAAAAGAGAAGGTGCAAACTTCTAGATCAGGGAGATAGTCCTTCTTTGGCCTTCTTGCATTTAGGCTTTGACCATAGGGACATGAGTGGGCTAGATGGAGGTGGGTGTTTGGATAGACTTGAGGATGAGGCTTGCATTGGAGAGGGTGGATCCGTGGAAATAAGGCTCAGTGTCTGTAGCAAATGTTCACCTTCCTGGAACAAGGAAAATCTGAAGGGCTTGTTATGGTACTCGAACTTCAAACTGAAGGGAAACAGCCCCCAGTACTTGATGTTTTTCTGCGTTAGTGCCGTCAGTAGAGGTTCAAGTACCAGCCGTTTCTGGATCGTGTATGGAGAAATGTCTGCATAAATTTGAACTGAGTGACCCAGAATTTGGATTTGTGGGGTTGCACAAGCTTTCCGCATAACTTCTTCTTTGATATTATAGTTATGCGGTTTGACCACAATATCTCGGGGTAGACCATCAGGACGAGGGGGTCCTAGAGCTCTATGAGCCCGATCAAGCTCCATTTTGTGAGCTCTGATGTCAGGAATGAGGGATTTAATGAGGAAGTGCACTGCTTCCGCAATATCTGTAATGGTCTCAGGCAGGCCTCTGATCCTAATATTAAGCCTTCTGGACCTATTTTCAAGGTCATCCATTTTGGCCATGGCAGTGTCTAGTTGGTCATGTAAATCTTAGATACGATCGGTATATTGATTGACCCTGGTGATTGTGGAATCCACTCTGTTCTCAATGGTTTCAACGCGAGAGCCCATCTGGAGATCCATTTTAATGTCAGTAGTGAGTTAGAGGGACGTACTAAACTGCATATTGGGATGATGGGATGATTGGATTATTGGTTGCAATACTGAGAACTCTCACTAGATGTCAGTGTACTTTATACACATATATATATGGTATATTGTTTCTCAAAATATGTAATATTCCACCCATAATCCCCATGTAGAAAAATAATTATATGCAAATATATAACAGCAAGTGAATAGTTAAACATTAGCAACTGCTTCTTGCGACATTCTATCAAGCACTGCAGGAAAGAATAACATATTTTGAGAAACAAAAGTCATTACAATATATATGTGTATTAAGTACACTGACATCTAGTGAGAGTTCTCAGTATTGCAGCCAATAATCCAATCATCCCATCGTTCCAATATGCAGTTTAGTGCGTCCCCTAATTAGATGACTTCTGAAGGCAATTGGTTCCACTAGATTTTAGTTAGGGGTTTCAGAGTAAAGGGGGCTGAATACACATGCACGCCACACTTTTCAGATATTTACTAAAAATATTTTAAAACCATTTATAATTTTCCTTCCACTTCACAATTATGTGCCACTTTGTGTTTGTCCATCACATAAAATCCCAATAAAATACATTTACGTTTTTGGTTGTTACATGACAAAATGTGGAAAATCTCAAGGGGTATGAATACTTTTTTCAAGGTACTGTATGTGTATAATTTTTTTTTAAAAAGAATGCAGGGGATGAACCTTTATGATGTTGGAGCCATTGCAGCCCCAGACGATGACATTTCCACCACCATGTTTGACTGTAGGCAAGACACACTTGTCTTTGTACTCACCTGGTTGCCACCACACACGCTTGACACCATCTGAACCAAATAAGTTTATCTTGGTCTCATCAGACCACAGGACATGGTTCCAGTAATCCATGTCCTTAGTCTGCTTTTCTTCAGCAAACTGTTTGTGGGCTTTCTTGCACATCATCTTTAGAAGAGGCTTCCTTCTGGGAGGAAAATGGCTAATTGGGCCCAATTTGGACATTTTCACTTAGGGGTGTACTCACCTTTGTTGCGAGCGGTTTAGACATTAATGGCTGTGTGTTGAATTATTTTGAGGGGACAGCAAATTTACACTGTTATACAAGCTGTACACTCACTACTTTTCAATATATACAAAAATGTGAGGGTGTACTCACTTTTGTGAGATATTGTGTATATATACTCAAACTGCAGCGGTGACAAGTAGAATGGTTGAAGAAGTTAATGAACTCATATGGTGCCCTTATTTCATTATCCATAGTTGTTTAAAAGCCAAGTAAAATTCCTTACCTCTTTCTTTTGGCTGTTGGATTTCTGGAGCAATAAAAACCTTTGTGTCCTTTTTTTCATTTCTACTATTTGCCTTCCTCCACAATCTGTGAGCGCTTGTTTTGAATTCCTTCAAAAGATTTCATTCTTAATTTGAGACCGTGCTGAAATAACAGAGCTGGTTTTACTGTGCATTCAGAATAAAATGTTTTCTTTGGCCCCCATATCTTATCACCGCACTAACAGACAGTTTGTATGGCCTGCTTAATCACAATTAAGCCTTTTCACTCTAAAACATCCAATCAAACAGTTCGTTGATTTGGAAAAAAAGGCATAGTTTGGAATGACTCCTAAATAAGTCCTAAAATAATAAGCATTATCTGTGGACTTGGTATTGTGGTTGATGTGCAAGCATGCACACAATTAAAATACAGAAAATTCTGAACAATTGTAATATTCCAGCTGAGAATAATTTGACTTTCCTGCTTTTGAGGGAAATGTAACATAGTCCAAATGAAGAACAGGTATACTGTATATAAAACTTTGTATATACAATTTTGGATGTTTTTACAATTTTATTGCATCAGAATTAATCATGCAAATTAGAAATAGAGCCAGGACTGTATTTGCCCTAAGTTCCTCAAAGGCCACTGTCTTTAACACTGGATAATGAGTGCAGCACACAATATTAACATTGTCTATTTTATGGTCAAGTGCAAAGTGCAGTGGCTACAACAACCAAACAGAATCCATGTTGCACTGGCCTAACTTCATTAAAGTAGTTCTAAAGTCTAAATAAATTTTAGCTTAATGCATTCCCTGCATTACACTGTAGGTTAAAAAATGCCCCACCACCTGTCCTGTCTCCCCTGTCTCTACACATTTGCCTGCCTCCATGACACTGCTCCGGTGCTGTCTCCAGCACCAGCACATGAGAAATTGAGGGCAGTGGAACCATAGGCTCCAGTGAGGAAGGACTGGGGGCTTTGTTTACTGGAACCATGCATGTGTGTCCATGGACACACACAGCCCGACTCCGGAGAGTGCACTTGCTACGGGACTGGATGTTACGGGACACACACTGAGGAGGGAGAAGCAGACAACGCTAGCGGGGGACTGCTAAAAGAGGAAGAAAGCAACCTTTCTGTGCAATATCATTACCTAAGCAGTACCTCTTTTTTTAATTAAAATAATGTAGCCTTTAATATTACGTTAAGTGAGTTCTAATTGGATGCAATCGATTACTGCACTTTTTCACCTTACTAACTAACAAGTCTTTACCTCCGACTCTCAGGGCACTATTTTAGATTACACCGCCCTACACAATCAATGAAAAAGACCTTCTTTCATAGACTCCACCCATTAATAATTAATCATATTATGTGTAGCCCTGCCCCTTATGACGTCACCACCCATCATGCCACAGGCGGTGGCATCATAAGAGACGGGGCCTCTTGATGACATCACACGGTGACCTGCCCCATGCCAAAATAAGTAGTGATACACCGCGCATTGGGCGTTAGAGCGGGAGAGAGCGTTGTGTCAACATTGGAAGAAGGGCAGAGGGAAGAAGACAACAGAGAAGACCGGGCAAGAGTGAGCAAAAGAGCGGGAAAAAGAGCAAAAGATAGCGGAGGAGACCCGGCAGAAGAAAGAGGGAGAAGAACCGGAGAGAGAGCGGAGAAGAGCCCGCGAGGGAAGAAGAAGTCGGAAGAGACCCCCGGAACTGCCTAATAAATTACTTTAAAAACCTGTGTAGTGTGTTTTATTTTTAACACTTTTTTTTTCCAGGTGAATGGGTAGGGGTACAATGTACCCCATACTCATTCACATAGGGTGGGGGGCTGGGATCTGGGTGCCCCCTTATTAAAGGGAGCTCCCAGATTCCAATAAGCCCCCCGCCCACAGACCCCAGCAACCAACGGCCAGGGTTGTCGGGAAGAGGCCCTTGTCCTCATCAATATGGGGACAAGGTGCTTTGGGGTGGGGGGCGCAGGGCCCCCCTGCCCCAAAGCACCCACCCCCCCATGTTGAAGGCATGTGGCCTCATACAATTCAGGAGGGGGGGCGCTCGCTCGTCCCCACTCCCTTTCCTAACTGGCCGGGCTGCGTGCTCAGATAAGGGTCTGGTATGAACTTTGGGGGGCCCCCATGCCGTTTTTCGGCATAGTGGGTTCCCCTTAAAATCCATATCAGACCGAAGGGCCTGGTATGCTCTTAAAGGGGGAACACATTGCGTTTTTTTTTTTTTTTTTTTTTTTATTTGGTGTGAAGTTTCCCCTCAAGATCATCAGCGCACAAGTCGCATGCCAAAGTCGGATCAGGCAAGACGGCGATCCGACTTTGCCCTGACTTCAGTGATATTCAATGGGCTGAAGTAGGATCAAAGTCGGACCAAAGTAGTACAGGGAGCATTTTCAAAGTCGGACTGACTTGTGTCAGACCAGTTAAGACGGCTCTTATAGGAAAACATTGATTTTTACAAGTCATGCGACATGAGCTCCCAATGTCGGAACGTTTGTCGTACTAGTGTGAACCCGGCCTTAGACAGGGCTTCTTCACATCTGTTTTGTGCATGAAAAGATCAGGATGAGAAGTGAAGGAAAATCTGCACAGCTGCAGGGTCTGCATTAAATTAACTTGTTGCTTTGATCTACATGGAAAAAGGATAGTTTCACTTCATGGGCCAGAAATATACTGTTATAAAGCAATACAGTAATGTTGGGGGGGTTTCATGTATGGCATTTGACTGCTTAACAGGGCAAGCTAATATAATCTCTTGGCCAGACTGGCTTGTGAAAACAGCAGGATCCAGCCAATCTGACTTGTGGCTGGGAGTCTCCCTCTGCACAGGCCAAGTCACAGCCTGACCTATATGATCCCTGTCCTTACACTGCGTTCTGATAAGTTTCATTTTCACTGAGATTAAACATATTTTTTTTTGTTTAGTATCAAATTATTTTCTTTAATATGCATTAGGGAGTTTTAGCATTGGATTTGAAATACAACCAAATTAAACTTTTTTTCTTCTTCTAAGTGTGACTTAATTTCTATGTCAAGCAATCTGTGTACATTCTGATTAATGATTTCCCTTTCAAGGCAAATCTTTATATAACCATGTTGCCAAGAAATAATTTTCTAACATTTCTCAACTTTGTTTTTCTATCACCTGAATATGTACCAGTGACCTATTTTATGTCTCACTTGGCATTTTTACCAAAGCACTTACTGTGATAGCTGGGGTTGACCTTACCAAATGATTAATACAGTGTTAGACTTGATGACATAAATCTGTTTTTAGTATGCTTTTACATGCTCTCTTTCTGGCTACATTTCTATAGTAATGTTGACAATGAGCTGATTTTTACAAATGTAATAACTTGCAATTAACCCATTTTTGTGTTAAGGAACAACATGTATTTTATAAGTAGAGGGAAAGGTACCATATATAGTACCAGAGAGGCATCCCCAAAAGCTCCAAAATTATATATTGTTATCAAGACTGCAATTAATCAGTTCCTCTCCAGTGCCAACTATTGGGCAGATTTAATAGACATACATCTTCATATAAAATAAAAGTTGTAATGCCGCGTACACACGATCGGAAATTCCGACAAGAAAAGTTCGATGTGAGCTTTTGGTCGGAATTTCCGACCGTGTGTAGGCTCCATCGGACATTTTCTGTCTGAATTTCCGACAACAAAAATTCAGCGTAGTGGGTTCCGAGCAATGATTCTGAGCATGCGTCGAATTGATTCCGAGCATGCGTAGGATTTTTGTGCATCGGAATTGGATACACACGGTTGGAATTTCTGAAAATAACTTTTGTTGTCGAAAAAATTGAGAACCAGCTCTCAATCATTTGTTGTCGGAAATTCCGACAGAAAATGTCCGATGGAGCCTACACACGGTCGGAATACCCGACCAAAAGCTCACATCAAACATTTGTTGTGCGTGTGTACGCGGCATAAGTGTCAGGAAAGACAGGTCCTCAGTACAGTTAGAAGTTTGTGCATTGGCACATCGGCGCACAAGCATGCACGCTCACGCATCAATGCGCGCGTGCACCCACCACTAATGCTGGCGCCAGGTGGGCTATTGAAACAGGGCTTCTGCATTGACTCATTTATATTTAGTCTGCAGCTTCTGTATGTGTTCCTGTGACCTCCGATTCGGCTTACCGTTAACCTGTGCTTGTCTGCTTGATACCCTGACACCAGCTTGCCTTGGACTCTGCTTCTGCCTTCTGATTCTGTCTGATGTTATCCTGATACCGACCCAACTCGTGACACGACTATCCTGCTGTTACCTGTCTATGCCTGATCTGCCCAATGGTTACCAACCCGGCTTGTCTGACCCTGCACCCTGCTCATCTGGCCTGCTACCTACTTCCAGCCCATCAAGTCGTCATCTGGATCCTGCATCCAGCTGTCTTTTTCAGCCTGCCTGCTGCCTCATCCATCTGCTCCCTGCTGACTTACAGACTACTGGACTGATTGCAGGCACTCATACGTCACCGTGATCCTGTGACTGCTGTCCCACTATCAGTGGTCCCCAAGCCAGAGCTGTACCAAAGGCCTTACTCTGAATGTCAGGCTCACTTACCAGGTATGTGACACTTTGTCCATATGGTTCCATATTGAGTTGGCTCACCCTTTGCAGCTATAACAGCTTCAACACTTCTGGGAAGGCTCTCAACAAGGTTTATGGATGAGCGAGTTTGGGGTGGAGGAACTTGACTGCCCTGACCTCAACCCGATAGAACACCTTTGGGATGAAATAGAGCAGAGACTGCGAGCCAGGCCTTCTCACCCCAATGCCTGACCTCACAAATAGGGATGAGCTTCGTGTTCGAGTCGAACATACGTTCGACTCGAACATTGGCTGTTCGATCGTTCGACGAAGATCGAACGATTTGGGCCGTTCGCGCCAAATTCGAGTGACGCGAACGGCCCACAATGCACTACGCCATCGCAGTGTCATCCAGGCGCTGTGATTGGCCAAGCATGCACTGTGACCCCGCATGCTTGGCCAATCACAGCGCCGGCAGCGAGGAGAGCAATGATTGGCCACAGGCAGGATGCCTGTGGCCAATTATTGCTGAGGGTGTTTAGTACACGCCCCACACTATAAAAGGCCGCCAGCACGGCGGCCTAGTGTAGTGTGTTCCGGAGCAGGGATAGAGTAGCATAGGCAGGGACAGTGACTGTTATTTCTTTCTTGCTTAACCTGGATTCCTTTAGTTTAGGGAAAGAGAAGGATAGGTAGGGAGAGTGTCAGTGTGTTTTGTGCTTCTGCTATAGTGTGCTTAAAAAAAAACATTTATTCTAGGGACAGAAAACTCTAGGTAGGGACAGTGTCAGTTTCTTTCACTCTGCAAGTCCTTGTTTCCAGGGACCTGGAAGGACAGTGAGTGAATTGTCCTTTTGCTATATTGTGATTAAAAAAAACATTTATTCTAGGGACAGAAAACTCTAGGTAGGGACAGTGTCAGTTTCTTTCACTCTGCAAGTCCTTGTTTCCAGGGACCTGGAAGGACAGTGAGTGAATTGTCCTTTTGCTATATTGTGATTAAAAAAAACATTTATTCTAGGGACAGAAAACTCTAGGTAGGGACAGTGTCAGTTTCTTTCACTCTGCAAGTCCTTGTTTCCAGGGACCTGGAAGGACAGTGAGTGAATTGTCCTTTTGCTATATTGTGATTAAAAAAAACATTTATTCTAGGGACAGAAAACTCTAGGTAGGGACAGTGTCAGTTTCTTTCACTCTGCAAGTCCTTGTTTCCAGGGACCTGGAAGGACAGTGAGTGAATTGTCCTTTTGCTATATTGTGATTAAAAAAAACATTTATTCTAGGGACAGAAAACTCTAGGTAGGGACAGTGTCAGTTTCTTTCACTCTGCAAGTCCTTGTTTCCAGGGACCTGGAAGGACAGTGAGTGAATTGTCCTTTTGCTATATTGTGATTAAAAAAAACATTTATTCTAGGGACAGAAAACTCTAGGTAGGGACAGTGTCAGTTTCTTTCACTCTGCAAGTCCTTGTTTCCAGGGACCTGGAAGGACAGTGAGTGAATTGTCCTTTTGCTATATTGTGATTAAAAAAAACATTTATTCTAGGGACAGAAAACTCTAGGTAGGGACAGTGTCAGTTTCTTTCACTCTGCAAGTCCTTGTTTCCAGGGACCTGGAAGGACAGTGAGTGAATTGTCCTTTTGCTATATTGTGATTAAAAAAAACATTTATTCTAGGGACAGAAAACTCTAGGTAGGGACAGTGTCAGTTTCTTTC
The DNA here is from genome assembly GCA_029206835.1 of Rana muscosa. Taxonomy (NCBI): domain Eukaryota; kingdom Metazoa; phylum Chordata; class Amphibia; order Anura; family Ranidae; genus Rana; species Rana muscosa. Next base: position 188,607,549 of record CM055122.1, on the reverse strand, counting down.
ACTCTGCAAGTCCTTGTTTCCAGGGACCTGGAAGGACAGTGAGTGAATTGTCCTTTTGCTATATTGTGATTAAAAAAAACATTTATTCTAGGGACAGAAAACTCTAGGTAGGGACAGTGTCAGTTTCTTTCACTCTGCAAGTCCTTGTTTCCAGGGACCTGGAAGGACAGTGAGTGAATTGTCCTTTTGCTATATTGTGATTAAAAAAAACATTTATTCTAGGGACAGAAAACTCTAGGTAGGGACAGTGTCAGTTTCTTTCACTCTGCAAGTCCTTGTTTCCAGGGACCTGGAAGGACAGTGAGTGAATTGTCCTTTTGCTATATTGTGATTAAAAAAAACATTTATTCTAGGGACAGAAAACTCTAGGTAGGGACAGTGTCAGTTTCTTTCACTCTGCAAGTCCTTGTTTCCAGGGACCTGGAAGGACAGTGAGTGAATTGTCCTTTTGCTATATTGTGATTAAAAAAAACATTTATTCTAGGGACAGAAAACTCTAGGTAGGGACAGTGTCAGTTTCTTTCACTCTGCAAGTCCTTGTTTCCAGGGACCTGGAAGGACAGTGAGTGAATTGTCCTTTTGCTATATTGTGATTAAAAAAAACATTTATTCTAGGGACAGAAAACTATAGGTAGGGACAGTGTCAGTTTCTTTCACTCTGCAAGTCCTTGTTTCCAGGGACCTGGAAGGACAGTGAGTGAATTGTCCTTTTGCTATATTGTGATTAAAAAAAACATTTATTCTAGGGACAGAAAACTCTAGGTAGGGACAGTGTCAGTTTCTTTCACTCTGCAAGTCCTTGTTTCCAGGGACCTGGAAGGACAGTGAGTGAATTGTCCTTTTGCTATATTGTGATTAAAAAAAACATTTATTCTAGGGACAGAAAACTCTAGGTAGGGACAGTGTCAGTTTCTTTCACTCTGCAAGTCCTTGTTTCCAGGGACCTGGAAGGACAGTGAGTGAATTGTCCTTTTGCTATATTGTGATTAAAAAAAACATTTATTCTAGGGACAGAAAACTCTAGGTAGGGACAGTGTCAGTTTCTTTCACTCTGCAAGTCCTTGTTTCCAGGGACCTGGAAGGACAGTGAGTGAATTGTCCTTTTGCTATATTGTGATTAAAAAAAACATTTATTCTAGGGACAGAAAACTCTAGGTAGGGACAGTGTCAGTTTCTTTCACTCTGCAAGTCCTTGTTTCCAGGGACCTGGAAGGACAGTGAGTGAATTGTCCTTTTGCTATATTGTGATTAAAAAAAACATTTATTCTAGGGACAGAAAACTCTAGGTAGGGACAGTGTCAGTTTCTTTCACTCTGCAAGTCCTTGTTTCCAGGGACCTGGAAGGACAGTGAGTGAATTGTCCTTTTGCTATATTGTGATTAAAAAAAACATTTATTCTAGGGACAGAAAACTCTAGGTAGGGACAGTGTCAGTTTCTTTCACTCTGCAAGTCCTTGTTTCCAGGGACCTGGAAGGACAGTGAGTGAATTGTCCTTTTGCTATATTGTGATTAAAAAAAACATTTATTCTAGGGACAGAAAACTCTAGGTAGGGACAGTGTCAGTTTCTTTCACTCTGCAAGTCCTTGTTTCCAGGGACCTGGAAGGACAGTGAGTGAATTGTCCTTTTGCTATATTGTGATTAAAAAAAACATTTATTCTAGGGACAGAAAACTCTAGGTAGGGACAGTGTCAGTTTCTTTCACTCTGCAAGTCCTTGTTTCCAGGGACCTGGAAGGACAGTGAGTGAATTGTCCTTTTGCTATATTGTGATTAAAAAAAACATTTATTCTAGGGACAGAAAACTCTAGGTAGGGACAGTGTCAGTTTCTTTCACTCTGCAAGTCCTTGTTTCCAGGGACCTGGAAGGACAGTGAGTGAATTGTCCTTTTGCTATATTGTGATTAAAAAAAACATTTATTCTAGGGACAGAAAACTATAGGTAGGGACAGTGTCAGTTTCTTTCACTCTGCAAGTCCTTGTTTCCAGGGACCTGGAAGGACAGTGAGTGAATTGTCCTTTTGCTATATTGTGATTAAAAAAAACATTTATTCTAGGGACAGAAAACTCTAGGTAGGGACAGTGTCAGTTTCTTTCACTCTGCAAGTCCTTGTTTCCAGGGACCTGGAAGGACAGTGAGTGAATTGTCCTTTTGCTATATTGTGATTAAAAAAAACATTTATTCTAGGGACAGAAAACTCTAGGTAGGGACAGTGTCAGTTTCTTTCACTCTGCAAGTCCTTGTTTCCAGGGACCTGGAAGGACAGTGAGTGAATTGTCCTTTTGCTATATTGTGATTAAAAAAAACATTTATTCTAGGGACAGAAAACTCTAGGTAGGGACAGTGTCAGTTTCTTTCACTCTGCAAGTCCTTGTTTCCAGGGACCTGGAAGGACAGTGAGTGAATTGTCCTTTTGCTATATTGTGATTAAAAAAAACATTTATTCTAGGGACAGAAAACTCTAGGTAGGGACAGTGTCAGTTTCTTTCACTCTGCAAGTCCTTGTTTCCAGGGACCTGGAAGGACAGTGAGTGAATTGTCCTTTTGCTATATTGTGATTAAAAAAAACATTTATTCTAGGGACAGAAAACTCTAGGTAGGGACAGTGTCAGTTTCTTTCACTCTGCAAGTCCTTGTTTCCAGGGACCTGGAAGGACAGTGAGTGAATTGTCCTTTTGCTATATTGTGATTAAAAAAAACATTTATTCTAGGGACAGAAAACTCTAGGTAGGGACAGTGTCAGTTTCTTTCACTCTGCAAGTCCTTGTTTCCAGGGACCTGGAAGGACAGTGAGTGAATTGTCCTTTTGCTATATTGTGATTAAAAAAAACATTTATTCTAGGGACAGAAAACTCTAGGTAGGGACAGTGTCAGTTTCTTTCACTCTGCAAGTCCTTGTTTCCAGGGACCTGTAAGGACAGTGAGTTAATTTTCCTTGTGCTATATTGTGATTAAAAAAAACATTTTTTCTAGGGACAGAAAACTGTAGGTAGGGAGAGTGTTTTTTTTCTTTCACTCTGCAAGTCCTTGTTTCCAGGGACAGAGAAGGACACCTGAAGGTAGCCCTTATTGCTTTTTTCCCATCTCCCTGCAGGCCATCTATTAGAATGTCTGGAAGGCAAACAAGGAGAGGCAGACAGTCAGGAGGCAATAAAAGAGGGCAAGCAGGCTCTGTGTCTGGGGGCAACAGTGCTGGTCGTGGACGCGGTGCATTGTCATCAGCACATGGCCATGGGACACGCTTGTCCTTCTTTTCGGCAGCTGGACATGTTGAGCCACATCATGCCGAAGACTTGGTAGAGTGGATGACCAAGCCCTCCTCCTCCTCCTCATCCTCTCTCACCCAGGCTCAGGGTACTGGAAAAGCAGCTGCCAAAGCGTCGTCTTCCCTGGTATCAATGTCAGACAAATCATCAGTCACTCCTTCCCTAGACCCACCATGTCCTCCTCCTGAGGAGTCCCCCGAACTGTTTCAGCACAGTGTTGGGTACATGCTCCAGGAGGATGCCCAGCGTTTCGAAGGGTCTGATGATGAAACCCAGCTAGAGGAAGGCAGTAGCGTGAGAGCAGACAGAGGGGATGCTCAAGAAGGACACCAATCTGGCAGTCATGTTCCAGCAGCTGCAGCATACTGCCAGATTGGCTCCAGTGATGAGGAGGGAGGGGATGATGAGGTCAATGACTCCACGTGGGTGCCTAATAGGAGAGAGGAGGAGGAGGAGGATGAGGAGGAGGCACATCTCCAACGAGGCAGGATGCCCTTTGGTGGCCAGCGTAAGGGCAGTACACCGACGGAATCACACCGCAGAGCTCCGCCTGTGCAGGGCGCTGCCTCTGCCCGTCATTCAAAAAGTTCTTTGGTGTGGGCCTTTTTTGAGGCTAGTGCATCAGATCGCACAGCTGCTGTTTGCAACATATGTCTCAAGCGTATATCGCGTGGCCAAAACATCAGCCGCTTGGGTACCACATGCCTGACCAGACATATGTTGACCTGCCATGCAGCTCGTTGGCAAGCCTACCTCAAAGACCCACACCAAAGAACAAAGCGGACCTCTCCTTGCACCGCATCAGCTGGGATCTCCAACCCCACTATAACTTCAGTCCTCTCTGAAACATGCACTGAGAGGAATGAAGGTGTAGAATTAGGTGTGTCACAGCCAAGTACTTGCGCCCACTCTGCTAGCAGTACACCGACGTCCGATTCTAGCAGGCAAATTTCCCTGCCCCAGCTGCTGGACCGTCGAAAGAAGTTCACTCCCAGCCATCCACATGCCCAGCGGTTGAATGCTAGCTTGGCTAAATTGCTAGCGCTTCAACTGCTGCCTTTTCAGTTGGTAGACTCGGCCCCCTTCCGTGAGTTTGTGCAATGTGCGGTTCCTCAGTGGCAGGTTCCCAAACGCCACTTTTTCTCACGGAAGGCTATTCCGGCTCTCTACCGGCATGTGGAAGGCAATGTCTTGGCCTCGCTGGACAGGGCGGTCAGCGGTAAGGTGCATATTACCGCTGACTCATGGTCCAGCAGGCATGGACAGGGACGTTACCTTTCTTTCACGGCCCATTGGGTCACTCTTTTGGCAGCTGGGAAGGATTCAGGACAAGGTGCAGTAGTGTTGGAGGTTGTCCCACCGCCACGCCTCCAAAATGCTACTACTGGTTGTGACACACCTCTCTCCTCCACCCCCTCCTCTTCTTCTTCCTCCATGGCCTCTTCCTGTGGTTTGTCCTATGAACCAGCGGTGCTCCGTAGCCGTTCACGGGGCTACGCAAGTACGCAGGCAAAAAGATGCCATGCCGTGCTTGCGCTGGTGTGTTTGGGGGACAGAAGCCACACTGGGGCAGAGGTCCTGTCTGCTCTGCAGGGCCAGGCCGAGAGGTGGTTGACGCCACGCCAGCTTAAGCCAGGAATGGTGGTTTGCGACAATGGCACCAACCTCCTCTCCGCCCTCCGACAGGGACAACTGACCCATGTGCCCTGTGTGGCTCACGTCCTTAACCTGGTGGTGCAGCGGTTCTTGGGCAGGTACCCGGGCTTACAGGATGTCCTGAGGCAGGCCAGGAAAGTCTGTGTGCATTTCCGCAGATCTTATAATGCCAGTGCTCGCCTGGCTGAGCTGCAAAAGGAGTTGAACCTGCCCAAGAACCGCCTTATATGTGACATGCCCACCAGGTGGAACTCAACGTTGGCCATGCTGCAGCGGCTGCACACGCAGCAGAGGGCCATCAATGAGTACCTGTGCGACTACGGCACCAGGACAGGGTCAGGGGAGCTTGGTTTTTTTTCTCCACGCCAGTGGGGCATGATCAGGGATGCATGCACTGTCCTGGCACCATTTGAGGAGGCCACGAGGATGGTGAGCAGTGACAGTGCATGCATCAGTGACACTGTACCTCTTGTCCACCTGTTGGAGCACACGCTGCGTGGAATAATGGACAGGGCACTTGAGGCAGAACAGAGGCAGGAAGAGGAGGACTTCCTTGCCTCTCAAGGCCCCCTTTACCCAGACAGTGTTCCTTCTGTCCCACCCATCGCACAGGAAGAGGAGGAGGAGGAGGAGGAGGAGGAGGAGGATTGTGTCAGCATGGAGGTGGAGGCTGGCACTCAGCATCATCAGCAGCAGTCTTTTAGGGATGATTTACAGTCCCAAGAAACCAGTGGACTTGTACGTGGCTGGGAGGAGGTGGCTGCGGATCATGTCGTCCTTAGTGACCCAGAGGACTCCGGAGCGAATGCCTCAGCAAACCTACGCTGCATGGCCTCCCTGATCCTGCAAAGTCTGCGGAAGGATCCTCGTATTCTTCGGATCAAGGAGAGGGACCATTACTGGCTGGCCACTCTCCTTGATCCACGGTACAAGGGTAAGGTTGCGGACCTTATGTTACCGTCGCAGAGGGAGCAGAGGATGAGACAACTCCGGGAGGCCTTGCAGAAAGGTCTGTGCAACGCGTTCCCAGAGACTGGGAGGTTGCAAACTCCTGGTCCTGGACAACGAGTTGCTGAGGCTTCGGCCAGTCAAAGAAGGAGCGGTGGGGAAGGTGGCCGTCTGACCGATGCGTTCAGACAATTCTTTAGTCCGCAGCCCCAAAGTATGATTGGTTCCAGCAACCATCGCCAGCGTCTGATAAACATGGTGCAGGAATATCTAGGGGCAAGGTCAGACTTGGACACCTTCCCCACCGAAAATCCTCTGGCTTACTGGGTCTTGAGGATGGATCACTGGCCAGAGCTTGCACAGTATGCAATTGAGCTACTGGCCTGTCCTGCATCCAGCGTTCTTTCGGAACGCACATTCAGTGCTGCTGGAGGATTTGTCACGGATCACAGGGTGCGCCTGTCCACCGACTCGGTTGATCGACTGACTTTCATCAAGATGAACCAGTCTTGGATCACCACCAGCTACCACACACCTGATGCTGATATAACAGACTAATTGATTTTAAAATGTCACATCCCTTCAAGACTGATGCTGATGCTGAGTGCCTGTGCTGTTATGTTGACTGGCTATCCTCCTCCTCCGAGTCCTCAATGATACGATTGATGATGATAGCTTGGAAGATCATTTTTGTTTATGGGTGCCGCCACCAGTGCCTAACGCCCAATTTTTCAGCCCCTGTTTAACAGGGGCGTGTAATTACAATTTTTGAAGCAATACTTTGCAACAGGGCTCATTGCTGTGCTCCAAGTACAGTATCTGTGAGGAGTTGCAGTGTTGTGCCACCAGTGCCTAAGGCCCAATTTTTCAGCCCCTGTTTAACAGGGGCGTGTCATTACAATTTTTGAAGCAATACTTTGCAACAGGGCTCATTGCTGTGCTCCAAGTACAGTATCTGTGAGGGGTTGCAGTGTTGTGCCACCAGTGCCTAAGGCCCAATTTTTCAGCCCCTGTTCAACAGGGGCATGTAATTACAATTCTTGATCTAATAATTCACAGCAGGGCCCATTGCTGCACCCACCAAGAGTAACTGTCAGGGCTTACAGTGTTGTGGCACCAGCACCACCATCAAAGGCCCAATTTTTACTACCACTGTTCAACAATTATATGTAATTAAAATTCCTGATATAATAGTTGACAGCAGGGCGTTCCAGCACCAACCAAGAGTAACTGTGAGTGCTTACAGTGTTGTGCCAACACCAACAACTAAGGGGCCTATTTCTGCAGAGTATATACGGCAGGTCCCTACTTTCAAACATCCAACTTACAAACGACTCCTACTTGCAAACGCAAGAAGACAACAGGAAGTGAGAGGAAATCTACCACTAGGAAGGAAAATTCTCTCCTGTAAGAATAAATATGGGAGAAAGGTGTCTCCTCTGTACTGATGCTTTATCAGCAATCCTTGTTTCAAGAAAAACACCACATTTCAAAAACAGTTGTCATTGGGACGGAAAGTGAGGTGAAATGTTCTGAACAGGGGCACAGACAGCAAAACAAATGTTACAGGGGTGATAACCCTTACCTATGTTTTCCAAAAAGTTTAAAAATAGATTTTTGGGCTGGAGCTACACTTCAACAATGTACCTGTTCAAAATTACAAACAGATTCTACATAAGAACAAACCTACAGTCCCTGTCTTGTATGCACCGCCTGTATACGGCTGTTCAGAGTATATAGGGCCTTTTTTATTTTATGTGCGGGGTTCCCCTTAATATCCATACAAGACCCAAAGGGGCTGGTAATGGGCTGGGGTAGGGGGGGGGGTCATGGGGTAGCTATGCCATTTTTCTTAAAGAATTTCATCCATATTACCGGGACCAGACATTACATTAAAGCCGCAAGCAGTTTTAAATGGCTTTTTTTTCCTTTAGAAGTGTCATTTTGTGCAGGGACAGTTCTAAACACGGGAAACACGTGGCACTTCACAGGCATACTTTAGACACCCCCCAGGTACGATATTTAAAGGAATATTTGACTTTTTTTTTTTCACTTTATGCATCATTAAAATGACTGCTCCCGAAAAACGACCGTTTTTAAAACTTCTTTTTGCATTGATACATGTCCCCTGGTGCAGAACCCGGGTTCCCAAACCCTTTTTAGGACAATAACATGCATAATAGTTGTTATAATTAGCACTTTAGAATTCGAACGTTCGCATCCATTGTATTTAATAGGGTTCTAATGTTCGTTCGAACTTCCGGTCCGTTCGCGGGTTCTGGTGCGAACCGAACCCGGGGGTGTTCGGCTCATCACTACTCACAAATGCGCTTCTGGAAGAATGGTCAAACATTCCCATAGACACACTCCTAAACCTTGTGGACAGCCTTCCCAGAAGAGTTATAGCTGTTATAGCTGCAAAGGGTGGGTCAACTCAATATTGAATCCTACGGAATAAGACTGGGATGCCATTAAAGTTCATGTGCGTGTAAAGATATGTGTCCCAATACTTTTGGTAATATAGTGTATTTACGTTGAAGACAATATAGTGTAGTTTGCTGACAGAGAAGGCAGCTCTGCAGTCACACAACCATTGAAGAGAATTACCTGAATATTTTTGTTTAATGGAACTTAAGTGTGCAGTTATTATTTATTTTCAGGTTTAAACAGGTTTGAAAAAATTTAATGCACAAAAGTTTTGTAACCTCTTCATCAGTAATCAAGCAGAACTAAACCATAAAACAAAAAATTGATAAGAGCTAAAGTTTTTTCAGTAGAGAAAACTTTGTATGTCTAAAGCCTCGTACACACGATCAGATTTCCATCGGACAAATCCGTGGATTTTTCACGAAATGACGTGGTTTTTCAACTCTTTACTGCCACCCTTTGGGCAACTTCTGCTAATGTTGTCTGATGGTTAGCATTTGTTCGGAGCATGCGTGTTTGTACTTTGGATTTTAGTCTGCTAGACTTGTGTACACACGATCAGATAATCAGACGGAACACATTTGTTGTCGGACAATTTGAGAGCATGGCTATTCAACATTTGTTGTTGGAAATTCCAACAACAATTGTCCGATGGAGCATACTGATGGTCGGATTATCCAACAAAACCCATCACACAATTGTTGTCGGAATATCCGATCGTGTGTACGAGGCTTTAGGCTGTGTAGAAGGGAGGCAGCAGGGGAAGGAGAGCTGAGAAGTTTGGTTGTAATGATGTAGTAGTGCATGCTATTCATTAGGGTTTCATAGTGACTCCAAATTAAGATGAAGAGCAGTGTTGCTCATTTAAATAAAGTTGATCTCTGGTAAAAAAAAAAAAAAACTTTACCCTTGCAATGTGCCTGTTAAATTTTGCTCAGGGGATTACAATAAGGTGATATACTCAATGCTGTACAACTAGGGTGACCACGTGTCCCGGATTGCCCGGGACAGTCCCGCATTTTGCAGGTCTGTCCCGGGCACCTTCATTCCAGGACAATACAGTGTCCCGGAATGAAACTGACACAGCTACCCCCCCGGGCCAATCAGATGCCCCCAAAAAAGGCTGCCACATCACTGCTTTACTCACTGACAGTACTTGCCCTGGCCAGGAATGCCTGGAGGAGCACAATCCCTGCCCCCTGCTTGTGATTGGAGAAATCATAAATCCCGCCTCTTGTGTCCAATCACTGTGCTGTGATTCGTTACAGCACAAGCTGATTTTTAGGAAGGGGGAGTGTCCCTGAATGGCAGTTTGGAAATGTGGTCACCCTATGTACAACTGGTCCACCCAAGCTGTCTTCCTTTTGCTGCCCAACCAGTTGCAGCTGTCTGATGTTATCCTGTGCAATGCAGGTCCATAGATACATAATTACATAGTTAGGTTGAAAAAAGACGCAAGTCCATCTAGTTCAACCAATAGAAAAAAATAAATAAAGAGAAAACATCTATCCTATGCTCACAGTTTATCAAGAGGAAGGCAACATAAACCCCAATGAAGCATGTGTGAGGGAGGGCCTAGTACAAGGGTAAAGTTCTTTATGTCCTGGAGTTTATCTTTAAGATTGAACTACACACATTTTGCTAAAAGTGACTGGGTGACTGCCAAGGAAAGTACAGTGAGGGTGAACAGTGTGGAGCTAAACGGACCATACAACAATATGATTGTACAGTCTGCTTTTGATCTACCTCCAACGTTATAATACAAAAGCCAACCGGATTGGAAACAAATGGATTTGATTTCTTTAAAGTAGGGCTTCTATTACAAAATTGTGGTAGATATAGAGGAGACTATATAGATTATAGAAATTATACAATCATATTGTATAGTCTATGGCCTGATTAAGACTCAGGTCTACTTAAAAGTCAATCCCCAAAGCTGTAATACTTACCTTTCCTTTGCTAACCTTCCAGGAGTAAGGAGAAGAATCCTGTATAAGACCCGGCACTGTTATATAAGAAGAAGAAGCAGAGTGTGTCATATGTACCCCAAAACCTGGATTTACTGGGGGCTTCTCTGTGGTGGGCATTGGGCAAGCTAGGGCATGGAAAGTATATACAGCTGCATGGGTTGCATCATGAGAAAAGCACAGATTCATTGTAAGGGTCACCAAGAGATTATGATTTACAGTATTTCACAGTGTAAAAGAAGAACAAGTTTTATAGTATACTCTACCTGAGCTGCTATCTACACCTGTGCAGTTAATCCCCATAGACTTGTAATGCCGCGTACACACAACCGTTTTTAATGACGCAAAAAATGCAATTTTTTAAAATGGTCATTAAAAACAGTCGTGTGTGGGCTTCAGAGCATTTTTCACGACGTGAAAAATGGGCATGAAAAAATTGGAACATGCTCTAATTTTTCTCGTCGTTTTTCACGTCGTCGTTTTTCTCGTCATGAAAAACGGCCGTGTGTAGGCTTTAACAACGTGAAAAAAGCATGCATGCTTAGAAGCAAGTGATGAGACGGGAGCGCTCGTTCTGGTAAAACTAGCGTTCGTAATGGAGCTAGCACATTCGCCATGCTGTAAATTATTGCATCGTTTAATGCAGCGCATTCTTTTCTTCGTTATAATGCTGCAATAATCCAAATCTTTTGCTACTGATATTCTCACAGAGTTATGACAAAGTTTTTTCTTTATTATTTATTGTGTTCTCATGATTAATCTATATTTTTTGTACGCCAGATCTCCCTAAAGAACAAAATGTTTTGGGTTACTATCTTGTATTGAAGATGTTATTTTTGCTTATTATTTGGATAATATTTTAGACTGCTTTCCATTATTTTTTGATATTTTTGAGTGTGTCAAGTTACCACAACAACATTATTATTTATTATAATTTACCCTCAAGGAGGTTAGTGTCCCTTGGTAATTCCAAAATGTTTTGTTGCAATGTCCCTGCCTACTCACTAGCAAACTCTCTATTTTGAATAAAAACACACGTTCAATTTTTGGCAGGAAACTAAAAAAACATTTATTCTGGCATAAAAACAAATTAAAGGTTAACCACTTGCCGACCGCACCATAGTCGAAAAGACGGCTACAGCGCGGTCAAGTTATTCTGGGAGGGCGTCAATGAATGTCCTCCCAGAATCTTGCTCCCGCGTGCCCCCTGGGGCACGCTCCTGGAAATATCCGTGACCGCCGGCGCATCACGAATCACGGTAGATGACGGAGCGATCACTTGTAAACAAACATATGATGACGCCGGTTTCCTCTCTCCCCTCTGTGTACCGATCGGTACAGTGTGAGAGGAGAGGGGAGAGAGCGGATGGCAGCAGCGCTGTGGGTTGGATGTGTAGTGCCCACAGCGCTGCTCTGTGACAAGTGAAGTCACAGATCCATCCATCTCTGCTCAGCCATCCCTGCTCAGCCATCACTGCAATACCCTGCCCAGACTCTGCGATACCCTGCCCATACTCTGCGATACCCTGCCCATACTCTGCGATACCCTGCCTATACTCTGCGATACCCTGCCCATACTCTGCGATACCCTGCCCATACTCTGCGATACCCTGCCCATACTCTGCGATACCCTGCCTATTCTCTGCGATACCCTGCCCATACTCTGCGATACCCTGCCTATACTCTGTGATACCCTGCCCATACTCTGCGATACCCTGCCCATACTCTGCGATACCCTGCCTATACTCTGCGATACCCTGCCCATACTCTACGATACCCTGCCCATACTCTACGATACCCTGCCCATACTTTGTGATACCCTGCCTATACTCTGCGATACCCTGCCCATACCCTGCGATTCCCTGCCCATACCCTGCAATACCCAGCCATACTCTGCACTGCTCTGCACTACCCTGCCACACCCTGCCATACTTGGCCATACTCGGCCATACCAGCCATGCTTAACTTTGTGTTAAAAAAAAAGAAAAGCGTTTTAACCACTTCCCGCCCGCCGGCCGTCATATGACATCCTTTGAATTTGTGCAGGGATATCTGAATGATGGGTGCAGCTACAGGCATCATTCAGATATCAGCTTTTTCAGCCGGCGATTCCCTACACCTACACCATAAGAATGATCATAGCGGCTGTTCCGCCGCTTGATCGTTCTTACGGGAGTCGAGAGGGAACGTCCCCCCCCCCTCCAGCCGCCCTCCTGTGCTTCTACCGACTTACCGGTACGATCTACTGTAAGCCAGGATCATTTTTTTATTTTTTTATTTCAGGCTCCCAGAGGTGAGATGTGGGGTCTTATTGAGCCCATATCTCACTGTAAAGAGGACCTGTCATGCCATATCTTTACATCCCTTGTAATAGGAATAAAAGTGATCAAAAAAATTATTTTTGGGGGAAAAAAGTGTCAAACTAAAATAAATAAATAAAGTAAAATGAACAATAAATTGTATTTTTTTTTAAAGCGCCCCTGCCCCGTGTGCTCGCATGCAGAAGCGAACGCATACGTAAGTCCCGCCCACATATGAAAACGGTGTTCAAACCACACATGTGAGGTGTCGCTGCGAACGTTGGAGCGAGAGCAATAATTTTGGCCCTATACCTCCTCTGTAACTCAAAACACGTAACCAGTAAAAAAAAAAAAAAATGTCGCCTATGGGGATTTTTAAGTAGCGAAGTTTGGCGCCATTCCACGAGCGTGTGCAATTTTGAAGGGTGACATGTTAGGTATCTATTTACTCAGCGTAACTTCATCTTTCACATTATGCAAAAACATTTGGCTAACCTTACCATTTTTTTTTTTTAAAGCACAAAACAGTTTTTTTCCCAAAACGCGTTAGAAAAATTGCTGCGCAAATACCGTGTGAGATAAAAAGTTGCAACAACTGTCATTGTATTCTCTAGGGTCTTTGCTAAAAAAAAATATATAATGTTTGGGGGTTTGGTGTAATTTTCTAGCAAAAAAATGATGATTTTTACATGTAGGAGAGAAATGTCAGAATTGGCCTGGGTGCTCCAGAACGCCTGAAGGTGCTCCCTGCATGTTGGGCCTCTGTATGTGGCCACGCTGTGTAAAAGTCTCACACATGTGGTATCACCATACTCAGGAGTAATAGCAGAATGTGTTTTGGGGTGTAATTTGTGGTATGCATATGCTGTGTGTGAGAAATAACCTGCTAATATGACAATTTAGTGAAAAAAAAAATGAAAAAAAAAATCTTGATTTTGCAAAGAATTGTGGTAAAAAATTACAACTTCAAAAAACTCACCATGCCTCTTTCTAAATACCTTTGAATGTCTTCTTTCAAAAAAGGGGTCATTTGGGGGGTATTTGTACTTTTCAGGCATGTTAGGGTCTCAAGAAACGAGATAGGCCATCAGTACTTCAGGTGTGATCAATTTTCAGATATTGGCACCATAGTTTGTGGACTCTATAACTTTCACAAAGACCAAATAATATACACCAATTTATACTTATTTTTACCAAAGATATGTAGCAGTATAAATTTTGGCCAAAATTTATGAAGAAACATTACTAATTTGATAAATTTTATAACAGAAATGAAGAAAAATTCATTTTTTTACAAAATTTTCTGATTTTTTCTTTTATAGCGCAAAAAATAAAAAACCCAACAGTGATTAAATACCACCAAAAGAAAGCTCTATTTGTGTGAAAAAAGGACAAAAATTTCATATGGGTACAGTGTTGTATGACTGAGTAATTGTCATTCAAAATGTGAGAGCACCGAAAGCTGAAAATTGGTCTGGTTAGGAAGGGGGTTTAAGTGCCCAGTGGTCAAGTGGTTAAGGCAAAACAAAACCACAGGTAAAGGAAAACTAAAGAAGCCAGGAAGACAGCACTGGAGACCCTGCTTGAATTAGTGCAAACACAGATCACCACAGCAAACAACAAAGGATGTCAAGAAGAAAATTGGGACCATCAGAAGGACATATCATGGACTTATTTTTTGCACTTCTTTGTTGCCTTCCCTGTAGCCTTCCCTGTAGCCTTCCCTGTAGCCTTCCCTGCAGCCTTCCCTGTAGCCTTAACTGCAGTCTTCCCTGCAGCCTTCCCTGGAGGCTGTGTCCGTGGAGGAGATCTTGTGGCAGAAGCAGGAACTGGAGCAGGAACTGGAGCAGGAGCAGGGACTGGAGCAGGGACTGGAGCAGGAGCAGGGACTGGAGCAGGAACAGGAACAGGAGCAGGGACATAAGAAATATCTACAACGTCTGTGAAGTCATTTAACTTTCCCATCATGCCCATGTTCACTACCTTCAAGATGAGGGTCTCACATTTTAGACGCTGGCCCATTTCCATTTCTGGCAGTTTGTGCCCAATAAGGGCAGCAAATCCTTCTGCAGTGGTGGGGGGCTCTCTGAGGGCCGCAGTAGCCTCCCTGTGTCTCCTCCTCCATCTGCATAAGCCTCCTGGCCCTTTTTTGGGGAATACGCAAAAGAGGTATCTGGGGCCTGGTGTTCCGCTGTGTCCCACTGGGGCCTGCCTCCTCCTGGGTCCCACTGGGGTCTGCCTCCTCCTGGGTCCCACTGGGGCCTGTCTCCTCCTGGCTCCAAGTTGCTCCCTCCTCATCCTGTATAAAAAAGGTACATATTTTAATTTTTGGCTTCAACTATCACACACATTTGTCACCTCATGACATTTGCAAATTGAATGCTAATAAATATTAAAGACAATCATTCTGACCCCAGCATTTTTCATTCTTGTCCCCATCTGTTTTGGCCACTACTGTCTATTGATATGTCAAACACTTTTTGGAAAATGGTAAAAATTTTCACACAAGTTTAACATCTCTTTGACAACATTATACTTTTAGTACAAGAAATCTTTAGCTAAATACTATACCTGGCTCCCAATGGTCAAATCAGGCTCCTCCTGGAATTCAGCTTGTTCCTCCAAAGAAGGTTGAACTTGGCTGCAGGGAGGGTTGGAGGGTTGGCTGCAGGGAAGGCTGGAGGGTTGGCTGCAGGAAAGGCTGGAGGGTTGGCTGCAGGGAAGGCTGGAGCTCCTTCTGAGGGGAAGGCTGGAAAGGGATTCCCTTGATTCAAGGTGGTCATCAAGGAAGTTCAGCTGACTATAGTACCACAGATTTGGCTTGTATATTTTATCTGCAGCTGCTCCTGACCTCATAGATGTTCGGATTCTGTTGCGTTCAGTCCGATATGTGCCCGCAATGGTCCCAATTTTCTTCTTGACATCCTCTGTTGTTGCTGTGGGGATCTGTGTTTTTACAAATTCAAGCATGGTCTCCAGTGCTATCTTCCTGGCTTCTTTATTTTTATTTATTTTATTTTTGGTCTCCCATAAAACTGGTAGATTTTTCCACCTTTGCAGGAACTCTGCCATAAAATCAGGGTCTTTAAATACCTGCATGATTTCTGTAAGTCAAAAACCAGACAAAAATAATAATGTCAGTCAAGACTACTACTAATCTTTATCACCATATATAGGCCACAAACTCAGCAATTGATCAGTCATCAAGTATGAAAAATTTTACGTACCCTCGATCTACACGTTCGTTGCTTCCGACCTTCTTCCACTCACTGAACGTCCTTTTCAACAATGCCTATTTCCGTTATATACAATGTGCATGCGTGATGCTCCGCACGCTTTCCCCGTTCCTGACGTTCGTTATACTACTTTCCCCGCCCCTTCTCACTCGTCCTAATGCTACACAACATGGCAGAGACTCTGCAAATTGAGGAGGAAAGTGTGGAAGAACCACAGACCAGATCCCGGAGATACAAGGCCACAAACATGGTGTTCGAGGAGATGGTCGGAATGGTGGCAATATTGAGGAGGGAGGATTATGATGCTAAACATGGCCCATACAAAAAGCCTAATCAGGTCAAGGCTAAAATTATGGACAAAGTGGTTAAAACTCTGCACAGGAAATTTGGGGTTCACAGATCAAAAGAACAGCTCCGCAAAAGATGGTCTGACATCAAGTTGAGGGAGTCGGAGCAATACAGGAAAATCAAAAAAGTGATTAGAAAAAGTAAGTAGATTTACAGTTACTCATATTTTTAAGTACTAGCATGGTGCTGCATCTGCTTTTTCTTTAATGTGGTACAGTTCAAGATGTCAAGTTTCATGTTCTTGGGCACAAGAATCGATCGTACAAATCATCGTTCCTTCTCAATAATACGATGTTTTTTTTAGAATACAGTGTTAACTAAATTTGAACATGCCTATTTAGGAATGATCAAATGTAGTTAACACTGTGTCAAACCAAAACATTGTAATTTAATTAGTGAACGATTGAACGATGATTCCTACGACTGATTATTGTGCCCAAGAACATGAAACTTGACATCTTGAACTGTTTATGTGAGAATATTTTTGAAACATGGTTGTGTATATGTGTTGGTAACTATATTTAACTAATGTAACTGGATTCAGTGTACGGTTAGGAGAGTATGCTCAGCAGCTGGTTACACATCTGGACTCATTAGCACAAGTGTGGGCCACAAGAACAACCTTTTTATGGTGTCACACACAGGTGATCCAGTGGATACTTGGTGTGTTTCCATGTGTGAAACCTGACCAAAATAGATCAATCTACCAGCCTTGGTAATGGATACAATCATGTGTTCAGCTTAGAACTATTGACAAAAAAGACAATTGTACCCCACTTCCAAAGAATGATTAATATTCCTCTTTCAGGCCTAAAAATAATTATTTACTCAAGTCTACCTTTGGGTTCAATCTCATAGGGCTTCAAAGAGCTTTGAGACAGGAGGCTAGGAACCCCACACCACCAACCCAAGACCCACAACCACAGGATGTGGAGGAAGAAGTGGAAAATGGCAACACAACAGGTCAGTGTCATACACCACAGCCTCAGGTAATAGATGTAGGCCTGCATATTTATAAGACATGTTGTTTTTCTAAATTGTAGGTGCTTTTCTGCCTGTGGCCCAAGCAACATTCACCAGTCACAGTGCCCAGATGTTGATCCAAGAACTCATGGTCTGCTCTCGTGACCTGGATCATATGAACCAAAACTTGCTCCAGATCAGGCAAAAGAGCAAGCAGCTGGAGCAAAGAATTCAAAAAATAAGAGATGTTCTTGGGAGGGTATAAATCTTTAATATGGGCAAAAATGATATTTTGATTTTTGTTTGTTGTTTTGAGATTTTGTTTTGTAAGGTTTTAATTGTTTTTAGTACTATTGTACATGTTGAACTTTACTAGTTACAATATGGTTCATGCGTTTTAGCAAGAAAAATACCAAAAATTAAAACAGTATACCATTTTCTATTTTTATAAAAAGAAAAAAAAATGTGCTCCAATTAAAATTATTTTGGAATCAACAATGTGTGGCTTCTTATATCAATGTTGCCCCAAAAAATATAAAAAAATGGGCGTGTTTACACTGACAATTATGGTTATTTACTTATGAAAAATAAACATGGCACTACAAGTGCGCTAGGATAACCTAGGACAGTGATGGTGAACCTTGGCAGCCCAGATGTTTTTGAACTATATTTCCCATGTTGCTCAGGCACTCTGCAGTGGAGTTGAGCATCATGGGAAATGTAGTTGCAAAACATCTGGAGTGCCAAGGTTCACCATCACTGACCTAGGAGAAAGATCAAATCAAACCAAATAAAACAAAACAAGATGTTTTCATTATAAAGTATATTTTTATTACAAAGAAAGTTTCAAAGGTCATCAGGCATTGCAATGGCCCCCCTACCCATAAAATATTCTACATAGCGTTGGCGCACATCACGCACGCTTTGGGGGGCCATGCCTGTAGGGCCAGCTTCATGGGCTGGCAATGCTCCATCAGAGTACCGTCTGGCCTGAAGGCCAACTGAAGAGAGATAATTAGTTGAGTGTCTTTTAAAAAAATTGTGGAGTATGCAACAGCACATTACTATGTGGTTCCACTTGTACTCCGCCATATTTTGAGATGTCTGAAAAAGGCGGAAACGACTGGCCATGATGCCAAAGGCATTTTCTACCACCCTTCTCGCTCTGGCCAGCCTATAATTAAAGACCCTCCTCTCAGGGGTGAGGGTCCTTTGTGGAAAAGGCCTCATCAGATGGGGACCTAGCACAAACGCCTCATCTGCGATGAAAATGAAGGGTAGTCCATCTTCATTCTCTGCCGCAGGTGGCAATGCCAGGTCTTCTGATTGAAGCCGGAAGGCGAAATCTGTCTGGGCAAAAACTCCACCGTCAGACATCCGCCCATTTTTCCCAACATCCACATAAAGGAACTCATAATTGGCAGACACCATCGCCATCAGCACAATACTGTGGAACCCTTTGTAATTAAAAACAAAGGATCCCGAACGGGGTGGTGGCACGATGCGGACGTGCTTGCCATCAATGGATCCTCCACAGTTGGGAAAGTTCCAACGCTGAGAAAACTCAGATGCCACATTCTGCCATTCCTGTGGCGTAGAAGGGAACTGTGGAGTCAAAGAAAAAATAAAATTAATACTTTGAGACCTAACAGTGCAAGCAGATTATCACAAAACATTCTTGGAAAAACATCAGTATAATTTTGAAGGAGTATTTTAATAAGAGCTAAAAATGAGCAAGAATCAGATTCAGCACCCCCTCTAAAGGACCAATTAAATTATTTTATGGGGGGGTGGTTGAGATGAGTTGGGGACATCATAAATAAAGGCTCTAGCACTCTGTCAGAATTTTTAAAAATCATATAAACTCAACAAATTTTGGGGGGGGGAGGGTCAAGCACATAGGCGTGCGCAGCCTATTGCATTAGGGCATGGGTGCTCAACCTGTGGCCCTCCAGCTGTTGCGAAACTACAATTCCCATCATACCTCTGCCTTTGGGAGTCAAGCTTGTAACTGTCAGCGGCTTGCAATGCCTCATGGGACTTGTAGTTCCACAACAGCTGGAGGGCCACAGGTTGAGCACCCATGCATTAGGGTGTGCACCCCAAAGCTCTACATATACTACCGATTACTCACGATGAAAGGGAAGGGGCCGGTAAGTTACATATTTACCTGCCCCTTCCCCCACTCATCCTAAAACATCCCCAGCAGCAACAGCCGGTGGGAGAGGAGAGTAGGGAAGCTGGAAGCGCTGCAAGGGGAAGGAGGGGGCAGCCAGGGCAGTAGGGGGAATCTGTGCTGCACAGTGTGATTAGGGTGTGCCTGGGCACACCTGGCACACCCTGTGCGCACGCCTATGGTCAAGCACTACAATGGAGCTGACAAAAAACATTGGGAAGTGACTAGGCTAGGTGTGTTTGGGCCCAGGATAGAATGCTGGAGAGGTTGGTTTATGGAAATATGCATGTAGGCCAAAAAAAAGGAACATTAAAAGCTTACAACATGCATGGGGACAAAGGGGACATTC
This sequence comes from Rana muscosa, assembly GCA_029206835.1. NCBI lineage: Eukaryota > Metazoa > Chordata > Amphibia > Anura > Ranidae > Rana > Rana muscosa. The sequence continues at coordinate 188,587,913 of CM055122.1, read as the reverse complement.
ACAGCATATTGCAATCATGGTAATTAGGGACTGTTTAAAAAAATACTAGACATTAGCAAGCATTAAATACATAGAATGTGAGGTTAACCACTTAAGCCCCGGACCAATACGGGCCATTATGACCAGGCCCCTTTTTGCGATTCGGCACTGTGTCGCTTTAACTGACAATTGCACGGTCATGCGACGTGGCTCCCAAACAAAATTGGCGTCCTTTTTTTCCCACAAATAGAGCTTTCTTTTGGTGGTATTTGATCACCTCTGCGGTTTTTATTTTTTGCGCTATAAACAAAAATAGAGCGAAAATTTTGAAAAAAATTACATATTTTTTACTTTTTGCTATAATAAATATCCCCAAAAAATATATAAAAAACCGTTTTTTTCCTCAGTTTCAGCTGATACGTATTCTTCTACATATTTTTGGTAAAAAAAAGCGCAATCGGCGTTTATTGATTGGTTTGCGCAAAAATTATAGCGTTTACAAAATAGGGGATAGTTTTAAGGCATTTTTATTTTTTATTTTTTTTTACTAGTTATGGCGGCGATCAGCGATTTTTTTCGTAACTGCGACATTATGGCGGACACATCGGACACTTTTGACACATTTTTGGGACCATTGTCATTTTCACAGCGATCAGTGCAATAAAAATGCACTGGTTACTATGAAAATGACACTGGCAGTGAAGGGGTTAACCACTAGGGGTGCTGGAGGGGTTAAATGTGCCTAGGGGCGTGTTACTAACTGAGGGCGGGCGTGGTTACGACTGACACGTCACCGATCTCCGCTCTGATTACACATCTGATTACACATCTCCCCGCTCCGAGCCTCCGTGAGACGATCGCGGGGATCCCCGCGGCGATCGAGTCCGCGGGACCCGCGGTCCCACTCACGGGGAAGGCAGGGGGATCGCGAGCGCAGCGGCGGCGGCGCGCGCGCGACCCCGAAGTCGGCAGTTAAAGGGCCACGTACAGGTACGTGATTGTGCCTGTACGTGCCAATCCTGCCGACGTATATCTCCGTGAAGGGGTCAGCAAGTGGTTAAAGGACAAAACTTACCTTAATATAGTCCTCCTGCAGGACTTGGATTATGGCAGAACAGGTTTCTGGGATAATGACACCCAGAGCCTGGGGGGAGATGCATGTCGAGAATTAGAGGTCCTGCAAGCTTCTCCCTGTTGCCAGGTAGTGCAACGTAGCAACTAGCCTCTGCTCAGCAGTGATGGCTTCCCGCATAACGGTGTCCTGCCTGGTGATATAGGGGGACGCCAAAGCCAAGAGCTTCTGAAAACAGGGGTCAGACATCCTAAGAAAATTCCTGTAGTCATCAGGATTATTCTCCTGGAGCTCCCGCAACAGAGGCATATGACAGAATTGGTCCCGCTGGAGCAACCAATTCTTGGTCCATGAACTCCTCCTCACCCTCTTCATGGACCTGAGCTGGGATAAAGCAACAATCCCAGCACCAAGCACAGCACGATCTCGGCGACAAGAACGTACCCGCAACATGACTACAAAACGGTTGTCTAATCAGAACGAACTAAAAGAACGCACTGAAGAACAGCAAGGCCTCTGAAGAACGACCTGAAAAACAGTAACGAGCGGACAAGAACGCACTGCAAAAACACATACGAACTGACTACAAGCACTGAAAGACAGATACGAACCCATAAGCACAAACTGAACACCAGAAAATTATCTTTAAAGCACGAAGACTGAAAAGCGCGAATCGTCTCTTCCCAAACTTTTACTAACACGCGGTAACACGAAATCAGCAAAAGCAGCCAAAAGGGTGGCGCCTCAGAATGGAACTTCCCCTTTATAGTGCCGTTGTACGTGTTGTACGTCACCACGCTTTGCTCAAGCATTTTTTTTCACGATAGTGTGTAGACAAGGCAGGCTTGAGAAGAATCACGTTGGGAAAAACACAGTTTTTTTCAATGACATTAAAAGTGGCCGTGTGTACGCGGCATAAGTAACTGGCCCCTGAATGTGTTTGGCCTCTGGATAAAGTCCCATAAAGATCCCTGATTATCCTGGAGCACCCTACAAGGAAGGCTTCCCAAAGTTCCTGCTTTAAAAGTTTACCTGTGGACCAACAGCCAGATACTGATTTGCGTTAATTCCATTTTTTCAAATTTACTGCTTCAAAATCAGATATTTTTTTTGGCAAATTTAAAAGTAGTTTAGTTAAAGAAATCCTCTTTGAAAGTAGAATTATCTTCAGTGTTTTGTTTCTGTGCAGATTTTTAAAGTAGCCAATGGGGATGATTTCCTTAAGGCAAACTGAGTGTTTACTTTGCAGGGGAAGTTGTGCATTGCAAGGGGAAATACCACAGAGCTTAAAAAAAGAGATGAAGCTCCTCTGACTTCCATCATCCACTCATGTTCAAGTAAAAAAAAAATGTGTTTTTTAAATTCCGTTGCATGTGATTGGGCATTTTTTGCAAAGTGAAATTCCACCACATTTACTAAGCTTTGGGGGATAATTATCTTGCAAAGGGTAAGTTCCCTTGCAAAATGAACAGCCTATTTGTCTTTAGTAAATGAACGCCATGGTGTTTGTTAGGAAATCTTACAATTCAGACCCATCTGAAACAGTTGCATGTCTTGGTTTTTAAAAAGAACCCCTTACTTGCTTTTTTGTGGTTACATTAGGCTTTGACTTATTTTATCATGAAAATTTTATTTTGTTATTCAATGACAGTTGTTTTTTTGTATAAGACATCCTCCTAAAATTATATACTTTAAAATATTTATTATTGTATGACATTTTGAAGTTCTAATTTTATGTGGTCAGGACAATGTTCCAAGTAGATAATTTATTTTACAGAACAGAGACATTCTGGATACTTTATGTGCTTTATAGATGCAAAACAATTACGGTGGTTTAAAAAAGTCATCCAAGAGCAGAAAGACACAGCAGGACATAAGTATGCAGACAGGATCATCTATGGGTGCATAGGAAATATATACTGTATTTGTGAATCTGCTGCAAATATTTTTCACTTTCATTCATTCTTTTTTTCATAGGAAAAAATATATTCTGTATATGTTGAACTTAAAAAAATAATTAACACAATTAAAGCCGAACCCTAGGAAAACAAATAAACACACAGGCAAAATTCATAAAAGGAAACTGTTTTACCTACTAAAGGAGTTCTATCCACCTAGTATTAAGATAAAAAACCTTCTGGGTGCAGCTTTCCCCCAGCCACTCCTTATACTTACCTGAGCTCCATCTCCATCCAGCGATGTGCATGAGAGCAGCTGCTCTCCCAGTGTCTCTCTCCTCATTGGTTCACATAGCAGTGTGAGCCATTGGCTCCTGCTGCTGTCAACCACAGCAGTGAGCCAATAAGGAGAGAGTGGGGGGTAGGGTCGAGCCATGCTCTGTGTGTGAATGTCCAATGTTCATTCACAGGAGTGTGGCTTGGGAGCAAGCCTGCTCAAGTACCCCCATAGCAAAATGTTTGCAGCAGGGGGAAGAAGCCAGGAGCGCTGGTGGGGGACCCCAAAAAAAAGAGGAATGGGGATGCTCTGTGCAAAACCATTGCACAGAGGAGGTAAGTATAACATGTTTGTTATTTAATCAGTTTAGGGAATACAATGGTGTCCTGCTGCCTGGACGGTGAAAGAGCAGTAGCAGCCTGATGAGGCCACCTCTCTGCTCACACTGCTCTCTCCACCTACCAGCATGTTTTTTCAGCACAATTGCATGTGGCACACCTAATTGTCTCATAGTGCTGCTCACGTGTCTCCAGAGTGTTGCTGTAAAGGAGATTGTAAGAGGCTGAAATCAAGTCAAGTTAAGGTACTTACACTAGTTGCATTTAAAACATTCTTTTAATGATGATAAATACATAGCTATATTGATATGCATCTTTTATACAGTATCTGGAGGACAGCTTCAACACATCTTACATTCTTACAGTAAAGATCAATGCAGGAGAACACTAGCAATGTATAGGCAAAAATGGGAGAGGCTAATATGCTGTATTTCTTCTTTCCTATGGCTCTCACTAAAAGACTGACTCTAAGCAGCTTTTATGTTTTTTTTTATTTTTAAGCTCCTTTTTCCTGAACCAAATCTTGGCTTGACAGGAACAGTTCAGATACATAGAAAGGAGTGGACTGGTGTGTCCAAGAAGCAGTTGAGGGCCCATCCACTAAGTGTAAATTTTCATGTATGTGTTAACACGTTTTTTTTCTCAACGCCCTTAATTTATTGTTAAAGGCAATTTTTATTATGTGCATTGCAGTGTAATGAGAGGGAGGTGCGTTTGTTTTCCCCATGTATGTGTATTGGGGTGCCACTGAAAATGAATAGCAATGCAGCACAAGGCAAATTCACAGCCCTTTGTTGAAGCCCACATTACCATGCATTAGCAGTCGATAGAATGGGCACACTTGGGTGTGTACCTACAGAAAATAATAATTAGTTGATCTGTAGGGTTGATATATGAAATTGTTGCTTGTGTAAAGATATCTCTTTTTTTTTTTTTTACAATCAGGTTGTGTTTATTGAGCAGTTATATATACATGAACATATAAACAGAGCTCGGCCAACATAGCCGAGGAATATGACATTACAACTTGTGACATATAAATCAGTGTATTCAGCAGGCAACAGCGACATATAAGGGATAATGAAAAGAATAGAACTTCTGGGGGGGGGGGGGGGCCCCGCCCACCCAACCGGCCATCCTATCTCAACCGGGCGCAAAAGTCTAGAAGGGGGCCGTAGGACCAATCAAGGCGATATCCAGGGCAACCACACCTTGTCAAACTTCCAGGGGCATCCCCTGCTGATATACGTCAGCCTGTACATTGGTATTGCAGCATCAACCATGGCCAGCCAGGAGGACACTGACGGAGAGCTAGGGGACATCCACTTGCAAATGATAGACTTTTTGGCATAAAATAACAAGTATGCAATCAACTGTTTACTATGGCGGGGTCTCTGCTCATCATCTTGGACCCCAAACAAGGCTAGCTCTGGCGACACGGGAAGCTCCAAGTCCAGTTTCAGATTGATCAACTCAAACACCCCTCTCCAGAATACCTGTATCTTAGGGCATTCCCAAAGTAGATGTATAAGGGTGCCAGGGTGAGTCCGACATCTTGCGCAGCAGGGGTCTCTGTCAGGGTATATCCTATGGAGCCTAACCGGTGTATAATACACCCTGTGCAGCATTTTGATTTGTGTCAGTTTGTCCCGGGAGGAAATCACCAGCTTGGGACATTCCTCCAACGCGTCCTCCCACTCCTCTTTCCCCAGGGATGGGACGTCCGCCTTCCACCTATCCCAAAGCCTGTCCAGTCTCGGGGTATCTGGTTTGAGCAGTGTCCCATATAGTACAGAGAGTGGCTTTTTGAGGTCCTCCTGTATCAAGAGCGACTCAACAGGGTCAAATTCTAACAGGGGTCTAGTGGAAAATTGCGCCCTAGCAGCGTGGCGTAGTTGGAGATATCGGAAGAGCATCCATCGCGGCACCTGAAACTGCCTGCTAAGCTGTGCAAAGGTTAAAAGTACCCCATTTGGCATAATGTCCTGCAGTGTTTTAACCCCGAATCTGGCCCAGACCTGTGGATCAGGAATCGATCTAAAGTGCGGCAGTCCAGGATTGCCCCACAATGGCTGAGCCGGGGCCCATCTATTGGGCAGGGAGAACCTTTTCCTAGCAGCCGCCCAATCCTTAAGGGTAGTTTTGGTGGGGGCCGGAACCATAGAATATGCCCCTGCCCCTCTGTATATCAGGTTTCGCAGGTCCATCAAGGAACCCAAACAGGCTGCCTCGAGGCACACTGCTGCATTTGACCTATCTCCCGCCACCCACCAGTGTGCCGTCACCAGGACAGCTGCCCAGAAGTAGACCAGCAGATCTGGTAAAGCGAGCCCCCCCATCCGCGTAGGAAGATGAAGGGTAGACCTCGCCAGTCTGGGGACCCTCCCATTCCACAGAAACGAGGTAATGCACCCATTAACAGCTCTAAAGAAGGAGGCCGGGATCCAGACCGGGGCGTTCCGAAATATATAATTAAACTTTGGTAGCAGAACCATCTTAATAATGTTGATGCGTCCTATGAGGTTCAGGGGGAGACCAGACCAAGCCAGGCACTTGTCCTTTACTACATTCAATAGGGGGAGAACATTTTGTGTATAATATTGGGCTGCCTCCCTTGTCACCATTACTCCCAAGTATTTAAATTCAGTGACCCACTTTAAGGGGGACGGGCTAGCCAGAGAGGGAGCCCGGGCATCCAGCGGGAAGAGCACCGACTTGGACCAGTTTATTCTAACTCCAGAGAACGTCCCAAAAACTTCAAACGTCTCCAGGGCTGCCAGCAGCGAGGGACCAGCGTCATTGGGGTACAGGAGGGTGTCGTCCACGTAGAGGGATATCTTCTCCTCCAGCCTCCCCACCGATAGCCCAGAAATCGCCCGGGACTCCCGGACAGCGATCGCCAGGGGTTCCAACGCAAGGGCAAATAGGCCGGGGGAGAGGGGGCACCCCTGACGAGTCCCCCTGGAAAGCGGAAAGGGCTCCGAGACCCATCCATTGGTGCGAACCCTCGCCACCGGCCTCCCATACAGCATCTGAATCCAGTGTATAAAACGGGGGTCAAAGCCAAACCTGGCCAAGACCTCCCACAAATACCCCCATTCCACCGAGTCGAAGGCTTTCTCCGCGTCCAGAGAAGCCACCACCCGGGATCCGACACGGTCATGCGTTACAGAGAGATTCAAAAAGAGTCTCCGAATATTGATGTCGGTGCCCTTACCCGGCATAAATCCAGTCTGATCCATGTGAATCAGCTCAGTAATCACTCCTGATAGGCGGTTCGCAATGATCTTGGCAAGGACTTTAGCGTCCACGTTCAGTAGGGAGATGGGCCTGTAGGAGGCACAGTCTAGAGGATCCTTACCGGGCTTGGGCACCAATACAATAACCGCCTCCGCCATAGATTTAGGCAGGGCACCATGTCTGCTGAATTCTGAAAGAAGCATTGTCAGTTTTGGGGCAAGGGTCTCCAAGTTCTGTGAGTAGAATTCTGTCGGGAGTCCGTCAATCCCAGGGGTCTTACCTTCCTGCAACCCCCTTATGGCCCCCTGAACTTCCTCCAGGGTAATATCTGTCTCGAGGTCTGCCCGCATAGTCTCATCAAGTGTGGGGAATGGGACCGAGTCCAAAAATGGCCTGCAGGTCAGAGGGCGAATACTGAACTCTCGAGGAGTAGACCCCTTGAAAGAATTGGGAGAATCTAGTATTAATATTGTCCGGGGAAGTAAGCACCGTCCCTCCCTCATCCCGTACCCCCACTATATGTGTAGACTGAGTCGAAACCCCTGGATAGCCATGCCAGCAAGTGTCCATTCTTGTTTCCATGTTCAAAAACTCGTTGGGCAGAGTATAACATAGATTTCTTAGTCTGATCAATCCGGCACAGGGAAAGCTTCCTAAGGGCCTGCTGCCATGTAGAATATGTTGCCTCCGTAGGGGCCGCAACATAGGATCTCTCACATCCACTAGCCTCCTCCTCCCTGTCAAGCAACTCCTTCTCACCCTCCCTTTGCAATGAGGATATCTGGGAGATATATTCCCCCCTAACCCAGGCCTTAAAAGCATCCCACTGCACACCAGAGCCAGCCGAGTCCCTGTTAGCAGACCAATAATTACAGATAGACTCCGCCATATCTTCCTGAATCCTGTCGTCCATGGCCCAGTACCTGGAAAGGCGCCACAGCCTCGCACCCCCAGGGTCCGCAGGCGATAGATCCAGACAGACGGGCGCGTGATCCGATATGCCCCTAGATAGATGACTAGCATCTCGAACCCAATTTAGGGCCGCAGTAGTGGCATATACTAGATCAATACGAGACAGAGTTCTATACGTGGCAGAGTGGCACGTGTACTCCCTAGTATGAGGGTGAAAAAGTCTCCACATGTCCGTCAATCCATATGCATCCACCCATCGGGGGAGGTCCGAGGAGGGTCGAGACACGGAATGCAGCCTGTCCATGCCCTGGGAGGGGACCAAATTAAAGTCTCCAAAAACGTAAAGAACTGGTGCATCAAATTCAAGAATTATCCCCATAAGATCATATAGCAGTTGTATCGAGGCCGGGGGGGGCAAGTACACCCCAGCCAAGACCACCCGCTTATCAAAAATACACGCATGGAGAACCACAAATCTGCCCCCGGGGTCCGTACGGACGTCTATGATCCGGAACGGCAGAGACTTCCTAATCAGGATACTCACTCCCCGGGCATAGCAGGAGTAGGTGGAGTGGTAAGCTGCTCCAACCCAGGCCCTACGCAAAGCTAGAATTCGTGAGCCCGTCAAGTGAGTCTCCAATAGAATACAGATGTGGGGGCTAATCTTCTGAAGGTACCGGAACACCAGGGATCTCTTAACCGCAGAGCCGAGACCCCGGACGTTCCAGGAAACAACTCTAATCTGAGCCATCAGGACGATTGACGAACATATATATCCCCACCCCCCACAGACACAGAGCACCCAAGATCCAAAAAAGGGCACAGGGACCCCCCTCCCCCCCAGAACATCTCCATCACCGAACCTGCAAAAAGAAATTATTAGGCATGTAATGTCACAAAGAAACAAAACAAAAATCTTCCCCTCCCCCTGCAACAGCAGTATAACGACCAGTTCCCACCAGTTCCCTACCCCCCCACCCCGCCACCCCATCCCAATCATGGAGAGCATAATCCCCTAACCCCAGACAACAGGTCTGTTAGAACAAGGTACTAGTGTATTGGGCCGTGGACCGGAGGAGACCACACACTAGTCCAGGTGCTAGTTCAGCACCAGAGCCGCTGGCCACCACATGAAAGTACCTATTAATGCAGGTAGCAACCCCAAATTCCCACGGCAGTCCATGGCAAAGTACAGGAGCCAAAAAAAAACAGTCTACCAGGTCACCAGGAATAAGGACAACAGGTGGTAAGTCAGTCAAAGAAACATCTCCTGCAAGCAGGGGCACATTACTTGAGAGTAACTGCACTCGGGGCATTCAAAAGGGCATAGTACATACCCCATAACAGCACTGGTGTCCCCAGGCAGCAGCAGAACCCAAACATCTGGAGGGTCCCGGCAGAATTGAAGGCAGCAAGGTGGGCCCCACCGCAGCCAGGGTGGCACCAGGTAAAAGGCAGATATGTCTTCTCATGCATAGAAGGAAGGTAGTTGACAACTCAGTGACGAGGTGGTAGTGTGTCGATCCAGGAGAAAGCTTCCCTTGGTGACATGAAAATGCGTATGGTTTCACCATCTTGTACCCGGAGACGTGCAGGGAACATCATATTGTATCGAATATCACGGGTGCGGAGCTGGGCCTTGACCTGGTCGAATGACTTCCGCAACTTCTGGGTCTCCATCGAATAATCCGGGAAGATGAGAACTTTAGCGTTCTCGTACCGAAGCTCTCCCTTACCCCTTGCGGCTCTCAGCACCTCATCCCTGTCCCAAAAATTCAGGAACCGGAGAATGAACGTGCGGGGAGGGCCCCCGGCAGGATTCGGCCGCGGAGGGATCCGGTGCGCTCGCTCCACCGCATAGAAGGGAGAGAAGTGAGCCTCAGGGAGGAGATCACGCAGAAGGCCCTCCACAAATCCAGTTGGGGACTGTCCCTCCGCACCCTCCGGGAGTCCAACAATCCGGAGGTTGTTCCTCCTATTTCGGTTTTCGGCGTCGTCGGCCTTATATTCCAGTGCCTTGATCCGGTTGTGCATGGCTCGGAGGTCAGCGGAGTGGCTTGTCACTACGTCCTCCACATCCCCCACCCGCCGCTCAGCCTCCGAGACTCGGGACCTCATCTTGTCCATATCCTGCCTCATGATCCCCATCTCCAGCTGCACAGCCTCAATCTTAGAGGTGAGTGTTGCTTGGCAAGTCGCTATGGCTGCCATAATGTCGGCTACATAGCTGGGCTGGGATGGGGGCTCCTCCGCCCGCACTGTTTGTGACGCCATCTTGGAAGGTCGCACACCACGAGGCCGCACACAGGCCGGGGGAGAGTCTGCAGGGATCTCGGACAGCGGAAGAAACCGAAGTGTCCTACCTCCACCTGAGCCTCCCCGCCGTGTGCGGCGTCTCATCTGCCAGGGAATAGGAGCCACGAACGGAGTTTAAACCCGCCTGGACAGGATAAAAGGCAAGGTAGCCAGCAGAGCTCCGTTAAGTGCGACTGTTCAGGTCTCCATCCCGGCCACGCCCCCAAAAGATATCTCTTTAAAGGCTAAAGCTAAAACATGTCTCCTATTTCCATTTCAGTATAAAACATGATATTTAACACTTGGTGTCATATCAGACTGAGGAAAGCTAGAGGGAATTTAACTGCACGGTTCAATAGAATTACTGTGACCAATGCTCTGCATTATTAATATTTGAAAACTATAATAGCTTATGCTCAATTATTACCTTAAAAAAAAAAATAACGTACACGTACATGTATATTACTGTGCAAAAGTTTTAGGTGGACATGAAAATATGCTGTAAATTAAGAATGCTTTTAGAAATAAAAGGGTTAAAGTGGTTGTAAACCCACTTCTGCAACTTGCACCTACAGGTAAGCCTAGATTAAGGCTTACCTGCAGGTGCAAGAAATATCTCCTAAACCTACACGGTTTAGGAGATATTTGCAAAAAAAGACATGCACCGATGTCTACGGCGCATGCGCGCCATGGACAACGGTGCATTCACAGGGTTAATCCCCATTCACAAATCCGGCCTTGCCGGATTTGACGGCTCCCGCGCGCATGCGCGGAGTGACGTCTTCGCCGCTCTGGCCAATCACAGCGCCGGAGCGGCGCTGTGATTGGCTGGAGCGGCGATACCCGGAAGTAACCTTCCGGGTATCTGTGGAGCGATGGCTGGAGGGGGAGATGAGGACGGCTTCGGGGGCCCCGATCTAAGGTAAGTGATGCATAATGAGCTAGTATGATAGTCATACTAGCTCATTATGGCTTTGTCTTGCAGGTGGTTTTTAAAAAAAAAAAAATTATCTGGGTTTACAACCACTTTAATAGCTTATTTTTATAAATTAACAAAATGGAAAGTAAATGAACAGAAGAGAAATCAAATTGATATTTGGTGTGTCTACCCTTTGCCTGCAAAACAACATCAATTCTTCTAGGTACTTGTACATCGTTTTTGAAGGAATTTGGCGGGTAGGTTGTTCCAAACATCTTAAAGAACTAACCACAGATCTTCTGAAGATGTAGGCTGCCTCAAATTCTTCTGTCTCTTCATGTTATCCTAGATAGACTCCATGATGTTAAGATTAATGCTCTGTGGGGACCAAACCATCTCTTCCAGAAATCTGTGTTGTTCTTTACAGCAAAAATAGTTCTTAATGACATTGGCTGTATGTTTGGGGTCATTGTCCTGCTGCAGAATAAATTTGGGGCCAATCACATGCCTCCCTGATGGTATGGCATGATAGATAAGTATCTTACTGTATTTCTCAGCATTGAGGGCACCATTGGTCCTGACCAAATCTCCAACTCCATTTGCAGAAATGCAGCCCCAAACTTGCAAGGAACCTCCACCATGCTTCACTGTTGCCTGCAGACACTCATTATTAAACCGCTCTCCAGCCCTTTGGTAAATAAACTGACTCATCAGTCCAGAGCACCTGCTGCTATTTTTCTGCACCCCAGCTCCTATGTTTTTGTGCACAGTTAAATCATCCAGCCTTGTTATCAAGTTGGAGGTATGGCTTTTTGACCACAATTCTTCCATGAAGACCACTTCTGGCTAGACTTCTCCAGACAGTAGGTGATGGTACTGCTGGACATCTTCCAATGTTGAAAGGAAGTAAGCATGATGTGTGTTTCATCTGCTGCATTAAGTTTCCTTGGCTGACCACTACGTCTACAGCCCTTGTAGACGTAGTGGCTGTTTGTCAGGTCACCTAAGGCCAGATGACAGAAGCACATCGTTGAGGTCAGGAGTGCACCACAAGGTAGTGAACCCTATGGCTGACTGCTGCAGATGGAACACTGGGTGGTTAAGGAAGGCAGGTCCACTGGAACACAAACAGGGATCCCACAGGAAGCTAGAGCCCAAGATTCCCCAGGGCGTGGAGTCTAAGATCCAGCAGGTGTTCACCAGAGCCTCTAGTGGTGAGGATGGACTGAGCTGGAACTGGATCCAGGTCGTGGCCCCCAGAGTCCCCTAGCTCACGCTTCGTAGGGTATAGAGGATAGAAGGGAAGCAGCAGCTCAGGATACAAGAGATAATGAGGAGATAAGCCAAGGTCAGGGCGACAAGCAGACAAGGATAAACAAAGGACACGCCAAAGGTCAAGGTCACAAGCAGACAGGGATAGTCGAGAACAAGCCAAGATCAGTAACACAGAGACAGACGTAGCACATGGCAAGCAGGAACACAAACACACAATGCTTAACAAACAACGATGATTAGCAAGGCAGACTTGCAGTGCACAGGTTAATATAGAGTTCTCTGATAGGGCCTGGGGTAGAGGCATGCTTGGAGGAGAGATTATATAAGCAGCCAGGTGAGAGTGTCTGGCCTCTAAGGTGAACACATGGAGAGGAAGGTAAGCTGACAGACAAACATTACTGCATATCCATAACACTGTTTCTACGGCCCTTGTAGACGTCCTGCCTGTTTCTTCTTCAAAAGAGCACATCCTAAAACCCCATTCTGCATTAAAATCTTTGCCTGGGAGAGACCTTGCTGATGCAGTATAACTTCCTTGTGTCTTGTGAATGTGAATATGCATTTTAAATTTATGTATATAAAAAAAAAAAAATTTAAAGAAATTTCAGTCCTGGCCACAATCAATAAAGAAAACATGTACACACTACACGGTCTCTTTAAGACAGAAGTTAAAATTCTACGCACAAACTTTTCCTAACTCTGGAGTATTGAAAGGTATTATTCAGCGGATTTTAAAAGATGTTATTTAGTTTTTTTTTTTTTAGTTTTTTTTTTTTTTTACTTCCAATGTAAAAAGCCATCAAACAAGCATTAAACTCTCATTTCTGAGCTGCACACAAAGTCTAATGTCTACAGCAGATGCACGTCCTCTGCAGCAATCCGTATATCTGACAAGTGCGTTAGTGTTGATACAAAACAAACTCACCATGTTGTCTGTTGTTATGAAGTGAGAAAACCTAATTGTCTGTATGGTAAACATAATAAATTGTTAGGTAAAATGTGGTTGATCAGACCATAAAACAAGAGGAATGGGAATGTGCTACATAATAAACTGTTACTGTTCTCTACAATCAGTGTTCCACTTCCTTATTAAGAGCAGACTCAAGGAAAATATTGTAGCAGTTAATTACCTCTCACACCTTCCCTGGTAAGCTTTCTGGGGCCTCTGAAATCAACATCACCCCTGTCTGTGTCAAAACTCTGATCTACATTTAGTCCAATTAATTTACTATTGTTACAAAAAAAGACTTGACACAAAGGTAATATCATCTTTCATCTTTAAATCGTAATTTTTCCCCTGACACTGTCTATCCTGTGATTGTATCTTAAATAGTTCAGGATCTGACGATCGCATATGGAGCAATAAAACAAATTGTAACTGCAGCAGGTGTTTAAAGTGTAATTATTTTTCTGTTATTCAAACTTGTGTAGCACTACCCCCGTAGGAGCTGCTGTTTGTTTGATTTGGGTCTACGTCCTGCCTATCAACCCCTGGAAGTGGCTCAAACCTTCCCTTAGCACAACTGATATGAATAAGGAGTGTGAGACCTATTGAGTATTAGGAGACACAATCCTGCATACATCACACAATAACCTGTAAATGTTATTACCTTTGCTGGTCACTAGTCCTTCTAAGTGACAGAGATACTTCACACAAGTTATATGCTTAATCAAAGGTACCTTTACTCAGTATAAACGGGAAGGGTAAAAAATCACATTAATACACACAGTTGACTCTGCATGCGCATTGCAGAGTCAATAAACCAATAAGGATAGGTATCACTGAGATTAGGTAATAACAGGAAATAACATCAGCTATATATATGTACATGTATCTATATGTGTCTCTGCACGGCTAACTGGTTGCTCGCGAGCTCCCCCTTTGATGCAATACCTTGCACGTGTTCATTCCCTATAATAGGTAAGCAAGGCCTATCTGCGTCCCACTCAAAGTTCCTTTCTCCAATGAAGTCTTCGCTAGCCACCGTCGGTGCACAAGTTAAATTGTAATCCACAGGGTTTCAACAAGATGCTGTAATTATCCGCAATATACCTGAGTACTCGTGTGCCTGCCACCCACTAATGACGGATGCACCAATCTCTGATCACATAGCCTCCAGTGAGATACACTAGGCCGCAAACTGTGGCGTGATAGGTGAAGTGTGGCTGGCACTAACTAAATCACTTTCCTCTAAGGTAGTAGTCAATTCTGGGCAGGTGCCCTTCTCACCAAACAGGCCAGACTTTCAGATAGTCTCCTCTGGCTTGTCCCGGTCACTCGATCTCCACGCTTCTGCTTCAGCTGCAGTCTCCGGACTCCGTCACTAACAGCATATGGTGATGGACGACTCCGGTCTCTGCTGGGCAATCACAGGACGCTGTGGACGATCCTCTGCTGGAAATCACTCAGGCAGTCCCGTAATTTAGGCCCAGGCTTCTGGCCTAATCCTTAGGAAGCAGGCCTCCGTGCCAACTTCCTGCTTGATTGAGAGCTGGATCCAGAGAGAAAGACGCTGGCCCCTCCCCTGGTTTAAGTAGTCTGCCCAGAATGCTTTGCGGTGTTGCAATGCACCCTGGGTAATGTAGTCTGTCTTTTACTAAAAGCAACAAAGTCTTTTCTCCTAGCTGATATCTGTCCCAAAGTGCATTAGTTGCATTGTAACACTTATACCACCGGAGGGAGTCGGATTCCTTCTTTCATATGGACATCCTGCTACACACTCCCCCCACTTAAAGTCTTTGGTCCCCAAAGAGGACAACAGTATGTAACCTAACACATACTTTGGCAATACCTGCAGGGAAATTTGTTAGTTTATGCATGACAATAAACAACTTGCCTTTTCATAAGCAGGATTTAAACTTAAACAGCTCATATCATAACACAGAGCCGACAGAGGAACCTCCCACCAATTATCACAAGGAGGGAGGTTGTCCTGTATACGGACCACCGACACTTGGGTGTCTGTTTCAGATGTGCTAGGGAGTGTGCTAGGCAGTCTTCCACTGAATCTGAATCTGGAGTGGAAGAGCTAGACTGATCAATGGTTCTCTTAGAAGTGATGATGGCCTCCTCAGAGCATTCACCCAATTGGTCGTACGTCAGTCTTTTTGGGGGGTGAATTACTCTTCTTTCCCTCTGCTCTTTAGGTATCATATTCTCAAGGACATTGGGGCTGGCTGTTTCTAGAAGCTCTTCAGGGGCTTCCTCATCTAGTTCAGGCATGTTGGGCTCCAGAACTTCAGGAGCATCCCGCTCTCCTTCAGATAGAGACAACGACCCTTCTTCTGGGTCTTCCATTGACAAAGAGTCTGAGTCATCAGCTACCTCCTCAATGAGAATGTTTGAAGGCACGAATTCAGGAGCTTCTGCCCGAAGAGTTCCATTGTCAACTGTTTTGGGTGAGGTTTGGGAGGTGGTCATGGGTTCTGGCAATTGGGATGACCACAACCAGTCAGATTCTGCTTCTTCATCCTCTTGACCTCCATTGTCAGAGTCTCCATCTCTCACATCTGGAAGCACTGTTTGAGATCGGGTGATGGGTCTGGAACCTTGAGAAGTTGAAGGGGTTTCTTGTGAGTCAGATGCAGGAGGCATGCGAACTGCCTCGGAGAGGGGCAATAAGTGATTCCTGTGCCAGGTCTTTAACGGTCCCACGCTTCCTTCTGGCCTAATTTGGTACACAGGAAGGTTTTCCAGCTTCTTGCAGATAACATAAGGTTGGGATTTCCAACGGTCAGCCAGCTTATGTTTTCCCGGAATTCCCAAGTTCCTCAACAGCACTCTATTTCCTGGCTGTAAATCTTGAATTCTGACTCTTAGGTCAAAGTTTCTTTTATTTCTCAGCCCCCGTTGGTCAGATGCTGCTTGGGCCTTTTCAAAAGCTGTCTTCAGACTCTTTTTCAATCGGTCTACATACCCCTTGTGGGATGCTGCTGAGGTATGATCCAGCGATATGCCAAAGGCCAAGTCCACTGGCAACCGAGCCTCCCGCCCGAACATCAAACGGTATGGGGAATACCCGGTGACATCACTGGCAGTGCTATTGTAGGCATGCACTATGGCAGCTACATGCTTGCTCCAATGCTGCTTTTTCTCTGAACTCAGAGTCCCCAACATATCCAAGAGAGTCCGGTTAAACCGTTCAGGCTGAGCATCTCCTTGTGGGTGATAAGGGGTTGTCCTGGTCTTCTGGATGCCTAACAGGTCTAATAACTTCTTTATTAATTTGCTTTCAAAGTCTCTGCCCTGATCTGAATGAAGGCGTTGGGGTAGACCATAGTGCACAAAGAATTTTTCTACCAGTACTTTGGCTACTGTTGAGGCCTTCTGGTCTTTTGTTGGGAATGCTTGAGCATATCTGGTAAAGTGATCTGTTATCACCAAGACATTCCCTTGACCACTCAGATCAGGCTCCAGGCAAAGGAAGTCAATGCACACCAGTTCCATAGGTCCCTGACTTTGCAGATGGCCCATTGGGGCTGCTTGACGTGGCAAGGTCTTCCTTTGAATGCATCGGACACAGGAATGGCAATATCCTTCCACTTCAGCCCGCATGCAGGGCCAATAGAACCTTTCCCATACAAGGTGAAAAGTCCGTTCGGACCCTAGGTGACCATGGTTGTCATGGAGGGCAGCTAGGACCGCTTCTCGATATTTGGCTGGTAGAAACAGCTGCCACTTCTCTTCTGAGTCGTCAGAGGGGCCCCTTCGGTAGACCACCCCTTGACGTATGTGTAGCCGATCCCACTCCCTGCGCAACAATCGGGCTTCTCTTGGGGAGTCTGTTTCAAGCATCTCGGGACGCTGGCTTTCCAGGGCCTTTATCAGGAGTTTCCCTAAAGAGTCTTCTTCTTGCTCCTTTCTCAAATCCCTTTTTGTCAGCTTGGGCAAGCCCTCCCCTTCGACTTGGGTCACACTGCAATAGCACTTCGGTACTCCAACAGCTGAGACCCCAATTTCTTCGGCTCTTGACCCACCTCTGGCTTGAAGTTCTGCCCCCTGATATAGGGCTCGCACTCCCTCTGGGTCTAGTTGGGCCCATTCTTCGGCAGGGTCGGTGGGGGCATGAGACCTCCTGGACAGGGCATCTGCATCCCTATTTCCCACTCCGGGTCGGTACTTCAAGCTGAAGGTGAAGCTTGAAAGGGCAGCCAACCACCGGTGTCCCGTTGCATCCAACTTGGCAGTGGTCAGAAGGTAGGTGAGCGGGTTATTATCTGTCTTCACCACAAACTCCGCCCCATATAGGTAGTCTCTCAGTTTGTCTACCACTGCCCATTTCAAGGCCAGGAATTCAAGCTTGTGGGTGGGGTAATTCTTCTCAGCAGGTATCAGACTCCTGCTCACATATGCGACGGGTCTTAGGTAACCATCATGTTCCTGGTACAGCACCCCACCCAGCCCATCTCGGCTGGCATCTACATGCAGTTCATAAGGCTTCTTTGGATCAGCATAGGCCAGGACTGGTGCAGTGGTAAGACTCTTCTTTAACATCTGGAAGGCTTCCTCGCACTCCCCTGTCCACTGGTCTTGAATCGACTCTTTGGGCCTTCGGGGTCCCATGGTGAGTTTCACTGGTTTGACCAGCTCTGGAACATCATCTTCCCCTTCGTTTCTGAGTAACTCGTTCAGGGGTCTGGCAATCTTGGCGAATCCTTCTACAAATCTTCTGTAGTAAGAACAGAACCCCAGGAATGACCGAAGCTCAGTCACATTGGTAGGTCTCGGCCAAGAGGTGACGGCATCCAGCTTCTCTGGGTCCGTGGCCACCCCTTCTGCAGAAACGATATGGCCCAGGTAATGGACTGAGGACTGGTAAAATTGACACTTCTCTGGGGAGAGTTTCAGGCCCTCTTCACTGAGCCTCTTCAGGACCTTCTCCAGTCTCTCTTCATGCTCTTCTAGGGTTCTCCCGAACACGATGACGTCGTCCAAATATACCAGTACCTCTATTAGATTCATGTCCCCGACGGTTCTCTCCATTAGCCTTTGGAAAGTGGCGGGGGCTCCTGATAACCCTTGAGGCATACGGTTGAACTCAAAGAACCCCACAGGGGTGATGAAGGCTGTCTTCTCCCGATCCTCAGGGTGCATGGGGATTTGGTAATATCCACTTTTTAGATCCATTACACTGAACCACTTGGCCCCTGACAGACTCTGCAGGGCGTCTTCAATTCGGGGAGTGGTGTATTGATCTGGGATGGTCCTTCTGTTTAGTGTTCTGTAGTCGATACACAGTCTCAGCGACCCGTTCTTCTTTCGGACTACCACTATTGGAGAAGCGTAAGGGCTCCTGGATTCTCGAATAATCCCCGTCCTCTTCAGCTCAGCCAACTGTTCCCGCAAGTCTTCTAAGTCACCCAGTGGGACCCGTCGAACTCTCTCTCTAAAGGGCTTATCTTCTTGTAAGCGTATCTTGTGAGTGGCACTCCTTGCGCACCCCACATCAAACTCATCTTTAGAGAAGATCTTTTCCCACCTTGCAAGTTGAGCTTTGGCCCTTTTTCTCCATTCTGGTGGGAGGGCCGTGTCTTCAGAACAGAGCTTCTCTATGGTGACTTCACCCCTTTCTTCTTTCTTCAATTCACACGGGGCAATGGGGGTGGCTGGATTCACCTGGCCCAACAGCATTCTGGCCGGCACCTTCACTGGTGTATTAGCAGTGTTCCTTATACTCACTGAAACCCTCCCATGGCTTTTCTGTAGGGCCTTCAATGGGATCACTTCGGGGATTACTTCAATCCCTTTCTGTCTTTCCTGTGGGCCTGGTTCGAAGACAATGAAGGGGCCTGGCTGTTTCCATGTGAGCTTGACAGAAGCCCTCAGGCAAGTCACCACTCCCGGTTGTAATACCTTCTCCGTCTTGTCTAGCTTCCAAATCTTGCCAACTCCCTCAGCCGGGGCCTTCTGCTCCAGTACCAGGTGCTGGTAGGCTTGCCTTAACATGGGGTGGACTCTTGTGGTCGGGGCTTCTTCCTGTTGGGCCAACGGTGTCAGCAGTTGCCTGACTAGATCAGTGTTGGTCCCTATGATGAGTGAGCTCTTGCTGGCCCCTGGTGGGCGAGGGCACACTACTGCCAGAGTATCGAAGGTCTCTGTCTCCCCAGCCACTGAGGGATCAAAAGTCAACTTGATTGGCAGGTAACCATCATAGGGAAAGCTCTGAGTTCCAATACCCCATATTTCCAGTTCCTCTAATTTCTGTAGGGGCAGATGTTTAAGATGTTTATCATAGAAATCCCTATACAGAAGAGTCACTTGAGCCCCAGTGTCAAGAAGAGCCTTGGTGTAGATCCCTTATACTTGTATGGAGACTACTGGAGAAGGCCCCACTAACTTGGCAGGGAACTCCTTCAACACAGACTTCTTGCTGGGTTCAGTTACCTGTACCCTCACTTCTTTTTTTCTTGAGTTTCCGGTGGGTCTCAGTCCCTTCTGGGTCTGGTGTGCACTGGCCTTCTGTTCAACAGCAGCCTGAGTTGTGGGACGGGGCCTAATTGGCAGAGGTTTAGGTCCCTGACTCTGATGTTTTGGATCATTGGACTTCTTGAAGGAGTTCGTGGAAACTGGTGGGCGCCCGGCTGACTCCTTCACCGGGGCCCTCTGAAGTTTTCCGCCGGCTTGCGATATCTGGATGCAACTTCATCTGGGCTGGGACACACTGCTCTAACATGCCCGATTCCCCCACAATTGAAGCATGTTATCAATCTCTTAGGCTTCTGTACTAGTTCCATATTGGAGCTAGGAGGTTTTTTTTGGTTCCTCTGACGTGTTCTTGTTGTGTGGCACAGAGGCCTGGCTAGTCAGCATGGACACCATTTCTACTAGTTGTGACACCTGGGTCTTTAGGAGTTCAACTTCTGAATCACCTTCTTCTGCACTTAACATTCTGACTCGGGCAGTTGGTTCGGTGTGTTGACTCCTCCTTTTGTCTTCCAACATGGCCTCCTCCTCCCTGACTATCCGGATCAAGTCGGGGTATTCCAGGCTGCTCCCGTCCCGCCGGGTGCATAGCAATAATGCGATGGGGTCCAAGGGTTGAGCTCCCCTCAACACCTGCTGGGCACGGGCCTCATCCACTTTTCTTGGATCGATCCCTTTCTTCAGTAGGATCCGATGCAGGATCTTATCCAGGCGTCCTATGAATTCTGACAGCTTCTCTCCCTCTTTTTGGTAGCAATGCCCCAGCTGGTAAGTGAGTTCAGTGACGTTTTCCGTCCCGCCGAACACATTCTGCAGAATATCCAGATAATCCTGTGCATTGCAGTCCTTCTTGCTTAACTTGAGGTTACGTATGGCCTCCAGAGCAGGCCCCTTTAAGCTTTCCACAATCCGTTGTTTTTTTTGTTGTTCTGGCACCTCCCATTCTTCTAGGGCCTGAGTGGCGCCATCTAGCCACTCTTCAAATCCATCTTCCACTGAAGGTACAGGTTTCTTCCCAGAAAAGGTCCTGAGTTTCCTGTATCCTGACATCAGGTAGTCTGGAGGGTCCTTTTTACACTTGGTCACAATCTCCCCCAGGACAGCGCACAATTCTGAGCTAAGGGTGGTCAATGGTGGTGAACCGGGACCCTTTTGTTGGGCGCTCCCTCCTGTGCTGGGGCCTCCTGAAGTAGTGGATGTGGGGCCATCTTTATTCTCTTCTGGGTGTATCAGGAGGAGTTCTACTTGGTTTGTAGTTTTTATGCTGGCACCCTTGAAGTAGTCAGAGATTCCGTTCCTCCACTCACATAATGCATAGGTGTGGGGATTTACAGTATCTGTCTTTATGTCAATCACCCATGGCTTCCTGTCTGTGGACAATGCTCTCAAGACTGGAGTTAGCTGCTCCTCTACCCAGGCCTCTCTCTGGATTTCAACCACCAGGCCATTTCCGGGTAGGATGCCTTCATCCCTGCACCACCAGGCTACGGCAGCAGGGTCCATTTCTGTGCTGTAAGGGTTCTGTCTAGGGGGAAAGTTGATTGCAGAACCGTAGAATATCCCGGACGAGCCCCCACGTGTAGCACTACCCCCATAGGAGCTGCTGTTTGTTTGATTTGGGTCTACGTCCTGCCTATCAACCCCTGGAAGTGGCTCAAACCTTCCCTTAGCACAACTGATATGAATAAGGAGTGTGAGACCTATTGAGTATTAGGACACACAATCCTGCATACATCACACAATAACCTGTAAATGTTATTACCTTTGCTGGTCACTAGTCCTTCTAAGTGACAGAGATACTTCACACAAGTTATATGCTTAATCAAAGGTACCTTTACTCAGTATAAACGGGAAGGGTAAAGAATCACATTAATACACACAGTTGACTCTGCATGCGCATTGCAGAGTCAATAAACTAATAAGGATAGGTATCACTGAGATTAGGTAATAACAGGAAATAACATCAGCTATATATATGTACATGTATCTATATGTGTCTCTGCACGGCTAACTGGTTGCTCGCGAGCTCCCCCTTTGATGCAATACCTTGCACGTGTTCATTCCCTATAATAGGTAAGCAAGGCCTATCTGCGTCCCACTCAAAGTTCCTTTCTCCAATGAAGTCTTCGCTAGCCACCGTCGGTGCACAAGTTAAATTGTAATTCACAGGGTTTCAACAAGATGCTGTAATTATCCGCAATATACCTGAGTACTCGTGTGCCTGCCACCCACTAATGACGGATGCACCAATCTCTGATCACATAGTCTCCAGTGAGATACACTAGGCCGCAAACTGTGGCGTGATAGGTGAAGTGTGGCTGGCACTAACTAAATCACTTTCCTCTAAGGTAGTAGTCAATTCTGGGCAGGTGCCCTTCTCACCAAACAGGCCCGACTTTCAGATAGTCTCCTCTGGCTTGTCCCGGTCACTCGATCTCCACGCTTCTGCTTCAGCTGCAGTCTCCGGACTCCGTCACTAACAGCATATGGTGATGGACGACTCCGGTCTCTGCTGGGCAATCACAGGACGCTGTGGACGATCCTCTGCTGGAAATCACTCAGGCACTCCCGTAATTTAGGCCCAGGCTTCTGGCCTAATCCTTAGGAAGCAGGCCTCCGTGCCAACTTCCTGCTTGATTGAGAGCTGGATCCAGAGAGAGAGACGCTGGCCCCTCCCCTGGTTTAAGTAGTCTGCCCAGAATGCTTTGCGGTGTTGCAATGCACCCTGGGTAATGTAGTCTGTCTTTTACTAAAAGCAACAAAGTCTTTTCTCCTAGCTGATATCTGTCCCAAAGTGCATTACTTGCATTGTAACACTTATACCACCGGAGGGAGCCGGATTCCTTCTTTCATATGGACATCCTGCTACACTTGCTAAATGAAGCCTGTTTCTTAATCCTACCATGAATAGTGATGAGCCGAACACCCCCGGGTTCGGTTCGCACCAGAACCCGCGAACGGACCGAAAGTTCGCACGAACATTAGAACCCTATTAAATACAATGGATGCGAACGTTCGAATTCTAAAGTGCTAATTATAACGACTATTATCCATGTTATTGTCCTAAACAGAGTTTGGGAACCCGGGTTCTGCACCAGGGGACATGTATCAATGCAAAAAAGAAGTTTTAAAAACGGACGTTTTTCGGGAGCAGTCATTTTAATGATGCATAAAGTGAAAAAAAAAAGTCAAATATTCCTTTAAATATCGTACCTGGGGGGTGTCTAAAGTATACCTGCGAAGTGCCACGTGTTTCCCGTGTTTAGAACTGTCCCTGCACAAAATGACATTTCTAAAGGAAAAAAAAGCAATTTTAAACTGCTTGCGGCTTTAATGTAATGTCTGGTCCCGGTAATATGGATGAAAATCTTTAAGAAAAATGGCATAGCTACCCCATCACCCCCCCCCCACCCCAGCCCATTACCAGCCCCTTTGGGTCTTGTTTGGATATTAAGGGGAACCCCGCAACACAAAATAAAAAAGGCCCTATATACTCTGAACAGCAGTATACAGGCGGTGTAAACAAGACCGGTGTAAACAAGACAGGGACTGTAGGTTTGTTCTTAAGTAGAATCTGTTTGTAATTTTGAACACGTACATTGTTTAAGTGTAGCTCCAGCCAAAAAATCTATTTTTAAGCTTTTTGGAAAACATAGGGAAGGGTTATCACCCCTGTAACATTTGTTTTGCTGTCTGTGCCCCTGTTCAGAACATTTCACCTCACTTTGCATCCCAATGACAACTGTTTTTGAAATGTGGTGTTTTTATTGAAACAAGGATTGGTGATAAAGCATCAGTAGAGAGGAGACACCTTTCTCCCATATTAATTCTTACAGGAGAGAATTTTCCTTCCTAGGGGTAGATTTCCTCTCACTTCCTGTTGTCATCTTCCGTTTGCAAGTAGGAGTCGTTTGTAAGTTGGATGTTTGAAAGTAGGGACCTGCCGTATATACTCTGCAGAAATTGGCCCCTTAGGTGTTGGTGTTGGCACAACACTGTAAGCACTCACAGTTAGGCCTCTTTCACACGGGGCGGATCCGTGCAGATCCGCCCCGTGAAGCTCCGCTTGCTCAGCGGGGATCGCTCCGTTGATCCCCGCTGAGCCGACGGATGACTGGGCGGTCCCCGCACACTGTGCAGGGACCGCCCTGTCAGAGCGCCGCTCTCCCCTATGGGGAATCGGATGACGACGGACCGTAGAGTCCGTTGTCATCCGATCCGCTCCGCCGACGGAAGGAAAAATAGGGTTTTCCTCCGTCACACTTTGGCGGAGCGGAACGGAGCGGATGTCAGCGGACATGTCTCCGCTGACATCCGTGCCTCCATAGGGGTACATGGAGGATCCGTTTCAGGTCCGCCTAAAAAACTGACAGGCGGACCTGAACGGACCTCCGTGTGAAAGGGGCCTTACTCTTGGTGGGTGCTGGAACGCCCTGCTGTCAACTATTATATCAGGAATTGTAATAACGTATAATTGTTGAACAGTGGTAGTAAAAATTGGGCCTTTGATGGTGGTAATGGTGCCACAACACTGTAAGGCCTGACAGTTACTCTTGGTGGGCACAGCAATGGGCCCTGCTGTGAATTATTAGATCAATAATTATAATTGCATGCCCCTGTTGAACAGGGGCTGAAAAATTGGGCCTTTGGTGGTGGTGTTGACACAACAATGTAAGGCCTGACAGTTACTCTTGGTGGGCGCAGCAATGGGCCCTGCTGTGAATTATTAGATCAATAATTATAATTGCATGCCCCTGTTGAACAGGGGCTGAAAAATTGGGCCTTTGGTGGTGGTGGTGGTGGTGGTGGTGTTGACACAACACTGTAAGGCCTGACAGTTACTCTTGGTGGGCGCAGCAATGGGCCCTGCTGTGAATTATTAGATCAATAATTATAATTGCATGCCCCTGTTGAACAGGGGCTGAAAAATTGGGGCTTTGGTGGTGGTGGTGGTGGTGGTGTTGACACAACACTGTAAGGCCTGACAGTTACTCTTGGTGGGCGCAGCAATGGGCCCTGCTGTGAATTATTAGATCAATAATTATAATTGCATGCCCCTGTTGAACAGGGGCTGAAAAATTGGGCACTGGTGGCACAACACTGCAACCCCTCACAGATACTGTACTTGGAGCACAGCAATGAGCCCTGTTGCAAAGTATTGCATCAAAAATTGTAATTACACGCCCCTGTTAAACAGGGGCTGAAAAATTGGGCCTTAGCCACTGGTGGCACAACACTGCAACCCCTCACAGATACTGTACTTGGAGCACAGCAATGAGCCCTGTTGCAAAGTATTGCATCAAAAATTGTAATTACACGCCCCTGTTAAACAGGGGCTGAAAAATTGGGCCTTAGCCACTGGTGGCGGCACCCATAAACCAAAATGATCTTCCAAGCTATCATCATTAATCGGATCATTGAGGAGGAGGAGGAGGATAGCCAGTCAACATAACAGCACAGGCACTCAGCATCAGTCTTGAAGGGATGTGACATTTTAAAATCAATTAGTCTGTTATATCAGCATCAGGTGTGTGGTAGCTGGTGGTGATCCAAGACTGGTTCATCTTGATGAAAGTCAGTCGATCAACCAAGTCGGTGGACAGGCGCACCCTGTGATCCGTGACAAATCCTCCAGCAGCACTGAATGTGCGTTCTGAAAGAACGCTGGATGCAGGACAGGCCAGTAGCTCAATTGCATACTGTGCAAGCTCTGGCCAGTGATCCATCCTCAAGACCCAGTAAGCCAGAGGATTTTCGGTGGGGAAGGTGTCCAAGTCTGACCTTGCCCCTAGGTATTCCTGCACCATGTATATCAGACGCTGGCGATGGTTGCTGGAACCGATCATACTTTGGGGCTGCGGACTAAAGAATTGTCTGAACGCATCGGTCAGACGGCCACCTTCCCCACCGCTCCTTCTTTGACTGCCCGAAGCCTCAGCAACTCGTTGTCCAGGACCAGGAGTTTGTAACCTCCCAGTCTCTGGGAACGCGTTGCACAGACCTTTCTGCAAGGCCTCCCGGAGTTGTCTCATCCTCTGCTCCCTCTGCGACGGTAACATAAGGTCCGCAACCTTACCCTTGTACCGTGGATCAAGGAGAGTGGCCAGCCAGTAATGGTCCCTTTTCTTGATCCGAAGAATACGAGGATCCTTCTGCAGACTTTGCAGGATCAGGGAGGCCATGCAGCGTAGGTTAGCTGAGGCATTCAGTCCGGAGTCCTCTGGGTCACTAAGGACGACATGATCCGCAGCCACCTCCTCCCAGCCACGTACAAGTCCACTGGTTTCTTGGGACTGTAAATCATCCCTAAAAGACTGCTGCTGATGATGCTGAGTGCCAGCCTCCACCTCCATGCTGACACAATCCTCCTCCTCCTCCTCCTCCTCTTCCTGTGCGATGGGTGGGACAGAAGGAACACTGTCTGGGTAAAGGGGGCCTTGAGAGGCAAGGAAGTCCTCCTCTTCCTGCCTCTGTTCTGCCTCAAGTGCCCTGTCCATTATTCCACGCAGCGTGTGCTCCAACAGGTGGACAAGAGGTACAGTGTCACTGATGCATGCACTGTCACTGCTCACCATCCTCGTGGCCTCCTCAAATGGTGCCAGGACAGTGCATGCATCCCTGATCATGCCCCACTGGCGTGGTGAAAAAAACCTGAGCTCCCCTGACCCTGTCCTGGTGCCGTAGTCGCACAGGTACTCATTGATGGCCCTCTGCTGCGTGTGCAGCCGCTGCAGCATGGCCAACGTTGAGTTCCACCTGGTGGGCATGTCACATATAAGGCGGTTCTTGGGCAGGTTCAACTCCTTTTGCAGCTCAGCCAGGCGAGCACTGGCATTATAAGAACTGCGGAAATGCGCACAGACTTTCCTGGCCTGCCTCAGGACATCCTGTAAGCCTGGGTACCTGCCCAAGAACCGCTGCACCACCAGGTTAAGGACGTGAGCCACACAGGGCACATGGGTCAGTTGTCCCTGTCGGAGGGCGGAGAGGAGGTTGGTGCCATTGTCGCAAACCACTATTCCTGGCTTAAGCTGGCGTGGCGTAAACCACCTCTCGGCCTGCCCCTGCAGAGCAGACAGGACCTCTGCCCCAGTGTGGCTCCTGTCCCCCAAACACACCAGCGCAAGCACGGCATGGCATCTTTTTGCCTGCGTACTTGCGTAGCCCCTTGAACGCCTACGGAGCACTGCTGGTTCCGAGGACAAAGCACAGGAAGAGGCCATGGAGGAAGAAGAAGAGGAGGGGGTGGAGGAGAGAGGTGTGTCACAACCAGTAGTAGCATTTTGGAGGCGTGGCGGTGGAACAACCTCCAACACTACTGCACCTTGTCCTGCATCCTTCCCAGCTGCCAAAAGAGTGACCCAATGGGCCGTGAAAGAAAGCTAACGTCCCTGTCCATGCCTGCTGGACCATGAGTCAGCGGTAATATGCACCTTACCGCTGACCGCCCTGTCCAGCGAGGCCAAGACATTGGCTTCCACATGCCTGTAGAGAGCCGGAATCGCCTTCCGTGAGAAAAAGTGGCGTTTGGGAACCTGCCACTGAGGAACCGCACATTGCACAAACTCACGGAAGGGGGCAGAGTCTACCAACTGAAAAGGCAGCAGTTGAAGCGCTAGCAATTTAGCCAAGCTAGCATTCAACCGCTGGGCATGTGGATGGCTGGGAGTGAACTTCTTTCGACGGTCCAGCAGCTGGGGCAGGGAAATTTGCCTGCTAGAATCGGACGTCGGTGTACTGCTAGCAGAGTGGCCGCAAGTACTTAGCTGTGACACACTTAATTCTACACCTTCATTCCTCTCAGTGCAGGTTTCAGAGAGGACTGAAGGTATAGTGGGGTTGGAGATCCCAGCTGATGCGGTGCAAGGAGAGGTCCGCTTTGTTCTTTGGTGTGGGTCTTTAAGGTAGGCTTGCCAACGAGCTGCATGGCAGGTCAACATATGTCTGATCAAGCATGTGGTGCCCAAGCGGCTGATGTTTTGGCCACACGATATACGCTTGAGACATATGTTGCAAACAGCAGCTGTGCGATCTGATACACTCGCCTCAAAAAAGGCCCACACCAAAGAACTTTTTGAATGACGGGCAGAGGCAGCGCCCTGCACAGGCGGAGCTCTGCGGTGTGATTCCGTCGGTGTGCTGCCCATACGCTGGCCACCCAAGGGCATCCTGCCTCATTGGAGATGTGCCTCCTCCTCATCCTCCTCCTCCTCCTCTCTCCTATTAGGCACCCACGTGGAGTCAGTGACCTCATCATCCCCTCCCTCCTCATCACTGGAGCCAATCTGGCAGTATGCTGCAGCTGCTGGAGCATGACTGCCAGATTGGTGTCCTTCTTGAGCATCCCCTCTCTCTGCTCTCACGCTACTGCCTTCCTCTAGCTGGGTATCATCATCAGATCCTTCGAAACGCTGGGCATCCTCCTGGAGCATGTACCCAACACTGTGCTCAAACAGTTCGGGGGACTCCTCAGGAGGAGGACATGGTGGGTCTAGGGAAGGAGTGACTAATGATGACATTGATACCAGAAAAGAGGACGCTTTGGCAGCTGCTTTGCCAGTACCCTGAGCCTGGGTGAGAGAGGATGAGGAGGATGAGGTGGGCTTGGTCATCCACTCTACCAAGTCTTCGGCATGATGTGGCTCAACATGTCCAGCTGCCGAAAAGAAGGACAAGCGTGTCCCATGGCCATGTGCTGATGACAATGCACCGCGTCCACGACCAGCACTGTTGCCCCCAGACACAGAGCCTGCTTGCCCTCTTTTTTTGCCTCCTGACTGTCTGCCTCTCCTTGTTTGCCTTCCAGACATTTTAATGGATGGCCTGCAGGGAGATGGGAAAAACAGCAATAAGGGCTACCTTCAGGTGTATACTGTGCAGGAGGCTTAGCAACAATGACACTGACACTGTCCCCTGCCTATCCTTCTCTGTCCCTAAACACAAGGATTTGCAATATGCTTCAGCAAGATTGTTTTAGCACAGAATAGCACACTGACAGTTTCCCTCACTGTCCTTCTCTGTCCCTACAAACAAGGTTTAGCACAGAATAGCACACTGATAGTTTCCCCGAGTGTCCTTCTCTGTCCCTAAACTCAAGGATTTCAAATACGGTTCAGCAAGATTGGTTTAGCACAGAATAGCACACTGACACTTTCCCTCACTGTCCTTCTCTGTCCCTACAAACAAGGTTTAGCACAGAATAGCACACTGATAGTTTCCCTCACTGCCCTTCTCTGTCCCTACAAACAAGATTTAGCACAGAATAGCACACTGATAGTTTCCACGAGTGTCCTTCTCTGTCCCTAAACTCAAGGATTTCAAATATGGTTCAGCAAGATTGGTTTAGCACAGAATAGCACACTGACACTTTCCCTCACTGTCCTTCTCTGTCCCTACAAACAAGGTTTAGCACAGAATAGCACACTGATAGTTTCCCTCACTGCCCTTCTCTGTCCCTACAAACAAGATTTAGCACAGAATAGCACACTGATAGTTTCCACGAGTGTCCTTCTCTGTCCCTAAACTCAAGGATTTCAAATATGGTTCAGCAAGAT
The DNA here is from genome assembly GCA_029206835.1 of Rana muscosa. Taxonomy (NCBI): domain Eukaryota; kingdom Metazoa; phylum Chordata; class Amphibia; order Anura; family Ranidae; genus Rana; species Rana muscosa. Next base: position 188,558,731 of record CM055122.1, on the reverse strand, counting down.
TGGTTTAGCACAGAATAGCACACTGACACTTTCCCTCACTGTCCTTCTCTGTCCCTACAAACAAGGTTTAGCACAGAATAGCACACTGACAGTTTCCCCGAGTGTCCTTCTCTGTCCCTAAACTCAAGGATTTCAAATATGGTTCAGCAAGATTGGTTTAGCACAGAATAGCACACTGACAGTTTCCCTCACTGTCCTTCTCTGTCCCTACAAACAAGGTTTAGCACAGAATAGCACACTGATAGTTTCCCCGAGTGTCGGTTCAGCAAGATTGGTTTAGCACAGAATAGCCTCGACTCGAACACGAAGCTCATCCCTAACCATGAACACAACAGAACATGCAAAAAATGGGTATGCTTTGAATAGGAAAGCAAACGGCACATTTTTGTAATATGGTAATATCACAAGATATCATAAGCATAGTATGATTATTAAAGTGGATCTCCACATCCCCCCCCCCCGGTATTTAGTTTATTTTACCAGAAGGTGGTATCTGCAGATTTCAGATACTCACTTATTCTGCAGATCCAGCTTTGTCCTGCTGCGGTCCTCTCAGGCCCTGCCACAGCCTGTCCCACGCTGCCATGTTATTTCTGACATCATCAAGAGGTCCGTTGGCTATTCTGGCGGGCCTACCGATGACGTGCCCATCGGCCCGCCCCCTTCACCACTCCTGAATGAAAGGCTATGCCTCCAGGGATATGTGACGAGCATATCCTTGGAGGCACAGCGGGTAGTGTGCACATCGTTCGCCTAGACAAATGACGTACATGGGGAGGCAGGGCCAGACAGTTTTGCAAAAAAAATTTAAAATTAAACCACACAACAACAAAAAAACAGCTCTATACACGTGCAGGTAAGTTGTTTCAGAGGGTGAAAATCCACCCTCTAAAATCTCATGTAGGCTTTAAAGTTATTGTAAAGTTTTTTTTTTTTGCTTTAAAAATAACAAACATGTTATACTTACCTGCTCTGTTGCAGTGGATTTGCACAGAGCAGCCAAGATCCTCCTCTTCTCGGGTCCCTCTTCGGTGCTCCTGGCCCCTCTCTCCTGTTGAGTGCTCCCAAAGCAAGCAGCTTGCTATGGGGGCACCCCGAACCAAGTCACAGCTCCCTGTGTCCATTCAGACACGAGCCATGGCCCGGCCCCGCCCCCTTTCTTTCCTGATTGGCTGACTAATTTTAAGTGATAGCAGCGGGGGGCCAATGGCCCCACGCTGCGGTCTCAGACAATGAGGAGGGGTTTCCTGGGCAGCCAAGACACACTGGATAGAGAGGGTGCTCAGGTAAGTATTAGTTAGGGGGTCAGATTGGGGCTGCTACACACAGAAGGCTTTTTATCTTAATGCATTGAATGCATTAAGATGAAAAAAAAACTTCTGCCTTTACAATCCCTTTAACATGCTCCTTTCAAAACTTGTTTTCAATCTGTAGTTTTTATTAAAACAATACCTGGTGATCCAGCAATAAAGGTCTTTGTACCTCCTGTTATGGGTAACCAGGGCCGATCCCAGATAGGGTGCAGGGGGTGCAGTTCACCCAGGCGCCACCGAGGTGGGGGCGCTGAAGCATCGGAGTGCTCCCCTCTATTCTCCACCTCCTCTCCTTGTCCGTGCCGGTCGCCGCCGCAGATGTGTTTTTCAAACCTAAGCCCGGAGTCCCCCCCTCCCTCCTCCTGTCAGAGGAGGAGAGTGAAGCATCCGCCGGAGATCAGAGCGGCTGTCTCTGTGTGGAGAGAGACAAGCCGCGCAATGCTGTCGCTGAGGGGGCAGTCCGTGCCTTCTCCTCCTCTCTGTGTCTTAGCTCCGCCTGCTGCTGCTGCGATCTGTGCTTTTATGTATGTAATGTAGGGGGCCGGAGGGGGGTTTGTCCTGGGGGGAGTCTGTACTAATGGGGGGGTTTGTCCTGGGGAGTTTGTCTTGTAGGGGTCTGGACTAATGGGGGGGTTTGTCCTGGGGGGTCTGTATTAATAGAGGGGGGGTTTGTCCTGGGGGAGTCTGTACTAATGGGGGGGGTTTGTCCTGGGGGAGTCTGTACTAATGGGGGGTTGTCCTGGAGGGGTCTGTACTAATGGAGGTGGGGTTTGTCTTGGGGGGAGTCTGTACTAATGGGGGGTTGTCCTGGGGGGTCTGTACTAATGGAGAGGGGGGTTTGTCCTGGGGGGAGTCTGTACTAATGGAGAGGGGGGTTTGTCCTGGGGGGGTCTGTACTAATGGAGGCTGGGTTTGTCCTGGGGGGAGTCTGTACTAATGGGGGGGTTTGTCCTGGGGGGTCTGTACTAATGGAGAGGGGGGTTTGTCCTAGGGGGGGTCTGTACTAATGGGGGGAGTTTGTCCTGGGGGGAGTCTGTACTAATGGGGGGTTGTCCTTGAGGGGTCTGTACTAATGGAGGGGGGGTTTGTCCTGGGGGGAGTCTTTACTAATGGGGGGGTTGTCCTGTAGGGGTCTGGGCTAATGGGGGGGTTTGTCCTGGGGGGTCTGTATTAATGGAAGGGGGGGTTTTTCCTGGGGGAGTCTGTACTAATGGAGGGGGGTTGTCCTGGAGAGGTCTGTACTAATGGAGGCGGGGTTTGTCCTGGGGAGTTTCTGTACTAATGGGGGGGTTGTCCTGGAGGGGTCTGTACTAAAGTTGGGGGGTGGTTTGTCCTGGGGCAGTCTGTACTAATGGAGGGGTGGGTTTGTCCTGGGGGGAGTCTGTATTAATAGAGGGGGGATTTGTCCTGGGGGGAGTCTGTACTATGGGGGGTTGTCCTGAAGGGAGTCTGTACTATGGGGGGTTGTCCTGGAGGGATCTGTACTAATGGAGGGGGGGTTTGTCCTGGGGGGAGTCTTTACTAATGGGAGGGTTTGTCCTGGGGGTCTGTGCTAATGGGGGGGGTTTGTCCTGGGGAGTCTGTACTAATGGAGAGGGATTGGTTTGTCCTGGGGGGGTCTGTACTAATGGAGGGGGGTTGTCCTGGGGGGTCTGTACTACTGGAGCGGGGACTGTACTAATGGAGGGGGTGGTCTGTACTAATGGAGGGGGTCTGTACTAATGCAGGGGGTGGTTTGTCCTGGGGTCTGTACAAATGGAGGGGGTCTGTACTAATGGAGGGGAGTGGTTTGTCCTGGGGGAGTCTGTACTAATGGAGGGGATGTTTTTTCCTGAGGGGGGTCTGTACTAATGGAGGGGGGTAGTTTGTCCTGGGGTCTGTACTAATGGAGGGAGTGGTTTGTCCTGAGGGGGTCTGTACTAATGGAGGGGGGATGGTTTGTCCTGAGGGGGGTCTGTACTAATGGAGGGGGGTCTGTACTATTTGAGGGGGGATGGTTTGTCCTGGGGGGTCTGTACTAATGGAGGGGGTGGTTTTTCCTGAGGGGGGGTCTGTACTAATGTAGGGGGGTCTGTACTAAAGGAGGGGGGTGGTTTGTCCTGGGGGATCTGTACTAATGGAGGGGGTGGTTTGTCCTGGGGGCCTGTACTGAGGGAGGGGTTTATACTTAGTGGGGAGTCTGCACTGACGGAGGGGGTCTATACTTAGTGGAGTGGGTCTGTACTGAGGGGCGACTATAGGTGGTGGAAGGGGGGTGACACCATGTTTTACCACACCGGGTGACACCAACCCTAGTGACGCCACTGCAGCTGCGGGCACTTCTTTCCCCCCTCCCTCTCCTCCTCCCACTCCCTCTCCTCCTCGCACGCAATGCTGTACTAGTGAGTAGCGCTTGCCAGCACAGCCGCCCACTATATTTCTTCCCCCCACCTTCATATCGGCCAGGGAAGAAATAGAATAGAAAAAGGAGCAGAGAAGAGGATTGCCGGACATGTAGTTCGAGGACTGGCAGCCCCACTGTAACAAAGAAACTGCAGCCCACAAAGCATGCCCAGCTGAATGGGAGAGAGAGAGAGAGCCAGGAGCCCAGGAAAGCTTTTAGGGAAGTGCACCCAGGACTCCAGAGGGAGTGGACAGTGCTGAGAGAACACCATCAGAGAGAGAACCCCGCTGCCCTGCGCCACCAGAGTGAAAGCCACACAGCCTGGCGCCATCCCTGGTGGAAAAAAATTGCCAGAATACAGACCTGGGCTCTACCCAGCGGAGTCGCCATGGGCAATTCAGAGTGAGCTGACTCCTCATCAGAGGAACCGTTGTTGCTTTATCGCTGAGTCAGGTGAGAGGGCCGATCGGCCATTATCTACTAGCGTCCATAGGAACTGCAGTCTCTGACCATCTCCTGTATTATATCTGCAGTCTCTGACCGTCTCCTGTATTATATCTCCAGTCTCTGACCATCTCCTGTAGTATGTCTGCAGTCTCTGACCATCTCCTGTAATATGTCTGCACTCTCTGACCGTATCCTGTAATATGTCTGCACTCTCTGACCATCTCCTGTACTATGATTGCAGTCTCTGACCGTCTCTTGTATCATGTCTGCAGTCTCTGACCATCTTTTGTATTACATCTGCAGTCTCTGACCGTCTCCTGTATTATATCTCCAGTCTCTGACCGTCTCCTGTAGTATGTCTGCAGTCTCTGACCATCTCCTGTAATATGTCTGCACTCTCTGACCGTATCCTTTAATATGTCTACACTCTCTGACTGTCTCCTGTAATATGTCTGCACTCTCTGACCATCTCTTGCACTATGATTGCAGTCTCTGACCGTCTCTTGTATCATGTCTACAGTCTCTGAGCATCTCCTGTAGTATGTCTTGGGGCACTCTCTAACAGAAGCCCTCTCTGTGTTCATCAGAGAGACTCCCCTCCAGGTCTCATTAGTGTACACTCTTCCAGTATTTTCTTTATTGTTAAAAGATCATGGGAGGATCCTAGGGTAACAAAGACTTCTTAGGGGAGCATCTCTGTGTTTGAGTCGTTGCCCTAGAAACATTTGTAAAGGGGAGGAGTTGGTAAGATGGTGACCACGCCCATGTGGGGGCGCCAGAAATATTTCTGCACCCAGGTGTCTGTGACCCTAGGATCGGCCCTGTGGGTAACAACCATCTCTGAATTATGCTCCTGAAATGGCAACCTGTCACTTCCTGGTTGATTCTCCAAGCAGCAATGCTGACACACATTGCACAGGCATGGTCTTCTCTTGGAATTATCAGGAAGCAATGAGGTACAGGCAATGCTAAATCAAGTGCATGTAGGAAAACAGAAGGGAGAAATACAGCAGCACTTATGTGCAAAAACAAAAAAAACTTTGATTATTTATGATATACGATGCTTTAGCAAACTAAATGTCATCCAAAGTAAATATATACAAAGTCCCCAGCACTGCTCCCAAGCTTCATCTGTGGCTAAACCAACCATGGGCACTCAACCTTAATGGGGATCATCTCTCCCCCACAGTACTACATCATACATGAAAAGGACAGCATGCACCCTTGCTGTCTACTCTTGCAGTTAGGAATTAAATCTACTTTAAATTGGCATGTTACATTTGTGCTCATAAGTTTACATACCCTGGCAGAATTTATGATTACTTGGCCTTTTTTCAGAGAATATGAATGATAACACAAAAACATTTCTTTCACTCATGGTTAGTGTTTGGCTGAAGCCATTTATTATCAATCAACTGTGTTTCCTCTTTTTACATCATAATGGCAACAGAAACTACCCAAATGACCCTGATCAAAAGTTTACATACCCCAGTTCTTAATACCGTGTATTGCCCCCTTTAACATCAATGACAGCTTGAAGCATTTTGTGGTATTTGTGGATGAGGCTCTTTATCTTCTCAGATGGTAAAGCTGCCCATTCCTCTAGGCAAAAAGCCTCCAGTTCCTGTAAATTCTTGGGCCGTATTGCATGAACTGCACGTTTGAGATCTCCCCAGAGTGGCTCAATGAGCCCTCCTTTTCCTTCTGTATTGAACTGTATTGAACTGTATTGTAATTGTACCGTATCACTTTTTATTGTAAAGCATTGCGTAAACTGTTGGCGCTATATAAATCCTGTATTTTAACTCTGGCTGACTCACCTATCCTTGGCTGACTCTCCCAATTCCTGTATTATAATAATAATTAAAAATGTGCCTGAAATTTGCATTCCAAGCATTGCACCTAAAAATCTGCAGATGGGAACAAGGCCTGATTCTAGATTTTCCAAGGAGATAATTTTTGTTTTTTACATAAGATCTTTCAGCCCTTAGATAACACCTGAATGCTCAAACAAGATTGGATATTTGTAGGTAATGTTACAAAAATCGAACAATGTTTGATAAAGAAACGGGCAGACTTACACCCCATGACACTCCACCAAATCCCTGGCCAATGTGCCATTCTTACTGGGCACAGGGCTTGACTATCCCTCTACCAGAACAATTGTATTCGAATGGCAAAGCGTCAGTCAGCCAACCAATGTAAACAACAGAGGATTGTGGGTTCCCCTGTTGTGTATGTCTAGCAAGGTGGTACCATTGCAAGCATCGCTAAGGACTGCAATCTGTGCTGTGAATATAAGTCTGGCTCTCTTTAGTGTTTGTTTCATGCTAATTAGTTACAACTTGTTTGGTTCAGTTATCGAGAGACAAAGACTCCATTACAGTAAGTAGCACCGAGACCACAAGGCCACTGTGCTACCAGAGGGGAGTGCGCCGCGCAAAGCCTGATGGGAGGACCTTTTTAAGACAAGCGCACCATATAGCGCGCTCTCTCTGGACGCCATCTTCAAGCCGGCAGGAGGTCTGTGTTGAGGCCTGCTGTGAGTGTAACTAGGCCTAAGAAGCCTGGGCCTACGGAGACCAAGAGCGGATCGCCTAGCCAAAGAAGGATCCCTGTGGACAGTCTCGCTGATCAGCCGGAGGAGGATCGGTCTACAGCTCACAGCATCCAGAGCCTTTTATCCATCGTTATCCAGAGAACGGCCGAGTGAAGGACCAGGGGCATCGTGACACCGAGAGACGGACCATTGAATGAGGGCTCCGGACTGAGAGGAAAAGCAGCAGGACAAGGCCTCATCTGGTGAGCGGGCACTTGCCCATCAATTTAGTTAACTGACTGCCAGGAGTGTGACTCTCACAAGCTTCACTTGTATTTTCTGGCGTTTGCATCTCCACACGTAGGAACTCAACGCCTTGGGGAAACTAGTACCCCTTGTACTGTTAGTCCGTGTGCCTCAATCAGCAGTTTCTTTCTTCACCCTATCTTTTGGATTACAAATCTTTAAGTGCACCAACGTGGCTAGCTGAAGATTACCTGACTCTTAAAGGGATAATCATCTGCTTTTCTACCTTTGCAAGTGGTTGCTATAGGACACGCACCAATTGAACTGTCCACTAGGGGGAGCCATAGAGATGTGATTCCGCATATTAGTGATAGCTGTTTGTATCAACTTGTGTTTTCTGCCGTTTGTGTGAGACTTGGTGGAGAGGTGCCCCAGTGTTGATATTACTGCACTGGGAGATTCCTACACCATACCCTCGCTCAGGTCTGGCCCTCAGGTTACGTTATTAGGGTCGGATTTCAGAGGTATTTTGAACCAGTTGTATTTCATTCATTGATTTATACAGAGAGCTGTATGTATTGAATGCCTATTGTATAACCATTATTTAATTCCTTTACTAAGTAAACATATCACCATTGGTTAACCACTTAAGCCCCGGACCATTTTGGCTGGTTAAGGACCAGGCCACTTTTTGCGATTCGGCACTGCGTCGCTTTAACTGACAATTGCGTGGTCATGCGACGTGGCTCCCAAACAAAATTGATGTCCTTTTTTTTCCCACAAATAGAGCTTTCTTTTGGTGGTATTTGATCACCTCTGCGGTTTTTATTTTTTGCACTATAAACAAAAATTGAGCGACAATTTAAAAAAAAAATCAATATTTTTAACTTTTTGCTAGAATAAATATCCCCCAAAAATATATAAAACAACATTTTTTTTCCTCAGTTTAGGCCGATATGTATTCTTCTACATATTTTTGGTAAAAAAAATCGCAATAAGCGTTTATTGATTGGTTTGCGCGAAAGTTATAGTGTCTACAAAATAGGGGATAGTTTTATGGCATTTGTATTAATAATTTCATTAATAACTAGTTATGGCGGCGATATGCGATTTTTATTGTGACTGCGAGATTATGGTGGACACATTGGAAACTTTTGACACTTTGGGGCCATTGTAATTTTTACAGCGAAAAGTGCTATAAAAATGCACTGATTACTGTGAAAATTACACTGCCAGTGAAGGGGTTAACCTGTAGGGGGCTCTGAAGGGGTTAAGTGTTTTCTAGGGAGTGATTACTACTGTTAGGGGGCGTGGCTTGTCGTGTGACGTCACTGATCGTCGTTCCCTATGACAGGGAACAGACGATCAGTGGCAGTCACACTAGGAAGAACGGGGATAGGTTTGTTTACACTTACCTCTCCCCGTTCTTCAGCTCTGTGACCCGATCGCGGGACACCGGCGGTGATCGGGTCTGTGGGTCCCGCGGGCGCGGTCACGGAGCACAGGACCAGGTCGCAAGCTGGGCTCCTAAAGGCGACGTACAGGTACATGTTTGTTTTTCAGCCGTGCCATTCTGCCGACATATATCGGCGTGAAGGGGTCCTTAAGCGGTTAAGATACAATTTGTGTGGAACTCTGTCTTTGCAGCTGAGTGGCAGGTGAACAACGCCAAGGTAACAACCCTTTTATTGTCTTTATTGTTGTGTGTGTATCATTGAGGTCCCTCACAGCAAATTGGGGTCCTCAATCAGATTATTGTCCATTTGTGCCAGAGGGGATCGAGCCAAATTCTGGGGGTTGACAGGCAGAGTGCAGGCCCAAATCTAAACCAGCAGCTCCTACGGGGGTAGAGCTAAACATGAATGAATTGTGGTGGGTAATGTACAGTTGGATCAGGATCAGATGGGGAAGCTTTAGTTCAAATTACAAACCTCTTTTAAAATATGTTTAAAGCCAAATTTTGTTTTCAGTTTTGGATAGAACAGTGAATGATTAAATCCTTGTCAAGCTTTCTTTTTTTCGGATATCTATGTCCCATTGGCAATTTGTTCCATTTCCGTCTCAAAGCAAAGTGTGAAAGGATGAGAGCACGACAAGTTAGCGCAGGTCCTGTAAAAAGTTTATTAATCTTGGTAAAAGGCCAGTTGGAGATTATAATGAAATCTTCATAGTTTGTGTTGCTTAAACTTGTGTGTCCAGTACAAGTCAGTTTTAAAGCCCTGATGAAGCCCCCAAACGCAATGGCTTTGTTTTCTGACCTTTTATCAAGATAATTAAACTTTTGTTGTGCTCTCATACCTTTAAAATTTGTTTAGACATTTCCAGGGACCCTTAGGCCCCTTTCACACTTGTGTGACTTTTCCTGCGACTTTGGACGACAGAGTCGCATGACAAATTGTACCCCATGATTCCCAATGATAGCCCTTCATGTCTGTGCAAATTCAAGTCGCACTCGACTTCAAAGTAGTCCCTGTACTACTTTGGTCTGACTTGGATGCGAGTTGAGGTCCATAGACCTCAAGTTTGCACAGGCGGCAGAATCGCGGCAAAATTGCAGTCACAAAATTGCGGTAAAATCGCACGACTTTCAAGTTGCGGCAGTGTGAAAGGGGCCTTAGGGATTCTCTGCATAACAAAGAGCTACTCTCTTAAGCTGGAGATCAAACGTGCTTTGCCCATTTGGAGTCAGCAATCCTAACATTCCTTTTGGAAATAATCTTTTTCTCAGAGGAGGTGAGAAGAAAGCCTTGCCTTCTTAACCCTAGTACACACGGGCCGAATATTCAGAAGCTTCTGTCGAAGGGGCATGACCGAAAAGGTCTGGTGATTGGCTCCCGATCAGCGCTCTCAGCCAATGGCTTGAGCGCTGACCCGATAGTTCTGGGGGGGGGCGTCCTCCTGTCAGAGCACAATAGCTTAGCAGGGCAGATTGCTGTACTAACATTGAAATATTAGTACAGCGGCTCCTCTTGAGCTCTTGAGTTTTATTTTCATGTAGCCCGCTGGGTTGAACGAAAAAAAAAAATACTAGTGTGTACCATGCTTTAGGGCTAGTTGACACTATTGTTTTGGGCATGGTAAAACCACAAGGTTCAGTTGTATTTTTACCACCCTCAACTGCTCTCCCTTTAGATGAAAAAAGCAGCTAATCGCTCCCACTGCTATCAATCTGCCTAGTGAGAAGGGCAGAGCCAAGGGAGCCGCTGCTCTCGTGCACATTGCTGGATCAGGATCTGGCTCAGGTAAGTACAAGGGGGGATCATGCACCACAGAAGGTTTTTACTTTATTTTAAATATAAATACACAAACTAATAAAGATATTTTTTTCAATTTAACATATAATTTATTTTTGTGATTTATTAACTCAGACTACATCATTTGAAACGAATGCAGATAAAAGAGAATAAAGGTAAATTATCGCTGTGACCAATTGTATAAATTTGTATTTTTTGTGAAAAAAAAACAACAAAACAAGCCATATTTTTCAATTTCCAATCAGCAAGGAGAGACAGCTTGTCTCCAGTAGTTCTCTCTGAGCCTTATCTTCAGTGTCCAAGCTCTGGCGTCAGATGTTGGTTTTTAATTCCACTCCCTAATGGCTACTACATCTCTCTAATATAAGATCAGCTGAATGTTTAGCTGAACTGGAGAACAGCTGCTATATTAATTATTACTGATGCAGTTTACAGTAGATCTATTACTGCTGATTGTGCTGAAAACACAGGAGATGATTTGAATTCTCCAGTGTATTGATGAGAGAAGTCAGAAAAAAAGACACTTCAGTCTTGGTTTCCATTTATTAGCCTTTTTATAGAACCTTTTTTAATATGGTCATTCCCTCCAAAAGTGAACTTTAAATATTTAGATCCAATGGGATTTTATTTTCTAACCCTGATGTTTGGGCTTGTCTGCCTACCCTGGGGTGTTTTTACAACTCCTGCTACATTCTCTGCAGTACAGAAGAAATGTATTGAGGAAAATGGAGTCCCCTCATAATGGACCTGGTGGGTGGACAAGCCTTGGAACTGAAGTGTAGAGATCTTGCCAGTAGAATCCTCAAGAGATCTAGTAGGTGGTCTAATTCTTCAGCATCTATCAAAACTAGAATATCAAAACTTTCTCTGATACCTTTGAGTAAACTGAATGTAACTTTCATAATTTTTTATTTTAAGTTTTCTGCAACAGCAGCAAAATGTGTCTGTAATATTTGTGTAGCGCTACCCCTGCAGGAACTACTTGGTAAATTGGGTTCTCTGTTCTTTGTTTGAACTCAGTGAACAACCTCAGCTTCTTTGACATACCAGGTTAATCAAAAAGGATATTGCACCACTATTACTAGCACAAGTATAAATATCCTGCACATACTACTTTTCAGTATCAGGATGCAAACACCAGACTGGTTGGGAATAAAGAAATGGATTAAATTGTAATGGACTAAAGTAGATTGCAATATGTACATATGGGAACAAGTAGAGTATAAGACAAACACAATTCTCTAGACCAGGGGTCTCCAAACTTTCGAAACAAAGGGTCAGTTTACGGTCCTTCAAATTTGATGGGGGACGGACAATGGCCAGTGGGGGTAAAAAAAATCTGATTTCAATGGGAGGAATCAAGCTCCATCATTGGTGTCAATGGGAGAAATAGTGCGACGTCATTGGTATCAGTGGGAGGAATAGTGCCCTATCATTGGTATCACTGGGAGGAATATTACCCCATCATTGGTATCAGTGGGAAGAAGTGTGCCACATTATTGGTATAAGTGGGAGGAATAGTGCCCTATCATTGGTACATAGGAATCAGTGGGAGGAATGGCGCCCCCATCATTGGTATGAGTGGGAGGAAGTGTGCCACATCATTGGTATCAGTGGGAGGAATAGTACCCTATCCTTGGTATCACTGAGAGGAATAATGCCACATTATTGGTGTCAGTGGGAAGAATCTAGCTCCATCATTGGTGTCAGTGGGAGAAATAGTGCCACATCATTGGTATCACTGGGAGGAATAGTGCCCCATCATTGGTATCAGTGGGAGGAAAAGTGCCCCATCATTGGTGTCAGTGGAGGAAATAGTGCCCCATCATTGGTGTCAGTGGGAGGAATAGTGCCACATCATTAGTATCAGTAGGAGGAATAGTGGCCCATCATTGGTGTCAGTGGAGGCAATAGTGCCCCATCATTTGTGTCAGTGGGAGGAATAGTGCTCCATAGTAGTTTAGAATAAGGATCTATATGGTTAGAATAATCTATATATGGTAATCTGCAAATCATATATGAATTACTATGCTAATCCTTACTGTAGAGGCACCCCTTTCTATAGGCAGCAAGTGAAGTCCTTGTAAAGCAGATATCTGAAGAGACAGTCCTTTGCCCTAGTTCTTCAGCCAGCTAACATTCTTTACGATGGTGCACATAAGTACAGTTCCAATAAAGTCTGCATGCAGTGGTAAAGGCTGCTGGACAAATGTCCAGTCCCTATGAGCCCAATCTCTGCTAGCAGCAATAGTTCAAGGGCAGCAATGCCCTATCACCAGTCCCAGCAATACAGTAACTTTGGTCCCGCTGTTTATGTCAGCTCACTTCTGGATCTGCCTCAAAAGAAACCAGTCCTCAGCACACATCTTAACAGCCCTACAGTTTCTGTCATAGGCTGCAGGATTATAGCAGGTTAGTGTGCACTCAGGGATAGCGATATGCACACTCTGATCCCCTCACAGCAAGAGGAAGCTCTTTTTCTCTAAAGTCCATGAGTAAAACTGTTCTGTTCCCCTCCTGTTAAGAGTTTATATCTGGGAGTTGCAGTCCATCACTCTATCTACTCTTAAGATCCTCCTCTCACACAACATTCCCCAACATTCAGTGTGACCTGCATCAATGTCTCTCAAGTCCTTTATGCCCACCAGCTCCCTCGGCTGGATGGATGCTGAATGGCACTGAAAGCCAGCATAAGAGTCTTGTATGGGCACACAAAGCAGCTGCAGCATAGTATCCTTATAGTGGATCTTTCTCTAGCCAAGCACCTGATTACAATTACTACTTTTTTCCAAGTCTGTTTAAATGTTTCTCAACTGTTTTTCAAAAATGTATCAGTTTTTGTCTACACCTTCAGATGACATTTCTTGTCTTTTGAAATTGCTGGCTTAGGCTTCATGTACACTGCTGCTGGTAAATGGAAGATTAGGAGCAGTTGGGCATTTTTTTCAGCTGCCCCTGAACTCTCCTCTATGTTATCTTATCAGTACATGTACACAGGGTCGTTTATAGTAGTTTCTAGGCAGTTGAGTTTAGAAGGATTTTTTGTAAAGCAAAAAAAAATGCGTTCAGGGCGGATGTTTACAGGCATTTGAAACGCCAAATGCCTGTAACAGCTTGTAAATGCTTTTAAACATGGTATCTCGTGTTTAGCCACATTTTGTTTACAGGCATTTTTAAAAGAGATACATTTTTGACTATATGCAAAAAAAAAAGCTTCTAAACGCAAACGCAGCTAATCGCGACTAAATGAGGCATGTAAAAGCGTCAAAACAGACTTTTTTTTGTAAACGCCAGTTACTATCTGTCAAGTTAAATCATTCATGTCCCATGTACATTAAGCCTTATAGATCTGATTGGAAAACCTCCTTCAGGCTGGGTTCACACTAGAGTAAATTTTCCAGTTTCCCCACATCCAATTTGCATTATTAAAGACTGTGGCCTACTTTCAATGGAGCCGTTTCACACATCTCCGGGACGGCTGCGGAGCAGTTTGCAGAAGAGTCCTGTGCGTCTTCCCGTCCATTTCAGGTCCGAATCCAGCCAAAAATTTGGGCCTGATTTGTCCCTTAAACGGAGAACAGGAACGCATCGGAACCCTGCTGTGAGCCGCTCCGCACAGCAGTGTGAACCCAGCCTTAGGGTAGATTGAGACGTACGTCCCAATCTACATCTCATCCGAAAAGCGTTCCACACTCTGGCTTTTCAGATGCGATTGACAGGTGGTAAAGAGTCGATGTGATGCCTCCTCACTGCCTGTTTTAACCTTATTCTTGCCAAGAAGCATTCTGCCAACTGCATGCATAGCATGAGGCGCCTCCCCGTTCACTTGAGCAGGTCTCATTCAGTGGGCTTGCTGCCCACTGATCACGATATGTTGAGTGATGTTTGCCATGGACTTGAAGTATCGCGACTGTGACATTAAAACACCCCCATCCACTGCCTACTGTGGCCTTAGGGGGAAGGGGGGTCAAAACATGGCTCAACCATGCAGCAGATATACTGGAAAATCCAGTAAAAAAGTTTAAAAGTACCTAAAATAAGCATCATAGCTATAAAGTCACAATCTGCATATCAAGTGCAACCTGTCAATACAATGCAAAGTATCTAAGTACATATTATAGAATCAGTCCATAGATCTTCATGATTTCAAATGTGTCCCTCCAACTCCACTCCATTATAGACAAAATTCACCCACTAAATGAACTGCCTGAAAAGGTAGGTTGACAGCTATTATGTATCCCAGATTCGATCACCCTGCCAGCAGAATATCTATGCACAGTATCCCTGTCTTTCACATCATTCTATGGCTCTAAGATACTACAGACTCCACAACCTGTGAAAGGGTGTACAAAATGTTCTCAAGTAAACAGAGCAGAGGGGGGCCTCTTGTAGCATAACACCACTGTACAGTGCGGCAAAAAAGTATTTAGTCAGCCACCAATTGTGCAAGTTCTCCCACTTAAAAAGATGAGAGAGGCCTGTAATTGTCATCATAGGTATACCTCAACTATGATGCCACGTACACACGATCGTGATTCACGGCGGTGAAAACACCGCCGTGAATCACGACAGGATTCTCTTGGCGAGAAAAATGACCGTGTGTAGGCTCCGCGGCAGTGTTTCCCTATGGGAAAACTGCCGTTGAAAAAAATGACAGGAATCACGACGAGAAAAATTAGAGCATGTTCTAATTTTTCTCGTCGTGATTAATGCCATTTTCCCATCTGGAAAAATGACAAAAAGCCCACAGACGATCGTTTTTCTCGTCCAAAGGAAAAAAAAATATTTTTCCCGACGGGAAAAATGATCGTGTGTACGCGGCATGAGAGACAAAATGTGGAAACAAATCCAGACAATCACATTGTCTGATTTGGAAAGAATTTTTTTTTTTGCAAATTATGGTGGAAAATAAGTATTTGGTCACCTACAAACAAGCAAGATTTCTGGCTCTCACAGACCTGTATCGTCTTCTTTAAGAGGCTCCTCTGTCCTCCATTCATTACCTGTATTAATGGCACCTGTTTGAACTTGTTATCAGTATAAAAGACACCTGTCCACAACCTCAAACAGTCACACTCCAAACTCCACTATGGTGAAGACCAAAGAGCTGTCGAAGGACACCAGAAACAAAATTGTAGACCTGCCTCAGGCTGGGAAGACTGAATCTGCAATAGGCAAGCAGCTTGGTGTGAAGAAATCAACTGTGGGAGCAATAATTAGAAAATGGAAGACATACAAGACCACTGATAATTTCCCTCGATCTGGGGCTCCACGCAAGATCTCACCCCGTGGGGTCAAAATGATCACAAGAATACTTTTTTGCCCCACTGTATTTATTTGAAATTAAAAACCAAACTAACACAGGGTTGTGTGTACTCACACATTTAAACAGAGTTTTATACAATCAGAAGCTGCACTTCCTGGATCCCACCACACATGAGGTCATCACTATCGCCTTTGCCTGATGTGTTTTGTCACTCAGACTTCATCAGGGTGGATGGCCTAAAGCGGTATTAAACCCCAAAGCAATCATTCATTATATTGCAGCTTACCAATTCTTAGATGTGATGGCTGCATTCGTTTTCTTCTTAGGCTTTTTTCCTTCATTTTCACCTTGTGATTCAACCAGTAAGTCTGTTGTTTTTCAACATAACAAGCTCTCCGGCAAATGTAGTGCTGAGACAAACCATTTGAGAGTGTCATGAGGTGCTTACAATAATTGGCTTTAATTTATTTATACTTTATTTATACTATATTTAAGCATTAAGCTAAAAAAAAACTTTTGCCTTTAGAACCACTTTAAGCTGTTGGTGGCCATTGCATTTTCATAGGATCTTAATTTTTTTTTAACTGTATTAAACTTGTATTCTAGTTTTTCTCTTAGTAGGCAAAAAAAAAAAAACGTTTCCTATTAAAGTATACATTCATGGTATTAAAATTAAATAAAAAATGTAGAACATTTATAAATAAACAAGTAAATATATAAATAAAACAAATGTAGAATTCAATCCAGACATGCTTCATAATATATTTAAAATATTATATTAAGAATGCAAACTGTTTACAGATTCTTGCATACAAATCCCATGCAGTGAATACAATCATATTGCCATGTAACAAGTAATAATACAGACAGGTTAATAAAACCTAAATCTTTGATCTGCGCAGTTAAACATTTTTTTAACTTCAGAAACGCGGCAAGTTCCAAATCTGCCAGAGGTGACTTTCTGTCTTCAGGGCATTTCTGCACTTCCTAAATTTCTTCTAAATGGGGATCCTGGGATTCCAAATAAACATGTCCAAGGCTAATAAAATGGTTTTCCAGTGATGTAGAAATGTAAATTGTTATTTAAAGCACATAAAAGCCTTGGAAAGTTTTTTTGAAAAACTCTGAGGAAACAAAAATATATGATTACAGGTTTGCTTATCGCTGTAACTGAAATGACACAGGAAAATAATCCATCAAGTCGTATTTTAACTCTTTAAAAATTTGATCTACGATATCTAACTTTTACTTCATGCAGTTGTTCCCAGAATTCTCCCTACCAGGAACTTTGTCTTAGAAGCTTGTCAGTGTACCACATTTTATAGCCTACTGCAGTTTGCAAATCATAAGGACCAACTTAAGCAGTTTGCAGAAACTACAGCTCTGTTAGTTGGAAACCTGAGTGGGTTGAAGTGGGGCTCCCTGTGGAGTTCACTTGGCA
The DNA here is from genome assembly GCA_029206835.1 of Rana muscosa. Classification (NCBI taxonomy): domain Eukaryota; kingdom Metazoa; phylum Chordata; class Amphibia; order Anura; family Ranidae; genus Rana; species Rana muscosa. The sequence goes on along the minus strand of CM055122.1, from coordinate 188,541,842 downwards.
GAGTTGAAACGCCTGGCTCAGCCCAATATTAAATGTGAGTCATCAGTTTACTCACACAGCAGGACGACACTTTGTACTTCTTATTGTGAGCAGCTCAGCAGAATGCAGAGATGGCCTTCACAATTAAAGAAAATGTTAAATAGATGTTTTAGCTCATTATTACATTGTTTGATTTTTAAAGTTTAGCTATGAAAAGCAGAGCCAGGGCTGGATTATGATGATACAAAAAGTGAACAGAACGTTCTATTCCTAACCTAGTTTACGAATGGTTTTCTTCTTGAGGGCATTATTTTGCAAGATGCATTACAATAACCATTATCTGGTTTGAAAAAAAAATCTTAAAGGCATAATCCACACTTTTGGGAAGCTTAAAGAGATCTTCACTCAAGACTATAGATGGGCACGGGTGGCTTGAATTTCATTCTCCTTATGTCTTTTAAAGACTTTGGTAATGAAATTAACCTGCAGAAGTTTGTTGTTATGTCTGTCTCACAAGGCCACAAAGAGGGTGTTAGGCCGGCCATAGGTGGTTCGAATCTTGGCCCATTCAGTAGGAACGGGCCGAGATTCAAACCATGTATGGGCAGGCTGAATGTACCCATGTCAATTGAGCGATCAACTTGGGTAGATCCAGGCTGTTGGATTTTACATGCATTATTTTATTCACTAGCTTCGCCCAACGGGAATGGCTTCCCCTTCCCCCTCCTGCCGGGAGAACAAAATAAGTCTGCGGGATGGATTCCAGGACTGTGTTGGTGGGGGACTTCAGCAATTTTCTTTCCTGCAACCCATGGTTGCAAAAAAGAAATTGGCTCCATCTATGACTGGCCTGAATATTTTTGCAGCTGGGTTTTCCAATTAACTGCTCTATTGTTTATCTACATTATGAAGAAACCTCTGGGGGAGCGTAACACCATCATTTGGCTTTGTAATGGCCTCTGCAGCTGGATGGATTCTGCAGAATTTATCTCACCACTGGAGCCCCTGAGAGATATAGGAAGCCAGGAAAGGATTGAGTTTGCCAGTGGCCTATAAAAATTGATAAATGTGCTTTGGGTTGAGTTGGCCTTTAATGGAAATGTGTATTTTCTTTATGTACATGTAAATGTACTGTAAATGACATGAGCCTCATGTAAATAATTTTATCACTTTGTATCATGGTTTAAAAAACTTTGATTCTCTGTATAGATTGTAAATATATACTGTATGTACATGGGGGCAGCCATATTCGACCATTATCTATGCAGACTCTGTTTCCTTGCAGAGATACACAGCAGTTGCATTTTACTGCTTTTTACCGCTGCCTCTTACAATTTATATCCATAGGTGTGATTCACTAAAGGAGTACAGATTGTTCACAAAGCTTGTAATGTTATGTCAACTTTGAGTACCTATTTTCATGCAAGGGAAATAAAAAAATAAAAAAAAAGATTGGATGGGAATGGAAAATAGCTTCACCCTATTCACTTTCCTAGGTGAACAGCCTCTATTACTGTTTTAAATCAACCTTGGTGAGTCAGACAACCTATTGAAATTAATAAATAATACATAATGGCTAATACCTCATGAGGGGGAGTAATTGCAAATTTCTTCCTCTGTTGGCTAATTTACAACACTCTACATGTAATGCTATAATAGGAAAGTAAACATGTAAAATGTGAAAATTTAAGTTACTAACCTGAAATAGGTGGTCATTAAAAATAAACTATACTTGGTAAAAACAGAAAGGAAATATACTCACAAATGAATCAATCATAAAAGCATTTCAAAGCCCATAATGAATGCAAAGTGACCAGATCACCAGGACCGTTTCCAGCACGCCGGAGGACCTTTCAGATTGCTGACGCCTTTCGAGGGGAGATCCCCTCTTCCCTACCCTAGAGAGTATGTTATTGACAGGCTGGACTTACAGGAAATAGACAGAATGACATGACTATCATTATGCCTAAAGAGAGTTGGTGGCAGTGGTCTGTGCAACAGGGCTAAAGTGTAGAGCACAGGTGTCAAACACAAGGCCCACAGGCCAAATCCGGCCCTCCAGGCCATTTCATGTGGCCCTCGCACCTCTTCTGCAGCTGCAGAAGAGCTCCAGCCCTCCTCTAGTCTTCCTTCAGACCCTTACTTTCTGCTTTCAAGCAATTCATCCAGCTTCTTCCCAGCAGCAGCATAAGGAAAGGGGGTACACTGTGATGTAAGGGAGAGTGGAAGACTCAACTTCTGATGGTGGAATGTCTCTTAACATCTAATGTAAGGGGAAGGGATGCGCTGGACATCTAACCTTACAGATACAACCGGCCCTTTTGAGGGCAATCATAATGCTGATGTGGCCCACAATGAAATTAAGTTTGACACCCATGGTGTAGAGAATAGTGAGGAAAAAAATTGAACACTTAATTGTAATACAAGAGGGGGGCAGATCTGCCCATTAATGTGACCCTGTACTTCCATTATTACTTCCAAACATCAATTCCCACCTGGTACTGTTTTCCTACTAACTAAATTGTACAGTATATCTCCATAATGAAACCATCCATTCTCCAATTTTTTAAACCAATCTCTTTTGCTGCTGGGAGCCATCATTTTGCATCCAATTATCAATGGCCCCAGAAGCCATAGAACTCCTCGCTCATATGTCACATGCGTGGATTCTTCATAGCAGTTCATGGCACTGACAGGAGTTGAGCTAGCTCAGCAAACAGCAGACCCTTAGTCCCACTGTCAAAGAGATGGCGGGACAATGATGTCTTTTTCACTTTTTGTTCACTCACATATTGACAGAACATACCCCCTGCAGCCTCTGCACTTTTGAATAGACATTATAAGGCTGTGGTGGGAGCTGTAGACAAAGCTTGATGATGTGGTGGCTGGAGAGAGGAGCACCCAGGAATAAGAAGGATCCAACACACTTAAGCCCTATACACACGATCGGATTTCCTATGGATTCTAATCTGATGGATTTTTCCATCGGAAATCCAATGAAGCTGACTTCTATCAGTCTTGCCTACACACCATCAGTCAAAAATCAGACCGTCCAAAACGCTGTGACGTAAAACACCCCGACAAGCCGAGAAAAATTAAGTTCAATGCTTCTGAGCATGCGTCGACTTGATTCTGAGCATGTGTGGGTTTTTTGTCCGATGGAGTTCCACACAGATGATCGGAATTTGCTATTGTTTTTTTTCCCATCGGATAAATTTAAAACATGTTCTATTTTTTCTCACCGATGGAAAAAAGACCGATGGGGCCCATACACGATCGGTTTGTCCGATGAGAAAAGTCCATTGGACTGTTTTCATTGGTAAAACCGATCGTGTGTACACGGCATTTAGTGTTGAAAGCTTCAAAAGTATTTTTGTTGTCTGCAAATCTGCCTAAAAAGTCTAGAATGCTTAACCATAAAACATTTGACCTATATAGAAAAGAGCCTAACACTAGAGGCACATTCCACAAGAAGAGGAATTAATATGAGGGAGACCTCTGCAATGTGTACAAAGTGTATCTAGATTCCAATGCTCACCACCAACAGTGTAATGAATAAGCTAGTGCAGTGTATAGAATTGGTACAATGTTGCAGAAATAGATGTTTACCTTAGGTAATTGGTGTTGGAAACTTACCAAGTAACAGAGTTATAACGCCGCAACAGTGTATCAATTCACTCTCTGCAGTAGCTGATTCCTTAGGCCCCTTTCACACTAGTGGACAGATCGGGTCTGCCTTTCAGTTTTTCAGGAGGACCCGATCGGACCCTTTAGTCTCCTCTGTGGAGCGGTGGTGTAAAACGGCATGTGTCCGTATACACCTGCCGACATCCGATCCGATCCTTTCTTCTAAAAACAGATGGATAGGGATCCATTCACCATCCTCCTGGCGGATCCGTTTAGATGGCAGTCGGGTATAAATGGACAGAGGGTCCTTTTATATATATATTTTTTTTTTTTTGCACAAATGCTAATATATTTGCACTGTAATCTTTTTATAAATAGACCCCAAACTGTTAAAAGATTATTGTAAAATGCAGGTCTCTTTAACTACCTAGCAAAACTAACAAAAAAAATATTGTTAGGGTGGAGGTCTCCTTTTAGAAGTTAGGTCACCTAGTTACAGACTTTCCTACTTTCAAAAACGAGAAACAACTTGGCAAATGTCCCATGTGCAAACTATTGCTGATAGGAATCAGAGCTCTGCAGAAATTAGATTCTCATGATTACATACACGGCATAGACAAATTCTATATGAATGATGAAAACGAGAAGTGTAATTATTGTTTATTGTCAAAGTGGATTACATTTAGCAGGAGAATTCTAAATGTATATATTCCATCAAAACAAGAGAGGAAGAATGGATTTCTTTTTATCTTATTATCCTTGTTTAGCGTGGGAAAACGTCAGAGACAGCGCTGCATGATCTGTGTTCACACACTGCCTACACTAAATAAATGTAAATATTTTCTAAACCATTAAACATTATACCCTACTAAAAAGGTGTTTCATAATTCTTAACTTTCATGATATGCTCTATAATAATGCTTAATGCTCTTTAAAATGGTAAGCAGTGCAGTTAAAGTATAGTTAAAATGCAACTTGTTTCAAGATGAAAGGAAAAATTTAATAAGATACTTGGAATTGGGTTTGTTTGCTCAGAAATAGACTATTCCCCAAAGGGTGCTAATTTTCACTAAAATGATCCAGAGCTAGATACAGCACTTATCACTACAGTATGTTTTACATGTTTAAAATGCTGCAGAACAATCTGCAAAGAGAACGAGTCTGGATCATTTTCTTTTTAAAGTGCTTGTAACCCCAAAAAAAAAAAAAAAAAAAAAAAGGGAGATCCTGTTTCCTTATAGCAGGTTAAAAATCACAAAGCTTGTGCTGTCTAACCTATCCCTCTGTAAGCCTGATTGATCCTGCCTGTTCCTGTCTGTGTCCCCCTAGGTGTTCTAACCATAGTAATCAGGGCTTCTGAGCCCTGATTACCTTAGTCAGTTTATGTGCCTCCATCATCCCCTGCTCTCCTCTCTCCCCCTCCCTCCCTGCCTGTCAGCTTCTCTGTGCGTGTGTATGTGAGGCATCTCCGCCCATCCCTCCCCACCTCCTGCTGCTATTAGTATCAAAGTAAACTTAAAAAAATTCACTGTCAGCCCCTCTCTTTTATCCAGCCATAACACACAGTGTACATGTTTGTTGAAAATGATGCCTCTAAATACCTTTTTTCAGATCTCTTCTGGCTGGTCACGTGACCTCCGCGGCTGACGTCAGAGGGAGATCTCGGCCCCTCCTGCTGTAGCCCGTAGATCGGAGTAGAAGAGCGGCCGGGAGTCACGTGACCAGAAGAAATCTGATTAAAAGGTATTTAGAGGCATCGTTTTCAACAAACATGTACACTGTGTAGGATGGCTGGATAAAAGAGAGGGGCTGGCAGTGAGTTTTTTGGAGGTTTCAACCACTTTAACTCTAGTGTTAAAGTACAACTAAAGACAAAACTTTTGTGTTTTAGATAGAGTGGAGAGGGATTAGAACATCTGTCTTTTTTTATTGTTGTCTATGTCCCCTTTGGGGAGATTCATCCTCTCTATTTGTCCTGTTTACTATTATCATTAACAGTAAAAGTGATTGTAAAGGCAGAAGATAAAACACATTAAGATAAAACGCCAACTGTGTGCAGCAGCACACCCTAATACTTTACTGAGCCCATCTCTATCCAGAGATGTGCACGACTGCTTCAGCCGTCCAGTACTCTTCCTCCTGATTGGCTGAGACACAGCAGTGGTGCCATTGTCTTCCGCTGCTGTCAATCAAGGTCAGTTAGCCAATCAGGAGAGAGAGGGGCCAAACCACAGCTCCGGGTCTGAATGAACACAAATGAATGAATGAGTGACTTGTATAGCGCTACAAATGCGAACTGAATCGCCTCTAGGCGTTTTTTGCAGCCAGTGTCTGCTTGGCTGGTGTGGTCATTTTACCCCATAGGATCTCAACACGCTTGGGACACACAGTCGTACACACATATATACATATATACTGGGTCAATTTGGACAAGATCCAATTAACCTACCAGCATGTCTTTGGAGTGTGTGGGAGGAAACCCACGCAGACACAGGGAGAACATACAAAGACCTGGCAGATGGTGTCGTGGTCGGGATTTGAACCAGTGACCCTTTTGCTGCTAGGTGAAAGTGCTAACCACTACACCATTGTGCTGCCCTCCCACAGGAAGCTGTGACTCTGCACGGGTGCCTCCATAGCAAGGTGCTTGCTGTGGTGGCACTCGACAAGAGGGAGGGGACAGGAGCGTCAGCGGGGGACCCGAGAAGAGGAGGATCCAGGCTGCTCCGTGCAAAACCATTTCACAAAGCAGGTAAGTATAACATGTTTGTTATTTTTATGAAAAAATAAATGAGACTATACAATCACTTGAAAGTAAAAGAAAATCCCAAATTTTGAGTTATCACCTTAAGAGTAATAGAGGGGAAATCTTCCAATAGGGACACTAGTTCTGGTGACCTAGGGGACCCCAATGGATTCCCTTAATTTGCAGGGATTTCCTCTCACTTCCTGTTTTGACAATGGGACAGGAAGTGAAGTAAAATCTCTCCAATGGGACACAGATGGTCAAAAATAATCTGACAGGGGTCATGAATTTCCCCTACTCTATCCAAAATGAAAAAAAAAAGTGTTGCCTATAGTTACCATATATATTAAAATATATACACAGTAATGCAAAAACAAAAAATAATAATATTTCACAGCTTACAAAACCTTAGATGTGGTGTGTTCTGTTTCAAATGCTGTTTTATGCTTTGACATACCTCCTTAGACCAGTCTATGAGGCAGTATGGCTACCCTCCTGACTTGGCACCATCCACAGACAGCTTAACTCTTAAAAAAGACACAGAAGTTGAATCCAACACAATTTTACATCAGCCAATTGCAGTACAGATGATCCTTTTCCAGTCTTTTGAAGTGTAAGAAGACAATGACTGAACACAAACTTCCCACCCTCTACGAACATAAACACATTCTTAGGTGGGGAGGTAAGCTCATTTAATGTGTGTTCTAATAATAAACAAGAATCCACAATTATTAGCATTTTTATTTGTTTCTTTTTGAGGTCAATCTAAATCTAAAATTAATATAAAAAAAAACCCTTTCGAGCAGTTGTTGTTTTCATTTCTCAAGTTTTTCTATAAATCTCATTGCATAATTGAGTATGTACATTCACACCCAGGGGATGCTAACTATTGACACCCATATCCTACAGTGTACAGTACACTTGTCTGAAAGTGCATTGGGGCCCCTTAACTTCTCTGCTACTATCATAATCACTAACACTACACATTACAGGGGCCCAAGATGAGTTTAGTATGCAGAATAGGGGATAACTGATATTTGTGTTAGGTTTTGTAAATTTGTTAGTGTTAGGAACAACGTTTAGGCGTTAAGGGTCAGAGAGGGAGGTTAAGTGTTAGGGCTCATGCACATGGGCATTTGCTTTTATGTATATTCTTATCTGGGATCTTGCTGGTAGCAAGATTCTACATAACAAACTTGTCTGTACTGCCTTTCAACTCATATGGACATACACCCCATATGTCGGTACTACCACCTCTGCTCAAGGCTGACATAAGCAATAGTGTGCAATCTGTGGTTATCAGCAATGATTAGTGTGTGATCAATGTCGTTGGTGTATTATTAAGTATTTAATGGGGGATATGTAAACATATGCGTGTAATAAGTTGGTTACGTGCAATGCCCCCAGTCATGCTGCGCATGTACTACTGCCGAATGAATGATTAATTTAGGAAAAATATGTAAACATCAATAGTATGAAAATCAGTGGTACAGGTGCTGCTGGCTACACATTGTTGCTATTTACATGTCGGTCCTAATCGGCAGTGGTGGCCAATAAGATCTATGTATGCCTGGATGCAAGTAAATATAAGCACAAATGTTTACATGCATACAACATTAAATAAAGTCGATACACAGTACTGTGAATGCATATTTTTTTAACATAGCTGAAGGTAGTTCCAAATACATAACTGTTGTGTGCATGGGCCCATACCACAGTATAAAGCTATCTTCAAAAAAACGTATACATTGCAGATCCGAACACAATGTATTTTGCATTTTATGCAAGGGTCCTTTTTTCAGCCACCCCTCCCCTTTGGTGAAACGCTGCATGAAATGTAAAATAAATAAAAACTGTTGGAAGGAAACTTAGATAATATACTTACCTTGCCTATGGCTTCCATTGTGCAGGGGGTGATGTCACAATAATGCTGACAAGATCCTGGAGAATTCAGAGTACTCTAGGTCCTGTGAGAACATGCTGCAGAACCGTCTCTGTGACGGCAGCAGACAGTTGTATGCTGAAAATGGGTCATAGGAGTGCAGAACGAACTGCGCTCCTGTGATCCACAGGAGAAGTACAGCCAAACGAGTTGCCAAAAACGAGCTGTACAGGCAAAAAATTGATCCTGTTCCCTTAAAGCATGGTACACAGCACAGTGCATGTGCTGTGTAATTTGGCCCCCTGTATTACCTGAAATACCTGGCTGATCCTCTTAGTTTCTGCCCTCACCCCTGTAAACTGACCACGGAACATCATGTCTGCTGAGCCCTGACACTGTGGTCAGTTTAGGTGCCTTCATCATCCATAGCTCTTCTCTGTCCTCCTATGTCCTCCTCTCCCCCCTCCCTCGCTGCCTGTCAGCTCTTACCAATGCCGCTCTGTTCCTCTCCCCGCTGCTATAAAACGATGTGATGTTAATACAAATGCCTCTGTTAGATAACAACATGCACCCCGGTGTATATGCTCTATAAAAAATATGACAATTTCTACCTTATTGTAGAGCGCCGCTCAGCGCTCACGTGACTGCTTGGCTCTCTTCTCTTCTCCTTCCCTCTTCCCGGCTGACGTCAGTGGGAGTTCTTAGTCCCTCCCACTGTAGCTCTCAGACTGGGAGAGGAGAGAGCCGAGCAGTCATGTGAGCGCTGGTAGATGCTCTGAAATAAGGTAGAAATCGTCATATTTTTTATAAAGCATAGACACTGGGGCACATGTTGTTATCTAACAGAGAGGATTGTAATAATATCACATAGTTACTTTACAACCACTTTAAGGGCTGCACTCCCACACAATGATGCATAATCAAATTCTTTATTGAAAAACCATAAAAGTACAGGATGGGTACAGGCGGGGGTTGAGAAGGAAGCTTTGTCAAAGACTTCTATGGAGGCTTTGAAGATGCTTTGAAACACCTCTAAATTGACATGGGGTATAATTTTTGAAGCAGAGCCAAATCAAAGCAAAGCAAAAGCAAGTGTAAACAGGACTGTAAGCTAACTATTTTATTTAGTGACAGAGGATTTGACTGGCGTTCAGAGAGATTTAAAAAAGCATGTCTACACAGGGCTCTCTTTGCTGGAGATGCTCTGCACCCTTAGCTACCTTTATGCACATCTTTTGGGAGTTTCCTCCAATCAAACACTGAAGGGAAAATGTACCGCTCGAAGGTTCCAGGTTCATTCAATTAGCTCCCGCCCTGCTCCACTTTCAGGTGCTGGCTATGCTCTGGTGCTTGAGGAGAAGAAGTGATCTGGACTGCCGCACTCTGGTTAAACGTTTTATTTAATGAAGAAAATTAAAATGCCAAAAAAAATCCAAAAATAAATAAATAAACAATCCATCCAAAGACAATCGAAGGTGAAGGGACATGCAGGGTGACAGCTAACGCGTTTCACATCAGGGTGTGATGCTTACTCATAGCTCAATCCAATCAAACACTACTGGCAGGCCATTGCTGACTGTATTAGGTTGGTCACTTCCATATCTATCCCCATGCCTGTTGAGGTTTGTCTACTACATCTGGTTGAACCCCTGGCCACTTCCAGGGCTATACGAACCTTACTCACGCTTTTGTTGTACTATGCTAAAAAGCGCATCATCCTATCATGGAAGAGTTCTGTAGCTCCTACTGCTGACACTTGGAAAGCATTGGTCAATAGAGCAATACCCTTTTATAAGGCCATTTATTTGAGTAGGGGGGCACTGACTAAATTTGACAAGGTTTGGGGGGGTTGGATGGCTACTATAGATACGGCATCTGATTGAACACAGAAAAGCATAATGTAAGAACCTTCTTTAGGTACTCTAATATTGGACGGTGAGAATGTTCGGGATTTGAGGAACTTGAGGGGTTATTATGTACTTGTATACTAAACATGTGAAGATGGGGTAATGTCTCATTTCCAGAAGTCCTAGGGATATGTAGGGGGGTTTGGGGGCGAGGGGGAACTGATTTCATGTGCTATATCCAATCTGTCTTTGCAGAGAGCTACAGGACTGTATTTCTGAATCATGGCGGACCGCCTCTGGTAGGTGGTCCGTGACATCTGTGTTCCTGTCTAGGCAAGGGGGGGTATAATTTGTTGGTTTTGCGGGGGGGGGGGTTTGGGAGGGGGGGTTTGGGGGTAGGGGGTTGGGAGTATCACAAGTTTAATGTGATAATTTTTGTGTTTTGTTTTATGACTATATGTACCGGCGAATTTTGTGGCCGGCTGTCTCCACGTTGTGTGGATTGTTGTTTTCTGTACTGTGTAAAAAACGATAAACACATAATTTACAAAAAAAGACATGTTTTGAAGCAGGTGTGAACAAGCCCTTAAGGTCTTATTTTAGAGATATGGCTCATTTACACTTGCTTCAACATCAACACACATTAATGCGCCTACTGCTTTAACATTCTTTTTTTATGCTTCTGCAATGCTTCTGTGGTGCTTTGGTGATGCTTTAATGATGCTTTGGTGGTGCTTTTTTTAATCTTTAATGAAGCTTGGCAGACGCCCTGTGTGTGGGCGTGTGTGGATATCTAATGCCTGCAATTTCTCCAAAACAAAGCGAGACTAAAGCTGAATTAAAGCTTTTCAAAAGCTTTGGGTACTTCAAGTGAGCTTTGCCATATACTTTAATATACACTTTGAAGAACCACTAAAGCGACATGGGGTATAATTTTTGAAGTGAAGCAACGCAAACGCAAGGTGTAAACAGGACTGTAAGCTAACCATTTTATTTAGTGACAGGTTCTTTGACTGACGTTCAGAGAGCTTTAAAAAAGCATGTCCGAAGCCATGTTTTGAAGCAAGTGTAAACGAGCCCTTAGGGGTTTTGTTATCAGTAGGGTTAGGTTTAACAACTTGCCGATCGTGGCATCGGTAGAATGGCACGGCTGCGCAAAAGCAACGTATATATACGTTGCTTTGAATTTCGCGCCGGCGGCGCGCGCGCCCCTGCTGCGAGCTCCGTGACCGTGCTCGCGGGAGCCATGGACTCGATGTCCACCCGTGTCCAGCATTCGTGTCACGGAGTTGCAGATTGGAGAGAGGCCAGTGTAAACAAGGCTTCTCCCTGTTCTGGAAAAGAGATTAAAATTGCGCAAACCTATGTGATAAAATTCTGATACAATCAACCTGTGTGCAATAAAATTCTAATACAAACAAACTGTGTTGACATTCAAGTCCATATAGTGTTTCAAAAATAAAACAAAAATGTTGATATCAAGCATTTATGTTGAAATCCAATGATGACTGATAAGGGGGGGCGCTCACCGGATAAGGTAGATCTCCAGTAATAGAGATCAAATAGGCTCAGTAATATATCGGTCTGACCATGGGTATTCCTTCCAAGGCACCTCCGGAACCGATGTTACACTCGCCAAGGGATGGGTCGGTCCGACCGTGGATATTTCTCCCAATACAACTCCTGAACCAGTGTTCCTCTCGATCCAGCGAACTGCTATAATATGCAATGATTTCCACAAAGCAGTAACCGATCCTCCTATGTGTCTTCCAAACTCTGGTTAATTTACCAAGTAGAGAGAAGAAGAAGAGTACACGTTTGTACGCGTTTCCCTGTACAATGCTTCGACTGGGAACGAAGGCCTCCGTTCCCAGTCGAAGCCTTGTACGGGGAAACGCTTTGGGTGGAGCACTAGTCTCTGACGTCACTACGTATCAGCTGACTGACTTGAGCCGCGGCTGTTTTGAAAAATCGCAGGCCTCCATTCCCAGTCAAAGCCTTGTATGGGGAAACGCGTCTGGTGGAGCACTAGTCTCTGACATCACTACGCATCAGCTGGATGGCTTGAGCCACGGCTGTTTGAAAAATTGTTACGCCTCCGTTCCCAGTCGAAGCCTTGTACAGGGAAACGCATCGGGTGGAGCACTAGTCTCTGATGTCACTACGCATCAGCTGGCTGGCTTGAGCCGCGGCTGTTTGAAAAATCGTTTCATTGCCTTTGGATGTCAGTGTTCTATGAAGTTATTGCAATAAATTTGCATTTTTTTAAAAATAAGTTTGGAAGACACATAGGAGGATCGGTTACTGCTTTGTGGAAATCATTGCATATTATAGCAGTTCACTGTATCGAGAGGAACACTGGTTCAGGAGTTGAATTGGGAGAAATATCCACGGTCAGACCGACCCAACCCTGGGCGAGTGCAACATCGGTTCCGGAGGTGGCGTGGAAGGAATACCCATGGTCAGACCGATATATTACTGAGCCTATTTGATCTCTATTACTGGAGATCCACCTTATCGGGTAAGCGACCCCCCTTATCAGTCATCATCGGATTTCAACATGAATGCTTGATATCAACATTTTTGTTTTATTTTTGAAGCACTATATGGACTTGAATGTCAACACAGTTTGATTGTATTAGAATTTTATTGCACACAGGTTGATTGTATCAGTATTTTATTGCACAGTGGTTGAATGTATCAGAATTTTATCACATAGGTTTGCGCAATTTTAATCTCTCTTTTCCATTACTTATGAGATGTATATTCAGGCTAATTAAATTGCAGCACCTATACAGTATCTAATCACATAATTTTTACGGTTATTTTTTTCACTTAATATTAAATAGTTGGAGGCAGCGCAGATTTTCTACCATATACTATCTCCCTGTTCTGCCTAGTGACACGACACTGATCTTCTGCTCCCTGTAATCGGGAGCAGTGATCAGTGTCGTGTCACTCGTAGCCCAGCCCCCACACAGTTAGAATCACTCCCTAGGACACACTTAACCCCTTCCCCTCCTCCTACTGGTTAACCCCTTCACTGCCAGTCATTTACACAGCAATCAGTGCATTTTTATAGCACTGATCGCTTGTATAAATTACAATGGTCCCAAAATAGCATCAAAAGTGTTTGATGTGTCCGCCATAATGTCGCAGTCACGATAAAAATCGCTGATCGCCGCCATTACAAGTGAAAAAAAAACAATATTAATAAAAATGGCATAAAACTATCCCCTATTTTGTAGACGCTATAACTTTTGCGCAAACCAATCAATAAACGCTTATTGCGATTTTTTTACCAAAAATATGTAGAAGAATACATATCGGCCTAAACTGAGGAAAAAAAAAGTTTTTTTATATTTTTTTGGGGATATTTATTATAGCAAAAAGTAAAAAATATAGGTTTTTTTCAAAATTGTCGCTCTATTTTTGTTTATAGCGCAAAAAGTAAAAACCGCAGAGGTGATCAAATTCCACCAAAAGAAAGCCCTATTTGTGGGGAAAAAATGGCGTCAATTTTGTTTGGGAACCACATTGCACGACCTCGCAATTGTCAGTTAAAGCGACGCAGTGCCGAATCGCAATAAGTGGCCCGGTCATTTGGCAGCCAAATCCTCCGGGGCTGAAGTGGTTAAAGTGCGCCTTTCGTGTGGGGGAATCTTTATTAGTTACTTAAACTCAGGAGATCCACAATATTCACACTAATTCTCAGCAACCCTACTCTCTAGAAAACTTCAAGGCCAAAGAAGTGGCACCAAAAACAAGATTATCGCCAATTTAGCTGACCCTCGCTCTACCTCCCACCATCAACTTAAAGATTGGGCACTCCAACTGCAAGCCTGCTAACATAGTTTAAAGTAAGGCATATATAGTATGTACATATAATGGTTGTGGGGAGGTTTTGTAGAGATATAAAAACCACTATTTTACTTTTTTATAGCCTGTAAGTTCAAACCACTGCAAGTTCTCCAGATATAACAAATGTTTGGGTGTTTTTATAGTGCACTGGAAATATTATCAAAGCGATGAATAAAAATATACCAATAACAAGGTGCTCAGTTAGCCTCCAAAGCAAACAATATATTTGTAATTATAGTTTGATATTTAGCAATTTCTTGATACATGGAAATCTGTTGACAGATTCCTGAACATTAGTCCTTTCCTGTGTTAGTACATTATAGCACGAGTTAGATCTGATTGTAATTTAAATCATAAAAACATGCCAATATAATTAAGGAGCATGACTCAAGCATAAACAATTTTTTATTTTTCCTAAACTTATATACAGTATATATACTGTATATGCTGTATACATACTGTATATTCTCCATTGTGACCAAAGATTTGGCTGTATTTACTGAATTATAATGGCTTAAGGATTAGGTGCTCAGTTAAGCATATTTGACAATAATTTCTCTTAGTCCCAAGTCACCCTTCTGTGGGCGGGGCTTACTGTGCCCATGTGAGAAACTGGAGAGAATGCTCGCCAGTGCCCCAAAAGGTGGGCTGAGACTGCCATTTAACAGACGGCTGGTGTTAAGGCAGCACTCCAACTTTGTAAAAGCTATGCTTCTCCAAAAGAACACAATTAACTCCTTGTAATTCTTGGCACAGTTCTTCACACTCTGTACACTATGGATAACAGTTCATCAATACACTTCATAACTCTTCTTTCTGTATGGTGCAGCATTTCTGAGCCAGAACCACAGAGGCTGTATCAGACTCCACTAGCTCAGTTACCCATCACCTTATTTCCAGTGACATTGATTCATATATAATACTTGAATATTAGGAAGCTTGATTCTTGTACAACACTGTGCTTATTCTTTCCAGAGGCCTCACTGCATTTTCCGTGTAATAAACGCTGGGTCCCTAGGATGCACTGTACGGGGAGCTGGATCCAGTATTGGGGTTCCAATTGCTAGGGAAGGAGCCTAAGCGCACAAGCTTCTTCACTACCAGGGCCTTCCATCACCTATGCCAGGTCACACTGCTTCCCGACTGGCTTACACACTTGACACTAGTACTGCAGTCATTAGCAATGGCAATATAGCCTTCCCTGAATAGCTTCACTGCACATTAGATATGTGTACTGCATCTTCTCTAACTCGTTTTATCCCCTAATTAGCTCTGTTCTTGTGATAAACCATACATGCATTGCACTCCTTTAAGATTGTCCTCCATTAACTTCAGACCAGGCCAAGTTAAATAACAATAAATGTTCTTATACTCAAGTTGTTTAAACATAACAAACGAGCCCCTTAGTTATTTTCCTGGTGCCTCTTTTCCCATGAGGTAGCCATTCATTGAATAGGTGTGAAAATTCTTTGATACAAAAGTCTATACCCCTGGAACTCTGACATAAGGGTTGGTTAAGTGCAAAATAGTGGATCACATCCTTAGCAGCATACTCTTCCTTAGATGGGGAAATCTGGACATTATATGTGAATGATGGATAGTAGTGAATACCTGTACCCCTATTTAGAAGTAGTTGTTTAATTTTGAGGTAGATGGCCTCTGTTACATCTCCTGCAAACTAGTTGTCCTCTCTGCCCAAAATGTGCATTTTGCTGTCCTTGAAAAATGTCCCTTTTCCTTTAACCCTTTCAATCTCAGAGTAATTTTACATTTTTTTCCACACATGTTTAAAAAATCATCTCAGGCTTCAAAATTGGAGAACACATTTTTATGTCACAAAATGGGGTTTCAAGCACAAATTTTCAGTAAAAATTACAATAACGTTGTTATGTGTGTTTAATTGGGAGTGGGACGGGTTCAAACTTTTTTGGGGGGGTTCAAGTGCTTTGTTGTAACATTGATTTTTTACACTTTTATTTTCACTTAACTTTATTTTTATCACATAGAGGACCAAAAGTTCCCTTTGTGATAGCATTTTGCTATGACTGGTTCTCTTTTTTAGAAATCAGGGGTCTATTAAACCACTGATGTCCCATCTGCCTTCCACTGAAGCTAATAGACCCGAAATCAGAAGTGACGTAATGCATGTCACTTTCATGTTCCTTGTAGCTAGATAAGATCACTGGTCTCCCTTTCCTCTAATATGGGGGTCCCGGGCCCACAGGTGGGACAGGAGAGCCTGGGAAACATGGCGGGGGGTCATAGAGGGGAGCACTATTGGGGGTCTGTGGAAGCAATTGGTTGGCCTCACTTCTGCCAGATCACTTCAACCTGAGAGCCGACAGTCAGCTTTTCACATTTACGTGCACAGCTGGCTGCTGTTGCAGGCAGGTGCAGTCTGCTATCTCCACTGCAGGTGGCGCTCAACCGCAGCAGCAATGCAGGGGGAGAGGAAATCACGAGGAACATGGTTTCTCTATGGCTTCCTGAGTCCGATTGGATGCTGGCCACCCATGTGACTCTGGTGGCCATCTTGGGCGTGACAAAGTCTATTTGAGCTCCTGCCCCTGGGTTTGGAGCACATTTTTGCAAAGTGGCTAAAGTAGGGAAAGAGCACCCGCCTTTCAGGAAAAGTGATAGTGGCACGGAAAGGTTCCAGATGAGAAAGGACAGGCTAGGGACTCGCAATACCGTACTGTAGCCTCCCCTTTAGGACCGGACTGGCTAGGCCACATTCCACCCTTTGAAGACAGATGCTGTTGGTGCATCTTTACCCACTGCCTCTCTGCATTGAACTGAACTGAGATTGTTATGTAGCGGTGCTCTCCCGCTGGGGTTGTTTGTAGTTGGCATGCTCTGCAATACAAGTTATGAGTTTATCTGCAGCCAGACTCTGTGTCTTTACTCTCCATGCCCCACTGCACCTACCCACAGGTGTGTGTGTAAAACCCACTGCTGCTGCTGTGGGTTGGTAGCAGTGAAAAGGTTAATGGGTAGGAAGATTTCTGTGTGGTGCAGAGTTTTTTGTGCCATCCATTTTTTAAGAGGTTGTTTTTTTCCTGTACACAATTTTGCACCTCTCATTACAATGCATTTATTACAAGAAAAAAACGAAAAAAATCCCATGTACATAAGTATTCACAGCCTTTGCTCAATACTTTGTCGAAGCACCTTTGGAACCAATTGCAGCCTAAAGTGTCAATTGCGGCTGTTCGATCGTTCGGCGAAGATCAAACGTTTTGGGCTGTTCGCACCAAATTCGAGTGACGCGAACGGCCCACAATACACTGTGCCATCGCAGTGCAATCCCAGCACTGTGATTGGCCAAGCATGCACTGTGACCCCGCATGCTTGGCCAATCCCAGCGCTGGCAGCGAGGAGAGCCATAATTGGCCACAGGCAGGATGCCTGTGGCCAATTATAGCTCAGGGGGGTTTAGTACAAGCCCCACACTATAAAAGGCCGCCAGCGCGGCGGCCTTGTGTAGTGTGTTCCGGTTCAGGGAGAGAGAAGGATAGGCAGGGACAGTGTTAGTGATATTTGTTCATTTAACTTGTGTGTAAGGAGAGAGAAGGATAGGCAGGGACAGTGTCAGTGATATTCTGCTAAACCTTGTGTGCAGGGAGAGAGAATGATAGGCAGGGACAGTGTCAGTGATATTCTGCTAAACCTTGTGTGCAGGGAGAGAGAAGGATAGGCAGGGACAGTGTCAGTGATATTCTGCTAAACCTTGTGTGCAGGGAGAGAGAAGGATAGGCAGGGGACAGTGTCAGTGATATTTTTGCTAAGCCTCCTGCACAGTATACACCTGAAGCTAGCCCTTATTGCTGTGTTTTCCTGTTGTGTAACACAGGCAGGCATCTGCAGCAGTTATAGCAGGCGTAGTGTGCTTCCTGCAAAATATACACCTGAAGCTAGCCCTTATTGCTGTGTTTTCCTGTTGTGTAACACAGGCAGGTATCTGCAGCACTTACAGCGGGCGTAGTGTGCTTCTTGCAAAATATACACCAGAAGCTAGCCCTTATTGCTGTGTTTTCCTGTTGTGTAACACAGGCAGGCATCTGCAGCAGTTATAGCAGGCGTAGTGTGCTTCCTGCAAAATATACACCTGAAGCTAGCCCTTATTGCTGTTTTTTCCTGTTGTGTAACACAGGCAGGCATCTTCAGCACTTACAGCAGGTGTAGTGTGCCTCCTGCAAAATATACACCTGAAGCTAGGCCTTATTGCTGTGTTTTCCTGTTGTGTAACACAGGCAGGCATCTGCAGCACTTACAGCAGGCGTAGTGTGCCTCCTGCAAAATATACACCCGAAGCTTGGCCTTATTGCTGTGTTTTCCTGTTGTGTAACACAGGCAGGCATCTGCAGCACTTACAGTAGGCGTAGTGTGCCTCCTGCCAAATATACACCTGAAGCTAGGCCTTATTGCTGTGTTTTCCTGTTGTGTAACACAGGCAGGCATCTGCAGCACTTACAGCAGGCGTAGTGTGCCTCCTGCAAAATATACACCAGAAGCTAGCCCTTATTGCTGTGTTTTCCTGTTGTGTAACACAGGCAGGCATCTGCAGCAGTTATAGCAGGTGTAGTGTGCTTCCTGCAAAATATACACCTGAAGCTAGCCCTTATTGCTGTTTTTTCCTGTTGTGTAACACAGGCAGGCATCTGCAGCACTTACAGCAGCAACTTACAGCAACAAATGTTACAGGGGTGATAACCCTTCCCTATGTTTTCCAAAAAGCTTAAAAATATATTTTTTGACTGGAGCTACACTTAAACAATGTACCTGTTCAAAATTAAAAAAAACAGATTCTACTTAAGAACAAACCTACAGTCCCTGTCTTGTTTGCACCGCCTGTATACTGCTGTTCAGCGTATATAGGGCCTTTTTTATTTTGTATGCGGGGTTCCCCTTAATATCCATACAAGACCCAAAGGGGCTGGTAATGGGCTGGGGTAGGGGGGGGGGTGATGGGGTAGCTATGCCATTTTTCTCAAAGATTTTCATCCATATTACCGGGACCAGACATTACATTAAAGCCGCAAGCAGGTTTAAATGGCTTTTTTTCCTTTAGAAATTTAATTTTGTGCAGGGACAGTTCTAAACATGAGAAACACATGCCACTTCACAGGCATACTTTAGACACCCCCCAGATACGAAATTTAAATGAATATTTGACTTTTTTTTTTCACTTTATGCATCATTAAAATGACTGCTCCCAAAAAACGGAAGTTTTAAAACTTCGTTTTCCATTGATACATGTTCCCTGGGGTAGAACCCGGGTCCCCAATAGGGATGAGCCGAACACCCCCGGGTTCGGTTCGCACCAGAACCCGCGAACGGACCGAAAGTTCGCACGAACATTAGAACCCTATTAAATACAATGGATGCGAACGTTCGAATTCTAAAGTGCTAATTATAACGACTATTATCCATGTTATTGTCCTAAACAGAGTTTGGGAACCCGGGTTCTGCACCAGGGGACATGTATCAATGCAAAAATAAGTTTTAAAAACGGCCGTTTTTCGGGAGCAGTCATTTTAATGATGCATAAAGTGAAAAAAAAAAAGTCAAATATTCCTTTAAATATTGTACCTGGGGGGTGTCTAAAGTATGCCTGTGAAGTGCCACGTGTTTCCCGTGTTTAGAACTGTCCCTGCACAAAATTACATTTCTAAAGGAAAAAAAAGCCATTTAAAACTGCTTGCGGCTTTAATGTAATGTCTGGTCCCGGTAATATGGATGAAAATCTTTAAGAAAAATGGCATAGCTACCCCATCACCCCCCCCCCTACCCCAGCCCATTACCAGCCCCTTTGGGTCTTGTTTGGATATTAAGGGGAACCCCGCAACACAAAATAAAAAAGGCCCTATATACTCTGAACAGCAGTATACAGGCGGTGTAAACAAGACCGGTGTAAACAAGACAGGGACTGTAGGTTTGTTCTTAAGTAGAATCTGTTTGTAATTTTGAACACGTACATTGTTTAAGTGTAGCTCCAGCCAAAAAATCTATTTTTAAGCTTTTTGGAAAACATAGGGAAGGGTTATCACCCCTGTAACATTTGTTTTGCTGTCTGTGCCCCTGTTCAGAACATTTCACCTCACTTTGCGTCCCAATGACAACTGTTTTTGAAATGTGGTGTTTTTATTGAAACAAGGATTGGTGATAAAGCATCAGTAGAGAGGAGACACCTTTCTCCCATATTAATTCTTACAGGAGAGAATTTTCCTTCCTAGGAGTAGATTTCCTCTCACTTCCTGTTGTCTTCTTCCGTTTGCAAGTAGGCGTCGTTTGTAAGTTGGATGTTTGAAAGTAGGGACCTGCCGTATATACTCAGCAGAAATTGGCCCCTTAGGTGTTGGTGTTGGCACAACACTGTAAGCACTCACAGTTACTCTTGGTGGGTGCTGGAACGCCCTGCTGTCAACTATTATATCAGGAATTGTAATAACATATAATTGTTGAACAGTGGTAGTAAAAATTGGGCCTTTGATGGTGGTGCTGGTGCCACAACACTGTAAGGCCTGACAGTTACTCTTGGTGGGCGCAGCAATGGGCCCTGCTGTGAATTATTAGATCAATAATTATAATTGCATGCCCCTGTTGAACAGGGGCTGAAAAATTGGGCCTTTGGTGGTGGTGGTGGTGGTGGTGGTGTTGACACAACACTGTAAGGCCTGACAGTTACTCTTGGTGGGCGAAGCAATGGGCCCTGCTGTGAATTATTAGATCAATAATTATAATTGCATGCCCCTGTTGAACAGGGGCTGAAAAATTGGGCCTTAGGCACTGGTGGCACAACACTGCAACCCCTCACAGATACTGTACTTGGAGCACAGCAATGAGCCCTGTTGCAAAGTATTGCATCAAAAATTGTAATTACACGCCCCTGTTAAACAGGGGCTGAAAAATTGTGCCTTAGCCACTGGTGGCGGCACCCATAAACCAAAATGATCTTCCAAGCTATCATCATTAATCGGATCATTGAGGAGGAGGAGGAGGATAGCCAGTCAACATAACAGCACAGGCACTCAGCATCAGCATCAGTCTTGAAGGGATGTGACATTTTAAAATCAATTAGTCTGTTATATCAGCATCAGGTGTGTGGTAGCTGGTGGTGATCCAAGACTGGTTCATCTTGATGAAAGTCAGTCGATCAACCGAGTCGGTGGACAGGCGCACCCTGTGATCCGTGACAAATCCTCCAGCAGCACTGAATGTGCGTTCTGAAAGAACGCTGGATGCAGGACAGGCCAGTAGCTCAATTGCATACTGTGCAAGCTCTGGCCAGTGATCCATCCTCAAGACCCAGTAAGCCAGAGGATTTTTGGTGGGGAAGGTGTCCAAGTCTGACCTTGCCCCTAGGTATTCCTGCACCATGTATATCAGACGCTGGCGATGGTTGCTGGAACCGATCATACTTTGGGGCTGCGGACTGAAGAATTGTCTGAACGCATCGGTCAGACGGCCACCTTCCCCACCGCTCCTTCTTTGACTGCCCGAAGCCTCAGCAACTCGTTGTCCAGGACCAGGAGTTTGTAACCTCCCAGTCTCTGGGAACGCGTTGCACAGACCTTTCTGCAAGGCCTCCCGGAGTTGTCTCATCCTCTGCTCCCTCTGCGACGGTAAGATAAGGTCCGCAACCTTACGCTTGTACCGTGGATCAAGGAGAGTGGCCAGCCAGTAATGGTCCCTCTCCTTGATCCGAAGAATACGAGGATCCTTCCGCAGACTTTGCAGGATCAGGGAGGCCATGCAGCGTAGGTTATCTGAGGCATTCAGTCCGGAGTCCTCTGGGTCACTAAGGACGACATGATCCGCAGCCACCTCCTCCCAGCCACGTACAAGTCCACTGGTTTCTTGGGACTGTAAATCATCCCTAAAAGACTGCTGCTGATGATGCTGAGTGCCAGCCTCCACCTCCATGCTGACACCATCCTCCTCCTCCTCCTCCTCCTCCTCCTCTTCCTGTGCGATGGGTGGGACAGAAGGAACACTGTCTGGGTAAAGGGGGCCTTGAGAGGCAAGGAAGTCCTCCTCTTCCTGCCTCTGTTCTGCCTCAAGTGCCCTGTCCATTATTCCACGCAGCGTGTGCTCCAACAGGTGGACAAGAGGTACAGTGTCACTGATGCATGCACTGTCACTGCTCACCATCCTCGTGGCCTCCTCAAATGGTGCCAGGACAGTGCATGCATCCCTGATCATGCCCCACTGGCGTGGTGAAAAAAACCCGAGCTCCCCTGACCCTGTCCTGGTGCCGTAGTCACACAGGTACTCATTGATGGCCCTCTGCTGCATGTGCAGCCGCTGCAGCATGGCCAACGTTGAGTTCCACCTGGTGGGCATGTCACATATAAGGCGGTTCTTGGGCAGGTTCAACTCCTTTTGCAGCTCAGCCAGGCGAGCACTGGCATTATAAGATCTGCGGAAATGCACACAGACTTTCCTGGCCTGCCTCAGGACATCCTGTAAGCCCGGGTACCTGCCCAAGAACCGCTGCACCACCAGGTTAAGGACGTGAGCCACACAGGGCACATGGGTCAGTTGTCCCTGTCGGAGGGCGGAGAGGAGGTTGGTGCCATTGTCGCAAACCACCATTCCTGGCTTAAGCTGGCGTGGCGTCAACCACCTCTCTGCCTGCCCCTGCAGAGCAGACAGGACCTCTGCCCCAGTGTGGCTCCTGTCCCCCAAACACACCAGCGCAAGCACGGCATGGCATCTTTTTGCCTGCGTACTTGCGTAGCCCCTTGAACGCCTACGGAGCACCGCTGGTTCCGAGGACAAAGCACAGGAAGAGGCCATGGAGGAAGAAGAGGAGGGGGTGGAGGAGAGAGGTGTGTCACAACCAGTAGTAGCATTTTGGAGGCGTGGCGGTGGAACAACCTCCAACATTACTGCACCTTGTCCTGCATCCTTCCCAGCTGCCAAAAGAGTGACCCAATGGGCCGTGAAAGAAAGGTAACGTCCCTGTCCATGCCTGCTGGACCATGAGTCAGCGGTAATATGCACCTTACCGCTGACCGCCCTGTCCAGCGAGGCCAAGACATTGCCTTCCACATGCCTGTAGAGAGCCGGAATCGCCTTCCGTGAGAAAAAGTGGCGTTTGGGAACCTGCCACTGAGGAACCGCACATTGCACAAACTCACCAAAGGGGGCCGAGTCTACCAACTGAAAAGGCAGCAGTTGAAGCGCTAGCAATTTAGCCAAGCTAGCATTCAACCGCTGGGCATGTGGATGGCTGGGAGTGAACTTCTTTCGACGGTCCAGCAGCTGGGGCAGGGAAATTTGCCTGCTAGAATCGGACGTCGGCGTACTGCTAGCAGAGTGGCCGCAAGTACTTGGCTGTGACACACCTAATTCTACACCTTCATTCCTCTCAGTGCAGGTTTCAGAGAGGACTGAAGGTATAGTGGGGTTGGAGATCCCAGCTGATGCGGTGCAAGGAGAGGTCCGCTTTGTTCTTTGGTGTGGGTCTTTAAGGTAGGCTTGCCAACGAGCTGCATGGCAGGTCAACATATGTCTGATCAAGCATGTGGTGCCCAAGCGGCTGATGTTTTGGCCACGCGATATACGCTTGAGACATATGTTGCAAACAGCAGCTGTGCGATCTGATGCACTCGCCTCAAAAAAGGCCCACACCAAATAACTTTTTGAATGACGGGCAGAGGCAGCGCCCTGCACAGGCGGAGCTCTGCGGTGTGATTCCGTCGGTGTGCTGCCCATACGCTGGCCACCCAAGGGCATCCTGCCTCGTTGGAGATGTGCCTCCTCCTCATCCTCCTCCTCCTCCTCTCTCCTATTAGGCACCCACGTGGAGTCAGTGACCTCATCATCCCCTCCCTCCTCATCACTGGAGCCAATCTGGCAGTATTCTGCAGCTGCTGGAGCATGACTGCCAGATTGGTGTCCTTCTTGAGCATCCCCTCTCTCTGCTCTCACGCTACTGCCTTCCTCTATCTGGGTATCATCATCAGATCCTTCGAAACGCTGGGCATCCTCCTGGAGCATGTACCCAACACTGTGCTCAAACAGTTCGGGGGACTCCTCAGGAGGAGGACATGGTGGGTCTAGGGAAGGATTGACTAATGATGACATTGATACCAGAGAAGAGGACGCTTTGGCAGCTGCTTTGCCAGTACCCTGAGCCTGGGTGAGAGGGGATGAGGAGGATGAGGTGGGCTTGGTCATCCACTCTACCAAGTCTTCGGCATGATGTGGCTCAACATGTCCAGCTGCCGAAAAGAAGGACAAGCGTGTCCCATGGCCATGTGCTGATGACAATGCACCGCGTCCACGACCAGCACTGTTGCCCCCAGACACAGAGCCTGCTTGCCCTCTTTTTTTGCCTCCTGACTGTCTGCCTCTCCTTGTTTGCCTTCCAGACATTTTAATGGATGGCCTGCAGGGAGATGGGAAAAACAGCAATAAGGGCTACCTTCAGGTGTATACTGTGCAGGAGGCTTAGCAACAATGACACTGACACTGTCCCCTGCCTATCCTTCTCTGTCCCTAAACACAAGGATTTGCAATATGCTTCAGCAAGATTGGTTTAGCACAGAATAGCACACTGACAGTTTCCCTCACTCTCCTTCTCTGTCCCTACAAACAAGGTTTAGCACAGAATAGCACACTGACAGTTTCCCTCACTGTCCTTCTCTGTCCCTACAAACAAGGTTTAGCACAGAATAGCACACTGACAGTTTCCCCGAGTGTCCTTCTCTGTCCCTAAACTCAAGGATTTCAAATATGGTTCAGCAAGATTGGTTTAGCACAGAATAGCACACTGACAGTTTCCCTCAATGTCCTTCTCTGTCCCTACAAACAAGGTTTAGCACAGAATAGCACACTGATAGTTTCCCTCACTGTCCTTCTCTGTCCCTACAAACAAGATTTCGCACAGAATAGCACACTGATAGTTTCCACGAGTGTCCTTCTCTGTCCCTAAACTCAAGGATTTCAAATACGGTTCAGCAAGATTGGTTTAGAACAGAATAGCACACTGACAGTTTCCCCGAGTGTCCTTCTCTGTCCCTAAACTCAAGGATTTCAAATATGGTTCAGCAAGATTGGTTTAGAACAGAATAGCACACTGACAGTTTCCCTCACTGTCCTTCTCTGTCCCTACAAACAAGGTTTAGCACAGAATAGCACACTGACAGTTTCCCCGAGTGTCCTTCTCTGTCCCTAAACTCAAGGATTTCAAATACGGTTCAGCAAGATTGGTTTAGAACAGAATAGCACACTGACACTTTCCCTCACTGTCCTTCTCTGTCCCTAAACTCAAGGATTTCAAATATGGTTCAGCAAGATTGGTTTAGAACAGAATAGCACACTAACAGTTTCCCTCACTGTCCTTCTCTGTCCCTACAAACAAGGTTTAGCACAGAATAGCACACTGATAGTTTCCCTCACTGTCCTTCTCTGTCCCTACAAACAAGATTTAGCACAGAATAGCACACTGATAGTTTCCACGAGTGTCCTTCTCTGTCCCTAAACTCAAGGATTTCAAATACGGTTCAGCAAGATTGGTTTAGAACAGAATAGCACACTGACACTTTCCCTCACTGTCCTTCTCTGTCCCTAAACTCAAGGATTTCAAATATTTTTTTTTTCCAGAAAAAAAACAACAAGTTTATTGATTCAAGTTTGACACTTACAGTCCAAAGTACCATAATCACTTCAAATACAGTCAACATGAGCGTACTACTTACAATACATGCAATGAATTTTAAACACAATTGTCACCATCCTGAGTATGCATACTGCCATGAGCGGCCACCGCACCTCCCCCAAGTCACTGACTGTGCCCGGACAATCTGCCCATTATACTCCCGTGCCTACGCACTTAAGTAGCATATCAACCCACATTTAGTCTCAAAAGTCTGTCCATAAATAGGTCGTCCGGAGCTAGCCCCGGTGTTCCCAACCACAGGTCCCATAATTTTTCAAACTTTCCAGAGCATCCCCTATGCTGGTATATAACCTTTTCCATTCTCAGTGCGTTACCAAGTGCATTAATCCATTCCTTGACTGTGGGGGGTGATTCAGACTTCCAATGTTGCATAATCATTTTGCGGGCCATGAAAAGGGCCCTAGTGAGGGCTTCCCTAATATGGGGTTCCCATTCCAGCTCATCTAGCAGATTCAGAAGACATTGTTTCGGATCTAATGGGACTGACACCTGGAATACTGTGTTCAGCGTGTCTGTCACCCCCTTCCAATAGGTATGCAACTTGGGGCAGCGCCAGAGCATGTGTATCAGGTCCCCATGGTCTCTTTTACATCTCGTACAAGTCGGTGCGGGCAGCAGTCCCCTACCGTATAGTCTGTGAGGCGTGTAGTATACTCTCAGGAGTGTATATAGTTGCGTCAGCCACTGTGTCACATTGAGGGAGCATACGGTAACCGACTGCAGGGCCTCCTCCCACTGATCCTCATCCAGGGGCCCCACATCCGTTTCCCATTTCCCTTTAACAGTCAGGGGGTGTTTTGTGAGAAATTTACAAAGCAGCGTGCCGTAGCTCTGGGAAATGAAGCCCTTAGACGTCTTTGCACCCTTAAGCTGCAAGAGAAGCGGAGGGGAATCTACATGCCACTCTGAGACCCTTGACTGAGCTGTAAATGCATGCCGAAGCTGCAGATAGTAGAAAAGCATGTTCGCAGGCAAATTATATGCCTCCCTTAAAGTCTCAAAGGGCAGTAACTTGCCGTTAAGGATTTCAAATATGGTTCAGCAAGATTGGTTTAGAACAGAATAGCACACTGACCGTTTCCCTCACTGTCCTTCTCTGTCCCTACAAACAAGGTTTAGCACAGAATAGCACACTGATAGTTTCCCTCACTGTCCTTCTCTGTCCCTACAAACAAGATTTAGCACAGAATAGCACACTGATAGTTTCCACGAGTGTCCTTCTCTGTCCCTAAACTCATGGATTTCAAATACGGTTCAGCAAGATTGGTTTAGAACAGAATAGCACACTGACACTTTCCCTCACTGTCCTTCTCTGTCCCTAAACTCAAGGATTTCAAATATGGTTCAGCAAGATTGGTTTAGAACAGAATAGCACACTGACAGTTTCCCTCACTGTCCTTCTCTGTCCCTACAAACAAGGTTTAGCACAGAATAGCACACTGATAGTTTCCCTCACTGTCCTTCTCTGTCCCTACAAACAAGATTTAGCACAGAATAGCACACTGATAGTTTCCACGAGTGTCCTTCTCTGTCCCTAAACTCAAGGATTTCATATACGGTTCAGCAAGATTGGTTTAGAACAGAATAGCACACTGAGACTTTCCCTCACTGTCCTTCTCTGTCCCTACAAACAAGGTTTAGCACAGAATAACACACTGACACTCTCCCTACCTATCCTTCTCTGTCCCTAAACACAAGGAATCCAGGATTAGTAAAGGAAAAAAATGACACTGTCCCTGCCTATGCTTCTCTTTCCCTGCTCCGGAACACACTACACAAGGCCGCCGCGCTGGCGGCCTTTTATAGTGTGGGGCATGTACTAAACCCCCTCAGCAATAATTGGCCACAGGCATCCTGCCTGTGGCCAATCATTGCTCTCCTCGCTGCCGGCGCTGTGATTGGCCAAGCATGTGGGGTCACAGTGCATGCTTGGCCAATCACAGCGCCTGGATGACACTGCGATGGCGTAGTGCATTGTGGGCCGTTCGCGTCACTCGAATTTGGCGCGAACGGCCCAAATCGTTCGATCTTCGTCGAACGATCGAACAGCCGATGTTCGAGTCGAACGTATGTTCGACTCGAACATGAAGCTCATCCCTGGTCCCCAAACCCTTTTTAGGACAATAACATGCATATTAGTCGTTTCGAACCTTCGCGTCCATTGTATTTAATAGGGTTCTAACGTTTGCGTGAACTTTCGGTCCGTTCAAAGGTTCTGGTGCGAACCGAACGGGGGGGGGGTGTTCGGCTCATCCCTAGTCTTGAGTATGATGCTACAAGCTTAGCACACCTATTTTTGGGAAGTTTCTCCCATTCTTCTTTGCAGGACCTCTCAAGCTCCATCAGGTTGGATGGGGAGCGTCGGTGCACAGCCATTTTCAAATCTCTCCATTGATGTTCAATTGGGTTCAAGTATAGGCTCTGGCTGGGCCACTTAAGGACATTCACAGAGTTATCCCATAGCCACTCCTTTGTTATCTTGGCTGTGTGCTTAGGGTAGTTGTCCTGTGTGAAGGTGAACCTTCGCCCCAGTCTGAGGTTTAGAATGCTCTGGGGCAGGTTTTCATCTAGGATGTCTCTGTACTCTGCATTCATCTTTCCCTCGATCCTGACTAGTCTCCCAGCTCCTGACGCTAAAAAACATCCCAACAGCATGATGATGCTGCCACCACCATGCTTCACTGTAGGCATGATATTGGCCAGGTGATGAACGGTGTCTGATTTCCTCCAGACATGATGCTTGCCATTCAGGTCAAAGAGTTCAATCTTTGTTTTATCAGACCAGAGAATTTAGTCTCATGGTCTGAGAGTCCTTCAGGTGCCTTTTGGCAAACTCCAGGCGGGCTGTCATGTGCCTTTTATTGAGGAGTGGCTTCCATATGGCCACTCTACCATAAAGGTCTGATTGGTGGAGTGCTGCAGATATTGTTGTTCTTCTGGTAGGTTCTCCTCTCTCCACAGAAAAACGCTGGAGCTCTGTCAGAGTGACCATCAGTCACCTCCCTGACTAAGGCCCTTATCCCCTGAATGCTCAGTTTGGCCAGGCAGCCCACTCTAGGAAGATTCCTGGTGGTTCCAAACTTCTTCAATTTATGGATTATGGAGGCCACTGTGCTCATTGGGACCTTCAATGCTGCAGACATTTTTCTGTAGCCTTCCCCAGGTCTGTGCCTTGATACGATCCTGTCTCAGAGGTCTACAGACAATTCCTTGGACTTCATGGCTTGGTTTGTGCTCTGACATGCACTGTAAACTCTGGAACCTTATATAGACAGGTGTGTGCCTTTCCAAATCATGTCCAATCAACTAAATTTACTACAGGTGGACTCAAATCTAGCTCTACCTGAGCTCAATTTTTAGTGTCACGTCAAAGGCTGTGAATACTCATGTGCATGTGATTTTTCCATTTTTATTTTTAATAAATTTTCAAAGATTTCAAACAAACTTCTTTCATGTTGTCATTATGAGGTATTGTTTGAAGAATTTTGAGGAAAATAATGAATTTAATTAATTTTGGAATAAGGCTGTAACATAACAAAATGTGGAAAAGGTGAAGCGCTGTGAATACTTTCCGGATGCACTGTAAACTAGCACTAGCACTCCTAAGATGTCTGTGTTCATTGTCTTTAGACTTTGTTTGGTTTTTGTTGCTCAGCTTGGTGTTGCAGAGTTCTAATATCCCCCAGTTTGATTCCAGTAAGTGGTGGAAGTCAAAATGCAGATACTGGTTTGTGTGGCTAGATTTCCTGTAGACATCAATGTCCAGGTCCTCCCCTCCTTGAAGTGTAACACACAGTCCAAAATGGGTAGATAATATCTATACTTAAGCTTTATGTGTGTGGAAACCTCTACTTTCTTATTCTGCTGCTAGTGATGTGCAAGCAGCAGCAGTTTTGCCCATCTGAAATGGCTCCAATCTAGACCTGAAATGTAATTAGTATTTGAGCGGTCAGACCTCCATGTAATAGAAGAAGTATCAGGACAGGCATCCGTTTTTTTGTTTAGAAGGAAGATGTAAGTCACGGTACATTGTTATTATGCAGAGTGAGTATTTCCATTTTTCTTGGAATTCTTTTTAATTTACTTATACTTAGTCTGTATTAGAAAAATAAGGTACAGTAGCTGGCAGTCTATATAGCAAGCTCCTCAAAGAGTCTACTTTTTCCACACTCCTGCTCCTAATCCAGCTCTGACGTTCCCAAAAATTGCTGTGCAAGTTTGAACGTTAATTAAGTTGAAATTTGCTCAGGGATATGTACACTACCTTTCTTCATATGGCAGTGCATTCTGTTTTCCACCAGTGAAAAGATTTTGGTGAACCATGACAACCATTTTTTGACCTACTTAATGTGCAGTAAATAATTTTTCAGGTAGTTTCATGCACTGGAGGTGAGTGGGCTGCCTAATGCAATGTGCCTCAACTCATGCATTAATGCGCATGCAATAATGTGGCAAATCATTTTTACGGGCGCTTAAAGTCAATTCTTTCACTGTGTTTTGTGCCATGTGATGGCACTCAGGCCTGGATACTAACTGCTTAGACACCAAGCACTGTTTTGTCGTAGCAAAAAAAACAATGCATGCATTTTATCTGCCAACGTACTGGAATTTTTTGCATTCAGAGCAGTGGACAGAAGTGGGAGCAGTGGGTAAAATCTACAGAGTGTGCTTACTGTAAAGTGAGGTGGGTTGGAGCTTTGGCTTTGTTCTAAAAAAGGTTTACTTTAAATTAGAAAATCTTGGATGCATAAAGCACATTATACAATGCACTATTTTTAGCACTAGATATCAGCACCTTCTTGGCAATTGTTGAAGAATTGAAACCCAAATCAACAGCCCATTGCTAGTCCAGGAAGCCATATTGTTCATATAATTTAAATGAGTTCTGTAATATTAAAAATGATTGTTTCTGGATATGCAGGGTAAACCTCTTCTGCCTTTATAATAACCTTTTTTTAAAGTTTGTGAAAAGATCAAGTAACCTTTTGAACATGCACTATGTGGCACTCCACGTCAACTGTAGGCAAGAAAAATCATCCTCTTTTATTTTAAGAAATCAATAGCGCATTTGTAGATTGCAACACATAAAAAGAATACATATGTGACTGCCAAACTTTGAGATCTTTGACCCTGAGATTTCTGCCAAATCTATGGTGAATTGAGGAAAATGGATTTGGCACGGATACCAGAAAATTGCTGGCAAGAACCCTGCAATGAGAGTTAAGTAAGTCCTTGATCAGAGAGAGGTGTTGGCATTTAGAAATTATGGAACAACTAGAATCAACGTCTTACTGTAAAGAACTTGTTCAAAAATAGTGACTGCTGTCCCACAGTTCTATGAGAAAATGCATTGCTCATTAGATTTAAAAGCCTACTCCTTGGCCTTAGGTTCTGCCTTTAGATGATTACGACTTTTCTAATCTTGAGCCTTGAACACGTGTGTGATATTTTCCACCACATTGCTGGACTACTGTATGTAAAACCATGTGCTCTCCAGCCTGCTTATAAAAGGTTGACATAAAAAAGTCTGACCTAGCTTCTTACCTTTTTTAAATTAATATCTGTGAAATTGAAAATGGAACTTAAACTAGCCTCTGGGGGAGATTAGTATTTATAAATGAATTACATCACTAAATATATCTTGGAAAGTTGAACTGAGTATTTCCACTTGGCTTGTGTGGCTGTATTTCCTGATAATCATTTAACAATGGATTGGCCAGCAATTGTTTTTTGACTGATACTCGTAAAGTTCTATGACTTGGAGGGATTTCATCATGGGATAATAAAATTTGTTTTTGTAAAGCTCAGGATTGGAAGATTCACTGTAGGTTTTCCAGAGAAGTGGTGAATGGTCACTAAGCTTACAGTGTTTGTGAGATTAGTCCAAACATTTTGCAGGGCTTTAAAGAGTAACTCCATTTTTGTTGAGAAAAAAACATTCCCTTCTGGGTGATCTCTGTACATCGCAGGGATTTAAAAAAAAATTAGCAGGTTTTTCCTTTTTTATTATTCTGAAGAAATTAATGTTTGTTTGTCTGTGTCCATGTACTAAGTGAATCTGAGTGGCTTTATAATTAATAAATCAGCTGCTACATCTGCAGGGCTCTGAGGAAAGCTGCAGGGTCTGCATCCCTTTAGACGTGATTTCTCTTTGACATTTTTGTTGCAGGGATGCTCGAAATCTGAGTTGTATCTTAGTGTGGACTTCTGGGAAAGTCAGTAAGCCAATCACACAAGCAGGAAATTACCTTTCTGGGAGGGCGCTCTGTACACCATCTGTGTACAGAACTCTTCCAGGTAGCCATATTGCATTGCATTTTACAGAAAATTACAGAGCTGCAGATTGAAAAGGAAAGGTAATTTTTAATAACAATCAATTACAATAATTTTTTGAATTTGCTAATTTTTTTCCCCCCACAAAAGTGGAGCTAGCCTTCAAGGTAGGAAGAATATTTAAAAATAGATTTATAAACAGAGAGGCTATGTATTTGTATTTTCTTTTTCATTTCAGAATTAAACGTAATGTTCCATAATGGAAGAAACTTGTCTTTTGGCCACAGTTGACATGTTAGGCAACTAATTATGGTAGGCAAATAGTGAATGTGGCTGCATGACTGGCAAGCAGAGAGGGACGCCTTAGAAAACAGGAGCGGCGGCATCTCTACATATCCCTTCAAGGTGGATTCTGAAGACAACAGTGTCTGATGGCTAGCTTCACTGTTTTTGTAATTATAAAGTTAAGCAGCTTTATTACCTTCCAGAATGCTGCCAGACATTTCACACACATTTTGAGGATTGCCATGCCCCAGTCAAGAGTGCCATTCAGTTTATGGACGGTCTTAAGTTAATAAGGCCGACCATACACAGTTCGAATCCCGGCCGGTTCAGCAGGAACCGACCAAGATTTAAACTGTTAATGAGCAGGCCGAATGTAGTAAGTTAATCGATCGATCAACTTGGATACAACCAGCCTACTGGATTATTCCTTGCGATTATCGCTAGTGGCTGCTATAGCTTCCCCCACCCCCGCCAGGATTAGACAATTGCTCAGCAGGAGGGATTCCCCTGTCAGTACTGTCTGTGTTAAAGGGGGAATCATGTGGGTTCAGGAAAGAAATTTGCACTATTTATGGCCTGCCTAAGGCCCGTAGCTTAAAAGTTGACTTCAGGGGCTGAGGGTTAGGCAGAGGAGGTGACTGAAGCAATTAACAAAACCGTGCATCCGTGTAAGCATATATAGTAAAACAGATGTGAATTGGTGAGACCGTAAACACCTAATGCCTTGTACACACGATCGGATTTTTCATCGGGATAATCTCCGATGGATTTTTCCAACGGAATTCCGTTCAAGCTGTCTTTGCATACACACTGTCACACCAAATACCGATCGTCAAAAACGCGGTGACGTACAACACTACGACGAGCCGAGAAAAATTATGTTCAATGCTTTCGAGCATGCGTCGACTTGATTCTGAGCATGCGTGTTTTTTTCTCCGTCGGAGTTCCATACAGACTGACAGAATTTCCGGAATTTTTTGTCGGAAAAAAAGAGAACATGTTCTCTTTCTAACTCCGTCGGAATTTCGAAAGGAAAAAGTCAGATGGGGCACACACACGGTCAAAATATCCGATGAAAAAATTCCGTCTGACTTTTTTCATCGGAAATTCCGAACGTTTGTACAAGGTATTAGAAGATATTTTTTCTATCACATATAATAATTGGTAGTATTGTGTTGTGCTCAATCAATCACAAACAACAAGCAAAATGACTGTGCATAAAACCTTATTTCATTAATATCAGTGTTCATAAATAAAATATAAAGTGACTGTGCATTGGACTTTATCCTGAATAAATGTAAACAAGCATATAAGGTAAAGTAACAACCTTACCAAAATCAACCAAAAAAAGGAAAATTGCTATTATAAATATAAACATATAGTAAAAGACAGTAAATTAAAAGTAATTTGCAAATGGAAGTCCATTTAGAGTTCAATTCCTTGTGAAAAAAAAAAACAAGTTTGAAGTAAAATTTGATCTCCTTAAGATTTTGTGATGACACCAACAGATACCTTCACCCAGAGTGGTAGATGGAATGCTTGTTTACTGACTCCACATGACCCCCTATCTAGGGTGGCCATAAAACGCTTTTTTCTGCATTTATTGTGGACACCAAATCTCCACTGTGGACACTCCTGGTTACTCAGGGACACCAACATTCAAGTAATGGCACAAAGTCCTGCACCATGCACCATGAAGACAAACAAATGGAGGCCTCTCCATAGCTTATAAAACATTTATTTAAAGTGTAAGTTCACCTTTACAGAAAATCTGTAAGGTGACCTCACACTGGACCCCATCCCCTTCCCCTCGATCCCGCTGTACCTGAGATCGGCAATCCCCCGCAGTCAGACACCAGCAAGCTGCTTCACCAGTCCACGGATTTGAAGTCCCTGTGGCTTGCTGTACCCTCCTCGCAGTGCTGACAGGATGGGCTAGATGGATTGTGATTGGTCAACGCCGGCCATAAGCTGTTGGAATTTTAAATCCCCGACCCGGTGAAGCGGCATCCCGGTGTATAACAGTGGGGGATCGCGAGACTCTGATAAAGCGGGACCGGGGGGGGGGGGGGGTCCAGTGTAAGCTCACCTTACAGATTTTCTGTAAAGGTGAACTTACAATTTTAGTAAAGAAATGCACTTACAGGTAATTAAAAGCAATGTGCATATAGGTAAAACACTTAGCCAGCATATAGTATAATTTTCACTTCCTGGAACACAATGATGTCAGCGACAGGCTCCATCTGACACGTTTCTCAACTTGTCCAAAACCAAGCTCATAATATTTCTTCTCCCACGTGCCTCTTCCCCTGCTTTCTCCGTCAAGAGCAATGGAACAACCATCCACCCATCCCCACAGGCCAGGGTGCTAGGTGTTATCCCAGACTGAACTCTCCTTTTGGCCCCACATCCAATCCCTTTCCAAAGCTTGCCGCCTCAACCTCCGCAACATCTCCAAACTGCGTCCCTTCCTAACCAATGAAACCACAAAGCTCCTGATTCACTCCCTGGTTATCTCCCACTTCAACTACTGCAATTCCCTCCTCATTGGCTTACATTTAAATAGACTATCCCCTCTTCAGTCCATCAAAAATG
The DNA here is from genome assembly GCA_029206835.1 of Rana muscosa. Lineage (NCBI taxonomy): Eukaryota > Metazoa > Chordata > Amphibia > Anura > Ranidae > Rana > Rana muscosa. The sequence goes on along the minus strand of CM055122.1, from coordinate 188,507,055 downwards.
CTGTCGCCAGACTTATCAACCTTACAAACCACTCAGATTCTGCCATCCCCCTCTGCCAATCCCTCCATCGGCTGCCACTCACCCAACAAAATAAATTCAAAATACGAACAATAACTTACAAAGTCATCCACAACTCTGCCCCCAGCTACATCACTTGCCTAGTCTCAAAATACCAACCTAATCATCGTCTTTGTTCCTCCCAAGACCTCCTGCTCTCTAGCTCCCTCACCACCTCCTCCCATATTCGCCTTTAGGACTTCTCCCGAGCCTCTCCCATCTTCTGTTACTCCCTACCCCAATCTATCAGACTGTCTCCAAATCTATCCACTTTTAGGCGATCCCTGAAAAATGTTCTCTTCAGAGAAGCCTATCTTGCCTCCACCTAACAACTGGTTTTTTATTCTCTTCATCAGCTCATCCCCAAAAGTTTTTACCCTTTTGTATCACTTGACTCTCCCTCCTAGATTTTAGGCTCTAACGAGCAGGGCCCTCTGATACCTCCTGTATTGAATTGTATTGTAATTGTACTGTCTGCCCTAACATTGTAAAGTGCTGCACAAACTGTTGGCGCTATATAAATCCTGTATAATAATAATAATTTTTGGAGCATTCACTACCTCCCTTTTCCAATAGCACATACTAACCGTCCCTTCAGTCCCCGGTACTTTCAAATATTGAGAGAATCTAAAGAATAAATAAAGACTCCTTCTGTGCTCAGATGTAGTGGCTATAGTGCATGTGGATCGTATTCCGATTGACACAGCTGGTCCCCCGATTAACTAAGATAATCCCAGGTTGCAAATTCTATTTGAATAAATTGGATGCATGGAAAAAGTTCCCAGCCCTGTGTAATTTCCAAGTCATGACATTGTGTGTGGCAAATTTGTAAAAATAAATAAATAAAACAACAACAAAAATAAATGTGCACAAAACCTGTCTAAAGAGCACAAAATATTTAATGAAAGAAAAGATGTTGCGTTTCACTGTTAACTCTAAAATTTGATGCAAACATTTTAAAGTGATCATTAACCACTTAACGACCGCCCACTGTAAATATACGTCGGCAGAATGGCACCGATAGGCAGAATCACGTACATATACGTGATTGCCTTTGTATAGTTGGGGGGTCCGATCGGACCCCCCTTCTTTACAGTGGGTGGTCGTTTTACCTTCGGGAGCGATCTGGCATGAGGGGACGGCCGTTCGATTCCGGCCCCCCCTCTCGATCGCTCCCGGCAAATGAGAGAGCTTCCCCTGCCTGTGTACTGTTTACACAGGCAGGAGGAAGTGATGTCATCTCTCCTGCGGCGCTCACATATACCGAGCGCCGTACAGGAGAAGATGCAGCTTAGTGCACAAAACAGCACACTGACACCAGGACACATAGGCACATAAATCGCCCCCCAGGCCCCCCCAGATCACCCCCCAGATCACCCCCCAGCCCCCAGTCACAGTGTCACTGATTGCAGTGACCATTTATTTAGTGATCACTGCAATCAGTGACATTTGTGACTGTAAAAGTGTCACTACATTTAGTTTTAGGTCCAGTGTAGCCCCCTAACCCCCCCTAATAAAGGTTTAACCCCCATATATTACCTAATAAAGGTTTAACCCCCTTGATCGCCCCCCAGATAACCCTTTCACCACCTATCACCACTGTCGCTAAGCGATCATTTTTCTGATCGCTGTCTTAGCGTCGGTGATGCAGATCGGTAGCCAGTAATTTTTTTTAGGTTCGCCGCAGGTTTTTATAGCGTCAGGTACCCCGATATATTACCTAATAAAGGTTTAACCCCCTTTATCGCACCCCCAGGTAACCCTTTCACCCCCTATCACCACTGTCGCTAAGCGATAATTTTTCTGATCGCTGTCTTAGCGTCGGTGATGCAGATCGGTAGCCAGTAATTTTTTTTAGGTTCGTCGCAAGTTTTTATAGTGTCAGGTACCCCCATATATTACCTAATAAAGGTTTAACCCCCTTGATCGCCCCCCCAGGGTAACCCTTTCACCCCCTATCACCACTGTCACTAAGCGATAATTTTTCTGATCGCTGTCTTAGCGTCGGTGATGCAGATCAGTAGCCAGTAATTTTTTTTAGGTTCGCCGCAGGTTTTTATAGCGTCAGGTACCCCGATATATTACCTATTAAAGGTTTAACCCCCTTGATCGCCCCCCAGGTAACCCTTTCACCCCCTATCACCACTGTCGCTAAGCGATCATTTTTCTGATCGCTGTCTTAGCGTCAGTGATGCAGATCGGTAGCCAGTAATTTTTTTTAGGTTCGCCGCAGGTTTTTATAGCGTCAGGTACCCCGATATATTACCTAATAAAGGTTTAACCCCCTTGATCGCCCCCCAGGTAACCCTTTCACCCCCTATCACCACTGTCGCTAAGCGATCATTTTTCTGATCGCTGTCTTAGCGTCGGTGATGCAGATCGGTAGCCAGTAATTTTTTTTAGGTTCGCCGCAGGTTTTTATAGCGTCAGGTACCCCCATATATTATCTAATAAAGGTTTAACCCCCTGATCGCCCCCCAGGTAACCCTTTCACCCCCTATCACCACTGTCGCTAAGCGATCGTTTTTATGATCGTTGTCTTAGTGTCGGTGATGCCGATAGGTAGCCAGTAATTTTTTTTTAGGTTCGCCGTCAGGTTTTTATATAGCGTCAGGTACCCCCATATATTACCTAATAAAGGTTTTAACCCCCTAATTGCCCCTAGTTAACCCTTTCACCAGTAATCACCATATAAGTGTTACGGATGACGCTGGTTAGTTAGTTTGCTTTTTATAGTGTCAGGGCACCCGCCGTATATAACCCAATAAAGGTTTAACCCCCTGATCGCCCGGCGGGTGATATCAATTAGGTTTTAGCGTCAGAGAGGGTCTGCGTCACACCCCAGGCAGCGTCAGGTTAGTGCCAGTAGCGCTAACACCCACGCGTTAAGCATACACCCCCCTTAGTGGTATAGTATCTGAACAGATCAATATCTGATCTGATCAGATCTATACTAGCGTCCCCAGCAGTTTAGGGTTCCCAAAAACGCAGTGTTAGCGGGATCAGCCCAGATACCTGCTAGCATCTGCGTTTTGCCCCTCCGTCCAGCCCAGGCCACCCAAGTGCAGTATCGATTGATCACTGTCACTTGCAAAACACAACACACATAACTGCAGCGTTCGCAGAGACAGGCCTGATCCCTGCGACTCCAGTGCTGTAGGAGGTGATTTCACCACCACAGTTAAAAAAAAAAGCATATATGCCGAAGCATTGGGGCAGCAGGGGCGGAGGAGCGATTTTGCTCCTAATGCCGCGTATATACGGTCGAAATTCCGACGGAGGCTTGCCCGTGGAAAAGTCTGACCATGTGTACGCGGCATAACTTTTGCGGGAAGATGCCCCCATGCTTCGGCATATATAAATGGTGCATGTATGCCCATCATTAGAAGTGGGTGGATGAAGGGCGGTATTCTAATGGTGGGCATACCCACCGATCAATCTTTTTTTTACGTTCAGCCAACAGGCTGCATGAAAAAAAAGATTACAATACATGTCCAACAAGGACCAGCAACGTACTGGTATGTTGCTGGACTTTGAATGTTTATACCAGAATGATGCCTGTGGGTTTAGGTATCATCTTGGTATCATTCTTTTCAGCCAGCAGCCGGCTTTCATGTAAAAGCAATCCTAGTGGCTAATTAGCCTCTGGACTGCTTTTACAAGCAGTGGGAGGTAATGTCCCCCCCCCCGGATATAAAAAGCGCCATTGGGAAATTGGGAAAGCATTTTATCACACCGATCTTGGTGTGGTCAGATGCTTTGAGGGCAGAGGAAAGATCTAGGGTCCAATAGACCCCAGTTTTTTGAAAAAAGAGTACCTGTCATTACCTATTGCTATCATAGGGGATATTTACATTCCCTGAGATAACAGTAAAAATGATAAAAAAAAAAAAAAAATATGGAAGCAACAGTTTAAAAATAAAATAAAAAAGCAAAATTAATAATAAATAAAAAAATAAAAAAAAAGCACCCCTGTCCTGCCCTGCTCTTGCCCAATGGCGAACGCAAGCGTCGGTCTGGCGTCATATGTAAACAGAAATTGCACCATGCATGTGAGGTATCACCGCAAAGGTCAGATCAAGGGCAGTAATTTTAGCAGTAGATCTCCTCTGTAAATCTAACGGCGTAACCTGTAAAGGCTTTTAAAGGCTTTTAAATATGTATGTAGTTTGTCGCCAATGCGCGTTTGTGCGAAATTTTAAAGCTTGTCGTGTTTGGTATCTATGTACTCGGCCTAAGATCATCTTTTTTATTTCATCAAACATTTGGGCAATATAGTGTGTTTTAGTGCATTAAAATTAAAAAAAGTGTATTTCTTTTTCGTACATCACGGGACACAGAGCGACTTAGTCATTACTAATGGGTTATATAGATTACCTTCAGGTGCTGGCACTGGCCACTTCCAAACCGGAAGTACCCTCCCCTATATAAGCCCCTCCCATCCGGGAGCACCTCAGTTTTTTGCCAGTGTCTAAGGTGTTGGCCAAAGAGTAACATGTGTTTTCACTTGGCTTGCGTACAGGTTCTTTTGGGCCTTAGTAAGCTGTTCCGGATCCCACCAAAAAAGCTTCATAGCTAAACGGTCGGTACCTGGGCCTTGCAGCGGAAGAGCAAGGTTTTGCCTGTAATGCCTCTCTTAGGAGGGCTGGACCCTGGGATCCAGAGCTCTGGTCATACCCACGACCAAGATGTTGTCTGTGCAGGGTGCTATACAGGTCCAGGGGAGTGGAATCCTTGGGAACCCGGTCCCTGAAGGTTTAATTACAATGCCTGCCGTGATAGGTGAAGTTTGGGCTTCTGTGGACCAAACAGAGTCCTGCGGCGGGGATCAGGTAAGTGGGGGCCCCCAGGAACTTGGTTCTATTGGGGGACCCCCAAGCCTAATTTGTCTTTCTGTCTGTTACCTAACGGTATTCCCGCTAATATCTGTGTATGCCTGTAACTACTGAAAATGTAAAATTTTAATAGTAGTCAAGAGAAAAAAAAAAAAAGGAGGACCGCGGTACCTGTGTTAAACCACTAGAGGCCGCTGTGGTCCATTTTTCTTGTCATGTGGATCTTTGGTTTTCTCAAGTCAAAAGATCCAGGCAGTTGGTAAGTTTCTCTGTGGGAATCCACTTCCTCTGCCCTGTTGCTGCGCTCATCCACCGCACAGGCCCTCCGGCAAAAAGGGCCCTGGCTCCTAGTCCCTGTTTGGTTTCGAAAAGGGCGCCAATGGCGCACGGGCGCGCGCGCGGGCGCGTGCACGCGCCTCCTATGAAAAAAAGGGGCGGGGCGGGTGGATGACGCTCGATGCGGGCCACGGCGCTTCTGCGCATGTGCAGGCGTCCCAGCTTGTATAAAGACACAGTACAAGTGTCAGCTGGATGCAAACAGAGCTAGCAACAAACAGTGGCACACAGAGGCGGTTGATGCAGGCATCCCCATAGAAAGGCACTTTAGTGGACACCAGCTGGTATATAGCAGCAACTTTGTTAGACTATTACCAGCAAAATTGGTGTATGACGACGGGAATACCTCAGCTTTGTGCTTAAAGGATATGTCGTCCAGACGCTCCGGAAATAGATCTTCCAGGAAGCCAAAGGGGTCTCCATCGGGCTCTGAGGATATTGGGCATGCTTGTACTGCACCAATCTCCCCTGAGAATTCAGAGGTCAGTAGCCGTAGAAACCCCGCAGGAGTACCTGGTGCTGCGGCTGTCCCCAGTCCACCTGCTCCTGTATATATAACAGAGGAGGTTTTATCCTCAACTCTGGGAGGATTGGAAGAGAGATTAACAGCATTGATCGCTGCTTCCCTGTCACAGGGAAAGCGCGTCCGATCTCCGTCTCCTCCTTCAGAGTGCCTGTTAGTGGAGGAACAGCCCCACACAGGGATTGACCTACCTGAGGGGGATCAGGATGAGGTTGATTCAGTTATGGAGGAATCAACAGTGGAAGAACCTTTCTCAGCATCTCAGGCTGAAAGATTATGGGTTCAGTCTCTGACTAACATGGTCCGATCAGCATTTAAAATGCCACTGGCGGAACCACCATCCACTACGGTTTCCTCGCTGGGGTCGCTAAAAGCTCCCCAGGCTGTCTGTTCCTTCCCAATCCACCCTTTATTAGAAGGGCTTATTTACCAGGATTGGGAGCACCCTGATAAAATATTTGCTCCCCCCAAGAGATTTCCGGTGATCTATCCCATGGAGGATAAGTTCATAAAAAAATGGAGGGTCCCTACAGTGGACGCAGCCATCTCTTCTGTGAACAAATCACTGACATGTCCAGTAGATAATGTTCCAATGTTCAAAGACCCAATAGATAAAAAATTGGAGTCTTTACTAAAATCTGCTTTCTCTACAGCAAGCATGGTGACACAACCTGCGGTAGCAGCGATTGGAGTCTGCCAAGCAGTGAAAGATCAGTTGAAACAAGTCTTAAGGGACTTACCAGATCAGCAGGCTCTTGCCCTAGCTGACCTGCCTAGAGCCTTGTGTTTTGCGGTGGACGCCATAAAGGATACAATCCAACAGGCCTCCCGCTTTACGCTTTCTATAGTACATATGCGTAGGCTTCTGTGGCTCAAAAACTGGTCTGCTGAAGCTCCCTGTAAGAAACTGCTGGTTAGCTTCCCATTTCATGGAGAACGCTTATTTGGAGAAGATCTGGACAAATATATCCAGAAAATTTCTGCCGGTAAAAGTTCACTCTTACTGGTTAAGAACAAGAGGCCTACTTCTCCAGTCCCGGGCACATCGGCTGTGAAGCAGTTCCGACGGCCTCCGCGGTCAAATTCAGGGGGCAGAAATCAGGGACAATCACAGGGTAACAAGAAGCCCTGGATCAAGAGAGGTACAAAACCTCCCCCCAAGTCATGAAGGGTTGCCCCCACTCAATCGGGTGGGGGAAAGGCTTCAGTTGTTCACAGAGACCTGGCGGGACACCATCAGAGACAGATGGGTGCTCTCCACAGTAAGTCTGGGATACAAGCTGGAGTTAAAAGGCACTTCTCCTGCCCAATTTATGAGGTCAAACGTGCCAAGAGATCCCCAGAAGAGAGGATCCCTCCTTCTGGCACTAGAACAACTATTGCTCCAAGGTGTAATCATGAAGGTTCCCCTGGAAGAAAGCGGATTCGGGTTTTACTCGAACCTTTTCACAGTCCCCAAACCAAATGGGGACGTGAGGCCCATATTAAATCTAAAAGGGCTAAACAAGTTCCTAAATATCAGGACTTTTCGGATGGAGTCGATCCGATCGGTGGCCACCGCCCTACAAGGGCAGGAATGGTTAGCCTCGATCGACATAAGGGATGCTTATCTGCATATTCCCATCTTTCCGGCCCACCAGAAATTTCTACGCTTTGCAGTAGAAGGGCGCCATTTTCAGTTTAGAGCCTTACCTTTCGGTCTGGCTACAGCACCACGAGTGTTCACAAAAATTCTGGCCCCATTATTGGCCAATCTAAGAACACAAGGTGTAACGATAATGGCATATCTAGACGACCTGCTACTAATAGACCACTCAGTGGAAAAGCTGGAAGTAGCTATTCACAAGACAATCAAGTATCTGGAATATCACGGTTGGATTATCAACCGGGACAAGTCAGCTCTAAGACCAGTCAAAAGTCTGGAATACTTAGGGCTAAGGCTGGATTCAAATCAGAGAAAGATTTTCTTACCTCCAGAGAAGGTGTCGTCTTTAAAAGATTTGACCCACTTAGTGGGTACAAAAAGAAAACCATCCATACGCCTCTGCATGAGGCTGCTGGGAAAAATGGTGGCTTCATTCGAAGCGGTACCCTACGGTCAATTCCATTCAAGGAATTTGCAAAGGGCCATACTGTCAGCCTGGAACAAAAAAGTTCAGGCTTTAGACTTACCAATGTCCCTGTCCCCTTCCGTTCGCAAGAGCCTCCATTGGTGGTTGGTGCCCCAGAATCTGGAAAAAGGGAAACCATTCAGTCCGGTTTCTTGGAAGGTAGTCACTACAGATGCCAGCCTCATAGGCTGGGGGGCAGTACTGGAGCAATGGTCTCTCCAGGGCAAGTGGTCAGAAGCAGAAAAGGCCCTGCCCATCAATCTCTTAGAGATACGAGCAGCCCGGTATGCCCTAGTAGCATGGACATCCAAACTCCAAGGGTCCCCTGTCAGAATTCAATCAGACAATGCCACAGCAGTGGCATATATCAATCACCAGGGTGGCACCAGGAGTCGTGCAGCCCAGAGGGAAGCAAATTGCATCCTGGAGTGGGCAGAAAAATATGTCCCAGCCATATCCGCGGTTTTCATCCCAGGAGTGGAAAATTGGAGAGCGGACTTTTTAAGTCGCCAACAATTATGCCCGGGGGAATGGTCTCTTCACCCCGAGGTTTTCCAGGCAATATGCCAGCGGAGGGGAACACCGGATGTAGATCTGCTAGCATCCAGATTCAACGCAAAGGTGGACAGATTTGTGTCTCGCACAAGGGATCCTCTAGCTTGCGGCTCGGATGCCCTAGTGTTCCCTTGGGATCAGTTCAAGCTGATATATGCATTCCCACCGCCACAATTGTTACCGCGATTACTCCGCAGAATCAGGGTAGAAAAGAAACCAGTGATTCTGGTGGCTCCAGCGTGGCCCCGAAGGGCATGGTACGCGGAGATTGTAAAAATGTCAGTGAGGAGTCCTTGGACCCTCCCACATCGTCCGGACCTGCTGTCGCAGGGACCGATATACCACCCTTCCTTACCAGCCCTAGGTTTGACGGCCTGGCTATTGAAGCCCACATTCTGAAAAAGAGAGGGCTCTCTAATTCTGTGGTATCTACCATGATCAATGCCAGGAAGCCGGTATCCAGGCAGATCTATTATAGGATCTGGAAAGCGTACATTACGTGGTGTGAGGCCAAGAAATGGCATCCACGTAAGTACGTGATAGGGAGGATTTTGGACTTCCTACAGTGGGCTGTAGATAGGAAGCTGGCCTTGAGTACTATCAAGGGTCAGATTTCGGCCTTGTCAATATTTTTTCAAAGGCCCTTGGCTTCGCATTCACTAGTCAAAGCTTTCATACAAGGAGTGATGCGTATTAGCCCTCCGGTTAGTATTCCCATATGTCCTTGGGACTTAAACCTGGTTCTGTCGGTTCTACAGAAACAACCGTTTGAACCATTGCAACACATTTCCTTGGTTCTTCTCACCAGGAAATTGATTTTCTTAGTAGCCGTTTGTTCGGCTAAAAGAGTATCGGAATTAGCCGCCTTGTCCTGTAAGGAGCCATATCTGGTTGTCCATAAGGACAGAGTAGTATTACGTCCTCATCCAGCCTTTCTTCCCAAGGTGGTATCGAGGTTTCATTTGAACCGAGATGTGGTTCTTCCTTCTTTTTTCCCCAAACCTAGCTCGGTAGAGGAAAAGTTATTACATTCTTTGGATGTAGTAAGAGCAGTTAAAGCTTATCTAAAAGCCACTGCTCAGATTCGCAGAACGGATACTTTGTTTATTCTGCCGGAAGGCCCTAAAAAGGGTCAGGCAGCATCAAAATCTACTTTAGCCAAGTGGATTCGACAGGTCATAATACAAGCCTATGGCTTGAGAAAGAGACTGCCTCCGTTCAAAGTTAGGGCGCACTCCACGAGAGCAGTTGGAACTTCATGGGCAGTGCATCACCAGGCCTCCCTGGCTCAAGTATGTAAGGCCGCAACATGGTCTTCGGTACACACGTTTACTAGATTCTACCAGGTAGACGTTAGAAGTCAGGAGGATGTCGCCTTTGGGCGCAGTGTGTTGCAGGCCGCAAAAGATCCTCATGCCTTAAGGCGCCCAGCTTATGTATCCCTCCCCTCATTTGGCATTGCTTTGGGACGTCCCATTAGTAATGACTAAGTCGCTCTGTGTCCCGTGATGTACGAAAAAGAAAAAGGGATTTTTATAACAGCTTACCTGTAAAATCCTTTTCTTGGAGTACATCACGGGACACAGAGCTCCCACCCCTCTTTTTGGGACACTTATTGCTTGGCTACAAAACTGAGGTGCTCCCGGATGGGAGGGGCTTATATAGGGGAGGGTACTTCCGGTTTGGAAGTGGCCAGTGCCAGCACCTGAAGGTAATCTATATAACCCATTAGTAATGACTAAGTCGCTCTGTGTCCCGTGATGTACTCCAAGAAAAGGATTTTACAGGTAAGCTGTTATAAAAATCCCTTTTTTTTCCCCAAAAAATGCGTTTGAAAAATCGCTGCGCAAATACTGTGTAGAAAAAAAATTTGCAACACCCACCATTTTAATCTGTAGGGCCTTTGCTTTAAAAATATATATAATGTTTGGGGGTTCAGCATAAATTTCTTGCAAAAAAAAAAAATGTTTTAATGTAAACAAAAAGTGTGAAAAAGGGCTTTGCCTTCAAGTGGTTAGAAGAGTGGATGTAAGCTTCCTAATGTTGTGTATAAAATGCCAGAACAGTTCAAAACCCCCCCAAATGACCCCATTTTGGAAAGTAGACACCCCAAGTTATATACTGAGAGGCATGTCGAGTCCATGGAATATTTTATATGTTGACACAAGTTGCGGAAAATAGACTATTTATTTATTTTTTATTTTTTGCACAAAGTTGTCACTAAATGATATATTGCTCAAACATGTCATGGGCATATGTGGAATTACACCCCAAAATACATTCTGTTGCTTCTCCTGAGTACGGGAATACCACATGTGTGAGACTTTTTGGGAGCCTAGCCGCGTACGGGACCCCAAAAACCAATCACCGCCTTCAGGCTTTCTAAGGGTGTAAATTTTTGATTTCACTTCTCACTGCCTATCACAGTTTCGGAGGCCATGGAATGCCCAGATGGCACAAAACCCCCCCAAATGACCCCATTTTGGAAAGTAGACACCCCAAGCTATTTGCTGAGAGGTATGGTGAGTATTTTGCAGATCTCGCTTTTTGTCACAAAGTTTTGAAAATTAAAAAAAAAAAATATTTTTTTTCTTCATTTTTAAAAACAAATGAGAGCTGTAAAATACTCACCATACATCTCAGCAAATAGCTTGGGGTGTCTACTTTCCAAAATGGGGTCATTTGGGGGGTTTTGTGCTATTTTGGCATTTTATGGCCTTCGAAACTGTGATAGGTAGTGAGGAGTGAAATCAAAAATTTGCGCCCTTAGAAATCCTGAAGGCGGTGCTTGGTTTTCGGGGGCCCGTACGCGGCTAGGCTCCCAAAAAGTCCCACACATGTGGTATCCCCGTACTCAGGAGCAGCAGCAAAATGTATTTTGGGGTGCAATTCCACATATAACCATGGCATGTGTGAGCAATATATCATTTAGTGACAACTTTTTGTAATTTTTTTTTTTTTTTAGTCATTATTCAATCACTTGCGACAAAAAAAAAAATATTCAATGGGCTCAACATGCCTCTCAGCAATTTCCTTGGGGTGTCTACTTTCAAAAATTAGGTAATTTGGGGGGGTTTTGTACTGCCCTGCCATTTTAGCACCTCAAGAAATGAGATAGGCAGTCATAAATTAAAAGCTGTGTAAATTCCAGAAAATGTACCCTAGTTTGTAGATGCTATAACTTTTGCGCAAACCAATAAATATACGCTTATTGACATTTTTTTTACTAAAGACATGTGGCTGAATACATTTTGGCCTAAATGTATGACTAAAATTGAGTTTATTCGATTTTTCTTATAACAAAAAGTAGAAAATATCATTTTTTTTCAAAATTTTCGGTCTTTTTCCATTTATATCGCAAAAAATAAAAATCGCAGAGGCAATCAAATACCATTAAAAGAAAGCTCTATTTGTGGGAAGAAAAGGACGCAAATTTCGTTTCGGTACAACATTGCATGTCCGCACAATTTACAGTTAAAGCAGCGCAGTGCAAAATTCTGAAAACAGCTCTGGTCCTTTAGCTACAAAATGGTCCGGGGCTTAAGTGGTTAAACACTTTCACCAGTTGTGCTATCAAAAAAACAAAGCTGCCGCAAGCTGATTATTTATTTTTAATACAGGAACTTCTTGAGTTCCTATTTTAATAATACATAGCACACAACCTTATATTATTTTGGTTTTATCAAGATTTTTTATTTTTTGTCGGATTTTAGATCTAGAGGCAGTCTTTAAAGTGATATTAAACTATCAGTTTTAAACACTTTCAGCAGTTTATTTCATCACTTACTGAGAATGCAGTTTCTTTATTTTTAGGCCACATTCACACTTGCATTTAGGGCCATTAGTGATTACATGCAGGTGATCCAGTTGGGGTTCCCGGCGATTAGCGGTGGGTGGCAGCTCCATTTAAAGCAATAGGTGGCGGACAGCTCCTGCAGCTAATCATAGTTGCTCACATGTCTGTTTTCCAAGGCGGATCATTCGCAGGTAATTGCTCCATGAGTGATTACATGCAAGCTCCCTAGATTAGCTGTGGGAACTGTCAGCTAAAAAATACTTTCAAGGGGGCTGCTGTCCGTAGCTACTTACCGGGAATCCACATTTGGTGTCTTGCATTGAATCACTAATGGACCCATTTGCAAGAGTAAATGGGGCTTAAATATTTGCATATGTTCCAGTTTAGCCTGGCATCAAGACTGCTGCCCTAGGTTTCTTGTTCAGAGTGGCTCCTTTCTTTTGCATTGTCCTATGGAGTCACCCTTGCAGGCAGGGACTATAGTTTTAGAATTTAGAAGCTGATTGGTTACTCTGCAAAACTGCACCAGATTCTATGTACACCAGTTTTACTAGATCTCCTCCTGTGTGTATCAATAGAAACACACAGCCCCATAGTCCAGGATGGCAAGGCACTCCCCTCTTTCTCCACCCCCTCCCTTCTTCAAACTAACAGACTGGCTCCAAAATGCACTGTCCACTGTTACTTCTTTCCTGTGAAGCCCTGAAATTTAGAGAAGAAACACTGAGAGACCAGAAGCCAGCAGGATTGGCAGTGCTGCGGTAAGAATTTTAACAAATAGTTTACTGGGAAATTTTTATTTATTGTGCTAAAGTAAAAAATACTGAGGACTACTACGGGTCTTTTGACCGTTTTTTTCGCCCCCCCCCCCCCCCCCGAACCGATCACAATGCATTGCGGCACTGAACAGTGCATTGCAAGCCCTGATTGGCTGAAGCAGCAAAATCTTCAGCCAATCAGGGCACAGAGCACTGTCAGAGTCATGATTGGACACTGTCATGATGACTTTATCCAATCTTGGCTTATTCCCGCCCCACAGTATGAAAGTATTCTTTCAATGGCAGCCATTTTCAGTGTGATTTTGGCGTGGAGAGCTTTCTGCGCTGTTGCACTTTAAATTACAATTGTGCGGTCATGCTACACTGTACCCAAACTAAATTTTTATCATTTTTTCCCCACAAATAGAGCTTTCTTTTGGTGGTATTTGATCACCTCTGCGATTTTTATTTTCTGCTAAAAATTTTGAAAAAAGACCGAAAATTTTGAAAAAAAACATTTTTTTTGTTTCAGTTACAAAACTTTGTAAATAAGTAAGTTTTCTCCTTCACTGATGGGCACTGATGGGGCTGCACTGACGGGCACTGATAAGGCAGCACTGATGGGCACTGATAAGGTGGCACTGATGGGCACCGATGAGGCGGCACGGATGGGCACTGATAGGCGGCACGGATGGGCACTGGTAGGCGGCACAGATGGGCACTGATAGGTGGCACGGATGGGCACAGATAGGCGGAACGGATGGGCACAGATAGGTGGCACGGATGGGCACATATAGGCGGCATGGATGGGCACGGATAGGCGGCACGGATGGGCACTGATAGGCGGCATGGATGGGCACTGATAGGTGGCACTGATAGGTGGCATGGATGGGCACTGATAGGTGGCACTGTACTGTAATGTGTTGTACTAATGGATGCCAATCAGTGCCAAACAATAATGCCTGCCAATCAGTGGTGCCCATTGTGGGCACTGATTGGCATCCATTGTGGGCACTGATTTGCATCCATTAGGCATTTCTAGTGGGCACTGATTGGCATCCCTGGTGGTCTAGGGTAGCTTACCTTATGGTGGGCATCCCAGGTGGTCTGGTGGCATCCCTGGTGGTCCAGTATGGTCATCCTCGGGGGGGGGGCTGCGCTGATAATCGATCAGCACAAACCCCCCCCTGTCAGAGGAGCAGCCAATCGGCTCTCCTCTACTCGCGTGTGACAGACGCGAGTGAGGAAAAGCCGATCAGCCGTGATTGGACATGGCTGATCACGTGGTAAAGAGTCGGAGACTCTTTACCTAGATCGGTGATGCGGGGTGTCAGACTGACATCTCGCAACAACAATCGGCGCGATGCGCGCCCCCGTCCGGTCAGGATATTGAAACCACTTTGCCGCCGTCCTTTTGCAATAGAGCGGGCGGCAAGTGGTTAATTAGTTAGTGTGCTATACTGTGCTATTTTGCTTCAATTGTCAGTGTAGAATATTAGTTTAGTGTCAGTCTAGGGATGGTGTGAGTGTAGTGAGAAGGACCATTCAGCTTTGCATAGTGTGCAGCTAGAGTAGGGACAGCTCAGATAGTTTCACTGTAGTGCAGTGGCGACTGGTGCTCAAAATCTTTGGGGGGGCGCAAACAAACTGAAAAATTCTTTAAAAAAAACACATCAATTGCAGCCTCACTGTGCCCATCAAATGCAGCCACTGTACCAAACGCAGCCACTGTGCCATCAAACGCAGCCACTGTGCCCATCAAACGCAGCCACTGTGCCATAAAACGCAGCCACTGTGCCATCAAATGCTGCCACTGTGCCCATCAAACGCAGACACTGTGCCATCAAACGCAGCCACTTTGCCCATCAAACGCAGCCACTTAGCCTATCAAACGCTGCCACTGTGCCATCAAATGCAGCCACTGTGCCCATCAAACGCAGACACTGTGCCATCAAACGCAGCCACTTTGCCCATCAAACACAGCCACTTAGCCTATCAAACGCTGCCACTGTGCCATCAAATGCAGCCACTTTGCCCACCAAACACAGCCACTTTGCCCATCACAGCTTTGCCATTAGGGATGAGCCGAACACCCCCGGGTTCGGTTCGCACCAGAACCTTCGAACGGACCGAAAGTTCGCGCAAATTTTCGAACCCTATTCGTTATAATGGACGCGAACGTTCGAAATCAAAATTGCTAATTACAACGGCCAATATGCATGTTAATGTTATAAAACAGGTTTGGGGACCCGGGTCCTGCCCCAGGGGACATATATCAATGCAAAAAGAAATTTTAAAAACTAAAGTTTTTTCGGGAGCAGTCATTTTAATGATGCATAAAGTGAAAAAAAAAAAGTGAAATTTTCCTTTAAATATGGTACCTGGGGGGTGTCTAAAGTATGCCTGTGAAGTGGCATGTGTTTCCCGTGTTTAGAACTGTCCTTGCACAAAATGACATTTGTAAAGGAAAAAAAGAAGCCATTTAAAACCACTTGCGGCTTTAATGTCATGTCTTGTCCTGGCCGCCATATGGCTGAAAATCCTTGAGAAAAATGGCATGGCTACCCCATCACCCCCCCCCACCCCAGCCCCTTTGGGTCTTGTATGGATACTAAGGGGGACCCCGCACCCAAAATAAAACCCTATACCTACAACCCTATATACTCTGAACAGTAGTATATAGGTGGTGCAAACAAGACATGGACTGTAGGTTTGTTCTTAAGTAGAATCTGAACAGGTACATTATGAAGTGTAGCTACATCCCAAAAAAATCAATTTTTAAGCTTTTTGGAGAACATAGGGAGGGGTTATCACCCCTGTAACATTTGCTGTCTTTGCACATCTGTTCAGAACATGTCACCTCACTTTCCGTCCCAATGACAAATGTTTTTGGAAAAGTGGGGTTTTAATTGAAACAAGGATTGGTGATAAAGCATCAGTAGAGAGGAGATACCTTTTTCCCAAATTAAATCTAACAGGATAGAATTTTCCTTCCTAGGGGTAGATTTCCTCTCACTTCCTGTTTTCTCTTGCCGTTTGCAAGTAGGAGTCGTTTGTAAGTTGGATGTTTGAAAGTAGGGGCCTGCCGTATATACTCTGCAGAAATTTGCCCTATTAGATGTTGGTGTAGCCACAAGACTGGTGGGCACAGGAATGGGCCCTGCTGTGAGTTAATAGATCAAGATTTGTACTTGCATGCACCTGTTGAACCGGGCAGAAAAATTGGGCCTTTGGTGGTGGTGGTGGTGGTGGTGGACGGTGTTGCCACAAGACTGTAAGCCCTCACAGTTACTCTTGGTGGGTGCAGGAATGGGCCCTGCTGTGAGTTATTAGATCAAGATTTGTAATTGCATGCACCTGTTGAACAGGGCAGAAAAATTGGGCCTTTGGTGGTGGTGGTGGTGGTGGACGGTGTTGCCACAAGACTGTAGGCCCTCATAGTTACTCTTGGTGGGCGCAGGAATGGGCCCTGCTGTGAACTATTAGATCAAGATTTGTAATTACACGCCCCTGTTAAACAGGGGCTGAAAAATTGTGCCTTAGGCATTGGTGCTGGTGCCACAACACTGCAACCCCTCACAGATACTGTACTTGGAGCACAGCAGTCACACCTGTTGCGAAGCATCTTTTTAAAAAATTGTAATTACACGCCCCTGTTATACAGGGGCTGAAAAATTGTGCCTTAGGCACTGGTGCTGGTGCCACAACACTGCAACCCCTCACAGATACTGTACTCTGAGCACAGCAATGAGACCTGTTGCAAAGCATTGCCTAAAAATTGTAATTACACACCCCAACAGGGGCTGAAAAATTGTGCCTTAGGCACTGGTGCTGGTGCCACAACACTGCAACCCCTCACAGATACTGTACTCTGAGCACAGCAGTCACACCTGTTGCGAAGCATCTTTTTAAAAAAATTTAATTACACGCCCCTGTTATACAGGGGCTGAAAAATTGTGCCTTAGGCACTGGTGCTGGTGCCACAACACTGCAACCCCTCACAGATACTGTACTCTGAGCACAGCAATGAGACCTGTTGCAAAGCATTGCCTAAAAATTGTAATTACACGCCCCAACAGGGGCTGAAAAATTGTGCCTTAGGCACTGGTGCTGGTGCCACAACACTGCAACCCCTCACAGATACTGTACTCTGAGCACAGCAGTCACACCTGTTGCGAAGCATCTTTTTAAAAAATTGTAATTACACGCCCCTGTTATACAGGGGCTGAAAAATTGTGCCTTAGGCACTGGTGTGGTGGCATGGATCATTGAGGAGGAGGAAGAGGATAGTCAGTGAACATAACAGGACAGTCACTCAGCATCAGCATAGGCAGTCTTGAAGGGATGTGACATTATAAATTATTCCGTTATATCCGCTTCAGGTGTCTGGTAGCTGGTGGTGATCCAAGACTGATTCATTTTTATGAAGGTCAGTCGATCAACCGAGTCGGTGGACAGGCGCACCCTATGATCGGTGACAAATCCTCCAGCAGCACTGAATGTGCGTTCGGAAAGAACGCTGGATGCAGGACAGGCCAGTAGCTCAATTGCATACTGTGCAAGCTCTGGCCAGTGATCCATCCTCAGGACCCAGTAAGCCAGAGGATTTTCGGTGGGAAAGGTGTCCAAGTCTGACCTTGCCCCTAGGTATTCCTGCACCATGTATATCAGACGCTGGCGATGGTTGCTGGAACCGATCATACCTTGGGGCTGCGGACTAAAAAATTGTCTGAACGCATCGGTCAGACGTCCACCTTCCCCACCGCTCCTTCTGCTACTGACCGAAGCCTCAGCAACTTGTCGTCCAGGACCAGGAGTTTGTAACCTCCCAGTTTCTGGGAACGCGTTGCACAGACCTTTCTGCAAGGCCTCCCTGAGATGTCTCATCCTCTGCTCCCTCTGCGACGGCAAGATAAGGTCCGCAACCTTACCCTTGTACCGTGGATCAAGGAGAGTGGCCAGCCAGTAATGGTCACTCTCCTTGATCCGAAGAACACGAGGATCCTTCCGCAGGCTTTGCAGGATCAGGGAGGCCATGCAGCGTAGGTTAGCTGAGGCATTCGGTCCGGAGTCTTCTGGGTCACTGAGGATGACATGATCGCCAGCCACCTCCTCCCAGCCACGTACAAGTCCACTGGTTTGTTGGGACTGTACATCATCCCTAAAAGACTGCTGCTGCTGATGCTGAGTGCCAGGCTCCACCTCCATGCTCACACAATCCTCCTCCTCCTCCTCCTCCTCTTCCTGTGTGATGGGTGGGACAGAAGGAACATTGTCTGGATAAAGGGGGCCTTGAGAGACAAGGAAGTCCTCCTCTTCCTGCCTCTGTTCTGCCTCAAGTGCCCTGTCCATTATCCCACGCAGCGTATGCTCCAACAGGTGGACAAGAGGTACAGTGTCACTGATGCATGCACTGTCACTGCTCACCATCCTCGTGGCCTCCTCAAATGGTGAGAGGACAGTGCATGCATCCCTGATCATGCTCCACTGGCGTGGGGAAAAAAAGCCAAGCTCCCCTGACCCTGTCCTGGTGCCGTAGTCGCAAAGGTACTCATTGATGGCCCTCTGCTGCGTGTGCAGTCGCTGCAGCATGGCCAACGTTGAGTTCCACCTGGTGGGCATGTCACATATTAGGCGGTTCTTGGGCAGGTTCAGCTCCTTTTGCAGCTCAGTCAGCCGAGCACTGGCATTATAAGATCGGCGGAAATGCACACAGACTTTCCTGGCCTGCCTCAGGACATCCTGTAAGCCTGGGAACCTGCCCAAGAACCGCTGCACCACCAGGTTGAGGACGTGAGCCATACAGGGCACATGGGTGAGCTGCCCCTGTCGCAGGGCGGAGAGGAGGTTGGTGCCATTATCAGAAACGACCATTCCTGGCTTAAGCTGGCGTGGCGTCAACCACCTCTCGGCCTGCCCCTGCAGAGCTGCCAGAACCTCTGGCCCAGTGTGGCTCCTGTCCCCCAAACACACCAGCGCAAGCACGGCATGGCATCTTTTTGCCTGCGTACTCGCGTAGCCCCTTGTACGCCTACGGAGCACCGCTGGTTCCGAGGACAGAGCACTCGAAGAGGACATGGAGGAAGAAGAAGAGGAGGGGGTGGAGGAGAGAGGTGTGTCACAACCAGTAGTAGCATTTTGGAGGCGTGGTGGCGGAACAACCTCCAACACTACTGCACCTTGTCCTGCATCCCTCCCAGCTACCAATAGAGTGACCCAATGGGCCGTGAAAGAAAGATAACGTCCCTGTCCATGCCTGCTGGACCATGAGTCAGCGGTAATATGCACCTTACCGCTGACCGCCCTGTCCAGCGAGGCATGGACATTGCCTTCCACATGCCAGTAGAGAGACGGAATCGCCTTCCGTGAGAAAAAGTGGCGTTTGGGAACCTGCCACTGAGGAACCGCACATTGAACAAACTCACGGAAGGGGGCCGAGTCTATCAACTGAAAAGGCAGCAGTTGAAGTGCTAGCAATTTAGCCAAGCTAGCATTCAACCGCTGGGCATGTGGATGGCTGGGAGTATACTTCTTTCGACGGTCCAGCAGCTGGGGCAGGGAAATTTGCCTGCTACAATCGGACGTCGGTGTACTGCAAGTACTTGGTTGTGACACACCTAATTCTACACCTTCAGTCCTCTCAGAGCAGCTTTCAGAGAGGACTGAAGATATAGTGGGGATGGAGATCCCAGCTGATGAGGAGCAAGGAGAGGTCCGCTTTGTTCTTTGGTGTGGGTCTTTTATGTGTGCTTGCCAACGAGCTGCATGGCAGGTCGACATATGTCTGCTCATGCTTGTGGTGCCCAAGCGGCTGATGTTTTGGCCACGCGAGATACGCTTGAGACAAATATTGCAAATAGCAGTGGTGCGATCTGATGCACTCGTCTCAAAAAAGGCCCACACCAAAGAACTTTTGTGATAACGTGCAGAGGCAGCGCCCTGCACAGGCGGAGCTCTGCGGTGTGGTACAGTTGCTGTGCTGGCCTCTAGCTGGCCTCCAGGGGGCATCCTGCCTCGTTGGACATGTGACGCTGCATCCTCCTCCTCCTCCTCCTCTCTCCCTTCAGGCACCCACGTGGAGTCAGTGACCTCATCATCCCCTCCCTCTTCACCACTAGAGCAAACCTGGCAGTAAGCTGCAGCTGGTGGAACACTACTGCCAGATTGCTGTCCTTCAGCATCCCCTCTCTCTGCGCGCACACTACTGACTTCCTCAAGCTGGGTATCATCATCCGAGCCTTCGAATCGTTGGGCATCCTCCTGGAGCATGTACCCAACACTGTGCTCAAACAGTTCGGGGGACTCCTCAGGAGGACATGGTGGGTCTAGGGAAGGGGTGGCTGATGATGCCATTGAGTACGCGTTGGCAGCTGCTCTGCCAGTACCCTGAGCCTGGGTGAGAGAGGATGAGGAGGATGAGGAGGGCTTGGTCATCCATTCTACCAAGCCTTCGGCATGATGCGGCTCCACATGTCCAGCTGCCGAAAACAAAGACAAGCGTGTCCCATGGCCACGTGCTGATGACGATGCACGACCACGTCCACGGCCAGCACTGTTGTCTCTAGAAACAGAGCCTGCCTGCCCTGTGTTCTTGCCTCGGCACGCTCTGCCTCTCCTTGGCGGTCTTCCAGCCATTGTAGTCGGTAGTGTATATAGTATAAAAAATAGAACTCCTATGTGTGCTCACAACACACTGTAGGTCCTATGGGTGCTGACACTAACACACTATAGGTACTATGTGTGCTGCTGACAAGAAAATATAGGAGCTCTGTTTGCTGCCACTAACACACTAGAAGTCCTATGGGTGCTGCTGAGAAGAAAATATAGGAGCTCTGTTTGCTGCCACTAACACACTAGAAGTCCTATGGGTGCTGCTGAGAAGAAAATATAGGAGCTCTGTGTGATGCCACTAACACACTAGAAGTCCTATGGGTGCTGCTGAGAAGAAAATATAGGAGCTCTGTTTGCTGCCACTAACACACTAGAAGTCCTATGGGTGCTGCTGAGAAGAAAATATAGGAGCTCTGTTTGCTGCCACTAACACACTAGAAGTCCTATGGGTGCTGCTGAGAAGAAAATATAGGAGCTCTGTTTGCTGCCACTAACACACTAGAAGTCCTATGGGTGCTGCTGAGAAGAAAATATAGGAGCTCTGTTTGCTGCCACTAACACACTAGAAGTCCTATGGGTGCTGCTGAGAAGAAAATATAGGAGCTCTGTTTGCTGCCACTAACACACTAGAAGTCCTATGGGTGCTGCTGAGAAGAAAATATAGGAGCTCTGTGTGATGCCACTAACACACTAGAAGTCCTATGGGTGCTGCTGAGAAGAAAATATAGGAGCTCTGTTTGCTGCCACTAACACACTAGAAGTCCTATGGGTGCTGCTGAGAAGAAAATATAGGAGCTCTGTTTGCTGCCACTAACACACTAGAAGTCCTATGGGTGCTGCTGAGAAGAAAATATAGGAGCTCTGTTTGCTACCACTAACACACTAGAAGTCCTATGGGTGCTGCTGAGAAGAAAATATAGGAGCTCTGTGTGATGCCACTAACACACTAGAAGTCCTATGGGTGCTGCTGAGAAGAAAATATAGGAGCTCTGTTTGCTGCCACTAACACACTAGAAGTCCTATGGGTGCTGCTGAGAAGAAAATATAGGAGCTCTGTGTGATGCCACTAACACACTAGAAGTCCTATGGGTGCTGCTGAGAAGAAAATATAGGAGCTCTGTTTGCTGCCACTAACACACTAGAAGTCCTATGGGTGCTGCTGAGAAGAAAATATAGGAGCTCTGTTTGCTGCCACTAACACACTAGAAGTCCTATGGGTGCTGCTGAGAAGAAAATATAGGAGCTCTGTTTGCTGCCACTAACACACTAGAAGTCCTATGGGTGCTGCTGAGAAGAAAATATAGGAGCTCTGTGTAATGCCACTAACACACTAGAAGTCCTATGGGTGCTGCTGAGAAGAAAATATAGGAGCTCTGTTTGCTGCCACTAACACACTAGAAGTCCTATGGGTGCTGCTGAGAAGAAAATATAGGAGCTCTGTTTGCTGCCACTAACACACTAGAAGTCCTATGGGTGCTGCTGAGAAGAAAATATAGGAGCTCTGTTTGCTGCCACTAACACACTAGAAGTCCTATGGGTGCTGCTGAGAAGAAAATATAGGAGCTCTGTTTGCTGCCACTAACACACTAGAAGTCCTATGGGTGCTGCTGAGAAGAAAATATAGGAGCTCTGTTTGCTGCCACTAACACACTAGAAGTCCTATGGGTGCTGCTGAGAAGAAAATATAGGAGCTCTGTGTGATGCCACTAACACACTAGAAGTCCTATGGGTGCTGCTGAGAAGAAAATATAGGAGCTCTGTTTGCTGCCACTAACACACTAGAAGTCCTATGGGTGCTGCTGAGAAGAAAATATAGGAGCTCTGTTTGCTGCCACTAACACACTAGAAGTCCTATGGGTGCTGCTGAGAAGAAAATATAGGAGCTCTGTGTGATGCCACTAACACACTAGAAGTCCTATGGGTGCTGCTGAGATGAAAATATAGGAACTCTGTGTGATGCCACTAACACACTAGAAGTCCTATGGGTGCTGCTGAGAAGAAAATATAGGAGCTCTGTGTGATGCCACTAACACACTAGAAGTCCTATGGGTGCTGCTGAGAAGAAAATATAGGAGCTCTGTTTGCTGCCACTAACACACTAGAAGTCCTATGGGTGCTGCTGAGAAGAAAATATAGGAGCTCTGTTTGCTGCCACTAACACACTAGAAGTCCTATGGGTGCTGCTGAGAAGAAAATATAGGAGCTCTGTTTGCTGCCACTAACACACTAGAAGTCCTATGGGTGCTGCTGAGAAGAAAATATAGGAGCTCTGTTTGCTGCCACTAACACACTAGAAGTCCTATGGGTGCTGCTGAGAAGAAAATATAGGAGCTCTGTTTGCTGCCACTAACACACTAGAAGTCCTATGGGTGCTGCTGAGAAGAAAATATAGGAGCTCTGTGTGATGCCACTAACACACTAGAAGTCCTATGGGTGCTGCTGAGATGAAAATATAGGAACTCTGTGTGATGCCACTAACACATTAGAAGTCCTATGGGTGCTGCTGAGAAGAAAATATAGGAGCTCTGTTTGCTGCCACTAACACACTAGAAGTCCTATGGGTGCTGCTGAGAAGAAAATATAGGAGCTCTGTGTGATGCCACTAACACACTAGAAGTCCTATGGGTGCTGCTGAGAAGAAAATATAGGAGCTCTGTTTGCTGCCACTAACACACTAGAAGTCCTATGGGTGCTGCTGAGAAGAAAATATAGGAGCTCTGTTTGCTGCCACTAACACACTAGAAGTCCTATGGGTGCTGCTGAGAAGAAAATATAGGAGCTCTGTTTGCTGCCACTAACACACTAGAAGTCCTATGGGTGCTGCTGAGAAGAAAATATAGGAGCTCTGTTTGCTGCCACTAACACACTAGAAGTCCTATGGGTGCTGCTGAGAAGAAAATATAGGAGCTCTGTTTGCTGCCACTAACACACTAGAAGTCCTATGGGTGCTGCTGAGAAGAAAATATAGGAGCTCTGTGTGATGCCACTAACACACTAGAAGTCCTATGGGTGCTGCTGAGAAGAAAATATAGGAGCTCTGTTTGCTGCCACTAACACACTAGAAGTCCTATGGGTGCTTCTGAGAAGAAAATATAGGAGCTCTGTTTGCTGCCACTAACACACTAGAAGTCCTATGGGTGCTGCTGAGAAGAAAATATAGGAGCTCTGTTTGCTGCCACTAACACACTAGAAGTCCTATGGGTGCTGCTGAGAAGAAAATATAGGAGCTCTGTTTGCTGCCACTAACACACTAGAAGTCCTATGGGTGCTGCTGAGAAGAAAATATAGGAGCTCTGTGTGATGCCACTAACACACTAGAAGTCCTATGGGTGGTGCTGAGAAGAAAATATAGGAGCTCTGTTTGCTGCCACTAACACACTAGAAGTCCTATGGGTGCTGCTGAGAAGAAAATATAGGAGCTCTGTTTGCTGCCACTAACACACTAGAAGTCCTATGGGTGCTGTTGGGGTGCAATGCTGTGCTAACAGCACTGCGGTTGGTACTACTGCAATACTGTACTAACAGTAAGCACGCACCAGACTAATCCCCAGCAGCAGCTAATAACACACTAACTGTGCAATCAGCAGCAATGAACGATCAATGACTTAGGTAGCAATGGTTTAGCAAAGAAATAGCCAATGGTTTAGCAAAGAAGAGCAAATCTTTCAGTATCAAGCAAAGACAGAATCAGCAGACTAATCTCTCCTAAAGCCGGAACTCATGTGACCGGGGCCGATGGCGTGGCGGCCTTTTAAATGGTGGGGCGTGTACTAAAGCCCCTGAGCTGTAATTGGCTACAGCCGTCCTGCCTGTAGCCAATTATTGCTCTCCGAGTTTCGGGCGCTGTGATTGGCCAAGCATGCGGGGTCACAGTGCATGCTTGGCCAATCATCAGCCAGCAATGCACTGCGCCGGCCGCGCCGGCCGCAATGCATTGCGGGGCCGCTCGCATCACACGAATGTGATGCGAACGGCCCAAATAGTTCTGGGCTCGACGAGCGAGCGAACGCCCGATGCTCGATTCGAACATGGGTTCGAATCGAGCACCGGGCCCATCCCTATTTGCCATATCGTTTTGTGTGCGTTACTGCCAGTTTAACGCCATATAGTTCTGTGTGCGTTACTGCCAGCTTAACGCCATATCGTTTTGCGTGCGTTACTGCCAGTTTAATGCCATATCGTTTTGCGTGCGTTACTGCCAGTTTAAAGCCATATAGTTCTGTGTATGTTACTGACAGTTTAACGCCATTTACTTCTGTGTGCGTTACTGCCAGTTTAACGCCATCTCATTTTGCGTTTGTTACTGCCAGTTTAAAACCATACAGTTCTGTGTGCGTTATTGCCAGTTTAACGCCATATAGTTCTGTGCGTCACTGTATGTTTGGCGCATTATATTGCAGTATATTATAGTGTATCCATGGAGTGTGTCTGTGTACTGTGAGTACTCAAATTATAATTGATAATTTTTATTACATTTTAAAAGTTTCATTACAAAAATACGAAACACAGATACAAGGGGGGTAGTGGGGTAAAACAAGTACAGAAGGGGAAAGGGAAGGGAAATGCTAAAGCATCAACAGACATACATTAGTGGTGTGACTACATCCTGCAATTATCAAACATGAGGCTTAGCCGGTTGACAGAACGGGGTTGAGGCACGGCTCTATAATATCTCCCTCCCAATAATGTCTGGGAGGACAACAAGGAGAGGCAGACGTTCCCTTGGCATTGTAAGGGGGCCAGCAACAAATGTGTCCACAGGCAAAGGTGGACGTGGTGGTCAGTCCTCAGGCAGGGCATCATTTCCTCTTTTTAGTGAGTTTGCCCGTGCTGTCCAGCCACAGCATGCAGAGGAGGTGGTGGACTGGCTTACTAAACCTTTCTCATCCTCTGTCACACAAGCAGAGACAAATGTGCAGTTGATAAACCTGCCTCTTTGTCCACATCTATTCCTAGTCCGCCTAAGTGAGGCATTTGGGAATTTTTTTAGTCCTCGTCGCCCAGGACTGTCAGCTTCGACATCCCATCGGCAGCGTCTGCATCACATGGTGGACGTTTACCTCGGGGCCAAAACAGAGATGGAGAGCTTTCCAGCTGACGATCCACTGGCTTACTGGGTCATGAGAAGACACCACTGGTCAGAACTTTCCCAGTATGCTATTGAGTTGTTGGGCTGCCCTGCATCCAGTGTGCTTTCAGAACAGGCATTCAGTGCTGCAGGAAGTTTTGTTACTGATCATAGAACACGTCTGTCCACAGACTCTGTGGATTGTTTGCCTTTTATAAAAATGAATCAGTCCTGGATTACCAGCTATGAAGCCCCTGATGCCGATGTCACTGATTAAGTCTTTTTGGGATATGGAATCTCTGCAGGACTTCGAGGCTGCCTAGCTTTGAGGGTGTTCAATCATTTCATCTGAAAGAATGTTTTTGGTATAGGTTTCATGGGCACAATTAACACCCAAAGACCAATTTGTCAGCACCTGTTTGACAGGTGCATATCATTGCAATTTTTTACAGCAAGACCAATTCTTGCTTTCATCAAGATTATCTCTATAGGGTTACGGTGGGAAGGCGCCACCAACACCCAAAGACCAATTTTTCTGCACCTGTTTGACAGGTGCATATCATTGCAATTTTTTACAGCAAGGCCAATTCTTGCTTTCACCAAGATTATCTCTATAGGGTTACAGTGGGAAGGCGCCACCGACACCCAAAGACCAATTTTTCAGCACTTGTTTGACAGGTGCATATCATTGCAATTTTTTACAGCAAGGCCAATTCTTGCTTTCATCAAGATTATCTCTATAGGGTTACGGTGGGAAGGCGCCACCGAACACCCAAAGATTAATTTTCCTGCACCTGTTTGACAGGTGCATATCATTGCAATTTTTTTTACAGCAAGGCCAATTCTTGCTATTATCAAGATTATCTCTATAGGGTTATGGAGGGAAGGCACCACGACACCCAAAGGCCAATTTTTATGGAACCTGACTGACAGGTGCATATCATTGCAATTTTTTACAGCAAGGCCAATTCTTGCTTTCATCGAGATTATCTCTATAGAGTTACGGTGGGAAGGCACCACCGACACCCAAAGACCAATTTTTCTGCACCTGTTTGACAGGTGCATATCATTGTAATTTTTTACAGCAAGGCCAATTCTTGTTTTCATCAAGATTATCTCTATAGGGTTATGGTGGGAAGGCTCCACCGACACCCAAAGACCAATTTTTCTGCACCTGTTTGACAGGTGCATATCATTGCAATTTTTTACAGCAAGGCCAATTCTTGCTTTCATCATGATTATCTCTATAGTGTTACGGTGGGAATGTGCCAAGACACCCAAAGACCAGTTTTAAGGCACCCGTTACTTCTATCCAAAGTCAAAGTGACACCAGAATGTATCCAAAAAGTCTCTAATCTTGTTCCCAGTGCACTACATTGTGGCCTTATCATACACACTGGCTCCCCAGCTGTTGCTGAGCAAAATAAAGGCAGCTTGCAGGAAAAATGTCATTTATTTTGGCTTTATAAATTCAATTATTGCTGCAGCAGATTCTAGACATGGTACAGATCTGCCACTTTACAGTTAGACTAAGGCGACCCCCAGGCACTATATTGGAAGAAATTTTACATTCTTAGGCTTTCACTTTAAAAATCAAAAAATCATTGCTCATTTAAAAATGAAAATTTTCACAAACTCTTTTTTTTATTGATACAGAGCAGGACCCGAACCCCTATAACCATTGTATGCCCAATTACTTGCATTTAAGCCTTCAAAATGGGCGCTTTTGATTTTTGACGTTCGGGTCCCATTGACTTTAATGGTGTTTGTTATTCGGGTCCGAACTTTCGCGGTGTTCGAAAGTTCTGGTGCGAACCGAACCTGGGTCCGTTCAGCCCATCCCTATTCTGCAGTGCTATGTGGCTGCAAAGCTGTCATTATCAGTCAGTTCTTCCTGTTCCTAGACCCGCTCCCTGATGACACCATCAATGAATCCCACTAATTAGAAGCGGGAGTGGGCAGATCATACTTTTGATGATGTCAAAGACCTAAAGGGGAATTGTGAAGTTAAAGTGATTGTAAGGTCTCATTTTTTATTTTAGTTAAATATAACAAACATGTTATACTTACCCAATCCTCCTCTTCTCGGGTCCCTCTTCAGTGCTCTTGAACCCTCCCTCCCGCCTGTTGAGTATCCCCACAGCAAGCAGCTTGCTATGGAGGCACCCGAGCCGAGTCACAGCTCCATGTGTCCATTCAGACCACCCCTACTTTAACCACTTAAGCCCCGGACCATTTGGTAGCTAAAGGACCAGAGGTGAATTTTGAATTTTGCACTGCGCTGCTTTAACTGTAAATTGTGCGGACATGCAATGTTGTACCCAAACGAAATTTGCGTCCTTTTCTTCCCACAAATAGAGCTTTCTTTTAATGGTATTTGATTGCCTCTGCGATTTTTATTTTTTGCGATATAAACGGAAAAAGACCGAAAATCTTGAAAAAAAATGATATTTTCTACTTTTTGTTATAAGAAAAATCGAATAAACTCAATTGTAGTCATACATTTAGGCCAAAATGTATTCAGCCACATGTTTTTAGTAAAAAAAATGTCAATAAGCGTATATTTGCGCAAAAGTTATAGAGTTTACAAACTAGGGTACATTTTCTGAAATTTACACAGCTTTAAATTTATGACTGCCTATCTCATTTCTTGAGGTGCTAAAATGACAGGGCAGTACAAAACCCCCCCAAATGACCCCATTTTGGAAAGTAGACACCCCAAGGAAATTGCTGAGAGGCATGTTGAGCCCATTGAATTTTTTTTTTGTCCCAAGTGATTGAATAATGACTAAAAAAAAAAAAAAAAAAAAATTACAAAAAGTTGTCACTAAATGATATATTGCTCACACATGCCATGGTTATATGTGGAATTTCACCCCAAAATACATTTTGCTGCTTCTCCTGAGTACGGGGATACCACATGTGTGGGACTTTTTGGGAGCCTAGCCGCGTACGGGCCCCCCGGAAACCAAGCACCGCCTTCAGGATTTCTAAGGGCGCAAATTTTTGATTTCACTCCTCACTACCTATCACAGTTTCGAAGGCCATAAAATGCCAAAATAGCACAAAACCCCCCCAAATGACTCCATTTTAGAAAGTAGACACCCCAAGGAAATTGCTGAGAGGCCTGTTGAGCCCATTGAATATATTTTTTTTGTCCCAAGTGATTGAATAATGACAAAAAAAAAATAAAAATTACAAAAAGTTGTCACTAAATGATATATTGCTCACACATGCCATGGTTATATGTGGAATTACACCCCAAAATACATTTTTCTGCTTCTCCTGAGTACGGGGATACCACATGTGTGGGATTTTTTAGGAGCCTAGCCGCGTACGGGACCCCGAAAACCAAGCACCGCCTTCAGGATTTCTAGGCACAAATTTTTGATTTCACTCCTCACTACCTATCACAGTTTCGAAGGCCATAAAATGCCAAAATCGCACAAAACCCCCCCAAATGACCCCATTTTGGAATATAGACACCCCAAGCTATTTGCTGAGAGGAATGGCGAGTATTTTACAGCTCTCATTTGTTTTTGAAAATTAAGAAAGAAAATATATATATATATTTTTTTTTTTCAATTTTCAAAACTTTGTGACAAAAAGCGAGATCTGCAAAATACTCACAATACCTCTCAGCAAATAGCTTGGGGTGTCTACTTTCCAAAATGGGGTCATTTGGGGGGGTTTTGTGCTATCTGGGCATTCCATGGCCTCCGAAACTGTGATAGGTAGTGAGAAGTGAAATCAAAAATTTACACCCTTAGAAAACCTGAAGGCGGTGCTTGGTTTTTGGGGTCCCGTACGTGGCTAGGCTCCCAAAAAGTCTCACACATGTGGTATCCCCGTACTCAGGAGAAGCAACAGAATGTATTTTGGGGTGTAATTCCACATATGCCCATGGCATGTTTGAGCAATATATCATTTAGTGACAACTTTGTGCAAAAAAAAAAAAAAAATTGTCGTTTTTCCGCAACTTGTGTCAACATATAAAATATTCCATGGACTCGACATGCCTCTCAGTATATAGCTTGGGGTGTCTACTTTCCAAAATGGGGTCATTTGGGGGGTTTTGAACTGTTCTGGCATTTTATACACAACATTAGGAAGCTTACATCCACTCTTCTAACCACTTGAAGACAAAGCCCTTTTTGACACTTTTTGTTTACATGAAAACATATTTTTTTTTTGCAAGAAAATTATGTTGAACCCCCAAACATTATATATATTTTTAAAGCAAAGGCCCTACAGATTAAAATGGTGGGTGTTGCATTTTTTTTCTACACAGTATTTGCGCAGCGATTTTTCAAACGCATTTTTTGGGTTAAAAATACACTTTTTTTTAATTTTAATGCACTAAAACACACAATATTGCCCAAATGTTTGATGAAATAAAAAAGATGATCTTAGGCCGAGTACATAGATACCAAACACGACATGCTTTAAAATTTCGCACAAACGCGTATTGGCGACAAACTACATACATTTTTAAAAGCCTTTAAAAGCCTTTACAGGTTACCCCGTTAGATTTACAGAGGAGGTCTACTGCTAAAATTACTGCCCTCGATCTGACCTTCGCGGTGATACCTCACATGCATGGTGCAATTGCTGTTTACATATGACGCCAGACCGACGCTTGCGTTCGCCATTGGGCAAGAGCAGGGCAGGACAGGGGTGCTTTTTTTTTTTCTTTTTTTTTTTTATTATTAATTTTGCTTTTTTATTTTATTTTTAAATTGTTCCTTCCAAGTATTTTTTTTTTTAATCATTTTTATTGTTATCTCAGGGAATGTAAATATCCCCTATGATAGCAATAGGTAGTGACAGGTACTCTTTTTTTGAAAAAACTGGGGTCTTCTAGACCCTAGATTTTTCCTCTGCCCTCAAAGCATCTGACCACACCAAGATCGGTGTGATAAAATGCTTTCACATGAAAGCCGGCCGCAGGCTGAAAAGAATGATACCAAGATGATACCTAAACCCACAGGCATCATTCTGGTATAAACATTCAAAGTCCAGCAACATACCAGTACGTTGCTGGTCCTTGTTGGACATGTATTGTAATCTTTTTTTTCATGCAGCCAGTTGGCTGAACGAAAAAAGAGATTGATCGGTGGGTATGCCCACCATTAGAATACCGCCCTTCATCCACCCACTTCCAATGATGGGCATACACGCACCATTTATATATGCCGAAGCATGGGGGCATCCTCCCGCAAAAAAGTTATGCCGCACACACATGGTCGGACTTTTCCACGGGCAAGCCTCCGTCAGAATTTCGACCGTATGTACGCGGCATTAGGACAAAATCGCTCCTCCGCCCCTGCTGCCCCAATGCTTCGGCATATTTGCTTTTTTTTTTTAACTGTGGTGGTGAAATCACCTCCTACAGCACTGGAGTCGCAGGGATCAGGCCTGTCTCTGCGAACGCTGCAGTTATGTGTGTTTTTGTTTCGTAAGTGACAGTGATCGATCGATACTGCACTTGGGTGGCCTGGGCTGGACGGAGGGGCAAAACGCAGGTGCCAGCAGGTATCTGGGCTGATCCCGCTAACACTGCGTTTTTGGGAACCCTAAACTGCTGGGGACGCTAGTATAGATCTGATCAGATCAGATATTGATCTGTTCAGATACTACACCACTAAGGGGGGTGTATGCTTCACGCGTGGGTGTTAGCGTTACTGGCACTAACCTGACGCTGCCTGGGGTGTGACTCAGACCCTCTCTGACGCTAAAACCTAATTGATATCACCCGCCGGGCGATCAGGGGGTTAAACCTTTATTGGGTTATATACATGGCGGGTGCCCTGACACTATAAAAAGCAAACTAACTAACCAGCGTCACCCGTAACACTTATATGGTGATCACTGGTGAAAGGGTTAACTAGGGGCAATCAGGGGGTTAAAACCTTTATTAGATAATATATGGGGGTACCTGACGCTATAAAAACCTGCGGCGAACCTAAAAAAAATTACCAGCTACCGATCTGCATCACCGACACTAAGACAGCGTTTAGAAAAACGATCGCTTAGCGACAGTGGTGATGGGGGTGAAAGGGTTACCTGGGGGGTGATCAAGGGGGTTAAACCTTTATTAGATAATATATTGGGGTACCTGACGCTATAAAAACATGCGGCGAACCTAAAAAAAATTACTGGCTACCGATCTGCATCACCGACACTAAGACAGCGTTTAGAAAAACGATCGCTTAGCGACAGTGGTGATACGGGGTGAAAGGGTTACCTGGGGGGCGATCAAGGGGGTTAAACCTTTATTAGATAATATATTGGGGTACCTGACGCTATAAAAACCTGCGGCGAACCTAAAAAAAATTACCAGCTACCGATCTGTATCACCGACACTAAGACAGCGTTTAGAAAAACGATCGCTTAGCGACAGTGGTGATGGGGGTGAAAGGGTTACCTGGGGGGCGATCAAGGGGGTTAAACCTTTATTAGATAATATATTGGGGTACCTGACGCTATAAAAACATGCGGCGAACCTAAAAAAAATTACTGGCTACCGATCTGCATCACCGACACTAAGACAGCGATCAGAAAAACAATTGCTTAGCGACAGTGGTGATAGGGGGTGAAAGGGTTACCTGGGGGGCGATCAAGGGGGTTAAACCTTTATTAGATAATATACTGGGGTACCTGACGCTATAAAAACCTGCGGCGAACCTAAAAAAAATTACCGGCTACCGATCTGCATCACAGACACTAAGACAGCGTTTAGAAAAACGATTGCTTAGTGACAGTGGTGATAGGGGGTGAAAGGGTTACCTGGGGGGCGATCAAGGGGGTTAAACCTTTATTAGATAATATATTGGGGTACCTGACGCTATAAAAACATGCGGCGAACCTAAAAAAAAATACTGGCTGCCGATCGGCATCACTGACGCTAAGACAGCGATCAGAAAAATGATCGCTTAGCGACAGTGGTGATAGGCGGTGAAAGGGTTATCTGGGGGGTGATCAGGGGGTTAAACCTTTATTAGGGGGGTTAGGGGGCTACTCTGGACCTAAGACTAAACTTTGGTGACACTTTTACAGTCACAAATGTCACTGATTGCAATGATCACTAAATAAATGGTCACTGCAATCAGTGACACTGTGACTGGGGGCTGGGGGGGGGGGTGATCTGGGGGGTGATCTGGGGTGTCTGGGGGGCGATTTATGTCCCTATGTGTCCTGGTGTCAGTGTAGTGTTGTGTGCACTGACCTGATGTCTTCTCTTGTACGGCGCTCGGTATATGTGAGCACCGCACCAGAGATGACATCACTTCCTCCTGCTCCCTCTGTCTGACACAGACAGAGGGGGCATTTCCATTCGCCGGGAGCGATCGCGAGGTGGTGGCCAGAAACGAATGGCTGCCCCCTCATCCCGGAACGCTCCCGGACACTTAGCCACCACTCACTGTATAGGAGGGGGGTCCGATTGGACCCCCCAACTATACAAAGGCAATCACGTACACTCTACGTGATTGTGCCTGTCGGTGCCATTCTGCCGACTTATATATACAGTGAGCGGTCGTTAAGTGGTTAATTGACAGCAGCGGGAGCCAATGGCTCTGCGTTGCTGTCTCAGCCAATGAGGAAGGGAGTCCCAGGCAGACGAGACATTCCTGCAACATCGCTGGATAGAGATGGACTCAGGTTAGCATTAGGGGGGCTGGGGGGATGCTGCTGCACACAGAAGGTTTTTATCTTAATGCATAGATTGCATAACCTTCTGCCTTTACAACCCCTTTAAAAGAACGAAAGTTAATAAAATTATGTATCAAAGTAATTTATTTGTATTGCTTTGCCACAATAAACAGTGCTAACAAATTCCTGTTAGACAGCCAAAGTTTAGATTTTAGTTGCAGGTTTAATTTAAATCCAAGAACTACTTGGTAGAGGTGAGTATAAAAGAATATTTAACAATTTTGCTGTTCCACTAAAAACAAGCACTCATTGTCAGTGGTCCCTGAATTATCCCTTCACTTGTTTTCATTATATTTCATGTGGTATCATTTGCTCCAGTTTTATCCAACTTCTGCAAAAATAAAACGGATACTCTACTATTCTTATACTTGGAGGATTCTGGAATGTAGCCCTAGGACTTTCACTTTTAATTACATGGTTTTTAAAGTTGTTTTAGCGGTATGTGTTTCTTAAATTAGACACTTTTATTTGTTTTTCCAACATGACAATTTAGAAGGCAAATGACTATGTAGAAGATGTGTGACTGATGCTCAGACTACAGTTTTACTGTTGTACAAATAGAAATGCTCATTCCAAGGAAAGCACTGCATGTTTTCAGGATTAAAAAGAAAAACGATTTCCTCTCAGACATCTCATACAACTGTGGAGTGCAACAATAAAATTGTCTACTTTCAAAATATCAATATAGTCAATAATGAATAAACTGAAGGAAATGCATTAAACCAATATGTCAAATAATCCAATCAGCATTCATTTGGTAGTAAAATGATCTTTGATGTTTTCTTTAAAAAAAAAAACAAAAAAACAGCAGGGCTGTTACAACATAACATAAAAGCAAGGAACAAAATGTATCCCTTTCCTTCCCTTTCCCTCCTTTCCCTTGCTCTCTCCCCTGTCCTTCTTTCTACTTTCCTTCCTTCCAATTCCTCTTCACTTTTCTTTTTTCTTGTTCTCAATTTCTTCTACATAATTCTTTTCCTCTTCCTTTCTTTTTTTCTTCTCCTCTCCCTTGTAAGCTCTTCTCCCCTTCTATCTGTTCACGCCCTTTTCCTCTCCTCTTCCTTCTACTCTTCCCTTTTGTCAACTTTTATTTTCTCTTTCTCTCTCACCCTCTTCTCTCCACTCTACTCCTATCTCTTTTCCTCACTTTCCTCCCTTGTCCTCCCCATTGCTTCACTTTTCTCTCTCCTTCTATTCGTTTTCTTCTTTTTTCCTCCTACTTTCTCCTCTCCTTCCCTCTGTTGTCCTCTCCTTCTCTACGTTTCCA
This sequence comes from Rana muscosa, assembly GCA_029206835.1. Classification (NCBI taxonomy): domain Eukaryota; kingdom Metazoa; phylum Chordata; class Amphibia; order Anura; family Ranidae; genus Rana; species Rana muscosa. Next base: position 188,472,425 of record CM055122.1, on the reverse strand, counting down.
TCTCTGTCAAATTGACCTGTCTTCTCCTCTCCTTCTTTCTCTCTCATTATATTAATTTTCTTCTTCTTTCCTCTCCCCCTCTTCTCTTTTCCTTCCCTCTATTATCTTCCCCTTCACTGATTTTCTATCCCCTGTCCACTTGTCATCCTCCTCTCCTCCCAAAGTGTATTTTTGTGCAGTTTTCATAATCAGACTCTACAGCATATGCATACTCTTTGCCATTATCAACCCATTTGTTATTATTCTTTTGTGTATGCATGTTTTTTTCTATCCAAAACCTGTTTTTCATTTATGTTTCTAACTTTGCACCTGTTTAGTAGCTTGCAAGTTATAATTACTCCTTGTTTGCTTTGTTCAAATACCTGTTCTGTTAAATAACTGTAGAACCCTCTAGTGTTGTAGTTTAGCTCAGGGCTAAGCCTGAGCTATAGAACCTGGGTTAGGGTTCAGTACAGTTCCGGCTTGGATGTCTCATCCTGGCAGCTCTCTGGAGCCTAATTTAAAAGAAGAGGAATCTGCTGCTCCAGGTGTGTGCAATACCTTGATTGGATCCTAGTAGGAGTGCTAGCCCCACCCCGCCAACGTAGAAACTTGAGAAAAATAAAAAATGGCTGCACATTCAAAGTTTCCAAAAGTGCCTTTTATTGCAGACGGTCAAAATACACCAGGGACACCAGGTGTTAGTCACGTAGACACGTTTCACACATCTAAACTCTGATCTTTTGGTAACTTTGAATGTAAAGCCATTTATTATTTTTCTCAAGCTCTCTGGAGCCTGCCTAGAAGGTTGGAGAATCTTCTATAATTGGAGGGTGGAGGAGCTGCCATGCATATTTATGAGCCCTCAGCCAATTCCCAGTGGTGGGCTGGCAGGGGGCTGAGACCACTTCAAATATAGCCATGGGCCATTCAAGCAGGGGCATTCGCTTGGAAGATGAAGATACAGTGTTGAGGAGCCTGTCCGTGGCTCTCTGGGGTACCCCCTAGTCTAGGGGGGGGGTGTCCTGCCTTGGGCCAGGGGTCGGGTGCTGGAAGGATCCTGCCATACTACACAGGAGGAAGTCTTTCCTGGAGGCATGGGAGTAAGAGAGGACAGTGAGTAGAGCAACACTGTGGGGACTAACAAAGGGGGGAGGCTGACACATTTAGCCAGTCTCCCTTGAAGACAGCGGTGTTCTTAAGTCTTCAGCCTTTCCCTAGAGATCTCCTGAAAGTCAGCCGGGTGGGCTGGTGAAGAGTCAGTCGGGTGGACTCTTGTGGAGAGTTAGCCTAAAGGGCTAGTGAAAGGGGCAGCTGCAGACAGGTGGGTTGGCAGTGCCTGAAGAGGTGGTGCTGGGATCAGTGGCCACAGAGGAGAAGTTACAAGCTGTTTAACTGCAAATGAGCTACACAAAAAGGTTCCTGCCTGTAAAGGGCTATTGCTAAATCTAACTGGGAGCCTGTCAGATCATTTAAGTGATTCAGCTAGAGCAAAGTGTGTGCAGGAGGAAAGTGAAGGAGACTGTATATATGTGTATATGTAGGAATATGTCCCTGAAGTCTTGTTAAAAGTTTTGCCAAAGTCAAGTGGGCATCTCATAACCTCCCATCCCTTTCCAAGTTATTAACCCTCAAATAAATAACAAAATAAAAAGCCGCAGACTGTTCTCTGACTCTGGGTGCTTCTGAAAATCCATTGTGCCTGGCTGTACAGGAGTTGGGGATCCAAGTTCATCAGCAGTCCCTATGGGGGTGTGCTACATAACCTCAAGCCAGTGTCCTACAATAAGGCTAGTTCTCAGTTACCACCTATATAGTATAACTTTGTACTTCTATAAGTGATGACTTCTCTTGTTGGCCATACTCATCTTATTCATATTTTGCAATCTCCTGTAGGCTTACCAATAGTTCTCCCTTCAGACAGACTGCAAATGGCTTACATGTATGGTGGGGGACAGGAAAAACTATTGGAATGGTGGAGTAATGGTATATAATGTGTTTGGCTGTTGAAATGCATGGGGGATTTTTGGAAAATTACCATTAAAGATGAAATAACCCTTTAATTTTTTTTACAGAGATTGTATAATAAGATTGTTATATGTGTGCCTAACTTAAAGAGAAACTGCAGTCTGCTCACATAATTTGTAATAAAAACATGTTTGCTGTTCTGAAGCTTCCCTCCAACCACTTTGTATATTTTTTTATATATACTATGATTCTGTACTTGCCAAATATGCTGCAGAAATCTCCCGCCACTAAGTTTGGCTGCAGCCATTTTAACTGTGGGCAGCTGAAGCTGCTGCCTGTTCACTTCCTGGATTTACACAGAGGCACACCTCCAGCTCTGCAGCCTTGCAGCTTTCATTGGCCCTCTTATGACTCATCCCCCCTCCCTTCCTGGCAATCTCTCACAAGAGTGAGAGAGAGCTGTGTATGATGTCATAAGCCTAGGCCCTTGACCAGACAAGAAACAGGAAGTGGGCTGTATAAGGTTTTTACTGGCAGAAAAAAATGCTTTACTATCCAACGTTAAAACAACAAGGACAGAAGATTTAATAGAAGGAAAAAATAGGACTGAAGGTCTGCTTTAAGATCGGCTGATACATTGTCATTAGGGATGAGCCGAACACCCCCGGGTTCGGTTCGCACCAGAACCCACGAACAAACCGAAAGTTCGCACGAATGTTAGAACCCTATTAAATACAATGGATGCGAATATTCGAAATCGAAAGTGCTAATTATAGCGACTAATATGCATGTTATTGTCCTAAAAAGGGTTTGGGAACCCGGGTTCTGCACCAGGGGACATGTATCAATGCAAAAAGAAGTTTTAAAAACGGCCGTTTTTTGGGAGCAGTCATTTTAATGATGCATAAAGTGAAAAAAAAAATTCAAATATTCCTTTAAATATCGTACCTGGGGGGTGTCTAAAGTATGCCTGTGAAGTGCCACGTGGTTCCCGTGTTTAGAACTGTCCCTGCACAAAATGACATTTCTAAAGGAAAAAAAAGCCATTTAAAACTGCTTGCGGCTTTAATGTAATATCTGGACCCGGTAATATGGATGAAAATCTTTGAGAAAAATGGCATAGCTACCCCATTACCCCCCCCCCCCTACCGCAGCCCATTACCAGCCCCTTTGGGTCTTGTATGGATATTAAGGGGAACCCCGTACACAAAATAAAAAAGGCCCTATATACTCTGAACAGCCGTATACAGGCGGTGCATACAAGACAGGGACTGTAGGTTTGTTCTTGTGTAGAATCTGTTTGTAATTTTGAACAGGTACATTGTTTAAGTGTAGCTCCAGCCAAAAAATCTATTTTTAAGCTTTTTGGAAATCATAGGGAAGGGTTATCACCCCTGTAACATTTGTTTTGCTGTCTGTGCCCCTGTTCAGAACATTTCACCTCACTTTCCGTCCCAATGACAAATGTTTTTGAAAAGTGGGGTTTTTATTGAAACAAGGATTGGTGATAAAGCATCAGTAGAGAGGAGACACCTTTTTCCCATATTAACTCTTACAGGAGAGAATTTCCCTTCCTATGGGTAGATTTCCTCTCACTTCCTGTTGTCTCCTTTCGTTTGCAAGTCGGAGTCGTTTGTAAGTTGGATGTTTGAAAGTAGGGGCCTGCCGTATATACTCTGCTGAAATTTTCCCCTTACACTGTAAACCCTCACAGTTACTCTTGGTGGGCACATGAATGGGCCCTGCTGTGAATTATTAGATCAAGAATTGTAATTGCATGCTCCTGTTGAACAGGGGCTGAAAAATTGGGCCTTTGGTGGTGGTGGTGGTGGTGTTGACACAACACTGTAAGGCCTCACAGTTACTCTTGGTGGGCGCAGGAATGGGCCCTGCTGTGAATTATTAGATCAAGAATTGTAATTACATGCCCCTGTTAAACAGGGGCAGAAAAATTGGGCCTTATGCCCCATACACACGATCATTTTTAATGTCATTTTTAAAACTGACGTTTTTCTCGTCATTTTTTTTCTTGTTTCCTCTCAAGCCTGTCTTGCGTACACACCATCATTTTAAAAAATGTTCAAGAAAAGTGCAGTGACGTACACCACGTACGACGGCACTATAAAGGGGAAGTTCCGTTCGAATGGCGCCACCCTTCATGTTAGTAAAGTTTGTTGAGAGACGATTCGCTCTTTTCAGTCTAGTGCTTTTCAGTCCGTTACAGCATGACGAATGTGCTATCTCCATTACGAACGCTAGTTTTACCAGAACGAGCGCTCCCGTCTCATACTTGATTCTGAGCATGCGCATTTTTTTTCACGTCGTTAAAGCATACACACTATCGTTTTTCACGTCGTTAAAAAAAACGACATGAAAAACGACGTGCAAAAAGAGAGCATGTTCGAATTTTTTAATGCCCGTTTTTCACGTCGTTAAAAATGCTCTGGAGCATACACACGATCATTTTTAATGGCCATTTTTTTTAATGGCATTTTTAACGGCATGAAAAATGATCGTGTGTATGGGGCATTAGGCACTGGTGCCACAACACTGCAACCCCTCACAGATACTGTACTTGGAGCACAGCAATGAGCCCTGTGGCAAAGTATTGCATCAAAAATTGTAATTACATGCCCCTGTTAAACAGGGGCTGAAAAATTGGGCCTTAGGCACTGGTGCTGGTGCCACGACACTGCAACCTCTCCCAGATACTCTAGTTGGAGTGCAGGAATGAGCCCTGCTGCAAAGCATTGCATAAAAAATTGTAATTACATGCCCCTGTTAAACAGGGGCTGAAAAATTGGGCCTTAGGCACTGGTGCTGGTGCCACGACACTGCAACCTCTCCCAGATACTCTAGTTGAAGTGCAGGAATGAGCCCTGCTGCAAAGCATTGCATAAAAAATTGTAATTACATGCCCCTGTTAAACAGGGGTGAAAAATTGGGCCTTAGCCACTGGTAGCGGCACCCAGAAACAAAAATGTTCTTCCAAGCTATCATCATTAGGGATGGGCCCGGTGCTCGATTCGAACCCATGTTCAAATCGAGCATCGGGCGTTCGCTCGCTCGTCGAGCCCAGAACTATTTGGGCCGTTCGCATCACATTCGTGTGATGCGAGCGGCCCCGCAATGCATTGCGGCCGGCGCGGCCGGCGCAGTGCATTGCTGGCTGATGATTGGCCAAGCATGCACTGTGACCCCGCATGCTTGGCCAATCACAGCGCCCGAAACTCGGAGAGCAATAATTGGCTACAGGCAGGACGGCTGTAGCCAATTACAGCTCAGGGGCTTTAGTACACGCCCCACCATTTAAAAGGCCGCCACGCCATCGGCCCCGGTCACATGAGTTCCGGCTTTAGGAGAGATTAGTCTGCTGATTCTGTCTTTGCTTGATACTGAAAGATTTGCTCTTCTTTGCTAAACCATTGGCTATTTCTTTGCTAAACCATTGCTACCTAAGTCATTGATCGTTCATTGCTGCTGATTGCACAGTTAGTGTGTTATTAGCTGCTGCTGGGGATTAGTCTGGTGCGTGCTTACTGTTAGTACAGTATTGCAGTAGTACCAACCGCAGTGCTGTTAGCACAGCATTGCACCCCAACAGCACCCATAGGACTTCTAGTGTGTTAGTGGCAGCAAACAGAGCTCCTATATTTTCTTCTCAGCAGCACCCATAGGACTTCTAGTGTGTTAGTGGCATCACACAGAGCTCCTATATTTTCTTCTCAGCAGCACCCATAGGACTTCTAGTGTGTTAGTGGCAGCAAACAGAGCTCCTATATTTTCTTCTCAGCAGCACCCATAGGACTTCTAGTGTGTTAGTGGCAGCAAACAGAGCTCCTATATTTTCTTCTCAGCAGCACCCATAGGACTTCTAGTGTGTTAGTGGCAGCAAACAGAGCTCCTATATTTTCTTCTCAGCAGCACCCATAGGACTTCTAGTGTGTTAGTGGCAGCAAACAGAGCTCCTATATTTTCTTCTCAGCAGCACCCATAGGACTTCTAGTGTGTTAGTGGCAGCAAACAGAGCTCCTATATTTTCTTCTCAGCAGCACCCATAGGACTTCTAGTGTGTTAGTGGCATCACACAGAGCTCCTATATTTTCTTCTCAGCAGCACCCATAGGACTTCTAGTGTGTTAGTGGCAGCAAACAGAGCTCCTATATTTTCTTCTCAGCAGCACCCATAGGACTTCTAGTGTGTTAGTGGCAGCAAACAGAGCTCCTATATTTTCTTCTCAGCAGCACCCATAGGACTTCTAGTGTGTTAGTGGCATCACACAGAGCTCCTATATTTTCTTCTCAGCAGCACCCATAGGACTTCTAGTGTGTTAGTGGCAGCAAACAGAGCTCCTATATTTTCTTCTCAGCAGCACCCATAGGACTTCTAGTGTGTTAGTGGCAGCAAACAGAGCTCCTATATTTTCTTCTCAGCAGCACCCATAGGACTTCTAGTGTGTTAGTGGCAGCAAACAGAGCTCCTATATTTTCTTCTCAGCAGCACCCATAGGACTTCTAGTGTGTTAGTGGCAGCAAACAGAGCTCCTATATTTTCTTCTCAGCAGCACCCATAGGACTTCTAGTGTGTTAGTGGCAGCAAACAGAGCTCCTATATTTTCTTCTCAGCAGCACCCATAGGACTTCTAGTGTGTTAGTGGCATCACACAGAGCTCCTATATTTTCTTCTCAGCAGCACCCATAGGACTTCTAGTGTGTTAGTGGCAGCAAACAGAGCTCCTATATTTTCTTCTCAGCAGCACCCATAGGACTTCTAGTGTGTTAGTGGCAGCAAACAGAGCTCCTATATTTTCTTCTCAGCAGCACCCATAGGACTTCTAGTGTGTTAGTGGCATCACACAGAGCTCCTATATTTTCTTCTCAGCAGCACCCATAGGACTTCTAGTGTGTTAGTGGCAGCAAACAGAGCTCCTATATTTTCTTCTCAGCAGCACCCATAGGACTTCTAGTGTGTTAGTGGCAGCAAACAGAGCTCCTATATTTTCTTCTCAGCAGCACCCATAGGACTTCTAGTGTGTTAGTGGCAGCAAACAGAGCTCCTATATTTTCTTCTCAGCAGCACCCATAGGACTTCTAGTGTGTTAGTGGCAGCAAACAGAGCTCCTATATTTTCTTCTCAGCAGCACCCATAGGACTTCTAGTGTGTTAGTGGCATCACACAGAGCTCCTATATTTTCTTCTCAGCAGCACCCATAGGACTTCTAGTGTGTTAGTGGCAGCAAACAGAGCTCCTATATTTTCTTCTCAGCAGCACCCATAGGACTTCTAGTGTGTTAGTGGCAGCAAACAGAGCTCCTATATTTTCTTGTCAGCAGCACACATAGTACCTATAGTGTGTTAGTGTCAGCACCCATAGGACCTACAGTGTGTTGTGAGCACACATAGGAGTTCTATTTTTTATACTATATACACTACCGACTACAATGGCTGGAAGACCGCCAAGGAGAGGCAGAGCGTGCCGAGGCAAGAACACAGGGCAGGCAGGCTCTGTTTCTAGAGACAACAGTGCTGGCCGTGGACGTGGTCGTGCATCGTCATCAGCACGTGGCCATGGGACACGCTTGTCTTTGTTTTCGGCAGCTGGACATGTGGAGCCGCATCATGCCGAAGGCTTGGTAGAATGGATGACCAAGCCCTCCTCATCCTCCTCATCCTCTCTCACCCAGGCTCAGGGTACTGGCAGAGCAGCTGCCAACGCGTACTCAATGGCATCATCAGCCACCCCTTCCCTAGACCCACCATGTCCTCCTGAGGAGTCCCCCGAACTGTTTGAGCACAGTGTTGGGTACATGCTCCAGGAGGATGCCCAACGATTCGAAGGCTCGGATGATGATACCCAGCTTGAGGAAGTCAGTAGTGTGCGCGCAGAGAGAGGGGATGCTGAAGGACAGCAATCTGGCAGTAGTGTTCCACCAGCTGCAGCTTACTGCCAGGTTTGCTCTAGTGGTGAAGAGGGAGGGGATGATGAGGTCACTGACTCCACGTGGGTGCCTGAAGGGAGAGAGGAGGAGGAGGAGGAGGATGCAGCGTCACATGTCCAACGAGGCAGGATGCCCCCTGGAGGCCAGCTAGAGGCCAGCACAGCAACTGTACCACACCGCAGAGCTCCGCCTGTGCAGGGCGCTGCCTCTGCACGTTATCACAAAAGTTCTTTGGTGTGGGCCTTTTTTGAGACGAGTGCATCAGATCGCACCACTGCTATTTGCAATATTTGTCTCAAGCGTATCTCGCGTGGCCAAAACATCAGCCGCTTGGGCACCACAAGCATGAGCAGACATATGTCAACCTGCCATGCAGCTCGTTGGCAAGCACACATAAAAGACCCACACCAAAGAACAAAGCGGACCTCTCCTTGCTCCTCATCAGCTGGGATCTCCATCCCCACTATATCTTCAGTCCTCTCTGAAAGCTGCTCTGAGAGGACTGAAGGTGTAGAATTAGGTGTGTCACAACCAAGTACTTGCAGTACACCGACGTCCGATTGTAGCAGGCAAATTTCCCTGCCCCAGCTGCTGGACCGTCGAAAGAAGTATACTCCCAGCCATCCACATGCCCAGCGGTTGAATGCTAGCTTGGCTAAATTGCTAGCACTTCAACTGCTGCCTTTTCAGTTGATAGACTCGGCCCCCTTCCGTGAGTTTGTTCAATGTGCGGTTCCTCAGTGGCAGGTTCCCAAACGCCACTTTTTCTCACGGAAGGCGATTCCGTCTCTCTACTAGCATGTGGAAGGCAATGTCCATGCCTCGCTGGACAGGGCGGTCAGCGGTAAGGTGCATATTACCGCTGACTCATGGTCCAGCAGGCATGGACAGGGACGTTATCTTTCTTTCACGGCCCATTGGGTCACTCTATTGGTAGCTGGGAGGGATGCAGGACAAGGTGCAGTAGTGTTGGAGGTTGTTCCGCCACCACGCCTCCAAAATGCTACTACTGGTTGTGACACACCTCTCTCCTCCACCCCCTCCTCTTCTTCTTCCTCCATGTCCTCTTCGAGTGCTCTGTCCTCGGAACCAGCGGTGCTCCGTAGGCGTACAAGGGGCTACGCGAGTACGCAGGCAAAAAGATGCCATGCCGTGCTTGCGCTGGTGTGTTTGGGGGACAGGAGCCACACTGGGCCAGAGGTTCTGGCAGCTCTGCAGGGGCAGGCCGAGAGGTGGTTGACGCCACGCCAGCTTAAGCCAGGAATGGTCGTTTCTGATAATGGCACCAACCTCCTCTCCGCCCTGCGACAGGGGCAGCTCACCCATGTGCCCTGTATGGCTCACGTCCTCAACCTGGTGGTGCAGCGGTTCTTGGGCAGGTTCCCAGGCTTACAGGATGTCCTGAGGCAGGCCAGGAAAGTCTGTGTGCATTTCCGCCGATCTTATAATGCCAGTGCTCGGCTGACTGAGCTGCAAAAGGAGCTGAACCTGCCCAAGAACCGCCTAATATGTGACATGCCCACCAGGTGGAACTCAACGTTGGCCATGCTGCAGCGACTGCACACGCAGCAGAGGGCCATCAATGAGTACCTTTGCGACTACGGCACCAGGACAGGGTCAGGGGAGCTTGGCTTTTTTTCCCCACGCCAGTGGAGCATGATCAGGGATGCATGCACTGTCCTCTCACCATTTGAGGAGGCCACGAGGATGGTGAGCAGTGACAGTGCATGCATCAGTGACACTGTACCTCTTGTCCACCTGTTGGAGCATACGCTGCGTGGGATAATGGACAGGGCACTTGAGGCAGAACAGAGGCAGGAAGAGGAGGACTTCCTTGTCTCTCAAGGCCCCCTTTATCCAGACAATGTTCCTTCTGTCCCACCCATCACACAGGAAGAGGAGGAGGAGGAGGAGGAGGATTGTGTGAGCATGGAGGTGGAGCCTGGCACTCAGCATCAGCAGCAGCAGTCTTTTAGGGATGATGTACAGTCCCAACAAACCAGTGGACTTGTACGTGGCTGGGAGGAGGTGGCTGGCGATCATGTCATCCTCAGTGACCCAGAAGACTCCGGACCGAATGCCTCAGCTAACCTACGCTGCATGGCCTCCCTGATCCTGCAAAGCCTGCGGAAGGATCCTCGTGTTCTTCGGATCAAGGAGAGTGACCATTACTGGCTGGCCACTCTCCTTGATCCACGGTACAAGGGTAAGGTTGCGGACCTTATCTTGCCGTCGCAGAGGGAGCAGAGGATGAGACATCTCAGGGAGGCCTTGCAGAAAGGTCTGTGCAACGCGTTCCCAGAAACTGGGAGGTTACAAACTCCTGGTCCTGGACGACAAGTTGCTGAGGCTTCGGTCAGTAGCAGAAGGAGCGGTGGGGAAGGTGGACGTCTGACCGATGCGTTCAGACAATTTTTTAGTCCGCAGCCCCAAGGTATGATCGGTTCCAGCAACCATCGCCAGCGTCTGATATACATGGTGCAGGAATACCTAGGGGCAAGGTCAGACTTGGACACCTTTCCCACCGAAAATCCTCTGGCTTACTGGGTCCTGAGGATGGATCACTGTTCACCCCCCTTCCTCTCTTCTCACACACACACAGACACACAGAACTGCTTACTTTGTAGCCTCCCTATTGGAAGAGACTGAGAGCCAATAATCAGGGAACAGCAGCAGAGAATTGTGGAATATGATGTCCCAGCAGAGGCAGCCTGACTGACTGAGTGAGGGGGCAGGACTGTAAATCCCAGGCTGCACTGCAGAGGATCAAGAGGACTGCTGGAAGAGACTACAAGAGGGATGGTTTGAGGCCTAGATCTCTCTCTCTGGACACCATTCTGACCCTGCCAGCAGGAGGTCTGTGTGACAGGGAGTGCTGACGAATCTGCGACCTACAAAGCAGGGAGCTGGACAGCTAGACCCAGAGGGATCTCTGAGGACAGCATCGCTACTTTTGTGCAGCGGACCAGCGTGTGTTCTGGAAACAACCAGAGGTACCTGCAATCCAGTTTCCAGTGAGCTGCAGCGTGGTGCGGCGCCGCCATCTTTACAGAACAAAGATACAGAGACAGGGAATTCCAGCTGGAATACAAAAGAGAGAAAACAAGCAGCGCCAACCTAAGTGCAGTAGTGTTATCACACATTTTTTAATTTTAGTAGAAATGCACTCACTCTGAGTAGAATAAAAGCAGGCACATCATGATAATGTCCAATGGACAGCAGGATGGACAGCAGGGCTCCAAGAGGCAATCTTCTAGCGCTGTAAGTTCTTGTCTCGCGGTGTCGGTGGCTTCTAGTGACCCCGGCTAAAGCAAACAAGGCGCAGGGGGAAATCATCAGTCCAAGAGTCCCTGGTCGCGGTCAGATGATGCTAGTAACGTGCACGCATTCGGAACATGCCTGATGAAGGAGCACGCATGTTCCGAACCCTGGCTTACTGGATTCACAAAAAAATAAATAAGGTGTCTCTGGAAATGTTTTTTAAATGATGGCAACTATGTGAGTATATGCATTTACATGAATTTGCTCTAGAGAACAATCTAAGTCCATGAACCCAACAGTTGTTTCTTTTTGTAGATCATACTCGACTGGCTATTTTCTAACTAGGGTGGTGCAAACATTCCACAAGGTTTCTTAGACCATTTTTTCATTAACAAGATTTTATGAGATACTGTATATAGAAGATGTGGTTTATATGTTCTGAGTAGCAGAGCAAATTTATGAGTGTAATTTAAAATGAGATGTATCCCGTTGTATAGAGGGAGTTTTCTGCAGTAGCCAGGGTGAGTTATGATGTGTCATGGTACGATGGCAAATGCAGCTGTCTGAGCAATATTAACAAAGAAGAAAACATCAAATAACAATTTAAATCAAAATAACATATTATGGTTCAGAAATATTTTCTTTAACATTAATCACAGAATAAGCCAACACATGGAGATTTTTTTCTCCATCCAATAACCAACAGGAAATAATATTTTTTGTTTTTATCTATTTTATAACTTATAGGTTGGAATTACATAATTATTATAGCTGATTAACCCTCTATGCTTTTTCAAATTCTGCATGTCTATGCTTTTTTTTTTCTTTTTTAATGCTCTCTAAGTTTGGGTTCACATATATGCCAATTGGATGCATTTTGAAACGCATACAATTCGCATGACATGTGAACCAAACCGGTTTTCTATGGAGCTGGTTCACATATGTCCAGGCCGGCCGCAGTCCATTTTCATAAAGAGTCCTGTACGTTTTTCAGTCCGGTTCAGGTGCGATTTAAAGTAAAAATTTGCAGCTGATTCCGCAACGGAGTTCTTTTAAAAATCACATTAAATTAATGGCCGAAACATATGTGAACTGGCCTTAAAAGTTTTACCAAACAATATATTTTTGAAAGCAGGAAACAAATATTTTGTATATCTTATAATATATATTTATAAAGTTAATCAAATCTCCTCTGTGTACTTACCCCACAGTTACCCTTATCAATGCATTTGTTTGTTCAAAATATGTTTAGACATAACGAATCTCTTAGTGAGTAACTGGATTTTTACATTTTAAATAGAATGGGACAGGATATGTTTTTTTCTGGTGTCCTTATTGCTGGTCAGCTCTATCAACTCTAACACGGGTCTGATGTTCTAAACTCAACTTTTCAGCTCAGTTATTGTTGTTACAGACTGTATCAGGCTGAATCCAACATATATATTTGGATTCATGCCCTCTGAGCATTCTAATTTAGACGCGTGACCTTGTCAGGAACACTATGGGGTTGATATTCTAAAACTGAGAGTGCAAAATCTGGTGCAGTTGTGCCAATCAGCTTCCAACATTAGCTTGTTCAGTTAAGCTTTGGCAAAAAAAAAAAAAAAAACAACTGGAAGCTGATTGGCTTCTATGCAGAGCTTCATCAGATTTTGCACTCTCCAGTTTTAGTAAATCAACTCATATGTGTGATTATTGTGGCCTGGAACATGGTGCACATCAAACCACAGTACACTTGGTTTGAAATTCTATTTTGTGCATCTGAATATCAATTTAGCAAATGTGCTACAAGTTGTGGGGAATTGGTTTGTATCCTACTGAACAGGTACTGCTAAAGTATAAACAGAAAAGTCAGTGCTACTACCCATACAACATATAGATAGCAAAGCTCCCGCATGCTCGATCCACAGTCACTGACTGAGTAAAGTAATGTGGGAAAAAAGATCCGCACTCCGGTTTTTGTTCTTTAAAATATCTTTGTTTTTATTGACAAGCCACAGTAAACAAATGCAGATGAAAACAGTTGATGGGTTTCAGCCTAAGAGGCCTTAGTCATAACCACATTACAGACATAAAACTTTGCAATAAATAGTAGCTCTAAAGATCATAGGCTCCACCCATTAATTGCTTTAATTTACCGCAGGCAACTAACAGAAAAAAGAGAATCAGCTGCGATTCATGCTGGACGATCCATGTGTATACCACTTAAATTTCACACACCTTGTGATGATGATTTGCACATATATGTACACACAAGCATATGTACACACACGTGCATATATCCATGCACATATACATAAGAGAAAACACCATAAAATACAAAAACATAAAAAAACCTGATATGAAAATGACTGGTACTGCTGAAGGACTGCAGAAATAAATGGGACATGGAGATGTTCAACCAGATATTATGTAAGTGTAGCGGGTGTCAAATTTAGTGGGGTGTATCTGGGCCATAGATGGCCCAGATACATTGATTTTTAGGGATTTATGGACACTTTGGAGTGTGGGAGGTATGGATGGTGTCATGTTCCATGCGGTCACTAGGTGGCGCTGTCACCTGGGACCGGGGTTGAACTGCCATTCTAGAGCCGTGCCCTTTTTGTCCTCTCGCAGCAGTAGTACGGCGGGGCGGGGAACCCGCTGTGCCTGCTGGGAGAGGATATAAAAGGGGGCGGACATCTTGCGCACGAGGTCCATTCCCCAGGCACATTCGGCCTGGGGGCTGCTGTTGTTCGTCTGTGCCCAGGCACCCTCGGGCAAGGAGGCCTGGGGCCCAGTACCTTCGACTGGGTCCCGCGAGGGCGAAGCATTCCTAAGGTACCGCCGGTATTGGGTGCCTGAATCCAGGGCATAAGGGACCGGAGATGTGACCTCCCCGAAGAGCCAGCGCAGCATTTGCTGGTGCCGGTGGAGGCCTCTGGTGACCGTCCGGATGGATGTCTTCCTCTGACAGGGTCGTTTGTTCTAAAGGAGGTAATTCATGTTCTCATGGTCTGTGGCAGGGACCCATCTTCCTCAGGTCAGTGGCAGGCCTCATCCAAGGCCTGTGGCAGGGGCCTCAACGTTCACCCAGGTCAGAGGCAGTGACCAAATTCACAGTCGGTGGCAGCGACTGTGCGCCAAGCTTGTTTGCACTAAACGGAACAGGAGAAACTCTATTCATTGTGTTGTGCCTGGACCTACTCTTTCCCACACTCTGTCTGTTCTTTTAAAAGTCAACCAGTCTACCTATTGATCAAAGCAATAAAACAGAGTTGGACTTTTTATGGTGTGGAACTCGTGTTACTGGAAGCTAAGTGTCCCTGTCAGTGACAGTGGCAATCATCCTCCACAGAGGAAGCTGAGGCTGCGGCCTAAAACGCAGACCTGAAGCTAAACGGTTTAGCTCATATCTCTGGATCCTACATCAGAGAGCCGAGCTGGTGGTGTGCATCTTTCCCCCTTCTCCCTGATACCCCTAGACGAGTAAAACCAGACATAAAGAGAGGGGAGAAGGTGGGGGAAGACCGCTACATAAGTATACATGTTTATCGTTAAATATTACTGACGTCTTTTTTACACCAGAACCCCCACCACCCACACCACACCACACAATCACACACATATACACACGCACATGCATTATAAAGGCAGTAATAACTAAGTAGGCAAACCTTGGGAGAACAGACAAATCATGGCACTCAGGTAATGACATCATAGTCCACAGAATGTAATTCAATGCACCCAAACACAGACACCATATCTTTTTTTGATAGCAGAAGTCTAATTAAATTGTGGGAAAGTATGTCTGAGACACTGTAGCATTGATGGAATGGAAACAGACAACCTATCTGGCTGCAAAGGAAAAGACCTGAACATTTTTCAGATTGCAAAAAAGTGCAATGACCCTTTATAGTTTTGAGGTCTTTCAGAAAATAATTAGAGACTGTTTTATTGCATGTGCATGTGTTATTGCCATTTTTGGAAGAAAATGTTTATTGGGTATTTTGCATGGATCAGCTATTTGACATGACTCTGATTGAACAGGCTCACTCTTATTTACAGCTCCTACTTTTTATAACAGATGTATTTTGTTTTTTTTTCCAGTTACCGTATATACTCGAGTATAAGCCGACCCGAATATAAGCCGAGGCACCTAATTTTCCCACAAAAAAATGGGAAAACGTATTCTTCCAATTCATGATACAAACCCTTCCATACTGACCTGGGATTTCCCAGACCATCATGCCCTGCGAGATTACCTGTTAACCGGCTATCCTCTTCTGTGGCATATTCCATCCTGCTGGCGTTTAGTCACTCTTGATAAAGCAATTGGAGAAACACAAAGGATTGTCCCGGTTCCATTGTTGTTCCACCACACAAAGCCTGTTTGACCCATTTGAGCGTATGCTCTCCTGGGTTCAAACATTCTGGTAAGCCCCTTACCTATCGGTGGTGGTTTCTCTTCACTTTAATCCACTTCAATATTTGTTCACCTTCAGCACTTCAATTTTGTTTGAATCTATCACCAAGCTTTGGATTTTGTCAATATTCGAGTTTGATCACTCTAAGGATAGACATTTGTGTATTTTCACATTTCTTGAATTTTCTACATACGGACATTTAATTTTACATTTATGTTGGCATTCATATTTTCATTGTCACATTTGAGATTTAAGCACCATATTAACTTATGTTTTCAGGCATTCCTTTATTTATTTTGATTAGCGCTACACTTTCGGTTCCCACGTTTTCGGTATTTGTCTTATTGTTGTGTTAGCAGCTTATCTAAAGGGCAGCACGGAATTATTCTGTATACCACAAAAAACTGGGAAAACCTATTGACTCAAGTATAACCCTAGTGTGGGAAATGCAGCAGCTACTGTAAGTGGAAAAGAGGGTCAACAATGCCCATTTGCAGCCAAATTGTGCCCATTTGCAGCCTCACTGTGCCCATTTGCAGCCTCACTGTGCCCATTTCAGCCTCACTGTGCCTATTGCATGCCTCACTGTGCCCATTGCAGCCTCACTGTGCCCATTGCATGCCTCACTGTGCCCATTGCACGCCTCACTGTGCCCATTGCACGCCTCACTGTACCCATTGCCCGCCTCACTGTGCCCATTGCAGCCTCACTGTACGCATGACATTTGCTGAATGATGGAGATGCTGAGTGACCGACCCCAAGTGAACATATGGTAAGTCGCTCCAGCTGTACCTGACACTGGACAGCAATTCCTGTAAGTAGCAAAGGCTACTACATTGAATTTCAGCATCCCCATTAATAATTACATGTAAGCAAGCTGATCCAATGTAAGTTTAAAAAAATGTTCCTGGAGTTCAGCTTTACCTGTCTCTCCCCCTGAGCACATACTTGTCTTCCTTTTGCTCCTCCCCCTCTGCTCTTTTCAGTCTGTGGGAAATTAGGAAAATCCTGTAGAAGCTACGAGTCAAGATATGTCAGTGACTCTGGTCACTTTCCGTACTGTTGTAAAAGCCGCGCCTCGTCCTCGTCCGTGATAGGGGAACACTCAGTTTCCCAGAAGTGAGTCAGTGTTCAGCCTATCACGGACATCCTCTCATCCTTGGGAGGAGGGGAGGAGGACGTCCGTGATAGGCGGAACAATGAACACTGACTCACTGCTGGAAAACTGAGTGTTCCCCTATCACGGACGAGGACGAGGAGGAGGAGCGACCAGAATCACTGACATATCTTGACCCATCTGAAATGCTAGACTCATTGTCCACTGTGCACAGCATGCAGGATGATGTCAGACTGGTTGGCTGCTGTCTGAGCATGACACGGGATGATCAGGTATGGACACAGACTCGAGTAGAAGCTGAGGGGGGCATTTTCAGCACAAAAAAATGTGCTGAAAAACTCGGCTTATACTCGAGTATATACAGTAAATTAATAAAAATGGTTCTATTTATCATAACGTACTTGTGGTCCAATGCCTTGGACAACAGGGTGAGTGGAGGAGCCTCAACCTTTGTATACCATGATAGTGTTGTTCTCCTAGTTTGTCCACCTCTCAACATTTGCAGGTAAATTCAGCAAGATAATTATAGGTGAAAGGGGTGCATGTAATGTTGAGAGGAGTCAGAAGACTAATTATAGTTCAAGAAACATTGCTACTTCTCTCCTTCCTCTTACATGGTGGTCTGTACTGTGCAAGAAAAATAGTCCATGCAACCTCGTACAACACAGCAGGCTCATTTCATAAAGGTAAAGGTAACACCCGAGATAAGGATACATATTACCAAAAAAGTGATAGATATTTTGAGTTGAGTCCAATAAGATTTAAAAATGATAGTCACTTGATTAGAATAAAGATACTTAACCACTTCAGCTCCGGAAGAATTGGCGGCCCAATGACCGGGCCATTTTTTGCGATTCGGCACTGTGTTGCTTTAACTGACAATTTTTCTGGAGCTGAATTAACGGTCTTGCGATATTGTACCGAAAAAAAAAACTTGTCGTCCTTTGTTTCCCACAAATAGAGCTTTCTTCTGGTGGTATTTGATCATCTCTTGCGATTTTTATTTTTTGCGATATAAACCAAAAAAAGGGACAATTTTGAAAAAAACACGATATTTTGTACTTTTTGCTATAATAAATATCCCCAATTTTTTTTTTAAAAGCTATTTTTTTCTCAGTTTAGGCCGATATGTATTCTTCTACATATTTTTGGTAAAAAAATCGCAATAAGCATATATTGATTGGTTTGCGCAAAAGTTATAGCGTCTACAAAATAGGGGATAGATTTATAGCATTTTTATTATTATTTTTTTTTTACTAGTAATGGCGGCGATCTGTGATTTTTATCGGGACTGCAACATTATAGCGGACACATCGGACACTTTTGACACATTTTTGGGACCATTGTCATTTATACAGCGATCAGTGCTATAAAAATGCACTGATTACTGTATAAATGACACTGGCAGGGAAGGGGTTAACACTAGGGGATAAATGTGTTCCCTAATGTGTGTTCTAACTGTAGGGGGGATGGGACTGACTAGGGGAAGAGAGAGATCGGTGTCCATACTTTGTATGAACACACGATCAGTCTCTTCTCCCCTGAGAGAACCATAATTTGTGTGTTTACACACACACATCTCCATTCTCATTCTGTAATGAGCAATCACGGGTGCCCGGCGGTGACCCCTGGAACACGCTTCGTGTGCGCCGCCGGAGGCGTCTTAAAGAGCCGACGTTCAGCTACAACGGCTCGCGCAGGGGGGCCAGCCTGCCACAGTATAACTGTGGCGGCTGGTCCGGAAGCGGTTAAACACTAAGGCCCGGTTCACACAATCCCTGCACATAAATCGCACAGGAATGAACTGTACATTCCTGGGCGATTCAGACTGCATGCAAAACACACTATTGTACCATGCAATCTAGTTACAGTGCATTTTAAAAAGTAGTGCATGCACTATGTTTTGGTGCGGTGCTATTTTAGTGCATTCTGGACAGAACCACATGTGAATCGCACAGGAACGCACAGCATATTCCTGTGCGATTCATGTGTAAGCATGATGTGAATTGGCCCTTAGTTCACCTTTATCATACAAGAGCCTATGCAGTCAATGGGCCCCAGTACATATTAAACAATTGTGCAGTTTTGTAAAATTATATTGTTCTACATCTGACTCATTTGTGCCCCCACCTGACAGAAGCTTCGCCGAACGCGTAAGGGGCCTGCATTAGCTGCCAGGCTGGCCAGGGACTCCACCCCTACATCCTCATAGGATAGCGTAGACACATGAACTGACTTTAAGAGAAACCCTGTCATTTTGTGTCCCACATACTCCAGGCCTGAGGCCCACATTCTTTCCACCAACTCGAACTCTTAAAATCCAGCCGTCTTACCAAATGCTGTTTTATGAGTCCCCCAGTCTCTCTGTTAGAAATCAGCAGCCGAGTTGACCAAATCTGCGTAACTACACTCAGGAAACTGGGACTAGACTGTGCATGCATTAAGTGAGATTTATTTATCCTGAAACAAAATCTTTCCAAACACCAGCACACAGCAAACATGAAAATGTAAGTGAATCAAAAATCCCAGTAAAAGAATAGTTGACTAATAACTAATAAACAGAAGCCTAATTAACAACTACCTATATACAGTATACAAAATGGTGAACACAGCAGGGCATGGAAAACTGAAGGTGCAGGGAGCAGCACAGATGGGAAGGGGGAAGCAAGACTGGCATCAGGAACAAGGAAGAGCAGGTACAAGGCAGCAGGGTACTGGGAACAGGGCAGGAGAAAGATCAGAATAAATGATAACAGGAAATGGCAGCAGCAAAACACTGGAGCAAGAGGCACTACTAGGGGAGGACCTAAATACCCTCCCAGCAGCCAGCATCAGGTGGAAACTGATTACTGGAATTTGCTGGGAGACTCCTGCTGGTAGACACTGGAATTACAACCCTCCGCCCAGGGAAACTAAGTGCCCCCAGCAGGTGATCCAGGTCTTGCAACTCTCTGGGCCTAAGCCCAGAAGACTTACCATTCTCCAGGCTACAAACCTACATGCTGTAGGTCAGGGGTAGTCAGCACCCATCAACCTTCTTCCCAGGGCCCTACTCAGACCAAATTATAAAGGGCATAGTATTCCACCCACTAGCATCATCCAGGGGAGTGGTCTCCCTCAAAAGGAAAACTAACACTTGCTTACACACATTCTGTCTTGTTGCTAGGATGTTAAAACTATGGGACACTATAAAACTATAGGACACCCAGCATTACATGAGTTGTACTAACATCTTCCACTTTCCTGTTGTAGCAAGTGTGATTAGGCATGACTGTGCAGTCCAATAGGCACCAGTTTAACTCAGTGCACTCACTGATCTAATAGACCTGGCTAGATGCATCCCATCTCTTCCTGTGCAATACCAGTTTGTGTAAGGACATTTGTAATGAAGGATATGGTCATTACTCATCATCTATACTAGCACAGAGCACTGGAGAGAAGAGTGGGAAATGCCTAAAGGAGAAAACAAATATTAAGGCATTTGCAAGGGAAATTCAACAAAAAATCATAACATTACTGTATGAATAATTACAATGCTAAAAGAGACACAAATATGTAAAAGTTTAATTGCACATTGCAACAAGAGCTTTTGGTGATATCTTTGGACATCTTGTTTCACATAGATTAAAAGGGGAAAGCAACAGCAGTTCAATCAGTAATAAAGATGTTGATTGACTGAAACATGATGGAAGAGGTCTGTATTGGTGGTAGAATTTCCATACCCTCTTTTTTTTTTATAATGGCAGTTGCCTACACTGCTATGACAGTAACCACAGCTAACAGTGAGCACTCTGCCCTTTAGCAGTCAAATTGAATAAACAATTGGAAAAACAACATGATTTCTCCTGCTCCATGAGCCTAAAAAATCTCAACATGCTGTCTGATGAGTTACTCAAACAAACCACAAAATCAGCATTTGGTATAGACACGTCTCCTATGTTTTAGGATGCATTTAGTTGTAGACAGACACAAAGGCTCTCTTGAGCGAAATGCAATAGCTTCTGGCTTTTTTCCTTTTATGATGATAATGCAGAAATACCTGTTTGCATTGCAGAAATGAACAATATACCAAATATGCTTCTAATGCGTAATACAATACGTACATTAAAGTCCAATCCACATAAAACCTTTCAAAAGCAAGTGGTGTCAAAATGTAACAAAGAGCTTTTTTTCTGATAAACCTCAGCACTGGAGACCATTTTCTTCTTGTCTTCTTCACTGTCACCACCTAAATGTCAGTATCATGCTTTATAGCACACTGACTATAGTTGAAACTCATAAACCTACATTCATATAAATAATACGTATACAGAACATCAAAGCAAACAGATGGCTAGGAGAGTACTTGATATGAAATGAAAATGGTGTTTGTCACTTGGTTTCAGTGGAAAAACTAAGTTTAAATTTATTAAGAATAAAATTAAACCCTTTGTGCATAAATGTATTATATAATGTACTTGTGATGCTTTGGAAGGATGACCCAGAGATCTCAATATGAACATTGCAAGATGAATCCAGCCAGGAATAAAAACATAAAAAATGTATTCCAAACAGTGCAACTAGAAAGAAAAAAACAGAAATTACAAGGTTGCTCTTTAATACCTAATTCCAGCCATTCTTTTATTTTATGTTTTTTATATTTAACAAAGAAAAGCAGCGCTTACAAATTAGTGAATCACATTCTCTAAGGCTATAGACCTTAAATAAATAAAATAAATATATAGTGTTTATAATACTGGTCAAAAATCCTTATCTACTGTGCTTGTGAAAAAGCAGAATACAGTAACTTAAAAAAAGTATTCACATCCCTTGAAATTTTCCACATTTTGTCATGTTACAACCAAAAACGTAAGTGTATTTTATTGGGATTTTATGCGATAGACAAACACAAAGTGGCACATAATTATGAAGTGAAAAGACAATGATAAATGGTTTTCAATTTTTTTTACAAAGAAATATCTGAAAAGTGTGCCGTGCATTTGTATTCAGCCCCCTTTACTCTAATATCGCTAACTAAAATCTAGTGGAACCAATGGCCTTCTGAAGTCACCTAATTAGTAAATAGAGTTCACCTGTGTGTAATGTAATCTCAGTATTAATACAGCTGTATGGCACAACTGCAAACCTACCAAGACATGGCCGTCCACCAAAACTGATGGGCCGGGCAAGGAGTGCATTAATCAGAGAAGCAACCAAGAGGCCCATGTTAACTCTGGAGGAGCTGCAGAGATCCACAGCTCAGGTGGGAGAATATGTCCACAAATCTTTATGGAAATGTGGCAAGAAGAAAGCCATTGTTGAAAGAAATCCATAAGAAGTCCCGTTTGCAGTTTGCGAGAAGCCATGTGGGGGACATAGCAAACATGTGAAAGAAGGTGCTCTGGTCAGATGAGACCAAAATGTAACTTTTTGGCCTAAAAGCAAAATGCTATGTGTGGCGGAAATGTAATACTGTATATCACGCTGAACACACCATCGCCAGCGTGAAACATGGTGGTGGCAACATCATGTTGTGGGGATACTTTACTTCAGCAGGGACAGGGAAGCTGGTCAGAGTTGATGGGAAGATGGATGGAAACAAATACCGGGCAATCTTAGAAGAAAACCTGTTAGAGTCTGTAAAAGACATGAGAGTGGGGTGGAGGTTCACCTTCCAGCAGGACAACGACCCTAAACATACAGCCAGAGCTGCAATGGAATGGTTTAGATCAGGGGTGCCCGACCTTTTGAAGGGCGAGGGCCATTTAATCGACTTGGTAACTGGTCGCGGGCCACAATGAGTGGAGCGGGCGGATGACATGCATACTGCAGAGTGGACAGGGACGCAGCCCACTCAACTCTATGGGCCCTCTGATCTGATCTGCCCAGAAAGAAGGGGACGGATCCCCTTCTATTTTTTTTAGCGGATCGAATTGGAGGTAGGCGGGTGTAAATGGACACAAGTCTGTTTTCATCTGCCGCTCCATAGATTTGAATGGAGGGTCCAATTGGGTCAGACTGATCCTGTGAAAGGGCCTAAGGCTGCTTTCACACTGATGCGCTGCAGTTTACCCACACTGTGGGTGCAGTGCAGTGCATCTGTGGTTTTCCTGTGGGTTAGCTGCACTTTTCTGTAGATTTCTATTATATCCTGCAGGTGTGGTGCACTTTCAGAAAGCGAACCAAACCTGCAGGTAATTACAGAAGTCTACGGCTTAGTGCAGGTAACCCGCAGGCACACTGCGCTACACCTGCGGATCAGTTTAAAAGCAGCCCAGTAACCAATGCAGAAGATATGCCCATATATACACTGTGATTTTAGTAATGAACTGACCTATAATAACCGAAAATAAGTCAGGCAGAGCACATTTGGTATCACTCCACCTGTGACAAGAGCCGGTTGCTATACAGGAAGCATTGGCTTATGCGTCTCTGCTACACAGCCCCTTGCTTCCTCTACTTCTCGTTTCATTCACAACACTAATGCTCTGAGATAAAGGGTTGGGAACCCAAGATCTGGGCTTGCCAACCCACCATCACAGAGCAAGAGGTCATGGGTAGACATGTGCAATTCGTTTAGTTACGAATTCGTTATCCGTCAAAATTCGTTATATTCGTTGATTCGTAAACATACGAATGAACGAACGGTTCGATAACATTACAAACGAACAACGAATAATCTAAACGAACGAATATGGAAAACAAATAAAATACGAATTTAGTAAATTTGAAACAAACAAAAAACGAAAAAGTGAAAAACGAAAACATAAAAACAACGAAAACACAGAAAAAAGATAAAAAATAACGAAAATAAAAATGAACGAAAACGAGATATTACGAATATTCGAAAAACAAAACAACGAATAACGAACAAAGATCCATATTAACGAATATCAAAATGAACGGAAAAAAAATTACGAATCTTCGGAAAACGGAAATGAAAACAACGACAATTCGTAAAAACTTAAATTCAATTTTGTTAGTTCTGAATTAGTTCTGGACTTTGGCCAATGGCCAATAAGCTTGTCCCTTCCCCTGAAGAGGTTGTCTCTTCCCCCAATGAGCTTGTTTCTTATAGACATGTGCTATAATGTGTGTGTATGTGTGTTTTTCTGTGTTAGACTGCAGTGCATTCCATCCAGAGTCCAGATAGGGTGTGGTTGGGTAGGTTGCACTGTTCTGTTGGATTTTGTGAGTAAATTTTTTACTTGGGAGAGAGAAATTCTTTGTTTCTTAAGGATATTAGATTGAGATTCTAGAGTCTACATTCTAATTTATAATTTTATTTATGTAATATCTCTGACATATTGTATTTTTCTTCTTTGTCAGACTACATTCTAGACAGGGTGTGGGTGGTGTTTGATTTGTGAGTCATTCAAAGAGATTGATATAGAAATTATAAATTTCTTACTATTTCTATTACTCC
The DNA here is from genome assembly GCA_029206835.1 of Rana muscosa. NCBI lineage: Eukaryota > Metazoa > Chordata > Amphibia > Anura > Ranidae > Rana > Rana muscosa. The sequence continues at coordinate 188,448,351 of CM055122.1, read as the reverse complement.
TAGGATTTTCTAAAGTTAGTTTTTTTCCCTTTTCTGGGACTGTGTTTTATTATATTGCTGTCTGTCTGCCCCTACCTATTTTTTTTGTTGTGTTAGCCAGTGCCACTACTAGGCCAGCCCAGGCAGCATATACTACGTATTCATGGTAGGAGAAGTAGATTAGTATATATTTTTTTTTGCATGGACCGGTAAAATAAGAATACTCCAGTCCTCAATCCCTCCACTCTCAGTCACACCAACACCAACTCTCATACCAACACACTCACTAACACCAACATTCTCACTTACAAGACTCACACGTCCATTCTCACTCCCAGACATTCTAATTGCAATAAAACCACCAAACCACACAAAAACAACTACAAAAACCACAATATCACTCTCTGCACTGCTCTCTGCTCCTCCCTCACCACACCACTTACACCCTCTCAAAATGGCGTACAGGGGCGGAGGCTATAGCCGCTTGTTGAAAACGAAACTAAAATACGAGATTGCGAATGGCCGCGATGTATTTACGGGAGTACAAATGCATTCGAAGCACGTGGACGTATTTTAGTTTCATTTTCAACACGCGGCTATAGCCGCGTGTTGAAAATAAAAATAACTAGTAACGCGAGATTGCGAATGACCGCGCCGAGATGTATTTACGAAAGTATAAAAAAAATTACGAATCCATTCGAAGCACGGTAGTAGACACGAATCAAGGAAAACAAAACAATGTTACGAATCAACAGAAACGGCAGAGTAGTGTACAGAAAAATGAAAATTATTATCTAACAAAATTACGAATTACGAATCGTTCAGTATCAACGAAAATCAAACTGTTACGAAAGTACGAAAATAACTTAAACAGAAATACGAATCATTCAATATCAACAAAATTACGAATTTCAAATCAACGAAAATAACTTAGACAGAACTACGAATCATTCAGTATCAACGAAAATTAAACTGTTACGAACATACGAACGAGTCCGAATAGGAAAACTCGCGTCTTACGAAATTACGAATCTTTACGAACCTACGGAATGAGACGAAATGAAACGATAGGAAACTAATTTTTTGGTTGTGCACATGTCTAGTCATGGGCCACATATGAGGGCTCCGCGGGCCACATGTGGCCCCTGGGACACTGGTTGGGCAAACCTTATGTACATAAAGTATGCTTGGTAAAATGTAGAATAACTCTCAATTTACCTAGAGCCCATTACATTTTCTATTCCCTTACCCAAGCAAAGCGAAGCTTTGGAAACCTTTGGGCTCTCCTCTTTTATACAGCAACAGGTCATGCGTAACTTGCATAAAAGAGTATACTAACATTCCCTTTAGATTTATAGTAATTCAAATTACATTTTGTTGTAAAAATATAGGTGATATCAACAATTTTTATTTATTTAAAAAAACAACAATGGTGTTTGATTAACAGTGCGGGCTCATGCTCATATTCATGCGCGTGTGCATTGTTTACATTTTAATACTTCAGGAAAAGATGTATCATTCCTGTTAATCGTGTTTGCATTTGTGCAAGCACTTGCACATGTACATTCGCATGTGCGCATACGAATTAGCACGCATACTTGGTGCCCAGTTGCCTATTTAACCAGGTCTGTCACCATGAGCAGTTACTGAATAGTCTTCAGCTTATACAGTACCTGTATTCCTGTGACCTAATCCATTGAACCTGCTTTCCAGTGTATGACCCGGCTTTCTCTTGGACTCTGCCTTTGCTCCTGCATTAACCTTATTTACCTGATCTCTCTGACCTCGGCCTGTTTACTGGACTTGTCTTTGCCTGCTAATTCTGTACTGCACTGCCCAGCTGCTTCCTGGACTTGCTTTTTATGTTGACTCGGCCCCTTGTTACCTGGCTGTCGGTGCCTGCATACCGGCTCTGCTAGCATATCCTGCTTTGGTGCCAAGCTGCTTCAGTATCTTATTCCTAGGACTGCGACCCCCAGCTTCATCCAACTAAGAGCGGACTTCACCAGCCATCTAATCTGGCACTTTTGCCACTTCGTGCCCTCACACTCTCTGTCTCCACCTTCAGGAGTGTTGTGCAGGAGGTGCAAGAGAGGCCTCCACAACATTCCAGGCGTCACCACCTACGTGATAGTGCGGGTGTTGACATTACCCACTTACCTTTTTTAAGTAACTTATTTGTTTTTCCTCTTCTGATGGCATAAGATTTAGCTTATAGCTATGGTTGTTTCATTTATATGTATACCCCCTGCCTGACACCAGCACTGCAGCTATGATGGACACTGGCTTTGGTCTTGTGTCTCTGCGCACTGTATGCTTGTCCATTCACAAAACACATCCTGTGATGATTCTGCAAAGGTACACTGTAGAAATAAATAGATTATGATACATTTACACATATATGCAAATTTATGTACCTGGAATTTAGCTAAAACTTGCATTAATTAATTGCCAAGTTTACCTAGGACCAGTAAGGTTCAAAGTAGTTATTTTCTTTTTAAACTCTACCAATACAGTACATTGACAGTTTTAATTCAACTCATGCTGACAATTCCTGCTTCACATCATCTTGCTCATTCATACTTAGTGTTAAGTGGAGTCTGGCACTTGTGCCTGAGAGTTGCAGGTGAGTTTCTAATTTCTTCCATTTGTGCAGTGTGACAGTTAACCGAGATGCTGCAAATATATATATATATATATATATATATATATATATATATATATATATATACGCATACTTGTCATCTGAATTATTTAGCAATTTTCGGGGTGCAAAATAAGCTGTATTGATTTTGCTTGTGGCAAACAAAATCCTTGGATGTCAATATAAAAATCTAAGACTATATGATTCGGACATCTCAAGGCTGCGTACAATGCTACTAGTCAAAGAATAAAATAAAAAAATATATCATTCAGTTTCCGTCTTTTTGGATAGAATCCAAAATGACATTTTCTTCTTTGTTAGTTTTGGCTGGATTGGACCAGCGGGAAAACATCACTACTCTGTTACTGATGGGCTTTCTAGTTTGTTTTATTAAAATGTTGAAACATGGGCGCATTGTCAACGTGAGTTTATAATGGAAAACCTGGGTGGGGTCAATAAGTTTGTACAGTAAAGAAACTTATTAACAAGACAGATAAAGCAGGATCTTATTGTAACTTGGTGAAAAAAGTATTTTGAGGCAATATATCTTAGCATAAGCTTTTTAGTCAGCTCCTAAATTCACAAAAAATCAAAGGTTAACCTTCTGGGAGGTATTTGGCTGTGCTGTTACCATCTAAAGTTGTATTTGTTAACATCAAAATGATTCCCTCAAGGCTTGGAATAAAAACAGTTTTCATTGGCCGGAGACTTGCAAGGTCTTGAAGAACTTGAAGTCAACTTTCAAGCAAGGTTCCAAACGAGTGTAAATGAGGTGTCGGTATCATAATTAGAATGAATGTGACCACCCTCATCACATTAAGAAAATATTAAACATAATGCATAGCTTTTCCTTATCTGACATTGTAACTCCAGAAGCAAAGCCAAGTAGCTATTCTGGTCAAGGGGAAACATGATGTTATTCCTTCATCAACCTACATGATGTATAAACAAACCAGACCACAAAAGCTAATGATATCATGCACAAAACTATTTCAAAACATATCATAAGATTTAAGAAAAATAAAACCTGGCATAGACGCAATTTCTTGTATCATTTTATGCTGTCACAATTATTCGATCTTGAAGATTTTTTTTGATGACCAGAAGACTTTTATCGAGAATAGGAAGCTCAAGAAGCTGAATTATTTAAAGTAGTGTACAATAGGCTTATTGTAGAACATTATTATTAATATTATTATTATCAACATTGCTTTTATTGTTGTTGAATACTCATTGTCAAAGTGTAATATTTGTTAAAAATGTGTTTTAGTAATGCAGGGAAGCACGATAAACAGATGTATGGGTAAATTGTGATGTCTATCTATGATTCAATATAGTTGTGTTTAAACAATTACATTGTGTTTACTGGTAAGAATAAGTAAAACTGACAGATTTTTTTTGTGAAATGTATGCGGTGGAGTCAACGAGAAATACAAAATTAAATAATTTTTTAAGGGTGTAATGAGTTTTCAATGGCTTCTTACGGTCACAGAATCTCTTTCTAACTATTTAAGACCTTGTGCCAAAGACAGAGAGATGGAAGAACAATGTTCTAACTGAGGTGCAAGGCTGAAACCACCCTACAAAGGGAGGAGGCTCTGGATCTCAATACCACCTTATCCTTGTGTAAGACCAGAAAGAGTTTATTACAAGACAATGCTGCCAGCTCAGACACCCTCCTTGCAAAAGTGATAGTGACAAGGAAAGCAACCTTGTGAGTAAGGATAGAAATGAGATTATCTCTGTTTAAACGGCAGTCTTTGAAGTACCAACAGAACTAATACTCAAATCCCAGGAAGTCATTGGTGGTTGCACAGCAGGATCTTATTTGACAGACACCCTATACAGAAGTCTAAAATGGGGCTAGCAGTCTTTGTAAGAAGATCGCAGGGGATGTGATTTGGCTCTAAATGCCAAATGTTTATCAGGCCTAATTCCAAAAAGTAATTGCTCTAACCTCACACAGAATCTGCTTTTTGTAGAGTCCAAGTCTGGGAGCAGAGTGTTTTAAGTTTTACTAGGATTAGACCCAGATAATTAAAGTTATGATTTAAAACTCATCCACCTTACACACCGCTCAGTGACTACTACACCTCTCTGCAAATCCACTGGCTTCTGGTCATCTAACTAATAAAATCGAAAATGCCAACTACAATATGCAAAGCCTTCTACAACTTTGTCTGACCTACATCATCAACCACATTTCAAAATATCAACCAAACCATCCTTTTTGCTCTCCCAAGACCTCTTGCTCTCTAGCTCACTTTTCACCTCCTCCCAGGCTCACCTCCATGATTTTCCTGACCAACGGACTAACTGGCAGCAGGTGGCTTGTTTGCCGCACCCCCCCAAAAAATATACCACCAGCCGCCACTGCTGCTCATCAATGTTACTGAGAATAACAGACTCTGGAGCTCTGGTGCCCAGCAAGCGGCTTTCCAGCGCTCTATGTGCGGCCTAATGTGTTTTGGGCTCGGCCAGCCACCTGGAGTGCCAGCTGAGCCTGAAACATTTTGGGGGGGGTGCATCTGAACATTGCAATTCACTTCCTGAAAAGCCCTAGGGCCACATGGGCTGTCAGGCAATCATGTAACTCTGTGGAGCTAGTAGGGAGGCTGTAATTCTTGCCCAGCTAAAGAACAGAGCTGGAGAATAGAGAGGAAAAACAGTGATACAAGATAATCCAAGTCAGTTTTAAATAAATAAATCTTTGGGTTTTTAAATAGGCACTTTTCTGAATTTAGGGAAAAGATTAAAAAAATAAAATATGAAGAAGAAAGAAGGGAATAGATTAGGCTGGGTTCAAATTTTACTGGTGATCTAGGTTGCAGTGTGTTGTATTAATGCATGCTTTGATGATGTTCGCGTACATTGCATTAAGGCAGCCCATCCAAACAAATAGGCTGGCTTCGCAACAAAACAGACATGCACATTTTTGGCAGTACAGTGCACCCTAATGCACAGTAGTTCATTATTGCAATGCACGGCGATGTACGTCGGCACAATGGCACGTCCCCTTTAAATCGCGGCTTAGTGGGCGCACCGTGTACTCCGTGACCGTGCCCGCAGGACCCGTGGACTCGATGTCCGCCGGTGTCCCGCGATCGTGACAAATACCACCAAAAGAAAGCTCTACTTGTGGGAAAAAAGGGACTTCAATTTTGTTTGGGTGTAACGTCACACGACCGCGCAATTGTCAGTTAAAGCGACAAAGTGCCGTATCGCAAAAAGTGCTCTGGTCAGGAAGGGGGTAAATTCTTCCTAGGCTGAAGTGGTTAAAGCTTCGTTGCCTTAGTGCATTTGGGTGGCATTCAAAGTTTATGGCACCGCAATGCGCTAACACACGTAACATACTTTGTGGTAACAGCCACATCACCACAATGGACAAATGTGAACCCAGGCTCAATGGTCAATTCTTACCTTACTGCACTGTACCAGAATGCACTAATTTTTGTGCTCTGAAGTGTGCGGTGACATGCCCCAATAGGCAGCCCTTTCAATTGAATGGGCATCAAAGCAAAAATTGTATTGGTATAGATTTCGGGGGGACCCCATGCTGTTTTTTTTATTTTGGCATAGGGTTCCCCTTAAAATCCATACCAGCCTGGTATGCAATGGGGGGGGGCACGCTGTGTTTTTCATTTATTTTTCATTGCCGGCATTCTTTTTTTTACTTTCAGCTGTCAGTGGGGAAACCCGCTGACAACTGATGAGTCATCAGTTGTTAAGGATGTGGCAGCCAGCTTCCTTCGAATTCAAATCTTTCTGAAAATGTGGAATTTGTTAGAATATAAAGAAGCCAAACAAAACTAAACACATTTTTCCATTCTGCACATGTCTAGTGACTTTGGAGAGAACAAACAAAATTACCATATTGGTCAAAGTCACACTCATCCAAAGACTCTCTAAAAATTGCATCAAATTTGCATCCAGTTGCTCGGTAGAGTCGCAATGCAAATTAAACGATTTTTAGGTCACACAAGTGTAAATGGAGCCTAATTCATTACATAAATGAACTTGTAAACATTAACTGTGGCTGTACTGTAGATGTACTCAGTATAAGCTAATGTTTTACTGGGTGCAAAAATATTAAACATCGTTTTACTAATCAAGTGCATAGTCAAACTGGCTTATTAGGGAAAATCCTGTCGTGTGTTAATGTGTTACCCCAGCCAAAAATAACTTTATAGCTTTGGCTATAGCAAGGAAGGGTTAAGACCTATGCCATGTTTGTATTGGTGTCTGTGCTCCCATTGGGAAGATTTTCCTGCACTTCCCACCTCTAGGGACAAACCAAGAAGTAAGTGAAAGTCTTCCGAAAATAAGGAGAAATCCCTGCTCTTAGTTGTCACCACAGTAGGTGTCTGCACTCAAAGATATCCTTTCTTTTCTTGTTCTGGCAACAGCTGCAAAATGTTGGATTCCTCTTCACTTCCACTCCTGAAAATTGTCCCCAGGACAAATGGTGAGATCAGATCTCTCCTACACAGATAAAACCTGACACTACTTTCACTACTTTACCCAAATTAAAAAAATATGTCTTCACTGGAGTTATTCTCTTCTTTAAATTATTGGCATTTACCAAGCACCCTCCTAGGTTCAAATGAATGCTTTGGTTATTCTTCGTGAATTGGGGTCTACAGTGTTTAGGGATTAAAAGTGATACATACCAATGAAAAAAAAAAAGACGAAATACATGTTGCTGGTACTCTTTTAGTGACAGTCTAAGGGAAGAATGTTGTTCCACTTCTTTTGAAGGTTCCAGCCACCCTCCCTGTGAGATCACTTCAGAATAAATTCTGCCATGTTCAGCCTTTGAAATTTTACAGCAGAGTGAGGACTGTTTGATGGAATGGAGGGTGTAAGAGTAGGGCATAAACATCCATTCCTGGTGGAATAGCAGATGGCAGATTATTGATCACATCTGTGACCTGCTAGGCACAGTGATGCAATCCAGCCTATGTCTGGGCACATGCCGAGTTGATTATGTAATACAGTCTTTTTCCTCTCCTGATGATGTATCATCCACTCTTATTAGTCACTTGACTCTGCTGGCCTCCTCATGCTCATTACCTTCAAACATAATACGCAGATCAATTTCTACATGTCTTTTAATATACCGTATATTGGTACACACTGTATAAAAGGTAAATAAAGATGGACTGAATCACAAGAGGTTTTGCAAATGCCTAAAGTTATTTAAAAAAAAAAACACTTTTATTTTAATTATTTAGATTGCAGTAGAGATTGATTTAAAAAAAATAAAAATTACAATTTGGGCTTTCCTATTCCTTTGTAACCCATAATTAAGGTCATCTGGACAAACAGAGAGGGTACATTTCCCAACAGGGACAAAGACAACAAAAACACCTGACCCGAGGTTTCAACACTTACACACTGCTCAAAAGTTAAAAAGAAAAAATATTTTTAGATATACAACAAGAGCGTGATGCTTTTAACCACTTCCGCCCAGGAAGGATTTACCCACTTCCTGACCGGGACATTTTTTGCATTACGGCACTGCGTCGCAATTGCGCGGTTGTGCGATGCTGTATCAAAACTCAATTGATGTATTTTTTTTCCCCACAAATAGAGGTTTCTTTTGGTGGTATTTGATCACCTCTGCAGTTTTTATTTTTTGCGCTATAAACAAACAAAGAGCGACAATTTTGAAAAAAAAACATTTTTTTTTACTTTCTGCAATAAAACATTTCCAAATAAAATTAAAAAAACAAATTTATTCATCAGTTTAGGCCGATATGTATTCTGCTACATATTTTTGGTAAAAAAATCCCAATAAGCGTATATTGGTTTGTGCAAAAGTTATCACGTCTACAAAATAAGGGATAGATTTATGGCATTTTTTATTTTTTTTGCTAGTTATGGCGATGATCAGTGATTTTTAGCGGGACTGCGACATTGCGGCAGACATATCGGACACCTAACTGACATTTGTGACACTTTTTTGGGAGCCAGTGACATTATTACAGTAATCAGTGCTAAAAATATGCACTGTTATTGTACTAATGACATTTGGAGGAAAGGGGTTAACATCAGGGGCGATTAAGGGGTTAAATATGTTCCCTGCAGGTGTTTTCTAACTGTATGGGGGACTATGTGACTGGGGAAACACACAGATCCATCTTCCTGCTTAGCAGAAAGACAGAATCTGTGTGATCTTCCCTGTCAGAATGGAGATCTGCCTTGTTTACACAAGCAGATCCCTGTTCTGTCACTGCAGGGAACGATCGCGGGTGGCCGGCGGACATCGAGTCCACCGGACACGCTGAGTGGCTCCCCCGCTGACCAATGGGCGCGCGCGAGCCCACAAAAGCGAGTTCCGGAGCCGACGTATGCCTACGTCGATTTGAAGGATTGTGCCACCTTGCCGCAGTATAATGACGTTGGCTGGTCAGCAAGTGGGTAATAATCAATGAACAATGATGAGGTCCTATAACTGTAGAATCCAGGGGTACTTCATCTTTCATTTGAATTGTACTCGGAACAATAATTGCTTGTTGACCAACTATAGATTTTTAGCATTTTACATATTTCTATTTGTATATTAACCACTTAAAGACAGCCACATAGCAGTTTTACTGCTGCAGGGCAATTCTCCTGTGCAGAATAACATATATACAGTATATATTTATGTGTTTCTGCACTTAAGCCTGCAGGGGGTGCATGGGTGCCACCGGTGAGCCGCTCCTGCTGTGATTATTCACAACACTGCACTGCATTGGATTTCCGCCGGCACCCGCCGATTGTCGGTAAAACACACAGAACTGAGATCTGCCTATGTAAACAAGGCATATCTCTGTTCTGACAGGGGGGAAGGGATGGATTTTGTGTTCCTGCAAAGCAATTAACAAAATCCATTTCTTCCCTTAGTAAAAGCACCTAACACAGTACACAAAAACACTGACTAGGCACACAGTTAACCCTTTAATCACCCCAGATGTTTAACCCCTCCCAAGCCAGTGTCATTAGTACAGTGACAGTACATATTTTTAGTACTAATCACTGTATTAGTGTCACTGGTTTCTTCAAAGTGTCAAAAGTATACTGATTGGGATTTTTTTTTACCAAAAACACAAAGCGCAATACATATTGGCTTAAATTTATGAAGAAATTTGACTTTCTCCATTTTTTATTGGATATGTTTTAGAGGAGAAAGCATTGTTTTGTTTTTTTCAAAATGATTGGTCTTTTTTTTTTTATAGAGAAAAAAAAAACGCAGTGGTGATCAAATACCATCAAAAGAAAACTCTATTTGTGGGGAAAAAAATTACACAAATTTTATTTGGGTACAACGTTGCATGACCACGCGATTGTCAGTTAAAGTAACGTTGTGTTCCGTATTGCAAAAAACAGCCTAGCCATGAACGGGGGGGAATCTTCTGGAGGTCAAGTGGTTAAACAAGCTATGTATTTTCTATTTGCTGTATTTGTGGTGGCTCAATAATAGGGGAAATCTTTCTATACTTCAAACTGTTGATTAAATGTCAGTAAGAATGGTAATAATACTGTGGCTCATGGAAGACAAAAATAAACGCATAATTTCCATTGTAGCTAATATATTTTAAGAGGATGGGGTTTTTTGTAATCAGTCCAATAATTGTTGACATTGACTGACTTGTAGCAGATTAATCAAAGCTTTGCTGATTGGTTGCTACGGGTTATTGCATATGCAAGTTCATGTACTAGTGAATACCTTTCTTGTTGTTACTTGATTTACTCAGCAAATCACCCCCACAAACCTCTAAGGATCACTGCAATATGTTGAAGGTCATTTTCTCATTGTAAAAAAATGTAAACAAATTTTTGGTAAATGCACTTGCCAACATTAAAACTGTATGCTTGGAAGAAACTATAGGAAATAAATTTTTATGATGATAATGTGAGTTCCTATATAGCTTATTGTTCTATGTCACATAACATATTTCTTTTTTTTTTTTTTTTTTCTCCTGCTATTTTTCTTTGATTGGGTTGTTTTGGGGCAGGGTCTGTGGATAGGGGGGGATAAATGTCTAGCGCTTAGATAAAGGAATATGATTTGTATCATGTGTATTTGTTTATATTTGTCTATACAATAAAAGAGAGAATATAAAAAAATAAAAATAACATATTTCAGGATAGATTTCAGTTGCAAGAGATAACAAGGGATGCATTGGGTGGCTGCATTTCTTGGATGTATATATCTAAAACATAATTACTGCAAGTTAACCATTTTAATAACTCATTGCAAACTGTTACTTAAAAGTGAGAATTTATTAGCCACTAGGCTACTGGGAGAGTTTTTGTTGACTCTTAAATTGAGAATGGTCCAATTAAATAAAGAATACATTTACAACGTAACAAAAAAATTATCTCACGCAGTCTTTTTAGTTATCACCGATCATGCAAACTTCCTGTTTAATCAATCACCCCATTGTAGCGTTGCTCAGGTGAAGATTGCACTGTGTATAAGTTTCTAGTAGACAATATCAAGTGCTTTTAACACTGGACAATCCCTTAGCAAGTGGGCTTCCATTTCTATTTGGAATCAATCAGATTCTCAATTTTATTCTTAAAGGGGTTGTAAAGGCAAAAGTGTTTTTACCTTAATGCATTACTTACCTGACCCCTCGAAAGTCCCGCGCCGTGAACGCCCAGGCATCTCGGCCGGCTTCTCGGCTCATTCATTGGTTGATTGAAAGAAGCGCAGCCATTGGCTTGCACTGCTGTCAATCACAACCAATGACGCGGCGAGCCGGGGGGCGGGGCCGAGTGATACAGTGAGCGGCTATAGCCGCCGGCTGTATCACGGGAGTGCGCCCACAAGAACTAACCACCATGCGAAAGAACGTGCATGAAGGTGGTTAGTTCTTGCGGGGAGGAGCCGAGACAGCCACTGAGGGACCCCAGAAGACCAGGTTCGGGGCCACTCTGTGCAAAACGAGCTGCACAGTGGAGGTAAGTATAACATGTTTGTTATTTAAAAAATATATATTTTTTATCTTTAGTGATCCTTTAAAGTGCAGTATAAGGAAATCTGATTGGTTAATTTGGGCAACACTGTTTGATATAATTCTTGCCTTAGTTATGAAACCTATGGTAAAAAGAACACAAAACTTGTCAAAAAATTACTAGTACCGAGAAAGGGACAGTGAGATAGCTTTGTATGCAACGCAATCTGCAGTCATGCTCCACACCCTATCTATATCAGCTGTACTTAGTAAAATGACATACACTCAATGACTATAATTTAAACTGCATTGTGCTCCCAAAATAAAGCAAACAATAAGCAAAACTGTTGCTTATTGACTATATATATAGTCCCGATAAAATAACTAAAATGATTAGACACTGATAATTATTACCATTTAATTATTGGATTTATTGATACAGTTTTAAAGGTTTTTTTTGCTTATTGGTATTTTATTTGTGTTATTTAGTTTTATTTTATGAATGCAGTACATCTTAAGAATATAGAGTGAGCTTGCTTTGGCTATGGTTAGAGTACCCAGCTTTCCTTGAAAAAATACAAACCATTGTAGTAGGGTTGCCACCTTTTCTTCAAGTCAAACCCGAACACTTTAGCGGCACACAGCATTTTTTTGTTTATAGTATAAACTCTACATATATTTTGCTATTAAATGACATTTCTAATCATATGAAGTTAATAACAAGACTCCCCCTTTACATCAGAGTTCACAGAGTTCCCCTTTTACATCTGAATTTGCAAAGTTCCCCTTTTGCATCTGAACTCGCAGAGTTCCCTTTTACTGTAAGGAGAGACTCTGCAGACTCTGATGTAAGGGAGAACTCTGGGGACTCTAACATAGGGGATGCTCTGGGAACCCTGATGTAAGGGGGAACACTGAGAACTCTGATGTACGGAGAGGACTCTGATGTAAGGGAGGACACTTTGTCCTCTGATGTAAAGGGTAACTCTGATGTAAGGGGTGCTCTGAGAACCCTGAATTACCTTAGTGTACTCACTCAGAGGCAGGAGAGAGAAGGAGGGGAGAGGGGAGACTTCAATCACAGACAGGAATGGATGGTGAGCTCACTCACCACTTGACAGTCAGTACCTTTAATCCAGATGTGTCTGGAAGCCATAGTCTGGTCTGAATAATGTGTCCGGGTTTCAGGCAGTCTGAAACCTGGACACTTGATTCCGCAACCGGAACAGGTGGAAACCCTACATTGTATGTATTTTTGGAATCAAATACCATTTTTGCAGCAATACCAAGGAACCAGACAAGAAACAGGAAGTGGGCTGTATAAGGTATTTACTGGCAGAAAAAAAAAAATACTATCCAAAATTAAAACAACAAGCACAGAAGATTTAATAGATGGAAAGATGAAAAAATGACTGAAGGTCCGCTTTAAAGTGGAGTTTCCACAAAAAATACAAAATAGCATTATTGTGCATATAATAGCCTAAAAAAAAAAAACATTTGAATTTTTTTTTTATTTTTTTTTACTCACCTGGAAGTACCTGTTGCTATGCGGTCCCACAAAATCTGTCTTCTGAATCACCTCGGATTCTGACATCATCTCCCTCAGCTCCCTACTGCTCCTGGGTAATGTGTGTCATCATTTCCCAGGATGCAGTGCGCTTCCCCTATGGCTAGAATCACTCATCAATACAATCCAGGAAGTAAATGCTTGTGGGCTTCACATGCCCACAAGCAAAATTAAAACTTCAGCAAAGATTTTTTTAAAGTCTCTTTATGCAGTAACTCGGCAGATCGGCGGCGGTTTTTAAAATAGTAAGTCATCTTATATGTACCACTGTATTGAATGCTGAAATAACATGCTTTTAAAAAAAGAAAAATGTGATTTGAACCCCACTTTAAGGAAGTCTGTTGCTTTTCATTATGGGGCATTTGCATTACATAGCAACTGGATTTGGGGCTTGTTTAGAATGCCATACAGGAGCTGTTATTTGTACTTGTGGATAAATAGCACATACTGTATGTGAAAGTTTGGATATTGTACGTTTTTCACAAGTCAGTTAACACAAAGGAAAGTATTCCATTGTTCAGAGACGTGGGCTTAAATAAAAGACTTTGGGCCTAATGGCTTTTGTTGGAACTATTAGATATTCAGCAAAACTGTGTGGGATATTCTTTTCCCTGTGTCCATCTCGGAGAGTTCAGCCATAAAGCTCTTCCTTGAAAGATTACACGTTTCTTTTGGATAACACTGGCACTCTATATTGCCAATGAAATTCAAAGTTTAGAAAAATTAAGACAAAGTCCAAAATAAAAGTTATTTGTTGAAAGAATATTAAAGTAGGGAAAGGTTAGAGGAAATATAGATAATTCTTAACTACAAATGTGTTACTGGAAATTGATGACTTTAATATACAAACTGTGCATATTGCAAGATGTATGCAGATTAATTGGCAGTGGTAACATGAGTCTCATCTTTCTTTATCTATGAGTAATTTTCAAGCTCAGCAGCCGGGGTAAACAGTGCAATTTAACATCGAAATCCCAGGGAAGTGAGGACATCTGCACATCTATCCATAAATAATATGACACTGAATGTTTTGCTTGGAGATAAGAATAATTACAAAGAAAACAGAAAATGTTCATAAATCATTTTCTTATATCTACTTCTTCATACAGATAATGGAATCCCTTCATGAGTTTTATAAGGGGAATTCTGTGTACATTGGTCTGCTGGTTACAAATGAGGATATCACATGTAAATTAATAACTAAAACTAAAAGAATATTTACAATGCACTCAATCAATTGTTATTAAAGTGGAACTTCACTCTTTCAATCAACATCAACTATTTTTAATAATCAGTGTTGATGGGAGGGGGTTTTCTCATCTAAGTACATGAAATAGAGGTAATGTGGCGCTTACTGAGAGTAATTATTCCTCATAGGATACATAAAAAACATCACATGTATATAATCCTTATATAAAATAAAGTGCATACAGTAAAAAAGAACATGTCCAATCTTCGCAAAAATGTGCAAATAACAGTGACATCAAAAATACTTCCAAGAATATTGTGCAGAAAAGAGTCCCATTTAAAGGTGCAAATATCGCCAGAATTTATATTAACATATTGACATATCCAATCGTGCAAAAACAGTTCATCAAACAAAGTGCAAGTGCTGAAGATCCAATAGATTTCCACCATCCGATGTGCGCTAATGGTTTGCCCCAGCCTCTCACCTCATACAGGTCAAAAACAAGCCTCTCTGTAGATAGAGCACTGGTTCCACAGCAGGTTTATCGGTTTCCAGGACATCCAAGATAAGATAACACTCACAGAGGAATAAAACTCCCAACTCATTTATAAGGATCACATGAAATAAAAGAAGAGGGAGGGCTCCATGGTGTAGTATTTTCCAAAAATATTTAATAATAAAAACGTGGTAACTCACAGTTCAGAGTAACACAAAACAGCGTGGAAAAAACGTAGAGACTTCCGGTCTCGGCCGTGACCGGAAGTGACGACAGCCGGCCCTTTTCTGACGCGTTGCGTCACTGCTCACATGACTTTATCAAAGGGTATGATATCTAAGTACACCCTCCTGCCTGTATGCCTGAGGTAATGGCAGATGGATTCCAGGAAGTGAATGCGACATATATTATATGCCCTTACACAAGATGGCCACAGCCAGAAATGCTAGGGGGTGTTTTTGAAAGTGATTTCTAAAAAAAATAAAGCATGGAGACATGGATGGATGGGTGAGTTGGCTTTGAATATTAAAAAGGAATTAAATAGTATTTTTGGTTTGTGGTGCTCAGGTGCATTGTAGTTTCGCTTTAAAATGGACAAACTTAAAGTGATATTAAAGGCTCAGTTTTTTTTATTTTTATAATAAACATGTTATACTTACCTGCTCTGTGCAATAGTTTTGCACAGAGTAGCCCCAAACATCCTATTCTCAGGTCCCCCCCCCGACACTTCTGGCCCCTTCACCCTGCTGAGTGCCCCCATACCAAGCCGCAAAATATGCAAAAATGTTTTTTAGTTTAAACAAACAAAATATTGTACATTTTTTTGTAAAATATATAATATTGGACTACATCGAGTAAATACATACCAAACATGTCAAGCCCAGGCAGTTTAAAGGGCCCCGCAGCAAAGGATCAAAATAATATTGATTTGATCTTGAAAGAAAATCACAATGAAGCTTTTTGAAATTGTTTACAGAAAACAGATAAAATTAATCAACTCAAATAAATGAAAAGTTTACATCAAAGACTCTATAGAGAAAACACTGTAATGTACCCAATAAAAACTTTAAGTCCATAAACCATAGACGTCAGGTTTACATTATAGTTTGTCTTTTAAAAGCTCATCTGCTTTCAGCTGTCCATTGACATACAAAGCCAGGCTCAGCCCCACCCCCTCCCTCCTCACAGGCTGTGATTGACAGAAGCGGGAGCCCATAGCTCCTGCTACTGTGTCTGAGCCAATGAGGAGGGAGAAAGCCAGGAGAGACGCTGTTCCTGTGCACATAGTTGGATCGAGATCGGGCTCAGGCAAGTATTGGGGGGGGGGGGGCTGGGGGGGGAGCAGCACACAGAAGGTTTTTTACTCTCATGCATAAAATACATGAAGGTAAAAAAACCTTCAGCCTTCACAACCAGATCTTGCTGGAAGATCTCTGTAAACAGTATCCAATGTTATAAAGTGGTAAGCCAACAGGCAGAGATAAATTCCTGGACTCTTCAAAAATGCTGGTGGTGTCATTTCCTGGGTTTAAAAGCAATAATCGCAAAGATTTCCCAACAGTGTCACTCCTAAACTTAGGGATCGATTTCATGGAATGGAAAAACTGCAAGGAGATGACAATGATGGAAGGCATAATAGTCCTTGTTTTACTACTACTACTTAAAATGTTATAACTAAGGATTATGTTGAGTTGTAGACCCAGCGGAAAAAAAACAAAGGAGCAGGGTAGAGCGCTTTTATTTTAAAAGGCATAATACATTTTTGAGAGCATATTTTAATATTTTCAGCTGTTTCTGTACATCTGTACTATGCCCTTGCAGTAAACATTTCATCCTCATCTGCATACTTGGTCTGGATTAACGACTCAAAGTATTGAAACAAGTGAATCAACATGACAGTTAGGCAACTTGCATTATATCAGCAATGGCAGCCCCCGTTTTTACTTGAAAAAATTTGCTTCAAGTTTACCTGTACTTTCCCCACTCTAGAGGGGTGTACAGGCATGTACACCAGACAACAGGAGCCTTACTCATTGTCCCCCACTTTAAAACTCCCTGGGCTTTGGGCCCCACCCAGAACCAAAAAGACCTTTAGGTTTCAGAATTTAAGTTGGCCAAATATAGTTCCGTTTTTTTCTTGTGCAGCCTGGCTACTTGAAAAAAAAACGGAACCGATTCCCCCATCCATTCATTGAAGATGGATGGAGGAAGCCTCCCTGCTGTGCCATTGCATCTTGAAAAAGAGGGACTCCCCTGCTATCAGAATACACTGATTAGCACTGCAGCTGATTGGCTGCATGCTCTGATCAAAGCAAAATTTTCCATCAAGCCGGTTCGTGAGAAGTCAGTTGATAAAACAGGAATGGCCATATGTGTATCTAAAATTGTCTGGTTCCTCTTGAACCACCTGAATTACAATCCATTTATGGCCAGCTTAAGTCTCGGGCCAGTTTAATAAGATCATAGTAGTGTTAGGTTTGCTTTAACATAAGCACAAAATTTCAGTGTTGACAAAAGAAGACATTGCCCTTATATGTGGGGAAAGTTTACTTGTGTGAAGCCTTTGAGGGAATAGGAAAGAGATGTGGGGACAGAGGTTTTTGAATTAGCAATGGATTATTTCTAATTCCAGTTTTTATCAGAGTTCTAGGTGTACTATTGGGATAATTTCTAAATGATTATTCTTCAGTGACCCTCATGTGGTACTGCCAGATTATTAAATATCTCTGGTTTATGGCAACTCTACTCAAGTCAGAAGTGTTAAACCGTCCTATAAATGTCTCTATGTAATGAATCTTTTTAAATTAAGATACTGATAAGTGCTCTGCACTGCAGCAAACAATTTAAAAACACATTTGTATTGCACCTGTAGTGATAATTTTACACAACTGAAAATCATTAATTGTTTTGCAATTTCCAGAGGTTCTGACTGAGCTAAATACCCATTGCTGGTCTGAGGAAATGGTTTTTCAAGAAATTATGTTACAGAACATTTTTTTAATGATGGTGTTGGCTAGATGATCCAAAATGTTTGGTGCAAAATGTTGAAGATGTTGTTATGTTGAAATGCCAAGATAGTTGTCATCATGGCTAATAAAAGGGTTGAATGAAGGGACAGGGGTAAGGACAGGGCAAGGTGTACTAGGGGAGTATTAGTGATGCTCAATTATAATATTATTATTGCTGTTGTTATTATTATTTTTATTGTTGTTGTTATTGCTATTATTATTATTAGTTTGATTTTTGTTTGTGTTTTTTTTTTAGATTAAAATGGTTGTGAAGGCAGAAGGTTTTTTTATCTTAATGCATTCTATGTATTAAGATAAAAAAACCTTCTGTGTGCAGCAGCTCCCTTCTGCCCTCCTCATACTTACCATCTCTATCCAGCGATGTGCAAGAGTGTCTTGGAGTGCCTATGGAATTTGGGGGGACCCCCAGGCAATTTTTTTTTTACATTTTGGTTCGGGGGACCCCTTAATATTCATACCAGACCCAAAGGGCCTGGTATTGGACTGGGGGGGATCCTATACTGTTTTTTTCAATGACTTTTATCTGTATTGCCGGGACCCGACAATTCATTATAGCCGCGAGTAGTTTTAAATTACTTTTTTTTCCTTTAGAAATGTCATTTTGTGCAGGGACTGTTCTAAACACGGGAAAAATGTGCCACTTTACAGGCATACTATAGACACCCCCCAGGTACAAAATTTAAAGGAATATTTTACTTTTATTGTTTCACTTTAAGCATTATTAAAATCACTGCTCCCGAAAAAACTGAAGTTTTTAAAACTTTTTTTTGCATTGATACATGTCCCCTGGGGCAGGACCCAGGTCCCCAAACACTTTTTATGACGATACCATGCATATAAGTCTTTAAAATTAGAACTTTTGATTTCTCCCATGGACTTTTAAAGGGTGTTCTGCGGCTTTCGAATTTGCCGCGAACACCCCAAATTGTTCGCTATTCGGCGAACAGGCGAACACCGATTTTTTCTTATGTTCGACTCGAACATTGGGCTCATCCCTATTGTTGACACATAACATTTATAGTTCAAGCTGATATACAGTGGGTACGGAAAGTATTCAGACCCCCTTAAATTTTTCACTCTTTGTTATATTGCAGCCATTTGCTAAAATCATTTAAGTTCATTTTTTTTCCTCATTAATGTACACACAGCACCCCATATTGACAGAAAACACAGAATTGTTGACATTTTTGCAGATTTATTAAAAAAGATAAACTGAAATATCACATGGTCCTAAGTATTCAGACCCTTTGCTCAGTATTTAGAAGAAGCACCCTTTTGATCTAATACAGCCATGAGTCTTTTTGGGAAAGATGCAACAAGTTTTTCACACCTGGATTTGGGGATCCTCTGCCATTCCTCCTTGCAGATCCTCTCCAGTTCTGTCAGGTTGGATGGTAAACGTTGGTAGACAGCCATTTTTAGGTCTCTCCAGAGATGCTCAATTGGCTTTAAGTCAGGGCTCTGGCTGGGCCATTCAAGAACAGTCACGGAGTTGTTGTGAAGCCACTCCTTCGTTATTTTAGCTGTGTGCTTAGGGTCATTGTCTTGTTGGAAGGTAAACCTTCGGCCCAGTCTGAGGTCCTGAGCATTCTGGAGGAGGTTTTCATCCAGGATATCCCTGTACTTGGCCGCATTCATCTTTCCCTCGATTGCAACCATTCGTCCTGTCCCTGCAGCTGAAAAACACCCCCACAGCATGATGCTGCCACCACCATGTTTCACTGTTGGGACTGTATTGGACAGATGATGAGCAGTGCCTGGTTTTCTCCACACATACCGCTTAGAATTAAGGCCATAAAGTTCTATCTTGGTCTCATCAGACCAGAGAATCTTATTTCTCACTTGGAGTCATTCAGGTGTTTTTTAGCAAACTCCATGCGGTCTTTCATGTGTCTTACACTGAGGAGAGGCTTCCGTCGGGCCACTCTGCCATATAGCCCTGACTGGTGGAGGGCTGCAGTGATGGTTGACTTTCTACAACTTTCTCCCATCTCCCGACTGCATCTCTGGAGCACAGCCACAGTGATCTTTGGGTTCTTCTTTACCTCTCTCACCAAGGCACATCTCCCCCGAATAGCTCAGTTTGGCCGGACGGCCAGCTCTAGGAAGGGTTCTAGTCGTCCCAAACATCTTCCATTTAAGGATTATGGAGGCCACTGTGCTCTTAGGAACCTTAGGTGCAGGAGACATTTTTTTGTAACCTTGGCCAGATCTGTGCCTTGCCACAATTCTGTCTGAGCTCTTCAGGCAGTTCCTTTAACCTTATGATTCTCATTTGCTCTGACATGCACTGTGAGCTGTAAGGTCTTATATAGACAGGTGTGTGGCTTTCCTAATTAAGTCCAATCAGTATAATCAAACAAAGTTGGACTCAAATGAAGGTGTAGAACAATCTCAAGGATGATCAGAAGAAATGGACAGCACCTGAGTTAAATATATGAGTGTCACAGCAAAGGGTCTGAATACTTAGGACCATGTGATATTTCAGTTTTTATTTTTTAATAAATCTGCAAAAATTTCAACAATTCTGTATTTTTCTGTCAATATGGGGTGCTGTGTGTACATTAATGAGGAAAAAAAATGAACTTAAATGATTTTAGCAAATGGCTGCAATATAACAAAGAGTGAAACATTTAAGGGGGTCTGAATACTTTCCGTACCCACTGTAAATAGGCCCATAAATCAATAATATCATACACAGTATGGTTGAGGCCAACATGGAAACAGAAAAATATACATGTACAGTAATTAGGACAAAACATACTATTGCTATGTGAGAAGTCATTATAAGATGGTTCTCATGACAGTGTCTAATAGTTCTTGAGAAAAATTGTAAACATTACTGTGTGGGATCATTAAACTATGGATTCCTCTGCCGCTTAAAATCAAGTTAAAATGTTAAATTTGTAGGGAAGTGTATACAGTTTATATTGCATGCATGTGGTCTCTCATGCACTTCTTCAGTTCTAGAGATTTTAAACAATTTTAATGTACAAACCACACTACTGTGAAGGTGTTTAATGTTTTTAGATGTTGATCAGCGTTACTCACTATCGTATTTCTTGCTGATATTTAAAGCGGAGTTCCAACTACAATCAATTTTTTTTTTAAACCATTCATAAGCATTTTAAATGTCATAGTAACACTCACATGTTCGGTAAAATTTGTCCCCCGATGGGTGGTTTCATCTCCTAAAAAAACTTTGATACTGCTTTGCTGGCCGTTTTCATTTTGCTTGTGGGCATATGAAGCCCACAAGCATCCAGTTCCGGGATATGGTGCTGCTGACCGACCAGCATGCACCGCCCGTTCTCTCCTCGATCTCGCGCATGCGCATTCAGTCAATCTCGTAGCGCCGTAAACTACTAAAGTTCCAATCACAAGGGGCGGCGGCGTTGAAAGTGCCCGCCCTGTTGTGATGGCAATGAAGATAACAAACAAAATCTGACTTTTGTCGCATCAGTTCCGGTTTGGAAATACCGCAATTCTAGCCATCGGCGATGCCCACTAACTCCTGGGAAATGATGACACACATCTCCCAGGAGCAGTAGCGAGTGGAGGCACTGAGGGAAGTGACGTAAGGAGCCTAGGTGTTGAAGGAGGCAGATTTCGAGGGACCACATAGCAACAGGCATAAAAAGGTAAGTAAAAAAAAAAAATTCTCCAAATTTTTTTTTTTATTATTTCATGCACATTAACCACTTAACGACCGCTCACTTTATATGTACGTCGGCAGAATGGCACCGACAGGCACAATCACGTACAGTGTACGTGATTGCCTTTGTACAGTTGGGGGGTCCAATCGGACCCCCCTCCTATACAGTGAGCGGTCGGTATTCATTGGGGAGCGATCCGAGATGAGGGGACGGCCGTTCGATTCCGGCCACCCCCCCGCGATCGCTCCCGGCGAATGAAAATGCTTCCTCTGTCCTGTAATGTAAACACAGGCAGAGGAAGCAGGAGGAAGTGATGTCATCTCTCATGCGGCGCTCACATATACCGAGCGCCGTACAAGAGAAGACATCAGGTCAGTGCACAAAACACTACACTGACACCAGGACACATAGGCACACAAATCACCCCCCAGGCCCCCCCAGACACCCCCAGATCACCCCCCAGCCCCCAGTCACAGTGTCACTGATTGCAGTGACCATTTATTTACTGATCACTGCAATCAGTGACATTTGTGACTGTAAAAGTGTCACTAAAGTTAGTTTTAGGTCCAGTGTAGCCCCCTAACCCCCCCAATAAAGGTTTAACCCCCTGATCACCCCCAGATAACCCTTTCACCCCCTAGCACCGCTGTCGCTAAGCGATCATTTTTCTGATCGCTGTCCTAGCGTCGGTGATGCAGATCGGTAGCCAGTAATTTTTTTTAGGTTCGCCGCAGGTTTTTATAGCGTCGGGTACCCCCATATATTATCTAATAAAGGTTTAACCCCATTGATCGCCCCCCAGGTAACCCTTTCACCCCCTATCACCACTGTTGCTAAGCGATCATTTTTCTGATCGCTGTCTTAGCGTCGGTGATGCAGATCGGTAGCCAGTAATTTTTTTTAGGTTCGCCGCAGGTTTTTATAGCGTCAGTTTCCCCCATAAATTATCTAATAAAGGTTTAACCCCCTTGATCGCCCCCCAGGTAACCCTTTCACCCCCTATCACCACTGTCGCTAAGCAATCATTTTTCTGATCGCTGTCTTAGCGTCTGTGATGCAGATCGGTAGCCAGTAATTTTTTTTAGGTTCGCCGCAGGTTTTTATAGCGTCAGGTACCCCCATATATTACCTAATAAAGGTTTAACCCCCTGATCACCCCCCAGATAACCCTTTCACCCCCTAGCACCGCCGTCGCTAAGCAATCATTTTTCTGATCGCTGTCTTAGCGTCGGTGATGCAGATCGGTAGCCAGTAATTTTTTTTAGGTTCGCCGCAGGTTTTTATAGCGTCAGGTACCCCCATAAATTATCTAATAAAGGTTTAACCCCCTTGATCGCCCCCCAGGTAACCCTTTCACCCCCTATCACCACTGTCGCTAAGCGATCATTTTTCTGATCACTGTCTTAGCGTCGGTGATGCAGATCGGTAGCCAGTAATTTTTTTTAGGTTCGCCGCAGGTTTTATAGCGTCAGGTACCCCCATAAATTATCTAATAAAGGTTTAACCCCCTTGATCGCCCCCCAGGTAACCCTTTCACCCCCTATCACCACTGTCGCTAAGCAATCATTTTTCTGATCGCTGTCTTAGCGTCTGTGATGCAGATCGGTAGCCAGTAACTTTTTTTAGGTTCGCCGCAGGTTTTTATAGCGTCAGGTAACCCCATATATTACCTAATAAAGGTTTAACCCCCTGATCACCCCCCAGATAACCCTTTCACCCCCTAGCACCGCCGTCGCTAAGCGATCATTTTTCTGATCGCTGTCTTAGCATCGGTGATGCAGATCGGTAGCCAGTAATTTTTTTAAGGTTCGCCGCAGGTTTTTATAGCGTCAGGTACCCCCATAAATTATCTAATAAAGGTTTAACCCCCTTAATCGCCCCCCAGGTAACCCTTTCACCCCCTATCACCACTGTCGCTAAGCGATCATTTTTCTGATCGCTGTCTTAGCGTCTGTGATGCAGATCGGTAGCTAGTAATTTTTTTTAGGTTCGCCGCAGGTTTTTATAGCGTCAGGTACCCCCATATATTACCTAATAAAGGTTTAACCCCCTGATCACCCCCCAGATAACCCTTTCACCCCCTAGCACCGCCGTCGCTAAGCAATCATTTTTCTGATCGCTGTCTCAGCGTCGGTGATGCAGATCGGTAGCCAGTAATTTTTTTTAGGTTCGCCGCAGGTTTTTATAGCGTCAGGTACCCCCATATATTACCTAATAAAGGTTTAACCCCCTGATTACCCCCCAGGTAACCCTTTCACCCCCTAGCACCGCCGTCGCTAAGTGATCATTTTTCTGATCGCTGTCTCAGCGTCGGTGATGCAGATCGGTAGCCAGTAATTTTTTTTATTTTCGCCGCAGGTTTTTATAGCGTCAGGTACCCCCATAAATTATCTAATAAAGTTTTAACCCCCTTGATTGCCCCCCAGGTAACCCTTTCACCCCCTATCACCACTGTCGCTAAGCGATCATTTTTCTGATCGCTGTCTTAGCGTCTGTGATGCAGATCGGTAGCCAGTAATTTTTTTTAGGTTCGCCGCAGGTTTTTATAGCGTCAGGTACCCCCATAAATTATCTAATAAAGGTTTAACCCCCTTGATCGCCCCCCAGGTAACCCTTTCACCCCCTATCACCACTGTCGCTAAGCGATCATTTTTCTGATCGCTGTCTTAGTGTCGGTGATGCAGATCGGTATCCAGTATTTTTTTTTAGGTTCGCCGCAGGTTTTTATAGCGTCAGGTACCCCCATAAATTATCTAATAAAGGTTTAACCCCCTTGATCGCCCCCCAGGTAACCCTTTCACCCCTATCACCACTGTCGCTAAGCAATCGTTTTTCTGAACGCTGTCTTAGTGTCGGTGATGCCGATCGGTAGCCAGTAATTTTTTTTAGGTTCGCCGCAGGTTTTTATAGCGTCAGGTACCCCCATATATTATCTAATAAAGGTTTTAACCCCCTAATTGCCCCTAGTTAACCCTTTCACCGGTGATCACCATATAAGTGTTACGGGTGACGCTGGTTAGTTAGTTTGCTTTTTATAGTGTCAGGGCACCTGCCGTATATATAAACCAATAAAGGTTTAACCCCCTGATTGCCCGGCGGGTGATATCAATTAGGTTTTAGCGTCAGAGAGAGTCTGCGTCACACCCCAGGCAGCGTCAGGTTAGTGCCAGTAACGCTAACACCCACGCGTGAAGCATACACCTCCCTTAGTTGTATAGTATCTGAACAGATCAATATCTGATCTGATCAGATCCAGTGGCGTAACTAGAGACTTCAGGGCCCCGGTGCAAGAAATCATGAAGGCCCCCCCACCGAAAAGCCTAATTCTGATACTTAATTTTTTACACTGTACAACAAAGGGGGACTTTGTTGTACAAAGAGGGACTAGCCATATCACCTGGGATTTCACATAAATTAAGCAATACATCAGTTGCTGATCCTATAAAGCAATCATAGGATCAATTAAATCTGACCTGGGGAATGGGATCAGTAACAGTGTTGGTGGGGAGGAGGGATGGGATTAGGGTTGCCACCTTTTCTTCAAGCCAAACCCAAACACTTTTGCGGTGCACGGCAATTTTTTTGTACTACACGCTATAGGATTGTAAAATACCTGGGACACCTTTTAGGTTATCCAAAGAGAGTAGTAATGAAGTGTGCTACAATGAACAGTGGCTGTGGCCAAATTGCATTAACAGTGGGGGGGGACGTAAAGGGGCATGGTTAAATAAAAAAAAAAGCATTAGTGTACCCATAAAATATGATTCAATTATTAAAAGAAATGTCAGTTAAAATATGAAACTAGCCTACCTTAAAAGTGGACACTGTCAGCCAGTAGAGCAGTGGACGGTGTCAGTAGGGCAGAGGACGGTGTCAGTAGGGCAGAGGACGGTGTCAGTAGAGCAGTGGACGGTGTCAGTAGAGTAGTGGACGGTGTCAGTAGAGCAGTGGACGGTGTCAGTAGAGCAGTGGATGGTGTCAGTAGAGCAGTGGACGGTGTCACCCAGTGAGAACTGTATATATGGATGGTGTATGGGGGGGTGGAGAATGATGTACATGGATGGTATATGGGGGGGTGGAGTACTGTATTTATGGATGGTGTATAGGGGGGGAGAACTGTATATATGGGGGGGCTGTATATATGGATGGTGTATGGGTGGGGGAGAGAATTGTATATATGGGGGGACTGTATACAGTATATGTATGGTGTATAGGGGGGGAACTGTATATATATATGGGGGGATTGTATATATGGATGGTGTATAGGGGGGGACTGTATATATGGGGGGACTGTATATATGGATGGTGTATGGGGGGGAACTGTATATATGGGGGGGACTGTATATAAGGATGGTGTATGGAGGGGATGATAAATGTGTGTATGAGGAGTAGAGGGAAAACTGGATGGATGGTGTATGGGAGGGGGGTGGCAGAACTGTATGGTAGTGTATGGGGGGGGGCAAAACCAGAGGAGAGTCTCCGGCAACATGGAGGCTCCGTCTCTGCCTCTGTGTCCCGTCTGCAGCACAAAGAGCGGACGGAGGTGAACTGACAATGCGGGGGGGGGTAGATAGGAAGGCAGCAGTTGCAGAATAAAGCGGACCGAACTCGAGACGCACGCGGCGGTGGCGGCACAGCTTTGGCACAGGCACAGGGAGCCACTAACGGGTCTGAATAATGTGCCCGGGTCTCAGGCGGGCAGAGACCCGGGCACATGTTTCCAAACCCGTACTGTCCGGGTGAATCCCGGACAGGTGGCAACACTAGATGGGATCAGTTAAGTGCTGGTGTTGAGGGGGGGTGGCAGCGGTTGTACTTAAGGGGGGTGGCTGCGGTGGCAGTGGTGGTGCCATCCTCTCCCACCACCACCTCTGCCTCTTACTGATCCCATCCCTATCCCCCCCCATCACCTCTGTTGTTGAAGTAATGGGGGGGATAGGGATGAGATCAGTGGTGGGGGGATGGGATCAGTAATGAGGCACAGGTGGTGGTGGTGGTGGGAGAGGATAGTAGGAGCAGCCAGTGATAAGGTCCTGTACCTCTATGGAAGCCTGCAACCCTGCCCCCCCCCATTCCCCCACCTGGAAGTAAGTTCTTACCTTGGGGGATATATAGTAGAATCACTGGCTTCCTCCACCTGACAGGCTCATGGTCCCTCTTCTCTCAAAGTCCTCTCTCCCCTCTTCCCCCTCCTCCTCCTGCTCGGCATGTTGGGGGCTGCAGTGCACTCTCCGGGAATCGTCCCAGGCCTGCTGGTATCCTGAACTACATTTCCCATGAGCCTCTCTTCTTAGTTTCCCAGCCATTGGCCCTGAATGTAGCCAATAGGAGCAGGCATTGCCAGCTGCTTGGCTCAAGGAGAAGAAGGAGGGGTAGAATCCCCCGCAGCTGCGGCTCTGCATGTGTCCCTTCACAGAGCCTGTCAGCAACGGCTGATGAGGTCGGCATCAGTACAGCCTGCTCACTATTTTCTCGGGGGAGCAATTGACCCGTTGCCCCGCCCCTGGTGGCGCGGCGGAGTAAACGGACGGATTGCGGGCCCCCCGGACCTGGCGGAATTACAGGGCCCAGTTGCAACTGCGACTGTTGCGACCCTGAAAATTCCGCCACTGATCAGATCTATACTAGCGTCCCCAGAGGTTTAGGGTTCCCAAAAACGCAGTGTTAGCGGGATCAGCCCAGATACCTGCTAGCACCTGAGTTTTGCCCCTCCGTCCAGCCCAGGCCACCCAAGTGCAGTATCGATCGATCACTGTCACTTACAAAACACAACACACATAACTGCAGCGTTCGCAGAGACAGGACTGATCCCTGCGACTCCAGTGCTGTAGGAGGTGATTTCACCACCACAGTTAAAAAAAAAAAAGCATATATGCCGAAGCATTGGGGCAGCAGGGGCGGAGGAGCGGAGGAGCGATTTTGCTCCTAATGCCGCGTACATACGGTCGAAATTTCGACGAAGGCTTGCCCGTGGAAAAGTCCCACCATGTGTGTGCGGCATAACTTTTTTGCAGGAGGATGCCCCCATGCTTCGGCATTAGGGATGGGCTTCGAGTTCGAGTCGAACTCATGTTCGACTCGAACATTGCCTGTTCGCCCGTTCGCCGAACAGCGAACAAATTGGGGTGTTCGCGGCAAATTCGAAAAATCTATGGGAGAAATCTGAAGTGCTAATTATAAAGGCTTATATGCAAGTTATTGTCCTAAAAAGTGTTTGGGGACCCGGGTCCTGCCCCAGGGGACATGTATCAATGCAAAAAAAAGTTTTAAAAACGGCCGTTTTTTCGGGAGCAGTGATTTTAATAATGCTTAAAATGAAAAAATAAAAGTGAAATATTCCTTTAAATTTCGTACCTGGGGGGTGTGTATGATATGCATGTAAAGTGGCGCATGTTTCCCGTGCTTAGAACTGTCCCTGCAAAAAATGTCATTTTTGAAAGAAAAAAAGTAATTTAAAACTCACTCGCGGCTATTAATGAATTGTCGGCTCCCGGCAATACATTCAAAAGTCATTGATAAAAAAAAAAAAAAAAAAGCGTGGGGGTTCCCCAGAATTCAATTACCAGGCCCTTCAGGTCTGGAATGGATATTAAGGGGAACCCTGCCGCAAATTTAAAAAAAAATTGACGTGGGGTTCCCCCAAATATCCATTCCAGGCCCTTCAGATCTGGCATGGATTTTAAGGGGAACTCCACCCCAAATTAAAAAAAAAATGGCGTGGAGTCCCCCTAAAAATCCATACCAGAACCCTTATCCGAGCACGCAACCTGGCCGGCCGCAGGGGAAAAGGGGGGGATGAGAGAGAGGCCCCCCTCCCTCCTGAACCGTACCAGGCCACATGCCCTCAACATGGGGAGGATGTCCCCATGTTGATGGGGACAAGGGCCTCATCCCCACAACCCTTGCCCGGTGGTTGTGGGGGTCTGCGGGCGGGGGGCTTATCGGAATCTGGAAGACCCCTTTAACAAAGGGGACCCCCAGATCCCGCCCCCCCTATGTGAATTGGTAAGGGGTACATTGTACCCCTACCATTTCACGAAGAAAGCGTAAAAAAATGTTTAAAAAAACACACAAACACCTTGAAAAAGTCCTTTATTTAAAAAAAAAAAAAAAACATTCCAGCGGTGAAATCCAGTGTCCCGCGGCGATCCCGATCTCCAGCGCTGTCCTTCATTGGTTGTGCCTGAGCGGACCTGATGGGGAACTCCCTCTCAGTGTTTTAAATGTATAGACCCGCCCCTTCTAAAGTTCCCCATCAGGTCCGCTCAGCCGGGAAACTTCCTTCACTATGTAAATTTAAATTACACAGTGAAGGAAGTTCCCCGCTCAAGCCAATGACGTAGGCGGGTCCGACATACCGAGGGGGCGGACCTGATGGGGAACTGCTCTCACTTTGGTAATACATGTATAGACCCGCCCCTTCTCATGTTCCGCATCTGGTCCGCTGAGCGGACCTGATGGGGAACTTTAGAAGGGGCGGGTCTATACATTTAAAATACTGAGAGGGAGTTCCCCATCAGGTCCGCTCAGGCACAACCAATGACGGACAGCGCTGGACATCGGGATCGCCGCGGGACACTGGATTTCACCGCTGGAATGTTTTTTTTTTTTTTTTTTAAATAAAGGACTTTTTCAAGGTGTTTGTGTGTTTTTTTTAAACATTTTTTTACGCTTTTTTGTGAAATGGTAGGGGTACAATGTACCCCTTACCAATTCACATAGGGGGGGGCCGGGATCTGGGGGTCCCCTTTGTTAAAGGGGTCTTCCAGATTCCGATAAGCCCCCCCGCCTGCAGACCCCCACAACCACCGTGCAAGGGTTGTGGGGATGAGGCCCTTGTCCCCATCAACATGGGGACATCCTCCCCATGTTGAGGGCATGTGGCCTGGTACGGTTCAGGAGGGAGGGGGGGCCGCTCTCTCGTCCCCCCTTTTCCCCTGCGGCCGGCCAAGTTGCGTGCTCGGATAAGGGGTCTGGTATGGATTTTTTGGGGGACTCCACGCCATTTTTTTTAAAATTTGGGGTGGAGTTCCCCTTAAAATCCATGCCAGATCTCAAGGGCCTGGAATGGATATTTGGGGGAACCCCACGTCAATTTTTTTTTAAATTTGCGGCGGGGTTCCCCTTAATATCCATTCCAGACCTGAAGGGCCTGGTAATTGAATTCTGGGGAACCCCCACGCTTTTTTTTTTTTTTTTTATCAATGACTTTTGAATGTATTGCCGGGAGCCGACAATTCATTAATAGCCGCGAGTGAGTTTTAAATGCCTTTTTTTCTTTCAAAAATGACATTTTTTGCAGGGACAGTTCTAAGCACGGGAAACATGCGTCACTTCACATGCATATCATACACACCCCCCAGGTACGAAATTTAAAGGAATATTTCACTTTTATTTTTTCATTTTAAGCATTATTAAAATCAGTGCTCCCGAAAAAACGGCCGTTTTTAAAACTTTTTTTTGCATTAATACATGTCCCCTGGGGCAGGACCCGGGTCCCCAAACACTTTTTAGGACAATAACTTGCATATTAGCCTTTATAATTAACACTTTAGATTTCGAACGTTCGAGTCCATTGTATTTAATAGGGTTCTAAATTTCACACAAACATTTTGTCTGTTCGCAGGTTCTGGTGCGAACCGAACAGGGGGGTGTTCGGCTCATCCCTGTTCGGCATATATAAATGGTGCATGTATGCCCATCATTAGAAGTGGGTGGATGAAGGGCGGTATTCTAATGGTGGGCATACCCACCGATCAATCTCTTTTTTCGTTCAGCCAACTGGCTGCATGAAAAAAAAAGATTACAATACATGTCCAACAAGGACCAGCAACGTACTGGTATGTTGCTGGACTTTGAATGTTTATACCAGAATAAGGCCTGCGAGTTTAGGTATCATCTTGGTATCATTCTTTTCAGCCAGCGGCCGGCTTTCATGTAAAAGCAATCCTAGTGGCTAATTAGCCTCTGGACTGCTTTTACAAGCAGTGGGAGGGAATGTCCCCCCCCCGGATATAAAAAGCGCCATTGGGAAATTGGGAGAGCATTTTATCACACCGATCTTGGTGTGGTCAGATGCTTTGAGGGCAGAGGAAAGATCTAGGGTCTAGAAGACCCCAGTTTTTTTAAAAAAAAAGAATACCTGTCACTACCTATTGCTATCATTGGGGATATTTACATTCCCTGAGATAACAATAAAAATGATAAAAAATAAATAAATATGGAAGGAACAATTTAAAAATAAAATAAAAAAGCAAAATTAATAATAAAAAAAATAAAAAAAAAAGCACCCCTGTCCTGCCCTTCTCTTGCCCAATGGCGAACGCAAGCGTCGGTCTGGCGTCATATGTAAACAGCAATTGCACTATGCATGTGAGGTATCACCGCGAAGGTCAGATCGAGCGCAGTAATTTTAGCAGTAGACCTCTTCTGTAAATCTAACGGGGTAACCTGTAAAGGCTATTAAAGGCTTTTAAAAATGTATGTAGTTTGTCGCCAATGCGCATTTGTGCGAAATTTTAAAGCATGTCGTGTTTGGTATCTATGTACTCGGCCTAAGATCATCTTTTTTATTTCATCAAACATTTGGGCAATATAGTGTGTTTTAGTGCATTAAAATAAAAAAAAGTGTATTTTTCCCCAAAAAATGCGTTTGAAAAATCGCTGCGCAAATACTGTGTAGGAAAAAAAATGCAACACCCACCATTTTAATCTGTAGGGCCTTTGCTTTAAAAATATATATAATGTTTGGGGGTTCAACATAATTTTCTTGCAAAAAAAAATAATGTTTTCATGTAAACAAAAAGTGTTAAAAGGGCTTTGTCTTCAAGTGGTTAGAAGAGTGGATGTAAGCTTCCTAATGTTGTGTATAAAATGCCAAAACAGTTCAAAATCCCCCCAAATGACCCCATTTTGGAAAGTAGACACCCCAAGCTATATACTGAGAGGCAAGTCGAGTCCATGGAATATTTTATATGTTGACACAAGTTGCGGAAAAAAGACAATTTATTTATTTTTTTATTTATTTTTTTTTGCACAAAGTTGTCACTAAATGATATATTGCTCAAACATGCCATGGGCATATGTGGAATTACACCCCAAAATACATTCTGTTGCTTCTCCTGAGTACGGGGATACCACATGTGTGAGACTTTTTGGGAGCCTAGCCGCGTACGGGACCCCAAAAACCAAGCACCGCCTTCAGGCTTTCTAAGGGTGTAAATTTTTGATTTCACTTCTCACTGCCTATCACAGTTTTGAAGGCCATGGAATGCCCAGATGGCACAAACCCCCCCCCCCAAATGACCCCATTTTGGAAAGTAGTCACCCCAAGCTATTTGCTGAGAGGTATTGTGAGTATTTTGCAGATCTCGCTTTTTGTCACAAAGTTTTGAAAATTGAAAAAAAAAATGTCTTTCTTCATTTTCAAAAACAAATGAGAGCTGTAAAATACTCACCATGCCTCTCAGCAAATAGCTTGGGGTGTCTACTTTCCAAAATGGGGTCATTTGGGGGGGGGTTCTGTGCTATTTTGGCATTTAATGGCCTTCGAAACTGTGATAGGTAGTGAGGAGTGAAATCAAAAATTTGTGCCTAGAAATCCTGAAGGTGGTGCTTGGTTTTCGGGGTCCCGTACGCGGCTAGGCTCCTAAAAAGTCCCACACATGTGGTATCCCCGTACTCAGGAGAAGCAGCACAATGTATTTTGGGGTGTAATTCCACATATAACCATGGCATGTGTGAGCAATATATCATTTAGTGACACCTTTTTGTAAAAA
The DNA here is from genome assembly GCA_029206835.1 of Rana muscosa. Taxonomy (NCBI): domain Eukaryota; kingdom Metazoa; phylum Chordata; class Amphibia; order Anura; family Ranidae; genus Rana; species Rana muscosa. The sequence continues at coordinate 188,416,065 of CM055122.1, read as the reverse complement.
AAATTTTTTGTCATTATTCAATCACTTGGGACAAAAAAAAAAAATATTCAATGGGCTCAACAGGCCTCTCAGCAATTTCCTTTGGGTGTCTACTTTCTAAAATGGGGTCATTTGGGGGGGTTTTGTGCTATTTTGGCATTTTATGGCCTTCAAAACTGTGATAGGTAGTGAGGAGTGAAATCAAAAATTTGCGCCCTTAGAAATCCTGAAGGCGGTTCTTGGTTTCCGGGGGCCCGTACGCGGTTAGGCTCCCAAAAAGTCCCAAACATGTGGTATCCCTGTACTCAGGAGAAGCAGCAAAATGTATTTTGGGGTGCAATTCCACATATATTCATGGCATGTGTGAGCAATATATAATTTAGTGACAACTTTTTGTAATTTTTTATTTTTTTTTTGTCATTATTCAATCACTTGAAACAAACAAAAAAAAATATTCAATGGGCTCAACATGCCTCTCAGAAATCTCCTTGGGATATCTACTTTCCAAAATGGCGTCATTTGCGGGGGGTTTTGTACTGCCCTGCCATTTTAGCACCTCAAGAAATGAGATAGGCAGTCATAAATTAAAAGCTGTGTAAATTCCAGAAAATGTACCCTAGTTTGTAGACGCTATAACTTTTGCGCAAACCAATAAATATACGCTTATTGACATTTTTTTTACTAAAGACATGTGGCTGAATACATTTTGACCTAAATGTATGACTAAAATTGAGTTTATTCGATTTCTCTTATAACAAAAAGTAGAAAATATCTTTTTTTTTCAAAATTTTCGTTCTTTTTCCATTTATATCGCAAAAAATAAAAATCGCAGAGGCAATCAAATACCATTAAAAGAAAGCTCTATTTGTGGGAAGAAAAGGACGCAAATTTCGTTTGGGTACAACATTGCATGTCTGCACAATTTACAGTTAAAGCAGCGCAGTGCAAAATTCTGAATTCACCTCTGGTCCTTTAGCTACCAAATGGTCCGGGGCTTAAGTGGTTAATGACATTTTTTTTTTTTTTTGGGTGGAACTCCACCTTAATTGAATCTTACTTACCTACAGAGTTTCCTTTTCAAAACATTTTTTTTCTGTCATCAGCTTTACATCAGTATTACATGTATACAGAATAGAGGCAATTTACAAAACAAAAAATAATTCAAGCTGTGGCAATGAGGAACTGCTGAAAATGTTGGGATCTCCCACTGTTTATATTGATGTATTGTACTGTAACTGGACAATACCCCGACACACCAATAGCATTATTTGGGCTTTACTAAAAGAAACAGCAATACATCCTGCAGAGAACTATTGGTTAGAAAGACTGAATAGCATTAAAAAGACACACAGCGATATAATCCAATAACTCAAGGAATTCTTTGCCACATATAAGGGGCCTTGCCCAAATGCATTAGGCTAGTGGAGAATGACATTGTAGGCAGTAATAAACATCACACAGTGCAAAAAATAGCCCAAGATGATGAGGGTGGCCTCTTGCGTAATTCCAGTCCAAGCACCCCTGGTAGGTAAGACAGGGATCAAAAAAAAATTTATACCGGTCAGGTGAGCAATGGATGAGCCATCCAGTGTGGGTGCTGGTCTCGGCTCGCCAGCATGAATTTACAAATGTAAAAGAAAAATCAGCCGCACACCACCAGGAAGCTTAAAGCAAATAGGGAGTCCTTTATTCACGTGTCACAGACGAGATACAGGATACAAATGGTACATGCGTTTCACACGAAACCAACGTGCTTGTTCACTACCCATGGAGTGGAGACAGGGAGACAGGTCAATAGCAGCCAGGTAGACAGGTGCAGGGTCAGGATCAAGTTCAAGATCAGAAACAGACAGAAGTCGGTAACATGCTGGCAGCAAGGTAGCAAGTCAGTAGGCAGGTACGTGGTCAGAAATCTAAGCCAAGGTCAATAACACAAGCGAGCAGCAGACATAACAGGCAGGGGTTATCTAAGTGAGGAGTCAGGGGTAGCGGGGTCAGGAACAAGGTAAGAAAACTTTCAAGAACCAGGCACACAGAAACCAGAGCTGAAGACAATCCAGCACTGTGGCCAGGCAGGCTCTCGGTTTAAACAGGCCACTGGGCGCCATGATCTGTGGATGTGTGCGCATGCATATGTGCATGTGCATACTCATATATGTGCCCAAAAAAACACCTGCTGCACAGATATGTACGGGATCCCTGACAATATCCCTGAAATGGAATCAGAGAAATAAGGTAAACTATTTGAGCCTAAATACACCCTTTAGACTACTTCTAACTACTGGTCAGTGAGTAAACCTGTCACAAAGTCTGACGGCATTGGGCCCCTTCAAGTGAAGGTATTTATAATCCGCAAGGGTAAAGGTATTTTTTCAAAGTGTCCCAAACTAGCAACAGTAAAACAGTTCAGAGATCTCCTTTAACCTCTTCACACTGACCACCTCCTGGCCCTTTAAAAGCTCTAGTGTTCTAAAAGTCGGGAGGGGGAGGTGGGCATTCAGGTCACGTGACAGCTGTGATTGGCTGATCATGATCACATGATCAGATCGCAAGTATGCATCGGGAGCTTACAGATCCACACTGGCTACCGTGCTGGGAGCATGAAAGAAGCATGCGCTTAGCACAGTAAGTTGTTTTAAAAGACATTAGGGCCCACCCTCTGAGTGGCCACATATATGCGTATGGCCAGCATCAAGGGGCTATGAAAGCCATTGGCAGTAGCATCCCCAAACAGCTGTAGGAAAGTTCAACACACAAGATGGTGGCCAAAGGCAGATTATCACTCCAGCGTCCAATAAATGTCCTCCTGGCAGCTGTCTCTGCAGGCTAGGTGGAAGCAGATGTCCAGCACTGTCCAGGCTAGATAAGGGGGTTGAGAGGTAGATTGCCCCTTTTTTCTGGCACAACAGAGGGATAAGGGTCTGGCTTCTTAAAGGGGTTGTAAAAGTTTATTTTTCATCTTCTAAATTGGTTCCTTTAAAATGGTGTTCCAGGCAACCCCGGGCAAAAAAAAAATTATTTAAAAGCCAGCAGCTACACATACTGCAGCTGCTGACTTTTAATAAATGGAGACTTACCTGTCCTAGTGTCCCTCGATGTCGGCACCGCAGCTGATGTTTCACATCAGCTGTCGGTGCTTCCGTCGCCATTGCGGGTAAGGGAACCCGGCAGTGAAGACTTTCGGCTTCACGCCGGGAACCCTACTGCGCATGCGCGAGGCCCCGCTCCTCTCTCCTATTAGCCCAGCGGCCAGGGGAGGAGGAGGAGGGAGCCTCACGCGACTTCACCACCGCGGCCGGACTCCAGTAAGTGGGTAAGGATACCTGTCTTTGACAGGTATCCTGTCCCCCCTCCCCCCCCCCGAAAGGTGCCAATTGTGGCACCGGAGGGGGGGAGGAATCCGATGAGCGGAAGTTCCACTTTAGGGTGGAGCTCCGCTTTAAGCTAGTGCATTGTTGGTTCACTTACCTTTTCCTTTGATTTACCTTCTAAATGTTTTTTTTCTTTGTCTGAATTTCTCACTTCCTGTTTCTCCTCACTGAACTTCACACCATCATCCGAGTGGTGTTGAGTCACCCAGAACAGCTTACTGAACAGCTTACTGAGGAGGAACAGGAAGTGAGAAATTCAGACAAAGAAAACAAAGAAAAAAAATATTTAGAAGGGAAATCTAAGGAAAAGGTAAGTGAACCAACAATGCACTAGCTTAAAGGAACCTATTTAGAAAATAAAAAACAAACCTTTACAACCCCTTTAAAGGGTCAGTTGGAGGAAGGGTCATAAGATGAATGATCTTCCCCAGTGTGGTGCATTCCATCCCTTTCCTCCGCTTTATCTGGCTGCTCTGAATCAGATTCCTCCTCTTCGTTTGCTCAAAGCTAACAAAGCTAACAGAACATCCTCCATTGGCCAAAAGTCCCCATACTGCAGTAAATATCCATGAGCTCTGCAGGCTAAAATGTTATGTGGGCTACTATCTGCTCACTCTATTGGTAAACTGGTGGGGTTGGTGGGTGTAATTAGGTACAGTACAAGTTCACTAGAAGTAAATTTGTACTATAAAGCTAAATTGAAGAGACATTCTGATTTACTAAAGAATTTAAGAATTTAGTTTCTAAATATACATGTGAAAAGCACATTCCTCTGAACTTTGAACACCCAATCATGTGCAGATTAGTAATCAAATGCCTACGAATACTAGTACATTATGCCAAAAAGCTCCTGAGGGCCAAAAATTTGGATTTGTACCAGTTTATTTACGCTTAAGGCAAAGTGGTGGTGCTTCCTAGACAGTTCATTACACATGCTAGGGGGTGTATGTACGTTCTAAGTCTCCTATTTATACAGGACTGAAAACTTTATCTCAGCCCACATCTGACAATGCTGGGTGCCTAAGTGACCAATCGCAAAGAACCAGTGCTGTCCCTTGGAGGAAAGTAGAGTCAGCGCCATAGCTTCACTCTTGGATTGAGTCACATGCTCCCCATACCTGGAAGTTCTGGGTATTTATTTATTTTTATCCTGGTAGCATAATAGAACAGTGGGGAAGTGAAGGAATAATGAGTATTTGATATTGGTGGGACCACTATTGAAGTTAACTTGTTGGAATGCCCTAGACAAAGCAATAAATTACTTTAAAGTCATTGGATCCAGGTAAAAAAGCATGTGCAATGCTTGATATTGGATTAATGTCTTTATCCTCTGAAACTAAGCCCACATTCAGGGCTCGATTACACTGGTGGCAGGCTTTTCCGCCTCTCTGAAAAGAGATCTGCAGCCCCATTCACTTGAATAGGCCAATTTCAGTGGCAGCACCGGGTAACAAAGCATTTGGGCAATGGCGTGTGTACAACCACTATGTTAGAGTTCTCGAGACTCTAAGGCTAGCTTTACACTGTAGCAGGTCCTATGTGCCACGTTTATAGGTACAGCAGCCCATTAATTTGAAGATAGCCTGATGAAGGCGCACGCATGCTCCGAACGCACGCTCCCCCCCGCTCTCTCTCCAACTGGAAGTGACGTACACCGCTGTCTGTGAGCTGTTCTGGGTGTCTGGAAGCGCTGGGAACCACCGGCGTCCCTGTACCCATCAGCTGCCTCTTCACCAGTGAGAACATCGTCTTCCCCACGAGCGGATGAATCACATTATTAAAGTGGTTGTAAACCCTTACAGACCACTTTCACCTACAGGTAAGCCTAGATTAAGGCTTACCTGTAGGTGCTGGAAATATCTCCTAAACCTACACGGTTTAGGAGATAGCTACAATTTCCTTGTACGGCAATATCTTCTGCGCATGCGCCGGTGTATTCGACGCATGCGCACTATAGAAAGGCCACGCTGTTTCAAGCTGGGGTCATGCCGTGACTCCACGCATGCGCAGGAGTGACGTCACGTGACTCTGGCCAGTCACGGCCCTGGAAGGAAGAGGGGTGAAGAATGGACGCTTTCAGAATGCGAGGAATTTGGGAACATCGCAGGCTGCGATTTCAAGTAAGTGACACATAATGGACTACTATGCGAAGCATAGTAGCCTATTATGCTTTACCTTTGCAGGGAAACAAAGAGGAAGTAAAACCCATCAGGGTTTACTTCCTCTTTAATCCCACACGCGCTGAAATGTCATACATCTTGTGAGTATCCAATTGTCTTTTATGGAATAAAATGTCTTAATAATGCTGCACTTAGATGGCGCAGCTCTCCTTCTGTCTTTGAAAGGGCTGCTGTACCTGTGGGAAATGCAGGAAAAAAAGTCCCTGACCCTTTTTTTAAAAAAAACAGCTACATGGTACTTCATGGTGCTGCAGCAACATGTGGTTTTATGCATCCAAAAATGTGCCACGTTTTCTGATACGCGAGGGTGCCATTAAGAATTAATGTTTTACCTGTGGGTCAAGGAGTACATGCTATTTCTACATGTTCCCAGAACCGCTACAATATAAACCTAGGCAAAAACTTTGGCTCAGTCACCTATTTTTACCACTCCCCAGCTGCATGAGTGAACAAGAGAGTTGGACGTTGTCAGCCTATGTACTAAAAGGGAGCCTCAATATAACAGGTTGTAGACATCCTCCCTACCACTGCCTTTCTATAGATCACAGGGAACCTAATATTGCCTATTTTTTTCCTTGCTAAATATATCATAGTAAAAAGTACTTACGGTATGTTTATTAGGGAATATATCTGTATAACTTTATGCAAATCATTAGCTTGTATTTATAATCACTGACCTACTTCTATATCCCCTCAGCCTAATAAAAATGTTTTAAATAAGTGCTTATGTGAATTCTCATTCAACATTTGGGACTTTATAAACACAAAACTCAGCTATGTGGCGTTAGATAAACTGTGTTTAAAGCAGAGTGATCTTTACTTAAATCACTCACACATGTGCGCTGTAACAGAGAGCAATAATGAGGTCTTTGCAAGTATTTAATTTAATCATGGGGAAGCACTTCACAAGACAAAGCATACTTGGAAATATATATACTTTAAAGTGTAACTTTAGCCCAAAGGTTTTTTTCCCCTGGTTTTGCATAGAATGGGGAAGGGTTGGAACGTTTGCCAGGTTTTTATTTGATTGGCTGCTCTCATTTTGAAGATATTTCCTTCCCTTCCTGTGTTGTCACTGGGACAGGAAGTGAATGGATTCTTTCCAGTGGGGACAACAAGCAATAGAAGCATGTATATTAGTGGGATTGGAATTGTCCTCAGGTTTTTTTATTTTTTGCTGTTCCATCATTGAAAATATTTTCCTTAGGCCTCTTTCACACAGGGCGAATCCGTGAAGATCCGCCCCGTGAAGCTCCGCTTGCTCAGCGGGGATCGCTCCGTTGATCCCCGCTGAGCCGACGGATGATTGGGCAGTCCCCGCACACTGTGCAGGGACCGCCCTGTCAGAGTGCCGCTCTCCCCTATGGGGGATCGGATGACGACGGACCGTAGAGTCCGTTGTCATCCGATCCGCTCCGCAGACGGAAGGAAAAATTGGATTTTCCTCCGTCACACTTTTTCGGAGCGGAGCGGATGTCAGCGGACATGTCACCGCTGACATCCATGCTTCCATAGGGGTGCATGGAGGATCCGTTTCAGGTCCGCCTAAAAAACTGACAGGCGGACCTGAACGGACCTCCGTGTGAAAGAGCCCTAACTTCCTATGTGGTCCTTAGAATGGGAAAGTGCTCTCCCTAGGCAATTACATACAGCTCTTCAATGGGGAAATCTAACAACAATAAACACAAGACAGAGATTCTAATACTCCCTAAAACTAGTTTATAGAACCAGTCACATCTGCCCCAGTAGAAAAAGGAGAAAAACTGCGCTAAAAGAACAATAAAAATGGATAACTGCAAGAACAAATCACAGTTATTAATTTGGGAGCTGCGATTAACATGTAAACAAAAATACAAGAGCAGAACGTGGAAAAAGAAAAAATTGCGCTAACCATATGGTGTAGAATAAACAAATTGGCAAAATAAATTACCAACAAGAAATTAATACTTAAATCTGGTTAGTGATAAATACAATAAAAAACACCAGCTTATATCTATGATACAAGGTGAATTAATAAAAGTGTTAAAACATAACTAAATATGAAAAATCAAAAAATTTGTTAATGACACCAAATTAATTAAACAAACATATAAGGTTTGTGACTCAAAAATAGATGAAAAAAAGGTCCATGAATATTAATACAAATATAATAATAAATAAATAATAAAATAAACACCAGTGCTCAGTGCAAAAAGTCCATGTATTACTGAATTCTCGTGTCCAAATACAGTGTTGAATCCTCCACCAATCAGCAGAAATTACTTCTTACCAGCTCGCTATGATCCCCCGTGACAGAGGATCAATATATGCATGTAATCAAGAGGCTCACTCCAGAAACCAGCAAACACAAATCCGATATTATAGGCAGTGACTCCCATCCAATGGCAAACATGAACCGTCAGCAGATGCACCCATATGAAAAATAAATGCTCAACATGGGGAATCGTATGGAGCTCAAGGTGACGTCAGTACGCCGCTCCGCTCACATCTGCCCCAGTGACGCTTACAATATGATGCTTGTAGCCAGGCTAGCACCTATACTTTCTTTTAAGACAGGTTAACAAATAAAGGGATTTTTATAACAGCTTACCTGTAAAATCCTTTTCTTGGAGTACATCACGGGACACAGAGCGACTTAGTCATTACTAATGGGTTATATAGATTACCTTCAGGTGTTGGCACTGGCCAATTCCAAACCGGAAGTACCCTCCCCTATATAAGCCCCTCCCATCCGGGAGCACCTCAGTTTTGTAGCCAAGCAATAAGTGTCCCAAAAAGAGGGGTGGGAGCTCTGTGTCCCGTGATGTACTCCAAGAAAAGGATTTTACAGGTAAGCTGTTATAAAAATCCCTTTTTCTTTTTCGTACATCACGGGACACAGAGCGACTTAGTCATTACTAATGGGACGTCCCAAAGCAATGCCAAATGAGGGGAGGGATACATAAGCTGGGCGCCATCAGGCATGAGGATCTTTTGCGGCCTGCAACACACTGCGCCCAAAGGCGACATCCTCCTGACTTCTAACGTCTACCTGGTAGAATCTAGTAAACGTGTGTACCGAAGACCATGTTGCGGCCTTACATACTTGAGCCAGGGAGGCCTGGTGATGCACTGCCCATGAAGTTCCAACTGCTCTTGTGGAGTGCGCCCTAACTTTGAACGGAGGCAGTCTCTTTCTCAAGCCATAGGCTTGTATTATGACCTGTCGAATCCACTTGGCTAAAGTGGATTTTGATGCTGCCTGACCCTTTTTAGGGCCTTCCGGCAGAATAAACAAAGTATCCGTTCTGCGAATCTGAGCAGTGGCTTTTAGATAAGCTTTGACTGCTCTTACTACATCCAAGGAATGTAATAACTTTTCCTCTACCGAGCTAGGTTTGGGGAAAAAAGAAGGAAGAACCACATCTTGGTTCAAATGAAACCTCGATACCACCTTAGGAAGAAAGGCTGGATGAGGATGTAATACTACTCTGTCCTTATGGACAACCAGATATGGCTCCTTACAGGACAAGGCGGCTAATTCCGATACTCTTTTAGCCGAACAAACGGCTACTAAGAAAATCAATTTCCTGGTGAGAAGAACCAAGGAAATGTGTTGCAATGGTTCAAACGGTTGTTTCTGTAGAACCGACAGAACCAGGTTTAAGTCTCATGGACATATGGGAATACTAACCGGAGGGCTAATACGCATCACTCCTTGTATGAAAGCTTTGACTAATGAATGCAAAGCCAAGGGCCTTTGAAAAAAATATTGACAAGGCCGTCTGACCCTTGATAGTACTCAAGGCAAGCTTCCTATGTACAGCCCACTGTAGGAAGTCCAGAATCCTACCTATTACGTACTTACGTGGATGCCATTTCCTGGCCTCACACCACGTGATGTACGCCTTCTAGATCCTATAATAGATCTGCCTGGATACCGGCTTCCTGGGATTGATCATGGTAGATACCACAGGATTAGAGAGCCCTCTCTTTTTTAGAATGTGGGCTTCAATAGCCAGGCCGTCAAACCTAGGGCTGGTAAGGAAGGGTAGTATATCGGTCCTTGCGAAAGCAGGTCCGGACAATGTGGGAGGGTCCAAGGACTTCCCACTGACATTTTTACAATCTCCGCGTACCATGCCCTTCGGGGCCACGCTGGAGCCACCAGAATCACTGGTTTCTTTTCTACCCTGATTCTGCGGATTAATCGCGGTGGGAATGCATATATCAGCTTGAACTGATCCCAAGGGAACACTAGGGCATCCGAACCGCAAGCTAGGGGATCCTTTGTGCGAGACACAAATCTGTCCACCTTTGCGTTGAATCTGGATGCTAGCAGATCTACATCCGGTGTTCCCCACCGCTGGCATATTGCCTGGAAAACCTCGGGGTGAAGAGACCATTCCCCTGGGCATAATTGCTGGCGACTTAAAAAGTCCGCTCTCCAATTTTCCACTCCTGGGATGAAAACCGCGGATATGGCTGTGACATACCTTTCTGCCCATTCCAGGATGCAATTCGCTTCCCTCTGGGCTGCACGACTCCTGGTGCCACCCTGGTGATTGATATATGCCACTGCTGTGGCATTGTCTGATTGAATTCAGACAGGTGACCCTTGGAGTTTGGATGTCCATGCTACTAGGGCATACCGGGCTGCTCGTATCTCTAAGAGATTGGTGGGCAGGGCCTTCTCTGCTTCTGACCACTTGCCCTGGAGAGACCATTGCCCCAGTACTGCCCCCCAGCCTATGAGGCTGGCAACTGTAGTGACCACCTTCCAAGAAACCGGACTGAAGGGTTTCCCTTTTTCCAGATTCTGGGGCACCAACCACCAATGGAGGCTCTTGCGAACGGAAGGGGATAGGGACATTGGTAAGTCTAAAGCCTGAACTTTTTTGTTCCAGGCTGACAGTATGGCCCTCTACAAGTTCCTTGAATGGAATTGACCGTAGGGTACCGCTTCGAATGAAGCCACCATTTTTCCCAGCAGCCTTATACACAGGCGTATGGATGGTTTTTCTTTTTTGTACCCACTAAGTGAGTCAAATCTTTCAAAGACGACACCTTCTCTGGAGGTAAGAAAATCTTTCTCTGATTTGAATCCAGTCTTAGCCCCCAAGTATTCCAGGCTTTTGACTGGTTTTAGGGCTGACTTGTCTCGGTTGATAATGCAACCGTGAGATTCCAGATACTTGATTATCTTGTGAACGACCACTTCTAGTTTTTTTCACTGAGTGGTCTATCAGCAACAAGTCGTCTAGATATGCCATTATCGTTACACCTTGTGTTCCTAGTTTGGCCAATCGTAGGGCCAGAATTTTTGTGAACACTCGTGGTGCCGTGGCCAGACCGAAAGGTAAGGCTCTGAACTGAAAATGGCGCCCTTCTACTGCAAGGCGTAGAAATTTCTGGTGGGCCGGACAGATGGGAATATGCAAATAAGCATCCCTTATGTCGATCGAGGCTAACCATTCCTGCCCTTGTAGGGCGGTGGCCACCGATCGGATCGACTCCATCCGAAAAAGTCCTGATATGTAGGAACTTGTTTAGCCCTTTTATATTTAATATGGGCCTCATGTCCCCATTTGGTTTGGGGACTGTGACAAGGTTCGAGTAAAACCCGAACCCGTTTTCTTCCAAGGGAACCTTCATGATTACCCTTGGGGCAATAGTTGCTCTAGTGCCAGAAGGAGGGATCCACTCTTCTGGGGATCGCTTGGCACGTTTGGCCTTATAAAATGGGCAGGAGGAATGTCTTTTAATTCCAGCCTGTATCCCAGACTTACTGCGGAGATCACCCATCTCTGATGGTGTCCCGCCAGGTCTCTGTGAACAACTGAAGTCTTCCCCTCACCCGACTGAGTGGGGGCAACCCTTCATGACTTAGGGGGAGGTTTTGTACCTCTCTTGACCCAGGGTTTCTTGTTACCCTGTGATTGTCCCTGATTTCTGCCCCCTGGATTTGACCGCGGAGGCCGTCGGAACTGTTTCACAGCCGATGTGCCAGGGACTGGAGAAGTAGGCCTCTTAAAAGAAGGACTTCTACCCTTGTTCTTAACCGGTAAGAGTGAACTTTTACCGGCAGAAATTTTCTGGATATATTTGTCCAGATCTTCTCCAAATAAGCGTTCTCCATGAAATGGGAAGCTAACCAGCAGTTTTTTACAGGGAGCTTCAGCAGACCAGTTTTTGAGCCACAGAAGCCTACGCATATGTACTATAGACAGCGTAAAGCGGGAGGCCTGTTGGATTGTATCCTTTATGGCGTCCACCGCAAAACACAAGGCTCTAGGCAGGTCAGCTAGGGCAAGAGCCTGCTGATCTGGTAAGTCCCTTAAGACTTGTTTCAACTGATCTTTCACTGCTTGGCAGACTCCAATCACTGCTACCGCAGGTTGTGTCACCATGCTTGCTGTAGAGAAAGCAGATTTTAGTAAAGACTCCAATTTTTTATCTATTGGGTCTTTGAACATTGGAACATTATCTACTGGACATGTCAGTGATTTGTTAACAGAAGAGATGGCTGCGTCCACTGTAGGGACCCTCCATTTTTTTATGAACTTATCCTCCATGGGATAGATCACCGGAAATCTCTTGGGGGGAGCAAATATTTTATCAGGATGCTCCCAATCCTGGTAAATAAGCCCTTCTAATAAAGGGTGGATTGGGAAGGAATAGACAGCCTGGGGAGCTTTTAGCGACCCCAGCGAGGAAACCGTAGTGGATGGTGGTTCCGCCAGAGGCATTTTAAATGCTGATCGGACCATGTTAGTCAGAGACTGAACCCATAATCTTTCAGCCTGAGATGCTGAGAAAGGTTCTTCCACTGTTGATTCCTCCATAACTGAATCAACCTCATCCTGATCCCCTTCAGGTAGGTCGATCTCTGTGTGGGGCTGTTCCTCCACTAACAGGCACTCTGAAGGAGGAGACGGAGATCGGACGCGCTTTTCCTGTGACAGGGAAGCAGCGATCAATGCTGTTAATCTCTCTTCCAATCCTCCCAGAGTTGAGGATAAAACCTCCTCTGTTATATATACAGGAGCAGGTGGACTGGGGACAGCCGCAGCACCAGGCATTCCTGCGGGGTTTCTACGGCTACTGACCTCTGAATTCTCAGGGGAGATTGGTGCAGTACAAGCATGCCCAATATCCTCAGAGCCCGATGGAGACCCCTTTGGCTTCCTGGAAGATCTATTTCCGGAGCGTCTGGACGACATATCCTTTAAGCACAAAGCTGAGGTATTCCCGTCGTCATACACCAATTTTTGCTGGTAATAGTCTAACACAGTTGCTGCTATATACCAGCTTGTGTCCACTAAAGTGCCTTTCTATGGGGATGCCTGCATCAACCGCCTCTGTGTGCCACTGTTTGTTGCTAGCTCTGTTTGCATCCAGCTGACACTTGTACTGTGTCTTTTAACCATGCTGGGATGCCTGCACATGCGCAGAAGCGCCGCGGCGCGCATCGAGCGTCATCCACCCGCCCCGCCTCTTTTTTCTCATAGGAGGCGCGTGCACGCGCCCGCGCGCGCGCCCGTGCGCCATTGGTGCCCTTTTCGAAATCAAACAGGGACTAGGAGCCAGGGCCCTTTTTGCCGGAGGGCCTGTGCGGTGGATGAGCGCAGCAACAGGGCAGAGGAAGTGGATTCCCACAGAGAAACTTACCAACTGCCTGGATCTTTTGACTTGAGAAAACCAAAGATCCACATGACAAGAAAAATGGACCACAGCGGCCTCTAGTGGTTTAACACAGGTACCGCGGTCCCTTTTTTTTTTCTTGACTACTATTAAAATTTTACATTTTCAGTAGTTACAGGCAAACACAGATATTTAGCGGGAATACCGTTAGGTAACAGACAGAAAGACAAATTAGGCTTGGGGGTCCCCCAATAGAACCAAGTTCCTGGGGGCCCCCACTTACCTGATCCCCACCGCAGGACTTTGTTTGGTCCACAGAAGTCCAAACTTCACCTATCACGGCAGGCATTGTAATTAAACCTTCAGGGACCGGGTTCCCAAGGATTCCACTCCCCTGGACCTGTATAGCACCCTGCACAGACAACATCTTGGTCGTGGGTATGACCAGAGCTCTGGATCCCAGGGTCCAGCCCTCCTAAGAGAAGCATTACAGGCAAAACCTTGCTCTTCTGCTGCAAGGCCCGGGTAGCGACCGTTTAGCTATGAAGCTTTTTTGGTGGGATCCGGAACAGCTTACTAAGGCCCAAAATAACCTGTACGCAAGCCCAGTGAAAACACATGTTACTCTTTGGCCAACACCTTAGACACTGGCAAAAAACTGAGGTGCTCCCGGATGGGAGGGGCTTATATAGGGGAGGGTACTTCCGGTTTGGAATTGGCCAGTGCCAACACCTGAAGGTAATCTATATAACCCATTAGTAATGACTAAGTCGCTCTGTGTCCCGTGATGTACGAAAAAGAAAAGTGGGTGATAAAAGAAAACTAGACATGTGCAGAACGGAAAAATTTGTTTTGTTTAGTTTCGATTCGTTGTTTACATAAATTTGTTTAGTTAAATTCATTTAACCCGTTTAATTCGTTTTGTTTATTTCGTATTCGAATAGATTAACATTTTTGGAATTCAAATTTGAATCGATTCGAAAAGTTTTCAAATAGTTTTCTAATTCGAATAGTTTTCAAATTTGAATTAGAAATTTTTTAGAATTTGAATAGTTTTTAAATTCAAATAGTTTTCCAATTTACAAAGAGAATAAAATAGAATAGAAAATAAAGGAATAGAATAGAAAAAAATATAAGAAAAAGAAAAAGAATATAACAGAAAATGAAATATTAGAACCTAAAAGAGGTTTTATTGCCATAACCCAATACTGGGCACAACCTACTGGAGGTCATTAATAGCGGCAAAATTGCTGGAACTATAAAAAGAAGTTTGGTACCCACCCGACTCAACCCCAAGATGAAGTCACGTGGGCTGTGATGTAACTAGTCGGGAAAGAGTCGAGTACGTCACCGGTTTTCGGACGATCCCGGAAGTTCGTGGTTTCTAATGCTGTTGTTATCGATTTTACAGACATCCACAATCTAACACTAACCTATCTAGCCCTGTAAAGAAGAAATCAGTATACATACCTTTTTCGAAGCCTGATCCGGATCCATGCAGCCCCTAGTCCGCTTTCTGCAGAGGGTCCATCTCGCCATCCTCCGATACCGTCAGCCCTCCCTCCGATCTGACTTCTTCTTCAGGCAGCCACGGGCTCTCTTTCCCTGCCTCTGTCGCTCTGAGATGACGTCATTGGCGGCTGCCACTCAGTCCTCATGATCGCTCCTCCTCTCATGGAGGGCCTGGCAGAAGTAGTGTGCCAGTCCCAGTCCGGTGTAGCCACGCCGCATCCCCTACAGCAGGTCCTCGGCTTCTCCCACCGGCAGTCACGGCCACCCCAGGCATCAGGCCTCCACTGGAGGATCTGTCTCTCCCTCGCTGGGCCGCTCCAACGGCGGGCAGGACACCAGCCGTGAGGGCCGCAAGGTCTCGCTGATCTGTAGATGGGGGTTGAGATCGGGCACATGACTCGCGCTCCCCCCCAGGGCTTGCCTGAAAGGAGAATTCCTCTCAGCCCCACCAGCCGACGGGGCAGGCATTCTTTTGGTGGTAGAGGCTGAAGGGTCCTAAATTGGGCTCCCAGTGTGGCGACAACCCCTTGGGGTCAGGTCAGGGCTCAGGCGCACAGGGGGCTATGATCTCCGAGCGCGTGGAAGTTCTGGGACAGGTGTAGCAGTCACCTGCCCCCAACCCCAGCAGCAAACCGGAAAGCTGGGCATGGAGCCATTACGGCCCATTGGCGACAGCAGCCGAGCGCATGTTGGCCAGCATGCTTTTAAGATCCTCCTTTTCCTACACAGGTAAACCCACACAGGGAAAAAATGCAAACTCCTGGCAGGTAGTGTCGTAGTTGGGATTCAAACCAGTGCTGCTAGGTGGACATGCTATTTAGTCACTTTACTGCCCGACACTAGCACGTGACAGGATTAGGGTTGCCACCTGTCCAGGATTCACCCGGACAGTCCAGGTTTTGAATCATGTGTCCGGGTTTCAGTCTGCCTGTCTATTCAGACCAGGCTGTGGCTAGCCAAGTAACCGAGATAGTCACACACAAATCTGTTGCTGTACGGGAGCTGCAGGTGGCTGTCTAGGGGCAGGTTTGAGGAATGATGTCAGCATGAGCAGTTTGGCCACACCCACTGTTCACCATGGCGCGCATAGTTACTATTCTCCTTGGGGCATCATATTCTGTAGCAGGGGTGTCAAACTTTATTTCATTGTGGGCCGTATCAGCATTCTGGGTGCCCTCCAAAGGCCAGTTTTATCTGTAAGAGTATGTCCAGAGCACCCCCACCTTACTTCAGATCTGAAGAGCCCCAACACCATCAGAAGTAGTCCAGAGTCCCCCACCCTCCCTTACATCACAGTGCAACCCCTTTCCTTGTGCTGCTGGGAAGAAGCTGGGGTGGAGCTAAGAAGCATGAAGTGCAGGGTCTGGAGGAGGACCAGAGGAGGGCTGAATTCTGAGACCAGCAGGGGCAGAGATTAGGGGGGGCTGCAGCTGCACAAAGAGGTGCAGAATCTGTAGGAGGAGTTCTGTCTTTCCCTCTGCACCAACCGCTGAGACAGGGAAGGGGGGCAGAGATGAGCCCTTCCATAGCTGCATTGAGAAGCACAGGATCTGATGGAGTAGTTCTGTTCATCTCTCTGCTGCTGACTGCAGGGACAAGGTGGGGTCAATAACGGGGGGGGGGGGGGGGGTTTCCGCAGCCGCAGGAGAAGCGCAAAGGGCCACATGAAATGGCCTGGAGGGCCGGATTCAGCTTCCGGGTCTTGTGTTTGACACATGTGTTCTATAGTGTATACTACGAAAAAAAACAAAATTGGCCCTGTGCTGCTAAAGTGTTCGGGTTTGGCTTGAAGAAGAGGTGTCTTTCTCTCTCCCCTCTGTGCCCTATCCCCTCTACTAGGTTTATTCTTGTTAATTATCCAAAATACCAACTGTAATAGAAGATGCTTTGAATGGTTGGGATTTTTGACCTTCGCACCAGATACAGCCAAGCCAAGAGAAGGAACTTGGCTCTGGTTTTGACTAATTTATTTCCCCAGCTATTCTACAACACATTAACTTTATATTTCTTTATAGGTTCATTCTATTATATTCTCTTCATTGATGACATTATTATATTATATTGTTTCAATCAACTTAATTTCTCAATTACTTAATACAAATAGCTGCCATGAAGCTATGATTATGACATTTCATGTTACATAATCTTATCCTACAATCCGCTAGGTTATCTATTTTTTAATTTACATTTATAGGAGTTACTATCCTGAATGAATACGTCTTTTTCTATTATACTATTGTACATGTTCTGTTAATTGAATATCTATTTCTATTATATTATTGTACATGCCCTGTTAATGGAATTTTGTTGATAATTATAAAATTCAATAAAATATTTGAAACGGAAGAAGAGGTTGCAACCTTAGACAGGATCCATTGGCAAACTTTGACTATGTTTTCACTTCAGTATCTTCTTGTATGCTCCATTGTTAATACAATCTGTTTAAAGCAGGCTCACAGTACTTCCACTGTCCAAAGCAACTGCATAATTGTCCTTAATTACAGCATATATACAGTAGCTCCTTATATTTAAACAGGAGGTGAATGTGTCACCTTGGGGATTTCCGGAAGAGAGATGAACGTTTTCTGCCATTCATCCTTTCAAGAATCTTGTGAATGACCAACACTAAACGATACTCTAAAAGGGAAAGGACTGTGCCTATGCTAACTTGCAAGTTTTGTTTTCTTTAGATTTAAAGCCACTCTGAGTTACAAATACCCAGACACTTAAAGATGTCAGCGTCTTGAATGCCTTCACGTGAAACTTTGTCATGTATAAGAGAATCTTAGAAAGTCTGAGCACCTTAGGGGGCAGCAAAAGCATCACAAAGATTTAACAGCTCTTGAAATAATATCCCCCAAACCTAAGAGAGCCTGCTGGGTCAGTGGAAAAACATAAACTGGGGAGGTTATAAATAATCTTTCTTTTATCACAGGCTATAATGCCTTAGTAACTTCAAAGGCCAGGTCAAAGATACTGATTCATTTGAAGTTCTGCAGACAGTAGGGCATTATAGTAATGGACACTCACGGAACAGTAAAACCTTTACAGTTTCTAGATGTTTTCCTTTATGAAGATTGCACATAGCATCACTGCAATGTAACAAATGCACCCCAGGAATCATAAAAATGATTTATGCCCTTTTAAGAAGTTCTAAGTGATTTATACACTTAATGAAATAGGAGTGTAAGTAACATCTAATTTGTTTTTCTATTCATCAAGTATTATGAGACTTAGGGAGTGATTTACCAAGAGGCTGTATATGCTTACACAAAACGGATATATTGTTGATGATGTGACTTTGCTGTACAGTACAAGGTGGAAGATAATGTATGTGAACCCTTAGGAATTTTCTGCTATTCTGGGAGAAGGTTTTCTCTTGTCATCATCATAATAATTACAGGGCTATTCTTACTTGCCAATATTTTTTGTCTGCACATGCAGTCCTTAGATTTATGCAAACCCAACCACACAGAACAACCAGCTTGCTGACCAATCTTTCTCAATTGCAGAATAGGTGACCTTCCTACCCCCAACCTGTGACTGGTTAATGAGAGAGCAGCAACAGACAGATGAGTTCATCTCTGCTCTATCCTCCTGTCAGCATGTTTAATGGCATCCCAGTCTTAGTTCGTAGGGTTCAATATTGAGTTGGCCCACCCTTTGCAGCTATAAAAGCTTCAACTCTTCTGGAAGGGCTGTCCACAAGATTTAGAAGTGTGTCTATGCTCTAATTCATCCCAAAGGTGTTCTATTGGGTTGAGGTCAGGACTCTGTGCAGACCAGTCAAGTTCCTCCACCCCAAACTCGCTCATCCATGTCTTTTTTTTTTTTTAAAGCGGAGTTCCACCCAAAAATGGAACTTCCGCTTTTTGGAATCCTCCTCCCCTCCGGTGTCCCATTTGGTACCTTTCAGGGGGGAGGAGCGAGCAGATACCTGTGTAATACAGGTATTTGCTCCCACTTCCGGGCATAGATCACTGCAGTGATCGCGGTGACCTACGCCACATCCGGCGCCTACTCCCCCCCCCCTGCTGTCTCCTGGGAGACACACAGGTCCCATAAGACAGCAGGGACCAGTGGGATCGTGCTGCGCAACTCGCGCATGCGCAGCAGGGAACCAAGAAGTGAAGCCGCAAGGCCTCACTTCCTGATTTCCTTACCAAAGATGGTGGCAGCAGCACCCGAGAGCAGAGGGAGAGATCGGATTTGGGTGCCGACATCGCGGGCGCCCAGGACAGGTAAGTGTCCATACATTAAAAGTCAGCAGCTGCTGTATTTGCAGCTGCTGACTTTTAATATTTTTTTTTTCGGCAGAACTCCGCTTTAAACTCTTTTTATTGAAAAAGATATAAAACATTGACAGTAATCAAAGCGCTCAACATGAGCATAAAAAAACAATGAGGTACATTTACAGTGCACAAACGTTTTTTTCGGAATAACAAATATGAAGCATTCTCCTTCAATCCAATCCTGATACATATGCTCAATAACATATGTAGCGCCCACCCCATTTAGGGGTGCTATATACCCAAATTTAGGGTCTGGTCTGAGATAGTAGTTAGGCTCAGACTGTTCTCAATTTATAGGTTGTGCTGCTTTATTTCCAGGTGGTATACTGGTGTGCAGTTCCCTGTGGTCTGTAGGTGGCACTGCCATAATGGGTCAGAGTTGAACCACTGGTTTTAGTGCTGTGCCTTGGGGTGTCCTCTATCAGCAGCGGTACAGTGGGCGTGTTTGGCCTGCTGTGCATGCTGGGAGAGGATACATAAGGGGCAGACGCCGCCTGGGAGGGGTCTTCGAAAGAGGAGAGGAGTCAGAGTCCAAGTGCGTGGCATGACCCTCCAGGCCATGGGGCCATGTGTGCATCAGTCCCAGGAACCTTTAGTCCTGGGGCTGCATCTTCAACATTGGACCCAGCACCTTTAGCTGGAGCCCACTTCTGGGAAGAGGAGTCCCAGGGTGTCCCTCGCGAGGGAGCAGGCTTCTAAGAAGAGGAGGCCGGGGAGGAAGTGGCCCGGTAACTTTCTGGAGGGATTCTTCTATCCACCAAGGGCCTAGTAATGAACTGCTGCTTGTACCTGTCCTTATGTACCAGAAGCTAAGAGGTTCGTTATCTGATAGATTCTGTGGCAGAGAGTCTCCCGATCGCATCTAGGAAAAGAACTTGATCAAACGTTCGAGCATCACTTCGGCTGCTAGGATCCACTTTGTAGGAGACTATCTGGGTGAGCTAAACCTACTCGGGGATAGAGTAGTGATTGTGCTATCCATTTGTGCCTGGACTAATCTCCCAAACCTTGCTGTCCTATCTCTTATCCACCCTTTCCTATCTGCTGAACATTGAGAAAATAAACTCAATGTTGGAGTTTAAAGTGGTGTGGACATTGGAATTACTTGGGGGGAATACAGAGACTTGTCCCTATATCCTAGGAGACGAGAACCAACTGATGGAAGAACCTAGCTATGGGGCCCAAATACATAACACCGCTTAACCTCCTCAACCAGGAGGGTACGGGCATATAGTACGGTGTGCCTTTTTCCTGCAATTGAGCCAAAGCAAGGGAAAAGGGTCCGTGTGCTACACGTGGGGGCTCGAGTCCAAGATTCTGCAGCTATACCCCCTGAAGTTGTACTTTGTTTCCCCGTGTGGTTCCAAGGAGGTCGGCCATTTTGGTGAATTTTGAACTGCGCCACTGATGTCAGTAATGGAGGTACAGGCCAAAACTGTATTTCTGGCTGCGTAGTTCGTGGGCGTGTCTCAACAGGAAAAGCCCGCGAGTAGCGTGCAACAAGAAGAAGAAAGGGGAGGAGCCCCGACATATCGTGAGTTGCACGTGGTGACCTTGGCGCTAAATGGACAGTGCGTGCTGGAAAAGTGAGATGTACCAGATGTGGAGATTTTCTCTTTGAGGTGGAACAGCCTACGGAAAAGCCCCGGGCCTATCGAGTGAATTGCTTAACAGGCGCCACCACTCTAGAGGAGGAAACCTGCATTTCCACAACCACCCCCATGCGCACAACTGTGACCGAGAAGGAGGTCAAGCTTAAGGTTCCAGTTGCTGCGAAGCCGAAGACGGAGAAGCCAGCGGATGCTGCCTCCGTCGCTACCGAGACTTCCTTTCCACCTCCCAAGCGGAGAGTGGGCTACGTGAAAGCCTCCCGTGGCTGCAGTCGAGGTATACCCCAGCGCCTACCTGAACCCGGAGCTCCAACCCGGAGGGACCTCCAGGAGATCCATGACAGGCCACGGTAAGGAGGCTGGGGCCATGTCAGTAAAGAGTTTGCTGGGGAAAGGGAAGAGGCTGAGTGTCCGTACCATAGGGGACGCTTGGGTGCCTGACCCGCGGGAACTTTTAAGAGACAATGAGTCAATGTCGACCAAAAACTACCTGCCGGCAGAGGAGTATGATGCCTCCGATTTGGAGTCGTCTTCTGATGTGGGAGACGATTTTGAGGTAGATTAAATTTTTGCCAGGAAGGGATGGGACAAAACCCTATTGTCCGCACCCCGAAACATAAAAGAGGGATCGCCCATGGATTCTGGGGAGACTGCACCCAGGGTGGAAGCCCCTGCATGTGAGGAAGGAGATGTTCTTGCACCTGTATTGTCTGCACCTGTATTGCCAGCACCTGCTGCTGTGGCTGAGCGTGCGCCACTGCGGGCCCCTTTACCAAAACTTGAGGCAGTGAAAGTGCCCAGGTCCCCGGATGCCATTGTTTTACCAGGTGCAGGAGACCGTGCAACCCTTCCTCCCCTTTCGAGACTGCAACTGCTCTTTAACAAGAGAGTGGCTGTTGAGTACGGCTGGGAATGCCCTTATGTTCCCAGGGACTTGTTGTTTGAGGTTGAGGCCTATAGAGAGAGGTGGTATGCGGACTTTGTGTGGAACCACCTAAAAGTGCCTAACGCCCGCAGATGCTTTGTATGCTCCGCTAGTATGACTGAACGGTTCAAGGGGTGCAAACAAGAGTGGAGCTATGGGCGACACATCCATGCGGATCGGGTGGTCGTTTGTAATAAGGAGCGAGAAGATTCCGTGTACTCTGTAGAAACTTTTGATACAAAGTGGAAGCTCCTTGTTTTGGTCGATCCTCGCTTCTACCTCTAAAAGACAAGACTTTGTTTTTTTTGTCCTCTGGAAGTTGTTCCATTTGGAACTCAAGAACTTTGCCCTTCACAGTTGTCGTAATCTGCTCTGCCAAGAGTCAGGAGAGCTGCTGTTTCTCTCCGCTTGCATCTCCATAAGAGAACTGAACTTTTGGGGTAGAGATAGTTAGGTTCATCGGTGAGATCATCGTGCTCAAGATGGGAATGTATAGCGGTGGTACCTTACCATGTTAGGTAGTGTCAGTGCTATGACGGTCACACTACCACTAGGTGGCGGTGATTTGCAGGACTTTTTATCATGCATCTCCCTTGAGGAGCGTTATTACATATACCAGGCCTAGTGTATGCAACCTTAGTTGAAGGGAATCATCTTTCCTCAGGAAGATGGTTCACTTCATGTACATGTAGATATTAATAGGATGTTATTTGATTATGTGTGTTTTTTTCTCCCTCTGCAGGTGGACTACTAGCAACTGCTGGATAATGGGTGGAGTAGGCTAGTCTAGAGGGGTGGGATTAAAAATGTATAATGCTATGTGAATGTGACATTGAGTATGGGATGTGCTGTTTGTAATCTTGTTAACCCTTCCTTCATTTCTTTATTTCATGTCCCTTCCCCATTATGTTGGTTCCGGCACAAGGATTTCAAATTGTACATAGTTGGAGATAAATTTGCGCTGGCTCAGGCTTGAGGAGCGTGAGTTTATCCCAGACACTGGGGACAGTGTCTCTTTTAGAGGGGGGTGTATGTAGCGCCCACCCCATTTAGGGGTGCTATATACCCAAATTTAGGGGCTGGTCTGATATAGTAGTTGGCTCACACCGTTCTTAATTTATAGGTTGTGCTGCTTTATTTCCAGGTGGTATACTGGTGTGCAGTTCCCTGAGGCCTGTAGGTGGCACTGCCATAATGAGTCAGGGTTGAACCACTGGTTTTAGTGCTGTGCCTTGGGGTGTCCTCTCTCGGCAGCGGTACAGTGGGCGTGTTTGGCCTGATGTGCATGCTGGGAGAGGATACATAAGGGGCAGACGCCACCTGGGAGGGGTCTTCGAAGGAGGAGAGGAGTCGGAGTCCAAGTGTGTGGCATGGCCCTCCAGGCCATGGGGCCACGTGTGCATCAGTCCCAGGCACCTTTAGTCCTGGGGCTGCATCTTCAACATTGGGCCCAGCACCTTTAGCTGTAGCCCACTCCTGGAAGAGGCGTCCCAGGGTGTCCCTCGTGAGGGAGCCCGCTTCTAAGAAGAGGAGGCCGGGGAGGACCTTTCTGACCGACCGGTGAGAGTTCACGGTGAAGGAAGGGGTCCCGGTAACTTTCTGGAGGGATTCTTCTATCCACCAAGGGCCTAGTAATGTGCTGCTGCTGGCACCTGTCCTTATGTACCAGAAGCTAAGAGGTTAGATTATGGATAGATTCTGTGGCAGAGAGTCTCCCGATCGCATCTAGGAAAAGAACTTGATCAAACGTTCGAGCATCACTTCGGCTGCTAGGATCCACTTTGTAGGAGACTATCCGGGTGAGCTAAACCTACTCGGGGATAGAGTAGTGATTGTGCTATCCATTTGTGCCTGGACTAACCTCCCAAACCCTGCTGTCCTAGCTCTTATCCACCCTTTCCTATCTGCTGAACATTGAGAAAATAAACTCAATGTTGGAGTTCAAAGTGGTGTGGACATTGGAATTACTTGGTGGGAATACAGAGACTTGTCCCTATATCCTAAGAGACAAGAACCAACTGACGGAAGAACCTAGCTGTGGGGCCCAAATACATAACACCGCTTAACCTCCTCAACCAGGAGGGTACGGGCATATAGTACTGTGTGCCTTTTTCCTGCAATTGAGCCAAAGCAAGGGAAAAGGGTCCGTGTGCTACACATATAATTACAAAATTATAGATAACTGTTACTTGATACCCTTAGCGATTCTCTCAAGCATTGGTTACAGTAAGAGCAGAAGATAACCAAGCATCCCACACCTTATTATACTTAGCTGGGTAACCTCTATGTTCAAAAATACATTTTTCATAAGGTAATACCGGATTTACCAACTGAAGCCACTTACGTATGGATGGAGGGGTGGGCTGAATCCACTGAAGTGCTACAGCTTTCCGAGCCAAAAACAGTGTTTCTATTAGCATAGTCCTAGTATGTCTCGGCCACAGTTCCTCGTCCAGGACCCCTAGCAGACACTTATCCATGTCTTTATGGACCTTGCTTTATGCACTTGTCCAAATCATTTGGTGGAGGGAAATTATGGTGTGGGGTTGTTTTTCAGGGGTTGGGCTTGGCCCCTTAGTTCCAGTGAAGGGAACTCTTAAGGCGTCAGCATACCAAGACATTTTGGACAATTTCATGCTTCCAACTTTGTGAGAACAGTTTGGGGATGGCCCTTTCCTGTTTCAACATTACTGTGCACCAGTGCAAAAATTAAGGTCCATAAAGAAATGGATGAGCGAGTCTGGGGTGAAGGAACTTGACTGGCCTGCACAGAGTCCTAACCACAGCCCGATAGAATACCTTTGGGATGAATAAGTGCGGAGACTGCTAGCCAGGCCTTCTCATCCAACATCAATGCCTGACCTCAAAAATGCACTTTTGGAAGAATGGTCAAACATTCCCATAGACACGCTCCTAAACCTTGTGGACAGCCTTCCCAGAACAGTTAAATATAGCTGCAAAGGGTGGGCCAACTCAATATTGAACCTTACGGACTAAGACTGGGATGCCATTAAAGTTCATTTGCGTGTAAAGGCAGGTGTCCCAAAACTTTTGACAATATGTAGTGTATAGTTTATATAATTCATTCATTTGCATCACTGATCCACATTCTCCACTAGCCATTAATCACTCTGATTTTTATCATGTAGGAAGGTCTCTGGCCTCCTCCAGTCTAATGAGGACTTTCAAGGCCAAAGACAGCTGACATCCTTCTGTATGTGGTGGGTTGTGAGGCATAGTGGGTGCAAGGTGCATAAAGTTATTGGGCATCAGACACTTCTTGAATAGTGATGAGCCGAACACCCCCCTGTTCGGTTCGCACCAGAACCCGCGAACGGACCGAAAGTTCGAACGAACATTAGAACCCTATTAAATAGAATGGATGCGAACGTTCGAATTCTAAAGTGCTAATTATAACAACTATTATGCATGTTATTGTCCTAAAAAGGGTTTGGGAACCCGGGTTCTGCACCAGGGGACATGTATCAATGCAAAAAGAAGTTTTAAAAACGGTCGTTTTTCGGGAGCAGTCATTTTAATGATGCATAAAGTGAAAAAAAAAAGTCAAATATTCCTTTAAATATCGTACCTGGGGGGTGTCTAAAGTATGCCTGTGAAGTGCCACGTGTTTCCCGTGTTTAGAACTGTCCCTGCACAAAATGACACTTCTAAAGGAAAAAAAAGCCATTTAAAACTGCTTGCGGCTTTAATGTAATGTCTGGTCCCGGTAATATGGATGAAATTCTTTAAGAAAAATGGCATAGCTACCCCATGACCCCCCCCCCCCCCCTACCCCAGCCCATTACCAGCCCCTTTGGGTCTTGTATGGATATTAAGGGGAACCCCGCACATAAAATAAAAAAGGCCCTATATACTCTGAACAGCCCTATACAGGCGGTGCATACAAGACAGGGACTGTAGGTTTGTTCTTATGTAGAATCTGTTTGTAATTTTGAACAGGTACATTGTTGAAGTGTAGCTCCAGACCAAAAATCTATTTTTAAACTTTTTGGAAAACATAGGTAAGGGTTATCACCCCTGTAACATTTGTTTTGCTGTCTGTGCCCCTGTTCAGAACATTTCACCTCACTTTCCGTCCCAATGACAACTGTTTTTGAAATGTGGTGTTTTTCTTGAAACAAGGATTGCTGATAAAGCATCAGTACAGAGGAGACACCTTTCTCCCATATTTATTCTTACAGGAGAGAATTTTCCTTCCTAGTGGTAGATTTCCTCTCACTTCCTGTTGTCTTCTTGCGTTTGCAAGTAGGAGTCGTTTGTAAGTTGGATGTTTGAAAGTAGGGACCTGCCGTATATACTCTGCAGAAATAGGCCCCTTAGTTGTTGGTGTTGGCACAACACTGTAAGCACTCACAGTTACTCTTGGTTGGTGCTGGAACGCCCTGCTGTCAACTATTATATCAGGAATTTTAATTACATATAATTGTTGAACAGTGGTAGTAAAAATTGGGCCTTTGATGGTGGTGCTGGTGCCACAACACTGTAAGCCCTGACAGTTACTCTTGGTGGGTGCAGCAATGGGCCCTGCTGTGAATTATTAGATCAAGAATTGTAATTACATGCCCCTGTTGAACAGGGGCTGAAAAATTGGGCCTTAGGCACTGGTGGCACAACACTGCAACCCCTCACAGATACTGTACTTGGAGCACAGCAATGAGCCCTGTTGCAAAGTATTGCTTCAAAAATTGTAATGACACGCCCCTGTTAAACAGGGGCTGAAAAATTGGGCCTTAGGCACTGGTGGCACAACACTGCAACTCCTCACAGATACTGTACTTGGAGTACAGCAATGAGCCCTGTTGCAAAGTATTGCTTCAAAAATTGTAATTACACGCCCCTGTTAAACAGGGGCTGAAAAATTGGGCGTTAGGCACTGGTGGCGGCACCCATAAACAAAAATGATCTTCCAAGCTATCATCATCAATCGTATCATTGAGGACTCGGAGGAGGAGGATAGCCAGTCAACATAACAGCACAGGCACTCAGCATCAGCATCAGTCTTGAAGGGATGTGACATGTTAAAATCAATTAGTCTGTTATATCAGCATCAGGTGTGTGGTAGCTGGTGGTGATCCAAGACTGGTTCATCTTGATGAAAGTCAGTCGATCAACCGAGTCGGTGGACAGGCGCACCCTGTGATCCGTGACAAATCCTCCAGCAGCACTGAATGTGCGTTCCGAAAGAACGCTGGATGCAGGACAGGCCAGTAGCTCAATTGCATACTGTGCAAGCTCTGGCCAGTGATCCATCCTCAAGACCCAGTAAGCCAGAGGATTTTCGGTGGGGAAGGTGTCCAAGTCTGACCTTGCCCCTAGATATTCCTGCACCATGTTTATCAGACGCTGGCGATGGTTGCTGGAACCGATCATACTTTGGGGCTGCGGACTAAAGAATTGTCTGAACGCATCGGTCAGACGGCCACCTTCCCCACCGCTCCTTCTTTGACTGGCCGAAGCCTCAGCAACTCGTTGTCCAGGACCAGGAGTTTGCAACCTCCCAGTCTCTGGGAACGCGTTGCACAGACCTTTCTGCAAGGCCTCCCGGAGTTGTCTCATCCTCTGCTCCCTCTGCGACGGTAACATAAGGTCCGCAACCTTACCCTTGTACCGTGGATCAAGGAGAGTGGCCAGCCAGTAATGGTCCCTCTCCTTGATCCGAAGAATACGAGGATCCTTCCGCAGACTTTGCAGGATCAGGGAGGCCATGCAGCGTAGGTTTGCTGAGGCATTCGCTCCGGAGTCCTCTGGGTCACTAAGGACGACATGATCCGCAGCCACCTCCTCCCAGCCACGTACAAGTCCACTGGTTTCTTGGGACTGTAAATCATCCCTAAAAGACTGCTGCTGATGATGCTGAGTGCCAGCCTCCACCTCCATGCTGACACAATCCTCCTCCTCCTCCTCCTCCTCCTCCTCCTCTTCCTGTGCGATGGGTGGGACAGAAGTAACACTGTCTGGGTAAAGGGGGCCTTGAGAGGCAAGGAAGTCCTCCTCTTCCTGCCTCTGTTCTGCCTCAAGTGCCCTGTCCATTATTCCACGCAGCGTGTGCTCCAACAGGTGGACAAGAGGTACAGTGTCACTGATGCATGCACTGTCACTGCTCACCATCCTCGTGGCCTCCTCAAATGGTGCCAGGACAGTGCATGCATCCCTGATCATGCCCCACTGGCGTGGAGAAAAAAAACCAAGCTCCCCTGACCCTGTCCTGGTGCCGTAGTCGCACAGGTACTCATTGATGGCCCTCTGCTGCGTGTGCAGCCGCTGCAGCATGGCCAACGTTGAGTTCCACCTGGTGGGCATGTCACATATAAGGCGGTTCTTGGGCAGGTTCAACTCCTTTTGCAGCTCAGCCAGGCGAGCACTGGCATTATAAGATCTGCGGAAATGCACACAGACTTTCCTGGCCTGCCTCAGGACATCCTGTAAGCCCGGGTACCTGCCCAAGAAGCGCTGCACCACCAGGTTAAGGACGTGAGCCACACAGGGCACATGGGTCAGTTGTCCCTGTCGGAGGGCGGAGAGGAGGTTGGTGCCATTGTCGCAAACCACCATTCCTGGCTTAAGCTGGCGTGGCGTCAACCACCTCTCGGCCTGGCCCTGCAGAGCAGACAGGACCTCTGCCCCAGTGTGGCTTCTGTCCCCCAAACACACCAGCGCAAGCACGGCATGGCATCTTTTTGCCTGCGTACTTGCGTAGCCCCGTGAACGGCTACGGAGCACCGCTGGTTCATAGGACAAACCACAGGAAGAGGCCATGGAGGAAGAAGAAGAGGAGGGGGTGGAGGAGAGAGGTGTGTCACAACCAGTAGTAGCATTTTGGAGGCGTGGCGGTGGGACAACCTCCAACACTACTGCACCTTGTCCTGAATCCTTCCCAGCTGCCAAAAGAGTGACCCAATGGGCCGTGAAAGAAAGGTAACGTCCCTGTCCATGCCTGCTGGACCATGAGTCAGCGGTAATATGCACCTTACCGCTGACCGCCCTGTCCAGCGAGGCCAAGACATTGCCTTCCACATGCCGGTAGAGAGCCGGAATAGCCTTCCGTGCGAAAAAGTGGCGTTTGGGAACCTGCCACTGAGGAACCGCACATTGCACAAACTCACGGAAGGGGGCCGAGTCTACCAACTGAAAAGGCAGCAGTTGAAGCGCTAGCAATTTAGCCAAGCTAGCATTCAACCGCTGGGCATGTGGATGGCTGGGAGTGAACTTCTTTCGACGGTCCAGCAGCTGGGGCAGGGAAATTTGCCTGCTAGAATCGGACGTCGGTGTACTGCTAGCAGAGTGGGCGCAAGTACTTGGCTGTGACACACCTAATTCTACACCTTCATTCCTCTCAGTGCATGTTTCAGAGAGGACTGAAGTTATAGTGGGGTTGGAGATCCCAGCTGATGCGGTGCAAGGAGAGGTCCGCTTTGTTCTTTGGTGTGGGTCTTTGAGGTAGGCTTGCCAACGAGCTGCATGGCAGGTCAACATATGTCTGGTCAGGCATGTGGTACCCAAGCGGCTGATGTTTTGGCCACGCGATATACGCTTGAGACATATGTTGCAAACAGCAGCTGTGCGATCTGATGCACTAGCCTCAAAAAAGGCCCACACCAAAGAACTTTTTGAATGACGGGCAGAGGCAGCGCCCTGCACAGGCGGAGCTCTGCGGTGTGATTCCGTCGGTGTACTGCCCTTACGCTGGCCACCAAAGGGCATCCTGCCTCGTTGGAGATGTGCCTCCTCCTCATCCTCCTCCTCCTCCTCTCTCCTATTAGGCACCCACGTGGAGTCAGTGACCTCATCATCCCCTCCCTCCTCATCACTGGAGCCAATCTGGCAGTATGCTGCAGCTGCTGGAACATGACTGCCAGATTGGTGTCCTTCTTGAGCATCCCCTCTGTCTGCTCTCACGCTACTGCCTTCCTCTAGCTGGGTTTCATCATCAGACCCTTCGAAACGCTGGGCATCCTCCTGGAGCATGTACCCAACACTGTGCTGAAACAGTTCGGGGGACTCCTCAGGAGGAGGACATGGTGGGTCTAGGGAAGGAGTGACTGATGATTTGTCTGACATTGATACCAGGGAAGACGACGCTTTGGCAGCTGCTTTTCCAGTACCCTGAGCCTGGGTGAGAGAGGATGAGGAGGAGGAGGAGGGCTTGGTCATCCACTCTACCAAGTCTTCGGCATGATGTGGCTCAACATGTCCAGCTGCCGAAAAGAAGGACAAGCGTGTCCCATGGCCATTTGCTGATGACAATGCACCGCGTCCACGACCAGCACTGTTGCCCCCAGACACAGAGCCTGCTTGCCCTCTTTTATTGCCTCCTGACTGTCTGCCTCTCCTTGTTTGCCTTCCAGACATTCTAATAGATGGCCTGCACGGAGATGGGAAAAAAGCAATAAGGGCTACCTTCAGGTGTCCTTCTCTGTCCCTTGAAACAAGGACTTTCACAGTGAAAGAAACTGACACTCTCCCTACCTACAGTTTTCTGTCCCTAGAAAAAATGTTTTTTTTAATCACAATATAGCACAAGAAAAATTCACTCACTGTCCTTACAGGTCCCTGGAAACAAGGACTTGCAGAGTGAAAGGAAAAAAACACTCTCCCTACCTACAGTTTTCTGTCCCTAGAAAAAATGTTTTTTTTAATCACAATATAGCACAAGAAAAATTCACTCACTGTCCTTACAGGTCCCTGGAAACAAGGACTTGCAGAGTGAAAGGAAAAAAACACTCTCCCTACCTACAGTTTTCTGTCCCTAGAAAAAATGTTTTTTTTAATCACAATATAGCACAAGAAAAATTCACTCACTGTCCTTACAGGTCCCTGGAAACAAGGACTTGCAGAGTGAAAGAAAAAAAACACTCTCCCTACCTACAGTTTTCTGTCCCTAGAAAAAATGTTTTTTTTAATCACAATATAGCACAAGAAAAATTCACTCACTGTCCTTACAGGTCCCTGGAAACAAGGACTTGCAGAGTGAAAGAAAAAAAACACTCTCCCTACCTACAGTTTTCTGTCCCTAGAAAAAATGTTTTTTTTAATCACAATATAGCACAAGAAAAATTCACTCACTGTCCTTACAGGTCCCTGGAAACAAGGACTTGCAGAGTGAAAGAAAAAAAACACTCTCCCTACCTACAGTTTTCTGTCCCTAGAAAAAATGTTTTTTTTAATCACAATATAGCACAAGAACAATTCACTCACTGTCCTTACAGGTCCCTGGAAACAAGGACTTGCAGAGTGAAAGAAAAAAAACACTCTCCCTACCTACAGTTTTCTGTCCCTAGAAAAAATGTTTTTTTTAATCACAATATAGCACAAGAAAAATTCACTCACTGTCCTTACAGGTCCCTGGAAACAAGGACTTGCAGAGTGAAAGGAAAAAAACACTCTCCCTACCTACAGTTTTCTGTCCCTAGAAAAAATGTTTTTTTTAATCACAATATAGCACAAGAAAAATTCACTCACTGTCCTTACAGGTCCCTGGAAACAAGGACTTGCAGAGTGAAAGGAAAAAAACACTCTCCCTACCTACAGTTTTCTGTCCCTAGAAAAAATGTTTTTTTTAATCACAATATAGCACAAGGACAATTCACTCACTGTCCTTCCAGGTCCCTGGAAACAAGGACTTGCAGAGTGAAAGAAACTGACACTCTCCCTACCTACAGTTTTCTGTCCCTAGAATAAATGTTTTTTTAAGCACAATATAGCACAAGAACAATTCACTCACTGTCCTTACAGGTCCCTGGAAACAAGGACTTGCAGAGTGAAAGAAAAAAAACACTCTCCCTACCTACAGTTTTCTGTCCCTAGAAAAAATGTTTTTTTTAATCACAATATAGCACAAGAACAATTCACTCACTGTCCTTACAGGTCCCTGGAAACAAGGACTTGCAGAGTGAAAGAAAAAAAACACTCTCCCTACCTACAGTTTTCTGTCCCTAGAAAAAATGTTTTTTTTAATCACAATATAGCACAAGAAAAATTCACTCACTGTCCTTACAGGTCCCTGGAAACAAGGACTTGCAGAGTGAAAGAAAAAAAACACTCTCCCTACCTACAGTTTTCTGTCCCTAGAAAAAATGTTTTTTTTAATCACAATATAGCACAAGAAAAATTCACTCACTGTCCTTACAGGTCCCTGGAAACAAGGACTTGCAGAGTGAAAGAAAAAAAACACTCTCCCTACCTACAGTTTTCTGTCCCTAGAAAAAATGTTTTTTTTAATCACAATATAGCACAAGAAAAATTCACTCACTGTCCTTACAGGTCCCTGGAAACAAGGACTTGCAGAGTGAAAGGAAAAAAACACTCTCCCTACCTACAGTTTTCTGTCCCTAGAAAAAATGTTTTTTTTAATCACAATATAGCACAAGGACAATTCACTCACTGTCCTTCCAGGTCCCTGGAAACAAGGACTTGCAGAGTGAAAGAAACTGACACTCTCCCTACCTACAGTTTTCTGTCCCTAGAATAAATGTTTTTTTAAGCACAATATAGCACAAGAACAATTCACTCACTGTCCTTACAGGTCCCTGGAAACAAGGACTTGCAGAGTGAAAGAAAAAAAACACTCTCCCTACCTACAGTTTTCTGTCCCTAGAAAAAATGTTTTTTTTAATCACAATATAGCACAAGAAAAATTCACTCACTGTCCTTACAGGTCCCTGGAAACAAGGACTTGCAGAGTGAAAGAAAAAAAACACTCTCCCTACCTACAGTTTTCTGTCCCTAGAAAAAATGTTTTTTTTAATCACAATATAGCACAAGAAAAATTCACTCACTGTCCTTACAGGTCCCTGGAAACAAGGACTTGCAGAGTGAAAGAAAAAAAACACTCTCCCTACCTACAGTTTTCTGTCCCTAGAAAAAATGTTTTTTTTAATCACAATATAGCACAAGAAAAATTCACTCACTGTCCTTACAGGTCCCTGGAAACAAGGACTTGCAGAGTGAAAGGAAAAAAACACTCTCCCTACCTACAGTTTTCTGTCCCTAGAAAAAATGTTTTTTTTAATCACAATATAGCACAAGGACAATTCACTCACTGTCCTTCCAGGTCCCTGGAAACAAGGACTTGCAGAGTGAAAGAAACTGACACTCTCCCTACCTACAGTTTTCTGTCCCTAGAATAAATGTTTTTTTAAGCACAATATAGCACAAGAACAATTCACTCACTGTCCTTACAGGTCCCTGGAAACAAGGACTTGCAGAGTGAAAGAAAAAAAACACTCTCCCTACCTACAGTTTTCTGTCCCTAGAAAAAATGTTTTTTTTAATCACAATATAGCACAAGAAAAATTCACTCACTGTCCTTACAGGTCCCTGGAAACAAGGACTTGCAGAGTGAAAGAAAAAAAACACTCTCCCTACCTACAGTTTTCTGTCCCTAGAAAAAATGTTTTTTTTAATCACAATATAGCACAAGAAAAATTCACTCACTGTCCTTACAGGTCCCTGGAAACAAGGACTTGCAGAGTGAAAGAAAAAAAACACTCTCCCTACCTACAGTTTTCTGTCCCTAGAAAAAATGTTTTTTTTAATCACAATATAGCACAAGAAAAATTCACTCACTGTCCTTACAGGTCCCTGGAAACAAGGACTTGCAGAGTGAAAGAAAAAAAACACTCTCCCTACCTACAGTTTTCTGTCCCTAGAAAAAATGTTTTTTTTAATCACAATATAGCACAAGAACAATTCACTCACTGTCCTTACAGGTCCCTGGAAACAAGGACTTGCAGAGTGAAAGAAAAAAAACACTCTCCCTACCTACAGTTTTCTGTCCCTAGAAAAAATGTTTTTTTTAATCACAATATAGCACAAGAAAAATTCACTCACTGTCCTTACAGGTCCCTGGAAACAAGGACTTGCAGAGTGAAAGGAAAAAAACACTCTCCCTACCTACAGTTTTCTGTCCCTAGAAAAAATGTTTTTTTTAATCACAATATAGCACAAGAAAAATTCACTCACTGTCCTTACAGGTCCCTGGAAACAAGGACTTGCAGAGTGAAAGGAAAAAAACACTCTCCCTACCTACAGTTTTCTGTCCCTAGAAAAAATGTTTTTTTTAATCACAATATAGCACAAGAAAAATTCACTCACTGTCCTTACAGGTCCCTGGAAACAAGGACTTGCAGAGTGAAAGGAAAAAAACACTCTCCCTACCTACAGTTTTCTGTCCCTAGAAAAAATGTTTTTTTTTAATCACAATATAGCACAAGGACAATTCACTCACTGTCCTTCCAGGTCCCTGGAAACAAGGACTTGCAGAGTGAAAGAAACTGACACTCTCCCTACCTACAGTTTTCTGTCCCTAGAATAAATGTTTTTTTAAGCACAATATAGCACAAGGACAATTCACTCACTGTCCTTCCAGGTCCCTGGAAACAAGGACTTGCAGAGTGAAAGAAACTGACACTCTCCCTACCTACAGTTTTCTGTCCCTAGAATAAATGTTTTTTTAAGCACAATATAGCACAAGGACAATTCACTCACTGTCCTTCCAGGTCCCTGGAAACAAGGACTTGCAGAGTGAAAGAAACTGACACTGTCCCTACCTACAGTTTTCTGTCCCTAGAATAAATGTTTTTTTTAAGCACACTATAGCACAAGCACAAAACACACTGACACTCTCCCTACCTATCCTTCTCTTTCCCTAAACTAAAGGAATCCGGGTTAAGCAAGAAAGAAATAACAGTCACTGTCCCTGCCTATGCTGCTCTATCCCTGCTCCGGAACACACTACACTAGGCCGCCGTGCTGGCGGCCTTTTATAGTGTGGGGCGTGTACTAAACACCCTCAGCAATAATTGGCCACAGGCATCCTGCCTGTGGCCAATCATTGCTCTCCTCGCTGCCGGCGCTGTGATTGGCCAAGCATGCGGGGTCACAGTGCATGCTTGGCCAATCACAGCGCCTGGATGACACTGCGATGGCGTAGTGCATTGTGGGCCGTTCGCGTCACTCGAATTTGGCGCGAACGGCCCAAATCGTTCGATCTTCGTCGAACGATCGAACAGCCGATGTTCGAGTCGAACGTATGTTCGACTCGAACACGAAGCTCATCCCTATTCTTGAATGCAAAAGAGATGTTTATTTATTTTACAACATTTTATGGGGGAAGAGGGTTAGGGCCAGGGCACCCTTAAGCAGATTCAATTGGCAGACTCCAAGACTTCAATAGGAGGACAGCCGTGCAGGGAAAGGCCCCAGCAAGGTGCCACATCTGCACATGCAGGAATGCTGTCTCCTATGGCAACAGTTTTTAACAGTTCCGAACACAAACATAAAAGTTCCCTCAGCTTCACTACAACTTTTCCTTGTAGTTCTTCACCACTGAGCTCCCAGTCTCTGACTAGACCCTCTGATTCACTAACTCCGAATCCCTTGAGCTCCTCCAATATTTGCGGTGGTATCTTCCTCAAGCCTCACCCCCGCTTCCCTGCTGGGTCCCTAGATTGGCATTCCAGATACTTCTCAAGCTTCACCCCTGCTGGCCTGCTGGGTCCCTGACTTGATCACCGCCTGTTCAGTGAGAATGCCGCTCTGGTACTTACATAGTTACATAGTAGGTGAGGTTGAAAAAAGACACAAGTCCATCAAGTCCAACCTATGTGTGTGATTCTATGTCAGTATTACATTGTATATCCCTGTATGTTGTGGTCGTTCAGGTGCTTATCTCATAGTTTTTTTTAAACTATCGATGCTCCCCGCTGAGACCACCGCCTGTGGAAGGGATTTCAACATCTTTGCTGCTCTTATGCCCCATACACATGATCGTTTTTTCTTGCCATTTTTTTTCTTGCCGTTTTTCACGTCGTTTTTTTTCATGTTTCCTCTCAAGCCTGTCTTGCGTACACACGATCATTTTAAAAAACAATCAAGCAAAGCGCAGTGACGTATAACACGTACGACGGCACTATAAAGGGGAAGTTCCGTTCGAATGGCGCCACCCTTCATGTTAGTAAAGTTTGTTGAGCGACGATTCGCTCTTTTCAGTCTCGTGCTTTTCAGTCCGTGACGAATGTGCTATCTCCATTACGAACGCTAGTTTTACCAGAACGAGCGCTCCTGTCTCATACTTGATTCTGAGCATGCGCGTTATGAAAAAAGAGAGCATGATCGAAATTTTTAATGGCCGTTTTTCACGTCGTTAAAAATGCTCTGGAGCCTACACACGATCATTTTTAATGCCCATTTTTTTTAATGGCATTTTTAACGGCATGAAAAACGATCGTGTGTATGGGGCATAACAGTAAAGACCGCTCTACGTAGTTTAAGGTTAAACCTCTTTTCTTCAAATTTTAATGAATGGCCGCGTGTCTTGTTAAATTCCTTTCCGCGAAAAAGTTTTATGCCTATTGTGGGGTCACCAGTATGGTATTTGTAAATTGAAATCATATCCCCTCTCAAGCATCTCTTCTCCAGAGAGAATACGTTTAGTGCTCGTAACCTTTCCTCATAACTAACATCCCCCAGACCCTTTTTTAGCTTTGTTGCCTTTCTTTGTACTTGCTTAATTTCCAGTACATCTTTCTTGAGGACTGGTGCCCAGAACTGGACAGCATACTCTAAGTGCGGCCGGACCAGAGTCTTGTAGAGCGGGAGAATTATTGTTTTATCTCTGGAGTTGATCCCCTTTTTAATGCATGCCAATATTCTGTTTGCTTTGTTAGCAGCAGCTTTGGCATTGCATGCCATTGCTGAGCCTATCATCTACTAGGACCCCCAGGTCCTTTTCCATCCTAGATTCCCCCAGAGGTTCTCCCCCCAGGGTATAGATTGCATTAATTTTTTTGCCATCCAAATGCATTATTTTACATTTTTCTACATTAAACCTCATTTGCCATGTAGTTGCCCACCTAATTAATTTGTTCAGATCTTTTTTCAAGGTTTCCACCTCCTGCAGAGAACTTATTGCCCTGCTTAGCTTAGTATCATCCACAAATACAGAGATTGAACTGTTTACCCCATCCTCCAGGTCATTTATGAACAAATTAAATAGGATTGGTCCCAGCATAGAACCCTGTGGGACCCCACTACCCACCCCTGACCATTCTGAGTATTCCCCATTTATCACCACCCTCTGAACTCGTCCTTGTAGCCAGTTTTCAATCCATGTACTCACCCTATGGTCCATGCCAACGGACCTTATTTTGTACAGTAAACGTTTATGGAAAACTTTGTCAAATGCTTTTGCAAAATCAAGATACACCACGTCTACGAGCCTTCCTTTATCTAGACGGCAACTCACCTCCTCATAGAACAAAGGGGGGGAGGGGGCGAGACTTTGAATGAAGCAAGCAGTCATCAGTGGAGGATCAAAACACGGTACATTTATTACATACCATACAAGTTCATACAATTCAATAAATAATGTCACGGTATAATTAATCTATATACAAAAAAGGAACATAATAATACATGACAGTGGAAGGGGATCGACCCTGCACAACCTGAGAACTTCCTATTGCACAAACCAATTAAAACTCGTGATCATGTAAATTTGTACATATGAATCATGTTGACAACATAGTCGGTGTAAACATTGCGTATACAGAGGCTCTACGCGTTTCGTGAAGTGTTTATATTCACTCGTCAGGAGCAGCAATGTCATTGCCTGAAATAAAACATATGGGTTTATAGGTCACTACCATGGAGAAAGGATCAAACATAAACATGTGTGTCCATAAAAATGTAGATAGAAAAAGTAACCTTATTAGAAGAATACTCACAACCGCCATGTTGCAGTGCAGCATTGGAGAGCTGGAGATACCCCTAAAGGCAGTCTTTTCCGGGAGTGTGGTGGCATAAGGTGTGATATGGGCCCCCACATGACCGCATCAGGGGAGAACACTGCAATGGTGGTCTATCAAGTATGGTAAAAATGGTAAGTAGGGACGTCATAAGGGATTTCTGTAGAAAATGCAAATATGTGTAATAAGCATAATACCAAGTAATCTGTACTTAATTAGAAGCAGAAAACTAGGACTGGAGTAAAAGACTAACTATTGTACTTATTGCCTTACCATCTTAAGCCGCATTGTGAGGTGTAGAATGTTTGACCATAGTGTAAAGGAGGACCAAAACAATGAGTGAACTGCCCGAGATGCGATCTATAAGGGTCCACACGTCAAAGCCCCCAAACGTCACGCTGACATGCATGGTGGGGGAGAGGAGCCAGTACCGGGACGGGAATGCCCGGTGTTTGGCGCCAAAAAGACCCCCACAAGTCGCCGGATGATATACACAGACGGCGTGGCGGCGCTCAGGAGGACGCCGCACGCACGCTGCGTGTAGCGTGACGGCGACGCACAGGCGGAAGTATCCACCCACTTGTGAAGTGGGGGAGGAGACCTCGAACTCCCGGACATGTCACGGGCCGAAGCCTGTGAATCCAGATCCAATAGGCACTGTCATCACACTGTGAAAACACAGGATCATGTTGGAATGAAAGCAATATGTTGTTGACTAACAACAAATTGGTAGTGTATGGATCCTAAAACCACATGGAAATATTCAACAAAAAATGGGGTAAATTAAGGTGACTGGTCAATGGTGGCCTGTAGCAAGAAAAAAGAAAAAAGATAGAGTACCGACTGTGTATATCAGATCCAACTCTGAAAAGACTGCTCACTTCCATCCCTATATGATGAGTAAGAAAAGGAAGGTTTGGGACTTTATTTCCATGTGGTTTTAGGATCCATACACTACCAATTTGTTGTTAGTCAACAACATATTGCTTTCATTCCAACATGATCCTGTGTTTTCACAGTGTGATGACAGTGCCTATTGGATCTGGATTCACAGGCTTCGGCCCGTGACATGTCCGGGAGTTCGACGCACACTGCGAGGTCTCCTCCCCCACTTCGCAAGTGGGTGGATACTTCCGCCTGTGCGTCGACGTCACGCTACACGCAGCGCGCGTGCGGCGTCCTCCTGAGGCCGGTGACTTGTGGGGGTCTTTTTGGCGCCAAACACCGGGCATTCCCGTCCCGGTACTGGCTCCTCTCCCCCACCATGCACGTCAGCGTGACGTTTGGGGGCTTTGACGTGTGGACCCTTATAGATCGCATCTCGGGCAGTTCACTCATTGTTTTGGTCCTCCTTTACACTATGGCCAAACATTCTACACCTCACAATGCGGCTTAAGATGGTAAGGCAATAAGTACAATAGTTAGTCTTTTACTCCAGTCCTAGTTTTCTGCTTCTAATTAAGTACAGATTACTTGGTATTATGCTTATTACACATATTTGCATTTTCTACAGAAATCCCTTATGACGTCCCTACTTACCATTTTTACCATACTTGATAGACCACCATTGCAGTGTTCTCCCCTGATGCGGTCATGTGGGGGCCCATATCACGCCTTATGCCACCACACTCCCGGAAAAGACTGCCTTTAGGGGTATCTCCAGCTCTCCAATGCTGCACTGCAACATGGCGGTTGTGAGTATTCTTCTAATAAGGTTACTTTTTCTATCTACATTTTTATGGACACACATGTTTATGTTTGATCCTTTCTCCATGGTAGTGACCTATAAACCCATATGTTTTATTTCAGGCAATGACATTGCTGCTCCTGACGAGTGAATATAAACACTTCACGAAACGCGTAGAGCCTCTGTATACGCAATGTTTACACCGACTATGTTGTCAACATGATTCATATGTACAAATTTACATGATCACGAGTTTTAATTGGTTTGTGCAATAGGAAGTTCTCAGGTTGTGCAGGGTCGATCCCCTTCCACTGTCATGTATTATCATGTTCCTGTTTTGTATATAGATTAATTATACCGTGACATTATTTATTGAATTGTATGAACTTGTATGGTATGTAATAAATGTACCGTGTTTTGATCCTCCACTGATGACTGCTTGCTTCATTCAAAGTCTCGCCCCCTCCCCCCCTTTGTTCATTACAGGGATGGAGGCATGAGGCTACCCCTGGTCCTTGCCTCATTTAAAGTCCCAAACCTTCCTTTTCTTACTCATCATATAGGGATGGAAGTGAGCAGTCTTTTCAGAGTTGGATCTGATATACACAGTCGGTACTCTATCTTTTTTCTTTTTTGTTGCTACAGGCCACCATTGACCAGTCACCTTAATTTACCCCATTTTTTGTTGAATATTTCCATGTGGTTTTAGGATCCATACACTACCAATTTGTTGTTAGTCAACAACATATTGCTTTCATTCCAACACGATCCTGTGTTTTCACAGTGTGATGACAGTGCCTATTGGATCTGGATTCACAGGCTTCGGCCCGTGACATGTCCGGGAGTTCGACGCACACTGCGAGGTCTCCTCCCCCACTTCGCAAGTGGGTGGATACTTCCGCCTGTGCGTCGACGTCACGCTACACGCAGCGTGCGTGCGGCGTCCTCCTGAGCGCCGCCACGCCGTCTGTGTATATCATCCGGCGACTTGTGGGGGTCTTTTTGGCGCCAAACACCGGGCATTCCCGTCCCGGTACTGGCTCCTCTCCCCCACCATGCACGTCAGCGTGACGTTTGGGGGCTTTGACGTGTGGACCCTTATAGATTGCATCTCGGGCAGTTCACTCATTGTTTTGGTCCTCCTTTACACTATGGCCAAACATTCTACACCTCACAATGCGGCTTAAGATGGTAAGGCAATAAGTACAATAGTTAGTCTTTTACTCCAGTCCTAGTTTTCTGCTTCTAATTAAGTACAGATTACTTGGTATTATGCTTATTACACATATTTGCATTTTCTACAGAAATCCCTTATGACGTCCCTACTTACCATTTTTACCATACTTGATAGACCACCATTGCAGTGTTCTCCCCTGATGCGGTCATGTGGGGGCCCATATCACGCCTTATGCCACCACACTCCCGGAAAAGACTGCCTTTAGGGGTATCTCCAGCTCTCCAATGCTGCACTGCAACATGGCGGTTGTGAGTATTCTTCTAATAAGGTTACTTTTTCTATCTACATTTTTATGGACACACATGTTTATGTTTGATCCTTTCTCCATGGTAGTGACCTATAAACCCATATGTTTTATTTCAGGCAATGACATTGCTGCTCCTGACGAGTGAATATAAACACTTCACGAAACGCGTAGAGCCTCTGTATACACAATGTTTACACCGACTATGTTGTCAACATGATTCATATGTACAAATTTACATGATCACGAGTTTTAATTGGTTTGTGCAATAGGAAGTTCTCAGGTTGTGCAGGGTCGATCCCCTTCCACTGTCATGTATTATCATGTTCCTTTTTTGTATATAGATTAATTATACCGTGACATTATTTATTGAATTGTATGAACTTGTATGGTATGTAATAAATGTACCATGTTTTGATCCTCCACTGATGACTGCTTGCTTCATTCAAAGTCTCGCCCCCTCCCCCCCTTTGTTCATTACAGGGATGGAGGCATGAGACTACCCCTGGTCCTTGCCTCATTTAAAGTCCCAAACCTTCCTTTTCTTACCTCCTCATAGAAGGTTAATAGATTGGTTTGGCAAGAACGATTCTTCATGAATCCATGCTTATTACTGCTGATACCATTCTCATTACTAAAATCATGTATATAGTCCCTTATTATCCCCTCGAAGAGCTTGCATACTATTGATGTTAGGCTAACTGGTCTGTAATTCCCAGGGATGTATTTTGGGTCCTTTAGTAGGGATGAGCTTCGAGTTCGAGTCGAACTCATGTTCGACTCGAACATTGCCTGTTCGCCCGTTCGCCGAACAGCGAACAAATTGGGGTGTTCGCGGCAAATTCGAAAAATCTATGGGAGAAATCTAAAGTGCTAATTATAAAGGCTTATATGCAAGTTATTGTCCTAAAAAGTGTTTGGGGACCTGGGTCCTGCCCCAGGGGACATGTATCAATGCAAAAAGAAGTTTTAAAAACGGCCGTTTTTTCGGGAGCAGTGATTTTAATAATGCTTAAAATGAAAAAATAAAAGTGAAATATTCCTTTAAATTTCGTACCTGGGGGGTGTGTATGATATGCATGTGAAGTGGCGCATGTTTCCCGTGCTTAGAACTGTCCCTGCAAAAAGTGTCATTTTTGAAAGAAAAAAATGCATTTAAAACTGACTCGCGGCTATTAATGAATTGTCGGCTCCCGGCAATACATACAAAAGTCATTGAGAAAAAAAAAAAAAAAAAGCGTGGGGGTTCCCCAGAATTCAATTACCAGGCCCTTCAGGTCTGGAATGGATATTAAGGGGAACCCCGCCGCAAATAAAAAAAAAATTGACGTGGGGTTCCCCCAAATATCCATTCCAGGCCCTTCAGATCTGGCATGGATTTTAAGGGGAACTCCACCCCAAATAAAAAAAAAAATGGCGTGGAGTCCCCCTAAAAATCCATTACCAGACCCCTTATCCGAGCACGCAACCTGGCCGGCCGCAGGGGAAAAGGGGGGGACGAGAGAGCGGCCCCCCCTCCCTCCTGAACCGTACCAAGCCACATGCCCTCAACATGGGGAGGATGTCCCCATGTTGATGGGGACAAGGGCCTCATCCCCACAACCCTTGCCCGGTGGTTGTGGGGGTCTGCGGGCGGGGGGCTTATCGGAATCTGGAAGACCCCTTTAACAAAGAGGACCCCCAGATCCCGGCCCCCCCCCATGTGAATTGGTAAGGGGTACATTGTACCCCTACCATTTCACGAAGAAAGCGTAAAAAAATGTTTAAAAAAACACACAAACACCTTGAAAAAGTCCTTTATTTAAAAAAAAAAAAAAAAAAACATTCCAGCGGTGAAATCCAGTGTCCCGCGGCGATCCCGATGTCCAGCGCTGTCCGTCATTGGTTGTGCCTGAGCGGACCTGATGGGGAACTCCCTCTCAGTATTTTAAATGTATAGACCCGCCCCTTCTAAAGTTCCCCATCAGGTCCGCTCAGCGGACGAGATGCGGAACATGAGAAGGGGCGGGTCTATACATGTATTACCAAAGTGAGAGAAGTTCCCCATCAGGTCCGCCTCCTCGGTATGTCGGACCCGCCTACGTCATTGGCTTGAGCGGGGAACTTCCTTCACTGTGTAAATTTAAATTACACAGTGAAGGAAGTTCCCCGCTCAAGCCAATGACGTAGGCGGGTCTGACATACCGAGGGGGCGGACCTGATGGGGAACTGCTCTCACTTTGGTAATACATGTATAGACCCGCCCCTTCTCATGTTCCGCATCTCGTCCGCTGAGCGGACCTGATGGGGAACTTTAGAAGGGGCGGGTCTATACATTTAAAATACTGAGAGGGAGTTCCCCATCAGGTCCGCTCAGGCACAACCAATGACGGACAGCGCTGGACATCGGGATCGCCGCGGGACACTGGATTTCACCGCTGGAATGTTTTGTTTTTGTTTTTTTAAATAAAGGACTTTTTCAAGGTGTTTGTGTGTTTTTTTAAACATTTTTTTACGCTTTCTTCGTGAAATGGTAGGGGTACAATGTACCCCTTACCAATTCACATGGGGGGGGGGGGCGGGATCTGGGGGTCCTCTTTGTTAAAGGGGTCTTCCAGATTCCGATAAGCCCCCCGCCCGCAGACCCCCACAACCACCGGGCAAGGGTTGTGGGGATGAGGCCCTTGTCCCCATCAACATGGGGACATCCTCCCCATGTTGAGGGCATGTGGCTTGGTACGGTTCAGGAGGGAGGGGGGGCCGCTCTCTCGTCCCCCCCTTTTCCCCTGCGGCCGGCCAGGTTGCGTGCTCGGATAAGGGGTTTGGTATGGATTTTTAGGGGGACTCCACGCCATTTTTTTTTTAATTTGGGGTGGAGTTCCCCTTAAAATCCATGCCAGATCTGAAGGGCCTGGAATGGATATTTGGGGGAACCCCACGTCAATTTTTTTTTTATTTGCGGCGGGGTTCCCCTTAATATCCATTCCAGACCTGAAGGGCCTGGTAATTGAATTCTGGGGAACCCCCACGCTTTTTTTTTTTTTTTTCTCAATGACTTTTGTATGTATTGCCGGGAGCCGACAATTCATTAATAGCCGCGAGTCAGTTTTAAATGCATTTTTTTCTTTCAAAAATGACACTTTTTGCAGGGACAGTTCTAAGCACGGGAAACATGCGCCACTTCACATGCATATCATACACACCCCCCAGGTACGAAATTTAAAGGAATATTTCACTTTTATTTTTTCATTTTAAGCATTATTAAAATCACTGCTCCCGAAAAAACGGCCGTTTTTAAAACTTCTTTTTGCATTGATACATGT
The DNA here is from genome assembly GCA_029206835.1 of Rana muscosa. NCBI lineage: Eukaryota > Metazoa > Chordata > Amphibia > Anura > Ranidae > Rana > Rana muscosa. The sequence continues at coordinate 188,372,336 of CM055122.1, read as the reverse complement.
CCCCTGGGGCAGGACCCGGGTCCCCAAACACTTTTTAGGACAATAACTTGCATATTAGCCTTTATAATTAACACTTTAGATTTCGAACGTTCGAGTCCATTGTATTTAATAGGGTTCTAAAGTTTACACGAACATTTTGTCTGTTCGCAGGTTCTGGTGCGAACCGAACAGGGGGGTGTTCGGCTCATCCCTGTCCTTTAGGAACAATGGTCTGGCAATTACTTGACTAAGTTCCCTAAGTACCCTCGGGAGCCATCTAGTCCTGGTAATTTATTAATGTTACATTTCTCAAGTCTAAATTGAAATCTGTCCTCTGTTAACTATGGAGGTGCTTCCTGTGATGTGTCATGAGGATAAACTCTGCAGTTTTGGTTACTGAAGCCCCGGGATTCCCTTGTGAAGACTGAGGAGAAGAATAAATTCATAACCTTATAAAGTCTGAATGCTGATGATAATCCCTCAACCTTGTATTTTTTGAAAGCCTTCTCCTTTGCTTTTATATGCATTTTTACATTGGAGTTAAGCCATTCAAGACTTTTGTTCGCTCTTTTAAATTTATTACCAAGTGGGATGCATTGGCTAACACTTGCTTCAGTTACTCACTGTGGTCCCTGGTAATAAGGTGGTTGCTCCCTTAGTGGCGACAGCTTTCCTTCTACCTCCGACCACTGACAGGTTCTCCGGCTGGCAAAACTGTCACTTCTGGTTGGACTGCAAGCCCCAACCCTGCACTGCTCTCTTGCTTCTGGATAGGCCCTCACGCAGTCTAGCAGCTAGACGCCCCCAGGATTGGCCCAATCTCCTAGCAGCCCGGGGCACACGACACATGTCCACCCAGACAGCCGTCCAGGTGGCACAGAACATAGATCACCTGACTCCACCTGAATATATAGGCTCTCCCAGCAGGCCAAGGGATCCAAGAAAACCCCTTCTCATTGGCTGAGATACCCCATATACCCATATCCTGACCTTGGGTTGTCCTTCTCATATCTAGTACCACCAAGTTCCCAGCCACACAGTGGTAGAAGAGAAAAGTACAACAAGACTAAACTTAGGGAGAAATCAATGGATCTCTAACAAACAACCAGGGCGATTACTCCTGGCAAGTAAATTCGTGAGGAGCATCCCTGCCTAAACCCCAGGGTGCTAAAATTAGATCCACTACATCAGTCTGTTGGTCAGAAATAAAGACTTGTGTAGAGCCCTTTCAGTGTGCTGACCTGCATTTTGCCCTTAAATGCAGTTGACTTGAGTCCAGCACAGCCCAACACATCATCTACAAGCACACATCAGTACAAAGCTAATACATGCATTCTGGTGTTAAAGTAGATCTGTCATGAAAGATACAGTATATTGGGGTTGCCACTGCTGACCTCATTTATGCAATATTTTTTCTAGTATTTTAAATCACATGGTATTTTAACTTTCTTTGCCATAAAATGGTATTTAAAATCCAATTCACAAAGATTATCACACAAGCTATTGCTCCCTTTAAAATACCACTTACTATTGGCTGGTGATAATTGTGAGGCTCTGTGAGATGTATATTGAAGAGATAGGAGATTTGCCCTTTGATACAAGGATAAAATACTTTAATCTTTTGCTTTTACCTTACCTATAGGTAGTGTAACTATCTCATAAACGTGCATTATTTAGGAGATATTTAGTGTCATCACTGGCTCTGAAGGAACGGCCACCTGTGCCATTTCTTCAGAGCCCCGTGATGTAATCGCGGCTCCGACCTGTCACAGAGCCGGAGTCTGTGAACCTGGAAGCAAGATGGGTGAAGATGAGTGCGCCTGTAGAGCTGACATTTCAGCATTGGAAGAGCTTAATTTTAAGGTAAGGTTAACATAATGTGCTAGTATGCGGTGCATACTAGCATATTATGCCTTTACCTTGCAGGTGCAAAAAAAAGAAAATTGTCCAGCGATTTACAACCACTTTAAATCGCATCTAATTACAAAGACAAAAATCAATATATTGGGTGTTACCAGCTCTAAGATGAAGTGGCTGCAATCGTTTTTGTTAGCCTTTTTTCTTTTCTTTTTATCAAGTAATCCTGTGAATAATATACTTCTTGTCGGTGGGTGACTACACTCGCTCATTCAATGTATCTATGGAGGCAGCCATGGTTGTCGCTAGTGCAATAATGGGTTCTTTGTTATGTTTTAGCCCCCCTTGCTGTAAAAAGGTGGATTCCTAGCAGGCAGCCATTGTCAGTGTATGTTGGAGTAATTTAGAGACAGTCTGCATGGGGAGATTTGGTTGCTGTACAGTGTACTCCCTGTGTTCACAGTTTATGTGTTTGTCAGCAACAACTGTAATTGCTGTTCATCTGCTTCTGTCTCCATGTTTATTTTTATTTTTTTTGGGGGGTTAAAAAAAGGCTGGAATTTAGTGTTTCTGTGTTTTTTTGTTCTTATTCTTTTTGTGGGGGGAGGGGAGGTGTATTTGATTTTCTTTTGCTGGTGAATTTTTTATTTTAGGTTCTGTTGGGGCCATAAAATGTTGTTGACACAGCAAAAAATGCATTTTGTTTGCAGCACATTACCACATACTTTGTGTTCACCAAAAGCACCATATTCTTACTCCCCTATTGCCATAGCTGCTATCGCATTTAGGCAACACACTTTATTAAAAATGTCAGGCAGGCCCGAAGGGAGAGGTAGAGGTTCTGCAGAGGTTCTGCATCTGAAGGTGCTAATAGGCGAGCAGGTTCTGTAGGACAAAGCGTGGTCGGGTCACACCATTTAGAGGTTGGGCATGTCTACCTTTTTGGTCTTAGAGTAGTGATGCTATAAAGCCAGATAAATGGCTAACAAAGTCTTTCTCTTCTTCCTACTCCCAGGTGCAAAACAGCCGTTTGTATAAAACTGTAAAACACTGCTAAAAATGCACCCTCTTTTTCCTCCTCCTCCTCGTCTGCTAATCCTGCTATAACCCCACAAACTGTCAGAAACACGATCAATGACTTTCTACAGGAGGAAGATTCTGGTAATTAGTATAATTATTAATATTATTATTATTATTATTATACAGGATTTATATAGTGCCAACAGTTTGCTTAGCACTATACAACATGAGGGCAGATGAAGAGAAGGGTTTTCAGGGTTTGCTTAAAAGTGGACAGAGTAAAAAATAGTCAGACGGATTGGGGTAGGGAGCGCTATATGATGGAGGAGGCTTGGGAGAAGTCCTGGAGGCAATCATGGGGGGAGGTAACAAGGGAGCTAGAGAGCAAGAGGTCATTGGAAGGAATTAAATTGGTTGGTATTTTGAGACTAGGTTAGGGATATAGCTGGAAGCTGAGTTGTAGATGGCTTTGTGGGTTGTTGTTAGGGATAAGCTTCGTGTTCGAGTCAAACTCATGTTCGACTCGAACATTGGCTGTTCGCTCGTTCGCCGAATTTCGAACATTATGGGCCTTTCGCGCCAAATTCGAGTGGCGCGTCACGGCCCATAATTCACTGCGTCATTGCAGTGCATTGCTGGCTGATGATTGGCCAAGCATGCACTATGACCCGCATGCTTTGGCCAATACCAGCGCCGTCAGCACAGAGAGCCATAATTGACCAAAGGAAGGGTGCCTTTGGCCAATCATGGCTCAGGGGAGTAGGTACACTCCCCACACTATATAAGGCCGCCTGCGTGTCAGCCTTGTGTAGTGTGTTGCGGCATTGTGAGAGTCAGAGAGATAAAGAGAGAGTCAGAGTGTCAGTTAATTTCAGTTAGATAGAGCAGGCAGGCGATTCAGGTAGCTGCAGACAGTGTATTTGGTATATATATGCATCCCAGGAGTCGTATATATATATATATATATATATATATATATATATATATATACACACACTGTATTCAGTTTATCTAGATATCACTTCAGAGTGTTCCTGTTTAGGGATGAGCTTCGAGTTCGAGTCGAACTCATGTTCGACTCGAACATTGCCTGTTCGCCCGTTCGCCGAACAGCGAATAAATTGGGGTGTTCGCGGCAAATTCGAAAAATCTATGGGAGAAATCTAAAGTGCTAATTATAAAGGCTTATATGCAAGTTATTGTCCTAAAAAGTGTTTGGGGACCGGGGTCCTGCCCCAGGGGACATGTATCAATGCAAAAAGAAGTTTTAAAAACGGTCGTTTTTTTGGGAGCAGTGATTTTAATAATGCTTAAAATGAAAAAATAAAAGTGAAATATTCCTTTAAATTTCATACCTGGGGGGTGTGTATGATATGCATGTGAAGTGGCGCATGTTTCCCGTGCTTAGAACTGTCCCTGCAAAAAATGTCATTTTTGAAAGAAAAAAATGCATTTAAAACTGACTCGCGGCTAGGGATGAGCTTCGTGTTCGAGTCGAACATACGTTCGACTCGAACATCGGCTGTTCGATCGTTCGACGAAGATCGAACGATTTGGGCCGTTCGCGCCAAATTCGAGTGACGCGAACGGCCCACAATGCACTACGCCATCGCAGTGTCATCCAGGCGCTGTGATTGGCCAAGCATGCACTGTGACCCCGCATGCTTGGCCAATCACAGCGCCGGCAGCGAGGAGAGCAATGATTGGCCACAGGCAGGATGCCTGTGGCCAATTATTGCTGAGGGTGTTTAGTACACGCCCCACACTATAAAAGGCCGCCAGCACGGCGGCCTAGTGTAGTGTGTTCCGGAGCAGGGAAAGAGCAGCATAGGCAGGGACAGTGACTTTTATTTCTTTCTTGCTTAACCTGGATTCCTTTAGTTTAGGGAAAGAGAAGGATAGGTAGGGAGAGTGTCAGTGTGTTTTGTGCTTGTGCTATAGTGTGCTTAAAAAAAACATTTTTTCTAGGGACAGAAAACTGTAGGTAGGGAGAGTGTCAGTTTCTTTCACTGTGCAAGTCCTTGTTTCTAGGGACTGGGAAGGACAGTGAGTGAATTCTCCTTGTGCTATAGTGTGCTTAAAAAAAACATTTTTTCTAGGGACAGAAAACTCTAGGTAGGGAGAGTGTCAGTTTCTTTCACTGTGCAAGTCCTTGTTTCTAGGGACTGGGAAGGACAGTGAGTGAATTCTCCTTGTGCTATAGTGTGCTTAAAAAAAACATTTTTTTCTAGGGACAGAAAACTGTAGGTAGGGAGAGTGTCAGTTTCTTTCACTGTGCAAGTCCTTGTTTCTAGGGACTGGGAAGGACAGTGAGTGAATTCTCCTTGTGCTATAGTGTGCTTAAAAAAAACATTTTTTCTAGGGACAGAAAACTCTAGGTAGGGAGAGTGTCAGTTTCTTTCACTGTGCAAGTCCTTGTTTCTAGGGACTGGGAAGGACAGTGAGTGAATTCTCCTTGTGCTATAGTGTGCTTAAAAAAAACATTTTTTCTAGGGACAGAAAACTGTAGGTAGGGAGAGTGTCAGTTTCTTTCACTGTGCAAGTCCTTGTTTCTAGGGACTGGGAAGGACAGTGAGTGAATTCTCCTTGTGCTATAGTGTGCTTAAAAAAAACATTTTTTCTAGGGACAGAAAACTGTAGGTAGGGAGAGTGTCAGTTTCTTTCACTGTGCAAGTCCTTGTTTCTAGGGACTGGGAAGGACAGTGAGTGAATTCTCCTTGTGCTATAGTGTGCTTAAAAAAAACATTTTTTCTAGGGACAGAAAACTGTAGGTAGGGAGAGTGTCAGTTTCTTTCACTGTGCAAGTCCTTGTTTCTAGGGACTGGGAAGGACAGTGAGTGAATTCTCCTTGTGCTATAGTGTGCTTAAAAAAAACATTTTTTCTAGGGACAGAAAACTCTAGGTAGGGAGAGTGTCAGTTTCTTTCACTGTGCAAGTCCTTGTTTCTAGGGACTGGGAAGGACAGTGAGTGAATTCTCCTTGTGCTATAGTGTGCTTAAAAAAAACATTTTTTCTAGGGACAGAAAACTGTAGGTAGGGAGAGTGTCAGTTTCTTTCACTGTGCAAGTCCTTGTTTCTAGGGACTGGGAAGGACAGTGAGTGAATTCTCCTTGTGCTATAGTGTGCTTAAAAAAAACATTTTTTCTAGGGACAGAAAACTCTAGGTAGGGAGAGTGTCAGTTTCTTTCACTGTGCAAGTCCTTGTTTCTAGGGACTGGGAAGGACAGTGAGTGAATTCTCCTTGTGCTATAGTGTGCTTAAAAAAAACATTTTTTCTAGGGACAGAAAACTGTAGGTAGGGAGAGTGTCAGTTTCTTTCACTGTGCAAGTCCTTGTTTCTAGGGACTGGGAAGGACAGTGAGTGAATTCTCCTTGTGCTATAGTGTGCTTAAAAAAAAATTTTTTCTAGGGACAGAAAACTCTAGGTAGGGAGAGTGTCAGTTTCTTTCACTGTGCAAGTCCTTGTTTCTAGGGACTGGGAAGGACAGTGAGTGAATTCTCCTTGTGCTATAGTGTGCTTAAAAAAAAACATTTTTTCTAGGGACAGAAAACTGTAGGTAGGGAGAGTGTCAGTTTCTTTCACTGTGCAAGTCCTTGTTTCTAGGGACTGGGAAGGACAGTGAGTGAATTCTCCTTGTGCTATAGTGTGCTTAAAAAAAAACATTTTTTCTAGGGACAGAAAACTGTAGGTAGGGAGAGTGTCAGTTTCTTTCACTGTGCAAGTCCTTGTTTCTAGGGACTGGGAAGGACAGTGAGTGAATTCTCCTTGTGCTATAGTGTGCTTAAAAAAAACATTTTTTCTAGGGACAGAAAACTCTAGGTAGGGAGAGTGTCAGTTTCTTTCACTGTGCAAGTCCTTGTTTCTAGGGACTGGGAAGGACAGTGAGTGAATTCTCCTTGTGCTATAGTGTGCTTAAAAAAAACATTTTTTCTAGGGACAGAAAACTGTAGGTAGGGAGAGTGTCAGTTTCTTTCACTGTGCAAGTCCTTGTTTCTAGGGACTGGGAAGGACAGTGAGTGAATTCTCCTTGTGCTATAGTGTGCTTAAAAAAAACATTTTTTCTAGGGACAGAAAACTGTAGGTAGGGAGAGTGTCAGTTTCTTTCACTGTGCAAGTCCTTGTTTCTAGGGACTGGGAAGGACAGTGAGTGAATTCTCCTTGTGCTATAGTGTGCTAAAGCATTCCTCATCAACCATCTTTGAAATCCTTGTTTTTTGGACAGTCAGGGAAATTGTCGTTGTGCTATTCTGTGCAAAAGCAATCATCCTGAACCATATTTAGAAATCCTTAAGTAAAGGGACAGAGAAGGACACCTGAAGGTAGCCCTTATTGCTTTTTTCCCATCTCCCTGCAGACCATCTATTAGAATGTCTGGAAGGCAAACAAGGAGAGGCAGACAGTCAGGAGGCAATAAAAGAGGGCAAGCAGGCTCTGTGTCTGGGGGCAACAGTGCTGGTCGTGGACGCGGTGCATTGTCATCAGCACATGGCCATGGGACACGCTTGTCCTTCTTTTCGGCAGCTGGACATGTTGAGCCACATCATGCCGAAGACTTGGTAGAGTGGATGACCAAGCCCTCCTCCTCCTCCTCATCCTCTCTCACCCAGGCTCAGGGTACTGGCAAAGCAGCTGCCAAAGCGTCCTCTTCCCTGGTATCAATGTCAGACTCATCATCAGTCACTCCTTCCCTAGACCCACCATGTCCTCCTCCTGAGGAGTCCCCCGAACTGTTTGAGCACAGTGTTGGGTACATGCTCCAGGAGGATGCCCAGCGTTTCGAAGGGTCTGATGATGAAACCCAGCTACAGGAAGGCAGTAGGGTGAGAGCAGACAGAGGGGATGCTCAAGAAGGACACCAATCTGGCAGTCATGTTCCAGCAGCTGCAGCATACTGCCAGATTGGCTCCAGTGATGAGGAGGGAGGGGATGATGAGGTCACTGACTCCACATGGGTGCCTAATAGGAGAGAGGAGGAGGAGGAGGATGAGGAGGAGGCACATCTCCAACGAGGCAGGATGCCCTTTGGTGGCCAGCGTAAGGGCAGTACACCGACGGAATCACACCGCAGAGCTCCGCCTGTGCAGGGCGCTGCCTCTGCCCGTCATTCAAAAAGTTCCTTGGTGTGGGCCTTTTTTGAGGCTAGTGCATCAGATCGCACAGCTGCTGTTTGCAACATATGTCTCAAGCGTATATCGCGTGGCCAAAACATCAGCCGCTTGGGTACCACATGCCTGACCAGACATATGTTGACCTGCCATGCAGCTCGTTGGCAAGCCTACCTCAAAGACCCACACCAAAGAACAAAATGGACCTCTCCTTGCACCGCATCAGCTGGGATCTCCAACCCCACTATAACTTCAGTCCTCTCTGAAACATGCACTGAGAGGAATGAAGGTGTAGAATTAGGTGTGTCACAGCCAAGTACTTGCGGCCACTCTGCTAGCAGTACACCGACGTCCGATTCTAGCAGGCAAATTTCCCTGCCCCAGCTGCTGGACCGTCGAAAGAAGTTCACTCCCAGCCATCCACATGCCCAGCGGTTGAATGCTAGCTTGGCTAAATTGCTAGCGCTTCAACTGCTGCCTTTTCAGTTGGTAGACTCGGCCCCCTTCCGTGAGTTTGTGCAATGTGCGGTTCCTCAGTGGCAGGTTCCCAAACGCCACTTTTTCTCACGGAAGGCTATTCCGGCTCTCTACCGGCATGTGGAAGGCAATGTCTTGGCCTCGCTGGACAGGGCGGTCAGCGGTAAGGTGCATATTACCGCTGACTCATGGTCCAGCAGGCATGGACAGGGACGTTACCTTTCTTTCACGGCCCATTGGGTCACTCTTTTGGCAGCTGGGAAGGATGCAGGACAAGGTGCAGTAGTGTTGGAGGTTGTCCCACCGCCACGCCTCCAAAATGCTACTACTGGTTGTGACACACCTCTCTCCTCCACCCCCTCCTCTTCTTCTTCCTCCATGGCCTCTTCCTGTGGTTTGTCCTATGAACCAGCGGTGCTCCGTAGCCGTTCACGGGGCTACGCAAGTACGCAGGCAAAAAGATGCCATGCCGTGCTTGCGCTGGTGTGTTTGGGGGACAGAAGCCACACTGGGGCAGAGGTCCTGTCTGCTCTGCAGGGCCAGGCCGAGAGGTGGTTGACGCCACGCCAGCTTAAGCCAGGAATGGTGGTTTGCGACAATGGCACCAACCTCCTCTCCGCCCTCCGACAGGGACAACTGACCCATGTGCCCTGTGTGGCTCACGTCCTTAACCTGGTGGTGCAGCGTTTCTTGGGCAGGTACCCGGGCTTACAGGATGTCCTGAGGCAGGCCAGGAAAGTCTGTGTGCATTTCCGCAGATCTTATAATGCCAGTGCTCGCCTGGCTGAGCTGCAAAAGGAGTTGAACCTGCCCAAGAACCGCCTTATATGTGACATGCCCACCAGGTGGAACTCAACGTTGGCCATGCTGCAGCGGCTGCACACGCAGCAGAGGGCCATCAATGAGTACCTGTGCGACTACGGCACCAGGACAGGGTCAGGGGAGCTTGGTTTTTTTTCTCCACGCCAGTGGGGCATGATCAGGGATGCATGCACTGTCCTGGCACCATTTGAGGAGGCCACGAGGATGGTGAGCAGTGACAGTGCATGCATCAGTGACACTGTACCTCTTGTCCACCTGTTGGAGCACACGCTGCATGGAATAATGGACAGGGCACTTGAGGCAGAACAGAGGCAGGAAGAGGAGGACTTCCTTGCCTCTCAAGGCCCCCTTTACCCAGACAGTGTTCCTTCTGTCCCACCCATCGCACAGGAAGAGGAGGAGGAGGAGGAGGAGGAGGAGGAGGATTGTGTCAGCATGGAGGTGGAGGCTGGCACTCAGCATCATCAGCAGCAGTCTTTTAGGGATGATTTACAGTCCCAAGAAACCAGTGGACTTGTACGTGGCTGGGAGGAGGTGACTGCGGATCATGTCGTCCTTAGTGGCCCAGAGGACTCCGGAGCGAATGCCTCAGTAAACCTACGCTGCATGGCCTCCCTGATCCTGCAAAGTCTGCGGAAGGATCCTCGTATTCTTCGGATCAAGGAGAGGGACCATTACTGGCTGGCCACTCTCCTTGATCCACGGTACAAGGGTAAGGTTGCGGACCTTATGTTACCGTCGCAGAGGGAGCAGAGGATGAGACAACTCCGGGAGGCCTTGCAGAAAGGTCTGTGCAACGCGTTCCCAGAGACTGGGAGGTTACAAACTCCTGGTCCTGGACAACGAGTTGCTGAGGCTTCGGCCAGTCAAAGAAGGAGCGGTGGGGAAGGTGGCCGTCTGACCGATGCGTTCAGACAATTCTTTAGTCCGCAGCCCCAAAGTATGATCGGTTCCAGCAACCATCGCCAGCGTCTGATAAACATGGTGCAGGAATATCTAGGGGCAAGGTCAGACTTGGACACCTTCCCCACCGGAAATCCTCTGGCTTACTGGGTCTTGAGGATGGATCACTGGCCAGAGCTTGCACAGTATGCAATTGAGCTACTGGCCTGTCCTGCATCCAGCGTTCTTTCGGAACGCACATTCAGTGCTGCTGGAGGATTTGTCACGGATCACAGGGTGCGCCTGTCCACCGACTCGGTTGATCGACTGACTTTCATCAAGATGAACCAGTCTTGGATCACCACCAGCTACCACACACCTGATGCTGATATAACAGACTAATTGATTTTAACATGTCACATCCCTTCAAGACTGATGCTGATGCTGAGTGCCTGTGCTGTTATGTTGACTGGCTATCCTCCTCCTCCGAGTCCTCAATGATACGATTGATGATGATAGCTTGGAAGATCATTTTTGTTTATGGGTGCCGCCACCAGTGGCTAAGGCCCAATTTTTCAGCCCCTGTTTAACAGGGGCGTGTAATTACAATTTTTGAAGCAATACTTTGCAACAGGGCTCATTGCTGTGCTCCAAGTACAGTATGTGTGAGGGGTTGGAGTGTTGTGCCACCAGTGCCTAAGGCCCAATTTTTCAGCCCCTGTTTAACAGGGGCGTGTCATTACAATTTTTGAAGCAATACTTTGCAACAGGGCTCATTGCTGTGCTCCAAGTACAGTATCTGTGAGGGGTTGCAGTGTTGTGCCACCAGTGCCTAAGGCCCAATTTTTCAGCCCCTGTTCAACAGGGGCATGTAATTACAATTATTGATCTAATAATTCACAGCAGGGCCCATTCCTGCACCCACCAAGCAAGAGTAACTCTGAGGGCTTACAGTGTTGTGGCAACACCACCACCACCACCACGAAAGGCCCAATTTTTCAGCCCCTGTTCAACAGGGGCATGCAATTACAATTCTTGATCTAATAATTCACAGCAGGGCCCATTGCTGCACCCACCAAGAGTAACTGTCAGGGCTTACAGTGTTGTGGCACCAGCACCACCATCAAAGGCCCAATTTTTACTACCACTGTTCAACAATTATATGTAATTACAATTCCTGATATAATAGTTGACAGCAGGGCGTTCCAGCACCAACCAAGAGTAACTGTGAGTGCTTACAGTGTTGTGCCAACACCAACTAAGGGGCCTATTTCTGCAGATTATATACGGCAGGTCCCTACTTTCAAACATCCAACTTACAAACGACTCCTACTTGCAAACGCAAGAAGACAACAGGAAGTGAGAGGAAATCTACCCCTAGGAAGGAAAATTCTCTCCTGTAAGAATTAATATGGGAGAAAGGTGTCTCCTCTGTACTGATGCTTTATCAGCAATCCTTGTTTCAAGAAAAACACCACATTTCAAAAACAGTTGTCATTGGGACGGAAAGTGAGGTGAAATGTTCTGAACAGGGGCACAGACAGCAAAACAAATGTTACAGGGGTGATAACCCTTACCTATGTTTTCCAAAAAGTTTAAAAATAGATTTTTGGGCTGGAGCTACACTTAAACAATGTACCTGTTCAAAATTACAAACACATTCTACATAAGAACAAACATACAGTCCCTGTCTTGTATGCACCGCCTGTATACGGCTGTTCAGAGTATATAGGGCCTTTTTTATTTTATGTGCGGGGTTCCCCTTAATATCCATACAAGACCCAAAGGGGCTGGTAATGGGCTGGGGTAGGGGGGGGGGGGTCATGGGGTAGCTATGACATTTTTCTTAAAGATTTTCATCCATATTACCGGGACCAGACATTACATTAAAGCCGCAAGCAGTTTTAAATGGCTTTTTTTTCCTTTAGAAGTGTCATTTTGTGCAGGGACAGTTCTAAACACGGGAAACACGTGGCACTTCACAGGCATACTTTAGACACCCCCCAGGTACGATATTTAAAGGAATATTTGACTTTTTTTTTTTTTCACTTTATGCATCATTAAAATGACTGCTCCCGAAAAACGACCGTTTTTAAAACTTATTTTTGCATTGATACATGTCCCCTGGTGCAGAACCCGGGTTCCCAAACCCTTTTTAGGACAATAACATGCATAATAGTTGTTATAATTAGCACTTTAGAATTCGAACGTTCGCATCCATTGTATTTAATAGGGTTCTAATGTTCGTACGAACTTTCGGTCCGTTCGCGGGTTCTGGTGCGAACCGAACCCGGGGGTGTTCGGCTCATCACTACTCGCGGCTATTAATGAATTGTCGGCTCCCAGTCATTGATAAAAATAAAAAAAAAGCGTGGGGGTTCCCCAGAATTCAATTACCAGGCCCTTCAGGTCTGGAATGGATATTAAGGGGAACCCCGCCGCAAATTTAAAAAAAAATTGACGTGGGGTTCCCCCAAATATCCATTCCAGGCCCTTCAGATCTGGCATGGATTTTAAGGGGAACTCCACCCCAAATTTAAAAAAAAAATGGCGTGGAGTCCCCCTAAAAATCCATACCAGACCCCTTATCCGAGCACGCAACCTGGCCGGCCGCAGGGGAAAAGGGGGGGACGAGAGAGCGCCCCCCCCCCCTCCCTCCTAAACCGTACCAAGCCACATGCCCTCAACATGTGGGGGATGTCCCCATGTTTATGGGGACAAGGGCCTCATCCCCACAACCCTTGCCCGGTGGTTGTGGGGGTCTGCGGGCGGGGGCTTATCGGAATCTGGAAGACCCCTTTAACAAAGGGGACCCCCAGATCCTGCCCCCCCATGTGAATTGGTAAGGGGTACATTGTACCCCTACCATTTCACGAAGAAAGCGTAAAAAAATGTTTAAAAAAACACACAAACACCTTGAAAAAGTCCTTTATTTAAAAAAAAAAACATTCCAGCGGTGAAATCCAGTGTCCCGCGGCGATTCCGATGTCCAGCGCTGTCCTTCATTGGTTGTGCCTGAGCGGACCTGATGGGGAACTCCCTCTCAGTGTTTTAAATGTATAGACCCGCCCCTTCTAAAGTTCCCCATCAGGTCCGCTCAGCGGACCAGATGCGGAACATGAGAAGGGGCGGGTCTATACATGTATTACCAAAGTGAGAGCAGTTCCCCATCAGGTCCGCCCCCTCGGTATGTCGGACCCGCCTACGTCATTGGCTTGAGCGGGGAACTTCCTTCACTATGTAAATTTAAATTACACAGTGAAGGAAGTTCCCCGCTCAAGCCAATGACGTAGGCGGGTCCGACATACCGAGGGGGCGGACCTGATGGGGAACTGCTCTCACTTTGGTAATACATGTATAGACCCGCCCCTTCTCATGTTCCGCATCTGGTCCGCTGAGCGGACCTGATGGGGAACTTTAGAAGGGGCGGGTCTATACATTTAAAATACTGAGAGGGAGTTCCCCATCAGGTCCGCTCAGGCACAACCAATGAAGGACAGCGCTGGACATCGGGATCGCCGCGGGACACTGGATTTCACCGCTGGAATGTTTTGTTTTGTTTTTTTTTTTAAATAAAGGACTTTTTCAAGGTGTTTGTGTGTTTTTTTAAACATTTTTTTACGCTTTCTTCGTGAAATGGTAGGGGTACGATGTACCCCTTACCAATTCACATGGGGGGGGGCCGGGATCTGGGGGTCCCCTTTGTTAAAGGGGTCTTCCAGATTCCGATAAGCCCCCCGCCCGCAGACCCCCACAACCACCGGGCAAGGGTTGTGGGGATGAGGCCCTTGTCCCCATCAACATGGGGACATCCTCCCCATGTTGAGGGCATGTGGCTTGGTACGGCTCTCTCGTCCCCCCCTTTTCCCCTGCGGCCGGCCAGGTTGCGTGCTCGGATAAGGGGTCTGGTATGGATTTTTAGGGGGACTCCACGCCATTTTTTTTTAAATTTGGGGTGGAGTTCCCCTTAAAATCCATGCCAGATCTGAAGGGCCTGGAATGGATATTTGGGGGAACCCCACGTCAATTTTTTTTTTAAATTTGCGGCAGGGTTCCCCTTAATATCCATTCCAGACCTGAAGGGCCTGGTAATTGAATTCTGGGGAACCCCCACGCTTTTTTTTTTTTTTATCAATGACTTTTGTATGTATTGCCGGGAGCCGACAATTCATTAATAGCCGCGAGTCAGTTTTAAATGCATTTTTTTCTTTCAAAAATGACATTTTTTGCAGGGACAGTTCTAAGCACGGGAAACATGCGCCACTTTACATGCATATCATACACACCCCCCAGGTATGAAATTTAAAGGAATATTTCACTTTTATTTTTTCATTTTAAGCATTATTAAAATCACTGCTCCCGAAAAAACGGCCGTTTTTAAAACTTCTTTTTGCATTGATACATGTCCCCTGGGGCAGGACCCAGGTCCCCAAACACTTTTTAGGACAATAACTTGCATATTAGCCTTTATAATTAACACTTTAGATTTTGAACGTTCGAGTCCATTGTATTTAATAGGGTTCTAAAGTTTACACGAACATTTTGTCTGTTCGCAGGTTCTGGTGCGAACCGAACAGGGGGGTGTTCGGCTCATCCCTGTTCCTGTTATTCTCACTGCAGTATATTAAGTCAGTGTAGTGCATACTGGGCTCAGTCTGCACGTAAAGCTGACTGCAGACCATTCCTGTTCTCTTCCTAATAATACAGGCAGGCAGTTGATTCTGTTGATAGTATGTAGCTAACCTACACTATATTAGTTCAGTGTACTGTATACTTGGCTCAGTGTGCACGTAAAACTGACTGCAGACTATTGCTTTTCTATTACTGATAATACAGGCAGTTAATTGAGCTAACCTGCAGTATATTAATTTAGTGTACTGTATACTGGCCACAGTGTGCACGTAAATCTGACTGCAGCCTATTTATTTTCTATTACTGATAATACAGGCAGTTGATTGAGCTAACCTGCAGTATATTAAGTCAGTGTACTGTAAACTGGCCACAGTGTGCATGTAAAGCTGACTGCAGACTATTGATTTTCTATTAATGATAATACAGGCAGTTGAATGAGCGAACCTGCAGTATATTAAGCCAGTGTACTGTATACTGGCCACAGTGTGCATGTAAAGCTGACTGCAGACTACTGCTTTTCTATTACCGATAATACAGGCAGTTGATTGAGCTAACCTGCAGTATATTAAGTCAGTGTACTTTATACTGGCCACAGTGTGCACGTAAAGCTGACTGCAGACAATTCCTTGTGTACCTATTCCAATACATCAAATACAGTATGTCTGGAAGGCCAACAAGGAGAGGCAGACACTCACAGGCCAATAAAAGAGGACAAGCAGGCTATGTGTCTAGAGGCAACAGTGCTGGTCATGGACACGGTGCATCCTCATCAGCACATGGCCATGGGGCACGCTTGTCCTTTTTTCGGCAGCTGGCCGCGTTGAGCCGCAACATGCCGAAGAGTTGGTAGAGTGGATGACCAAGCTGTCCTCATCCTCCTCATCCTCTGTTACCCAGGCTCAGGGTACTTTGTCTGCCGAAGCAGCTGCCAAAGCGGCCTCTTCCCTCGGCTCAATGGCATCAGTCACCCCTTCCCTAGCCCCACCATGTCCTGAGGAGTCCCCCGAACGGTTGGACCACAGTGTTGGGTACATGCTGCAGGAAGATGCGCAACGTTTTGAAAGCTCCGATGGTGGTACCCAGCTTGAGGAAGGCAGTAACATGAGCCCAGAGAGAGGGAGTGTCCAAGAAGGACAGAAAACTGGCAGTCATGTTCCCCAGCTGCAGCATACTGCCAGGTTTGCTCTAGTGATGAGTAGGGAGGGGATTATGAGGTCACTGACTCTACATGGGTGCCTGATAGGAGAGAGGAGGAGGAGGAGGCAAATCTCCAACGAGGCAGGATGCCCTCCAGGGGCCAGCTTAAGGGCAGCCAACCGACTGCATCACACTGCAGAGCTCCGCATGTGCAGGGACCTGCTGTCTCTGCGCGTTATTCCAAAAGTTCTTTGGTGTGGGCCTTTTTTCAGACGTGTGCAGCAGATCGCACCATTGCTATTTGCAACATATGTCTGAAGCGTATCAAGCGTGGCCAAAACATCAGCCGCTTGGGCACCACATGCTTGACTAGACATATGTCGACCTGCCATGCAGTCCGTTGGCAAGCCTACATATAAGACCCACACCAAAGAACAAAGCAGACCTCTCCTTGCTCTTCATCAGCTGTGATCTCCAACCCCACTATACCTTCAGTCCTCTCAGAAACCTGCACTGAGAGGAATGGAGGTGTAGAATTAGGTGTGTCACTGCCAAATACCTGAGGGCAATCTGCTATCGGTACACCAACGTCCGATTGTACCAGGCAAATTTCCCTGCCCCAGCTGCTCCACCGCCAAAAGAAATTCGCTCCCAGCCATCCACATGCCCAGCGGTTGAATGCTAGCTTGGCTAAATTTCTAGCACTTCAACTGTTGTATTTTCAGTTGGTAGACTCTAGCCCCTTCCGTGAGTTTGTGGAATGTGCGGTTTCCCAAACACGGAAGGCGATTCCGGCTCTCTACCGACATGTGGAAGGCAATGTCTTGGCCTCGCTGGACAGGGCGGTCAGCAGTAAGGTGCATATTACCGCTGACTTATGGTCCAGCAGGCATGGACAGGGACGTTACTTATCTTTCACGGCGCACTGGGTGACTCTTCTGGCAGCTTGGAAGGATGCAGGACAGGGTGCAGTAGTGTTGGAGGTTGTTCCGTCACCACGCCTTCAAAATGCTACTAGTGGTTATTCTGACACACCTTTCTCCTCCACCCCCTCCTCTTCTTCTTCCTCCATGGCCTCTTCCTCTGCTGATTTGTCTTCGGAACCAGCGGTGCTTCGTAGGCGTTCAAGGGGCTACGCAAGTACGCAGGCAAAAAGATGCCATGCGGTGCTTGAGCTGGTGTGCTTGGGGGACAGGAGCCACACTGGGGCAGAGATTCTGTCAGCTCTGCAGGGGCAGGCTCAGAGGTGGTTGACGCCATGCCAGCTTAAGCCAGGAATGGTGGTTTGCGACAATGGCACCAACCTCCTCTCCGCCCTCCGACAGGGACAGCTGACCCATGTGCCCTGTTTGGCTCACGTCCTTAACTTGGTGGTGCAGCGGTTCTTGGGCAGGTACCCGGGCTTACAGGATGACCTGAGGCAGGCCAGGAAAGTCTGTGTGCATTTCCGCCAGTCATATAATGCCAGTGTTCGGCTGGCTGACCTCCAAAAGGAATACAACTTGCCCAAGAACCGCCTAATCTGTGACATGCCCACCAGGTGGAACTCAACATTGGCCATGTTGCAGCGACTGCACACGCAGCAGAAGGCCATCAATGAGTACCTGTGCGACTATGGCACCAGGACAGGGTCAGGGGAGCTTGTTTTTTTTTTTGCCACACCACTGGGTAATGATCAGGGATGCATGCACTGTCCTGTCACCATTTGAGGAGGCCACGAGGATGGTGAGCAGTGACAGTGCATGCATCAGTGACACTGTCCCTCTTGTCCACCTGTTGGAGCACACGCTGCGTGGAATAATGGACAGGGCACTTGAGGCAGAACAGAGGGAGGAAGAGGAGGACTTCCTTACCTCTCAAGGCCCCCTTTATCCAGACAGTGTTCCTGCGGGCCTGCCAATCACACAGGAAGAGGACGAGGAGGATTGTGTCAGCATGGAGGTGGAGCCTAGCACTCAGCATCAGCAGCAGTCTTCAAGGGATCGTTTACAGTCCCCAGAAACCCATGGACTTGTACGGGGCTGGGAGGAGGTGGCTGCGGATCATGTCGTCCTTAGTGACCCAGAGGACTCCGGACAGAATGCCTCAGCAAACCTACGCTGCATGGCCTCCCTGATCCTGCAAAGCCTGCGAAAGGATCCTCGTATTCGTGGTATCAAGGAGAGGGATCATTACTGGCTGGCAACCCTCCTTGATCCACGTTACAAGGATAAGGTTGCGGACCTTATCCAGCCGTTGCAGAGGGAGCAGAGGATGAAACATTTTTGGGAGGCCTTGCAGAAAGGTTTGTGCAACGCGTTTCCAGAGCCTGGGAGGTTACAAATTCCTGGTCCTGGACAACGTGTTGCTGAGGCTTTGGTCAGTCACAGAAGGAGCGGTGGAAAAGGTGGCCGTCTGACTGTTGCGTTCAGACAATTTTTTAGTCCACAGCCCCAAGGTATGATCGGTTCCAGCAACCATCGCCAGCGTTTGATTTACATGGTGCAGGAATACCTAGAGTCAAGATCAGACTTGGACACCTTTCCCACCGAAAATCCTCTGGGTTACTGGGTCTTGAGGATGGATCACTGGCCAGAGCTTGCACAGTATGCAATTGAGCTACTGGCCTGTCCTGCATCCAGCGTTCTTTTGGAACGCACATTCAGTGCTGCTGGAGGCTTTGTAACCGATCACAGGGTGTGCCTGTCCACTGACTCCGTCGATTGGCTGACCTTCATAAAAATAAATCAGTCTTGGATCACCAGCTAGCAAGCACCTGATGCTGATGTAACTGAATCATTTTTTTTCAATGTGATATCCCTTCAAGACTGCCTATGCTGATGCTGAGTGACTATCCTGTTATGCTGAGTGACTATCCTCTTCCTCCTAAATGCTCATGTTGATAGCTTGTAAGAACATTTTTGGTTCTGGGCACCGCCACCAGGTCCCAATTTTTCTGCCCCTGTTTAACAGGGGCGTGTAATTACAATTTTTGCTGCAATACTTTGCAGCAGGGCTCATTCCTGCGCTCCAACTAGAGTATCTGTGAGGGGTTGCAGTGTTGTGGCACCAGCACCCAGTGCCTAAGGCCCAATTTTTCTGCCCCTGTTTAACAGGGGCGTGTAATTACAATTTTTGCTGTAATACTTTGCAGCAGGGCTCATTCCTGTGCTCCAACTAGAGTATCTGTGAGGGGTTGCAGTGTTGTGGCACCAGCACCAGTGCCTAAGGCCCAATTTTTCTTGACAGTGGCCAGGACTAGCTGCAGGCAACACTTCCAGGCAGCACCTGCACCACATGGTTGTTGACTACAACAGGTCATGGGTTAATGTGGAATCTCTCAGCAGTGAGGACCCCATGGACTGTTGTGTGTTTAGGCTGAACCACTGGCCAGAACTTACACAGTATGCATTGGAGCTTCTGACTTTCCATGCAGCCAGTGTGCTGGCTCAGAGAGCCTTCAGTGTAGCAGGAGGTTTTGATAGGGAGAGGTGAATCCACCTGTCTCCTTATCCCTTTCCTGACGAGCGTACGCACATATGCGGCCTCGGCTTTCGGGGGTTATACCGGGATCATGCCTGCAGCTGCCGTAAACAGCTTTTTGCCAGCCTCCTGAATGTAAACACGGAAGCGACGTCACAACGTCACTTCCGGTTTACTCGGCTGTCAATGGCGCCGGATTTTAAAAAGTATACAGTATTCAGAATCGCCGTTTTCAGCGATCTGAATACTTTGAAGTGCAAAGGAGGGATTTGGGTTTCCTCCATAAAGTGTACCTGTCACCACCTATTACTGTCACAAGGGATGTTTACATTCCTTGTGACAGCAATAAAAGTGATCAAATTTTTATTTTTTTTAAAAACATAATTTTATATTATAAAAATAAATAAAATAAATAAGAATTTTTTATTTTTTTTAAAGCGCCCCCGTCTCCGTGAGCTCGCACAGCAAAGAAAACGCACACGGAAGTCGCGTCCGCATATGTAAACGGTGTTCAAATCACACATGAGAGGTATCGCTGCAATCGTCAGAGCGAGAGAAATAATTCTAGCCCTAGACCTCTTCTATAACTCTAACCTGATAAGCGTAAAAAAAAATTAAAGCGTCGCCAATGGAGATTTTTAGGTACCGTAGTTTGTCGCCATTCCACGAGTGCTTGCAATTATAAAGCATGACATGTTTGGTATCTATTTACTCGGCTTAACATCATATTTCACATTATACAAAAAAATTGGGCTAACTTTACTTTTTCATTTTTTTTTAATTCATGAAAGTAAATTTTTCCCAAAAAGTTGCGTTTAAAACACCGCTGCACGAATACCGTGTGACATAAAATATTAGAACAACATTTTATGATCTAGATTCTCTGCTAAAAATATATATATATATATATATATATAATGTTTGGGGGTTCTAAGTAATTTTCTAGCAAAAAATACGGATTTTAACTTGTAAACACCAAATGTCAGAAATAGGCTTAGTCATGAAAGGGTTATAGTGTGGATCTGCTCGCCTTCAAATAAAAAGAACCAGTATTGGTTTACCAATGACTACAAAACGTATGCTGCTGATGTCTTTTAAATGTCATCCAGCCCTTTAAAAAGCTGATACCTTCATTACCAGTTCCTGACACCTCTCCTGTCCTATTTATAAACAGTAAAGTACTAATGCGCTACCAACGTGTCCAACAGTAATTAATAATACATAAAGTGCTACAGTGCTAGAGTAAAAGGTGCAAACAGCAGCCAAACTTCTGTAGTATTGCCAATACCCATAAATTGTGTAAGATAATGAAGTAGCGCTAATTGCTCTATATGTGTGTGTTGTATATGTAGTACAGTAAGCCTAATAAATAAAGTAAACCTACTAAATAAATAATGTGACACAAATAGTGCACAATAACTATTAAAGTGCTAATGAGCTAAAATCTAGTAAAATAAACTCATAAATATAACAAAAAAATATATATATAGTTACGAATCGCAGTGTAACAAGTGCAATATGACAGTGCTAAAGTCCGTATGTAAGGTTCATCCAAAGTAAACTGGTAATGAAATATTCAATTATAAAAATAACAATAACAATCTTGAATCTATAAACGATATAGATAGTAAACAATGATATAGTCCATTTGTAAAGTGCATCCAACAATAAACTGGAGTTCTGACCAATACAGTTCTTAATCCAAAAAAGTTCACCTCCAAAGCAAGCAAACGGAGATGAGGGGGAAAGGGAGAGGTAAGGGAGTCCAAATTACAAATGGAAGGTAGGAAGTGCAAAATATCCTTCTATGGATCCTTCCCCAGTAATGCTAGCCTCTCACCTTAAGGAAAGACCCCGATGGGTCTAATGATGCATCAAGGAATACCAGTCATCGAGCACGGTTGTTGTATCCTCCTCCAGATATCAGAGCTAGGGATCTCTGCGGCTGTTAATCCAGTTTCTCCAATCTTTTCTCCATTGGGGATGTTGTCTCCAAACACATGCAATCAAGGGCAAGCAAAAAAACACTCCATAGTGTATTAAAGCTTAAAAAACACTCCAAAGTGTATTAAAGCTTAAAAATCTTGCGTTTATTATTAAAACGACAAAAAACACACAATAAAAAGGTCTAAAAACGCCAAAAGAGTTCAAGGACTTCTTGGTCACGGCCGTAACCGGAAGTAATGTCACAAAGCTCCTCCTCCCTCTCATCTCTGTTTGCTTGCTTTGGAGGTGAACCTTTTTTGTATTAAGAACCTTATTTGTCAGAACTCCAGTTCATTATTGTGTTTTTTGTTGTTTTAATAATAAACGCAAGACTTTTAAGCTTTAATACACTATGGATTGTCTTTTTGCTTGCCTTTGACTTCATGTTTCTGGAGACAACATCCTCAACGGAGAAAAGATTGGAGAAACTGGATAAACAGCCGCCGAGATCCCTAGCTCTGATATCTGGAGGAGGATACAACAACCGTGCTCGGTGACTGGCATTCCTTGATGCATCATTAGACCCATTGGGGTCTTTCCTTAAGGTGAGAGGCTAGCATTACTGGGGGAGGATCCATAGAAGGATATTTTGCACTTCCTACCTTCCATTTGTAATTTGGACTCCCTTACCTCTCCCTTTCCCCCTCATCTCCGTTTGCTTGCTTTGGAGGTGAACCTTTTTTGGATTAAGAACTGTATTGGTCAGAACTCCAGTTCATTGTTGGATGCACTTTGCAAATGGACTATATCATTGTTTACTATCTATATTGTTTATAGATTCAAGATTGTTATTGTTATTTTTATAATATCTTTTTCTTGAATATTTCATTACCAGTTTACTTTGGATGCACCTTACATACGAACTTTAGCACTGTCATATTGCACTTGTTACACTGCGATTTGTAACTATATATTTTTTATTGTTATCTTTATGAGTATATTTTTGCTCATTAGCACTTTAATAGTTATTGTGCACTGTTTGTGTCACATTATTTATTTAGTAGGTTTACTTTATTTATTAGGCTTACTGTACTACATATACAACGCACATATAGAGCAATTAGCGGTACTTTATTATCTTACACAATCTCCTGACCTATTACATTGCTCTGGCACTGTAAAGGTGCCACACAATGTTTCCACACCTGCAACCTCAGGTGAAACAATTTCTAATGTTTCCTGCATTGTAAATTCTGCTTTGTGTCTCAAAATGTGTGGCCTATTCCTGTGCCCAGGAACTGTAAAGTTGCACTACAGTTTTTCCACAACTGTGCCTCAGCTGCCAAGTTTCTAAACTTAGCTGGAGGGTAAATACTGCTTTGTGTTTCCAAGTTTGCAATCTTTTCTAGTGCTCCAGCACTGTAAAGGTGCCACATACATTTCGACTTCTGGACCCTAGCTGGCATATTTCTAGCTGGAGAACTGGAGAGGTGCCACACATGGTTTTTGCAGCCGGACTTCAGCTGACAAATTATTAATGTTTACTGCAGGGTCAAGTTTGTGGCCTTATCTGGTGCTCCAGCATTCAAAAAAAATTCTTCTAGATAATACACTGTAATGTTTATTTAAACCTGCCTCATTTGTCCCTCTTTCACTGCCGCGTAACCAACATTCTATCCAGACATATATTTGTGGCTATTGTCTTTCAGATAATACACTCTTATGTTTATTTCGAGATAAAACCTGCCTCATCTTTCCCTCTTACATTGCGACCTTGCCAAGCTACTTAAATACCACCCAGTCATTGTGCAATAAATTTGGTAATTTTCTTTAAAATAATATACAGTATTTTATTCTTAAATTCAAGATAAAACTTTCCTAATCTCTCCATTTTATATTGTGGCCTAACCAAGCTGTTTACATACTGTCCAGCAAACCAAACCATATTTTAGCTATTGTCTCTTAAATAATACACTCTACCTTCTATTTGAAGATAAATCCTGCCTCTTCTCTCCTTCTTACTTCGCACCCAAACCAAACTTGCTACATATTGTCCAGCGACTGTATATTATGTGTGGCCATTTGTTCTCAAATAATACACTCTAGTGTTAATTTCAAGGCAAAGCCTGCCCTGTCTCTCCCATTAATGTTGCAGCCTAAATAACTGTTTACATACTGTCTTGCCTTTGTACAATAGCTGTGGCTATTGTCTCTCAGATAATATATTCAAATTTTTAATTACAAGATAAAACCTGCACTTTGGTGCCAAAATGCAATGTTGTTGAACCTGTCAATAAAATAATTATGTTCCACATCACCACATACAGTTTAAATGCATCTCCCAAGCATGTAATTTAAAGCAGAGGTCCACCTGCAATTTTTTTTTTTTAAAGTCAGCAGCTACTAACAGTGTAGCTGCTGACTTTTAATAAGGACACTTACCTGTCCTACTCGCCCGCGATGTCGGTCCCCCGACGGCGATTGGATCGCTGCTGGCAGGTCCGGGCTCCTCCATCCTGACTAAGGGAAACAGGCAGTGAAGCCTTATGGCTTCACTGCCCGTTTCCTACTGCGCATGCGCCACTCGCACGACGCTTTGTGAATGGGCGGCTTGCCTCTTGGGATACACACAGTTCCCAGAAGGCAGAGCGCCCCATTCACAAGAAGAGGAAGTGGAAGGACATCCACCGCGGATGAGAAGAGGCACATTAGAGGCAGATTAGGGGAATTCCGCATAGCAACATGCATTTCGGGTGAGTATAACATTTTTTTTTCTATAAATTTTTTTCTTTTTTTATAGGATTTTTAATGTAAAAATGTTTTCTGGGTGAACCTCCGCTTTAAACACTTGATTTCTGGAAGGTTTTACCCTCTACATGACTAGGGCATTTTTGCTATTCAGCACTGTGCTACTTTAACTGGCAATTGCTCGGTCATGCAACACTGTACACAAATGACATTTCTATAATTTTTTTCACATAAATATAGCGCATGGTATCTGGGCCTCTCACAGCAGCTGGATATTGAGCACCACAATCTGCTGTGTTCGCTGGACACAGCAGTTGCAGAGTGGGCCACTTCATGCCTCAGGGGAGGCGCACAGTGCGCATGAGCACCACAATGAACAGGTAAGTTGCGGTGCCTGGGGCAGCCGACCACCAGCAGTAAATGTATGTACATTTAAGTAAGTGGTTAAAGGATTATTTTTTTGTATAATGCCCTTAAAGTTACATTAAAGCAGAACCCTCCCCCTTCTATATGGCATTTATTATGTTTGTTTGTTTGTTTATGTTTTCTTTAGGGCAGTTCCCAGCATCCAATCTCTTTTCTAACAGTAGCTTACCTATTAGCCTTGAAAATGGCCAGCATTTTGCATTAAAATTCAGCAGCCTTAGACTTCAATGGTATAAGTCACTACATTTGTGTTGCATGGATTTGTATTAGGATTCAATGAACCCCCTGCAAATTGAATCTGGACAGATTTGCTTATCCCTAGCAGCCACCACATCTAATCTCATGTGAAACAATACCTGTGCAATATCTATGTGATATTTCTGCTTTTAAGTAGAATAATATGATTTGAAATGTATCATGCAAAATAACTAACACAGTTAGAAAAACTTTTACATCTTTGAGAATATACTTACTTACATATATATTGTCAATACACTGTGTTGGAGAGCAGGGTGCTAGAGTAGTGTACCAAATGTGTTGAGACAACAGTTGCAATGAGAGATAAGCTGAGATACTGTATGTGTCATTTTATTTAACATGACCGAGCCTGCAAAAATAAGAGATTTAAAAATGAAATTGTTAACAGAGTATACAAACTGAGAAAAAAAATGTTGTTCTGACCTTAACGTACAACTCCAGTCAAATTGTTTCTGTTTGGATACCGGGAAGAATGGTTAGAGCCTCTGTTTTTATCTTTCCATCTGTGCTCGTTTTGGGGGGATTTCTGCTCACTTCCTGTCAAGACAGGAAGTGATGGGAAATCACGCCATTGGGGACTTAGACAAAACACATTGGGTCTGATTTACTAAAGTTGTAGAGTTCACTTTGTATAGTGAATTTCCACTTGTGACTTAGATTGGTGAATGATGTAAAGGTAAGTGAAAATTCACTTTTACAAATGATTCTCAGTCATGTGAAATGAAAATTAAATACACAGGATTTTAGTCCGTAGGGTTCAATATTGAGTGGCCTACCCTTAGCAGTCATAACAGTTTCAACTCTTCTGGGAAGACTGTCAACAAGGTTTAGGAGTATGTCTTTGGGAATGTTTGACCATTCTTCCAGAAGCGCATTTGTGAGATCAGGCACTGATCATGCAAAAGGTGTTCTATCAGGTTGAGGTCAGGACTCTGTGCAGGCAAGTCAAATTCCTCCACCCCAAACTCGCTCATCCATGTCTTTATGGACTTTGCTTTGCTTTGCACTGGTCCAAATCATTTGGTGGAGGGGGCATTTTTGTGTGGGTTTATTTTTCAGGGGTTGAGCTTCGCCCCTTAGTTCCAGTAAAGGGAACTCTTAAGGGTCCTTTCACACAGGCTTGTCTGCTTGGCAGACTCTGTTTGCTCAGCGGGGATCGACTCTCTGATCCCCGCTGAGCAGGTGGATGACAGGCCCATCTCCGCTCACTGTGCCAAGAAGGACCTGTCAGAGCCCCACTCTCCTCTATGGGGAGGTCGGATCCGATCCTCCAGACAGATGAAAAATAGGGTCACCATCCATCTGGATTTCATGGACAGGATCGGATGTACAGAATAGGGTCTCGATCGTGAAGTACGTTTTAAAAAACCTGATGAAGTCACGTGATCGTGACGCCACGCGTAGGGACGGAGAGGCAATCAGACAGACGGAAGCAAACGAGCTCGCTGCTCGTATAGGAGATAAGTTCATCTTTATGTTATTTTATGTGAGTTCATGTGAGTTTTTTATGCAAGCAATCCACTGCTAGACAAATAAACATACCATTTGGTTTTTTAAAACGTACTTCACGATCGAGACCCTATTCTTTTTCCTTTAATCCCGCTATCACTGGGAGGTGAAAGCAATCCCCTGGATACAATATAGGTCCACCTTATATCTGAGGAACCACAGCGGTTGGCATAAGGTCTCTCTACTGATGATAGGACCATAACAGAGGAACTATTGACCCTAATTAACACATGCGGTTACCTCATTACCGCAAGGTAAGAGGCCATCTATTACCCTAGTGTGTGACACCGGAAGTCAAAATCCACACATCTTTTCACCATAGAATCACTTGTAGACGCAAAGTTCCAGGACCGTCACTTTGAAGAAATCATTTATTAATTTTTCCACTGGCACCACTTGCCACTTCTTCACATATGAACTTTTGGAGTTCAACATCTTTATTTCTGTTCCATTGCTTATTGGACGTTTTATATATTTTTTGCAATTCACTTTAGCACTTTATTGCACTTTGCAATTAGCCGTCTCACTTGTGCACAGTTCATTGTATTGCTATTTGCAGATTTCTTAGTTTATGCACTTTTTAGCATATTTGCACAGCAGTGTTCACTGTAGGGTTGTCCCGATACCGATACTAGTATCGGTATCGGGACCGATACCAAGCATTTGCGCGAGTACTTGTACTCGCGCAAATGCTCCCGATGCTTCACCCGATACTTTTTTTTTTTTGTGGCCGGAGAGGGCGGGAGGAGTCAGTGGCTAGGGAGGGCAGGAGAGAGGGCGGGGGAGTGCGGGCGGAGTCTGGCCGGAGAGGGCAGGAGTAGTCAGTGGCTGGGGAGGGCGGGAGAGGAAAGTGCGGGCGGAGTCTGGCTGAAGAGGACGGGCACAGTCGGTGGACGGAGTCCGCGGGCGGAGAGCGAGTCCCTCACCTGCAGTTGAACCTGGTAAGCTGGCAGGGGTTCAGGGTGCAGCCGCATCAGGATCGGTGACCGGTGCTGTCACATTCGGTCGCCGTCAGCGGCTGAACGTCCCCACGCCCATCTTGGTACACTCTGCACTCGGCTGCAGTAAGCAGCAGCAGACATCTTGTTACACCCAGCCCGAGCTATATGGGCTGGGTGTAACAAGATGTCTGCTGTTGCTTACTGCAGCCGAGTGCAGGGTGTACCAAGATGGGCGTTGCAGCAGTTTTTTTTTCTTAAATCCTGTGTCATTTCCCCTCACCCCCCGCAGCATTTCAGTGCCAGCCACCTATCAGGTAGCACTTGTGGGTACTATCAGTGGAATCAGTGCCATCTACCAGTGCCACCTATCAGGTGGCACTGGTAGATGCCACTGATTGCACTGATAGGTGGCACTTATGGGCACTGATTGCACTGATAGGTGGCACTTGTGGGCACTGATAGATGGCACCGATTGCACTGATAGTGCAATCAGTGCCATCTATCAGTGCAATCAGTGCCATCTATCAGTGCCCACAAGTGCCACCTATCAGTGCCACCTATCACTGCCCACAAGTGCCACCTATCAGTGCCCATAAGTGCCATCTATCAGTGCCATAAGTGCCACCTATCAGTGCCCATAAGTGCCACCTTTCTGTGCAATCAGTGCCACCTATCAGTGCCCACAAGTGCCACCTATCAGTGCCCACAAGTGCCACCTATCACTGCCCACAAGTGCCACCTTTCTGTGCAATCAGTGCCACCTATCAGTGCCCACAAGTGCCACCTATCAGTGCCCACAAGTGCCACCTTTCTGTGCAATCAGTGCCACCTATCAGTGCCCACAAGTGCCACCTATCAGTGCCCACAAGTGCCACCTATCACTGCCCACAAGTGCCACCTTTCTGTGCAATCAGTGCCACCTATCAGTGCCCACAAGTGCCACCTATCACTGCCCACAAGTGCCACCTATCACTGCCCACAAGTGCCACCTTTCTGTGCAATCAGTGCCACCTATCACTGCCCACAAGTGCCACCTATCAGTGCCCATAAGTGCCACCTATCAGTGCCCATAAGTGCCACCTATCAGTGCCCACAAGTGCCACCTATCACTGCCCACAAGTGCCACCTTTCTGTGCAATCAGTGCCACCTATCACTGCCCACAAGTGCCACCTATCAGTGCCCATAAGTGCCACCTATCAGTGCCCACAAGTGCCACCTTTCTGTGCAATCAGTGCCACCTATCAGTGCCCACAAGTGCCACCTATCACTGCCCACAAGTGCCATCTATCAGTGCCCATAAATGCCACCTATCAGTGCCCCCAAGTGCCACCTATCACTGCCCATGAGTGCCATTGATCCGTGCCCATAAGTGCCACCTATCAGTCCCCATCTTTCAAACTGTCACATGACATTGAAAAAAAGTATCGGTAATCGATATCGGCGAGTACTTGAAAAAAAGTATCGGTACTTGTACTCGGTCTTAAAAAAGTGGTATCGGGACAACCCTAGTTCACTGTCATATTTATTGAAGTTTTTATGTATTCTTCATGCACTTTGCACTTTTAATTTATTTATTTGATTGTTTTATGGTTCTAGTACATATTCATTACCTTAATCCATCATTATCATTTTAGATTGTGTATTGATTTTATTCATATTTTTTATTATATTTTATTCTATTTATTGGTTCAAGTTAGCCACTGTGCACCTTATATATCTTCACCAATACAAGTTCATACCAGAAACAGCGCAACACCACCCCCCCTCTTCACATCATTCTACTGTTTACCGAAAATGGAATGAGGCCTACAAAGAAAAGAACACAGTACCTACAGTGAAATATGGTGGAGGTTCAATTATGTTTTGGGGTTGTTTTGCTGCCTCTGGCACTGGGTGCCCTGAATGTGTGCAAGGCATCATGAAATCTGAGGATTACCAAAGGATTTTGGGTCGCACTGTAGAGCCCAGTGTCAGAAAGCTGGGTTTGCGTCCGAGATCTTGGGTCTTCCAGCAGGACAATGACCCCAAACATACGTCAAAAAGTACCCAGAAATGGATGGCAACAAAGCGCTGGAGAGTTCTAAAGCAGCCAGCAATGAGTCCAGATCTAAATCCCATTAAACACCTGTGAAGAGATCTTAAAATTCCTGTTGGGAAAAGGCGCCCTTCCAATAAGAGAGGCCTGGAGCAGTTTCAAAGGAAGAATGGTCCAAAATTCCGGGTGAGAGGTGTAAGAAGTTTATTGATGGTTATAGGAAGCGACTGATTTCAGTTATTTTTTCCAAAGGGTGTGCAACCAAATATTAAGTTAAGGGTGCCAAGAATTTTGACCAGCCCATTTTTGAAGTTTTGTGTGACATTATGTCCAATTTGCTTTTTTCCTCCCTTTTTTTGTTTTGTTCCAATACACACAAAGGGAATAAACATGTGTATAGCAAAAAATGTGTTACTGCAATACTTTTCTGTGAGAAAAACTTGATTTTCTGGAAAAATTTCTGGGGTGCCAACAATGACTGTATATATATATATATATATATATATATATATATATATATATATATACATATGTATTAGGGCTGTTACTGATTAAAATTTTCCTGTTCGATTAATCAATATTTTTTTTTAATTGATTAATCGACTAATTTCGATTAATTATAACGCACATAGATCCAACTACTTTTAGCTGATCTCCTTGCAGGCCGATTCCCAGTGCAGCTACCAACCACTGGAAAAATGGATAGCAGGATACAAAAAACACACAAAGGCAGCACCAGATGGGAATAGCATTAAAACATTTATAGTCTTCAAGTAGGTAACAAAATAAATATTGCGCTGGAGATAAAATCGATGTAGCTACATAAACTGTAAAAATGGTGCGAGTAATTCCAAACAGTAGCAAAAGCAGTCATGAAAACATGTAGCTAAGTATGATACTGGTATAAAAATGTGTACAACGATACCACTGCTGAATCCAGATGAGGAGGGGCTAACATCAGTCCGTCGGCATGTAGATGTCCCGTGAAGGGAACTATCACAACTCCCAGTGGATGGCTGTAGAATCCCAGGTTGATAGAGGGAAGTGATAGAGGGAAGTGTAACAGCCCTTGCGTGTGGCAGATAGTAAGGTCCCGCCGGCATTCAGATATGAAGGCACAGCAAAGGAGCCCTTCAGATGGACACGGCAAGCCCCGCCGGTTTCCGTGACATCACCGGATCTCCCTGAAGACTTTTGATCGATCAAAACAATTAATCGATTAATCTAGGAATTAATAGTTAATTTCCACAGCCCTAATATATATATATACATATTTCTTGCCTATAATGAAGAAAGAAAATATGTTGAAACTACTATACAGTATATACTCTTTGATGATTCTATGATTCTAAAGGCAATTATAAATCATTATTGAATTTCTCAAAATACAGATTTTTATGGAATGCCTAGAAGTATTTGTAAAGCCCATGCATAGAATTGAAAAATAACACGTTCTCCAGTCTTTGCTTTTTGCTGTGATGTGCCGAAACATACCGCAAAGTTTTCTTCTCCTTTAACACTGCACCTGCAAGAAAAGTATAATACCTTATTGTGTAAATGTGAGCTGGGTTTAGTTACTCTAACCTAGTAAACCCTTTAGCCTATTTTTTATTATTAAAAACTTGTAAAGCCAATTGCTATCAAATAAAATGCAACATATTTTAAACGAGTCAGCCAATATCCTACTTTTTCTACCACAGTTTGCAGGACAATAACAACAGTGTGTGCAGTCTTTTGATTAAGAACCAAGTTAAGTAATAGTGTCATGACAAAATTCTATTCTGTCTTCCAAAAACAAGACGCCAATGTTTAGAGCCTGCGGAGAAACATATTAGCTGAGGCCACTACCGCGGTGCGCGTCTATTACGGCAGCTTATTAACCTTTTTTTATTTCCACAAGTTTAAACTAATCACCTTTCTACTTCCTTTTACTTAACTTTATATGCCTTGAATGTTTTGTTTGCTTAAATTTCCTTCAGTTATTAATACTTTACACCCATTCGCACCTTCTTACTGTGCCAAGTGCTCAGAGGTGCTTGAATTCATTTTGGGATAGCTTTAAAAGAGGTCATACAAAGTTTAGAGATACTTTGGAAGTAAGTTAAAAAGGCCTGCGAAAATAATTTCTGAACTAGTGAATATTTGTGAGTTATCATAGAGACTTCATTTACTGAAACACTTTGGGCTCATATGCATAAGTGTTAAAAGGGTGCACTTATTCCAGCTGCTATCTTCTGAGTGTTGCCTAGTTGTCATGGATATGCAGTAGTGTTTGTCTGTCAGCTTACCTTCCTTCCCATGTGTTCATCTTAGAGGCCAGAACCCTTTCACCTGGCTTCCTTTATAATCTCCTCCCAGCCTGACTCCACCCCATGCCCTATCACAGAACACTATATTAACCTGTGCACTGCAAGCCTGCTTTGCTGATCAACGTGTTTGTTAGGCATTGTGTGTTTGGGTTCCTGCCTGCCGTGTGCTACGTCTGTCTCTCTGTTACATATTTGGCTTGTCCCCGACTATCCCTGTCTGCTCGTGACCCTTGACCTTCGGCTCGTTCTTTCGTTATCCTTGTCTGCTTAAGGCCCCTGTCCTTCAGCTATTCAGTTTGACTCCGGCGACATGTCACCTTCTAACCAACCTGACTTCAGGGTTCCACTGACATCTGCCCAGTCTGATGGTCCTGTGCAAGATGACCAGTCCCCCTTTAAGGGTCTAGGGGACCCTCCTCAGATTCCTGTTGATCCTCTCATGCCCTTGCTTATTCCTAGAGAGCCTTTGGTCCTCAATAGATCTTCTTGTCATCTCCCTACCTCGTTTTCGGTCTCTGAGGATAATCTTAAGTACGAGGTTAGACAAGTTCTGGATTCTCGGCTCTGCAGAGGCATTCTTCAGTACCTTGTGCATTGGAGAGGTTTTGGTCCTGAGGAGGCGTCTTGGATCGCTGCATCTGATGTCGCTGCACCTCATCTGTTGAGAAGGTTTCATCAGAGATTTCCCTTTAAGCCTGGGCCCAGGCGGGGGAGGGCCCATAAGAGGGAGGGTACTGTCATGGATATGCAGTAGTGTTTGTCTGTCAGCTTACCTTCCTTCCCATGTGTTCATCTTAGAGGCCAGAACCCTTTCACCTGGCTTCCTTTATAATCTCCTCCCAGCCTGACTCCACCCCAGGCCCTATCACAGAACACTATATTAACCTGTGCACTGCAAGCCTGCTTTGCTGATCAACGTGTTTGTTAGGCATTGTGTGTTTGGGTTCCTGCCTGCCGTGTGCTACGTCTGTCTCTCTGTTACATATTTGGCTTGTCCCCGACTATCCCTGTCTGCTCGTGACCCTTGACCTTCGGCTCGTTCTTTCGTTATCCTTGTCTGCTTGTGGCCCCTGACCTTCAGCTTGTTATTCGGTTCTCTCATATCTTGTGCTGCTGCTTCCCCTCTTTTCCCCTTATCCTACGGGGCGTGAGCTAGGAAACTCCAGGGGCCGCGACCTGGTCCCAGCCTGCAGCATAACATCCTCGCCACTAGAGGCCCTGGAGAAGACCTGCTGGGTCTTAGACTCCGCGCCCTGGGGAATCTTGGCTCTAGCTTCCGTTAGGATCCCGGTTGTGCTCCTCTGGTCCCGCTTTCCACAACCACCCAGTTTCCTATCCGCAGCAGTCAGCCATAGGGTTCACTACCTTGCGGTGCACTCCTGTCCCCCTACGGTGTGCATCTGTAACCTGGCCACAGGTGACCCTGACACTAGTGTTCAGTATAAAAGATTTACATCCTTTCAAAATGCACATGCATGATGTAAGCTGTTTAAGGCTTGATTCACTCCTATGCAGGTTTGCCCTACAGCCCATTTAACATGGTTTCCTATGGAACACGTTCTGTAGAGCAAATCTGCAAAAAGCACTAAAAATGCATAGGTGTGAATCCAGTCTAAAGCCGTGTACACACTATAGGTTTAACCAATGAAAACAGTCCGATGGACTTTTTTCAACGGACAAACCGATCGTGTATGGGCCCCATCGGTCTTTTTTCCATCGGTATTTAAAAATAGAACATGTTTTAAATTTATCCAATGGTTAAAAAACCGATAGCAAATTACTATTGTCTGTGGGGAACTTCATCAGATAAAAAATCCATGCATGCTCAGAATCAAGTCGACGCATGCTCAGAAGCATTGAACTTAATTTTTCTCGGCTCATCGGAGTGTTTTACGTCACCGCGTTTGGAACGGTCGGTTTTTTGACTGATGGTGTGTAGGCAAGACTGATGAAAGTCAGCTTCATCGGTTTTCTGATGGAAAAATCCATCGGTTAAAAAACCATAGGAAATCCGATTGTGTGTACAGGGCTTCAGGCCTGATTGACACCTATACAGTTTGCATATTGCAGGTGCATTTTGCGTTTTTCAGTACACGCTTTTGATCCATTAAAGTCTATGGAACCAAAAACCTGAGAAAAAAGTCCCTGACCCTTTACATAAAATGCACAGATGTGAACTACACCCATAGGAACCATGTTAGATGGACTGTAATGTGTTTCTGCAAAACTGAAAATGCAAAAAAAAAAAAGCATAGGTGTGAATTGCATATCCCAGTGAACTGTCCTCTATGGGTGAGCATCAAATGTGTAAATACACATGGGCACTGTTTTACCTGCAAAAAATATTTGTATTTCTGTCTATCCAGTTTTAGAAATTAACATAGCTTTGCCACAAAGCATAACCAGGTGGATGATCCCACTTTCTGCATTATAGTTATAGGCTGTGGAAAGAATGGAGAGGTGTCCTTTCTCCACCCAAAAGCCTGCTGAATGGACTATGAAGGAGCAGCAAGAGATTGAGACCATCTCTTTGTTCATTCTGCTCTCTCTTCCTTCCAGACATTTCTTTGACAGCTACTGTATAATTGATTGCAAGAGGCTCACACCAAGTCAAATTCTAGTACTTACATTAGTTGTAGTTGAAAAGAAAAAATACATTTAATATTTAATAAAGTGTTTGTTAACCCAGTATTTCATGTTCCTGATATGTGCCTGCTATACCATGTACTTGTATGAAAAAGTATCTTGTTCTCTTTGTATTGCTTCCTTTGTGCGAAATCCCTGGTTTTCCTGCCAGTCCCTCTGCTCTCTATTTTCCTATTAAAATCTGATCACACTAAGCAGAAGAACACGCTATGGCCAGTTCTCCAGAACTCAGCCTGCTCTCCTCCAATTATCAGAATTGTCCTGACACCACCCCACCCCTGTACAGCCAGCTCAGTGTGCTGCTGTTTCCCCGCCCCCAGCTCTTATGCTGAGAACAGATGGAATGTAATCACTTATAAAAAAAAGAAAAAAAGGTATTTATAATGTTTTGTGTATCTATACACAAATGTTTTGCCTTTACTCTCTATTTTAAAATGAATGGGTTGTTTTACAAGGTGAAGGTTTACAATCACGTTAATGAATCCCTATTTTAAGTCTGAGCTGTACATTTACTTTTAAACAAATGAGAAGAAAAAAATATATATAGTAGCGCTAAACTCAAACTAAATTAAACAGCAAAAAGTTATTGTGTCGTGTTTGATTCACCACACATATACAGTGCATAAATCCAATGATAGTAACACATAAACTGATAAGTGGTTGTGAACAAACCTAAACTTAATAATCAAATTAAGTAAAATATGATATACATACAAAAAAAATGAACAAACATCTGTGAATGACTTCCAAATGTGACACGCCAAGGCGTCAGTCCATATGTGCAAAAACAGTGTTGAAGTCCAAATAATTACTGTGATATAAACACCCGTGCAAGAAATTAAATAAAATTCCAGATTCCAGATTCCAATGTGTTGTCTGAAGAGTGACATCCACCACCATAAAAAGGTCAGCAGCTTACCAGAGCTAGTTGGTCCTCTGTTACGGAGGACCTCAAACCGCATCTAATGAACCCAGTAGGATGATAATAGCTCCTATAGCCACCTCTTCGTTCGGCACTTCCACAGTAAAAAAGCAATATATCCGCAGCAATGACATGCAAGAGAGGAAAGGAAACCTCGCTGGTGTGATATCTTTGGGTTTATTGGAATAAAAAAATGGATAAAAACACTTACAACAATGTTGAAAAGGTACAGCCTTAAGCTCGCGGCGCCGGCCGGACACCGACGAGCAAACCCGTCCTAGGATATCGAGCAGTAAGGGGATGACGTCGCCACGCCGCTCGGTCCGCCCTACGTGTTTCGTGATAGGTCACTTCGTCTCGGGGCACGGGCGGCGTAATGCGTCACCCCCTCTTATAGGAAAAACAATAACAAACCAAACCTCGTTCTGAGGGGAGGTGCAAGCGCACAAAGAACTGGATACCAAGCCTCCGTTCAGATGGAACATCGGAGGATATCCCTTCCCACGGCAAAAACAGCCCATGCTGCGCTATTGGGTCAATAGAATAGTACTCCGGCATTCCGCTCGTGCGCACTCACCCCAGAAACCAGAGGAAAGAAACTCCTATATTTACTCCCATCGCACCCTCCATCAATCGTGGAGTGACCCCGCAGAGATGGAAGGAGCAGCCGGAAGCACATCAAGGATAAATACACATAATAGCTAAAAATAATATGTTTTAAAACCTATACTATAATGCGGCTATATTCCCAGAGGGGTTGGTTCGGAAGAACCTCCCCCTTGAGGGTAGATGGAACAGCCACAAAGGAATGTAAGCAGGGCTAAAGATTGCAAGATACATGTTGTGGCATACATGCAAATACAACCATCGCCTGCCAAGCAATTTGGTGGTTTACGTAAACCCAAAAACCAAATATAAAAAATTATATAAAAAACTCTGTATGTACTTATACAATCAATAAAGATTGTTATCACACATCTAACAACACATACCGAGTTAGCAATGTGTGAAGGGGGAAAAATAGTCGGGGGCGACCAACTGGTGGATGAGCCTGAGGCAATCTTAAAAATTCGTCACAGGCAAACCCCCAGGTAGTCCCACCGAGTAACCCCCTAAAACAGCCAGTGTGTGTGCTGATGGACCAACACACCGTATATAAACAATATAAAACCTTCAATAAAAACAACATATTGGTAATAAACCCTTAATGTTATTGCACCAACATTGGTATACTCCATATATTAACCAACTTGGTTGTACGAGCTTCCAAGCATGTTACATCAATCCCCATCAGAAACCTGGGCCAAAACCGTGCATCGGATGGTGGATCAAATCGTATAATAATGCCAGAATCCGCAGACATCAACGCATGCACCAACTAGGAATTGTTGATGAATGCATTGATGTCAGTGTCGACATTCAAACCAAATGGCACGTACGTCTTCAACCGATAGACCCAGGCCATCTCCTGTTTTGATATCTCCCTCACTAACGAGCTGACCCTCTAGTGGGGTCTGTATTTATCAATAGCCACAAATAGGGTCTTAGAAGGGTTTCTCTTATGTACAAGGTCAGAATGTCTTGATACAGAATGTTTATCGAAACCCTTTCTAATATTGGCTATGTGCTCGTTGAGCCTAACCTTCAGTGCCCTTTTGGTCCTCCCCACATATTGGAGACCACAAGGGCACTGAATGAGGTAGACCACCCCCTCGGAGGAACAGGTTATGAATGGTTCCACCTCATAGGTTCGGCCTGTGTTGGTTGATGTAAATTGACAGATTTTCCTATCTTGACAGGCATTCAAAGAACAAACCTGGCACTTTTTACATCTATGATACCCAGTAAGATTTTGCCAGAACGTCCTCAGTTCCCTAGGGGGATCTTGTACACTTGGCGCAACCCGGCCCGACAGTGAGGATGCTCCTCTAAAGACAACTGTTGGTCTATCAGATAAATTGGGTGCTAATACTTGGTCACTCATCAGCACATGCCAGTGCTTTCGTATCAACCGTTTAATGCTTAGATGTTGTGCGGAAAAAGTGGTGATGAATGGAAGGGAATGACCTCCTCCATTCTCAACCCTTACCCAATCCTTCAAAAGTGAGGCTCTATCAGTCTCTCTGGTTGATTGAACCAGGCTAGATATAACAGTCGGGTCATATCCCTTTTCAAGGAATCTTTTGGAGAGAATATCGGCTTGACTATCGAACGCTTCCACCTCCGTACAGTTTCGTCGTAGTCTTGTAAACTGACCCTGGGGTACTGCCTTAAGCCAAGGGGCATAATGACAGCTATCCAGGGGGATATACGAGTTTCTATCTGTCTGTTTAAAGAATGTGGTAGTGATGAAACTATTCCCTACGACGGAAATGCTGAGGTCCAAAAAATTGATTCTCTCCTGACTGGCCTCAAAGGTCCTCTGTTGTTAATGTTAAGGGATTGCATGAACTCGTGCAATTCTGATTCGCCCCCATCCCATAGGAGGAGGACGTCATCGATATATCTTGCCCAGAGCACCACTTCCGGTCTCCGACAAGCATCCACGACGTCCTCCTCCCACTTAGTCATAAAGATATTAGCAAGACTGGGGGCATATTTAGCCCCCATAGTTACACCCCTATCCTGGCGGTAAAATTGATTATCGAACCAGAAGTAATTATGACTAGCTGCATACTTCAACAGAGCCATAATAAATTCAATCTGGCGGGGATCTAGTCCAGAACCTCTAACCAGATATGTTCTGACTGCCTCAAAGCCCAGATTATGGGGAATGATGGTATAAAGGGAGGTCACGTCTGCTGTGACCAACCAAAGTCCATTTGTGGGTACCAAACTAGCCAGCATATTGATGACCTGTCTGGTATCCTTGATGTAGGAGGGTATCAACCGAACCAATGGCTGCAAGAAAAAATCAATATACTTGCCCACCCGGGACGTAACAGAATCAATGCCACTGACTATGCATATCTTTCTGTTTTCTTTCCTTTGTACATAAAACATTCATTGCTCCCAGTAGGACAGGTTTACCTGTTACAATGACAAAAGTGTAAGCCCAGCAAGACATTCTTTTCAGCCTTTGAAAGGGACAGAGGTTAGCACTGTATGCTTAGTTTTGTCCAGATATTGGCATAATAGGAGTGGATGTATAATGTCTACTAAGGTAAGTTATAGAATGTTTTTATATTTCATTTTTTATTCTGTTCTGTCATATAGGGTGAAATCACTTAAAAAGTATTTCTTGGAGACTTTATTGGAGATCTTTGCTTGAATTGTTTGGTTCACCAACCTGCTGTGGCTATCTCTTGTTTTTTTTTTTGTTTGTTTTTTAATACATATTCTATGTTATAAAGAATGCAATGGGAAAGTGTAACACACAAAGATATGCATTAATACACCAAAACTCCAAGGTGGACAAGAACAAATTTGGGAGAGCTCCTCACAGATTGCCCAATATGTGCTTTACATTTACCTATCTGGTAATAAATAGGCGCATCAACATATTGGTGCACCTGTATATTGTGCACAAAAATCCATAATTTTCTTTACTGTTTGTTTACAAAAAAATCCAAAAACTTTATATAAGCCACATGTTGTTTTAAATGGTGAGAAGTTGGGGTGGCTTTTTATAAAGGCTTCTAAATTACCGGTATTTTTGTGTTTGCCACATTTTTCTGATTTTCTTTTACCATGTTTTGTATTGTTTCAGATTATGGAAATATATCATCACTTTTTTATTAACTGGTAATAAAACAAAATGCTGTGCTAAAATAAATTAAAACAAAATAATATAAGTGTGTGTATTGGGGGGGTCCAAAAGTTCTCAGGGAATTTTCTATGGATACAGCCAACTCGATTCTGAAAAGCGAATGTTAGATATTTTCCATGAATATGAACCATTTCTCAGCTCTGGTAATCCTTTAGTAAATCACACAATAAAGAGCAAAAAAAGTGACTCACAGAGTGTGGGTTAAGCTCAGAAGTAACTTACTGTACATTTTATGTTTAAAAAAAAATTAAAGTTGTATATTAATCACAATCCCATAAATGATAATCTCATTATAAAAGCTGCCTGTCTTCAGCACCTAAATGTTATCAATTAATATGCAAGGTTTATGGTTATTATAATGTATTAAAATGCATTTATTTAATCTTAGTGATAAAATGCTAAGTTGCAATAATGTCTTTAGCTTGTTGAATTCATTTTTGCTTCATTACTAGGCAAATCTGTGCATTTACAAATATGCATTTTCTTTCCTGATATAGCACCAATGAATAATTAATTTTCAGGCTAAGGCATTACTTAAAATAAAATTAAAACATAAATAAATAAAGGTAATAGCAATCATTATTGGCTGGGTAGACAGTTTTTCACATAACTTCTGGCATTCCTTCAGGGAAAGCTTTTGCTGCGGATTTATAGGTCAGATAGGCTCAGCAGTTTGAGCCTATTGCCCACCCTACCCTAACAAAGCTAGCATGTGTTTGTACAGCTGTGCTTGCGGCTGTGTGAGTCCCTGGAATCCCACAAGCCCTCAGTTCCTTTACCTCCCTTCACTATTCCACCAGTTTATGAATGCATACAGACAGAAACTGTAAAGAAACTGTTCAACTAGCAGGTTAAAAAAGCTAAAAATGCAAGCGCTGTTTATTTTCTTTCCATGCTTTCCTGCTGTTTCAGTGAGTAAATCTTTTTTTTTTTTGCTTTCTATTTTACTTTTACCTGTTTGTCTTTTACTGACTGAAACTGGGAAAAAGGAAAATACTTTTAAATGGGGAACACTTTAAAAGATTCTAACTGGAAATAGTGTTGCTTTTTTTTTTTTTTTTTATCTGTTAAATTTAGAAAAGGAGTTAAACAGCTTTGTTTACTAAGTAGATGTACAGCTTACAGATATATATATATATATATATATATATATATATATATATATATATATATATATATGTATTTTTACTTTTTTACTTTTACTAACTAAAATGTTTTTAGTAAGAATAGTTACAACAGCATCTTTATGCCACTTTAAGTTCACTGACTTTGATCATACAATATCTGGAAACTTGCATACTTGAGTGGATCTCCATAAAATTAAACATGAATCCCTTAGAGCCGGTTCACACAGGGGCGACCTGGGTTTTGACTTGAAGTCGTCCCAAGTCGCCCCAAGTCACGCTGTTGAGAAAAGCAATGGAAGTGAATGGAGCCGTCTTAATGTACACTACTGAAGTCGCTCCGACTTCAGAAAAGGTTCCTGTGCGACTTCAATCCAACTTCTAGGCGACTTGTATCCATTGATTTCAATGGAAGTCGCCTCCAAAGTCGGATCGTGTCTTAACTAAAGCAACAATACAGGAAGAAAAAATTATTTTCTCATGTTTTATCAGGCAAACCCCTCCCTCCCACAGAGCTGATTGTTGTTTGATTGGCCACCGGAAAGCCTCCTGTCCTGGAGGCGACTTGAAGTTGCCTTGTAAGTTGCCCCAAGTCGCGCTGTGGTGCGCGCTCAGGTCGCATCCAGGTCGCCTCGCAAAGTCGCGGCCAGAGTCACGTCGCCCCTGTGTGAACCGGCTCTTACTGTTGCATTTTTGTTGGATTTAAAGTGGTTGTAAAGGTTCATTTTTTATTTTTTTTAAATAACAAACATATCATACTTACCTCCACTGTGCAGTTTGTTTTGCACAGAGTGGCCCCGATCCTCCTGTTCTGGAGTCCCACGGCGGCTCTCTCGGCTCCTCCCTGCAATAGCTAACCCCCTCTGGGAAGCTCTCTCCAGAGGGGGTTACCTTGCGGGCGCGCTCCCGTCTCATACACTCGGCGTCCATAGACATAGAGTGTATGACTTGGCCCTGCCCCCTGGCGGCCACGTCATTGGATTTGATTGACAGCAGCGGGAGCCAATAGCTGCCCTGATATCAATCTATCCAATCAATGCAGAGACTCCGTGGAGAAGAGGACGCCGGGGACGAGCCCAGCAGGTGAACGGGCTCAGGTAAGTAAAATGGGGAGGCTGGGGGGCCCATCATTGCCAGGTGTTTTTTCACCTTAATGCATAGGATGCATTCAGATGAAAAAAAACAAACCTTTACAACCCCTTTAATAAGAAGATACAGTATGTGATAGAAGATAATAAAAGATAATAAAACAACAGTAAGCTTGTCATCTAATGGAAAAAGGCAATGTTCCAACTTGCTGTGATTCATATAAGATTTACTTAAGAAATCTGGACTTGGGAAAGGTTCAGCCAACTAGCAAAACTAACAAATCTTGGTGCCATAGACCAGCTTAACCTAGTGGAACTTTTTTTCTTTTAGTTCAAAGATCATTTCCCTTTAAAGTGTATAACAGGGCCCTCTGATCCCTCCTATATTGAATTGTATTGTAACTGTACTGTCTTCCCTGTTGTTGTAAAGCGCTGCGCAAACTGTTGGCGCTATATAAATCCTGTATAATAATAATAATAATAACCTAATTTTCAGTGAAACAAGGTAGGTTTCATACCTCTACTGGGTTTTCAATGATAATAATTCCTGTGTACTTGAGAATGTTGGTTACATGGGGTCTGCTTCCAGATGTATCTGTAAAGTGTTGTATGAACTATCATACATATTGTGCCTATAGTACCTTACTTTTTTTACCAAACCATTTTCATTACCGCAGTGGTGTTTGGATCACTCTTCTATACTATCATAAGGTCATGCTAAGTGTGCAGGTGCTTCCTTGTGCAATCCCGCCAGTGTTTCTCCCCTCTCCACACATATATTCATGTTTGTTTTTAACAGTGGGTGTATATCCTCTTGCAGCTATTCCTGCAGTCCACTGCTGACCCTTCTTAGGTATCAATTGCGACTAGTGGAGG
Source organism: Rana muscosa (assembly GCA_029206835.1). Taxonomy (NCBI): domain Eukaryota; kingdom Metazoa; phylum Chordata; class Amphibia; order Anura; family Ranidae; genus Rana; species Rana muscosa. The sequence continues at coordinate 188,330,384 of CM055122.1, read as the reverse complement.
TTTGTCTTTCCCCCTTAAGTGGGTGCAACATGTCAAGTAGTATGTCTTCCTGATGAAGCTCATTGTGAAATGCATTCAAGAAACCACTTGTCAACATTTATGAATTACTGCTATTTATGGAATGCCTATAAGAGATGATAAAGATGTCATATGATACAGACTGCTCTGTGTATATAATGTGCTTTCAATGTACTTTAGGCACTTAGTTACCCTTTTTTTGTATGGAGTTAAAAAGATTATATAAAAGTATATTTTAGTGTAATCTTCTTGTTGGGAATTGTTAGCACCTTTAAAGTCCCAGCACCTACAAAAAATTGTCTTCTGAATATTTTTTGTGGATGTGGTGCCTAAGTAACCCCCCCCCCCCCCCCCAATCAATTTTTAGGTTTACATCTTGTGTAAATCTCTCTACACATGAGCAGATCATTATCTTTCCGATATTCATTTTTAAGTAATTTAGAAGGGGATTTTTTATTCTGATATTTAATCATGTTTTTATTCTTATCATACACTGAGCAAAATTATAAACGCAACACTTTTGTGTTTGCCCCTATTTATCATGAGCTGAACGCAAAGATCTACAACTTTTTCTATGTACACAAAAGGCCTATTTCTCTCAAATATTGTTCACAAATCTGTCTAAGCCCTGGTTCACACTGGTGCGTTTTGACATGCGATTTGGTATGTCAAATCGCATGTCAAAACGGGGATATTTGCCGCAAATTGCCGGCAATGGCACCGTCCTAATCGGTGCGACGCCGCATCTGCGGCGCTGCACCGATTTCAAAAAGTAGTTTCTGTACTACTTTTTGCGATTTCGGCTGCGATTTACATTGACATCTGTGTCAGGTGTCTTTGTAATCGCGGCTGAAATCAGGACTGCCAGCGAGAGTGAAATCGTGCGAGTTCAGCTGAACTCGCACGGCTTCACTCCCGCAGCCCAGTGTAAACCTGGGCTTAATCTATGTTAGTGAGCACTTCTCCTTTGCCGAGATAATCCATCCACCTCACAGGTGTGGCATGTCAAGATGCTGATTAGACAGCATGATTATTGCACAGGTGTGCCTCAGGCTGGCCACTCTAAAATGTGCAGTTTTACTGTATTGGGGGTTCCGAAATCCAGTCAGTATCTGGTGTGACCACCATTTTGCCTCACACAGTGCAGAACATCTCCTTCGCCTAGAGTTGATCAGGTTGTTGATTGTGGCCTGTGGAATGTTGATCCATTCCTCTTCAGTGGATGTGCAAAGTTGCTGGATAATGGCAGGAACTGGAACATGCTGTTGTATATGCCGATCCAGAGCATCCTAAACATGCTCAATGGGTCCAATGAGTATGCTGGCCATGCAAGAACTGGGATGTTTTCAGCTTCCAGGAATTGTGTACAGATACTTGCAACATGGGGCCATGCATTATCATGCTGCAGCATGAGGTGATGGTCATGGATGAATGGCACAACAATGGGCTTCAGGATCTCGTCACGGTATCCCTGTGCATTCAAAATGCCATCAATAAAATTAATCTGTGTTCATAACCCCACCGCCACCATGGGCCACTCGATCCACAACGTTGACATCAGCAAACCACTCACCCACACAACGCCACACACGCTGTCTGCCATCTGCCCTGTACAATGAATACCGGGATTCGTCTGTGAAGAGAACACCTCTCCTAAGTGCCAGATGCCATCAAATGTGAGCATTTGCCCACTCAAGTTGGTTACGATGACGAACTGCAGTCAGGTCGAGACCCCGATGAGGATGACGAACATGCAGATGAGCTTCCCTGACAGTTTGTGCAGAAATTCTTTGGTTATGCAAACCGATTGTTGCAGCAGCTGTCCAGGTGGCTGGTCTCAGACGATCTTGGAGGTGGAGATGCTGAACGTGGAGATCCTGGGCTGGTGTGGTTACACGTGGTCTGCGGTTGTGAGGCCGATTGGATGTACTGCCAAATTCTCTAAAATGCCTTTGGAGACAGCTTATGGTAGAGAAATGAACAATCAGATCAAGGGCAACAGCTCTGGTGGACATTCCTGCAATCAGCATGCCAATTGCACGCTCCCTCAAAACTTGCGACATCTGTGGCATTGTGCTGTGTGATAAAACTGCACAATTTAGAGTGGCCTTTTATTGTGGCACACCTGTGCAATAATCATGCTGTCTAATCAGCATCTTTATATGCCACACCTGTGAAGTAGATGGATTATCTTGCCAGTTGCCAAAGGAGAAGTGCTCACTAAGCCCACGTTCACACTGGGGCTGCGGGAGTGAAGCCTGCGAGTTCAGCTGAACTCGCACGATTTCACTCCCGCTGGCAGTCCCGATTTCAGCCACGATTTCAAAGACATCTGAAACAGATGTCAATGTAAATCGCGGCTGAAATTGCAAAAAGTAGTACAGAAACTACTTTTTAAAATCGGTGCAGCGCCGCAGATGCGGCGTCGCACCGATTAGGACGGTGCCATTGCCCGCAATTTGCTGCAAATTTCGCAGATTTGACATGCGATTTGACATGTCAAATCGCATATCAAATCGCACCAGTGTGAACCAGGGCTAACACAGATTTAGCCCAGGTTCACACTGGGCTGCGGGAGTGAAGCCGTGCGAGTTCAGCTGAACTCGCACAATTTCGCACAATTTCACTCCCGCTGGCAGTCCCGATTTCAGCCGCGATTACAAAGACATCTGTGCAGGTTTCTGCACAGATGTCATTGTAAATCGCAGCCCGAAATCGCAAAAAGTAGTACAGAAACTACTTTTTGAAATCGGTGCAGCGCCGCAGATGCGATTAGGACGGTGCCATTGCCAGCAATTTGCGGCAAATACCGCCGTTTTGACATGCGATTTGACATGCCAAATTGCATGTCAAAATGCACCAGTGTGAACCAGGGCTTAGACAGATTTGTAAACATTATTTGAGAGAAATAGGCCTTTTGTGTACATAGAAAAAGTTGTAGATCTTTGCGTTCAGCTCATGATGAATAGAGGCAAACACAAAAGTGTTGCGTTTATAATTTTGCCCAATGTAGTTTGTTTTTAAAGGTTGTTTTATGGTTGTTTATTCATTTTTTATTTGCTATTTGTATGGCAATTATTGGGGGTCGATTGCAGTGGTCATTTACTTATTTATGCTTCTACCATCCAGTGCTGAAAGGGTTAATATAGTCCTTGGTAAATCTGCAGGAGTACATTTAGTTATTTGTCTATTCATCCATTGGCAGACACTGGTGTGGTAATAGCTAAAAAAAACTCTGTTATTACTGCAAGGTGGCCAAGCAGGTCATCCTAGGAATGAGCTACCTACTGTACAATTGGCCACGATATGCTCGAACATGTATATGTATGGTGAGATCCCCGTGTCTCTGTGTGTGTGTGGAGTACGACAGTGATCAGATAACCATGGGAACAAGTAAACATAACGGCAGTATAAGAACCTAGCACATCCTAGCAAACACATCCCCTGATGAAGTCACGTGATCCAGTGACGATATGCGTAGGCCCTGACCAGTTGATGTTGGAGCCGTGGACCAGAAGTGTGGCAGCTGTTAAGCGGACTGATTTTGCTTGAATATTCTACACACATACGATTGCCATTTTTATCATTGCAAGTGTATTTTTTAATAAATCAATTTCTAAATTTAAAATGCTACACTATGGCAGCTCCTATATGGCTCTGAGTTCCTTTGCAGTGGTATGCAAGTGGCACAGTGGATTTCTTAAAGACACAGCAGTACAATTTAAAGCGGAGAGTCCACCATAGTTACCCCGGAGTGGAGAAGGTGCACTGAGACCTATATTTTATAGCTCAATGTATGAAGGCGAGGGCACACCTAATTTCACTATAGGTGAAACACAGAGAGGTTTATTTACTAAACCTGGAGAGTGAAAAATCATACTCACTTCTGGATAGAAATCAATCAGCTTCCAGGTTATATTGGCAAAGCATAATTGAACAAGCTGAGGTTAGAAGGTGGTTAGAAGGTGGTTTCTATGCAAGGGTGAGTCTGATTTTTCACTCTCAAGCTTTAGTAAATAATAATAAGTGGGGAAGAGTGTTGCAGCACTTGGAACCTGAAATTTCTACCTTACCTGTGTATGCATGGACTAACACTGAAAGTGAATGAAGATTGTGGAGTGGTTTTGACTTCCGATGGATATATATTCATAGTTTTTATATTGTAAGTGGGTGATAGTATTATACGTGAATATATATATAGTGGATGGTTGCGACTAGTTACTTAACATCCACCATATCACCCTGCTGCCAGACCATCATCTATCACCTCAGAGACAATAAACAGTCATTTGCGTTGCTTTGTTTTTGTTTATTGGGGGATATAACTTGGTTGGGGGAAAGGGAATATGGGATGCCCATAGAACATGTTGCTTTGCCATCATATTTAAAGAACTTGGTTAAATAGGTTGAGCCTTGAAGAACTGATGCACTCTAACATTTACAGTCACTTCCCCTGCATAACCCATGCAGACTATTGCTCCTCCTCTGCAAAACTCCTGCAGACTGTTGCTCCCAGAACTTCTCTCCTCCTGCACAAACCTTCCATTGTAAATTATATAGCCCCGTACACACGATCGGTTTGACTGATGAAAACCGTCCGATGGATGGTTTTCATCAGACCAACCGATCGTGTATGGTACCCATCGGTCTTTTTTCCATCGGTTGGAAACAATAGAACTTGTTTTAAAATTTTCCGATGGATAAAAAACCGATGGGAATTTCCGATCGTCTATGGGCAAGTCCATCGGTTAAAAAACCCACGCATGCTCAGACTGAATTAGGAGACGGGAGCGCTCGTTCTGGTAAAACTAGCGTTCCTAATGGAGAGAGCACATTCGTCATTCTGCAAGTTATTGCTTCGTTTAATGCAGCGCATGTTTTTTTGCTTTAGAACGGTCTTTAAAATGTAATTTTGGCAGCAGATCTTTCTCATGAGTTCTGAGAAACGTATGTCTTTCTTCTTTCTTGTGATCTTAGGAATAATTTGTTTAATTCTTCAAGGCCGACCTCACAAATTACACCTTTTTTTTTGTTTTTGTCTTTAAATTTGTTGTGCATTTTTTGGTGTGTCAATTTCTCCGAACAACATAATTTTTTTATTTTTTACTCATGGAGGTTGGTGTCCCTTGTTATTAATTACACATTGTATTTATGAAATCTTATTGCTACTTCAAAAAAAAACACATCAGGCTTGTATGTTGGCTGAAATCAAATTTCCCTTTATTTCGGGAAAAAAAAACAAAAAAAACGAAGGGCAACTATTCAGAAATTAGCAGAGAATATCAAGTCATTAGATCCCAAATGCAGACCTGACTATGATGAATAATAAAATCAACAACAGCATGAAATCAGGAGCAGCAGCCAAAGACATACATCATCCCAAGCTGTGGTACTCCATCAACCTTCAATTACTGGATGAGCAGCTTGAGGCCAGGGAATCACCTCCTGCTCTTCCCTGTAGCCTTCCTTCCACGCCTCTCTGCAGCGTTCTCTCCACGGCCCCGTCCACGCACCCTTGCAGGCTGGGCCACTGTGGGTGGTGATGTGGCAGGAGGAGGAGGAGAAGGAGGAGAGGGATTGGCCTGCTGCGAGATATGGGTGGCCTCAGTCAGCAGCCCCCTCGCCCCCATATGTACGGCCATATATATGAGGTGCTCACAAAGGGCCCGTTGTCCCGCCTCCATTCTGAGCAACTTATCCACCAGATAGGTGCTAAAGCCCTCCGTAGGGTTGAGGGGGCCCTCATAATGGCAGCAGCCTCCTGAATCATCTTTAGTGACTCCTCCTCCATTTGTGTCATCTGCCGTTGTTTTGGCGATCTGATGTGGAGGGGAGCCACTTGGGAGACGGTGCTGCCACTAGGCCTGGGGACCTGCTGAGTCCCACTTGGCCCTGCCTCCTCCTGCCTGCCACACTCCTGACCCTCTTCCTCCTGGCTTGCCTCATCCTGTTTTGAAAATAAAATGAAAAATTGGATTATTTGGGGAATCTATCACACACAATTTTGATCTCATTACTGGGTGTTTTTTTTTGGGGGGGGGGGGGTGATATCATTTATGGCTAATCCAAACAGTTCAACACAATATTACTTAGTGGACAATAATTCTGATCAAAACTACTATACCTGGCTGAAGATGCGAAGATCTGGCTCTTCTAGCTCGGGAGGCTCCTCCTCCGCCTCTGCAGGGGTGGAGGGAAGGGTGGAAGGAATGCTGGAGGGAAGGGTGGAAGGAAGGGTTGAGGTAAAGGCTGGAAATAGATTCCCTGGCCTCGATCTGGTCATCCAGAAATTGAAGATGTCTGTAGTACCACAGCTTGGGCTTTACTACGTCGTCGGCTGCTGCTCCTGATCTCTTTGACTGGCGCACTTCCTTATATTTTGTTTTATAGGAATTACGCAGGTTGTTGATTTTATTATTGATCATAGTGTAGTCTGCATCTGGGATCCATGGCTTCATATCCTCTGCTAATTTGGTAATAGTTGCCCGACGTACATCACTCTTGTGTTTCAGTTCCCACAGGTTGCGCTGTTCCTTATATTTTTCAATAAAAGTCAGCATCACCTCCGGCTCTCGTAGTTTATGCATCTTTTTGGATCAGCAAGTAAAAAAAAAAGTAAAAAAAAGAAAAGGATCAGAATTGATTCTCCTCAACTTATCACAATATTGCCCTTTACAATCATGAACCATTATAGGCCACTGCAGGCCCGAGTTCCCTTCTTACCTTAGTTCACTTCGTTGGTTCACTTCCGGTCGTCCTTACTCCGCGCATCCCTAATAACTTCTTTCCCCTTTTTATACCCTGCTCATGCGTGTAACTCCGCCCTCGTCGCCCGCCCATGACGGACTTTTTCAGCATTTCCCCGCCCCTTAACGATCGGCGCACAGTGTGAGACGGCGACATGTCGCAGACACAGGTGGCTTCTTTAGTTGAAATTACCGACGAGGAAAGCCCGGAGGCGGAAACGTCACGATCCAGTAAAAAAAGATACAAGGCGACTAATATGTCTTTTTCTGAGATGGCGGAGATGGTGGACATTCTGCGGAGGAAGGATTACGACGGCAAGCATGGCCCATACGACACCCCTAATCTCCGGAAGTCACAAATTATGGACAAAGTGGCGAAGACTCTCTATAAAAAATATGGGGTCAGGAGATCCAAGGAACAACTCCGTAAAAGGTGGTCAGACCTGAAGCTCAGGGAGCCGGAACAGTATAGGAAGCTTATAAAAAGCATTGAAAAAAGTAAGTATATTTTACTGTGTTCTTTCACATTGTAATATGTATTCTTCCATGTTTTGCAACATGTGCTTGGCTTGACTTGGTTTCACATTTTAAAATCTCAACTTTTATGTTAAGTGGAGAGTCCACTTATTTGCTAAATGTGTGGAAAAAATAATTGCTGCTCTTCCCCCAAACATGTTTGGCACATATCCACGTAAAGTACATGTGGGCATGCCTCATTTTACTTCAGCAATGTTTATCTACACATTGTTGGCTAGATGATGTGTTGTAAGGAAATTTAGAATGTGAATGAAAGGATAAACTGTATTGTGGGTAAAGGAGATGACACTCCAGCAGTTGTGTACTCTTTTTTGTTCTTCATCAAGATACTATACTCTGGGCCACATGACCAAATTTGTTAACGGTGTCACACACAGGTGGTCCAGTGGATACCTTGGTGGTTATCCAAGTGTATTTGTGAGTGTCCTCCAAAATAACATGTTGCTTTGTTGAGTTTGCAAGATCTCATATGTTCATCTTGAAACTCAAGGCCAAATATCAATTGGACCCCACTTTAAAACATTGAGAATTAATTTTCAGGCCTAAAAAGTCTGTGTGCTAAAGGATACATTTTTTTTTCTATTCCCATAGGGGAGAGGAGAGTGGGAGGACACCATGCTCAGGAGACGAGGAACCCAACACCACAGAAACTCCCCGAAGATCCCAAAGCAGACCAAGTTCAGCAGGTTCAGGAAGCGGAGGGGGAGAAAGTGGAGGTGGAGGAAGGGGAGGTGGAGGAAGGAGAGGTGGAGCTTATCAGCACTCGTGATGAGCCGAACACCCCCGGGTTCGGTTCGCACCAGAACCCGCGAACGGACCGGAAGTTCGAACGAACATTAGAACCCTATTAAATACAATGGATGCGAACGTTCGAATTCTAAAGTGCTAATTATAACAACTATTATGCATGTTATTGTCCTAAAAAGGGTTTGGGAACCCGGGTTCTGCACCAGGGGACATGTATCAATGCAAAAAGAAGTTTTAAAAACGGTCGTTTTTCGGGAGCAGTCATTTTAATGATGCATAAAGTGAAAAAAAAAAAGTCAAATATTCCTTTAAATATCGTACCTGGGGGGTGTCTAAAGTATGCCTGTGAAGTGCCACGTGTTTCCCGTGTTTAGAACTGTCCCTGCACAAAATGACACTTCTAAAGGAAAAAAAAGCCATTTAAAACTGCTTGCGGCTTTAATGTAATGTCTGGTCCCGGTAATATGGATGAAATTCTTTAAGAAAAATGGCATAGCTACCCCATGACCCCCCCCCCCCTACCCCAGCCCATTACCAGCCCCTTTGGGTCTTGTATGGATATTAAGGGGAACCCCGCACATAAAATAAAAAAGGCCCTATATACTCTGAACAGCCGTATACAGGCGGTGCATACAAGACAGGGACTGTAGGTTTGTTCTTATGTAGAATCTGTTTGTAATTTTGAACAGGTACATTGTTGAAGTGTAGCTCCAGCCCAAAAATCTATTTTTAAACTTTTTGGAAAACATAGGTAAGGGTTATCACCCCTGTAACATTTGTTTTGCTGTCTGTGCCCCTGTTCAGAACATTTCACCTCACTTTCCGTCCCAATGACAACTGTTTTTGAAATGTGGTGTTTTTCTTGAAACAAGGATTGCTGATAAAGCATCAGTACAGAGGAGACACCTTTCTCCCATATTTATTCTTACAGGAGAGAATTTTCCTTCCTAGTGGTAGATTTCCTCTCACTTCCTGTTGTCTTCTTGCGTTTGCAAGTAGGAGTCGTTTGTAAGTTGGATGTTTGAAAGTAGGGACCTGCCGTATATACTCTGCAGAAATAGGCCCCTTAGTTGTTGGTGTTGGCACAACACTGTAAGCACTCACAGTTACTCTTGGTTGGTGCTGGAACGCCCTGCTGTCAACTATTATATCAGGAATTTTAATTACATATAATTGTTGAACAGTGGTAGTAAAAATTGGGCCTTTGATGGTGGTGCTGGTGCCACAACACTGTAAGCCCTGACAGTTACTCTTGGTGGGTGCAGCAATGGGCCCTGCTGTGAATTATTAGATCAAGAATTGTAATTACATGCCCCTGTTGAACAGGGGCTGAAAAATTGGGCCTTAGGCACTGGTGGCACAACACTGCAACCCCTCACAGATACTGTACTTGGAGCACAGCAATGAGCCCTGTTGCAAAGTATTGCTTCAAAAATTGTAATGACACGCCCCTGTTAAACAGGGGCTGAAAAATTGGGCCTTAGGCACTGGTGGCACAACACTGCAACTCCTCACAGATACTGTACTTGGAGCACAGCAATGAGCCCTGTTGCAAAGTATTGCTTCAAAAATTGTAATTACACGCCCCTGTTAAACAGGGGCTGAAAAATTGGGCGTTAGGCACTGGTGGCGGCACCCATAAACAAAAATGATCTTCCAAGCTATCATCATCAATCGTATCATTGAGGACTCGGAGGAGGAGGATAGCCAGTCAACATAACAGCACAGGCACTCAGCATCAGCATCAGTCTTGAAGGGATGTGACATTTTAAAATCAATTAGTCTGTTATATCAGCATCAGGTGTGTGGTAGCTGGTGGTGATCCAAGACTGGTTCATCTTGATGAAAGTCAGTCGATCAACCGAGTCGGTGGACAGGCGCACCCTGTGATCCGTGACAAATCCTCCAGCAGCACTGAATGTGCGTTCCGAAAGAACGCTGGATGCAGGACAGGCCAGTAGCTCAATTGCATACTGTGCAAGCTCTGGCCAGTGATCCATCCTCAAGACCCAGTAAGCCAGAGGATTTTCGGTGGGGAAGGTGTCCAAGTCTGACCTTGCCCCTAGATATTCCTGCACCATGTTTATCAGACGCTGGCGATGGTTGCTGGAACCAATCATACTTTGGGGCTGCGGACTAAAGAATTGTCTGAACGCATCGGTCAGACGGCCACCTTCCCCACCGCTCCTTCTTTGACTGGCCGAAGCCTCAGCAACTCGTTGTCCAGGACCAGGAGTTTGCAACCTCCCAGTCTCTGGGAACGCGTTGCACAGACCTTTCTGCAAGGCCTCCCGGAGTTGTCTCATCCTCTGCTCCCTCTGCGACGGTAACATAAGGTCCGCAACCTTACCCTTGTACCGTGGATCAAGGAGAGTGGCCAGCCAGTAATGGTCCCTCTCCTTGATCCGAAGAATACGAGGATCCTTCCGCAGACTTTGCAGGATCAGGGAGGCCATGCAGCGTAGGTTTGCTGAGGCATTCGCTCCGGAGTCCTCTGGGTCACTAAGGACGACATGATCCGCAGCCACCTCCTCCCAGCCACGTACAAGTCCACTGGTTTCTTGGGACTGTAAATCATCCCTAAAAGACTGCTGCTGATGATGCTGAGTGCCAGCCTCCACCTCCATGCTGACACAATCCTCCTCCTCCTCCTCCTCCTCCTCCTCTTCCTGTGCGATGGGTGGGACAGAAGGAACACTGTCTGGGTAAAGGGGGCCTTGAGAGGCAAGGAAGTCCTCCTCTTCCTGCCTCTGTTCTGCCTCAAGTGCCCTGTCCATTATTCCACGCAGCGTGTGCTCCAACAGGTGGACAAGAGGTACAGTGTCACTGATGCATGCACTGTCACTGCTCACCATCCTCGTGGCCTCCTCAAATGGTGCCAGGACAGTGCATGCATCCCTGATCATGCCCCACTGGCGTGGAGAAAAAAAACCAAGCTCCCCTGACCCTGTCCTGGTGCCGTAGTCGCACAGGTACTCATTGATGGCCCTCTGCTGCGTGTGCAGCCGCTGCAGCATGGCCAACGTTGAGTTCCACCTGGTGGGCATGTCACATATAAGGCGGTTCTTGGGCAGGTTCAACTCCTTTTGCAGCTCAGCCAGGCGAGCACTGGCATTATAAGATCTGCGGAAATGCACACAGACTTTCCTGGCCTGCCTCAGGACATCCTGTAAGCCCGGGTACCTGCCCAAGAACCGCTGCACCACCAGGTTAAGGACGTGAGCCACACAGGGCACATGGGTCAGTTGTCCCTGTCGGAGGGCGGAGAGGAGGTTGGTGCCATTGTCGCAAACCACCATTCCTGGCTTAAGCTGGCGTGGCGTCAACCACCTCTCGGCCTGGCCCTGCAGAGCAGACAGGACCTCTGCCCCAGTGTGGCTTCTGTCCCCCAAACACACCAGCGCAAGCACGGCATGGCATCTTTTTGCCTGCGTACTTGCGTAGCCCCGTGAACGGCTACGGAGCACCGCTGGTTCATAGGACAAACCACAGGAAGAGGCCATGGAGGAAGAAGAAGAGGAGGGGGTGGAGGAGAGAGGTGTGTCACAACCAGTAGTAGCATTTTGGAGGCGTGGCGGTGGGACAACCTCCAACACTACTGCACCTTGTCCTGAATCCTTCCCAGCTGCCAAAAGAGTGACCCAATGGGCCGTGAAAGAAAGGTAACGTCCCTGTCCATGCCTGCTGGACCATGAGTCAGCGGTAATATGCACCTTACCGCTGACCGCCCTGTCCAGCGAGGCCAAGACATTGCCTTCCACATGCCGGTAGAGAGCCGGAATAGCCTTCCGTGAGAAAAAGTGGCGTTTGGGAACCTGCCACTGAGGAACCGCACATTGCACAAACTCACGGAAGGGGGCCGAGTCTACCAACTGAAAAGGCAGCAGTTGAAGCGCTAGCAATTTAGCCAAGCTAGCATTCAACCGCTGGGCATGTGGATGGCTGGGAGTGAACTTCTTTCGACGGTCCAGCAGCTGGGGCAGGGAAATTTGCCTGCTAGAATCGGACGTCGGTGTACTGCTAGCAGAGTGGGCGCAAGTACTTGGCTGTGACACACCTAATTCTACACCTTCATTCCTCTCAGTGCATGTTTCAGAGAGGACTGAAGTTATAGTGGGGTTGGAGATCCCAGCTGATGCGGTGCAAGGAGAGGTCCGCTTTGTTCTTTGGTGTGGGTCTTTGAGGTAGGCTTGCCAACGAGCTGCATGGCAGGTCAACATATGTCTGATCAGGCATGTGGTACCCAAGCGGCTGATGTTTTGGCCACGCGATATACGCTTGAGACATATGTTGCAAACAGCAGCTGTGCGATCTGATGCACTAGCCTCAAAAAAGGCCCACACCAAAGAACTTTTTGAATGACGGGCAGAGGCAGCGCCCTGCACAGGCGGAGCTCTGCGGTGTGATTCCGTCGGTGTACTGCCCTTACGCTGGCCACCAAAGGGCATCCTGCCTCGTTGGAGATGTGCCTCCTCCTCATCCTCCTCCTCCTCCTCTCTCCTATTAGGCACCCACGTGGAGTCATTGACCTCATCATCCCCTCCCTCCTCATCACTGGAGCCAATCTGGCAGTATGCTGCAGCTGCTGGAACATGACTGCCAGATTGGTGTCCTTCTTGAGCATCCCCTCTGTCTGCTCTCACGCTACTGCCTTCCTCTAGCTGGGTTTCATCATCAGACCCTTCGAAACGCTGGGCATCCTCCTGGAGCATGTACCCAACACTGTGCTGAAACAGTTCGGGGGACTCCTCAGGAGGAGGACATGGTGGGTCTAGGGAAGGAGTGACTGATGATTTGTCTGACATTGATACCAGGGAAGACGACGCTTTGGCAGCTGCTTTTCCAGTACCCTGAGCCTGGGTGAGAGAGGATGAGGAGGAGGAGGAGGGCTTGGTCATCCACTCTACCAAGTCTTCGGCATGATGTGGCTCAACATGTCCAGCTGCCGAAAAGAAGGACAAGCGTGTCCCATGGCCATGTGCTGATGACAATGCACCGCGTCCACGACCAGCACTGTTGCCCCCAGACACAGAGCCTGCTTGCCCTCTTTTATTGCCTCCTGACTGTCTGCCTCTCCTTGTTTGCCTTCCAGACATTCTAATAGATGGCCTGCAGGGAGATGGGAAAAAAGCAATAAGGGCTACCTTCAGGTGTCCTTCTCTGTCCCTGGAAACAAGGACTTGCAGAGTGAAAGAAAAAAAACACTCTCCCTACCTACAGTTTTCTGTCCCTAGAAAAAATGTTTTGTTTAATCACAATATAGCACAAGGAAAATTAACTCACTGTCCTTACAGGTCCCTGGAAACAAGGACTTGCAGAGTGAAAGAAAAAAAACACTCTCCCTACCTACAGTTTTCTGTCCCTAGAAAAAAATGTTTTTTTTAATCACAATATAGCAAAAGGACAATTCACTCACTGTCCTTCCAGGTCCCTGGAAACAAGGACTTGCAGAGTGAAAGAAACTGACACTGTCCCTACCTAGAGTTTTCTGTCCCTGGAATAAATGTTTTTTTCAGCACAATATAGCACAAGGACAATTAACTCACTGTCCTTACAGGTCCCTGGAAACAAGGACTTGCAGAGTGAAAGAAAAAAAATACTCTCCCTACCTACAGTTTTCTGTCCCTAGAAAAAAATGTTTTTTTTAATCACAATATAGCAAAAGGACAATTCACTCACTGTCCTTCCAGGTCCCTGGAAACAAGGACTTGCAGAGTGAAAGAAACTGACACTGTCCCTACCTAGAGTTTTCTGTCCCTGGAATAAATGTTTTTTTCAGCACAATATAGCACAAGGACAATTAACTCACTGTCCTTACAGGTCCCTGGAAACAAGGACTTGCAGAGTGAAAGAAAAAAAATACTCTCCCTACCTACAGTTTTCTGTCCCTAGAAAAAAATGTTTTTTTTAATCACAATATAGCAAAAGGACAATTCACTCACTGTCCTTCCAGGTCCCTGGAAACAAGGACTTGCAGAGTGAAAGAAACTGACACTGTCCCTACCTAGAGTTTTCTGTCCCTGGAATAAATGTTTTTTTCAGCACAATATAGCACAAGGACAATTAACTCACTGTCCTTACAGGTCCCTGGAAACAAGGACTTGCAGAGTGAAAGAAAAAAAATACTCTCCCTACCTACAGTTTTCTGTCCCTAGAAAAAAATGTTTTTTTTAATCACAATATAGCAAAAGGACAATTCACTCACTGTCCTTCCAGGTCCCTGGAAACAAGGACTTGCAGAGTGAAAGAAACTGACACTGTCCCTACCTAGAGTTTTCTGTCCCTAGAATAAATGTTTTTTTTAATCACAATATAGCAAAAGGACAATTCACTCACTGTCCTTCCAGGTCCCTGGAAACAAGGACTTGCAGAGTGAAAGAAACTGACACTGTCCCTACCTAGAGTTTTCTGTCCCTAGAATAAATGTTTTTTTTAATCACAATATAGCAAAAGGACAATTCACTCACTGTCCTTCCAGGTCCCTGGAAACAAGGACTTGCAGAGTGAAAGAAACTGACACTGTCCCTACCTAGAGTTTTCTGTCCCTAGAATAAATGTTTTTTTTAATCACAATATAGCAAAAGGACAATTCACTCACTGTCCTTCCAGGTCCCTGGAAACAAGGACTTGCAGAGTGAAAGAAACTGACACTGTCCCTACCTAGAGTTTTCTGTCCCTAGAATAAATGTTTTTTTTAATCACAATATAGCAAAAGGACAATTCACTCACTGTCCTTCCAGGTCCCTGGAAACAAGGACTTGCAGAGTGAAAGAAACTGACACTGTCCCTACCTAGAGTTTTCTGTCCCTAGAATAAATGTTTTTTTTAATCACAATATAGCACAAGGAAAATTAACTCACTGTCCTTACAGGTCCCTGGAAACAAGGACTTGCAGAGTGAAAGAAAAAAAACACTCTCCCTACCTACAGTTTTCTGTCCCTAGAAAAAAATGTTTTTTTTAATCACAATATAGCAAAAGGACAATTCACTCACTGTCCTTCCAGGTCCCTGGAAACAAGGACTTGCAGAGTGAAAGAAAAAAAACACTCTCCCTACCTACAGTTTTCTGTCCCTAGAAAAAAATGTTTTTTTTAATCACAATATAGCAAAAGGACAATTCACTCACTGTCCTTCCAGGTCCCTGGAAACAAGGACTTGCAGAGTGAAAGAAACTGACACTGTCCCTACCTAGAGTTTTCTGTCCCTAGAATAAATGTTTTTTTTAATCACAATATAGCACAAGGACAATTAACTCACTGTCCTTACAGGTCCCTGGAAACAAGGACTTGCAGAGTGAAAGAAAAAAAATACTCTCCCTACCTACAGTTTTCTGTCCCTAGAAAAAAATGTTTTTTTTAATCACAATATAGCAAAAGGACAATTCACTCACTGTCCTTCCAGGTCCCTGGAAACAAGGACTTGCAGAGTGAAAGAAACTGACACTGTCCCTACCTAGAGTTTTCTGTCCCTGGAATAAATGTTTTTTTCAGCACAATATAGCACAAGGACAATTAACTCACTGTCCTTACAGGTCCCTGGAAACAAGGACTTGCAGAGTGAAAGAAAAAAAATACTCTCCCTACCTACAGTTTTCTGTCCCTAGAAAAAAATGTTTTTTTTAATCACAATATAGCAAAAGGACAATTCACTCACTGTCCTTCCAGGTCCCTGGAAACAAGGACTTGCAGAGTGAAAGAAACTGACACTGTCCCTACCTAGAGTTTTCTGTCCCTGGAATAAATGTTTTTTTCAGCACAATATAGCACAAGGACAATTAACTCACTGTCCTTACAGGTCCCTGGAAACAAGGACTTGCAGAGTGAAAGAAAAAAAATACTCTCCCTACCTACAGTTTTCTGTCCCTAGAAAAAAATGTTTTTTTTAATCACAATATAGCAAAAGGACAATTCACTCACTGTCCTTCCAGGTCCCTGGAAACAAGGACTTGCAGAGTGAAAGAAACTGACACTGTCCCTACCTAGAGTTTTCTGTCCCTAGAATAAATGTTTTTTTTAATCACAATATAGCAAAAGGACAATTCACTCACTGTCCTTCCAGGTCCCTGGAAACAAGGACTTGCAGAGTGAAAGAAACTGACACTGTCCCTACCTAGAGTTTTCTGTCCCTAGAATAAATGTTTTTTTTAATCACAATATAGCAAAAGGACAATTCACTCACTGTCCTTCCAGGTCCCTGGAAACAAGGACTTGCAGAGTGAAAGAAACTGACACTGTCCCTACCTAGAGTTTTCTGTCCCTAGAATAAATGTTTTTTTTAATCACAATATAGCAAAAGGACAATTCACTCACTGTCCTTCCAGGTCCCTGGAAACAAGGACTTGCAGAGTGAAAGAAACTGACACTGTCCCTACCTAGAGTTTTCTGTCCCTAGAATAAATGTTTTTTTTAATCACAATATAGCAAAAGGACAATTCACTCACTGTCCTTCCAGGTCCCTGGAAACAAGGACTTGCAGAGTGAAAGAAACTGACACTGTCCCTACCTAGAGTTTTCTGTCCCTAGAATAAATGTTTTTTTTAATCACAATATAGCACAAGGAAAATTAACTCACTGTCCTTACAGGTCCCTGGAAACAAGGACTTGCAGAGTGAAAGAAAAAAAACACTCTCCCTACCTACAGTTTTCTGTCCCTAGAAAAAAATGTTTTTTTTAATCACAATATAGCAAAAGGACAATTCACTCACTGTCCTTCCAGGTCCCTGGAAACAAGGACTTGCAGAGTGAAAGAAACTGACACTGTCCCTACCTAGAGTTTTCTGTCCCTGGAATAAATGTTTTTTTCAGCACAATATAGCACAAGGACAATTAACTCACTGTCCTTACAGGTCCCTGGAAACAAGGACTTGCAGAGTGAAAGAAAAAAAATACTCTCCCTACCTACAGTTTTCTGTCCCTAGAAAAAAATGTTTTTTTTAATCACAATATAGCAAAAGGACAATTCACTCACTGTCCTTCCAGGTCCCTGGAAACAAGGACTTGCAGAGTGAAAGAAACTGACACTGTCCCTACCTAGAGTTTTCTGTCCCTAGAATAAATGTTTTTTTTAATCACAATATAGCAAAAGGACAATTCACTCACTGTCCTTCCAGGTCCCTGGAAACAAGGACTTGCAGAGTGAAAGAAACTGACACTGTCCCTACCTAGAGTTTTCTGTCCCTAGAATAAATGTTTTTTTTAATCACAATATAGCAAAAGGACAATTCACTCACTGTCCTTCCAGGTCCCTGGAAACAAGGACTTGCAGAGTGAAAGAAACTGACACTGTCCCTACCTAGAGTTTTCTGTCCCTAGAATAAATGTTTTTTTTAATCACAATATAGCAAAAGGACAATTCACTCACTGTCCTTCCAGGTCCCTGGAAACAAGGACTTGCAGAGTGAAAGAAACTGACACTGTCCCTACCTAGAGTTTTCTGTCCCTAGAATAAATGTTTTTTTTTAAGCACACTATAGCAGAAGCACAAAACACACTGACACTCTCCCTACCTATCCTTCTCTTTCCCTAAACTAAAGGAATCCAGGTTAAGCAAGAAAGAAATAACAGTCACTGTCCCTGCCTATGCTACTCTATCCCTGCTCCGGAACACACTACACTAGGCCGCCGTGCTGGCGGCCTTTTATAGTGTGGGGCGTGTACTAAACACCCTCAGCAATAATTGGCCACAGGCATCCTGCCTGTGGCCAATCATTGCTCTCCTCGCTGCCGGCGCTGTGATTGGCCAAGCATGCGGGGTCACAGTGCATGCTTGGCCAATCACAGCGCCTGGATGACACTGCGATGGCGTAGTGCATTGTGGGCCGTTCGCGTCACTCGAATTTGGCGCGAACGGCCCAAATCGTTCGATCTTCGTCGAACGATCGAACAGCCAATGTTCGAGTCGAACGTATGTTCGACTCGAACACGAAGCTCATCCCTAATCAGCACAACAGGTCAGTGTCTGTCACCACAACTTCAAGGTAAATCCTGATGTAGGCCTGCATAGTTTAAAAATATTTGTTTCTTTTTAGGGACTGAACGTGGGGGTGTGTCAGGAAGTCCAAATCCTCCATTCTCGAGTGCCAGCGCCAAAATAATCATTCAGGAAATCATGGAATGCAGTAGCGAAATGGACATTATGAGAAAGAGAATGATTGTGATTGAGCAAAAATATAAAAACATGATAGATATTTTGGGGAGAATAGTGTGAACCCCCCCCCCCCCTTTTTGTGTGTTTTGTTATGCGTCGGAAATTTTCTATGGGATTTCCACCAGCCCAAATGTGAAGATGCACACACTGAAGACTCAACATGTGCTATCTGCCGTCACAGGATATCTATGTCCCTGTTTTGGGGGTGCAACCTCTTCCTCCCTCCTCAAGTAGGGGAGAGGAAGGGTTTTCACCCCCAAAGCACGTCCATTGATCCCCCATGATGGCAGATAGCACATGTTTACCTTAGCCATGGGATCATGTTGAAGATACCCATTTGAGCCCCAAAAATAAAGTGTGGTTCTTCACATTTGGGATGGATCAGGGGTAACATCACCCCATCTGTTTGTATTTTTCACTGTGTTATTTTATTACTTTTTCAGAAAAAATTTTTGGGCGTTTGACCCATGCATGTTTCTGCAAAAAAAGCCGCACAAAAAAAAAAATATTTCGAAAAACAACCAAAACTGTGGTGCAATCAATAAAAATATTCGGGAAGTCTAAAAAAGGTGTGCCTTGTTCTTTCTATGCTCAATAGCAGTTCTGAAGATGCAAAAAGAGTGTTTTTACCTCTGAGATTTGAGGCTATTTACTAAGGACAAATACACTTGGCACTACTAGAACCTGGGAGACACATAAACCACAAATACAAGAATGACAACACAAGTTTGTAGTAAATCAAATTTATTTATTTTTAAAAAAAAGGGACAATCAAAGGTCAGATGTGGTCTGGCATTGCGATGGCCCCCCTACCCGTGAAGTACTCTACGTATTTCTGACGTACTTCACGGGCACTTTGGGGGGCCAAGCCAGTACGGGCAGTGCTGAGGCCGGTCAGATTTATCAGTTCAGAGGGATCGGCCTCAGGCCCAACTGATGACACATAATTTGTGGAGAATTTCCGTAAAAAATTGTGCAACAAGCAGCAGCAGTAGACAATGTTGTTAAGTTTATAATCCGCCAAATGTATAGCTGTCTGGAACAGGCGGAACCGGCTGGCCATTATCCCGAAGGCATTCTCCACAACTCTCCAGGCTCTGGCCAGCCCGTAATTAAAAACCCTCCTCTACGGGGTGAGGGTGCGTTGGGGAAACGGCCGCATGAGGTGTGGTCCTAGTCCAAAAGCTTCATCCGCAATGAAAACGAACGGTAGCCCTTCCACGTTCTCTGCATCTGGAGGCAGTGCAAGACCCCCAGCCTGCAGACGGTGAGCGAACTCCGTCTCTGCGAATGCTCCGCCATCGGACATTCGGCCGTTCTTCCCCACGTCCACATATAGGAACTCGTACCGTGACGACACCACCGCCATTAACACAATACTATTGAAACCTTTATAGTTAAAATAGTATGACCCCGAACGGGGGTGGCGGCACTATGTGGACGTGCTTCCCATCAATTGCCCTTCCGCAGTTGGGGAAATCCCACCACTGGGCAAATTGGGAGGCCACAGTCAGCCATTCCTGTGGTGTGCTAGGGAACTGTGGAGTCAAACAAAAAGAAGACATTAGTACGGTTTATTATGTTCACAGTGCAAGCAGATTACACACAAAAACATTGTTGACTAACATCATTCTAACATTATTATTTAAGGGAGTATTTCCTACCAATAAACAAAGGCCCACTTAACAGATGCCTCACCCCCACATTCTAAAATAATCTAAGGGGGGGGCCTAAGGTGATTGTGGGGGATCCAAAAAAAGGCTCAACCACTCTGCTGAGCTTGATTGAGAACTAATTTTTTTTTTTACATCTTTAGGGGGGGGGGGGGCTGTCAAACTACGCGGGCAATGACCCCAAAAAAATGAAAAGGAAAATAGAAGGCTAGCTGGGTTTGCGCCCACGATAGCATGCTGGAGAGGTTAGTGAATAGGGATGAGCTTCGTGTTCGAGTCGAACATACGTTTGACTCGAACATCGGCTGTTCGATCGTTCGACGAAGATCGAACGATTTGGGCCGTTCGCGCCAAATTCGAGTGACGCGAACGGCCCACAATGCACTACGCCATCGCAGTGTCATCCAGGCGCTGTGATTGGCCAAGCATGCACTGTGACCCCGCATGCTTGGCCAATCACAGCACCGGCAGCGAGGAGAGCAATGATTGGCCACAGGCAGGATGCCTGTGGCCAATTATTGCTGAGGGGGTTTAGTACACGCCCCACACTATAAAAGGCCGCCAGCGCGGCGGCCTTGTGTAGTGTGTTCCGGAGTAGGGAAAGAGAAGCATAGGCAGGGACAGTGTCATTATTTTTCCTTTACATAATCCTGGATTCCTTGTGTTTAGGGACAGATAAGGATAGGTAGGGAGAGTGTCAGTGACAGTGTGCTATTCTGTGATAATCCTTGTTTGTAGGGACAGAGAGGTACAGTGAGGGAAAGTGTCAGTGTGCTATTCTGTTCTAAACCAATCTTGCTGAACCATATTTTCAATCCTTGAGTTTAGGGACAGAGATGTACAGTGAGGGAAAGTGTCAGTGTGCTATTTTGTGCTAAATCTTGTTTGTAGGGACAGAGAGGTACAGTGAGGGAAAGTGTCAGTGTGCTATTTTGGGCTAAATCTTGTTTGTAGGGACAGAGAGGTACAGTGAGGGAAAGTGTCAGTGTGCTATTCTGTTCTAAACCAATTTTGCTGTTCCATATTTTCAATCCTTGAGTTTAGGGACAGAGAAGGACACTCGTAGAAATTATCAGTGTGCTATTCTGTGCTAAATCTTGTTTGTAGGGAGGGACAGAGTAGGACAGTGAGGGAAAGTGTCAGTGTGCTATTCTGTTCTAAAACTATTTTGCTGAACCATATTTTCAATCCTTGAGTTGAGGGACAGAGAGGTACAGTGAGTGAAACTGACAGTGTGCTATTCTGTTCTAAACCAATTTTGCTGTTCCATATTTTCAATCCTTGAGTTGAGGGACAGAGAGGTACAGTGAGGGAAACTGACAGTGTGCTATTCTGTTCTAAACCAATTTTGCTGTTCCATATTTTCAATCCTTGAGTTGAGGGACAGAGAGGTACAGTGAGTGAAACTGACAGTGTGCTATTCTGTTCTAAACCAATTTTGCTGTTCCATATTTTCAATCCTTGAGTTGAGGGACAGAGAGGTACAGTGAGTGAAACTGACAGTGTGCTATTCTGTTCTAAACCAAATTTGCTGTTCCATATTTTCAATCCTTGAGTTGAGGGACAGAGAGGTACAGTGAGGGAAAGTGTCAGTGTGCTATTCTGTTCTAAAACTATTTTGCTGAACCATATTTTCAATCCTTGAGTTGAGGGACAGAGAGGTACAGTGAGTGAAACTGACAGTGTGCTATTCTGTTCTAAACCAATTTTGCTGTTCCATATTTTCAATCCTTGAGTTGAGGGACAGAGAGGTACAGTGAGTGAAACTGACAGTGTGCTATTCTGTTCTAAACCAAATTTGCTGTTCCATATTTTCAATCCTTGAGTTGAGGGACAGAGAGGTACAGTGAGTGAAACTGACAGTGTGCTATTCTGTTCTAAACCAATTTTGCTGTTCCATATTTCAATCCTTGAGTTGAGGGACAGAGAGGTACAGTGAGTGAAACTGATAGTGTGCTATTCTTTTCTAAACCAATTTTGCTGTTCCATATTTTCAATCCTTGAGTTGAGGGACAGAGAGGTACAGTGAGTGAAACTGACAGTGTGCTGTTCTGTTCTAAACCAAATTTGCTGTTCCATATTTTCAATCCTTGAGTTGAGGGACAGAGAGGTACAGTGAGGGAAAGTGTCAGTGTGTTATTCTGTTCTAAAACTATTTTGCTGAACCATATTTTCAATCCTTGAGTTGAGGGACAGAGAGGTACAGTGAGTGAAACTGACAGTGTGCTATTCTGTTCTAAACCAATTTTGCTGTTCCATATTTTCAATCCTTGAGTTGAGGGACAGAGAGGTACAGTGAGTGAAACTGACAGTGTGCTATTCTGTTCTAAACCAAATTTTCTGTTCCATATTTTCAATCCTTGAGTTGAGGGACAGAGAGGTACAGTGAGGGAAAGTGTCAGTGTGCTATTCTGTTCTAAAACTATTTTGCTGAACCATATTTTCAATCCTTGAGTTGAGGGACAGAGAGGTACAGTGAGTGAAACTGACAGTGTGCTATTCTGCTCTAAACCAATTTTGCTGTTCCATATTTTCAATCCTTGAGTTGAGGGACAGAGAGGTACAGTGAGTGAAACTGACAGTGTGCTATTCTGTTCTAAACCAAATTTGCTGTTCCATATTTTCAATCCTTGAGTTGAGGGACAGAGAGGTACAGTGAGTGAAACTGACAGTGTGCTATTCTGTTCTAAACCAATTTTGCTGTTCCATATTTCAATCCTTGAGTTGAGGGACAGAGAGGTACAGTGAGTGAAACTGACAGTGTGCTATTCTTTTCTAAACCAATTTTGCTGTTCCATATTTTCAATCCTTGAGTTGAGGGACAGAGAGGTACAGTGAGTGAAACTGACAGTGTGCTGTTCTGTTCTAAACCAAATTTGCTGTTCCATATTTTCAATCCTTGAGTTGAGGGACAGAGAGGTACAGTGAGGGAAAGTGTCAGTGTGCTATTCTGTTCTAAAACTATTTTGCTGAACCATATTTTCAATCCTTGAGTTAAGGGACAGAGAGGTACAGTGAGTGAAACTGACAGTGTGCTATTCTGTTCTAAACCAATTTTGCTGTTCCATATTTTCAATCCTTGAGTTGAGGGACAGAGAGGTACAGTGAGTGAAACTGACAGTGTGCTATTCTGTTCTAAACCAATTTTGCTGTTCCATATTTTCAATCCTTGAGTTGAGGGACAGAGAGGTACAGTGAGTGAAACTGACAGTGTGCTATTCTGTTCTAAACCAAATTTTCTGTTCCATATTTTCAATCCTTGAGTTGAGGGACAGAGAGGTACAGTGAGGGAAAGTGTCAGTGTGCTATTCTGTTCTAAAACTATTTTGCTGAACCATATTTTCAATCCTTGAGTTGAGGGACAGAGAGGTACAGTGAGTGAAACTGACAGTGTGCTATTCTGTTCTAAACCAATTTTGCTGTTCCATATTTTCAATCCTTGAGTTGAGGGACAGAGAGGTACAGTGAGTGAAACTCACAGTGTGCTATTCTGTTCTAAACCAAATTTGCTGTTCCATATTTTCAATCCTTGAGTTGAGGGACAGAGAGGTACAGTGAGTGAAACTGACAGTGTGCTATTCTGTTCTAAACCAATTTTGCTGAACCATATTTTCAATCCTTGAGTTGAGGGACAGAGAGGTACAGTGAGTGAAACTGACAGTGTGCTATTCTTTTCTAAACCAATTTTGCTGTTCCATATTTTCAATCCTTGAGTTGAGGGACAGAGAGGTACAGTGAGTGAAACTGACAGTGTGCTGTTCTGTTCTAAACCAAATTTGCTGTTCCATATTTTCAATCCTTGAGTTGAGGGACAGAGAGGTACAGTGAGGGAAAGTGTCAGTGTGCTATTCTGTTCTAAAACTATTTTGCTGAACCATATTTTCAATCCTTGAGTTGAGGGACAGAGAGGTACAGTGAGTGAAACTGACAGTGTGCTATTCTGTTCTAAACCAATTTTGCTGTTCCATATTTTCAATCCTTGAGTTGAGGGACAGAGAGGTACAGTGAGTGAAACTGACAGTGTGCTATTCTGTTCTAAACCAATTTTGCTGTTCCATATTTTCAATCCTTGAGTTGAGGGACAGAGAGGTACAGTGAGTGAAACTGACAGTGTGCTATTCTGTTCTAAACCAATTTTGCTGTTCCATATTTTCAATCCTTGAGTTTAGGGACAGAGAAGGACGCTCGTAGAAATTATCAGTGTGCTATTCTGTGCTAAATCTTGTTTGTAGGGAGGGACAGAGTAGGACAGTGAGGGAAAGTGTCAGTGTGCTTTTCTGTTCTAAAACTATTTTGCTGAACCATATTTTCAATCCTTGTGTTTAGGGACAGAGAAGGATAGGCAGGGGACAGTGTCAGTGTCATTGTTGCTAAGCCTCCTGCACAGTATACACCTGAAGGTAGCCCTTATTGCTGTTTTTCCCATCTCCCTGCAGGCCATCCATTAAAATGTCTGGAAGGCAACCAAGGAGAGGCAGACAGTCAGGAGGCAAAAAAAGAGGGCAAGCAGGCTCTGTGTCTGGGGGCAACAGTGCTGGTCGTGTACGCGGTGCATTGTCATCAGCACATGGCCATGGGACACGCTTGTCCTTGTTTTCGGCAGCTGGACATGTTGAGCCACATCATGCCGAAGACTTGGTAGAGTGGATGACCAAGCCCACCTCATCCTCCTCATCCTCTCTCACCCAGGCTCAGGGTACTGGCAAAGCAGCTGCCAAAGCGTCCTCTTCTCTGGTATCATTATCTTCATTATTCAATCCTTCCCTAGACCCACCATGCCCTCCTCCTGAGGAGTCCCCCGAACTGTTTGAGCACAGTGTTGGGTACATGCTCCAGGAGGATGCCCAGCGTTTGGAAGGATCTGATGATGATACCCAGCTAGAGGAAGGCAGCAGCGTGAGAGCAGAGAGAGGGGATGCTCAAGAAGGACACCAATCTGGCAGTCATGCTCCAGCAGCTGCAGCATATTGCCAGATTGGCTCCAGTGATGAGGAGGGAGGGGATGATGAGGTCACTGACTCCACGTGGGTGCCTAATAGGAGAGAGGAGGAGGAGGAGGATGAGGAGGAGGCACATCTCCAACGAGGCAGGATGCCCTTGAGTGGCCAGCGTATGGGCAGCACACCGACGGAATCACACCGCAGAGCTCCGCCTGTGCAGGGCGCTGCCTCTGCCCGTCATGCAAAAAGTTCTTTGGTGTGGGCCTTTTTTGAGGCGAGTGCATCAGATCGCACAGCTGCTGTTTGCAACATATGTCTCAAGCGTATATCGCGTGGCCAAAACATCAGCCGCTTGGGCACCACATGCTTGATCAGACATATGTTGACCTGCCATGCAGCTCATTGGCAAGCCTACCTTAAAGACCCACACCAAAGAACAAAGCTGACCTCTTCTTGCACCGCATCAGCTGGGATCTCCAACCCCACTATACCTTCACTCCTCTCTGAAACCTGCTCTGAGAGGAATGAAGGTGTAGAATTAGGTGTGTCACAGGCAAGTACTTGCGGGCACTCTGCTAGCAGTACACCAACGTCCGATTCTAGCACGCAAATTTCCCTGCCCCAGCTGCTGGACCGTCGAAAGAAGTTCACTCCCAGCCATCCACATGCCCAGCGGTTGAATGCTAGCTTGGCTAAATTGCTAGCGCTTCAACTGCTGCCTTTTCAGTTGGTAGACTCGGCCCCCTTCCGTGAGTTTGTGCAATGTGCGGTTCCTCAGTGGCAGGTTCCCAAACGACACTTTTTCGCACGGAAGGCTATTCCGGCTCTCTACAGGCATGTGGAAGGCAATGTCTTGGCCTCGCTGGACAGGGCGGTCAGCGGTAAGGTGCATATTACCGCTGACTCATGGTCCAGCAGGCATGGACAGGGACGTTACCTTTCTTTCACGGCCCATTGGGTCACTCTTTTGGCAGCTGGGAAGGATGCAGGACAAGGTGCAGTAGTGTTGGAGGTTGTTCCACCGCCACGCCTCCAAAATGCTACTACTGGTTGTGACACACCTCTCTCCTCCACCCCCTCCTCTTCTTCTTCCTCCATGGCCTCTTCCTGTGGTGTGTCCTCGGAACCAGCGGTGCTCCGTTGGCGTTCAAGGGGCTACGCAAGTACGCAGGCAAAAAGATGCCATGCCGTGCTTGCGCTGGTGTGTTTGGGGGACAGGAGCCACACTGGGGCAGAGGTCCTGTCTGCTCTGCAGGGGCAGGCCGAGAGGTGGTTGACGCCACGCCAGCTTAAGCCAGGAATGGTGGTTTGCGACAATGGCACCAACCTCCTCTCCGCCCTCCGACAGGGACAACTGACCCATGTGCCCTGTATGGCTCACGTCCTTAACCTGGTGGTGCAGTGGTTCTTGGGCAGGTACCCGGGCTTACAGGATGTCCTGAGGCAGGCCAGGAAAGTCTGTGTGCATTTCCGCAGATCTTATAATGCCAGTGCTCGCCTGGCTGAGCTTCAAAAGGAGTTGAACCTGCCCAAGAACCGCCTTATATGTGACATGCCCACCAGGTGGAACTCAACGTTGGCCATGCTGCAGCGGCTGCACACGCAGCAGAGGGCCATCAATGAGTACCTGTGCCACTACGGCACCAGGACAGGGTCAGGGGAGCTCGGGTTTTTTTCACCACGCCAGTGGGGCATGATCAGGGATGCATGCACTGTCGTGGCACCATTTGAGGAGGCCACGAGGATGGTGAGCAGTGACAGTGCATGCATCAGTGACACTGTACCTCTTGTCCACCTGTTGGAGCACACGCTGCGTGGAATAATGGACAGGGCACTTGAGGCAGAACAGAGGCAGGAAGAGGAGGACTTCCTTGCCTCTCAAGGCCCCCTTTACCCAGACAGTGTTCCTTCTGTCCCACCCATCGCACAGGAAGAGGAGGAGGAGGAGGAGGAGGAGGATTGTGTCAGCATGGAGGTGGAGGCTGGCACTCAGCATCATCAGCAGCAGTCTTTTAGGGATGATTTACAGTCCCAAGAAACCAGTGGACTTGTACGTGGCTGGGAGGAGGTGGCTGCGGATCATGTCGTCCTTAGTGACCCAGAGGACTCCGGACTGAATGCCTCAGCTAACCTACGCTGCATGGCCTCCCTGATCCTGCAAAGTCTGCGGAAGGATCCTCATATTCTTCGGATCAAGGAGAGGGACCATTACTGGCTGGCCACTCTCCTTGATCCACGGTACAAGGGTAAGGTTGCGGACCTTATGTTACCGTCGCAGAGGGAGCAGAGGATGAGACAACTGCGGGAGGCCTTGCAGAAAGGTTTGTGCAACGCGTTCCCAGAGACTGGGAGGTTACAAACTCCTGGTCCTGGACAACGAGTTGCTGAGGCTTCGGGCAGTCAAAGAAGGAGCGGTGGGGAAGGTGGCCGTCTGACCGATGCGTTCAGACAATTCTTTAGTCCGCAGCCCCAAAGTATGATCGGTTCCAGCAACCATCGCCAGCGTCTGATATACATGGTGCAGGAATACCTAGGGGCAAGGTCAGACTTGGACACCTTCCCCACCGAAAATCCTCTGGCTTACTGGGTCTTGTGGATGGATCACTGGCCAGAGCTTGCACAGTATGCAATTGAGCTACAGGCCTGTCCTGCATCCAGCGTTCTTTCAGAACGCACATTCAGTGCTGCTGGAGGATTTGTCACGGATCACAGGGTGCGCCTGTCCACCGACTCGGTTGATCGACTGACTTTCATCAAGATGAACCAGTCTTGGATCACCACCAGCTACCACACACCTGATGCTGATATAACAGACTAATTGATTTTAAAATGTCACATCCCTTCAAGACTGATGCTGATGCTGAGTGCCTGTGCTGTTATGTTGACTGGCTATCCTCCTCCTCCTCCTCAATGATCCGATTAATGATGATAGCTTGGAAGATCATTTTGGTTTATGGGTGCCGCCACCAGTGGCTAAGGCCCAATTTTTCAGCCCCTGTTTAACAGGGGCGTGTAATTACAATTTTTGATGCAATACTTTGCAACAGGGCTCATTGCTGTGCTCCAAGTACAGTATCTGTGAGGGGTTGCAGTGTTGTGCCACCAGTGCCTAAGGCCCAATTTTTCAGCCCCTGTTCAACAGGGGCATGCAATTATAATTATTGATCTAATAATTCACAGCAGGGCCCATTGCTGCGCCTACCAAGAGTAACTGTCAGGCCGTACAGTGTTGTGGCACCAGCACCACCATCACCACCACCACCACCACCAAAGGCCCAATTTTTCAGCCCCTGTTCAACAGGGGCATGCAATTATAATTATTGATCTAATAATTCACAGCAGGGACCATTGCTGCGCCCACCAAGAGTAACTGTCAGGCCTTACAGTGTTGTGGCACCAGCACCACCATCACCACCACCACCACCACCAAAGGCCCAATTTTTCAGCCCCTGTTCAACAGGGGCATGCAATTATAATTATTGATCTAATAATTCACAGCAAGGACCATTGCTGCGCCCACCAAGAGTAACTGTCAGGCCTTACAGTGTTGTGGCACCAGCACCACCATCACCACCACCACCACCACCAAAGGCCCAATTTTTCAGCCCCTGTTCAACAGGGGCATGCAATTATAATTATTGATCTAATAATTCACAGCAGGGACCATTGCTGCGCCCACCAAGAGTAACTGTCAGGCCTTACAGTGTTGTGGCACCAGCACCACCATCAAAGGCCCAATTTTCTTTTTCGTACATCACGGGACACAGAGCGACTTAGTCATTACTAATGGGTTATATAGATTACCTTCAGGTGTTGGCACTGGCCAATTCCAAACCGGAAGTACCCTCCCCTATATAAGCCCCTCCCACCCGGGAGCACCTCAGTTTTTTGCCAGTGTCTAAGGTGTTGGCCAAAGAGTAACATGTGTTTTCACTGGGCTTGCGTACAGGTTCTTTTGGGCCTTAGTAAGCTGTTCCGGATCCCACCAAAAAAGCTTCATAGCTAAACGGTCGGTACCCGGGCCTTGCAGCAGAAGAGCAAGGTTTTGCCTGTAATGCTTCTCTTAGGAGGGCTGGACCCTGGGATCCAGAGCTCTGGTCATACCCACGACCAAGATGTTGTCTGTGCAGGGTGCTATACAGGTCCAGGGGAGTGGAATCCTTGGGAACCTGGTCCCTGAAGGTTTAATTACAATTACTGCCGTGATAGGTGAAGTTTGGACTTCTGTGGACCAAACAAAGTCCTGCGGCGGGGATCAGGTAAGTGGGGGCCCCCAGGAACTTGGTTCTATTGGGGGACCCCCAAGCCTAATTTGTCTTTCTGTCTGTTACCTAACGGTATTCCCGCTAAATATCTGTGTTTGCCTGTAACTACTGAAAATGTAAAATTTTAATAGTAGTCAAGAAAAAAAAAAAAAAAGGGACCGCGGTACCTGTGTTAAACCACTAGAGGCCGCTGTAGTCCATTTTTCTTGTCATGTGGATCTTTGGTTTTCTCAAGTCAAAAGATCCAGGCAGCTGGTAAGTTTCTCTGTGGGAATCCACTTCCTCTGCCCTGTTGCTGCGCTCATCCACCGCACAGGCCCTCCGGCAAAAAGGGCCCTGGCTCCTAGTCCCCTGTTTGATTTCGAAAAGGGCGCAAATGGCGCACGGGCGCGCGCGCAGGCGCGTGCACGCGCCTCCTATGAAAAAAAGGGGCGGGGCGGGTGGATGACGCTCGATGCGCGCCGCGGCGCTTCTGCGCATGTGCGGGCGTCCCAGCATAGTTAAAAGACACAGTACAAGTGTCAGCTGGATGCAAACAGAGCTAGCAACAAACAGTGGCACACAGAGGTGGTTGATGCAGGCATCCCCATAGAAAGGCACTTTAGTGGACACCAGCTGGTATATAGCAGCACCTGTGTTAGATTATTACCAGCAAAATTGGTGTATGACGACGGGAATACCTCAGCTTTGTGCTTAAAGGATATGTCGTCCAGACGCTCCGGAAATAGATCTTCCAGGAAGCCAAAGGGGTCTCCATCGGGCTCTGAGGATATTGGGCATGCTTGTACTGCACCAATCTCCCCTGAGAATTCAGAGGTCAGTAGCCGTAGAAACCCCGCAGGAATGCCTGGTGCTGCGGCTGTCCCCAGTCCACATGCTCCTGTATATATAACAGAGGAGGTTTTATCCTCAACTCTGGGAGGATTGGAAGAGAGATTAACAGCATTGATCGCTGCTTCCCTGTCTCAGGAAAAGCGCGTCCGATCTCCGTCTCCTCCTTCAGAGTGCCTGTTAGTGGAGGAACAGCCCCACACAGAGATCGACCTACCTGAAGGGGATCAGAATGAGGTTGATTCAGTTATGGAGGAATCAACAGTGGAAGAACCTTTTCTCAGCATCTCAGGCTGAAAGATTATGGGTTCAGTCTCTGACTAATATGGTCCGATCAGCATTTAAAATGCCTCTGGCGGAACCACCATCCACTACGGTTTCCTCGCTGGGGTCGCTAAAAGCTCCCCAGGCTGTCTGTTCCTTCCCAATCCACCCTTTATTAGAAGGGCTTATTTACCAGGATTGGGAGCATCCTGATAAAATATTTGCTCCCCCCAAGAGATTTCCGGTGATCTATCCCATGGAGGATAAGTTCATAAAAAAATGGAGGGTCCCTACAGTGGACGCAGCCATCTCTTCTGTTAACAAATCACTGACATGTCCAGTAGATAATGTTCCAATGTCAAAGACCCAATAGATAAAAAATTGGAGTCTTTACTAAAATCTGCTTTCTCTACAGCAAGCATGGTGACACAACCTGCGGTAGCAGTGATTGGAGTCTGCCAAGCAGTGAAAGATCAGTTGAAACAAGTCTTAAGGGACTTACCAGATCAGCAGGCTCTTGCCCTAGCTGACCTGCCTAGAGCCTTGTGTTTTGCGGTGGACGCCATAAAGGATACAATCCAACAGGCCTCCCGCTTTACGCTGTCTATAGTACATATGCGTAGGCTTCTGTGGCTCAAAAACTGGTCTGCTGAAGCTCCCTGTAAAAAACTGCTGGTTAGCTTCCCATTTCATGGAGAACGCTTATTTGGAGAAGATCTGGACAAATATATCCAGAAAATTTCTGCCGGTAAAAGTTCACTCTTACCGGTTAAGAACAAGGGTAGAAGTCCTTCTTTTAAGAGGCCTACTTCTCCAGTCCCTGGCACATCGGCTGTGAAACAGTTCCGACGGCCTCCGCGGTCAAATCCAGGGGGCAGAAATCAGGGACAATCACAGGGTATCAAGAAACCCTGGGTCAAGAGAGGTACAAAACCTCCCCCTAAGTCATGAAGGGTTGCCCCCACTCAGTCGGGTGAGGGGAAGACTTCAGTTGTTCACAGAGACCTGGCGGGACACCATCAGAGATGGGTGATCCCCGCAGTAAGTCTGGGATACAGGCTGGAGTTAAAAGACATTCCTCCTGCCCATTTTATAAGGTCAAACGTGCCAAGCGATCCCCAGAAGAGTGGATCCCTCCTTCTGGCACTAGAGCAACTATTGCCCCAAGGGTAATCATGAAGGTTCCCTTGAAAGAAAACGGGTTCGGGTTTTACTCGAACCTTGTCACAGTCCCCAAACCAAATGGGGACATGAGGCCCATATTGAATATAAAAGGGCTAAACAAGTTCCTACATATCAGGATTTTTTTCGGATGGAGTCGATCCGATCAGTGGCCACCGCCCTACAAGGGCAGGAATGGTTAGCCTCGATCGACATAAGGGATGCTTATTTGCATATTCCCATCTGTCCGGCCCACCAGAAATTTCTACGCCTTGCAGTAGAAGGGCGCCATTTTCAGTTCAGAGCCTTACCTTTCGGTCTGGCCACGGCACCACGAGTGTTCACAAAAATTCTGGCCCTACGATTGGCCAAACTAGGAACACAAGGTGTAACGATAATGGCATATCTAGACGACTTGTTGCTGATAGACCACTCAGTGAAAAAAACTAGAAGTGGTCGTTCACAAGATAATCAAGTATCTGGAATCTCACGGTTGCATTATCAACCGAGACAAGTCAGCCCTAAAACCAGTCAAAAGCCTGGAATACTTGGGGGCTAAGACTGGATTCAAATCAGAGAAAGATTTTCTTACCTCCAGAGAAGGTGTCGTCTTTGAAAGATTTGACCCACTTAGTGGGTACAAAAAAGAAAAACCATCCATACGCCTGTGTATAAGGCTGCTGGGAAAAATGGTGGCTTCATTCGAAGCGGTACCCTACGGTCAATTCCATTCAAGGAACTTGCAGAGGGCCATACTGTCAGCCTGGAACAAAAAAGTTCAGGCTTTAGACTTACCAATGTCCCTGTCCCCTTCCGTTCGCAAGAGCCTCCATTGGTGGTTGGTGCCCCAGAATCTGGGAAGGGAAACCCTTCAGTCCGGTTTCTTGGAAGGTGGTCACTACAGTTGCCAGCCTCATAGGCTGGGGGGCAGTACTGGAGCAATGGTCTCTCCAGGGCAAGTGGTCGGAAGCAGAGAAGGCCCTGCCCACCAATCTCTTAGAGATACGAGCAGCCCGGTATGCCCTAGTAGCATGGACATCCAAACTCCAAGGGTCACCTGTCAGAATTCAATCAGACAATGCCACAGCAGTGGCATATATCAATCTCCAGGGTAGCACCAGGAGTCGTGCAGCCCAGAGGGAAGCGAAATGCATCCTGGAATGGGCAGAAAGGTATGTCACAGCCATATCCGCGGTTTTCATCCCAGGAGTGGAAAATTGGAGAGCGGACTTTTTTAAGTCGCCAGCAATTATGCCCGGGGGAATGGTCTCTTCACCCCGAGGTTTTCCAGGCAATATGCCAGCGGTGGGGAACACCGGATGTAGATCTGCTAGCATCCAGATTCAACGCAAAGGTGGACAGATTTGTGTCTCGCACAAAGGATCCCCTAGCTTGCGGTTCGGATGCCCTAGTGTTCCCTTGGGATCAGTTCAAGCTGATATATGCATTCCCACCGCGATTAATCCGCAGAATCAGGGTAGAAAAGAAACCAGTGATTCTGGTGGCTCCAGCGTGGCCCCGAAGGGCATGGTACGCGGAGATTGTAAAAATGTCAGTGGGAAGTCCTTGGACCCTCCCACATCGTCCGGACCTGCTTTCGCAAGGACCGATATACTACCCTTCCTTACCAGCCCTAGGTTGACGGCCTGGCTATAGAAGCCCACATTCTAAAAAAGAGAGGGCTCTCTAATCCTGTGGTATCTACCATGATCAATGCCAGGAAGCCGGTATCCAGGCAGATCTATTATAGGATCTAGAAGGCGTACATCACGTGGGGTGAGGCCAGGAAATGGCATCCACGTAAGTACGTAATAGGTAGGATTCTGGACTTCCTACAGTGGGCTGTACATAGGAAGCTTGCCTTGAGTACTATCAAGGGTCAGACGGCCTTGTCAATATTTTTTTTTCAAAGGCCCTTGGCTTTGCATTCATTAATCAAAGCTTTCATACAAGGAGTGATGCGTATTAGCCCTCCGGTTAGTATTCCCATATGTCCATGGGACTTAAACCTGGTTCTGTCGGTTCTACAGAAACAACCATTTGAACCATTGCGGCACATTTTCTTGGTTCTTTTCACCAGGAAATTGATTTTCTTAGTAGCCATTTGTTCGGCTAAAAGAGTATCGGAATTAGCCGCCTTGTCCTGTAAGGAGCCATATCTGGTTATCCATAAGGACAGAGTAGTATTACGTCCTCATCCAGCCTTCTTCCTAAGGTGGTATCGAGGTTCCATTTGAACCAAGATGTGGTTCTTCCTTCCTTTTTCCCCAAACCTAGTTCGGTAGAGGAAAAGTTATTGCATTCTTTGGATGTAGTAAGAGCAGTTAAAGCTTATCTTAAAGCCACTGCTCAGATTCGTAGAACGGATACTTTGTTTGTTCTGCCGGAAGACCCCAGAAAGGGTCAGGCAGCATCAAAAATCTACTTTAGCCAAGTGGATTCGACAGGTCATAATACAAGCCTATGGCTTGAAAAGGAGACCGCCTCCGTTCAAAGTTAGGGCGCACTCCACAAGAGCAGTTGGAACTTCATGGGCAGTGCATCACCAAGCCTCCCTGGCTCAAGTACTGTAAGGCCACAACATGGTCCTTAGTACACACGTTTACTAGATTCTACCAGGTAGACGTCAGAAGTCAGGAGGATGTCGCCTTTGGGCGCAGTGTGTTGCAGGCCGCAAAAGAGCCTCATGCCTGATGGCGCCCAGCTTATGTATCCCTCCCCTCATTTGGCATTGCTTTGGGACGTCCCATTAGTAATGACTAAGTCGCTCTGTGTCCCGTGATGTACGAAAAAGAAAAAGGGATTTTTATAACAGCTTACCTGTAAAATCCTTTTCTTGGAGTACATCACGGGACACAGAGCTCCCACCCCTCTTTTTGGGACACTTATTGCTTGGCTACAAAACTGAGGTGCTCCCGGGTGGGAGGGGCTTATATAGGGGAGGGTACTTCCGGTTTGGAATTGGCCAGTGCCAACACCTGAAGGTAATCTATATAACCCATTAGTAATGACTAAGTCGCTCTGTGTCCCGTGATGTACTCCAAGAAAAGGATTTTACAGGTAAGCTGTTATAAAAATCCCTTTTTTACTACCACTGATCAACAATTATATGTTATTACAATTCCTGATATTATACTTGACAGCAGGGCGTTCCAGCACCCACCAAGAATAACTGTGAGTGCTTTCAGTGTTGTGCCAACACCAACACCTAAGGGGCCAATTTCTGCGGTATATACGGAAGGTCCCTACTTTCAAACATCCAACTTACAAACTACTACTACTTGCAAACGGAAGAAGACAACAGGAAGTGATAGGAAATCTACCCCTTGGAAGGAAAATTCTCTCCTTTAAGAATTAATATGGGAGAAAGGTGTCTCCTCTCTACTGATGCTTTATCACCAATCC
The DNA here is from genome assembly GCA_029206835.1 of Rana muscosa. NCBI lineage: Eukaryota > Metazoa > Chordata > Amphibia > Anura > Ranidae > Rana > Rana muscosa. The sequence goes on along the minus strand of CM055122.1, from coordinate 188,295,651 downwards.
TTGTTTCAATAAAAACACCACATTTCAAAAACAGTTGTCATTGGGACGCAAAGTGAGGTGAAATGTTCTGAACAGGGGCACAGACAGCAAAAAAAATGTGACAGGGGTGATAACCGTTCCCTATGTTTTACAAAAAGCTAAAAAAAAGGAATTTGCCATGGAGCTCCACTTAAACAATGCAGCTGTTCAAAATTATAAACAGATTCTACATAAGAACAAACCTACAGTCCCTGTCTTGTATACACCGCCTGTATACGGCTGTTCAGAGTATATAGGTCCTTTTTTATTTTGTGTGCGGGGTTCCCCTTAATATCCATACAAGACCCAAAGGGGCTGGTAATGGGCTGGGGTAGAGGGGGACGGGGTTGATGGGGTAGCTATGCCATTTTTCCTAAAGATTTTCATCCATATTACCGGGACCAGACATTGCATTAAAGCCGCAAGCAGTTTTAAATGACGTTTTTACCTTTAGAAATGTTATTTTGTGCAGGGACAGTTCTAAACACGGGAAACACGTGGCACTTCACAGGCATACTTTAGACACCCCCCAGGTACAATATTTAAAGGAATATTTGACTTTTTTTTTCACTTTATGCATCATTAAAATGACTGCTCCCGGAAAACGTCCGTTTTTAAAACTTCTTTTTGCATTGATACATGTCCCCTGGTGCAGAAGCCGGGTTCCCAAACTCTGTTTCGGACAATAACATGGATAATAGTCGTTATAATTAGCACTTTAGAATCCGAACGTTCGCATCCATTGTATTTAATAGGGTTCTAATGTTCGTGCAAACTTTCGGTCCGTTCGCGGGTTCTGGTGCGAACTGAACCCGGGGGTGTTCGGCTCATCACTATTAGTGAAGGGAAATAGGCATGTAGGGCTTAAAAAGGCCTTTACAGGTAAAAACATGCATGGGGAAAATGGGGACATTACCAGGATATTACAAACAGGCAAATTTGGGTTAGGAGGGAAAAAATAAGAAGATTCTAAAACAATCAAAACATATAATGTGAGGTTAAAGGAGCAAAATTACCTTCATATAGTCCTTCTGCAGGACCTGAATGATGGCCGAACACGTCTCAGGGATAATGATCCCGAGAGCCTGGGGGAAGATGCCTGTTGAGAACTTGAGGTCCTGCAAGCTTCTCCCAGTCGCCAGGTATCTCAACATGGCAATAAGCCTCTGCTCGGCAGTGATGGCCTGGCGCATCACAGTGTCCTGCCTCGTTATATAGGGGGACAGCAAATCCAACAGACGGTGAAATACGAGGTCCGTCATACTGAGATAATTCCTGAAATCATCAGGATTATTCTCATGGATTTCCCGCAGCAGAGGCATATGAGAGAATTGGTCCCGCTGGAGCAACCAATTCTTAGTCCATGAACTCCTCCTCACCCTGTTCACGGACTGAACTCGGGTTACAGTGTTAACTGCAACACCAAGCCCAAAGCCAGCACGAGCTCGAGAACGAGAACGCACTTCAAACATAGTTTTAAACCGGTCGGCTGGTCAGAACGCACTCAAACAGAACGCACCGTGGAACAGCAAGGCCTGAGAAGAACGACCTGAAAAACAGTAAACGAACGGCCAAGAAGGCACTGCAAGGCAGTAACGACCTGACTGCACGCACTGAATCACAAATACAAACCCACAAGCACAAACTGAACACCAGGAAACGATCTGCAAAGCACAGAGACTGAAAAGCGCGAATCGGCTCTCACCAAACTTTACTAACACGCGGTAACACGAAATCAGCAAAAGCAGCCCAAGGGGTGGCGCCATTAGATTTGTTCGGCCCTTTTATAGCGCGTCGTACGTTTTGTACGTGCCGTCGTTTTCTTGCCGTCGGTTTTTTAACTGATGGTGTGTGGCCAAGAATGATGAAAAACAGTTTCATCGGATTTCCGATGGTCAAATCCATCGGACGAAAATCCATAGGTTATCCGATCGTGTGTACAGGGCTTTAGTCTTCCTGTCACATCATCTTCACTTGACAAAAAAGATCACTCTGAATAATCCCAGATGCTGGCTGTAATTGGCTGTGTAGTTACTAGGCCAGAGGTCTGCAGGACCTCTCCCTAGCGGCCTAGTAATTTAGCAGCTTTTATTGGTTGGTGGACTACTGATCCCAGTTAGCCCGACCTGCAAATCCTGCACCCACAGGCCGCAAAGATTTGACCACGGATCCCACAGTTTCTCCTCTGGTCTCGCACCCAGCTTCCCTGGCATGCCTCTTCCAGAAATCCACTGTGTCACACTCACTGACCTTCACCTGCCCCGAGTCCATGATGGAGAACTTTAACTGGACATGTGTTCCAATAGCTTCTCCAGCCCCTTTGTTCCAGGATACCTCCTCCATGACCATGTAAGGATGAGGCTCCCTCCCAGCTCTCCCGGGCTCCTCCGCTGGGCCTCGCACCCCCGCCAGATGGGGATGGGGCCCCTGCTGCTATCTAGCACTAAATTCTCCTTGTCTCCTGGCCGAAAACTACCCTCCAGTGGGCTGGACCTGAGCTTAAGTAGGAGGCCTGCCCCCTGCCAATTCCAAGTGGGGATTGATCAGGGCTCCTCACATGAGCTCCCTGTCGCTCCAGTCCTGTGCCCTGCCCCTCTTCCAGAACATTTTCCCTGGAAGAAGGGGAGGCGCCGCAGAACTAAAGCACAGGTGGTTACACCCACTGCTACACTAACCACTCCCTGCCCCAAGATCAAAACAAGCAAGCCTAGCCTGAAGCATATTCCTGCCTAAATTTACCTGCGCTGGCAGCTTACCTCACAAAAATCCTTACTCTAGCACCTACCTATTATTATTATTATTATACAGGATTTATGGTAGAGCGTGCTATATATATATGTAGCAGGCAGATACTTTTAAATCTGGTGAGGAGATCAGTGATGTCTAGTTCCCTGCGGCCCAGCAGGTGGCGCTGTCACTTTGGGCCGGGGTTGAACCATCGCTGCAGTACCGTACCCTTTGTAACCTCTCGCAGCGGTTGTATGGCGGGGCTGGGAACCCGCTGTGCTTGCTGGGAGAGGGTATAAAGGGGGCGGACATCTTCGCCACGGGGTTCAAGTCCCAGGCACCTTCATCCTGAGGGCTGCTGTCCGCGGTCGGTGTCCAGGCGGCCTAGGCCTGGACACTTGGAGTTCGTGTTCCATCCCAGACACCTTCAGTCTGGGGTGAGGTACTCAGCCGGAGACCTGGGGCCCAGTACCTTCCGCTGGGTCCCGCAAGGGAGAGATTGTCCTAGGGGGCCCCGGGAGTGGGGCACCCGAATCCAGAGGCGTAAGGGACCGGAGGAGGGACTCATCCGAAGATCTGGTGCAGCATATTGCCAGTGCCGGGTGAACCTCTGGAGACCGCCCGGAGGGATATCTTTCCCGAACAGGGGCCAAGTTCAGAGAGGAAGGTAGTTCACGTTCTATGGCCGTTGGCAGCGGTCCAACTATTCAACTCAGGTCAGTGGCAGAGACCTGCTATTAGGCCTGTGGCAGGGGCCTCAACAGTTCATCCGGTCGGTGGCAGCGACCAAAACTCACGGTCGGTGGCAGGGACCGTGCACCAGGCCTATTCGCTAGCAAAGGGATAGGAGAGTTCATTTGTGCCTGGGCCTACTCGTACCCATACCCCTGTTTGTCTGTTACTAAAAGTTCAACTGATTGTGTTCAACCTGAAAGCACAGAAATAAAGGAGTGTTGGACTTTTGATTGGTGTGGGACTCTATTATTGGCAGACACCTCTCCATGGAACAACTGAGGCTTCGTACGCAGTGAACAGACCCGGAGGTAATTCAACTAACTTTGCTCAACCCTCATACACATACGAGGGGAGAGTTTGGCGTAGTGTTCCTGTACTCTCGTCTCCCAGGTACCCCTAGACACCAGCCGCTCAAACGAGAAGAAACCAAGAGGGAGAGTGAGGGGTATAGGCGCTACATATATATATATATATATATATATATATATATATATATATTTATATTTATGGTTGAAGCCCTATATCCGATACGGATATGAACAAGATAGATAGACTTAACATAAGACTTACAACATGAAATGGACCTGAAGTGTGCCCTGATCTAATGGACGGTATGCCAAAATAAAGGGGCATACTCAAGATTAGAATGAATATTTTGTGGAGAGAAATGAATTTTGAGAAATGCCCTAAAAAAGGGGATGGGAGGGTGGGTATCGCTCACAGGAAACCAACGAAGACTGCAGGTGAGTGGGCTGGTTAAATAGCCCCCCGGGCTCCTCCCATAAATTCAGGCCAGCATACTGGCCTTCTTACATATATCTATATATATAAACTGTATGTGTAGGTATTATTGAGGCACTATAAGACACAATTTGGTAGAATTTAGTTAATTTTATTTATTTTTCAGCAGCATACAACATTATCAGCAGTGAATCCTTTCTATATTGTCTACCAATAGTGTATCCTCCACTGGTACATATGAAGAATTTACTGAGGCTGGCTGCAACAGCTTCTAGGTTAAAATGCTGGTTTAGCCAAACGTTGGTTGGAGACAGCAATACGAACCCACCTGACTAAATGAGCCCTTAACCAATTTAGCCATAGTTTCTAAATTTGCCAGCTTCTTACATGCATGCAGGGATGGGGTTGCCAATATTTAACTCTGTCACTGACAGTTAATATGCTGGAAATGGAACTGGGAACTGCAGTAACTTCCAATCTCCAAATGGATGGGTTTAACCTTACTGTAACATACAGTAGATGTTAAAAATTTTGACTTTAAGGGCCCCCATTCACGCTCATTTTGTTAAGCTGTGCTGACCTGCTTAGATCAATGCAGGGGCAATGCAAGGCCAAACAGAACACAATTGTTTTTTCTGTGCCCTGTTCGAACCACAATTCTGTGTTGAGGTGGGTTTGTGGTGTATTGCATAAAGTGGTTGTAAAGCATTCTATGCATTAAGATAAAAAGCCTTCTGTGTGCAGCAGCCCCCCTCAACCCCCCTAATACTTACCTGAGCTCCCTTCGATACCTTGGGAATTTAAAAGTCATTGCAAGATACTGAGAGAATGAGTGACTCAGTATAATGAATGTTTGTACCACTATCAGCAGTCTTTTTGAAATATGACCCAATATTTCACCATCACTGTATACTGAGGACAATTAAACATCTGAAAGACTTATGCCGCGTACACACGATCGTTTTTAATGTCATTTTCAAAACCGCCGTTTTTCTCGACGTGATTTTTCTTGTTTCCTCTCAAGCCTGTCTTGCATACACACGTTCATTAAAAAAAACGCTCGAGCAAAGCGCAGTGACGTACAACATGTAAGACGGCACTATAAAGGGGAAGTTCCGTTCGAATGGCGCCACCCTTCATGTTAGTAACGTTTGTTGAGGGACGATTCACGATTTTCAGCCTCGTGCTTTTCAGTCTGTTACAGCGTGACGAATGTGCTATCTCCATTACGAACGCTAGTTTTACCAGAACGAGCGCTCCCGTCTCATACTTGATTCTGAGCTACTCCCACTTCCTCCAGGTGCAAGGTGTGGCTATGGGGACCAAGTGTGCCCCTGCCTATGCCAATTTGTACCTGGGGGGGTGGGAGAGACAATTATTTTCTGATGAATCGTTTATGTCTCTGCTTACCCATGTTATTACTTGGTACAGATATATAGATGATATTTTGATATTATGGTCTGGTACCAGGGCTGAACTTCAGGATTTGATCAACAAAATGCCCAATAATGATTTCAATCTTTCTTTTACGATGGAATGTAGCCAACAGTCCATCAATTTTTTGGACGTAACAATCCATATTGATCAGGATGGAACACTCCACTCTTCTCTATACCGTAAATCCTCTGCTGGGAATACTTTATTACATGCTTCTAGTGCACATCCTCGGCCATTACTTAACAGTATACCGTATAGCCAATTTCTTCGCCTTAGGCGGAATTGTACTCGGGATTCGGACTTTCATATAGCAGCTAAAGATTTGTGTGACAGATTAATTGCTCGAGGGTATAGTCGTTCACTCTTAAAAAAATCCTATAATAGAGCTGTTAAGCTCAATAGGAATGATCTTATTCATTTTATAAAAAAATCTAAACCCAACACCTCTGTTCGCATGATTACTAAATATTCCAACCAACATGGTCAAGTTCGAAATGTCCTTCAGAAATATTGGCCTATTCTATGTGCCGATAAAACTGTTCGGAAGTATATTAAGCCCCACCCAGAGTTAACTTTTCGCCGCGCTCCCTCGCTTAAAGATCATTTGGTCTCTAGTCATTTTGATTTTCCAGGTTCCTCAAATCGTTTTCAGGGTGGCACATTCCCTTGTGGTAAATGTGACATTTGCTGTTATTTACCCAGTTCTCATGATGTTCCATTACCCAATGGTCGTATTCATTATATCAAGTACCGTATAAATTGTAAGACCATAGGTGTGGTTTATCTTGCACTATGCCAATGTGGGTGTTTCTATGTCGGCAAGACAAAAAGGCCCTTCTTCAAGCGAATAAGGGACCATGTATTGCCGACATACAAGAAATTAACCACTACGGCGTTGAATCGCCATATAGGATATCAACATGGCTATGATGCTCACGTGGTCACGTTTTATGCCCTCGAGCATGTGCCTCCACATATTCGTGGAGGTAACATAGATGTAGCATTGTTGCAATTAGAAACTCGATGGATACATACTCTTGATGCTGTCAAATTTCCGGGACTTAATGAATATATTAGCTACAAATCCTTTTTGTAAATATTCGGTTCTTCTCTTGACTTATGACTTCTTCCTTTGCTTCCCCTTTAGTACTCTCCCCCCCTTCTTTTGATCATTGATATTGTTCTCCCTTTTACATCCAGGGAACCACTGAGATTTTTTTTTTTTTTTTCATTTTATTTTATTTTATTTCATTCTTATTTCATTTATCCATTTCATATATTTCTTCTTTTTGTATGATATATATATCTCATAAAGCAATTTAATAATGTTGTTTAATTTCTTTTATCATTATTAAAACATATTGTTCGTCCTGAATATAAAATATGATATATAATTCATCAATTAAATAAAATATTTTTCTTTCACTATTATTTCATTTATTCTCAATATTAATCATGATTATATGATAAACTTTAGTGTACTGCGCATTGTGGTTTGGTGCGTTGGATGACCCTTGAATGAATTGAATTGTTTGCCTCCTCTTTATCTTTACAGGTATTGAGAAGGACATCAACCCTCTGCACAATGTCTGTCCTGCCTGCAGGGGGCCGTCTACCTCCGCTTCGGCGTTTAGGCTTCCATGTGATCCGCGACCTGTGCCTGCATGGACACCCAAGGGCCGGTGTTCATTACACCTTGCCCGCACTGTGGCCATGCCTCTGTGAAGTGCCGCCGAGGCATCCTCCCTTCCCCGTTTTTCCATCCTATCCGTTCATTCGGACACGCATGCTGCAATTACGTCATATGACGTATAGTTGCACTGCATTATGGGTATTGTAGGCCCTTGGCGATGCGGCGCAGGCGCACTGGTCACCCTACGTCCGCTGCCGTTCGACGGCATCTTACGTCGAATGGCTGGGTGGCCTATTTAAACTGCCATTGACAGTTTGTCCTAGCTGTCGATGGCTGTGGGGCGCTGCTGTCCTGTCTTTCACTCTAACAGGTAAACTGAGTCGAATTTTTCGATTGACCGGCTTTCTAGCTGGTCATCTGGGTCTGTGCTATTTTCAATGGTCTGACATATCTGATTGGTTTTTTCTTTGTTTGATTGTCTTTTAGGCTTTAATTTATGTCTCTCTGCATTGTGAGACATTCTTTTGAACACAGATTCATTATTGGATTTATTGCCTCGATAGGGTTGGTGCTTCTTTGTTGCTAATATACATCAGGTGTTTGTTCACATTCATATAGTTATTTATGAGTGATCTATTTTTCTTTTCTCTTTTTTCTTTTCCATTCTCTTTTACTTGTCACACACATTATAAATTAGCGTAATTATATACCTTTTTTCAAACTCTTATCTTATTATATCAATATGGGCTTTTTTCACTGAGATAACACAGCCATTTAATTATTAACATCATACTTACTTTCTGTTTCAGAACAGCGCAGATTCAATTCCGGTGATTGGACATTGGTCCGAACACTTTATTCAGCGCCCCACTTTAATTCTCTGTTGGTTTTAACTATTTTTTGGTAGGTCAGGAGACTAGGTTAGTCCCTTATGGGGTTGTCTATTATTTGCAGCAAGTAATTTGCTGCAATAGCCATCTCTGAATTATCATATATTCATACAATTCCTTTTCTTTTTCCCTTAAATAGCTACCTGTAGGCACAATTTGGGTCGGGCTCCTTTGGGGACCTTCGTGGAAGCGTGACGTGCCCTCTGTACGGACTGGCGGGTATGGCAGCCTTCATTCATTCATATTTTACATCTTTTTTGGGTCATCCAAATGTCTTTTCCCTGCTGCTTTGTGCAATAAATATTGATTTCTTGTTTTAATTTTGTTTCATAGATCTATTTAAATCACTCTGTACAAACTTCTTACCCCCGATGAAGCCAATGGATTGGCGAAACATGTAGGGTTAATTATGTGATTTTGCTGATGTATGTACAGTATGTTTTGCCTATATATTTCTTTATTTGTATAATTGTGTAAAAAAATGCTTTTCTATTGTCTGCGTAACATAATATAATAAAAATACCCTTATATTTTTTTATTAAAAGTTTTCCAAATTCTTTGTGGCACCGTTATAATCCCATAGTCCCTACTACCTTCTTTCACATAAAAAGCCTTCTGTGTGCAGCAGCCCCCCTCAACCCCCCTAATACTTACCTGAGCTCCCTTCGATACCTTGGGAATTTAAAAGTCATTGCAAGATACTGAGAGAATGAGTGACTCAGTATAATGAATGTTTGTACCACTATCAGCAGTCTTTTTGAAATATGACCCAATATTTCACCATCACTGTATACTGAGGACAATTAAACATCTGAAAGACTTATGCCGCGTACACACGATCGTTTTTAATGTCATTTTCAAAACCGCCGTTTTTCTCGACGTGATTTTTCTTGTTTCCTCTCAAGCCTGTCTTGCATACACACGTTCATTAAAAAAAAACGCTTGAGCAAAGCGCAGTGACGTACAACATGTAAGACGGCACTATAAAGGGGAAGTTCCGTTCGAATGGCGCCACCCTTCATGTTAGTAACGTTTGTTGAGGGACGATTCACGCTTTTCAGCCTCGTGCTTTTCAGTCTGTTACAGCGTGACGAATGTGCTATCTCCATTACGAACGCTAGTTTTACCAGAACGAGCGCTCCCGTCTCATACTTGATTCTGAGCATGCGCGTTTTTTTTCCCCTCGTAAAAGCATACACACTACCGTTTTTCACGTCGTTAAAAAAAACTATGTGAAAAACGACGTGAGAAAATAGAGCAGGTTCTCATTTTTTAGGCCATTTTTCACGTCGTTAAAAATGCTCTGGAGCCTACACACGATCGTTTTTAATGCCCAATTTAAAAAATTGCATTTTTAACGACGTGAAAAACGATCGTGTGTACGCGGCATAAGGCTATTATGGGCAAGGTTTTTTACATTATCATTTATCTCCCAATGCAAATAATCCCACTGGAGAACAGATTGAGATTGCATAAAATTCTGTAAATATTCTTTCTTTTGGCCTGTGTCATTATGGTTCTGTTAAAAAATAAATGTGATGCTTATGGGACTTTTTTAAGAAAATAAATGCTATTATTTTGTTGCAGCTGAAGTAATAGAGGTCCTTTATACATATGATTAAAGCGGTATTAAACCCAAAATTAAAAAATTTAATAAATTGTAGCTGACAAATTATTAAATATAGTGGCTGCATCAGTTTTCTTTTCTAAAGCCCCGTACATACGATCAGGATTTCCATTGGGAAAAGTCCGTCGGAAATTCCGACAGGAAAATTGAGAACCAGCTCTCAATCTATTTCTGTTGGAATTCTACACACGGGAATCCCGATCGTGTGTACGGGGCTTTAGGCATTTTTCCCCTCTGTTTTCACCTGTTGATCTGGCCAGAAGCACACCCCCTGTATTAGAGTGCCCCCACTCTGGATGAAGTTGCACAGAGGGGGGACCATTGGATAGCAGCATTTTCCGTCTGGGGGGAAGAAAATGTTAGATGTATTAGCAGATCTACATACAGTAACAAATAGAAGCCGCCAAACTCCAACATTTTATAAGCAGTTACAGCAAACCGTTTTTTGGTTTTGTTTTTTGGGGGAGGGGGGATAAAGGTTTTACATAAATAAATAAAAGCTGATCATTGTAGCCACCCCTGCTAATTTTTGTCTTATCTCTGCAACTGATACATTCTGCTAGAGAGCTTGTTTGATAAGGGTCTGGTTTGGATTTTGAGGGGGACCCCCACACCGCTTTTTCAGCTTAGGGGATTCCCCTTAAAATCCATACCAGACCGAAAGGCCTGGTATGCTCCTGGAGGGGGAACCCATGCCGGTTTTTTATTTAAAATTTGGCGTGGAGTTCCCGCTCAGGATTCATACCAAACACAGTGCCTGGTATTGGCGGGAATCCACGTCAGATCCCGTTCAATACAGTGTCCCGTCTCCTTCTCACTATTGCAGCGAGCGCGAGATGTCGGCACCCTGTCGCCGAGATGTCGGCACCCTGTCACCGAGAATCTCTGCGATGGGATCGCGATGGATATACAATGTCGGCGGCACCTACTGTAAGCAGCTGTGGAAGAAGACTGAATTCTGCACTCTGTGTGTAGCACACTGCTAAACTCTGAACTCTGTATGCACCACACCCCTGAACTCTGTACTATTTACGTAGCACACCCCGAACTCTGCAGTCTGTGTGTAACCCCCTCCCTCTGCACTCTGTACAGGGCCGTCGGAACAGGACAGGCAAAACAAGCAATTGCTTGGGGCCCCAAGCTGGCCTGCCTGCTGTCTATCCTGGATTTCCGCCCTGAGCCGATCCGCGGATTTCGGCCATAGGAAAGGCCGCGGCTTTGGCCTAGCTCTGGAGCGGTGGCCATCTTGGTACACCTGGCGGCAGCGGCCGAGGTGAGTGGGGAGATGTGGACATTACAGGGGGGAGATGTGGACATTACAGGGGGAGATGTGGATATTACAGGGGGGAGATGTGGACATTACAGGGGGGAGGTGTGGACATTACAGTGGGGGAGATGTGGAAATTACAGTGGGGGAGATGTGGACATTACAGTGGGGGAGATGTAGATATTACAGTGGGGGAGATGTGGACATTACAGGGGAGATGATGTGGATATTACAGTGGGGGAGATGATGTAGATATTACAGTGCGGAGTCCTCCTGTCCATCCCATGGTCCCCCTGTCCATCCCACAGTCCCCCCTGTCCATCCCACGGTCCCCCTGTCCATCCCACGGTCCCCCTGCCCATCCCACGGTCCCCCTGTCCATCCAACGGTCCCCCTGTCCATCCCATGGCCCCCCAGTCCATCCCACTGTCCATAAACAGTCCTAAACAGCATCTTAATGTTAATGTGAGTGTGTATGTGTTTTAAGTATGTTGGATTATATGCAACAGCAGTATTTGCACTGTAAACCTTTTTTATTTATATAAAATGTGGGTGAACTTAAACTGTATCACTATGCTGTGGTTCCTGTAGGCTTTGCGTGAGTGCAGGGGGAGCGGGGGCAGGGGGGGCAGGGGGGAAGGGGGGGCTTCCCGGTCCATTTTGCTTGGGGCCCCCAAATTCCTTCAAACGGCCCTGACTCTGTACATAATGCACTCCTGGTATTTAATGACTCTGTTTAGACCCTCCCACTGTTAGTGAAATTTGACCACACCCACTATTTGATGCGGTTTTTGAGGGTGTGTGTAAGGGACGAAGGGGGGGGGGGGGTCGTGATTGAGTTTCTGTACCTATTTTCTGAGAAAAAAGTGCTGTATATATATATATATATATATATATATATATATATATATACTGTATACAGTATATATACTGACAAAGTACAAAATTATTTACATTTGCAAACACCAATAACCGACACTATCTTTTAAACTCACTAAAAATAATACTGTGCAAAAAAGATAAAAAAAAATATCTATGCAAAAAAAGGCAGAAGTAGATGAAAAATGAAAAAAACTAAGCCTGAGAAAAAGGAGAATGGTGGTGTATCCAAAATAAGTGTTGAATCATAAAGTATGATTGGCGGAAAGCTCTACATTTATCGCAGCTCCGGTCTCCCCGAAAATAATGGCTGTTATTGAAACACTTTCATTAGTTACTGCATAGTTACTTCAGTGTCCTGACTTGTTATTCCCTTACATATCATTGTTAGATATTAGCTACTAAATCATCCAGCTTTCTCCATACAAGCTGCATATATTGTAGAGATTCAGATTAGCGTTCTATAAAATTGAGTGGGAACAATACTCCTCTTCAACACCAGCTGTACTATTTTCAATAACACTTAATACTGAACTGAGTGAGATTAAATCCAGTCTGTCAGTGTGTTGTGGCCTACCCTCTTTCAGGAACTGTTGTTTTTGGAACAGCCTTTGCCATTTAACTATCTATTGACAGAAATTAATGATGAAGGCCTTATAGAACAATTTATCAACAAGCTTTTGAATTCACACTTTTTTTTTTAAGGACTTTATATCTGCAGACAATGGAGGCTGTCTCTTCGTGTCAGAATGTCAGCGAAAAAAGCAGAGACTGACCAGGGTGGACTCCTGGGAACAACTGATCTTAGATATGTATGGTAAGGTTGATCTCCTCAAGGACTAGTCTTGAAAGGAGCTGAAAGAGCCCAGATCAGCCTTCTGACTGATCACATTGGTAATGTAAACACAGATGCAGCACAAAAACAGACCAACCCTAGAAAGGAAGTATGCCAAAAACATTACAATTAGCACATAGTAAGACAAAGTGCTAGCACAGCCTCTTAGAAATAAACAAAATATTTCCAGCATAATGACAGGAACTAACGAAACAGTTTTAAATGACAAGGCAATCAAGGGGGAAAAATTCTACGGTGTCTACAGCAGGTATTGGCTGTCTGTGGATTTTCAAGTGTTTTTGAACTACAAATCCCAGTAGCTCTGTTCCTTCACCTTTCTGGCAAATATGATACTGGAAGACATGGCAGTGAAAATGTCGGCTTTGTAATAAATCCTGTATCTTTATGCCTCTATTGTCTTTTGAAGTATCCAGAGCTGGATTTCCATCACTGGAGCCTGTAGGCACGCAACCTTTGGCATGCAAAGAAACGTCTGTCTGTTAGGTTTGGTTCTGAAAGTATCCATTGTATGCGCTAAGTTATTCGTTTTTTCCCCATAAGGTAGGGTGACCAAACATCCCCGGTTTCTGGGGACAGTCCCCGGTTTGAGGACACTGTCCCCGGACCAAATCTGTCCCTGGTTTTGTCCCCGGATTGGATGTGAACAGGGACTGGGGCAATTTCAAAGACAGTCAGTGCAGAATAAAAATAAATAAATCTGAATTACACCCCCTGCTCTGCCGCTCCTACTAGCTTAGGGGGGTGTATTTTTTTCCATTATCTGTGCCCCTTTCTGATCATCATGTGCTGGTCGGAGCGGAGGGAATATTCCTTACATTTCAGGAGCATGCCAATTTAGCTCCGCTCACATGTTCTTCTGCCTTGGCTCAAGTCCCGGCCAGCCGCCTGCCTGCTTATCTCCTTGTCTTCCCTGGTGGAGTGATCTTCCTCCTCTCGCCACCCAGTAGTAGCCGGGGCCCGGAGAGTAAGACTTGACAGGCTGTGAGGCGGGCGGCGGCGATGGGCAGAGTCGCTGATTGCCACCATTACTAGTAAAAAAAAAATATGTCCCCGGATTTCATTTTAAAAATCTGGTCACCTTACCATAGGGGAGCACAGTCATCTACAGCTGCATAGTTGCCAACAGTCACGGATTGGCCGGGACATTCCTGGGATTCAAACCCTTTTCACGGATTTATTTTGTCCCGGGAAATGTCCCGGCAAATCCTGTTTTTCCCGGTTTCCGCGATTTTGGCCGCCGCGGGCCGCCGCGGCTACAGGTCCACGGCCGGCGGAGACAATGTCTCCGCGGGCTGCCATTTTAAAGCAGACCAAAACACGGATGTAGTACAATAGAAATAAAGCTGCTGCTGCACCGCCCACACCCCGCGCCTCCCCGGGGGTGGGCGGCGCCGCACCAGCTTTATCTTCTATTGTACTACATTCGTGTTTTGGCTGGCTGACCGGCCACCCCCCCCCGCCCGCTGCAGGTCCGTTTGTAATGGAAAGGGGCGGGGGTGGACGGCGCCACAGCTTAATTTTTTTTGCAGCCACGCGCTCGGCTCCGCCTCTATTTTGTTCCCCCTCGGGGAAGGGGAAACAGTAATTGCGGCCGAGACAGGAGACACCTGGTTAAGGGGGGACTCCGCTGGGGACGCCTGATGTAAGGGGGTCTCCGCTGGGGACGCCTGATGTAAGGGGGGACTCCGCTGGGGAAGCCTGATGTAAGGAACGACTCCGCTGCGTACGCCTGATGTAAGGAGGGACTCCGCTGGGTAAGCCTGATGTAAGGGGGGACTCCGCTGGGGACACCTGATGTAAGGAAGGACTCCGCTCGGTACGCCTGATGTAAGGAGGGACTCCGCTGGGGACGCCTGATGTAAGGGGGGACTCCGCTGGGGACGCCTGATGTAAGGAAGGACTCCGCTGGGTACGCCTGATGTAAGGAAGGACTCCGCTGGGTAAACCTGATGTAAAGAAGGACTCCGCTGGGTAAACCTGATGTAAGGACAGACTCCGTTGGGGGCACCTGATGGCTTCTGGTGGCAGGCGACGTGGCAGGTGACACACTCGGGGCTAACACTGATTCAGCATTATGGTAAGTTGAATGATTTCATTTTATATTAAAATGTAATAATAGAAATAATGCACTTCAGTCATCCTGACACCATAACAACCATGGTGCCAGGATAATTGAAGAGCTAACACCAGATGTTTGTAGTATCTTTATCTGCTGATTGTTCAACTCTGGAATACACATATTTCTATTGTGGTGTAGGATCTGGGCCTGCTGTCCCTCCATCCTTCCTTCTCTCTCCTTCCCTCCCTCTTTCTTTCTCTCTTTCTTTCTTTCTCCCTCCATCCCTTATTCATCTCATACTCTAACCACACCCCCTTTTGAGCCACGCCCATTTAAGCCACTCCCACTACCTGCGTAAACCACACCCGTTTTTCACCGCTTTTTCTGCTAGGGTGTGACACACCTACAAACGAATGCCCCGCCCCCTAATTATAGCAAGGCTCCACCTACATGCGAAAAAGTGTCCCCGATTTTGTTTTGCAATGTTGGCAACTATGCAGCTGTATATGACATTACTGCAGAGACACAGAATTCTAAATGTTCACTTTTTCCTAAAGTCAGGATACTGTCACACCTGTGTTTTTCATGGGGTGCACGCTTAGTGCAGTGCGTTTACAAGAGCTACCATTAAAGTGTTACTAAACCCACAACAGTAAAATCAGTCTGTATATGCAGCATAGCATGCTTGTTATACTCACTGTGGAACTTAAGGGGTTATTCCTCTGCATTGTGTAGAAAAGGCTGTTTTATCCTGTACGCATGGATCCTCCTCCTCCCTGCAGTGTCTGTCTGGGGAAGGCCAGCTAACACAGGCAGGGTAGCCGACCTGCACATGCTCAGTTGTGTCTTTTATGCTGGAGAGAACATTTACTTGTTGATCAGAGCTAGCCAGGTCATATGATATTGACATCACACATGTGGGCGTGTATACAGGCTGCAGTGGAAATCTCCACCTTCCTGAACTGTCAGCACTGGAGAAACTGTGCAGTTTATCATGTAACTGTGGTATACAGATCATACAAAAAGGTATATAGTGGCGATATTTTAATGTAAAAAGATGATTTATAAGCTTTGGGCACTGTGGGTGGGCAGATTAACTATTTTCATATTACTAGGTTTAGTAACACTTTAAGGCCTCATTCACATGGGGCAATTTGATCTGTGCCTCATGCAGGGCCATGTTTTACCAGCATGGGAATGCATAGGTATTATATGCATCCCTGTGCCAGCAGTCCCATAGCTACATATTGGGACGCAGCGGCTGCACACACAAAGCCATAATATAACCCAAACTACTCTATTTGTCAGCAGTCAGCTAGCACTGACATTTTCCCACATCCACCTAGAATATTACCTATTAAAGAGCAACGCTGCTGTAAACATCCACTCATCAGCCACTTTATTAGGTACACCTGTTCAATTGCTTAGTAACACAAAATGCTAATCAGCCAATCACATGGCAGAAACTCAATGTATTTAGGCATCTAGACGTGGTGAAGACAACTGGCTGAAGTTCAAACCGAGCGTTAGAATGGGGAAGAAAGGGGATTTAAGTGACTTTGAATGTGGCATGGTTGTTGGTGTCAGACGGGCTGGTATGAGTATTTAAAAAACTGCTGATCTACTGGGATTTTCACACACAACCATCTCTCGGGTTTACAGAGAATGGTCCGGAAAAGAGAAAATATTCAGTGAGCAGCAGTTGTGTGGATGAAAATGCCTTGTTGATGTCAGAGGTCAGAGGAGAAAAGGCAGATTGGTTTGAGATGATAAAAAGGCAACAGTAACTCAAATAACCACTCGTTACTAACAATGTATGCAGAATACCATCTCTGAATGCACAACACACCAAACCTTGAAGCAGATTGGCTACAGCAGCAGAAGACCACACCGGGTGCCACTCCTGTCAGCTAAGAACAGGAAACTGAGGCTATAATTCACACAGGCTCACCAAAATTGGACAATTGAAGATTGGAAAAAACGTTTCCTGGTTCTGATGAGTCTCGATTTTAGCTGTGACATTCAGATTGTAGGGTCAGAATTTGGTGTAAAAATCATGAAAGCATGGATCCATCCTGCCTTGTATCAACGGTTGGTGGTGGTTTAATGGTGTGGGGGATTTTTTCTTGGCACATTTTGGGCCCCTTAGTACCAATTGAGAATCATTTAAACGTCATGACCTACCTGAGTATTGTTGCTGACCATGTCCATCCCTTTGTGACCACAGTGTACCCATCTTCTGTGGCTACTTATAGCAGGACAATGCACCATGTCACAAAGTTCAAATCATCTCACCACTGGTTTCTTGAACATGACAATGAGGTCACTGTACTCCAATGGCCTCCACAGTCACCAGATCTCAGTCCAATAGAGCACCTTTGGAATGTGGTGGAACAGGAGATTTGCATCATGAATGTGCAGCCGACAAATTGTAAGCAACTGCGTGATACTATTATGTCAATATAGACCAAAATCTGAGGAATGTTTCCAACACATTGTTGAATCTATGCCATGAAGAATAAAAGCAGTTCTGAAGGCAAAAGGGGGTCCAACCCGGTACTAGCAAAGTGTACCTAATAAAGTGGCCAATGAGTGTATATTACATTAAATAAACAATAAATAGCCAAACAAAAAAAAAATATCCACCGTGCTGGTAAATAAATAAAATATTTTCTTAATACTGAAATGTGTCTAAAGTATCCAAATAGATCAAATAATATTATAATTGTGTCTTAATAAAGTCATCAAGTATAAAGACCACCAATAAATAGTTCAGAATTGTTCCAATAGCTAAATCAGTCCAACTCCAGAGCCCACAAGAAATGAAAGTGCTCAGTATTGTAGACCAAATTTTTCTCTGTATGCCTCACCCTTGTGCTCACAATGCGCTCACTTCTGTTTTTGACCCATACGTTTTAGGAGGTAACAACCAGGCTTTCTTCTCCTGTGGGACACCTTTCTTCTTCAATTCCACTTTCTACCATATGAGACTGTCAGGCACCTTTGTTACTCTAGATAGGTAGTAGCTCCAACCTCCTTTTAGTGATAAGCCACCAGACTCCTCTCAAAATAAACGCATGCCAATCATAGTTCTTTCCATTTTACTTTCCCTTTTTTTAAAACAAATACAAATTCACTCACTTGCATCTGTGCACTAAGATAAAAAAAAAAAAAACATGTATGTGTCATCTTAACCACCTCAATACAGGGCACTTTCACCCCCTTCCTGCCCAGGCCAATTTTCAGCTTTCAGCACTGTCACATTTTGAATGCCAATTGCACGGTCATGCAACACTGTACCCAAATGAAATTTTTATCATTTTTTTCACACAGATAGAGCTTTCTTTTGGTGGTATTTATTCACTGCTGGGTTTTTTATTGTTTACTAAAAAAAGAAAAAAGACCGACATTTTTGAAAATAAAAAATACGTTTTTCTTAGTTTCTGTCAGTAAATTTTGTAAATAAGTAATTCTTCATCTTCACTGATGTGTGCCGATGAGGCGGCACTTATGGGCACTAATAGGCTGCACTGATGGGCACTGATGAGGTGCCACTGATAGGCACTGGTGAGGCAGCACTTATGGGCATTGATTAGGTGGCACTGATATGCGGCACTGATGAGCACTGATAGACAGCACTGATGGACACTGATAGGTGGCACTGGTGGGCACTGATAGGCAACACTGGTGGGCACTGATAGACACTAATGGGCGGTACTGATGGGCAGCACTGTTGAGCAAGCACTGATGGACACTAAAAGGCAGGACTGACTGGCACCAGTAATGGGCATTGATTTGTGTCACTGATGGGCACTGATTTGTGTCACTGATGGGCACTGTTTTTGTCAGTGATGGGCACTGATTGGTGGCACTGCTGGGGCTTTACTGTAATCAGGGCACTGATGATCAGTGCCCTAATTACCTGTCCTGTTCTTCCCTGTGAGGAGATGCCACTGATCGGCTCTCCTCGCCACACACTCTGTCGCATTTACATTTGACCGGCTGTGATTGGACACAACCGATCACATGGTTAAAGAGCCGAATAAGCATCTCTTTACAGAGATCGGGGGCACGCCGTGTAATGGCAACATGGGTGGAGCCAGTGATATCATTATGCTATTATCAGACGTGGACAGGCACCAGGCAGAGTAGATGTCTCAATACTGATCACTGCAGGTTCAGTATGTGCATGTTTATCACTACCTATATACCACCATATTAAAAAATGCAAGTCATGTGTTACTATACATATGTGGCTGAATGGTTCAGTTTTTAAATGTAGCACACGGCACCCTTTCTCTCCACTGTCCTTGGCTCGCTCACAGGAGAGAAAAGCACACCATGCCCACCATGCCCCTACCCTCTGGTTTGCAGAGGTTAAGCACACTTGTTTTAACTTACTGGTCTTGCAGCAAGGTCCTCCTCAAAGCTGGTTTCTGTCCCTAGAATGTAAGGACAAAGTCTCTATACCCCAAGTAACTCCAAGGTCCACACCAGTATCAACTCCAACGTAGAGTTTATTTTTCTTATGCATGAACATCCACAAAGTTGAGAAGAGAGAAAGGTGTTAGGAAGACAGATCAATTCAGGCACTCCTGGCTTCTTTGCCACTCGATCCCGATTGGGTATAGCTCACCCGGATAGTCACCCAAGGGCACTAGCAGCCGGCATGTAGCTCGAACAGTCTATCCGATTCCCTAAAGGATGCTTTCAGGAGATCCTCTGCCACAGAATTTATAGTGTCCCAAACCTCCTAATGGTCCCGTTGTTTAGATCCCTTTTTCGGATGGATGACATCCCTCCAGAGAGTTACTGGGCCCCTTCCTTCACTGTGATCTCTCACCAGTCCTTCAGAACGGTCCTCCCCCAGCCTCCTCTTCCAGAAACGGGTGCCCTCGCAAGGCGGCACCCTGGGTTTCTTCCTCCCGAAGTGGGCTCCAGCTAAAGGTGCTGGGCCCAGGGCTGAAGTTGCAGTCCCAGGACTAAAGGTGCCTGGAACTGAAGCGCATGTGGCCCCATAGCCTGGAGGGCCATGCACTTGAACTTGGACCATAGGTTCTCCCTCCGGGCATGGGCCCCGGGAATTGCTCCCTCTCCAATGGTGTCCGTCCCTTTTGTACCCTCTCCCGGCATGCACAGTGGGTAGACCACGTCCACTGCACGGCTGCCGAGAGAGGACACCCAATCGCCACTCCATCACCTGTGGTTCGACCCCGAGTACAAGTGACAGCGCCACCCATACTTCTTAGGGGAAATGCACGCCAGGTGAAACAGCAGCAAGGCAGAGTTCAGTAAATTTAAAGATTCAAGCCAACTACCACTTGAATCACCCCTAAATTTAGTATAGCAATCCCTAACTTTGGGACCCCCGCTACACAAATATGAAGTGATACGCTCCTTTAAGAAACCACACACTTGTACACTTACTTTCCCTAAATTGATTCCAATGAAACCATTTGATTTGCTTTAAAAGCAGCTTGTGAAACAATTTCATGGTAAACCATTTTTGTTTAAATTATATAATCAAGCTGACTTTATTTGATGAAATAAAGACCATGGATGGACACGTTTTTCATGACTTATTGCATCCCTGTGGAGTCATCGTATGTATCCTGCAGTACTTTGTTGAGTAATATGGGTGAGCACCAATCAAAGCGTTGTTTGTATAGTCTGTCACTTTGACACCTGATGAATAATGCATTCCGAGGGACTGCAAACCCCAGAGGGGGGGGGGGGATTTGAGTAACACAATTCCTTTCCCTGTTGTATACTTTAAATTAGCAGTGAAAGGCTAAGTTCCCAAATCCAGGAGATGTGCTGAAATGATCTCATATACAAATATATTGTTTTCGTGATGTATCAAGATGATCTTAAGTGCCCAATATGCCCCTACTGATTGAGCAAGTCGATTCCCTTTGCAAAATGTGTACCTTGTGTGTTTTTTTAAACAGACACACACGAAACAAGCCTTTACATTAATACATTTCATCAGACAATGGAAATAAGTGATGAGCTGACAAATATTTAAAATATCTTTTAACAGATAATGTTTCTATTAGATTGACAGATTTAAGTATTTAAATAACCTTTTGTTAATGTAGTTAATCAAACTCAAAGGACTAAAACAGACTTTTATGAACCAGCAAATTGACGCTGACTACAATGTGACACTGTTTATAAAGATTTTTTTTATAACTACATATTTCCCTTCACTTCCAGTACCAGATGAATGAGAATAAATCACTACAAATTTAGGGAAAATCTTTTTGTAGACAGTTGTCATCAGATCAGATATTCTTATGCCCCGTACACACGACCGGGTTTTCGACTGGAAAACTGTGAGGAGACCTTTTGGCCGAGAATCCTGGCCGTGTGTATGCTCCGACGGGAAAACTGCCAAACCCACAGGACAAAAAAAAGAGATCCAGCTCTCTTTTTTCCCGCCGGGATTCCCGATGGACTTTTATTCATCAGAAAACCGTGTGTAGCAGAAAACAGCCGTTTTTGGCAGTTTTCATGTGGGGAAAAACTCAGATGGAGCATAAAACACGGTCGGGATTCCCGAGGAAAAGCTCTCATCTGAGTTTTCCAGACGGGAAAAACGGGTGTCTGCACGGGGGAAAAGTAGAGAGCAGGCTCTCGGTTTTCATCTCGGGATTTCCGACGGATCTTTTCCTGTCGGGAATCCCGGATGTGTGTACTAGGCATAACTGAAAAATTTACTCTTACTCTTCGTTCTGGTGGCAACTGTAATGCCTCGTACACACGACTGGTTTTCCCGTCTGGAAAACTGCCATGAGAGCTTTTGGCCGGGAAAACCGGCCGTGTGTATGCTCCATTGCAGTTTTCCCAATGAGAAAACTGCGGGAAAAAAAGAGAACCAGCTTTCTTTTTTCCCGTCGGGATTCCCGGCAGACTTTTTCCCATCGGGAAAAACGATCGTGTGTATGCTTTTCCGAAAGGAAAAAAAACACGCATGCTCAGAATCAAGTATGAGACGGGAGCGCTCGTTCTGGTAAAACTAGCATTCGTAATGGAGATAGTACATTCGTCACGCTGAAAATTATTGCATTGTTTAATGCAGCGCATTCTTTTATTCTTTATAATGCTACAATAATGAACTTGTTTTGCTGCTGATATTCACACAGAGTTCTGACAAACTTGTTTCTTTATTATTTCTTGGGATCTCATGAATAATCTTTTGTTTTTGAAAGCCAGATCTCCATAATAATGTTTTTTTTTTATTATTGTCTTTTTTTTTTCAAAATTTTTAATCAAGATCTGCATTTTGTGTATGATTTTAAAAATAATTTCTACTGATCTCCATATATATTTTTATTATTTTTGTGTGTCAAGTTACCACAACAACATTATTATCTTGTATTTTTTACCCTCAAGGAGGTTGGTTGGTGTCCCTTGGTAATTTGAAATTGTATTTTTGAAATGTACCTGCCTACTCACAAACAAACTGTCCTTTTTGAAGGAAAACACATAGGCAAGTATTAACTGTAAAAATAAATTCCATTTATTCTGGCTCATAAGAAAATAAAGAGGAAGGCAACGCTGGAGAACCTGCTGCAATTTGTGCAGCCTTTGGACCCCAGGGCACACATCAAATAATAGAAAACTAAAATTGGGACAGAACGCACTGAAGAACAGCAAGGCCTATGAAGAACGACCTGAAAATCAGAAATGAGCGGACAAGAACGCACTGAAAAAACAGGTACGAACTCACTACACGCTTTGAAAGACAGATACGAACCCACAAGCACCTACTGAACAGCAGAAAACGATCTGGAAAGCACGAAGACTGAAAAGCACAAATCCTCTCTCACCAAACTTTTACTAACACAAGGATCAGCAAAAGCAGTCCAAAGGGTGGCGCCGTTTGAATGGAACTTACCCTTTATAGACCCGTCGTATGCATTGTACATCACCGCGCTTTGGACAGGCAGTATTTGGCCTGAACGTGTGTATGCAAGGCAGGCTTGGGAGGAATCCTGTTGGGAGGAATTTCATGCCGAGAAAAACGGTTGTGTGTACAAGGCATCACATATTGGATTCCCCATAAGATAAATAGATACATAAATATAGATGATGAATCTGCCCAGCAGGGATACATACAGTGCATCAAAAAACCCAACAGAGGTTCTAACCATTCTATGCTTCGTTCAAAATGTAAAGCTGATCTCCAGCTTTTAGTGAAGTTTAAGTGACGCTTGTCTAATTTGTCCATAGTATGTCTATGTCAGCGCTATATAAATACCTGTAATAAATAAATGTAAATGGTAGTTGGTGGGGAACTGGAGGTGGGAAGGAGGGAAATAAAGGTCAATGCTAGATCGAAGTATATAATGAAAGTCAAAAGAGGAATAGTAATATTCACACATCTAGATTGGTGCTCTGCCTCCTCATGATGCAATCTGTGTCAAGGTATACATTCGAAAAGAGAGACAATAACAGTCCAGGTATCCTTTTTTAACCGAGGGCAACCCATCCCTCTCTTCTTCTGTCGATGTACAGATGTTCCAATAGAACCTTCTGGTGGAAAACTTCTTCCATGTCCCTAATAGTAGATAATAGGTCCTCTATATGTTTAATTTCAGTAATATAAGTGAACCATTGTGAGGGCATAGGGTGCTCACACCTACTCCAAAATGCTGTGATAAATGCTCTGGTGGTATTACCAGGTACTTATCAGAGAGTTATTATACATTTTCTTTGGTTTTATGCTGTAGTAGAGCAGGAAGAAAGCAGGATTGTTAGGAATACTAAAATCTAAGATTTTTTGGGAAAATAAATTGCATGTCTTTCCAATATTCTGAAGCCTCGTACACACGACCGAGTTTCTCGGCAAGAACCAGCAAGAAACTTGCTGGCAGAGATTTCTTGCCGAGAAATTCGTTCGTGTGTATGGTTTCTCGTCAAGAAAAGCGACAAGAATCTCGACGAGAAAATAGAGAACCTGCTCTCTATTTTCTTGTCGAGATTCTCGTCAGCCTGTTTCTCGACGAGAAAATTGAGTGTGTGTACACTTACCTGTTCGCCGGGAAGCCCACGCATGCTCGAAATGACTTTGACGCATGCGCGGTAGCTTCCTAGGCATAGGTAGGGTGAACCAAGATGGCGGCGACGGCATCGAATGTGACGAGCGCATGCTCGTCGTATTCGATGATGTCACCGTGTACGCTCCATTCAAAGAACCGCGGGTTCTTTGAAATGAGCGTGTGTACACTCGGCCGGGACAAGTTTCTTGTCCAAGGATCTCGTCATAAAAAACGACATGTTTTTACCGACGAGATTCTTGGCCGTGTGTACAAGGCTTGAGAGTTTGAACATGACCAAAAATTGTCTTGTAGGGTGCCCTCTTCTACAGTGCCATCATGTTGAGGGTATGGCTGGAGATATGGTAGAACCTTGTTAGGAGTTTGTATCCAGTTTCCTGAATGTTAGTGTTAACTGTTGTTTTATGGGTAAAATATATGGAAACCTCTGGGACGCTAAAGGCAGAATACAGACAAAATGGTAAGATTAAAACTCGGGTGCTAATTTTTATTTTTATTTTGGAGTACAGAATAAAAAGGACATCAGTCCAATAAAAGTGTCACATGTAACAAACATGCATGTATAAAAAACCAAGAATTTCATACAAAGGCATAGTATATCCAATAATTTAATATATACCCCAGGAGACTGTCAGCTTCAGAAAAGATCTTGAGTAAGTCCAGAGTCCAGACATGTTTCGGAAGATTTCCTTCTTCAAGGGAGTTAGTGGGTATATGGAACTCTAGAATACAAGAGAGTTAGAGTCAATATGAAAATATGAAACAATTATAACAACATTTGCATACAGTTTTTCACATATTTAACCACTTCTCTACTGTGCACGAAAACCCCCTTCCTGCCCAAGCCATTTTTCAGCTTTCAGCGCTGTCACACTTTGAATGACAATTGCGCGGTCGTGCGACGTGGCTCCCAAACGAAATTTGTGTCCTTTTTTTCCTACAAATAGAGCTTTCTTTTGGTGGTATTTGATCACCTCTGCGGTTTTTATTTTTTGCGCTATAAACAAAAGAAGAGCGTCCAGTTTGGAAAAAAACCACTATTTTTTACTTTTTGCTATAATAAATACGCATTTTTTTTTTTAAATAAAATTTTCCTCAGTTTAGGCCGATACGTATTCTTCTACATATTTTTGGTAAAAAAAAAAATCGCAATAAGCGCGTATTGATTGGTTTGCGCAAAAGTTATAGCGTGTACAAAATAGGGGATAGATTTATAGCATTTTTATTTTTTTATTAGTAATGGCGGCGATCTGCGATTTTTTATTGTGACTGCGATATTGCGGCGGACACATCAGACACTTTTGACACATTTTTGGGACCATTCACGTTTATACAGCGATCCCTGCTATAAAAATGCATTGATTACTGTATAAATGTGATTGGCAGGGAAGGGGTTAACCACTAGGGGGCGGGAAGGGGTTAAATATGTTCCCTCAATGTGTTCTTACTGTGGGGGGAGGTGACTGACTGGGGGAGGTGACCGATGGTTGTCCCTTTGTACAAGGGACACACCATCGGTCCCCTCTCCCTCACAGGACGTGGATCTCTGTGTTTACACACAGAGATCCACTTTCCTGCTCGTTTCCCGGGCACGCGCACCGGGGCCTTGTGAACGCGGCGGGCGCGCGCGCCTCCTAGCACGTTTTAAAGGGAGGACGTCATATGACGTCCTCCCAGAACGAGAGTATCCTCCGCCCGCCGTCAATTGACAGTGGGCGGGGGACAAGTGGTTAATATATATGTTGTATTAGGCTACTGTGTAAAAATGCTCACTTACAATTGGTAGATACACTTAGTATACAAAGCTCCTATCAGTTGGGGCTGATAAGGCCACTCTCCAAACACACAGGGGCAAAACAGCAGCATAAGGGCCCACTGGGGTATCCACAAGGACCATGGAGGCCAAAGAGCTTACAAAAGAAAGGGTGGTACAGTCTGCAAGTAAATATTAGGCATTGTATTACTGTACTGAAAGTGGGGAAATGGACAAATTGAAAGTCTCTACATAAATTGCGTAAAGATAGAAATAAAATAAAAATAGAAAAAAGGGGGGGAATTGAGGGGTCAGTGAGGGGTCAGGAGTGTAGTTAAGTGGTATTGGGGGCATACCTTATGGTCCAAGTACTGCAGCCCACACAGGAAAGATGTGCAAGTTCTGAGCGATAGAGTCCAAATGTGTGGAGATGGCCCATATTCATATGTGTAGGACCCCATTAGAGTGGGGAGGAGTCAGGTCATGAATACCATGCGGCGCATGGCCGCCATGTCCGACCAGACTGCTGGCAGATGGAGCTGGGAGAAGACAGGTCCGCCGGCGTGGTCCCCTCAGGCATTACCACGCCCGGGGAGGGTGGAAGCGTCCATGTCAAATGACGCAACGGTTCAGCCCCAGGCCCTGCATGTCGGGTGGGGCACACAGTGGGCCCAATACAGCAAGTCCATGGTTGCCCCATAGTGGAAGGATGGCACTGCCTTTAAAGTCCCTGAGGGGTTTTCTTTTGCACCTTGTGCATATGTCCATTTGTACCTAGGATTAGGGATGAGCTTCGAGTTCGAGTCGAACCCATGTTCGACTCGAACATCGTCTGTTCGGCTGTTCGCCGAATTTCGAACATTATGGGCCGTTCGCGCCAAATTCCAGTGGCGCATCATGGCCCATAATTCACTGCGGCATCGCAGTGCATTGCTGGCTGATGATTGGCCAAGCATGCACTATGACCCGCATGCTTGGCCAATCACAGCGCCGTAAGTACCGAGAGCCGTAATTGGCCAAAGCCAGGGTGGCTTTGGCCAATCATGGCTCAGAGGAGTAGGTACACGCCCCACACTATATAAGGCCGCCGGCTTGGTGGCCTTGTGTAGTGTGTTGGCGTTGGTTAAAGTAAAGAGACAGAGAGAGAGACAGTATAATTTGATTTGAGTTAGATAGAGCAGGCAGGCGAGTCAGTTAGCTGCAGTTACAGTGTGTAGAGGATATATATGCATCCTAGGTGTTGTATATATATTTACACACTGTATTCAGTTTAGCTAGATCCGTTCCTGTTATTCTCTATACTGACAGGCAGGCAGGTGATTGTGCTAGCTGCAGTGTTTCACTTAGTGTACTGTGTCCTTTGCACAGTGTGCACCAAAAGCTTACCTGAATACAATTTCTGGTGTTCTGATACAAATAAAGGCAGGGAGCTGCAGTAGTTTGCTTTAGTGTCCTTTGCACAGTGTGCACCAAAAGCTTACCTGAATACAATTGCTGGTGTTCTGATACAAATACAGGCAGGGAGCTGCGGTATTTTGCTTTAGTGTCCTTTGCACAGTGTGCACCAAAGCTTACCTGAATACAATTGCTGGTGTTCTAAAACAAATACAGGCAGGGAGCTGCAGTATTTTGCTTTAGAGTCCTTTGCACAGTGTGCACCAAAAGCTTACCTGAATACAATTGCTGGTGTTCTGATAAAAATACAGGCAGGGAGCTGCAGTATTTTGCTTTAGTGTCCTTTGCACAGTGTGCACCTAAAGCTTACCTCAATACAATACCCCTTTCCTTTTTTTAATTTTTGCGCAGGGTTCCCCTTAATATCCATACAAGACCCAAATGGGCTGGGGGGGGGGGTACCCATGCCGTTTTTCTCAATGATTTTCATCCATATCGCCGGGACCAGACATTACATTAAAGCCGCAAGCAGTTTTAAATCACTTTTTCTCCTTTAGAAATGTCATTTTGTGCAGGGACAGTTCTAAACACGAGAAACACGTGCCACTTCACAGGCATACTTTAAACACCCCCCAGGTACGATATTTAAAGGAATATTTCTCTTTTTTTTTCACTTTATGCATCATTAAAATCACTGCTCCCGAAAAAACTTCAGTTTTTAAAACTTATTTTTGCATTGATACATGTCCCCTGGGGCAGGACCAGGGGTCCTCAAACCATTTTTAGGACAATAACTTGCATATTAGCCTTTAAAATTAGCACTTTTGATTTTAAACGTTCGAGTCCCATAGACTAATAGGGTTCTAAAGTTTGCGCAAACTTTCGGTCCGATCGCAGGTTCTGGTGCGAACCGAACCGGGGGGTGTTCGGCTCATCCCTACCTGGGATGTTGGCAGATATCCTGCACACTCTATTGAGCTCATTCTCTTGTATATGGGTAAAATATACGGGTTTATTTACTAAAACTGAAGAGTACAAAATCTGGTGCAGCTGTGCATGGTGGCCAATCAGCTTCTAACTTCAGCTTTAACCAAAAACCTGGAAGCTGGTTTCATTGCACAGCTGCACCAGATTCTCCACTCTCCAGTTTTAGAAAATCAACCCCATGTTTGTTTCTCCTATTCTTGAATGAGAAAGGCTTATAAGTACTGTACCTCTCCTATTTGTGTAGTAACGGTGGGGGGTTGTTTCTCATAAAATTAACCAGAGAGTTCCCCATTAGTTTTTACCATAGCTGTTGGAGCTGAAAGGAAAATATTCAGGTGAACACAGCGTCTCCCATACTTATAGTTTTCAGGACTTCTGCCATGAACTTCCAGTTGACACAGCAAAATGCCTTTTCAGGTTCTGCAGATAGAACCATAACATCTGAGGATTTTTTGTATTATCTACTGCTTCCCTAGTTTCCATAAAGCCCATCTGATCAGTATCTATCAGTTTCCAGAGGCATTCGCTTAGGTGGGATGCCAGAAAACTTTAGCAAAAGAAACGTCAGGTTTACATTTAATATAGATATTGGTCTATAAATGGCACATAGGGTGGGATCTTTCCTTTCTTTCAATATAACTGTTGTATGGGCATGTAGGAGATCTAGGTGGGGTGGGTACTCAGCTGATACCGAACTGAATGCTTTTAGGAAGTGTCCATAGAGATGGTCTTGGGGTGTTTCTAGTAAAAAAGTAGGAGGCCATCCAGTCCAGGGTCTTTTCCAGGTTTTGTATTAGCTATGGACCATACAAAGTCATCGGAGGTGATCAGATTTTCTAAATATTCTCAGTCTGTATGTGATAGTTTGTGAAGTTTATCTGAAGCAAAATAGTTTTGTAGTTGTAGTTTATCTGGTACAGGTCTTTTTGCCTGTGCATTCCGTATGTTATATGGGGACTCTTAGGTGTGGAAGTGTTAAGAGATTTCTTGTGGGAGGTGGTGTGAGGACCCAGAAGAGGAAAACATTTAAAGGCTGTAGGTAGCCGTGCTCTTCTAATAAATGGCATTTGCTAACAATTTGACACTTTTGTTGCCCGATTCATAAATGATATGTCTGTGTAGCGGCCTCACCCCCTCTTTCTGGTCTAGGGGTATATTGTACGTGAGGGTGAGATGCGCTACGGCCCATGTCCTCCCCATTGCAGTGGGTGAGGTGAAGGCCAGTACCTGTTATTCTCCTCGGGCCTGTGTGTCTCTTTAAGAACCAAGTCCTGCAGTGCTGACACTCCCCTCGCTCCCTTTAACCAGAGTTCCACACACCGATAAAGGGTCCAACTCTTGTTTATTATAGCACACAAATAAACAATTCTTTGCCAACTGACTGGTTGGGACCCATAAAACAGTTCAACACGGTGGGGTGAGCAGGTCGAGGCACAGTCCTAACAATCAATCTAAACCACTGTGGTTTGACCAGCGGTTGCTACAGCCATCGGCTAGAGAGATAACTTGAATCTTTGAAGTCTCTACCAGCGACTCTAGAGAACATGAACTGGAGTACCTTCGCTGCGTTGTGGCCCCTGTCAGGGGGAAGATGTCCCTCCAAGGGAGTTACCAGAGGCCCCTCCGTCACCGGGTTGATGCTGCTCCGAGCTCTTCAGAAGGGTAACCTCTCCGGCCTCCTCACCTCAGGCACGGGCCCCATCCACCTCAGGGTCCCTCTGACTCATCCGCCCTTGCGGAGCCCAGTCGAAGTCACTGGGCCCCAGGCCTCCGATGTAGTACCTCACCCCAGGCTTAAGGTGCCTGAGATGGATGCCAACACTGCTCCGACCAGGCCATGGGCGCCTGGGCTGGAACTCCGGACCACCAGCACCCAGGCCTAGGGTGCCTGGGCGCGGGATGCAGAAGACCTCGTGGCGAGGGCGTCTCTCCCCTTTATATCCTCCCGTGACGTCACAGCAGGTTCTCCGCCCCGTTGTACCACCGCCTGAACGGGACAAAAAGGGGACAGCACTGTGGCAGTGATTCTACCTCGACCCGTGGGAACATCGCCACCCACAGGTCAAGGAGAATAGTACACCACCAAAGTCCTCCACGATTTAAATGGTCTAAATCCTCTCATGATTAGCACATCCTGGATCATACTACCACCCAGGTGTACCCCCTAAATTTAGACCCCCGCTACATCTGTATCTAGTCAATGCGCCCTTTTCTTCCCCAAGAGAAGCTCCTTAAGGAAGTTCCTGTCATTTATCAATTTGGCTTCTCATTCCTAATGCCGCGTACACACGATCGGACATTCCGACAACAAAACCGTTGATAATTTTTCTGACGGATGTTGGCTCAAACTTGTCTTGCATACACACGGTCACACAAATGTTGCTCGGAAATTCCGAACGTCAAGAATGCAGGGACGTACAACACTACGATGAGCTGAGAAAAATTAAGTTCAATGATTCCGAGCATGCGTCTAATTGATTCCAAGCATGCGTAGGATTTTCGTGCATCGGAATTGGATACACACGATCGGAATTTCCGACCACAACTTTTGTTGTCGGAAAAATTGAGAACCAGCTCTCAATCATTTGTTGTCGGAAATTCCGACAGCAAATGTCCGATGGAGCCTACACACGGTCGGATTATCCAACCAAAAGCTCACATCGAACATTTGTTGTCGGAAATTCCGATCGTGTGTATGCAGCATTAGTGTGGGATCTTTTGTGTAATTTCTAAGGTAGCTATTGTTTAAAGGATTTGTGTTTGTTGAAGCTGCCTGGCTCTTTTGAGATACGCACCATGGTTGTTTAATATACCACCGATAAAGAGTTTATGTTCAGCCCATAGAACACTAGGCCTGATCTCAGGACCCTCCTTTCATATTCTGACATGAAAGGGATGTCCCCGTGTGTATGTCACTTTCACGGAATGTAACAGGTCCAAGAGAGGACAGATGGCAGTGGATGGTCAAAATGTTTGCACTCTATGTAGCCCACAGTGCTATCTGCTGTTTTCTGGTGGGCATTGCAGGCTCTAGGGTGACACCGCAGGAGTAGCAGAGCTTGAGGAAAGTGCAGGCTCACATTGCCATTGATAACCACGCCCCTTTAAGACAGCATCCCACTTCCTGTGAGCCCGGGTCATCGTGGACCTGCCCCAGCCTATGACTGGACAGTAAAAAACAGAACAGCACAGCAATGAGCTCATCTCTCTTGTTACTCTGCTTTCTCTTTTTGTGAGCTTGTATCTTTCTACCAGTCCTGAATTAGAGGGAGTGCAAGAGGCTGATACCAGGTCATCTTGAGGTACTTATATAGCTTGCATTTACAAATACATATAATGAGTATTTAATAATTACAGAGCTGCCATCATTTATGTCTTTTATGTCTACCTAGAGTTCAAATTTAAATTGTGTCTATAATCAATTTGCTTTTTAGTTGTGGCTGGAGAAGGGATGGGTTAAAACTCAGAGGTTCGTGTTTTTGCCCCCATTGGGAACATTTATCTTCACTTCCTATTCTGCAGAAAAAAAGTGCTCATTGTAAGATTTTGCTTCACCGAATTTTGCATTTTGCATCACTTTCTGTGCCACTGACAGTGGTCACCAAAACAGACAGAAATAGCAAATCACCCCAAACAGAACACAGACAACAATAAAAACATGCCAGAGGTTCTAACTCGTCCCACTATACCCAAAACTACTTTAAATACACTTAAAATAAAATATTTTATTACATTTCTATAATGGGAAAATATCTTATCAGCATCACTCTCAGCATCATCCTAGAAGAAGACCCAGTGCGTCATTTAATCATCTGAAAAACACCAGTAAAAAGTAAAAAACAAAACCACATAAAATGCTGCCAACATTGGCCTCAAGGGGCGAAGGTGGTTCTTTCAGGAAACCTGCGGGTTGGGGTTGGACTTTATGTTGAAGGCAGTTCTAGCTCACATGGTCTGTAAGGTCTGTAAATGTTACAAAGTTTGTGCGTTATCTAATTTGCTAGGCACTTTGCTCCATATTGGGCTCCATTCACGAAAGCATCTTGCGTGTGGTATTTAGGGTTGAAAATGTGTTTATTGTCAACTTTACATATATCACAGTGAACAACATAAGAAGTTACAATCTAGTGACAGTCGCAAGTAAACATGGGTAATGAGTCAGCCCAATGGCTATCGCCCATAGCTCGACTCCTACTGTCATACAATACAGTGCTAGAGTTTGCATGTGGTATTTAGGTGTCCAGACACATTTTTCCTAAATATTGCATTTGATCTTAAAACTGTCAATTCACTATACAGGGAAGGAGAAACAAGGGTGTTTTTTAATTAGCTCCTGAGTGCTGGTTCACACAGGGGCGACTCGTCAGGCAACTTAGCAGCCTGACAAGTCGCACTCCGTTCTGTACAATGGAACCATTCTAATAGGAGCGACTCAAGTCGCTCCGACTTAGAAAAAGGTTCCTGTATTACTTTGGGGCGACTTCAGAGTGACTTCCATTGACTTCAATACAGAAGTCATTTTGCAAGTCGCCTCTGAAGTCGTGTGCAGATCGTCTTGCCGAGTTACGCGGCAAGTCGTGCTGCCCCAGTGTAAACTGAGTTATGGAAAACTGTATTTTTTTTTTTTTACAATTCTTGACCAGTTTTTGTGGCAAAAAATTCAGCTCACTGGCCATTATTTTGCTTTTTTTCGCCGACAGAAAACAGCCGGTGAAAAAAGTAAAATTTAAAAATTAAACAACAACACACAAATAACAATTAAATACAGAAACAAGAACGCATATACAAAAAACACTTCAAATAAACTACCCTATAAAAACTTCAAAATTAAGAAATAAAAGTTGAACTTTTTTTTTTAAAGCAAATATTATTCTAGTTTGGAGAAAGTTTGCTTTGGTTGCTTTGCTTTGGTTTCTACTTTAGAGAAACGTGGCTGATGGCAAAATTAATGTAACCAAAATCATTGCACTAATCACTTAATGATTTTGTTAAAAAAAAACTATAATTCTTTCTGTGGAAGATATTTCTGGTGTTCCATTACCTCTTCTACCCACCAGATGTGTTTAAAAAATGATGGAGTTTTTGTTCTTGTGCATAAAAACTCTTTCACAACCATTTTCACCCATGTTATCACTGGGGAACTGGGATGCCTGGTCATCCATCTCTTTGATGTGTAGGCAAACAAATTAGTGTCAGCTACTGGTCTGTAAATTAACAACTGTTCCATTGAACTGAAAAAAGACTTAACTGGATGTGTTCAGCCACTCCTTATTTAAATCAGTGCCCTCTTTTTAATTAGCTTGGCATTATCCTTTAAAGGATAACCGTCAGGGCAGCTGCTATCTGTCAAAATTTGGATAGAGCAATGGAGACTACCACTCTCTAAGCCCCAAATTCAGTGCTGGTTCTTGAGTGTACTGATTACAGTTTACTGAGTCTCTGACAGACCACACTCTATAATAACATTCTGCCTTTATCTAAAGACGCATGTAGTACCTCAATACAAGCCTATCAGGATCTTTGGATTCTAGTTGGCCGTAGCCAAAGTACACACTGGACCTGTGCTACTGTATGAAAATAACAAATTTACTTAAGATTTTGTAACACAAATGGCATGACCAAGAAGACAATGGGCTCCATTCACAAAGTGGTATTTGCCACTTTAACCACTTCAGCACCAGAAGGATTTGCCCTCTTAATGACCAGGCCATTTTTTGCTATACGGCACTGCGTCGCTTTAACTGACAATTGTACAGTCGTGCAAAACATTGTACCCAAACAAAATTGACGTCCTTTTTTTTTCCACAAATAGAACTTTCTTTTGGTGGTATTTGATCAACTCTGTGGTTTTTATTTTTTGCGCCATAAACAAAAAAAGACTGACACTTTTGAAAAAACAAAACGATTTCTTTTACTTTCTGCTATGATACATATCCAAAAAATAAATAAATAAATAAATATATATATATATATATATATATATATATATATATATATATATATACCGTATTTATCGGCGTATAACACACACTTTTTTCCCCTTAAAATCAGTGGGAAATCGTGGGTGCGTGTTATACGCCGATACTCACCTATCCCCGTCGAATCTCCGCTGACTGTGAGCGGAGCGCAGCGATCGTCGCCGAGATACACATAGCCGAGTGTACTCGGCTTTTCTCGGCTCCGCTCACAGTCACGCCCAGTCCCGCCATTGGACCTGTGTTATGTCCATCATAGGGCGGGACTCGGCGTGACTGTGAGCGGAGCCGAGAAAAGCTGAGTAGAGCCGAGTACACTCAGCTATATGTATCTCGGCTCCGCCCAGTCCCTGCGTTCTCTGCGGCGTTCGCCCCGCTTGGTCGGCGCCAAATTTAAATTCGGCCAAGGCTGCAATGGACACTGGGGGGAGGGGCAAGGCTGCAATGGACACTGGGGGGGGGGGCAAGGCTGCAATGAAAACTTTGGGTTTGCAAGGCTGCAATGGACGCTGACAAGGCTGCAATGGACACTGACAAGGCTGCAATGGACACTGACAAGGCTGCAATGGACACTGTCAAGGCTGCAATGGACACTGACAAGGCTGCAATGGACACTGGGGCAAGGCTGCACTGTGACAAGGCTGCAAATGACACTGGTAAGGCTGCATTTAAATGTATTTTTTTTTTCCTTAAACTTCCCTCCTAAAAGTTTTTTTCCCTAAAATTCCCTCCTAAACTTGGGGTGCGTGTTATACGCCGGCACGTGTTATACGCCGATAAATACGGTATATATATAAAAAAAACGTATTCATCAGTTTAGGCCGATATATATTCTTCTACATATTTTTGATTAAAAAAATCGCAATAGGCGTATATTGATTGGTTTGCGCAAAAGTTATCGCGTCTACAAACTATGGGATAGATTTAGGGACTTTTATTTATTTTTTTATTGTTTTTACTGGAAATGGTGGCGATTTGCGTTTTTTTTTGTGGGACTCCGACATTGTGGCGGAAAAATCTGACCCCAAATTACACTTTTTGGTGACCAGTGACATTATTCACTGATCAGTGCTATAAAAATTACACGGGCAGGGAAGGGGTTAACAATAGGGGGCGATCAAGGGGTTACGTGTGTTTCCTGGGTGTGTTCTAACTGTAAGAGGGATGGGCTACCAGGGACATGACAGAGATTGCTGTTCCCGATCCGCCTTGTTTACATAGGCAGTTCCCCATTTTGCCTCTGTTCCCCCGCGATCGCAGGTCGCCGATGGACATTGAGTCTAGGCGCACCCGCTATTTCCTATGCAAAGATCGATGTACACCTAGGGCTTGTGCAAGAGAGCCGACCTGCCACAGTATAATAACGGCGGCTGGTCTGCAAGCGGTTAAGAAATGCGGTAAAATCCAGCAGTTTTCTAAAAAATCTTTGCCATTCACAAAAAAACACTACTAAAATACAGCATGCACTATTTTTTTAAGTGATGCAGTATTTTAGTAGCGAAAGCTTGCAGTAATTTAACAACCATATGTAAATAGCTGGCTTTTAAGGAGCGGGCGGCCACTGCGCCCTTGGGGGTGGGGTTCCCCGCTGACAGCTAAATGTTTAGAAAATAATTTCCAGCATTAAAAAATGCTTAGGGTCCCCCCTCAATCCATACCAGGCCCTTTGGCCCCCCAGATCCTGCCCCCCCCCATGTGAATGATTAGGGGGTACATAGGCCCCTACTCATTCACCAAAAAAGTGCTTAAAAACTAAATAAAAAGGCAGACACCGTTTTTGACAGGTCATTTATTTTAAAAAAATGTCCCCCTGTGTAGATTCATTGTTAGTCATGATGACTGCCGCCACTGTCAACCTAAAAAAAAGAAAGAGGTCCACACTCTATGCCGGCTTCCTCCATCTGACAGTTCCACTGCCTCTCGCCAATAAATGCATTGACCCCAATGCATTTCACCAAACTTGTGAAACTGATGACATTTTCTGATTTTCAACAAAAATTTTGTGAAATAAACTCTCAATTTCACTCATTCCTACTAAAAACCTGGAAAATACAGACTGTCTCAGAACCATGGCTCCTCTATCTCAAAAGCATACTGTTTATCTTGATCATTATACACATGTTGCATTTCCTTTATGGCCCATTCACAGTACAGTTGTGCTAAGGTACTGCAAGGTTGAAAGTGTATATTATTGTAACACAAAGAATTGTGTTATATGCAATGTTCACTTAGACAGCACAGCACAAGATGCTTGTGTTGTAGTAATGTAAACCATCTGTGTGGTGTACTGTGTTGCAGGAAAAAAATGCATGTCCAATTTTACATGCATTAAAGGAGAAGTATGGCCAAAGCTTTTTTGGTCATACTTCTCTTTTGGATTACAGGAGTGCACATATTTCTGCACTCCTGTGACCCCCAT
Organism: Rana muscosa; assembly: GCA_029206835.1. Lineage (NCBI taxonomy): Eukaryota > Metazoa > Chordata > Amphibia > Anura > Ranidae > Rana > Rana muscosa. The sequence goes on along the minus strand of CM055122.1, from coordinate 188,259,188 downwards.
TCTGGCTAAAGCTTGCTAGCGGCTGACATCACATCGGATCGATGCTGCAGCCACATTGGTGACTATGTATGTTTGTTTTTGTTTTTTTTATTCCCACGCTTTTCCTTTAAGGTGTGCTGCCAGCGCCATTTAAAAAGAATAGGCTGCCTTAAAATAGCATATCTTAAAGCGGTTGTATACCGCAAAACTTTTTTTTTTAAACCTGCAAAGCAAAGGCATAATGAGCTAGTATGACTAGCATACTAGCTCATTATCAATTACTTACCTTAGTTCAAAGCCCCCGCAGCGGTCCTCGGACACGTCCTCCGTCGCCGCCATGATACCCGGAGTGACTTCCGGGTATCGCCGCTCCGGCGCTGTGACTGACCGGAGCGGCAATGACGTCACTCCCGAGCATTCGCGAGGAACAGCACGATCCCCGCGCATGTGTGAGTTCCGGCAGTGTCCGGCATGCGCCGTAGATATCGGTACAGTCTCTTTTGCAAATATCTCAGAGACCGTGTAGGTCTCGGTGATATTGCAAGCACCTACAGGTAAGCCTTAATGTAGGCTTACCTGTAGGTACATGTAGTATTTGAGGATATACAACCGCTTTAAAGGGGTTGTATTGTCCGCTTGGTCATTTTTACCTACAGGTAAGCCTATAATAAGGCTTACCTGTAGGTAAAATGAATATCTCCTAAACCTGTATGGTTTATGATATATTCACCTTGCATGCATTCGCTGACATCAGCGGCGCATGCGCAGTTAAGGTGCGGCGTATCGTGCCAAACTTGCTGGAACAGAGAGCTCTCACATGCATGCGCGGGAGTGACATCATCGCGGCTTCCGGCCCTACCACAGCGCCAGAGCCACGAACCCGGAAGAAACGCTGAGGGAACATGTCAGCTCCCTCAGCGGTGACCGGGCGTCCGGGAGATTCGTTCTGAGGTCAGTATTTCATAATGAGCTAGTATGCAGTGCATACTAGCTCATTATGCCTTTGTCTTACAGGTTGTTGTTTTTTTGGGCATACAACCGCTTTAATACCTGCCATTGTTAATGCAATGCATAGTCTGAGTGGGGCCTTATTGTCTGATTAGTGAATGGTACAAGGGAGCCATACCTCCCAACATTTTGAGATGGGAATGTGGGACACCTACTAGGCATAGGACATGCCCCCTGCCACACTCCCTTAAAGGAGAATTAACAAAAAAAAAAAAAGTTAATTAAATCCATGAGGGCTTTTTCTTACCACTACTATTCCTTTATATTGGCTTTTAAAATGTACAAATGCAGCCATTTAGAAATGTGATGAAAGGTTTAGCACTGGGAAACACTTTTTGAAAGATGAAAAGGTGCATTTTATATACAACTATATAGATCAGACCAAAATGATGGACAAATGAGAGGGAAAGAGGGACAGAGGGACATTGCTCCAAATCCGGGACAGCCCCTCAAAATCAGGGACAGTTGGAAGCTATGGGGAGCTCATGTGCACTTCGGGATTCTGGAGCAACGATAAGTCATATACCGGTCTGAAGGATGGGCCTGATGCTGAAGAGCAGGAGGTAGTAAGTGAGAGCTTTTCTTGATGACACTATATTTTCCCACTTGAATCTAAAAATAACATTCCCAACAACTTCAAGAAAACCCCATTTCTTACAAAAGCTATGAAGTGTCTTGTTACACTTGGGAAGTCACTCATTTTCTGTTTCTTAGGACACATAAAGTAAGCCTAATTTTTATAAATAGGGAGTTCTCATAATAATAATGAAGTTAAGAATGATGATAAAGCAGAAAAGTATGCTCTAGTGTGGATCTGGAGTAAAACTGTCTGCTTGAGGGGTGGCCCTGGCTTTTGGCCACTGCACCTGGCCTTCATAGTGAGACCTGCCAAAGAGACTGTAATAATACTATAAACTTCAGATTATTAATGAACTCTCTTTTTAGATGTTAGTGTTTTGCTCCATCATAGGAAGACAATTAAGTTTTCAATGCTTCACCCAAACAAAGGAAATGCTGTAACAATATTGCTCAACATAGACCTCTCATTTAAATTAGAGTTACTGCAAATGCATGTGGATTAAAAGTTACATTAAAATATTTTAAATCTCATTTACATACTTTCACTGTAAAAAAAATATGATTTTGCTCATTCAGTTTGCATCCTCATATTATAAGTCCCACGCTTTAAAAATGTTGCCTCTGGAATTCAGCACCCAAGTTTTCCTTTACTAGGACATGTAGGAAAAACATGTGCATGACGAAAAAATTTGTTTCCTTTCATTTTGATTCGTTAATCTAGTTATTTTTTTTAGGTAAATTCGGTTGACTCGTTCAATTCGTATTTGGAATTCGTATTCCGAATTTTCGAATTTTCTTTGAATTTACATTTTTTTTCCGATTCGAAACGTTCAAATCGATACATTTTCGAACAGTCGAAATGAAAATGTTATATTGTTTTCAATTCGAATGCAGCAAAGTGAACAAACAAAAGAAAAATCTTCATCAAATGATTACAATGATGCCGCGTACACATGACCGTTTTTCATGACGAGAAACATGCAATTTTTTTAATTGGTCGTGAAAAACGGTCGTGTGTAGGCTCCAGAGCATTTTTCTCGACGAGAAAAATGGCCATTAAAAATTTAGAACCTGCTCTATTTTTTCTCGTAGTTTTTCACGTTGTCGTTTTTCTCGCCGTGAAAAACGGTCGCGTGTGCGTTTTAACGATAGGGAAAAAACGCGCATGCTCAGAAGCAAGTTATGAGACGGGAGCGCTCGTTCTGGTAAAACTAGCGTACGTAATGGAGATAGCACATTCGTCATGCTGTAACGGACCGAAAAGCACAGAGACTGAAAAGCGTGAATCGGCTAACACCAAACTTTTACTAACACGCGGTAACACGAAATCAGCAAAAGCAGCCCAAAGGGTGGCGCCATCCGAATGGAACTTCCCCTTTATAGTGCCGTCGTACATGTTGTCGTACATGTTGTACGTCACCGAGCTTTGCTCAAGCATTTTTTTTCACAATAGTGTGTATGCAAGGCAGGCTTGAGAAGAATCACGTCGAGAAAAACATTGTTTTTTTCCATGACATTAAAAACGGTCATGTATACGCAGCATGACTCTTTAAATCACCTTTGGCTAAACAAAAACAGCATCATTTTGAAATGGTACTCTAATAACACACACAATCTTTGATTTCAGCAATATATGTAGTTAGAATTCGACTAGAGTTCAATGTAAAATTTGATTCAAATTTTAGTCTGAATTTCCGTAATTCAGATGAATTTCGTTACGTTATTCGGAGCATTCGGTAAAATTTGTTTATATTGTAACTCAGGTATTCAGATATATTCAGCCTGACAGATTTTACGTGTGATTATTGCTAGCGGCTGTTAATAAGCTGCCAATGCACAGTAATGCAGATGGTTCTGCCATACCTTAACCTTTTCTGATGCAGCACATCACAGCACATGGATGGTCCACATCTGTGCTTTGTGGTGTGCTACAATGCATGTGCATGGTTGTTTGCTTTGTATGTCTATTGGGTTGGCATTTAAAATGAATGGCATTGTATTGTACCCTCAAGGCATACGATTACTTATGTGCGGAATTTTCACTAACACACAAACAATTCTATCAATATCTCAAACTCAGGCACGCATTGCAGACCCAAACACAAACATTTAACTTGACCGTAGTCAATTCAACGCTAGTGCAGGAGGTCCTGCAGGCGATCAATCGCAGGGGTTTAATATCGCGAGTGTACTCAGAATTGTTATCTTCTATTCAGGATTCTGCTTTACTTAAATGTAGAGCCCATTGGACTACTGATATTGGAGTTATGGATGGTGAGTTGGTGACCAATGGGACATGGCCCCGGAGTCGATTCCAGTTGAGTCGGTATCGGCTTTCCATAAACTCTCGCAATTATTCATTCTGCACAGGACTTATCGTACATCTGATAAACAATATGATTGGGGTCGAAGGGATTCTCCTTTATGTCCGAAATGCACAGTTCATGGGGGGGACTTCATACACATAATCTGGCGATGTCCAAAATTTACAAGGTATTGGGCAGAGGTTACACAGATTATTTCTGATCTAGCTCAAACACCTCTTACCCCCGTTGGTGTGCCTGTTAGGGATGATTGATGCTGAAATGTATCCAAAAGGCATATACATTATGGCAACCAAATTATTGTATCTCACTAGGAAGTCGATTGCCCAATTTTGAATGGCATCCATCTTACCAAGGCTCAGTGAGTCTCCTATGTTAATTCTCTGAGCTCCGCTTTAACAAATTTCCTATCTTTTTATTATTTTAAAGTAGATCTAAATACCTTTCAGATTTAGATATATACCGATTGTGAGTTTCATTCATTTCTAGAAAATAAAATTAACTGAATCCAATACTGCAAAATTTAAGCTTGACCAACAGTGTGATTCGTCCAAATGGACGGGATCCGCTTTGTGTGACCAAAAGTGACACTAGAAAAAAACAAGAAACATTGGGGCAAAGGGATGCTCCAATAGAAGGTCAATGAAGTGAATCAACTACACCTGTTGGATCATTTCAAAAGGGGGGACTTTATTGGTGAAATTAACACAAGGTGAAACAATTCTAGATCGGGGGGGGGGGGCTGGGCCTCCAGGTAATCTGAATCAAATTAAATGATGTTTGTTGCTGCAGGCATTTAAAGACATTGATTCACTTCATTGACCTTCTATTGGAGCATCCCTTTGCCCCAAAGTTTCTTGTTCATTCATTTCTAAACTGCTTTTTTTAACCACAAAAAATTGTGCTTCCAGTGGAGCCCATCTGGAACACTGTGCTGATTTTTCTAGGGCTAAACATAAATGGTGTTGTGATGTCTACGCTTCACTATTTTATGATGCAACAGAAACAACATCTCCCAAGAATCCAGGTACCCAGCAGGGAAAACGTGTACAAAGGATAGGCTGATGTAGCCAAAGACTCCTCTTCTGGTAGTGATTGACTACTGTCCTTTTTCTTTTCAATTATGGAACTCAGAATAGGTGATTATGTTTCTAATTGGGATTGTGGCTGAAAGGGTGACAATGCTGAAGGCAATTTTAGCATAGCTCCCAACTGTCCCTGATTTCAAGGGACTGTCCCTGATTTGGAGAAATATCCCTCTGTCCTTCATTCCTCCTCATTTGTCCCTCATTTTAGTCTGATCTATAGAGTTGTATATAAAATGCACTTTTTAATCCATCAAAAAGTGTTTTCCAGCCCTAAACCTTTCATCTGATTTCTAAATTGCTACATTTGTAATGTTCAAAAGCCAATATAAAGGAATAGTAGTGGTAAAAAAAAAGCACTTGTGGGTTCAACCAATCTTTTTTTTTTGTACAATTCTCCTTTAAGGGGGCGTGGCAAGGAGTGTGTCCTATGCCTAAATACTTTTGCTGATAGGTGTCCCTCATTCCCATCTCAAAAAGTTGGGAGGTATGATTTAGTGCTAGTGTTGTCACCAAAGCAAAGAAAGTAACATGGAAACAGAAGTTCTAGCATCATCACCAGGTATTTTAGGGAAGAAATATCTGACATATAGCCAAATTACACACATTGGGGTTGATTTACAAAAACTGGAGCGTGCAAAATCTGGTGCAGTTGTGCATGGTAGCCAATCAGCTTCTAACTTCAGCTTCAATTAAGCTTTTGCAAAAGAACCTGGACACTGATCGGTTTCTATGCAGAGCTGCACCAGATTTTGCACGTTCCAGTTTTAGTAAATCAGCCTCACTGTGTACATGCTTTGTATAATAAGTATTTTAAACTTTTGACTAGGGTTGTCCCGATACCGATACTAGTATCGGTATCGGGACCGATACCAAGCATTTGCACGAGTACTTGTACTCGCGCAAATGCTCCCGATGCTTCACCCGATACTTTTTTTTTTGTGGCTGGAGAAGGCGGGAGGAGTCAGTGGCTGGGGAGGGCGGGAGAGGGCGGGGAGTGAGGGCGGAGTCTGGCTGGAGAGGGCGGACAGAGTCTGTGGACGGAGACTAGTGCAGGCGGAGTTTGGCTGGAGAGGGGGCGGGCAGAGTCTCTGAAGGAAAGTGCGGGCGGAGTCTGGCTGGAGAGGGCGGGCACAGTTGGTGGACGGAGTCCGCGGGCGGAGAGCGAGTCCCTCACCTGCAGTTGAACTTGGTAAGCTGGCAGGGGTGCAGGGCGCAGCCGCATCAGGATCGGTGACCGGTGCTGTCACATTCGGTCGCCGTCAGCGGCTGAACGTCCCCACACCCATCTTGGTACACCCTGCACTCGACTACAGTAGGCAGCAGCAGACATCTTGTTACACCCAGCCCGAGCTATATGGGCTGGGTGTAACAAGATGTCTGCTGCTGCTTACTTCAGCCGAGTGCAGGGTGTACTAAGATTGGCGTTGCAGCAGTTGTTTTTTTTTATTATTCCTGTGTCATTTTTTTCCCCCGCAGCATTTCAGTGCCAGCCACCTATCAGTACCCACAAGTGCTACCTATCAGTGCAATCAATGCCATCTACCAGTGCCACCTATCAGGTGGAACTGGTAGATGCCACTGATTGCACTGATAGGGGGCACTTATGGGCACTAATTGCACTGATAGGTGGCACTGATTGCACTATAGTGCAATCAGTGCCATCTATCAGTGCCCACAAGTGCCATCTATCAGTGCAATCAGTGCCACCTATCAGTGCCCACAAGTGTCACCTTTCAGTGCTATCAGTGCCCACAAGTGCCACCTATCAGTGCCCACAAGTGCCACATATCAGTGCCCACAAGTGCCACCTATTAGTGCCCATAAGTGCCACCTATCAGTACAATCAGTGCCCACAAGTGCCATCTATCAGTGCCCACAAGTGCCACCTATCACTGCCCACAAGTGCCACCTATTACTGCCCACAAGTGCCACCTATCACTGCCCATAAGTGCCATCTATCAGTGCCCATAAGTGCCCACAAGTGCCTCCTTTCAGTGCAATCAGTGCCATCTATCAGTGCCCACAAGTGCCACCTATCAGTGCCACCTATCACTGCCCACAAGTGCCACCTATCAGTGCCCATAAGTGCCACCTATCAGTGCCATCAGTGCCCATAAGTGCCACCTATCAGTGCAATCAGTGCCATCTATCAGTGCCAGCCACTTATTAGTGCCCATCAGCGCCAGTCACCAGTCAGTGCCCATAAGTGCCACCTGTCAGTGCCACCTATCAGTCCCCATCTTTCAAACTGTCACATGACATTGAAAAAAAAGTATCGGTAATCGGTATCGGCGAGTACTTGGAAAAAAGTATCGGTACTTGTACTCGGTCTTAAAAAAAGTGGTATCGGGACAAACCTACTTTTGACCATAGATTCACTTTAAAGTGGAGTTCCACCCAAAAATGGTGTCACATTTGGCACCTTTCAGGGGGGAGGGCAGTGCAGATACCTGTCTAAGACAGGTATTTACACCCACTTCCAGGAATAGACTCCTGCGGCAGACACGCCCCTACCCGCAACCCCTGCAACCCCCGCTGTCTGCTGGGAAATACACTGTTCCCAGGAGAGAGCGGAGACCAGTAACGGCACGCCCCGCTACTCGCGCATGCGCAGTAGGGAACCGGGCAGTGAAGCCGCAACGCTTCACTTCCCGATTCCCTCGCTGAGGATGGTGGCGGGTGCAGCCAAGGGACGAATGATTGCTCGACCTCGGCTGCCAACATCGCGGGCGTGCTGGACAGGTAAGTGTCCATATTTTAAAAGTCAGCAGCTGCAGTAAAAAAATTGGGCGGAACCTCCGCTTTAACAAATGTTTGTGGAAGAGTTCCATGTATAGCCCATGAATAGTGTACGATTTAACAACCACATTGTCTATACCCACTCAACCACTGAACACTACTGAAGTATGAATGAAGCACTGAAATGCATTTGTTAGTATAAATATTTCTCCCAATAAATATATAAAAATGTTTCTCTGATGAAGATTTTGTAGCATGCTTCTATCACTTGTAACAACATAATAATAAAATGGCTAGTAAAAAACAAGACTAGGAGCAAGGTCTGACAGTACATCAGAACTCCCATGATACTAGGTGCCTAGTGAACAATGTGAAGTCCTGACTGATACTCCATGCACAGTCACAGCTGTGTGTTAATCCCCTGGCCCATGTAAATCGCATATCCAGGCCCCTGTAATTCAGGCAAGGTTTTGCAATAATGCAGAGAAAATGAAACAGTAATGCCATGCCCTTAGTTTAAACCCAAAATATGTGGTGGTCTCGCTTGCTGCATCATTTAGTAAAGGATTTTTCAAGGTGAGATGAGGGGTGGCAATCTTGTTTTTCATGAATTACAAATGCAGACATGGTTTGCTTCTCATCATACTTGTAACTATTTCTGTCTCTTTACTGATGCTAGTAAATGTGCTTTTTCCTTTACTAAATAGATAGATAGATAGATAGATAGATAGATAGATAGATAGATAGATAGATAGATAGATAGATAGATGGATAGATAGATAGATAGATAGATAGATAGATAGATAGATAGATAGATAGATAGATAGATAGATAGATAGATAGATAGATAGATAGATAGATACTGTAGATAGATAGATATATTGATTCTTATTATTATTATACAGGATTTATATAGCGCCAACAGTTTGTGCAGCACTTTACAGTTACAATACAATTCAATGCAGAAGGAATCAGAGGGCCCTGCACATTGGAGCTTACAATCTAAAAGGGGACAGTCAAGTGATACAAAAGGTAATAACTGTGAGTGTAGAGCTGATGGAGAAAAAAAAAGTACAGCTGTTAGGTGGAGGCAGGATAGGCCTCTCTGAAAGGTAATGTTTTCAGGGATCACCAATAAGTGGATAGAGTAGCAGATGGTCGGAAAGATTGGGGTAGGGAATTCCAAAGAATGGGAGAGGTTCAGAAGAAGTCCTGGAGGTGAGTATAGGAAGAGGTGACAAGGGAACTAGAGAGCAGGAGGTCTTGGGAGGAACACAGAGATTTGGTTGGCATTTTGAGACTACCGTATATACTCGAGTATAAGCCGAGTTTTTCAGCACATTTTTTTGTACTGAAAATGCCCCCCTCGGCTTATACTCGAGTCACCTTTTTGCGCCTGATCTCTCGGATTTTGGAGATCTGGTACTGGCCAGAAACTCGGCACACATGTAGCCCCACTCTTCCTCTACAAGTGTGCAAAGTTTGTTGTCCTGGGGACCTACGGCCGGGGAGTACCGATTTTTCATATCCAGGCACCCCTTCCATAGACTCCCATGTTAAACGGTCATTTCTCTGGTAATTTTGGGGACCCGGTACTGGCCAGTCGTAGGTCCCCTGGACTCGAAACATGGCACACATGTAGCCCCATTTTCCCTCTACAAGTGCGCAAAGTTTGTTGTCTAGAGGATCTATGGCCGCGGAGCACCGATTTTTCTAATCCGGGCACCCCTTCCATAGACTCTAATGTTAAACGGCAGTCTAGTCATGGACACAGTGAGGCATGGGTACAGTGAGGCATGGGCACAGTGAGGCATGCACATGGACACAGTGAGGCAAAGTGAGGCATGCAGATGGACACCCTAGGCTTATACTCGAGTCAATACGTTTTCCCAGTTTTTTGTGGTAAAATTAGGTGCCTCGGCTTATATTCGGGTCGGCTTATACTCGAGTATATACGGTAGGTTAGTGATGTAGCAAGGGGCCAAGTTGTGGATGGCTTTGTAAGTTATTGTTAGTATTTTGAATTTGTTGGGTGAGTGGCAGCCAAAGGAGGGATTGGCAGAGAGGGGTAGCAGACGCTGAGCGGTTTGTAAAGTGAATGAGTCTGGCAGCAGCATTCATGATGGACTAAATAGGGGATAGACTATGTAAAGGTAAGCCAATGAGGAATGAGTTACAGTGGTCGAGGCACGAGAGAGCCAGGGAGTGGATTAGGATCTTTGTAGTGTCATTGATTAGGAAAGGGTGTATTTTGGAGAAGTTATTGGATGTGTGGCCAAAAGGAGAGTTTAGAATCCAGGACTACACCCAGCACCTTGGCATGTGGGGATGGGTTGATGGTTGTACCACTGATCTTGACAGAGAAATCAGGGAAAGGGGCATGTGGGGAGTAAATATTATGAGCTTGGTTTTGGATAGATTGAGTTTGAGGAAGTGGTGTGACATCCAGACTGATGTCAGTAAATTAGTGATAAGACTGATGTTGTGAGCTGAGGAATAGAGAGATAGATTTGGATTTTGGAAGCATAGCAATGATAGTGAAAGCCATCGGAGGGGATCAGCTGACCCAGGGAGAAGGTGTAGTATAGGAGAGGTCCAAGAACAGAACCTTGGGGAACCCTTATGGAGAAAAGAAGAGGAGAGGAGGAAGTAGAATTGCAAGTGACACTGAAGGTGCCGTGGGATAGGTAGGATAGGTAGGATAGGTAGAATAGGTAGGATGAAAGCCAAAGGACCGGAAAGGTTTTATCCCCTTAATGACCAGGCCATTTTTTGCAATATGGCCCTGCATTACTTTAACCGACAATGCAAAACTGTACCCAAATAAAATTTATATCCTTTTTTTCCCACAAATAGAAATTTCTTTTGGTGGTATTTGATCACCTCTGCGGTTTTTATTTTTTGCACTATGAACAAAACAATATTTTTAACTTTTTGCTATAATACATATACCAAAAAAAAAAAGACTTTCTTCATCAGTTTAGTACATATTTTTGGTAAAAAATTCACAATAAGCGTATATTGATTGGTTTGCACAAAAGTTAATGTTTAAAAAATAGGGAATTGATTTAGGGACTTTTTCTTATTGTTTTTACTGGTAATGTGATTTTTAGCGGGACTGCGACATTGCGGTGGACAAATCTGACCCTAAGTGACACTTTTTGGGGACCAGTGACACCAATACAGTGATCAGTGCTAAAAAAAATGCACTAATCAATGTATCAATGACACTGGCAGGGAAGGGGTTAACACAAGGGGCGATCAAAGGGTTAAGTGTGTCCTAGGGAGGTGCTTTCTAACTGTGTGGGGGATGGACTGACAGGGAGTGCACAGAGATCGCTGTCCCTGATTACTAGGAACAGACAATCTCTCTGTCCTCCCCTGTTGTATGTAAACAAGGCAGATCCCCATTCTGCCTCTCTGTGGAGCGATCGTGGGTGGCCGGCAGGCATTGCGGACGGCGGACCCACGCATCGGTTCCTGCTCCGTGCCGCGGGCGCGCACACCCACAGCGTCTATTCCACAAAACTAGGCACGGGTATGTCGTTTCGCGCAATAGAGCTGCTCCTGCCACAGTATATTTGCGGCGGGCGGTCCTTAAGTGGTTAAAAGATATCTGTTCTAACAGAATATGGAGGCTGCCATTTCTAGTAGCCTGCATGTCATGCTGATCCAATACTTTCTGCAGCACAGACACGGTACAAGTAAACTAATTCTGTTTCTAATCTGCATGCTTTCAGTGACTCATAAATGACTGTAGCCAGAGACAGCCAGGAAACTAGCATTCTTCAAAGGAGGTTAGTAATGGCATCCTCCATATCTTTGTCAGTACAGATTTTCTATACCCCAGATGATGTCAGTTGTGACGAAATGCGTAGGACAGAGCCGAAGTTGGTAAAGTCATCATGCATTCTGAAACCAAGAAGTGGCACGCTTCAATCCTGGGACCAATTGTATATTGTTATATGCATTTACTCTTTTCATTTTTGTGAGTGTATCCTTGATTTTAATAAATTGCCTGTATTTTACTGATTTACACCATGTGGTTTCCTGGCTTTTCTTTCATTTGATGCTGTGGAGTCCGTATCTCTGAAATGATGAAAGTCAATGTGGAAGGAGGTCATCTACTTGCTGTGCAGCGTGTATCTCATTGTACAGGCACAATTAGACAAATTTTTGAATTACTATTGATTGAATACTATTTTTTGAAAACGATTTGATCATTTGGAAGTCAAATAGTTCTCGTAAGGGTGTTTTGGGCCTAATGGTAAAGGTGTACTTGAGTGGGGTTCCTATCCAGTCTATCTCTCTTGCACTGATCTCTGCTGAAGATTGCCATTTTCCCTGAAGGACACTTTTCACACTTATTCACTTTGTACTACTGTATATTGAGGACTCTTTCACTTGGGGACTGTTAATGTTTAAAAAGGTGATTTTCACCTTTTTCATAATATGCTTTAAACACTTTAAGGTTTATTTACCAAAGGCAAAAGGGGGATTTTCTCTTTGCAAATGAATTTTTCTTTACTCAGTGAATGTGGTGAGTGTTCACTTTGCAAAGAATAACTAATTAAGGAAAAATAAAAAAAAATGTTTTTGTTTGCACATCATTGGATGATAGACATAGTTACATAGTTACACAGTTACATAGTTAGTCAGGTTGAAAAAATACACAAGTCCATCCAGTTCAACCAAAATAAAATAATAATATCATACAATCCCATGTACCTAATTCTATACCCACAGTTGATCCAGAGGAAGGCGAAAAACCCCAGCAGAGCATGATCCAATTTGCTACAGCAGGGGAAAAAATTCCTTCCTGATCCCCCGAGAGGCAATCGGATATTCCTATACCTATAAATGTTAGTACCCAGTTATATTATGTACATTTAAGAAAGAAATCAGGCCTTTCTCAAAGCAATCTACTGAGCTGGCCAGAACCACCTCTGCAGGGAGTCTATTCCACATTTTCACAGCTCTTACTGTGAAGAAACCTTTCCGTATTTGGAGATGAAATCTCTTTTCCTGTAGACGTAAATAGTGCCCCCTTGTCCTTTGTGTTGACCGTAAAGTGAATAACTCAACACCAAGTTCACTATATGGACCCCTTATATATTTGTACATGTTGATCATATCCCCCCTTAATCTCCTCTTCTCAAGAGTGAATAAATTCAGTTCCTCTAATCTTTCCTCATAGCTGAGATCCTCCATGCCTCTTATCAGTTTGGTTGCCCTTCTCTGCACTTTCTCCAGTTCCCCAATATCCTTTTTGAGAACTGGGACCCAAAACTGAACTGCATATTCCAGATGAGGTCTTACTAAAGATTTGTACAGGGGCAAAATGATATCTCTCTCTCTGGAGTCCATACCTCTCTTAATACAAGAAAGGACTTTGCTTGCTTTGGAAACTGCAGCTTGGCATTGCATGCCATTATTGAGCTTATGATCCACCAAAACCTGCAGATCCTTCTCCACTACGGATCCCCCCAGTTGTACTCCCCCTAGTATGTATAATGAATTCATATTCTTAGCCCCCAAGTGCATAACTTTACATTCATCAACATTAAACCTCATCTGCCACATAGTCGCCCAATTAGACAGAGCATTGAGGTCGGCTTGTAAATTGGAGACATTCTGTAAGGACGTTATTCCACTGCATAGCTTGTTGTGGTGATGGCAAACCTTGGCACCCCAGATGTTTTGGAGCTACATTTCCCATGATGCTCAGCTACACTGCAGAGTGCATGAGCATCCTGGGAAATGTAGTTCTAAAACATCTGGGGTGCCAGGGTTCGCCATCACTGGCTTAGTGTCATCTGCAAAGACAGAAATGTTACTTTTGATCTCAGACCCAATATCATTTATAAAGATATTAAAAAGTAAGGGTCCCAACACTGAACCTTGGGGTACACCACTGATAACCTTAGACCATTCAGAGTAAGAATCATTAACCACGACTCTCTGAATTCTGTCTTTTAGCAAGTTTTCTATCCATTTACAAACTGATATTTCCAATCCTATAGACTTTACCTTACACATGAGCCGTGTGTGCGGAACTGTATCGAACGCTTTTCAAAATCCAAGTGTAGCGGGGTCTCTAAATTTAGGTGGGGTACACCTGGGTGGAAGTCCAGGTGTGTAAGTATGGGAGTAATGGACCATTTGTATTCGTGGAGGATTGGGCGGTGTAATAATCTCCTTGGCCTGTGGGTGGCAGGTGCCCGCAGGCTCAGGGTAGAATCACTGCCATAGTGCTGTCCTTTTTTGTCCCTTCTTGGAGATGGTACGGCGAGGGCGGGGAACCTGCTGTGGCGTCATTGGAGGGGATAAAAGGGGTTAGACGCCCTGGTCACGAGGTCTTGCTCTTCTGGAGGTTCTTCTTCACGCACTCAGGCACCTTAGGCCTGGGTGCGGGCGGTTCCGGATTCCGGCTCAGGTGCCCTAGGCCTGACCGAGATGGAGTTGGAGTCCATCCCAGGCACCTTCAGCCTGGGATGAAGTACTAAACCAGGAGGCCTGGGGCCCAGTGACTTCGACTGGGTCCCGCGAGGGTGGAGAAGTCCGAGGGTCCCTGAGGTGGATGGGGCCCATGTCTGAGGTGAAGAGGCCGGGGAGGTTACCCATTCGGAGAGTCTGGAGCAGCATCAACCCAGTGACGGATGGGTCTCTGGTAACTCCCTTGGAGGGACATCTTCCCCTGATAGGGGCCACAACGCAGCGAAGGTACTCCTATCTACGTTCTCTTGAGTCGCTGGTAGAGACTCTCAAGTTCTAAGTCCTTCCTAGCTATGGCTATAGTAACCGCTGGCGAGATCGCAGTGGTTTAGCTGACAATCAGCCAGTGCCTCGACCTGCTCATCCCCTGTATCAAAATGTTATCAAGTCGCAACCAGTTGGCTACTGAAGCACTGTTTATTGTGAGATATGCAATAAAACAAGAGTTGGACTGTGATCGGTGTGTGGAACTCTGGTTAATGGGAGCAAAGGGAAGTGTTGGCACAGCAGGACTTAATCCTTTACAGAAGCACACAGGCCCGAGGAAATATCTGGTACTGTCCTTCACCTCATCCATAGCTATGGGGAGGACATGGGCCGTAGCGCATCTCACCCTATCGTGTGTGATACCCCTAGAAGAAAGAGATGGGGTGAGGTCGCTACACAAGTATACCACGTCCACCGCCACCCCTCTGTCCAAGGTTTTACTTACCACTTCATAAAAAGAAATCAGGTTTGTCTGACAACTTCTTTCTTTCATGAATCCATGCTGTCTGTTGCTTAAAATATTTTTTCCAGCAAGAACTCATCTATGTGGTCTTTTATTAGTCTCTCCAGTATCTTCCCAACTATAGAAGTTAAACTAACAGGTCTATAGTTACTTGGTATAGACTTTGTTCCCTTTTTAAATATAGGCACCACATTGGCCCTGCGGCAATCCAGTGGTACTATTCCTGTCATTAATGAGTCCCTAAAAATTTGATACAATGGCTTTGAAATTCTTTTAGGATCCGTGGGTGTATGCCCTCTGGTCCAGGTGCTTTTTCCACCTTTATTCTGTCTAAATATTGCTGGACCATATCACTTTTGAGTCATTGTGGATTTGGGGCTGTGTCACTACCACCCCCATTTTGGACATGAGCTCCCCATGCTCCTTTGTATACACAGAGCTGAAGAAAGTATTTAATAAATTAGCCTTCTCTTTGTCCCCAGTCACCCACTCTAGACATCAACAGATATAACTCATTCCCTATTCTAATGGAAAATTCCCTTACAAAGTGAAAATTCCTTTGCAGAGTGAACAACCTATTTGCCTTTAGTAAATCAACTTTTTGTTCCTTTCAGGAAGATAACATATACAATGAAACAATATTTTTGTGTTATTAATAAAAAAAAAAAAAGAAAAGCTAAAATGAAAGTAGATTAAAAAAAACATAGGGCAGACGTACTTTTAAGAAAAACATCCATCCAATAACTTTTAATAGCTTGGTATTACGGACCCCTGTGATAGGACAGAGCTGTTTATTTTCTTGCAGCATTGTAAAAGTTCATTCTCAGTATCAAGATTTTTGTCCTGTACCTTTGTTAAACTTTCCATTTTCTTCGGTCTTTAGTGGACCTTTATGAGGAACAACATAGGGAGGTTAGATAAGAACATATTTTGGTTAAGGGTTTTAATTGTAATAAGATTAAGACTAAAGACAGCAGAAACTATGTGTTCTGAAGTTCACATGTTTATTTGCAATTATTCACTTTTTGATGTTTGATATTGAAGGGATTATTCATGGGCCAGTCTAAGGAAACTTTCTGTCTGCCTAACTTCCCAGTAAAATAACAAGTGTTTAATAACCTATGAACTGTCACTGAATCCTAAGACGGAAAAAAATAAACTAAGGAACTAATTATATTTTAGGTAGGAACTATAGATATTGCTCACTGTACAGTTCTACCACACTGGAACAGCTACACCACAAATTTAATATATAAAAAGTAACTTTTTGCAAACATTTGTGTTATTACAATATGTATTCTTTTCATGGGGGAACTATTTGTATCCTATACAGTAATCTTGCAAACACAAAGCCAAATGCGTGCTGAAGAAGCAAATAAACAGGTGGTGCAGTTTACTTACTAATTCCAAGGTACATAAGTGACACCAGCACACTGTAATAAATTGCTGGAAAAAAGTTGCTAACCTGCAATTGCAGTAAGGATAGCCAAGGAAACACAAGAGCCTTGACTCTTGAGGATCTGGGTCTGCTCTACCACCCCAAACTGGTATTAAACCCAAAACCAAAAATGTAATATTGTAGCTTACCATTCATTAGATGCTGTGGCTGTATTCGTTTTCTTTTTTATGCTTTTTTCCCTCTGTTTTCTCCTTGTGATCTGGTCAGTAACACATCTCCTGTATATATATATATATATATATATATATAATAGCACAGGGGGCATATTTGGACAGCACCGTTGTCAGTCTGGGGGGAGGGGAGTGTTAGATGGACTAGCAGATTTAAACACAGTAACAAATTGAAGCTGAACCACAACTAATACTTTATAATCAGTTACAGCAAACATGTTATTTTCTTTTGGGATCAAGGTTTTACATAAATAAATAAAAGCTGAATATTTTAAGCACCCCTACTCTTAAATGGTCTGTCTAATCCCTGTAACTGCAAGAGAGCTTTTCTGTTGAAAACAGCAGACTTACTGGCTGGATCACCGGATGAAAATAGAAGAAAGAAAGCCTAAAAAGGAAACGAATGCAGCCATCATATTTAATAATTGTTACGCTGCAATATAATAAATGTTTGCTTTTGGGTTTAATACTGCTTTAAAGTCATCTGGGCCCTATTGAAGCTGAGATTAAGAAGGTTGAAGTTTCTTTGCGTTTCCTGTTCCCCCCCTTTTCCTTCTCATAAACATTCTGGATTTTATAAAATAAAAGTTGTTGTAACATCTTAAAGTGACAAATGTCCAAATACTATATACTGTGTACACTAGTTGGCTGGGACATCCTGAGTATATATTACCCTGCCTGAGGCAAATAGTGTTACAATTGTATTTTCTGAATAAGTGCAGCAAAAGGGAGTGGTAAACCTAAAGTCAGTGTTTGACTTTAGATTCGCTTTAATAGCTGAATTAATAGATTTATTGGATGGTATGCCTTGAAATCCACTTTTATATTATGGTTGGGTTGATAACATTGGACCAATATAAGTAACACAGAGAAATTTATCTGGGAAGTGTAAACAAATGTTTTACTTTATACTTCCTAGATCATTTTCTCCTGCATTTAAATGCTTTTAGAGTATTTAATCTGTTCCTGGCTCCCAGATTTCTATTTTCTCTAAGGCTACTTTCACACTGGGGCAGTGCCGGCATTAGCTTGTTTTAGCAGCGCTTTTCCGCTATTCTAGCCCTGCTTTGGCGCCGCTTTATGGGCGATAGCCCCCAAGGGGTTAAAAGCGCCCGTGATGCGGCGCTTCAGAATCACTTTTTGCCCCTCCTGCAAACGCACCGCCCCAGTGTGAAAGCACTCAACCTTTTACACTGGGGTGTCTTGAGAGGCAGTTTTCAGGCTATTTTTAACGCTAAAATGCCTGAAAACTGCCTCAGTGTGAAAGGGGTCTCAGTGCAAGTAACCTAAACCCACCTAATAATAAATGATGAAACTGGAGAGAGCAAAATCTGGTGCAGCTGTGCATGGCAGACACTCAGCTTCTAACTTCAGCTTTAACAAAAAACCTGGAAGCTGATTGGTTTTTATGCAGAGCTGTACCAAATTTTGCGCTCTCCAGTTTCAGTAAATCTACCCTACAGTGTGAATGACACATTAAAATCATTACATATTTTTGCATTTAGAAATGTCCTATAAATGCGCATAAATACATATAAAAGCATGTATGTCACTGCCGGTGTGAATAAGCCTCACAATTCTTTGATGTTTCTTTCCTTTTCTTTGCTTGAGGGCTGTACAGTGGTTCTGTTCCCCTTTTTCTCTTCCTAGCTCAAACTTTGATTTACACTTGAAAACTTTTGGACTTTTGGCACTTCAACTTGATCTGAGGTTTTGTCTGGGGAGTTTTTGTTTCTAAGCTATTCTTTTACATGATTTACATTATATTTGTTTTATATTTATTTCCTCATGGTCCATAATGAACCAAGGAAGGCAAATTGGTCATGCAATAGAACTCTTTGGGTGGGGGTTCCAAACAGTAAGGCCAAATGAAGTTTAAGATAATATATTGCATAAAATCATTTTATACATATAATATACGCATTAAGTAGTTTGTTGGACACACACACACACATTGTACAAATTATAGTCTGGAACTTGAATGTCATAAGGCCAGGTATTTGAGAATGACAAATCTACTTTCTGCTTTTTCCCAAATGTTTACCTTTTTCGAATATTATATATATATCATTGATAAACATAAGATCAATTTGTCTATGGATACCACGTGACAGTTTAACTTTTGTTGCGGACCCATTCAAATTTTCCATCCATTCTTTTTTTTCACTACTGCTTCCAGAAAAGGCCATCACTAAATATGACCTTGCAGTCTATGCTCAGTGCAGAGCATGGTTATGTAAGAAAAAAGTATTTTGCACTGAGACTTTGCCCTGTTATTCGGTCACCTTTCCATGTCTATAGCCAGATTTAGCTTTTTGATCACTCTATTCAATGTGTCAGTTTCCATACTTAATATTTCAAAATAAAAAAACCTGAATGGATGTTGGAAAAAAGTGTGTATTCATAAATTAGTACATACATTTGTGTTTCGATATTTTGGCATGGAACGTACCGTATTTTATCAATTTGAACTTTTATCACTCTTGCAACAAAAATGAAAATACTGCCAACACTAATGCTACTTATTGGGCTGATATATATATTAAATTAAAGTTTAAATAATCTGGTTGAAGGCTGAAGGCCAAACTAACCAGAATATTTTAAGGGTACCTTAAATCAGTGTCACAAAAAATATAACAGTTTGGTTTAAATTAGGTTAAGGTAAGGTTATGATATAAAGAAAATTAAAAATAGTCATAATTCATTTAGATACCATATGAACTTTATGAATAAGGCCCATTGTTTGCATAAGCATATTTATAAAACCACATTAGTCCTGCCAGAGATTTCATTACTTAGTTTATTTTAGGCCTTTGTTTACAGATAGATAGATAGATAGATAGATAGATAGATAGATAGATAGATAGATAGATAGATCAAACAGTTTATATGTTACAGTGAATTCTAATATAGGTTTGAAGACAGGTACCTTGGCTTGTTATATGCTGTATAAATCTTCATAGTATTAAGATGTCATAGACTTGCAATCACCATTGACCCAACTGGAGCGAGTACAAAGAAGTGCAACAAAGCTAATAAAGGGTCTGGAGGATATTAGTTATGAGGAAAGGTTGCGAGCACTGAACTTATTCTCTCTGGAGAAGAGACGCTTGAGAAGGGGTATGATTTCAATTTACGAATTCCGTACTGGTGACCCCACAATAGGGATAAAACTTTTTTGCTGAAGGGAGTTAACCAAGACATGTGGCGACTCATTAAAATTTGAAGAAAAGAGGTTTAACCCTAAACTACGTAGAGGGTTCTTTACTGTAGGAGCGGCAAGGATGTGTAATTCCCTTCCACAGGCGGTGGTCTCAGTGGGGAGCATCGATAATTTCAAAAAACTATTAGATAAACACCTGAATGACCACAACATACAGGGATATACAATGTAATACTGACATAAAATCACACACATAGGTTGGACTTGATGGTCTTTTTTCAACCTCACCTACAACCTCACCTACACCCGCAGCCTTCTCGCCTTCCTCGTCTCATGTTCCAGCTCTAGGGTTTGAGGCACACAATTGAGCAACTGCGACTGACCCCAGGGCAGGTGTGCAAACACAGGTGGGGATTGTGTTCAGGAATATGACAATTAGTAGAATGATGACCTAGCAATTGCCAAGTACAGCGCTGGCCTTCTTTACGGTTCTCCAGAGGAATGAATGGCTTTCCCTTTGTCTGAGGTGAATACCAGGGAAATTTGGCTTCAGGCTCCAGTCACACCTGACTACTTCTATTAGCTCGCCATTTATACAAAAAGTGTCATTCCTTGGAGCGAGCTGTTTCCTTTATATATGGAGTTACCCAAGATGGTTTGATGCCAAGATTTTGACCAAGTTCTTCGTCTTCGCTTGGGACCTGGATGTATTTACAGATCCATCAGCAGGATTCCTTATCTGACTATCTGATGGGCCTTGTTTGACCTTTGGGTCATTGTTGGAGGTAAGAGGCCAATTCATAAATGTAACAGTCGATGTTTGGATTGATCTTTTGTCTGTTTTTTTTTCTACCAAGTTATCCCTATGAGATTTTGACCTCTATATGAACTGACTCCTACCATTGGGCTTTAGTTGGACTTTTATTCACATTTATTTATTTGTATGTTTGGATACTCATTATATTTATTATTTGAGTATATTATTTTATGGCACGTTGTCGAATAAGCGCACCACTCTAATTTCTTCCTTTTACATTTGATTTTGCAGTGTTTTTTGAGTACACTGCT
The DNA here is from genome assembly GCA_029206835.1 of Rana muscosa. Lineage (NCBI taxonomy): Eukaryota > Metazoa > Chordata > Amphibia > Anura > Ranidae > Rana > Rana muscosa. The sequence goes on along the minus strand of CM055122.1, from coordinate 188,238,386 downwards.
AAGCGGTTGCCGCTAATTCACGGTCACTATACATGTACTATATATTTTTTATTTTCTGAGTTTATTTTCACTATATTCACTGGAGGTTGATGGTTTATATTTGCTTAAAAATTACACATAGTAGCGCTCAAGTTTTTCCCTTATAACTACTATGTAACTATGTAACTGGATGACTTTGGCTGGGTACCAACAAGCTTCACATGAACAATCAGAGCATGCATATTAACCTTAATGTGATTTAAAATTAAGATCTTTTGGCATCATACTGCACTTGCATGTCCAATTGCCATCTAATATCTATGGTCAGTTTAGGTTTTACAGCATTTAATTAAACATGTGTGAAAAATCAACCATTCACATTGCAGGCTTTTGATCCCTGCAAAAAAAGAAATAAAACTGTGCAATGATGATGCACAAGTTTTTGCACACATTCCCTTGGCGCTGTGTTTTCTCTCATTTACAATAGGTTTCTCAGGAATCACCATGGTCCATAATATCAATGTCCAGCCTGCAAAATCTTACCATCTGGATTCAACTGAACTGGGTTTTAAAACAAATGTTATGCAAATGACAATATTAGTTTTAAACAAGATGTTTTGTATTTTAATTAATAAAATATTTAGCTATTAAATGTTTCAGTGGAATGAATTAACTGCTTCCGGACCGCCCCACATACATTTACTGCAGTAGGGCGGCCCTTCAACACAGAATCACGTACCTGTACGTGATTTCGATTCCTAGGTCTGGGGCGCGTGTACCCCTGTGATTGGAAACAGTGGGACCCGATGTTCGCCGGCTTCCGGCGATCATTACAGAGAGAGGCAGAACGGCGGTCTGCCTATGTAAACAAGGCAGATTGCTGTTCTGTCAGAGGGGAAGATGGAGATTTTGTGTTTCTGCTAAGCAGGAACACAGATCTCTGTCTTCCCCCAGCCAAAACACCCCCTCCCACAGTTAGCAAGCACTCCCAGGTTACACATTTAACCCTTTGCTCGTCCCTGATGTTAACCACTTCCCTGCCAGTGTCATTAGTACAGTGACAGTGCATTTATATTAGCACTGATTGTATTGGTGTCACTGGTCCCAAAAGAGTGTCACTTATGCCTTGTACACACGACCGGATTTTCCGATGGAAAAAGTCAGACGGGCTCTTTTCATCGGATATTCAGTCATGTGTGTATGCCCCGTCTGACTTTTTCCTTCTGAAATTCCGACAGACTTAGATAGAGAACTTGTTCTCTTTTTTTCCGACGGACAAAGTCCGTTCATCTGTATGCAATTTCGACGGACTAAAAACCACGCATGCTCAGAATCAAGCAGGAGAGCTGAACTGCCTATTGAACTTCATTAATCTCGGCTCGTCGTACGTGTTGTACATCACCGCGTTTTTGAAGGTCGGACTTTTGTGTGACCGTGTGTATGCAAGACAACTTGAGTGGAATTTCGTCGGAACTCCGTCAGACAATCCGTCGGACTTTATTCCGACGGACAGTCCGGTCGTGTGTACAAGGCATAAGTTTCAGATTTGTCCACCGCAATGTCGCAGTTCTGCTAAAAATGGCTACTCACCGCCATTACTTACAATAAATAATTTAAAAAAATCCATAAATATATCCCATTGTTTGTAGACGACATAACTTTTGTGCAAACCAATCAATATGCGCTTATCTATTTTACCAAAAATATGTAGCCGAATACATATTGGCCTAAATTGATTGAAGTTAGATTTTTTTTATTTTTTTTCTGGATGTGTTTTATAGCAGAAAGCAAAAAAGATTTATTTTTTTTCAAAATTGTTGTCCTTTTTTTGTTTATAGCGCAAAAAATAAAAACCGCAGAGGTGATCAAATACCACCAAAAGAAAGCTCTATTTGTGGGGAAAAGGGACATACATTTTATTTGGGTACAGCGTCGTATTGTCAGTTAAGCCCCGTACACACGGTCGGACTTTTGGCCAACAAACTTAATTTTGAGCAAGTTGGACCAACAATTCGACCGTGTGTACGCTCCATCGGACAAACTTTTTTTGCTTTTTTCTTGTTTTCATCGGACAAAAGTTGGGTCTGCAAACGGACAAACTTTTGCCCAACAAAAGTTCAATGGAGCAAAGTCCGACCGTGCGTACAGAAAACCATCGGACTTTTGTCCGATGGACAAAACAGCTAATGTTAAAATCAACCAACAATAGCAGAAGTTGACCAAAGGGTGGCGGTAAAGAGTAGAAAAGAGCAGAAAAACCACGTGATGTTGCAAAAAGTTTTGGGAAAGTTTGCAGAAAAGTCAGAGCGTGTGTATGCTATGGGTGTTCCCGACCAACTCCGTTCGGACAAAAAAACACGGAAAAGTCAGATGGAAGTCCGACCGTGTGTATGGGGCTTTAAAATAATGCAGTGCTATATCGGCAAAAATGGCCTGGTCATGAAGGGGAGGGGTAAACCTTCCGGGGCTGAAGAGGTTAAAAAAACTGTCAACAACTCACATGTAGCTTTTATTATTCTAAAATTATTTTAATAAAACAATTGTCCTAACAAATATTAAAATAGTTTTTTTGCAGTCATTTTTCAACTTTCCTCTGTTTTCTTTTTGATTGTGTCTATTGTATCTTCTAGCTTTTAAAATATATTTAAGGGGTCAAGGAAAAAATATTTAATGCATAATCTATTCCATATTTTTCCTTCCGTAAATATTAATGCTAAAAATTTGTACCCGTGAACAAAAATGGTTACAGGTGGTCTTGGAACAGGCACAAGCTTGGGTGTGGTTACCTGGAAATAAATTTGCTTGATTGAAATCAATGGAGCAAACCATCTAACCTATTGTTGACCAATTAATCAATAAAACTACTTTTAATATACATCAATTTTGCTGTTCAAAACTATTACCACTGTATCCTAATTCTCAGGTTTAATGAGTTAGTTTGACATTATTCAAAAACTTTATTTAAACTTTGTATTTTAAGTGTAACTAAATGCAAAACCTTTTTTTTTTTTTTGATAGAGTGGAGATGGATTAGAACACCAGTCAGTTTTTTTGCTGTCTGCCCCCATTAGGGAGAGCCAGCCTCTTAACATGTTCTGTTTACTGTTATTATCAAAAGTGAAAGTAAAAGAAAATTCTAAATTAGAACAGTAATAGACGGAAAATCTTCCAATTGGGACACTAGTTCCTGGTGACACCCCGGGATTCCCTTACATTGGAGAGATTTCCTCTCACTTCCTGTTTTGGCTATGGCACAGAAAATGAAGGGAAATCTCTCCTATGGGACACATAGCAACAATTTAATTGGTCACCAGACTTGATAACCTTCAGGAACATTTGTTCTTTGTGGGCTTTCATCATACTTGATTACAAGCAAGCATTATATTGCAGGATGGGCCTAAAAAGATAGGTAGAAATGCAGATACATTTTTCAAAAGTTTGGTGCTTACCCTTAAAGCTGAACTATGGGTAAACAGGTAAAAAAACTGAAGAAATGCACAGGAGGAGTTTTACCTGTCTTATGCCGCGTACACACGATCGGGATTTCCGACAACAAATGTTCGATGTGAGCTTTTGGTTGGATATTCCGACCGTGTGTAGGCTCCATCGGACATTTGCTGTCGGAATTTCCGACAACAAATGTTTGAGAGCAGGTTCTCTATTTTTCCGACAATAAAAGTTCTTGTCAGAAATTCCGATTGTGTGTAGCCATTGCTGCGCATGCTCGGAACCAATATGCATGAGTGGTAGTACAGTTAATGGCCAGGTCACAAGGATGTCACTCCCGTGCATGTGAGTGGGAGTCACAGTCGTGAAACAGCGCTCTCAATGGATAGCATACTTCAGTATGCCATCCATTGAGAGTGCAATGTGCATGTTTTGTGAATGTAATCCAAGAATTGGTGCCCTATTAGTGGGGGATAAACAATTTAAGCTGCCCCTTTAAGGCTAATGAATCACCAATAGTAGTGTGTATAAAATGAAAGGATAGGCTCTAGGTATGTTAATGGGTAAAACAGTGTGTAAAATAAGTATAAATGCACATAAACATACAACACTGCAGTGTGAATCAAATATGAAAACTAGAAAATAAACATAGAAATATGGAGAGAAATGCCCAAGGGATATTGCGGACAAAGGCAGATTGTAAGGCCCCTTTCACACTGGGGCGGGCAGGTGCGGTGGCGGTATAGCGGCGCGATTTTCAGCGCCGCTATACCATCGTTATCACCGCGGTATGCGGCCGCTAGCGGGGTGAATTTAACCCCCGCTAGCGGCCGAAAAAGGGTTAATACCGGCCGCAAACCGCGGCTATTGCCGCGGTTTGCGGGCGGTATTACTGCGGTGTCCCATTGATTTCAATGGGCAGCCGCGGTAAAGGAGGGGTGAACACACCGCTCCTTCACCGCTGTAAAGATGCGGCTAGCAGGACTTTTGGAGCGGTCCTGCTAGCGCACCGCTTCAGTGTGAAAGCCTTCGGGCTTTCACATTGAAGAATACAGGGCACGATTTTTTCAGGCGGTATAACAGCGCTAATATTAGCGCTAAACCGCCTGAAAAACGTGCCAGTGTGAAAGGGGCCTAAGTCAGGATATATCAGAAACAACGTATAAAAAAGTATCAATTTATTCATTAGGAAATGTCCGACATACTGAATAAATTTATACTTTTTTATACGTTGTTTCTGATGTATCCTGACTTACAATCTGCCTTTGTCCACAATATTCCTGGGGCATTTCTCTCCATATTTCTATATAATTGGGATGTGACTTAGACTGTCAGGACTATCATCATACCTGGTTGGTTCCTCCCTCATCTTTTTTCATATATTGGAAAATAAACATATAGCAAGCTGACAGTGCGTAGTGATAGTGTTCCCAACACCAGAATGCAATTTGCTCTTAAATGAAGCTTCTAGACCGTCCACCACGAATGGGGAGGTGGCAACTCACCAGAGATGTTTGACCCCTTTTTTAGGAAGGTCAAAATGCACATTTGGAATACCAAGTTGATTCCTACGGCTAACACCACTCCACTCTAATGGCCCTCGGAATGAGACTAGGACATAAAAAATAACTCCACAGGAGACATGGTAGTATTTTAATGAACGTTTAAAGGGGTTGTAAACCCTCCTGTTTTTTCACCTTAATGCATCTTAAAACTTCTGCCAGTCACCGGCCCCCCAGTCCCCCCGTTTTACTCACCTGAGCCCCGGAAAGTCTTCCTCTGCCCGGGTTCTCAGCTCTTGATTGGATAGCTGTCAATAAAATCCAATGACATGGGCGGGCCGAGTCCTGCATTGGCGGGTATAGCCTATAAATGCTGGACTCGGGAGCTCGCCCGCAAGGTAACCCCCTCGGGAGAGCGCTTTCCAGAGGGGGTTATCTGATGCAGGGAGGAGCAGAGAGAGCCGCCGGGGGACCCCAGAAGTCGCTGTTCGGGGCCACTCTGTGCAAAACGAACTGCACAGTGGAGGTAAGTATGACATGTTTATTATAAAAAAAAAAAACAATCGAGCCTTTACAATCACTTTAAAAGCAATAACAAAAAATTATGATTGCGCTCACATGTTACAGTGCCTGGCCTGGCACTGGGTGTAAATAGCGTGTAGGCATAAGGCTGATCCTGTGGCAATGGCATGCATTCCACGTCTCGCTCTGGATGGTAAAGCCTGGTGTAAGGTAGCAGACAGGACCAGGTAGTGATGGATCCCCTGCTCCGACATACGTTTTGCCATGATTAGCATCTTCAGGAAATCTTCTAAAGTGTGCATGTGTTGGTGATGTCACCGGCTGCTACAAATGTGAATATTGGTTTAACAGTACACGTTTAGGAGATATTCACTGTACCTATGGCTAAGCCTTGATATAGGCTTACCTGTAGTCACAAGTGATACAATTTACTTTACTACCGCTTTAAGTGACACTTACAGATATTTTCTCTCCCCCAGGCACTCACATGGCTTGCATTAAAAAATATATTTTATGATGCAATAATGAATACAGAGCAGCATTCATTTGTACCTTTTATTTCTGTCTGAAGTTTAGCTTCAACATACTGTTATTATATGTTATGTAATTTGGGTAGCTATTTAGATACTGTACCATTGGATAGTTCATTAAGGCTGTTAAGGCTATTTCCCTGCATCCAATTTGCATGTCAGGAGATTATGACCGGCTCTCTATGGAGCCGGTTCACACATCTCCGGATCGGCTCCGCTGCGAATTGCACAGGAGTCCTGTGCGTCTTTTGGTCCGTTTCAGGTCCGAATTCAGCCAAAAATTCTGACCGAAATTGGATTTGAAATGGTGAACAGGGACGCACCGGACTCTTGCTGGGACCCAGCCTAAAAGATAAAACAATAAAACTGGCTTCTACTGTATATTTTGCTTCTATATTCATCTTAAATCTAGAGATCTCTTCCACAATACTTTTTGCTGCTGTTAGACATCCTAAGTTAACATTATTCAACCCACTTCCTCTAAGTCTAGGTCACCCTAGACCAGTCCCAGTTTGTTACTGAATAGAGAAAAAATAAGCAGCACAGTCAGGCATGTACTGGCCATCGGGACTACCAGGAGTTTCCTGGTGGGCCGATGGCTCAGTGGCCGGTTTTAGTGACAGCCTGTAAAAGTAATGGCTGTGTGGCTCAACTTTGAACACTGCTGTACTGAAGGGGTGGACTGTAGACATGTGCGATTAGTTTCGTACGAATCTAAAATTCGTACGAATTTCCGGAAATTCGTACATTTGTACGAATCCGAAATACGAATTTTTATGCATACAAATTCTGTATGAAATACGAAATTTTGTTTACGAATTTCGGATCCAAAAGTGAAAAATTCCTTTAAATTTTGTACCTGGGGGGTGTGTATGATATGCATGTAAAGTCGCACATGTTTCCCGTGCTTTGAACTGTCCCTGCACAAAATGTCATTTTTGACGGAAAAAAAAAACTCACTCGCGGCTATTAATGAATTGTCGGCTTTTATCAATACATAGAAAAGTCATTGATAAAAATAAAAAAAAGCATGGGGGTTCCCCCAAATTCAATTACCAGGCCCTTCAGGTCTGGAATGGATATTAAGGGGAACCCCGCCGCAAGTAAAAAAAAAAATGGTTCCCCCTAAATATCCATACCAGGCCCTTCAGATCTGGCATGGATTTTAAGGGGAACTCCACCCCAAATGTAAAAAAAATGGCGTGGAGTCCCCCCAAAAATCCATACCAGACCCTTATCCGAGCACGCAACCTGGCCGGGGGACGAGAGAGCGCCCCCCCCTCCTGAACTGTACCAGGCCACATGCCCTCAACATGGGGAGGATGTCCCCATGTTGATGGGGACAAGAGCCTCATCCCCACAACCCTTGCCCGGTGGTTGTGGGGGTCTGCGGGCAGGGGGCTTATCGGAATCTGGAAGACCCCTTTAACAAAGGGGACCCCCAGATCCCGGCCCCCCCCTATGTGAATTGGTAAGGGGTACATTGTACCCCTACCATTTCACGAAGAAAGTGTAAAAAAATAAAAATAAAAACACACAAACACCTTGGAAAAGTCCTTTATTAATGTATTACACAGTGAAGGAAGTTCCCATCAGGTCCGCCCCCTCGGTATGTCAGACCTTCGCCTACGTCATTGGCCTGAGCGGACCTGATGGGGAACTTCCTTCATTGTGTAATACATGAATAGACCCGCCCCTTCTCACGTTCCGCATCTGGTCCGCTTAGCCTTACACCTAGTCATTGGCTGAGTGGACCTGATGGGGAACTTTAGAAGGGGCGGGTCTATACATTTAAAACACTGCGGAGGAAGTTCCCCATCAGGTCCGCTCAGGCTCAACCAATGACGGACAGCGCTGGACATCGGGATCGCCACGGGACACTGGATTTCATCGCTGGAATGTTTTTTTTTTAATAAAGGACTTTTCCAAGGTGTTTGTGTGTTTTTATTTACATTTTTTTACACTTTCTTCGTGAAATGGTAGGGGTACAATGTACCCCTTACCAATTCACATTGGGGGGGGCGGGATCTGGGGGTCCCCTTTGTTAAAGGGGTCTTCCAGATTCCGATAAGCCCCCTGCCCACAGACCCCCACAACCACCGGGCAAGGGTTGTGGGGATGAGGCCCTTGTCCCCATCAACATGGGGACATCCTCCCCATGTTGAGGGCATGTGGCCTGGTATGGTTCAGGAGGGGGGGCGCTCTCTCGTCCCCCCCTCTTTTCCTGCGGCCGGCCAGGTTGCGTGCTCGGATAAGGGTCTGGTATGGATTTTTGGGGGGACTCCACGCCATTTTTTTTTAAATTTGGGGTGGAGTTTCCCTTAAAATCCATGCCAGATCTGAAGGGCCTGGTATGGATATTAAGGGGAAACCGCACGCCATTTTTTTTTATTATTTGCGGCAGGTTTTTTTTTTTTTTTTTATCAATGACTTTTCTATGTATTGATAAAAGCCGACAATTCATTAATAGCCGCGAGTGAGTTTTAAATGACTTTTTTTCCGTCAAGAATGACATTTTGTGCAGAGACAGTTCTAATGACTTTTTTCCCGTCAAAAATGACATTTTGTGCAGAGACAGTTCTAAGCACGGGAAACATGCGCGACGTTTAAAATTTACAATTCGTACGAAATTCGTATTTCGTACGAATCTGAATTAAATTTCGTACACGAATTACGAAAGACGATTTTTTTTTAATACGAAACAGAATGGAACTGAACAAAACAATTTTTTGGACGGCGCCCATGTCTAGGGACTGACCTATCGGCACTGGGGGCCCCATGACAGGCTCTGCAACACTAGCACTGCAATAGGAACCTCTCACAATGTGCTTTTCCCTGCCAGACCCTCCTTCCCTCCCATCCACCCCAGGTGCTTATGCATGACTTCACCCGGGACGGACGAGAATAGCGGAGGGGCCAGCAGAGAGCAGCGTGCCATGAGAGGCATTGACTGAGGTTGTGTACTATCGCCATCACTGGGGAGGGGGAAGCAGAGGCAGCCAGTACAGATGTAGGGGGCCCGGGCCCCAACAGGATTGTAGGAGGCCCCATGATACTTTCCTGTTTCTCCCCAAGGCTGTTCCCCTGTGTCCTCCACCCCCACTGTGTCCTCCACCCCCCCCCCCCACACTGTCCCCCTCTGTCCTCCATCCCCACGCTGTCCCCCTCTGTCCTCCACCCCCCACAGTGTCATCCATCCCTTACTGTGTGCCCCTCTGTTCTCCACCCCCCACTGTGTCCTCCACCTCCCACAGTGTCCTGCACCCCCCGCGGTGTCCCCCTATGTCTTCCAACCCCCATGGTGTCCCTTTGTGTCCTCCACCCCCGGCTGGGTTATCCACCCCCACGGTGTCCCCCTGTGTTCTCCACCACCAACGGTGTCCCCCACCCCCTATGGTGTCCCACTGTGTCCTACACCCCCCACTGTGTCCTCCACCTCCCACAGTGTCCTGCACCCCCCACTGTGTCCCCCTGTGTCCTCCAACCCCCACGGTGTCCCCTTGTGTCCTCTACCCCCCACAGTGTCCCCCTGTGTCCTCCACCCCCTGCTGGGTCCTCCAACCCAATGGTGTCCCCTGTTTTCTCCACCCCCAATGGTGTCCCCCACCCCCTACGGTGTCCCACTGTGTCCTACACCCCCCACTGTGTCCTTCACCTCCCACAGTGTCCTGCACCCCCCATGGTGTCCCCCTGTGTCCTCCAACACCCACGGTGTCCCCTTGTGTCCTCCACCCCCAACAGTGTCCCCCTGTGTCCTCCACCCCCTGCTGGGTCCTCCACCCCCACGGTGTCCCCCTGTGTTCTCCTCGCCCAATGGTGTCCCCCGCCCCCTATGGTGTCCCACTGTGTCCTACACCCCCCACTGTGTTCTCCACCCCCCACGGTGTCCTCCACCCCCCACTGTGTCTCACTGTGTCCTCTACCCCCCCCCATGGTTTCCAACTGTGTCCTCCACCCCCACGGTGTCCCACTGTGTCCTCCACCCCCCCTCGGTATCCTCCACACCCCACGGTGTCCCCCTGTGTCCTCCACCCCCCACGCTGTCCCTCTGTGTCCTCCACCCCCCCACTGTGTCCCCCTGTGTCCTCCACCCCCCCCCAACAGTATATATACTGTTTTTGTGCGTGTTTGCAAAATTAAAGTGGGCCGGTCTGGATGAAGTCCAGGGCCAAATTTTTGTCCCAGTCCATCCCTGAGCACAGTAATGACTTCATCTATGTGTCACTCTGCTTTTTTCTCCTATTAGCATTCTCATTGTCAGCACATGAACTGATTGGTTCCCTGTACTGCTACTACCTCACACATCTTAGCCCTCATCAGCCCTGCATTAAAAAAATTGGGTTTGAAGAAGGAGCAACTGGGCATGCTCCGAAACATGTCCCGCCCACTCTGATGTCACTTCCGGTTGCATGTATTCCATGTTTGCCCTGACAGCATGGCTCTCCATCTTTGATCAGAGACACAGTGTTTCCCACCACTGGTCGGCTGGAACTTCCACCTGCAGCTGTCTTTACCTCCAGGAGGCATCCCGCTGGATGTTATGGATTCATTGATATGCCTGTTTTTCACCTCCATCTTGTAAATGTTTTTAACCCTTCCTTGTCATTAAAGTGTTTTATTACTGCACTTAGAAGTGCCTTCTTGTGTGCTTTGTTTAAAAAAAAAAAAAATTATATATTATTAATTACATGACTGCATTATTTTAAGTCTTTTATATCTTCCTTTAAATTCAACTTTAAGGAAAATTATTTTATGAAGAAAACATACTGACACAATAGGGTTGATTTACCAAAGGCAAATAGACTGTGCACTTTTGCAAGTGCAGTTTCTCCAGTGCTTAGTAAATGAGGGAAAGCTCTGCTTACTTCTATCATCCAATCATGTGAAAGGAAAAATGCAGTTTTTTTATTTTCCTTGCATTGGGTGCAATTTGTAAAGTGAAACTTGACCTCAGTTACTAAGCTCTGGAGCAACTACACTTGTAGAGTGCACCTGCACTTGCAAAAGTTCACAGTCTATTTGCCTTTAAAAAATCAACCCCAATGTGAGCAATTTTATAGGGCAAAACTATCTAACAGTGAATTGTGTATATAAATATATATATTTGTTTCACTTAATTTAACACCAAATGTTACATTTGTGTATCAATAAATGTAGTTTCTTGTTCAGTTTATTTTTTCTACATTTATATATTTTGTCAAATAATAAATGGCATATGGGAAATCTCCCATTTAATGCAAGAGTTTATGCATGCTGAATGCCTGGAGCAAAACTTTAGTAAAAATTGAATATAATTTTTACAAATGTTCAATATGTATATCAGTATTACTGCACAAATGTTAATTATTTTTGCAACATATCAAGCAAAACTTTTCATCACAATAACGTATTTCTGAGCAGAGGCATTTCCATTTTGATGTTATGAAAATATACAGTGAAAATCTATAAGGCTTTGATTAAATGTTGATACAGCTGATTTCAGCACAGCCAAAGCCAGTGACCATAAATGGAATCTAAACAACAGCGAGTAATTACAATGTCAAAGACATGTATACACTGTGTGTTATGTTTCATTGTCTGGCATGCAAATAGTCTCTCAGTTTCCTTTACTGTATTTCCAAAATTCTGTGAATGCTAACCAGAGATCCTTCGTTTATACAAAAGAACAAGGCTCAATCATGTTTGATAAGTTGCAAATTACTGGTAATGCCACAAGTGTTGTTACAGCTGCGGAGAGTGGCCAGAAGGAAGTAAAAAATAAAGAAAAGGCATGAATCAAACAAAAAATCCAAACAATTTGAATGATAGTGTATAAAAAAAAAAAGTTAAGTGTAACTTTTAGAGAAAAAAATTGCACCCTAGAAATATTTTTTACAATGCTAAGGATTAAGCACATACATTGATAGAACAGAGCAAAGAAGTATACTCCTAAAAAAGAATGATGGTGAAGAATATATTTTGCCATTGACATCAGTGAACTTATTTATCGCATATCTTAGAGTTAGAGGAAGTAAACCTTTCTGTATAATTTGTACCTATAGCTAAGCCTAGAATAAGGCTTACCTATAGGTACTGTAAATATCTCCTAATCGCAGATGATGTCATCAGCGCATGCGTGCTGAAGGAACGGCTGCCCGTGCCGTTTCTTCAGAAACGTGTGTCGTGACGTCACATGGCTCCTGGCAGTCATACACCTAGAGTCCGCGGAAGGAAGACGGGCGAAGATGGATGCGGCCTCCAACAGGGACGACGGGGGCTTCGTTTGCAGATAAGTGTCAAATAATGTGCTAGTATGCGATGCATACTAGCACATTATGCCTTTATTTTGCAGGGGGGAAAAAACTATTTACTTCCTCTTTAAACTGATATTGCCTGTTGTTGGAAAAAATGTAATGGTAGATCATTCAATAAGTCTGTCCATATTGAGAAAAAAAGTCCTCGCTAATGGAATTTTAGCGATCAGCAGTTTTCATTAGTTGATATACAGTCCAAATAAGCAAATACCAAAATAAATGTGGCTCTAATTGTGATCCACTTTACCAACATTTACACTAGCTCTTCACAGAGGAAAAAGTTATTTAATTTCTGATTAGAGTAATCGGAGATTCAGCTTAAATTAAATATCCAGACCCAACCTAACTAGTCTTAAAAATGTTCCATTCCGCCTCCTAACACCTATGCTGACTCGCTGTGTATAAAATATATATATATACTTATCTAGTCTCAGCCCAGTCTGGTTACGTGAACCTCTGTGTCAGCTAGACACGTGCAATTTGTTTTGTTCTGAATTAGTTTTTTTATGAATTTCGACAAATTTGGAAATATCCGAATTAACGAAAACCTGTTTAACAAATTTTTCTGAATATTCGTAAGTTTTAATATTCGAAAATTCCGCATATACGAATTTTCGAATTTACGGATTTCGAATTTACAAATTTCAGAAATTCGAAAATTCAAAAATCTGAAAATTCGTAAATTTGAAGATCCGAAAATTCGTAAATGCGAAAATCAGAAAATTCGTAAATTTGAAAATTCGTAAATTCGAAAATACGAAAATTTGAAATTCCAAAAATTTGGAAATTTGGAAATTCTGAAATGAGAAAATCCAAAAATTTTAAAATCCGAAAATAAACGAAAATTCAAAAGAAGAACGAAAATCTGAAAATCTGAAATAACTTATAATAACTTAACTATTACGAACTATTAAAGTGGAGGTCCACCCTAAAAAAAAAAAATTACACCAAAATGCTACAAAAAAATAGAAGAAAAAAATTGAAAAAAAAAATGTTTTACTTACCAGAAATTGCAGTTGCTATGCGGATCTTCCAAATCTGCCTCTTCCTAGTCCACGGCTGGTCTTCATCCTCGCTTTGTCTTCTGGGGAATGGGGCGCGCTGCCTTCTGGGAACTGTGTGTATCCCAGAGAGCAGCCGCCCATTCATACAGCGCCGCGAGACTCGCGAATGCGCAGTAGGAAAAGGGCAGTGAAGCCGCAAGGCTCCACTGCCTGTTTCCCTTAGTGAGGATGGCAGCGCCGGGACCTGGCACGATCGAGGGATCGCCCTCGGGGGGGCGACATCGCGGACGCCTAGGACAGGTAAGTGTCCTTATTAAAAGTCAGCAGCTACAGTGTTTGTAGCTGCTGACTTTAAAAAAAAAAAAAATGGCGGGTGGAATCCCGCTTTCAATTATAGGTATTGGAATTTCATTTCAAATTTGGCTCTTAGGAAATGTACCGAATACAAATTTATATGAAGTTACGAATTTTCCGAAATAATGATTGTCGTATGTAAACGAATGAAACGCAATGAATTGATAATCATAAATAACAATAATAATAAAAATGTTTTATTATTATTATTATCATTATTAATTATAAATTAGTTCTGTTCCATTTGTTTAGATGTGACGTATGTTATTTCAGATAATTCGTAACTTCGGATAAATTCATATTCGTTACATTCACTAACAGCCAAATTTGATAGTTTAATGTAATAGTTAGTTATTATTAGTTAGCTAGTTAGTTATTATTTTGAATTTACGGATTTCGGATTTTCGAATTTTCAAATTTCCGAATGTATGAATTTTCAAACTTTATAAATTTTGAATTTCGGGATTTCGGATTTTCGAGTTTACGTATTTCGATCATAACGAATGACCCGGAAAAAAAACCCCAGAATGTAATAGAAACAAACACATTTTTTTCGGCAGTGCACATGTCTAGTGTCAGCCAGTGGTGGCTGCAAGGGAGTGGAGAGAGTACTCAACAATGCCTGTGAGCGGTGATGTCCCCCATAGACACCTGTGGCCCAGCCATCTGAATTTATTGCTAGCCACAAATCCCAGTTTTTGCAGTAACATTTATTGCTATCAGAATTTATGCTACAGCCAGTCATTCTGAAATCAACCCCAGTGTCTAATCAGCTAAAAAGTGATATGGCAGCTGAAGTTTGTAGTTATGCAAAAAAAGGTATAGCATAAAGAAGTTTGTATTCAGAATAAGTGTATTGTTGTACAGGAGCATTAGTTATGTCATAATATAAAATATTATGATTGGTATCAACTTTAATTATAGTCATACTTTATGTAAAGATCCGTTACACACATTATTACAGTTAACACTGCCTGGTGCCACAAAAAGAAATGTCACCGGGTGGCCCATCAGAGTTTCGCTATAATACTCCATGATCTATAGTTATGACCTTGATTGGGGTTATTGTTTTAAAATGTCAGAGATAACTTAAAGTGTTTGTTACCCCAACATTTCATATTCCTTAAATGTGCCTGTTGTACCATGTTAAAAAGTCTCCTGTTCCCTTTGTTTTAAATACCTGCTGATCTAGGCAGTCCCACTGCTTTCCTACTACAAACTGACCATGCTAGGCATAAGAGCACATCCATCCCAGTGTGGTCACTTTTCTGGCTGTGCTGGGAGCACAGCCTTCCTGTCCTCCAATGGTCAAGATTTGTGCAGACATGCCCCCTTGCACAGCTATTCACTGGGATGATCAGTGTATTGCTGTTTTTCTGCCTCTTGCAGTCTCTACCCCCACCTCTCCAAGCCCCTTCATCTATAAAAAAAAAAGAAAAAACAGTATTTATAATTTTTGTATATATATATATATATATATATATATATATATATATATATATATAGTTACATAGTTAGTCAGTTTGAAAAAAGACACAAGTCCATCTAGTTCAACCATAAAAAAATAAAATAATATCATACAATCCCATATACCAAATTCTATACCCACAGTTGATCCAGAGGAAGGTGAAAAACCTCAGCAGAGCATGATCCAATTTGCTACAGCAGGGGAAAAAATTCCTTCCTGATCCCCCGAGAGGCAATCGGATATTCCCCGGATCAACTTTACCTATAAATGTTGTTAGTACTCAGTTATATTATACATATGAAAGAATCCAGGCCTTTCTTAAAGCAATCTACTGAGCTGGCCAGAACCACCTCTGGAGGGAGTCTATTCCACATTTTCACAGCTCTTACTGTGAAGAAACCTTTCCGTAGCTGGAGATGAAATCTCTTTTCCTGTAGGCGTAAAGAGTGCACCCTTGTCCTCTCTGATGACCGTAAAGGGAATAACTCAACACCAAGTTCACTATATGGACCCCTTATATATTTGTACATGTTGATCATATCCCCCCTTAATCTCCTCTTCTCAAGAGTGAATACATTCAGTTCCTCTAATCTTTCCTCATAGCTAAGCTCCTCCATGTCTCTTATCAGCTTGGTTGCCCTTCTCTGCACTTTCTCCAGTTCCCCGATATCCTTTTTGAGAACTGGTGCCCAAAACTGAACTGCATATTCCAGATGAGGTCTTACTAATGATTTGTACAGGGACAAAATGATATTTTTCTCTATGGAGTCCATACCTCTCTTAATACAAGAAAGGACTTTGCTCGCTTTGGAAACCACAGCTTGGCATTGCATGCCATTATTGAGCTTATGAGCTACCAAACCCACAAGATCCTTCTCCACTACGGATCCCCCCAGTTGTACTACTCCTAGTATGTATGATGCATGCATATTCTTAGCCCCCAAGTGAATAACTTTATATATATATATATATATATATATATATAGATATATAAATATATATATATAGATATATATATCTAGATATAGATATAGATATATACACACACACACAGTATATATACACACAGTTTTTTTTTCCTTGTGTAGCAGGCATTTAAATTTGGGGGGGAGCATCTGGGTTATTCAACCTGGATGCACTAATTGTTAGGGAGTCTGAGAACCTCTTTTGTGGTTCTTGGAGGACTCTGGTGGTGTAAGGTTCCCTGCGGCCTGCAGGTGGTGTTGTCGCCCTGGGCCGGAGTTGAACCTGCACCGCAAGACTTCTCTTTTTTTGTCCTTTCCTGGTGCTGGTACAGCGGGGCGGGGAACCCGCTGTGATGCAGAGGGAGAGGGGATAAAAGGGGCGGACGCCCTTACCACGTGCTTGTCCGGAGTGGTGGTCCGAGGGTTCAGAGTTCGGAGTTGGAGGACGCGGCCGCACCCAGGCACCTTCAGCCTGGGTGCTGGTGTTCCGGAGTTCCGGGCCCAGGTGCCCTTGACCTGGCCGGAGCGAGAGATGGAGTCCATCCCAGGCACCTTAAGCCTGGGGTGAGGTACTATGGCCAAGGCCTGGGGCCCAGTAACTTCGACTGGGTTCCGCGAGGGTGGAGGAGTCCGAGGGGCCCTAAGGTGTTGGGACCCGTATCTGAGGTGAGGAGGCCGGGGAGTGTAACCCTTCCGAATAGCCCGGTACAGCATTAATCTGGTGACGGCAGGGCCTCTGGTTACTCTCTTAGAGGGATGTCTTTCCCCTGACAGGGGCTGCAGCGTAGTGAAGGTAACTCCAGTTCCTGTTCATTAGAGTCGCTGGAAGAGACTCTGAAGCCAAAAAGTATGTTTTACAGTCACTGTGCTTAGCAACCGTTGGTGAAACCTCAACGGTTTAGTTTCTTTGAGGACCTACTCCCCACCAATACTGAACTGTTCTATGGGTCTCAAACTGTCTGCTCGCAAAGGACTATTTGCTTGCCGTTATGGAATAAATAAGTGTTGGACCTTTTCAGTGTGTGGTACTCCAATTACTGGGAGCAAAAGGGGGTTATCAGCAGAACAGACTTGGCTCTGAGCGTATACACAGCCCGAAGGAAATCTGATTCTGGCCTTCACCTCTACATGCTGTAATCTAGAGGACATGGGCCGTGGCGCATCTCGCTCTCCCCTTCAAGGTACCCCTAGACCGGAGCCAGAGTAACTGCTAAAGAAGAGAGAGGGTGAGGCCGCTACACTTGCATTTCTATATTAAATGTAATGGGTTGTGGTAAGGGTTCACATATACTTTAAAAGCCAACTGATCCCTCAGCTTTAATTTGCTGGTAAAGGGAACAGGTGGTGCAAGGTGCCTGTACAGAAAGACAGGCGTATCTGGATCGGTCAGCGCTGTGTAACTTCCTCTCAGGAGATGACAGAGAGTAGACTGGACATGTTACAGAGTCAGGCAAGCTGGATCAGCAACTGGCTATCAGGTACATTTTGCATTAGCGGAAATTGAGGTTGGGATTTAGGCCAGAGTTGGTTACAGATGAGCAGGAAAAGAACAGAAGGAGCAATATGCACACACACATGTACAGCTAATGGAGACTTGTGATGTTAGGCTACAAGGCAGCCTGTGCCAGTGCATAGATGTATCCTTCTGCATACTTGCATGACTTCCCTCACAGTTAGTACTATTATAATTTCACCTTCATGCCTTGTTTTCAATATTAGAATCTTTTGCCCCTGCCTTCAATATTTAGCACCAATGTCTGTGTACCAGTTACTAAGAAGTCTGCATTTGCATGCATGATTATTATTATTATTATTATTATTATTTAAGGTACTTATTTAGCGCCTTCAATTTACGCAGTGCTTTTACATATAAATTGTACATTCACATCGGTCCCTACCCTCAAGGAGCTTACAATCTAGTGTCCCTAACTCACATTCATATACTAGGGCCAATATTTAGACAGAAGCCAATTAACCTACCATCCAGCCACCAACTTATATTTATATCCTGTTTAAGTAACAAGCAATGTATAAAACAAAGTTAGGAATTCTGGAAGCTGCATAGTTTGCCAGATGGCCTAATGAATCTGAGAGTCTTTGTGGGCTGGTATGGGCTTCTGTGGAGTGCTCACCTCCTTATACTCTGCCACCGTATTGTCTATAATTTGGGGGGACAGAACCAGTTTTTGGACTGAAGAAGTCTTCAAAAAATGGTGAAGTGTAGTTAAAGCAGAATTTAAGTCATTTTTTCATCTTTCCATCTATTAATCTATTAATCTCTGCCCTTGTTGTTTTAACTTTGGATAGTAAAATATATATTTTTTCTGCCAGTAAATACCTTATACAGCCGACTTCCTGTTTCATGCCTGGTCATTAGCCTAGGCTTATGACATCATGCACAGCTCTCTCTCACACTCTCATGTTAGTTTGCCAGGAAAGGAGGGGGGGGGGTCAGTCATAAGAGGGCCAATGAGAGCTGCAGAGCTGGAGGTGTGTGTCTGTGTAAATCCAGGAAGTGAACAGAGGCAGCAGCTTTAGCTGCCCACCTTTAAAATAGCTGCAGCCAGACTTAGTGGAGGGAGATTTCTGCAGGATATTTGGCAAGTACAGAATCACAGTATATATAAAATAATATGCAAAGTGGTTGGAGGGAAGCTTCAGAATGGGAAAAATGTTTTTATTACAAATTATGTGAGCAGACTTCAGTTCCTCTTTAAATATGGGCATTTGTTTGCGATAAGACTTAACTAGCTATATATTTTATGTTATAGGAAATAACTTTTAAATATTTGGCAGTCAGTCTCCAATATTGCAACCAGTGGTGGTGCGTCCATAGTGGGCGCAAGAGCGCCGCCCCCTCTCCTCTGTGCCCGTCACTCAAGTCAACAATACATACATTCATGCATTGCATGAATGTATGTATTGGCGCCGCTGACGCCCACTATTCAGATGGCCGGCCCTCTGGCGAACGCCGGGCATCTTTATAACAGCGGCTGATTGGTTTTTGGAAGTGTCTATCAGAGCCAGCGGCCCTGTGGGCTGTTATCGGCTTCCAAATAGTTAACCAGGGGACGCACGGGCTGTGCGTTCCTTGGTTAACACTGACACGCGTTTCAGCCAATCAGGTTCACCGGGTCTGGTTACCGGTCACCTGATTGGCTGAAGCAACATCGAGGGTGGGAGAAGACATTGAGGGCTGAAGAAGACAAGAGGGAGTGTGGAGGAGGACGGCGCTGACCTGAGGAAGGTACGTGCCGGGCTGGGGGGAAACTGGCTGCATTTGGAGACAAACTGACTGTATTTGGGGACAAACTGGCTGCATTTGGGGACCAACTGGCTGTATTTGGGGGCAAACTGGCTGCATTTGGGGACAAACTGGCTGCATTTGGGGGCAAACTGGCTGTATTTGGGGACAAACTGGCTGAATTTGGGGGGACACTGGCTGCATTTGACGACAAACTGGCTATATTTGGGGACAAACTGGCTGTATTTAAGGGGGAAAACTGGTGGTGTTTGGGGCACAGTGGCTGCGTTTAATGGGCACAGTGGCGGCAGTTTTTTTTTAACTTTTCAGTTTGTTTGCACCTCCCCAAAAAATTTGGAGCACCAGCCGCCACTAATTGCAACAATACAGTACACTTTGGCTGAAAATACTTCTCAGTATAACATGATTCTCTCTCTCTTTTCTGTTTTTGAGATAATATAATTGTAACCCAATATGTAAAACAAAAACACACCATGATGTGGGGAAGATAAGAAGCAACGTAGCCCATAGACACGTCATGTTAGCTGTCTACTTTGTCTAGACATTTTTAGTCTCAGACTGTCAAAAATGTGAGATCTCTCTGCTCATTCTAAATGCATTTTGGATTAATGAAGTACCTGAGATGTCATACGGCTGGACAGACTGCCCAAGTAGTCATAGAATAGAACCCATAGATTGATACATTTTAATTAGCATTTTTTACAAATGTTTTGTTTTTTCTTTCTTTCTGTACATATAATTAGTGAAGGGTGCATTATTGGTCATGACTTTATTCAAAACTAAAATCTAATTGTAACCGTTTTACAGTGTTTGCAGTGTTTGTGTAAAGGGGCGCTGTCCAGAAGCTTTGTTTCCTTCTTGCTTAAAATTTTGAACTTTTTTTCACTCCTAATTTTTCATATAGAATGTAACTTGGCCCTGATACTTTTGGGTCGTGTTGCACCCATAGTAACTTAGCTCCATCCTATCAGGAGTTCTCCCAGTAGTAGAAGTGGTGATGTCATGGTACCCATGCCAGGTAGGTTGTCCTATTGGCTAGCCCTTTGTTGCCCACTTTGCATCTTAGGATATGTTGCTCCAAAGCAGCAGTTCACATCAATGATGTCTCTGCTGAACACCTCCCACAGCCAGACTTTAATAGAGTAATAAAGAGCCCTACAGCAGTCATGTGACTAGAACTTTACAGTTCCATGGGGAAGTGTAGAAGTCCAGACTAAAAAAGAATTACATGTATTCGGTGACAATTTCAAAGGAAAGGACAATCCTCTCTAACAAAGGCCAGTTGGTATGAGTCAAGCCCTGTACACACGATCGGATTTCATATGGATTCTAATCCGATGGATTTTTCCATTGGAAATCCGATGAAGCTGACTTCCATCAGTCTTGCCTACACACCATCAGTCAAAAATCCAACCGTCCCAAACGCTGTAACGTAAAACACTCCAACAAGCCGAAAAAAATTAAGTTCGATGCTTCTGAGCATGCGTTGACTTAATTCTGAGCATGCATGGGTTTTTTGTCCTATGGAGTTCCACACAGACGATCGGAATTTGCTATCAGTTTTTTTCCCATCGGATAAATTTAAAACATGTTCTATTTTTTCTCACCGATGGAAAAAAGACAGATGGGGCCCATACACGATCGGTTCGTCCGATGAGAAAAGTCCATCGGACTGTTTTCATCGGTAAAACCGATCGTGTGTACACGGCATAAGAATAATTTTTCACAAACAGTGGCTTATAGGTAATCATCAATGTCAAGACATGTTTTATTGTAAGATGTCACCAGGGAGATAGCTGTCCATTGGTATGAGGAGAAATTTCATGAAAAATGTATTTGGGATGAGACAGCCCTCCAACCCCATACAAAAAGTTCTCCTGTCCTTCCTTCTCTGTAGCTATTGTTATAATATCTTTCAGAATCCACAAGAGAAATGAAGACACAAAAATTTTGTATCACACATCCTCTAATGGATAATCAACCAGAACTTATGGATGACCCACTGCAGCTGGTAGCAATTTGATATCAGCTAAAAAACTAATATCTCTGGTCATGAACATGCAAGAAAACATTATTAAAATATATTGGCTAGTGTTTGTCATGCATGAATGAGTCTCAATCCCTATACATATACTGAAATATAGTACAAGGGTGCTCAAGGGGACTTTTGAGAGACACAAAAAATGCTAAAATTTTAATCCATTAGCAATATCTTAAAAAGTTTTATACATTTTTAAAATATTAGAAAATTTTTCAGATAGATACACATAGGATATCAATAGTTACATAAATCATAGCATGACTAGTAATTCAGGGAACATATGCTTGTGTATTTGAATCTTGACGCGTTTCATGTGATAGTAAGCTTCCTCAGGAGAAATACACTTAAATATCTGAAAGCAGAAACCGGGTTGTTAGAGAAGAGAAAAAAAAAGTGTGAATGGCATACACTTGGTTGGGCTAGCAGAGTAAAAAATACTTACAATTTAAATGAAATATCCAACATGAATCCATGCTAGATCAGAATTTCCATGGCTTAATTAATTGCATAAACCTCACAAACATGCAGGCAAAGATAAGCAAAAAAAGAAAAAAGGGGGGAGAAAGATACCCTATGGTCACCACTGTCCCCTCCAGGAGTTGTGAAGAGGGGGAGACAAATAAGAATCAGTCCAGTCCCTATGTAGTCCCAGCTGTCTCATTGGAGGGGGGCGATGTTGTCTCTGGAAACTGGGGAAACAAAAAATCCCCATGAAATACACAAGCATATGTTCCTTGAATTACTAGTCATGCTATGATTCATGTAATTATTGATATCCTATGTGTAGCTATCTAAAAAATAAAAAAAAATAAAAAAACTTTTTATGGTATTATCGTTGGAATATAATTTGTATTTTTATATAAAAAGCATTGTTTGTATCTCTTAACCACTTCCCTACCCAGCCATAGTCAAATGACGTCCACAGATGGGATCTCCCATCCTGGGTGGACGTCATATGACATCCTGGCTTTGTAGGGGGACATCTGAATGATGCCTGCAGCTAGAGGCATCATTCAGATATCCTTTTGAAGTGCCGGAGATTCTGTGCACCATAAGAACGATCATAGCGCCTGTTTCGGCCGCTTGATCGTTCTTATAGGTGGCGGGAGGGGACATCCCCCCCTCCCGCCGCCATCCGGTGCTTCTCCGGGCTCTCCCGTGCGATCGGGGACCCGGAGCGAATCTTCCGGCGCTGTTGGTGGGTCACGTGACGAGCATAGAGATGACTGGTGACCAGATGGTCACCAGTCATCTCTATGATCCTTGGAGCCCCGGGCGCGATGTGATGACGTCACGCCCGGGTCCTCAAATGTAAACAAAGCCGCCATTGCGGCTAGTAAGTATGAGATCAGTGAAAAAATTTTCACTGATCTCATGCATTTCAGCCTGGAGGAGAGATGTGGGGTCTTATTGACCCTGCATCTCTCAATAAAGAGGACCTGTCACACACATTCCTATTACAAGGGATGTTTACATTCCTATTACAAGGGATGTTTACATTCCTTGTAATAGGAATAAAAGTGATCAAAAAAAATAAGTAAAATAATTGTAAAAAATAAATAAAAAATAAGTAAAATAAATAAATAAATAATAATAAAAAACAATTAAAATGCCCCTGTCCCCGGTAGCTCGCGATCAGAAGCGAATGCACACATAAGTCGCCCACATATGTAAACGCCGTTCAAACCACATATGTGAGGTATCGCCGCGTGCGTTAGAGCGCGTGCAACAATTCTAGCACTAGACCTCCTCTGTAATTCTAACCTGGTAACCTGTAAAAAAAATTAAAGCGTCGCCTATGGAGATTTTTAAGTACCAAAGTTTGGCGCCATTCCATGAGTGTGCGCAATTTTAAAGCGTGACATGTTAGGTATCTATTTACTAGGCGTAACGTCATCTTTCATATTTTCCCCAAAAATTGGGCTAACTTTACTGTTTTGTTATTTTTTAATTCATGAAACCATTTGTTTTTTTTAAAAAAGGCATTTGAAAAATTATTGGGCAAATACCGTGCAAGAAAAAAAGTTGCAATGACCGTCATTTTATTCCCTAGGGTGCCTGCTAAAAAAACATATATAATGTTTGGGGGTTCTGAGTAATTTTCTAGCAAAAGAATGATGATTTGTTCATGTAGGAGAGAAGTGCTAGAATAGGCCCGGTATTGAAGTGGTACAAAAAGCCCGGTATTGAAGTGGTTAAGAGTCCCCTTTGGCACCTTAGTTCTATATTTCAAGAAAAAATCATATCTGCTGGATATTTTTTTTTTTTTTTTTTCCGTAGTTCTTTCGAAAATCAAGTACTAGTCATGCACTGGTAAAAAGCAAGGATTTTCCAAGACACAGCAGTAACATTGTGACATCTGTATCCTTTTATTTCAAAGGCTACTAAGCATGAGATCTGTGAACATCTTGCTAAAAGAAGCCACCCCTAGGTCTAATTATAGATCATTAATAAGCAAAGTGAACGAAAACTATACTGGATATGTTTCTGCTTCAGTTTTAAATACACAGCTGCAAGAGATTCTGGTTTGAATTACCAGCTGTATTGTAACCACAGAAGAGATATTTCATCATTGTCTTTTTCACTAACAGACTTCTCCTTTGTCTTGAAAATATTTGGATGCATAAAGGAATTTTTATCCAGAATAAATTTAGCGATGGCTGGTTACATGTTGGTCCGACATAATATATGTTTATTTCCATTTTATTCTAATGTAGATAATGCTGTGCCACATTACACTAGATATGTTCTTCACTTTATAATAATAATATTATCTGTTATTTGCTTTGTTATACCTCATGGACCTAAATCCACACTGTGGTGGGTGGACTTTACCCACAACGTGCAAGCATACACAGCAAATTTGCAGATTTTGGCAAACACACCTGAGAAAGGTACCCCTCTGTGATCCCTCTTTGTTTCTTCTTCACCAACTATTACATTTGTGCCTGGTCTTTTTCCAAGTTTAAAGTATGTAGGGGGGGTTTCACTGTCAGGGCTGTAAGGATGTGGAACTCACTTCCACAATCAGTGGTGTTAGCAGGAAGTATTGATAGTTTTAAAAACTCTTGGATGTGTATCTTAGTGAGCACAGTATACAGGGATATGGAAATAGGGTTGCCACCTGTCCAGGATTCACCCAGACAGTTCGGGTTTGGAATCATGCGTCCAGGTTTCAGACAGCCTGAAACCCGGACACATTATTTAGACTGGACTATGGCTTCCCAGCAGGGTATCTGGCTGCAGTTGTCTAAGGTGAGAGTGTCTGTTACACTCTTTCACATTGCCCAAAGCCAGCACTAACAATCCCCCCCCCACACACAGACACACACACACACAGACGGGAGAGGAGAGAGGGTTCAATCTGCACCTCTTCCCCCCACCCCTACCTCTCTGTGTCTGCCCACACTCCACACTCCAATCCCCAGTACTCCACACTCCAATCCCCAGGACTGTGCCTCAGAAAAGGAAAGTGGGGGCTGGAAATTTAAAGTCCAGCAGCCACAGATATATCTGGATGAGAGGTGCTGACTGCCAAGGGGTGAGTGAGCTCACCATCCATCCCCCTTCTCTCTCCTGCCTCTGAGTAAATACACTAAGCCAAATCAGGGTTCTCAGAGCACCCCTTACATCAGAGTTCCCCTTTACATCAGAGGCCACAGTGTTTCCCCCTTACATCAGAGTCCTCTCCGTACATCAGAGTTCTCAGTGTTCCCCCTTAAATCAGGGTTCCCAGAGCATCCCTTATGGTAGAGTCCCCAGAGTTCTCCCTTACATCAGAGTCTGCAGAGTCCCCCCTTACAGTGAAAGGGAATTCTGCGAGTTCAGATGTAAAAGGGGAACTCTGTGGACTCTCATGTAAAGGGGAACTCTTGTTATTAACTTCATTTGATTAAAAATGTTATTTAATAGCAAAATATATGTCTAGTTTATACCATTAAAAACAAAATGCTGTGTGCCACTAAAATGTTCGGGTTTGACTTGAAGAAAAGGTGGCAACCCTATATGGAAATGATTTTCAACATGCACACCTACACAGATTGCACTGGATGGACTGGTGCCTTTATTCAACCTTACCAACTATGAGGTTGATTTACTAAAGGCAACTAGACTGTGCACTTTGTAAAGTTCAGTTGCAGCAGAGCTTAGTAAATGAGGTAAGGCTTCAATTTGCAAAGAGTTCCCAATCATGTGCATGGAAAATGAAAAAAAGTTGAATTTTTGCTTGCACATGATTGGATGATGGAAGTCAGCAGAGCTTCTGCTCGTTTACTAAGCTCTGGGGCAACTTCACTTGCAGGGTGCACAGTCTTTTTGCCTTTTGTAAATCATCCCCTATGTATCTATGTAACTTTGAGTTTGGCATCTTCAGCCATCTTGATTTGCCAATCCGGGATAATATAAGTTTTACACATGCGCATGGAATGTTCATCCTGGCACCAAGGAATTCCACAATTGTACACTTAGCTTCGCTTGGGCGGTTTAGTGTACATTCAGAAGAAACAATGTTGGCAGGCAGAAGAGGAATTTTTATTGTATGTAGGACATATAGGGGATGATTTGCTAAAGGCAAAGTGCAGTTGCTCCAAAGCTATGAGGGGAAGCTCTGCTGACTTCCATCATCCAATCATGTGAAAGCAAAAAAAAAAAATGTTTTAAAATTTCCTTGCATGTGATTGGGTATTCTTTGAAAAGTGAAGCTTCATCTCATTTACTAAGCTCTGGAGAAACTGCACTAGCAAAGTGCACAGTCTTTCTGCCATTAGTAAATAAGCCCCATAGAATCTGCTATAAAAGCCTACTTGCAATATTCTGTAAAAAGGTTTTAGTTCTGCTTTGAAGGAAACGTGTCATGAAAGAGATGTGAAGACTGTCTTTGCTTACTTTCCCTTTTGAGAACATTGGTTGCCAGGCTATAAGGTTGACCCACCAAATTTCTGTGTCACGGAGTTAAAACAAGTGTGCAGATAAAGAGTTCTAACTTTTTTCTAACATGCAATCCTTATATTTTTTTTCATATACTCTAAAGCCCTGTACACACGATCGGTTTTACAGATGAAAACAGTCCGATGGATTTTTTTCATCGGACAAACCGATCGTGTATGGGCCCCATTGGACTTATTTCCATCGGTGAAAAAAATATAACATGTTTTAAATTTTTCCGATGGAAAAAAAAACGATAGGAAATTCCGATCGTCTGTGTGGAACTCCATCGGAGAAAAAACCCACGCATGTTCAGACTGAATTAGAAGACGGGAGCGCTCGTTCTGGTAAAACTAGTGTTCGTAATGGAGATGGCACATTCGTCATGCTGTAACGGACTGAAAAGCACGGAGACTGAAAAGCGCGAATCGGCTAACACCAAACTTTTACTAACATGCGGTAACACAAAATCAGCAAAAGCAGCCCAAAGGGTGGCACCATTGGATTTGAACTTCCCATTTATAGTGCCGTCGTACGTGTTGTACGTCACGGCGTTTGGAACGGTCGGAATTTTGTCTGATAGTGTGTAGACAAAACTGATGGAAGTCAGCTTCATCGGAATTCCGATGGAAAAATCCATTGGATTTGATTCCATTGGAAATCCGATCATGTGTACAGGGCTTTAGTGACCATGAAAGTTGTGAAGTTACATGGTCAGAATAACAGCCAAACGGCTAGCATTTTCAGAAGGAGACCAGCAATAGACCAGAAGGTAGCAAGTATACTTAAAGTGCTATGGAAAAGGTGGGAAAGAGTTCAGCACTAGGATCATATGTAATCTTCACCAGAGACACTATCTGCATTGAATCTATGGGATGTATAGGTGATCACTTTCTCTAGTTAGGTTCATTGTCTTTGTAAAGCATTAATATTTTTTTGTTAAAAAAAATTAACGTGTTATACTTACCTGCTCTGTGTAATGGTTTTGCACAGAGCAGCCCTGATCCTTTTCTTCTGGGGTCCCCCGCTGGCATTCCTGGCTGCACCCCCTTGGTGAGTGCCCCCATAAAAAGACATTTTCTATAGGGGAACACCTGTAGGCTCGATCCTGAGCCACCCTGTCTGTATCTATAGACACAGGTAGAGCAGCTCAGCCTCACCCCTTGATTCCTCGTCACAGAATTTGATTGACAGCAACAGAAGCCAATGGCTGAATCAAACCCAGGCTCAGGTAAGTATAAAGGGGGTGAGAAGGAGATCCTATAGCACAGGTTTTTTTTAATCACAGAATGCATTAAAATAAAACCCTTAACCACTTTCCGACCGACTGTACTTATACATCGGCAGAATGGCACGTACAAGCACATCCACGTACCTGTACATTGCCCTTTAACTGCCTGCGCTGGCGGCGCGCTAGTGACCCTGCTGTCTTCCCCCTGAGTCGGACCGCGGGTCCTGCGGACTCGATCCCCGCGGGGATACCCGCGATCGTCTCACGGAGGTATAGAGCAAGGAGATGCTTGTGTAAACAAGCATTTCCCCGCTCTGCCTAGTGACAATGAAACGGATCTCGGCTCCGTGTACTCGGAGCGGAGATCGGTGTCATGTGACACAGAGCCCATTCCCCCTACAGTTAGAAACACAATGCAGGGAACACTTAACCCCTACAGCGCCACCTAGTGGTTAACCCCTTCACTGCCAGTGTCATTTGTACAGTAATCAGTGCATTTTTATAGCACTGATCGCTGTAAAAATGACAATGGTCCCAAAAATGTGTCAAAAGTGTCCGATGTGTCCGCCATAATGTCGCAGTCACGTAAAAAATCACTGATCGCCGCCATTACTAGTAAACATTTTTTTTTATAAAAATGCCATAAAACGATCCCCTATTTTGTAAACGCTATAACTTTTGCGCAAACCAATCAATAAACGCTGATTGCCAATAAATAAAATATCAAATAATGAAGTCAAATTTGTTTGGGAGCCACGTCTAATGACCGCGCAATTGTCAGTTAAAGCGACGCAGTGCCGAATCGCAAAAAGGGGCCTGGTCTTTAACCAGCCAAAATGGTCCGGGGCTTAAGTGGTTAAAGAGGAACTGCAGTCTGCTCACATAATTTGTAATAAAGACATCTAAAACATATAAAAAAACAAAAGATAAAATAAATTAAAAAAAAAACATCTTTGCCATTCTGAAGCTTCCCTCCAACCACTTTGAATATTATTTTATATATACTGTGATTCTGTACTTGCCAAATATGCTGCAGAAATCTCCCTCTACTGAGTCTGGCTGCAGCCATTTTAACTGTGGGCAGCTGAAGCTGCTGTCTGTTCACTTCCTGGATTTACACAGAGGCACACCTCTTCAGCTGTGATTGGCCCTCTTATGACTCATCTCCCCACCCTTCCTTGCAAACTCTCACGAGAGACAGAGCTGTGCATGATGTCATAAGCCTAGGTTAGTGACCAGACAAGAAATAAGAAGTGGGCTGTATAAGGTATTTACTGGCAGAAAAAAAAAAAAGTTTTACTATCCAAAGTTAAAACAACAAAGGGCAGAAGATTTAATAGATGGGAATTTGACAGAATGACTGAAGGTCCACTTTAAGGCTTTAGAATTACTTTAATTTGCCCAGATATGTTTTTATGACTATGGTAAAAGCGTTGCTTGCTTTGAGGAAAGGGATGATTGTAATTTCACACAGTAAACACTATAAAATTTGTTGGCACTATGTCACTAATTATATTTTGTTAAATGTTTAGCATAGACAGCTAAGAAATAATAATAACCAGGGCTTTTTTTTTAGCAGGAACGCGGGAGAACACAGTTCTGGCACCTTTCAGAACTGAATGTATGTAATGGCAAGAGGTGCTGGGGTGTGCTGGAGGGTCTATTGATGCTGGCTGTCGGGGACTGTATTGTTGCTGGAAGGGATCTATTTTTGTGGAGGAATGGGGTCTATTGTTGTTGGGGAGTACTTCTGTTGCTCGTGGAGGATCTATTGTTGCTGGGGTGGGTCTTATGTAGCTGGGGGGTCAGTCGTTGCTGGGAGGGATGTTAAGGGAGGGGTCTTTATTGCTGGCTGCTGAAGGGCAGGAGGGATGCTGGCTACTGGGGAATCTATTTTTGCTGGGGATCTGGTTTTTTCAGGGGGGTGTATTGTTGCTGGGGGGGGGTCTATTTTTGCTGGGGGTGGTTCTTATGTTGCTAAGAGGGTTCTACTATTGAGGGAGGGGTCTAATATTGCTGGCTGCTGGAGGGTCTAATAAAGTTGGCTGTTGGGAGTCCATTGTTGCTGGGGTGGATCTATTATAGCTGGAGTGTGTATTGTTGCTAGATCTATTTTACTGCCTTTCTTGTTATCATTAACAAATTCCATACAAAATATTTAGCACCACAAAATGATACTTGGTTCTGTATTCTCTAAAAGGGGTGGTACTAGTAGGTTGGTAAGGGGTAGAGCAAAGAAACGTTGCTCGGAGGTGGGTAGGGGGCGGAGTCAGGGGTGACTCTGAAGGGAGGAGTTCCTGCACCTATTCTCTGAGAAAAAAATCCCTGATAATAACTAATAAATCATAATTCCACAGGCAACTAAAAACAAAAACAAATTGGTTTATATAAAAAAAAACTTTCAATAGCAATCACGGTAAATACTGAACAAGTAAATATATAAAAGTTGAGGGAGAAGCAGAACAATGTTATACTGGTACAGTAGGAAGGGATACATTCAAACTTCACTCCTGATCCAGTAATCACATAGAACACTGTTGACTGTCAATTTGATAGCCAGCTAGCATAATTCAATGTCAGCTTTCTCGGTTTCTGTACAAGTGTGGGTAATTTAAGATAATTAGACAGATATTTAGATATAGAGTTATGAATATTAATAATATCTGTTTCATAGTATATACCGTACTTAAAGCGGAAGTAAACCCATCGATTTAACAGTTTCAAAAAGCAGTTACATTCCCGGCATGCCGGGAATGCTAACTGCCACATTGGTTGTGCTCTCAACCAAACTGTCAAACCATCCAATGGCTGGTGTCATAACTGATCACATGTGCAGCATCATGGCAGTTGAAGATTAAACAGAGGCCAAGATGGCAGCTTCCTTGCCTGAAAATGATAGGAAGGTTTACTTCCACTTTAATGTATATGTTTTGTTTCAGGTTTAGTGATTCCTTAGCACATTTCTTAATGGAACATGTCCATTCACCCATAATAATTACTATAAATTATTTTATCATTTTTAATCTTAACTGCCACTAAGATTTCCTCTGTATTGTCAAAAAAGATTAATGGGGGGCTGAAAAACATTTTGGTGAACCAAGAAGCCAGTTCTTCATAAACTATAACATGCCTGCATAATGGGTGACTCCTCAGGGGTTTTCCCTTCATCTGTGATCACTAAATAACCTGGGAGGCTCTTTAGTGAATATATATTACTAGGAAGTCTTTGATTGGTTAGTCGTGTGCTGTAAAAAAAATCCATTCATTTAGTGAATATATATTACTAGGAAGTCTTTGATTGGTTAGTCGTGTGCTGTAAAAAAAAATCCACCAATCCTCTGGGCCACTGCAACTTCTTAACCTTTGTACAAGTTTATACAGAAATGGATGACTGTATGTGAAATAAAATTAATTGCAATGTTATGTGTTCTTAGGAACATAAAAAAACAAATGTCTCCAGAGATTCTCAAATAAATATATTAATATGTATAAAACAAAGGACTATACACTGCCATTATAATTTTTCAAATGATTAATAGCAATGCTATTCATGTTTTCTTTCACTTCTCCCACAATGGGGATTTGGAGATGTCATGTCAAAAACAGAACACTATTATATACCACAGACCATCAAACAGAGCGAAGCATATGTAATTCAGCATGACCTAATCCCACATATAAAATCCAAGGGGAATAGGTAGTGTACCAAACAAACAATGCCATTAAAACGCAAAAAAAAAAAAGGAATTTGTTACTCTTTTGTGAGTCATATAATCCAATAGTCTATTTTAAAACAAATACTATAATTTCCCATTGAATCGTGAAGGCCTTAAATTTAATGTTATATGAGACGTGTTTTTGCGATATTTACAATAACCAAGATTGGTGTTTAAGGCAGACTATTTCTGTGTATATCTCAGATATAAACTTTCTAAGTTATTTATAAACTGTGTGTTTATGCGTATGATATCCTGCCAATGGTTCTCGGTTCCAGGATTCTAATGCTAAGAAACAAGTTTTGTTACTTAAATGCCAAAGGTGAGAAGAATGTAAATCTTGAAAAAGAAAGTCATGGGAAATCTCCATGCAGCTGCATTATCGTCCTGCAGACAAAAGTAAGATTAGTCAGTGTGTAGACATATGGGTTTAGTCAAACGTTGTGCTTGCTCTACTTTATTCACTTCAATAGTATATAAAAAAACGTGTGGCTTTGAAAAGTTGTGTTTTCAGTGTTTTAAGTCATGTAAAGAAAAAATTATATATATATATATAAAAAACTAAACTAAACTGGATAGTTAGAAAAAAATAAATACATTTTTTTTCATTATATACAGTATCTATGAACTCTTTGGATATGTATATGTAAAAAGGCAATAGAATAAAAAACCACCTGGTGTTTAGCAGACTAATAAAGGGACCCCAAAAGACCCCTTATTATTATTTTGTTCCAGAATACAATAAAAAGATATAGTACTAATTTAAAGTTCAACTCTGGATCACCCCTACCTTTGTTCGTGTACCCCTTATCCCAAAGCACCACCACACCCTACCCTTTAAAAAAAACTTTTTTTCCCCAAGTGTCTTCACTCCAGTCCGATGAGGACTAGTCTAGTCTAGACTATTGGAATTCTCTTCTTCCACTGGTGCTGGGCAGATCCTGATAACTACAATATGAGGTGACGTTGTTCTCTGCAACATTCTCCTGTGAGTCCAGGGTGGGAGATGGCCACTTAATACCCCGGGCTCCCAGAAATGGGTTGAATGGGGCCTGATGCCATTTAAACCAAAAGACTAACAATGGTGGATCAGTAAGTCTGCAGAGAAAAGCGCTGGAGTTGCTTTTTTCATTTTAACTGATGCCAGCCATTGTCAGTTTAAATTCTTTGCCCAAACTGGATCTGGACTTTCTATGGGTGGTGACATCACAAAGGGTTAATGACCTCACCAAATAATGCCCTTTCCCTGCTGTCAGATAAAAAAAATATTGGAATTATTTTGGGTCACTTGCTTGCTCTGTGGCATGATGTAATATCCCATAAGCGTTCTATAAATATCTTTTGTCTTAATTTGCAGAAAAAATTGCGCTCTACAGGACACATAGAATCATTCACATCAGTGGATTCTCTGTAAACAGACATTTTGTCTGTGTTTCTGTGTCCAAATGTGACATCCGTTCAAGTGTGGGTAAGTGTCCCTAAACTCACCCTTTGTCACATTGAGGCATAGGGTTTTTCATTTGGATAGAGTACCCTGTTAGTTAGTTTTTTCCATCTGTGTACCATTGCTTAGATTTCCCTTCACTTCCTGCCTCATAGCCAAAACAGGAAGTGAGAGAAAATCCCTCCAAAGTTAGGGAATCCATGGATATCACCAGGGTTACCAGAACTAGTGTTCCTATTGGAAGATTCCCCCTCTATTATTGTTCTGGTAACAACCCAAAATTTGGGATTTTATTTCATTTTTACTTATGTACAGTACAGGAAACAGGACAAACAGAGAGAGAGAGAATTCCCCCAATGGGGACACAGACAACAACAACAAACAAAAAACCTGGGAAATGTTCTAATCCCTACCCAGTCTATCTAAAACTAAAAAAAAAAAAGATTTTGCCTTTAGTTATACTTTAAAAACTTCAGTTTGTATGATCTGGGCATAGGTTCAATTTAAAGTGTTACTATACCCTCAACAGTAAAATCAGTCTGTATATGCAGTAAAGCAAGCTTATAGAAAGTTAAAAAGTGCTGCGCTATATATGTACATTAATATGCAGTGACTTATTCAGAAAGTGACATAAACTGATCAGACAAATGGTGTATCATACAATCCTATCCAGATTGGACCAATCACTCATGTATATAAATTATAGTCCATACGTGTCATGAAAAAAAAAAAAAAAGGAAAATGTTCATAAATATAAAAAGCCTAAAGTGTATCAAAATACACTTTAGGCTATCAATATGAAAACTTCCATATTGATAGGAGAAAGACTTTATATTCCAAAGATCACCACGGTGTGTAGGCTGTCACCAGTATATAAGTTCAAATGCGCTTATCGGATAGTGTGGACTCAAATGTTATTAAAATGGAGTCAGATAGGCATCAGGAGACTAAGCGCTCCCAGACTCATGCACAACGTTTGTCAAATCGTGGTGTTTGCAGCTGTTTAATCTATAGGTCTATAGCACAGTATACTGTTGTAACTTATGCAGTAAAGCATGCTTCTTATACTCACTGTGGAACCTAAAGGGTTAATCTTCTGCATTGTGCAAAAAGGCTGTTTGATCCTGTCTTTCCTGTCCCTCCCCTTGTTTCACTGTCCCCAGCGCATCTCCTTATAGAACAGAGGCTAGGGGACAAGCTGCACATGCTCAGTTTGGTGTGCATTGCTTAAATTTTTTTTCTCTTTGAAGAGTGCATGTGATCAGCACAGGGCCAATCAGCACTGTCCAGACAGAGGGTCAGGGGCCCTGCAGCCTTATAGGACAGTCAGAGTATAATGAAAGCTCCTCATACAAGCTTTAACCAGACACTGATAGAAGTCACAAGACTGCTATATACTGCTGATGAGAAAAGGTATTTTAGCAGTTTATATTTACTAAAATGTTTGCATTTCCATGTTCTGTGTACTGTGAGAGACCAGATATAGTAAATGCAGGGTCCTGGGTTTAGTAACACTTTAAAGATACATTTTCTTGCTTTAAAACAAAAACAACAAAAGCAGGGGGAAGTATTGTTTGGAAAGGTTCGCCTCTGCAACTGGCTAGCTTTTTCTGGGAAGCCTCCTTACTTCAGTGTATTTATATAATGCTTATCGAGTTCATAATTAATTATTACAAAGGCTGTAGTTAAAGGACAAGTCTCTTTGGGGGTTATTTACTAAAGCCAAAGCGTGCAAAATCAGTCACACTTCTGCATAAAAGCTAATCAGCCTCCAGGTTTTATTGCCAAAAATTACTTGAACAAGCTGAGGTTAGAAGCTGATTGGTTTCTCTGCAGAAGTGTGGCAGATTTTGCACTCTCCAGCTTTAGTAAATAAACCCCTTTGTGTTTTTTGATTGTTCGAGTTTTGGGTTCATAAAATTTTGCAGTTCTCAGTTGAGATCAAAATATTCTGTGATTGGAAAAGGGAAGATGGTGATGTTATATGCCCCTTTTCAATCACAGAACTCTTTATATTCCTTGAAAAAAATACCAGATGTTTTCTGAATTGAGGTACTGCAGATCAAGCACCCCACTGTGATCACTGTGCTCCATCGTTGGCTGACGGTTTCCCGACTGGAACCTCAGCATTGATATCACCATCTGAGTAGGTTACATTTTTAAGAAAAAAGCAGTAGCCATCAGTGAGGCACACAGCATTAATGGTACCTTACTTAAAGATACTTAGCTAATCTCCCAATAAACTTTTTGCTCACACTTTAGCTTTAAAGTGTTGAACAGTACAGCCCTCAAAATTTGCACTCATCTGCTCGCATTTGGCGAGTGAAAAAATGAGGAGGGCGAGTATGGACAGGGCTGTGCTGTCCCAGAAATGTATAGCCAGCGCCCCCCCCCATCGCCGTGCACAGGCTCGCAGCGCGGCCATTTCAATATGAACAGTCAGCCTCCTAGGACCACCCCTCTCCACCTCCTGCCGCACATCCCCGCCCAGTCTCGCAGAGCGTGCAATTCAATAGGCGGTAAAGAGCTGCTTAAGTCAGCCACTCTCTGCCTCCCTCCTGTTACACATCCCCACCCCGCACAGGCACACAGAGCGTGCACTTCCATTAGAGTTAAAGAGCCGCCTGGGACTGCCCCTCTCTGCCTCCCTCCTGCCACACATCTAAGGAGTGGGGCAGTGCATTTCTCTGTAAGGCAGTCTTAAGTGGGCAGGCTCAAACCCTCTCGGTCAAGATGTGTGCTGGGAGGAGGGGGGGAGGGAATTGAGAACAAGCATAGATGTGCTGGATTGGGGGGGAATTGGAGGCATAGATATTATAGATGGGGGCGTGGTGGAATTGGAGGCATAGGTCTGAATCATACCCATGCCTCCAATTCCACCCCCCACCCAATCTATCATACCTATGCCTCCAATCCCCCTGATCTATCATACCTATGCCTCCAATTCCACCCCCCCAATCCATCATACCTATGCCTCCAATTCCACCCCTCCCCCAAATTTATCATACCTATGCCTCTAATTTCACCCCCTCCCCCAATCCATCATACTGTATGATAGATTGGGGGGAGTGCTGGTGGAATTGGAGGCATAGGTAGGATAGATTGGGGGGAATATTGAAAGCATAGATGCGCTGGATTGGGGAGGGGGGAGGTTGGAGGCATAGGTATTCTGGAGAGCGGAGGTTAGAAGATGAGGTGTGCTGGGGGATTGTTAAAAGCACAGGTTGGGGGGGCATTGGAGGCAGAGATATGCTGAGAAGAAGAATTAGAGGTAGAGGTGCGCTAGGGGGAGGGGGATTGAGGACATAGGTGTGCTGTAGAGAGGAGGGAGAAGGTGTTGGAGGTAGAGGTGTAC
Source organism: Rana muscosa (assembly GCA_029206835.1). NCBI lineage: Eukaryota > Metazoa > Chordata > Amphibia > Anura > Ranidae > Rana > Rana muscosa. Next base: position 188,202,347 of record CM055122.1, on the reverse strand, counting down.
TGGGAGAGGCATTCGTTTTAGAGGTGTACTGGGGGAGGTGTTGGAGGTAGAGGTGTACTGGGGGAGGCATTGGAGGTAGAGGTGTAATAGGGAGGTGTTGGAGATAGAGGTTTACTGGGGGAGGTGTTGGAGGTAGTGGGTGTACTGTAGGAGGCATTGGAGGTAAAGGTGTACTGGAGGAGGCAATTGAGGTAGAGGTGTAATGGGGGAGGCATTGGAGGTAGAAGTGTACTGGGGGAGGTGTTGGAGGTAGAGTTGTACTGGGGGAGGCGTTGGAGGTAGAGGTGTACTAGGGAGGTGTTGGAGATATAGGTGTACTGGGGGAGGTGTTGGAGGTAAAGAAGGACTGTGATGTAAGGGGGGATTGTGATATGCAGGGGGGACCGAGAACACTGATGTAAGAAGAACATTGTTTCACCCCACTACCACCACCAGGAGATGAAGAGGGCACCTGGATCAGATGAACTGCCATGAGAGCTTTTGGCCGGGAATCCCAGCCGTGTGTATGCTCTATCGCAATTTTCCCGACAGGAAAACTGCCGGGAATCCCGGCAGGAAAAAAGAGAACTTCTATGGGAGAACTTCCTATGGGAAACACTGCGATGGAGCATACACAGATTCCCGACCAAAGCTCTCATGGCAGTTTTCCTGTCGGGAAACCCGGTCGTGTGTAGGGGGAAAAGTTACCGAGCAGGTTCTCGGTTTTCCCCTCCGGTTTCCCGTATGACTTTTTACTGCCGGGAAACCTGGGCGTGTGTACGAGGAAATGTTCTTTTTGTGTTACTGGGATTTGTACTCCTCTATAGCTGGTGGAATTTTACACTGCTGTATTATGTACTGCTGGGATTTCTATTCCTCTATAGCTGGTGCTATTCTGCATTGCTGTATGTATTGCTGGGCTATGTAGACCTGGTGGTATTCTGTATTGCTTCTTTCTTGTTCTCCACAGAGATAATTTACGAGGGCATGTTTAGAGGCAGAATTAGGTGTAGGACGGGGTAGGGTTTGGGAGGGGCAACTAAGGGCGAGTAATTCTTAAGCTCTGGCTAGTAGCTCAGGACTTGAAATTTTGAGCCCTGAAATATTATATAATATTTTAGAGATTGAGACCCCCCTCCATCCCCCACAATATATATATATATATTTACCCTTTTTTTTTTTTGCTGTAGGGCAGCACTTTCTCCTTTCTTGGCAAGGTGAGAGTAATGTTGTGCATGCGTGCACAGATGTGCTGAAGGGCTCTGCTGAGCTTTGGGACCTGTCAGAAACCTTCAACAGATCTGTGTATGCATGAGAAGAAAGAGCAGTCAAGGAGGTCCAGGACCTCCATATTTCAATTCATGTGCATGAAGCTCAGCACATGCAGAGTAGCCACAGGACTCTGCCAGGTCGTTAAAGGCAGGGAAGAGCCATTTGGCACATACACTCACCCACCACTTTATTAGGTACACCTGTTCAATTGCTTGATAACACAAATTGCTAATCAGCCAATTACATGGCAGCAACTCAATGCATTTAGGCACCTAGACGTGGTGAAGACAACTTGCTGAAGTTCAAACCGAGTGGAAGAATGGAGATTTAAGGGACTTTGAATGTGGCATGGTTGTTAGTGCCAGACGGGCTGGTCTGAGCATTTAAAAAACTGCTGATCTACTGGGATTTTCACACACAACCATCTCTGGGGTTTACAGAGAATGGTCCGGAAAAAAAAAAAATATCCAGTGAGTGGCAGTTGTGTGGACGAAAATACCTTGTTGATGTCAGAGGTCAGAGGAGAATGGGCACACTGGTTTAAAATAATAGAAAGGCAACATTAACTCAAAAAAACACTTGTTACAACCAAAGTATACAGAATACCATCTTTGAATGCACAACACATCGTACCTTGAAGCAGATGGGCTACAGCAGCAGAAGACCACACTGGGTGCCACTCCTGTCAGCTAAGAACAGGAAACTGAGGCTATAATTCACACAGGCTCACCAAAATTCGGCAATAGAAGATTGGAAAAATGTTGCCTGGTCTGATGAGTCTCGATTTCAGCTGCGACATTCAGATGGTAGGGTCAGAATTTGGCGTAAACAACATGAAAGCATAGATCCATCCTGCCTTGTATCAGTGGTTCAAGCTGGTGGTGGAAGGGTGTGGGGGATATTTTCTTGCCACACTTTGGGCCCTTTAGTATCTACTGAGCATCATTTAAACACCACAACTTACCTGAGTATTGTTGCTGACCATGTCCATCCCTTTATGACTACAGTGTACCCATCTTCTGATGGCTTCTTCCAGCAGGATAATGCACCATGTCACAAAGCTCAAATCATCTCACCACTGGTTTCTTGAACATGATAATGAGGTCACTGTACTCCAATGGCCTCCACAGTCACCAGATCTCAATCCAATAGAGGCCCGCAGTCCTCATACATCCACAGCTTTTGTCACAAGCACTCCTGTGCAGTTCCACTTCGGGGGTTTTGGCGTTCCCTCCATGTCCCACCACAATCCTTTCATTAAGGTAATTTAATCCCACTTATTGATTAACAATCACTCCTGTTTCCTTTCTTTTTCTTTTTCAGTTTCTCATCATGGGCAACTTCTTATCACTCTTTGGTCTCGCCTTACCCCTTTCCTTTTCTTCTATTCTATTTCCTTTATATTTTTTCACCTTGGGTCCCTGATGGACAGTTATTTATTTCAAACAACCCCTTTTCACTTTCATTTTTTTCATGGCTATGGTGCTTTTTTCTTGTATACTTTTATACACTGACCAGGTCATTTACACCATATAAATTCTACAAATCTTATTCACTTCAGAATCCCTATCATTCGTGATATCTTGCACTCATTCTTCGTGGGGAATTGTGGCCGCGGCCCGGCTCCTTTCACCGGATCCCTTTCTCAGCTCCCGGGCGAGACATAATTGGCCGGCATCTGACACACGTTATTACATGTCTCATTTCAGATGTGAGTAATCAACTTTTTGGTATGGCCAGGAACTTTTTAGCAATTTTAACAAATTGTTCATGGTATTGATACAATAGACTAGAATGGTAATTTTTATATATATATATTTTTTGTTCCTTTTTAGAACATGGATGCATGGCCCCTGATGAGTGGATGCAGTCCACAAAATGCGTCGGGTCTATCTTGATGCATCCAATGTATATTCAAATGGATCTATCAACATATGTTTCTTTTCTTTTTGATCATATTCTGTTTCATATCCAATATGCATATCTTTTATCATTAAGTGCCTCACGTTTTATCATTCTTATGCAAGTTTGTTAAACTGTATTATGCATGTTATGTTCTACCATGTCATGCTAATGTATGGTTTAGGAATAAACACATGGATGTTTTTATCTATATGATCTTTTTGGTCTGTACAAACACACCTCATTCAAAGTCCCAAACCTTCCCCCCCTTTTATGTTGCATTCAGCATAGGGATGGAGGCGTGAACTTTTCCTCACGTTTCATTGAGGCGTGGACTTTTGTTCGCGCCTCATTCAAAGTCCCAACATTTGTCCCATTTTTTTCTCAATCCAATAGAGCATCTTTGGGATGTAGTGGACAAGGGATTCACATTATTATTTTTTATTATTATTATTTTTCAGGTTTTGTATAGCGCCAATAGTTTGTCCGGCGGGCAGACAGTACAGTTACAATACAATTTAATACAGGAGGAATCATGGATGTGCAGCCAACAAATCTGCAGCAAATGCGTGATGCTATCATGTCAATATGGACCAAAATCTCTGAGGCTGGGTTCACACTAGAACACGCAGCAGATCACAGCAGGAACCTGAAACAGTGAATGGAGACGCACTGGACTCTTGTGCCATTCACACTGGAGCCGCTGCGGAGATGTGTGAACCGGCTCCATAGAAACCTGCATCCAATTCGCATAGGTGTGAACCCAGCCTAAGGAATGTTTCCAACACCTTGTTGAATCAATGCCACAAAAAATTAAGGCAGTTCTGAAGATAAAAGGGGGTCCAACCCGGTACTAGCAAGGTGTGCCTAATAAAGTGGTCGGTGAGTGTATATGCATGCACCAGACAGTCAAAAACAGTACCACCGGTGGAGGGGGTGGAGCCATAATTAAGGAGAAGTTCCTCACATACCCAAAAATAAATATTTGGAATGTCGCACAGGTTAAAATGTAGAAACACTGTAAACGCTGCCTGTAACAATAAATCACTATAGATGGACTATCCTTTCCTTATCAGAGTCTGTTTGGGCCTTTATTTATTAGTTACACATGTATAAATGCTATTATTATCTCCATGACATCATACTGCATTTTCGTACTATTTGTAGTAGTCCCTCAATATGAGATGTTCTGTTTCTCAGTAGTTTCACTTTACTTTTAATTTCCATCAAGTTGTTCTATTAAAAGCCTACTCTTAATATCCCAAATAACCCCACAAATGATCTTAAAATTGGAACGTTGTGGACTTTGCTGCCACAGCCATTTTGGTCTTAGAATAACAGGCAATAAATACTTCATATACAGTAATTCAGATTCCAAGAATTTTATATGTTGTAATTTAATCCCCTGGAAAGCAGAGGATATTAAATGAACCCGAACTGTCTTAGCCTGAAATCTCTGATTTTGGACATGTCTTTGATGTTTACATTTGAAACTCTTTGATGTCCCTGCATTGTTTGAAAATTAATAAAAATAAGACTCTGGGAATCATTTTGGGATTACAACAACAGCAAAATTATGATGAATGTCACAGTGTTAAAGAAAAAAAAGAAAGGATAATTGTGTGTCTAAGCATTTATCCCCAACCTCACACCGGTGCTCATTTCCTTGACAGCTCGGAGTCGTTGTGGTATTGCAGGTTCCTAAGGAAATATATTTCTCTGCTCTACCAGAATTACCATTCCATTTCTATTATCACGACAAAGAGGGAAAATGTGATGTTTTTTTAGGTTTTATTTTACAATTTATACATTTTTAAATGGATGTTTTATATAATCATATTTAGTATGAGTATGCTGTCTTAAGTTTACAAATAATCATTTAACCACTTCAATGCAGGGCACTTTCACCCCCTTCCTGCCCAGGCCAATGTTCAGCTTTCAGCGCTGTCACACTTTGAATGACAATGGCGCGGTCATGCAACACTGTACCCATTTGACATTTTTTTTTTTTTTTTTACACAATTAGAGCTTTCTTTTTCTTTTGGTGGTAATTAATCACCACTGTTTTTTTTATTTTTTGCTAAACAAATGAAAAAAAGACTGAAAAAGTTTTAAAAACCTTTTATTTAGTTTCTGTTTTATAACATTTTGCAAATAAGTAATTTTTCTCCTTCGACGATGTGCGCTGATGAGGCTGAACTGATGGGCACTGATGAGGTGGCACTGATGGACACTGATGACACAGCACTGATGAAGCTGTACTGAAATGCGGCACTAATGGACACTGATAGCCAGCACTGCAGGGCACTGATTGGTAGCACAGATAGGCAGCATTGATTGTCACTGATAGGTGGCACTGATGGGCACTGATTATCCGTGTACAATATTTCTAAGACTTTGCACTCCTTTTGTTTTATTGTGCTTGGAATGTATTTAGCTAATTTAAACCGAAAGTTTAATTGGGCTTTAGCCACTTCCCACCCAGCCTATGGTCAATTGACGGCTGGATGGGCCTCTCGTCGCACGTCCTACACACCCGTGGGGCCAAGCTGCAGCGTCATCTGTCCCGGCTGTGTCCTGTGACTGATCACTGTAAAGATCTGCTGCTGGCACCATGTGACCGCTGTAACCAATTACAGCAGGTCACATGACAGTTGTATACCATGGATGGCTTCCTTTTTAGCCATCTATTGTGTACAATTTTGTTGCTAGCTGTGATTGGTCCCAGTGATCACATGATACAGAGTCTGACTGGGCCAATCACAATCCCATCTGTGCCATGTGATCAGCTGCGGGCAATCACAGTTAATCACAACAAATCAAACTGAGAGAATCAATCTATTCATAAAATGCTTGCTTGAAGCAATGAAATTCATTGTTATAAGCAAATATAATTTGTAAAAAAATAAAAATAAATGCTGATCACTTCCCTAGAGTAGTACAGTGTTGCTATGGTAACATTATATTGCTCTGGTCAAAGTGTGTTAAAAAAATAGTAAAAATAAAAAAAAAAAATATTATAAAAAAGAAAAAATAATGTTTTTTTTCTTTTTTTTGTACTGTCAGTAGTCAGTGTCCCTGATCACCAACACGCCAGTTATATGATGATGCTGTACTGCACTGGTGACAGTATTTAAAATGTTTAATTACTTAATTTTTCAAAAAAATACAACTTCAAAAAACTTGCCAAGCCTCTTACTGTCTACATTCTGCCTGTCTACATTCCAAAAAAGGGTTATTTGGGGGATATTTGTACTGTCTTGGCATCTTTGGGCCTCAAGAAATGAGATAGGCCGTCAGTACATCAGAATTGTTCAATTTTCATAAATGTATATATATATATATATATATATATATATACAGTGGGTACGGAAAGTATTCAGACCCCCTTGAATTTTCCACTCTTTGTTATATTGCAGCCATTTGCTAAAATCATTTAAGTTCAATTTTTTCCTCATTAATGTACACACAGCACCCCATATTGACAGAAAAACACAGAATTGTTGACATTTTTGCAGATTTATAAAAAAAGAAAAACTGAAATATCACATGGTCTAAGTATTTAGACCCTTTGCTGTGACACTCATATATTTATCTCAGGTGCTGGCCATTTCTTCTGATCATACTTGAGATGGTTCTACACCTTCATTTGAGTCCAGCTGTGTTTGATTATACTGATTGGACTTGATTAGGAAAGCCACACACCTGTCTATATAAGACCTTACAGCTCACAGTGCATGTCAGAGCAAATGAGAATCATGAGGTCAAAGGAACTGCCTGAAGAGCTCAGAGACAGAATTGTGGCAAGGCACAGATCTGGCCAAGGTTACAAAAAAATTCTGCTGCACTTAAGGTTCCTAAGAGCACAGTGGCCTCCATAATCCTTAAATGGAAGACGTTTGGGATGACCAGAACCCTTCCTAGAGCTGGCTGTCCGGCCAAACTGAGCTATCGGGGAGAAGAGCCTTGGTGAGAGAGGTAAAGAAGAATCCAAAGATTACTGTGGCTGAGCTCCAGAGATGCAGTCGGGAGATGGGAGAAAGTTGTAGAAAGTCAACCATCACTGCAGCCCTCCACCAGTCAGGGCTTTATGGCAGAGTGGCCCGACGGAAGCCTCTCCTCAGTGCAAGACACATGAAAGCCTTCATGGAGTTTGCTAATAAACCCCTGAAGGACTCCAAGATGGTGAGAAATAAGATTCCTTGGTCTGATGAGACCAAGATAGAACTTTTTGGCCTTAATTCTAAGCGGTATGTGTGGAGAAAAACAGGCACTGCTCATCACCTGTCCAATACAGTCCCAACAGTGAAGCATGGTGGTGGCAGCATCATGCTGTGGGGGTGTTTTTCAGCTGCAGGGACAGGACGACTGGTTGCAATTGAGACAAAGATGAATGCGGCCAAGTACAGGGATATCCTGGACGAAAACCTTCTCCAGAGTGCTCAGGACCTCAGACTGGGCCGAAGGTTTACCTTCCAACATGACAATGACCCTAAGCACATAGCTAAAATAATGAAGGAGTGGCTTCACAACAACTCTGTGACTGTTCTTGTATGGCCCAGCCAGAGCCCTGATTTAAACCCAATTGAGCATCTCTGGAGAGACCTAAAAATGGCTGTCCACCAACGTTTACCATCCAACCTGACAGAACTGGAGAGGATCTGCAAGGAGGAATGGCAGAGGATCCCCAAATCCAGGTGTGAAAAACTTGTTGTATCTTTCCCAAAAAGACTCATGGCTGTATTAGATCAAAAGGGTGCTTCTACTAAATACTTAGCAATGGGTCTGAATACTTAGGACCATGTGATATTTCAGTTTTTCTTTTTTAATAAATCTGCAAAAATGTCAACTAATTCTGTGTTTTTCTGTCAATATGGGGTGCTGTGTGTACATTAATGAGGAAAAAAATTTACGTAAATGATTTTAGCAAATGGCTGCAATATAACAAAGAGTGAAAAAATTAAGGGGGTCTGAATACTTTCCGTACCCACTATATATATATATATATATATATATATATATATATATATATATTTATATATATATATATATCTACCATAGTTTGTGGACTGTATTGCCCCGTACACACGATCGGACCTTTGTCCGACCAAACTCACAACGGAATTCCGATGGAATTCCATTGGTGAAAAATAGAACATGTTCTATATTTAAACTTGAATGGAATTTATCGGAATTTCTCCGATGGGGCACACACACGGTAGGAATTTCCGATGGAAAATGTCCGTCTGACTTTTTCCATCGGAAATTCCTATTGTGTGTACAAGGCATATAAGACTTTCACACAGACTAAATAAAATACACACTGATTTGGGTTGTTTTCACTAAAGAATGTAGCAGAATACATTTTGGCCTAAATGTATGAAGAACAATTATTTATTTGTAAAGTTATATAACAGAAACTAAGAAAAATGTGTTTTATTTTCCAAATTTTCCGTCTTTTTTCATTTATTTAGCAAACAATAAAAAAAAAACAGTGGTGATTAAATACCACCAAAAGAAATCTCTATTTGTGTGTGTAAACAAAATATTTAAAATTTAGTTTGGGTACAGTGTTGTATGACCGCACCATAGTCATTCAAAGTGCGACATTGCTGAAAGCTGAAAATTGCCCTGGGCAAGAAGGGGGTAAAAGTGCCCAGTATTGAAGTGGTTACGGTAACATTCACTTGTATATTTCTCCATCATATGACCAGTTTGAATTACCCAGGTTTCTTTTAGGCTCATTCTAGCAATTTCTATTCAAAGCTAATTGCTTAGATAAGCACAAATGATACTTAATGTGATTCAAATATAGTATACATTACTAAGTGTTATTAGCAGTATATATATATATATATATATATATATATATATATACAGTAGAACCTCAGATTATGAGCATAATCCGTTCCAAGAGAATGCTCGTAATCCAAAGTATTCGCATATCAAAGCGAGTTTCCCCATTGAAGTCAATGGAAACTAAAATAATTTGTTCCGCATTGACTTCAATGGCATGCAATACCGCATGCAGCCAGAGGCGGGGGACGCCGGAGAGCCTCGGAAACGGCCGAAAAGGGCCAAGGACATCTCGGCTGACCTCGGAAAACCTTGGAAAGACTTAGTTCTCGAGATTTGCCAAGGTCAGCCGTGCTGTCCTCGGGCCTTTCCGTGCATTTCTGAACGGCGTCGATCGGCGACGTTCGGCTCTGCTCGGCTCCGGCGCCCCCCCCACCTCAGGCCAAATGCAGTCCTGCACACCGCTTTGGCCTGAATCGTGCTAGTTTTGCGAGACAACACTCGCAAACCAAGTTACGATTTTAAAAAATACAGTGCTCGTATTGCGAAACGCTCATTAACTACGTTACTCGCAATCCGAGGTTCCACTGTATATATATAGATATATATCTATATATATCTATATATATATAGATAGATAGATATATCTATCTATACATATATAGAAAAAAATCTATATACATATATTTGATAGGAAATGCTTAGAATGGAGAATGGCCATACCTCTTTTCCCATCCAGTGCATACATCAATAACCCAACCATAATTCTTTATTCACCCGCTTCCCTCCCTCACCTCTGCTTCCCTCTATATACAGTGTTTTATGTTGTACTTTGAAAACGATAAGAACAAAGGCAGACGGGACAGTTATCACCACGTGCAGTCATTTACCTGGAAGACCAATTTACAATTGAAGTTGAAGTCTGCATATGTTTTAGGTTTCTTGTGTGCGGAAGATGAAAAGAAAACCCTAGTTGAAGCTGAGGTTTTGTTTGAAGTAAGTGAAAGGAGAGGAAAACATAAAATGCTTCGACTTCCACATTAGTGAGTTTCCATTCTGCGCAGATCTGTAAATTCCATATTCTATATTGGATCTTTATTACGACCTAGTCTGTCCTAACGTGTTATTTCAATTCTCCATGGCAGATGCGTTTCTGTTCTTTTGGATCTGCCAGGTGCGGACACTATTACCAGGAACACAAAGGTGGACATCAAAGGGAGTCCCTCACCAGGTTCTTAAAAGGCGTCACTGGAATTCATCAAACCCAACCATGACTAGTCCGTTTCCATGACTAGATATTGCCCTTTTTTCCTCTAGCCTTTTTACTTGTAACCAGAATCAGATTTTCTATTACATGGAGCATATTTCCTATTTCAATAGCAGAGGATTATATATGTTTGGCTATATATAATCAAAAAAGGACTTGTACGCTTACATTTTTATATCTTAAATCCATGTACAAATTTTCATTAAAGTCTTCAGCTTTGATAGCTACATAGATAAATAGATAGGTAGATAGATATACTATATTGTGTTGGCACCCGTCAGTATTTTTACTGGCAGTCAGTAAAAAACAGGCAATTTTCTCCTGCCAGTAAATGCCAGTAAAAGTAAAAGGTTGGCAGTAAAAAATATGGCTGTGATGCTCAGCTTGGTCCGGAGCCAGCTGAGACCATCTGAGTGCCTGCTACAGTGTGATCGGGTGGCTCTGGCAGAGGCGGTACCCGAGCATGTCGTGTGATGTTATGGTGCAATGGAGCCAAGCAGATCGGCCATGGCCTCGTGTGCGGGTCTGCGGTATGGGAGCAAGGCGGGCTGGGACCGGGACCGTCAGTGCTGTTTAGACTGGAGTGGACTGGAGGGACCACTTGGCTTGGAGAGAGACTGTCACTGTGACTCAGGAGGTGACGTGTTGTGTCAGTGAGGTCTCATCATCATCTGTGCTGCTGCACACTGCTGTCAGTGTCACTGTGAGAGTCAATTTTATGTCCGTGCGCCACCCATTCTAATTTCTTGCCCTCCTGAGGCCTGTCCCTGAGCTACTTACTTACTATATCGAAAATAAAATAAGAAATATGTTTTTTGCCTTATTATCTAGCCTAAATCACATTGCTAATTGCATATTGTATTTGTTTGTAGCCTAAATACTGTAATTAGCACGTAAAACTGTAATTTTTTAACTTTTGAAAATGTCAGTAAAAACTTGGCTGCGCCAGTAAATTTTGGGTGTTGTGTCAGTAAATTTCAACCTGGTAGGTTGGCAACACTGGTATTAAGATGCCTGCTTTTACACGCACATGAACTTTAATGACATCCCAGTCTTAGTCCGTAGGGTTCAATATTGAGTTGGCCCACCCTTTGCAGCTAAAACAGCTTCAACTCTTTTGTGAAGGCTGTCCACAAGGCTTATGAGTGTGTCCATAGAAATGTTTGACCATTCTTCCAGAAGTGCATTTGTGAGGTCAGGCACTGATGTTGGATGAGAAGGCCTGGTTCGCAGTCTCCACTCTAATTCATCCCAAAGGTGTTCTATCGGGGTGAGGTCAGGACTCTGTGCAGGCCAGTCAAGTTCCTCCACCCCAAACTCGTTCATCCATGTCTTTATGGACCTTGCTTTCTGCACTGTTCCAAATCATTTGGTGAAGGGGGATTATGGTGTGGGGTTGTTTTTTCAAGGGTTGGGCTTGGCCCCTTAGTTCCAGTGAAGGGAACTCTTAAGGCCTTACCATAGCAAGACATTTTGGACAATTTCATGCTCCCAACTTCGTGGGAACAGTTTGGGGATGGCCCTTCCTGTTCCAACATGACTGCGGACCAGTGCACAAAATAAGGTCCATAAAGAAATGGATGAGCGAGTCCGGGGTGGAGGAACTTGACTGGCCTGCACAGAGTCCTGAGCTCAACCTGATAAAACACCTTTGGGATAAATTAGAGCGGAGACTGTGAACCAGGCCTTCTTGTGCAACATCAGTGCCTGACCTCACAAATGTGCTTCTGGAAGAATGGTCAAACATTCCCATAGACACACTCCTAAACCTTGTGGACAGTCTTCCCAGAAGAGTTGAAGCTGTTATAGCTGCAAAGGGTGGGCCAACTCAATATTAAACCCTACGGACTAAGACTGGGATGCCATTAAAGTTCATGTGCTTGTAAAGGCAGGCATCACAATACCTTTGACAATATAGTGTAGATAGAAAATAGCTAAATGAAGCAGGAGGCATTGTTTAAGGGTTCCTTCAAACCACAGCATTGTAGTGCATTGCGTTAATATGCACTGCGTTAAGGCAGCTCATTCAATCTAAATGGGCTGCCATGCATCACACTGCAGTAAATTTCTAATGCAGCCACCACAACCTGCAATACAGGATCATCAGCCTTTTTTGTATTTGAGAATTATTCCCACCAAAACACAATCCACAGAGTAGCCTGTGTTGCTGCAGTGTTTCAACCTTCATAAGTATGAGGCCAACTGTGATGATATTACTCTCAGCTTAACCCTCTATGGATATTTTTTAGCTTGTGTGAGACAATAATCCAAGCACCAGCAGACAGAGTGGTCTCACTGGGATATGATAATTCTGCAGTTAACCCTTTACACACACAAACAATAGCTACCACCACATGTGCATCATTTACAGCATCTGCTTTTGAAATTTAGATTTTTAATAAACATCTGTGGTACTAGCTGAAAGAACTGTAACAGAGTTTAAAATATGCAAGCCATCAGCTAGTCATAGCTAGCCATTTAAAACATTCAGAGATTCAGCTTAATATTTTTTAAAGATCCCTTTTAATGAGAAAAAAATAATCAGTGCAAATAAATATTTAAATAAAATTATTTTAAAACAGACAATTAGCAACAGTGAAATAAACAGCATTCTTCGTTTTTTTGCAGAATCCTTTTTGCTTTCAGAGTAAGTTCATTCTGAAATATCACTGGCTCTTAAAGGGGTTGTAAAGGTAAAAGTTTTTTCACCTTAATGCATTCTATGCATTAAGGTGAAAAAACATCTGACAATACCGGCTCCCCCTGGCCCCCCGTTTAGCTTACCTGACCCCTCGAAAGTCCCGTGCTCGCCCCCGACATCCTCTTCGTTGCTCAGCCTGGCCGTTGATTGGTTACAGTGGATGGATTGAAAGCAGCGCAGCCATTGGCTCGCGCTGCTGTCAATCACATCCAATGACGCAGTGTGCCAGGGGGCGGGGCTGAGTGATACAGTGAGCGGCAATAGCCGCTGGCTGTATCACTGGAGCGCGCCCACAATCACTCACCACCATGCGAGCTCGCATATAGGTGGTGAGTGATTGCGGGGAGGAGCCGAGACAGTCGCAGAGGGACCCCAGAAGACGTGGCTTAGTACAACTCTGTGCAAAATGAGCTGCACAGCGGAGGTAAGTATAACATGTTTGTTATTTTAAAAAAAATTAAAAATTCTTTAGTGATCCTTTAAGCAGTCCATAGATAATATTTTTTTTTTCATTTAATCAGTGGATTTAATGAAAAATCTGACCTGATTACCACATCCACACACTCAGTGTGGATTAAAGGAATCCTCCCTAATAAGCTATTGTTTTCTGACAGAGGAGAGACTTTTCTGCCATCAGAATACACTAAACAATGGTGCAGGCTACAGCCTGCAGAGCTGGACGATCAGGGAAAATCCAACAGGTTGGTTGTACAGAAGTCGATCGACACAGCTTCAGTGCCCATACATGGCTGTAAAATCATGGGGCAGGAAGGTTCTCATCTCATGGACCCACCACATCTCAATTTTAGAGATCCCAGGGGTCCAATTTTAGGTCCTCTAGGCTGCAGTTTTACAATCCCCAAAACATTTTATACCTCTGGGATCTCTATTGTGGTGCTTCCTAAAATGTCCTGAGAGACTGAGACCTTTAAAACCTTTTTTGATATTAAAAATACGTTATCTCAGGCAATCTCATAATCTCCTGGTGGTCCTACTTACATACTGATGCCCGCAGGGACACTGCAATGGGTATACAACATATCTGGTGTTACAGGAGAGAAATGTATGTAGGTCATAATCTCTACCTGCCATTGTGGAATGAAAACTTTTTAATTTGGTTACCCTGGTACCAATAACCATGCAAATCATACATTTATTACTTTGATAAACACGTTTTAAGTGCATGAAAAAATCAGTTTTGGGTGGGGAACCTATGATGTTAGGAGCTAGCTTGTTTTAAGATGCCCCAGTGTCAACTAATGATCTGTTTAACTTGATAATGTTGGATGGAGAAGTTTAAAAGGACATGAAACTTCTGACTTAGAACCCTTCTTTTTATCTTCCAAAACAATCTTTCTGTCCATACTGCTTACTTGATGAATGACCCTATTCAGTTCATCTTTCTGATACCCCATCTCCAAAAATATATTTTTCAAAATCTGTGCTTGTGAATAATAATCCCTTAAATCCCTACAATTGGGTACACTTTTTAGCTTGTCGGATAATGGAAACTATTTTGATAATATATGTAGCACCCTCTACCTTAGATAGGTAGGTGCTAGTAAAGGTTTTTGTGTAAAGTAAATTTAAGCAGACCTATTCTGTGAGCTAGGCCAGTTTGTTTTGATCTGGGGGCAGGGGAGTGGTTTAGTGTAGCAGTAGGTGACTGACATGTACTTAAGCTCTTGGGTGCCTCCTCTGTTTCCAGGGAGAATGTTCTGGAAAAGAGGCAGGGCAGGGAGCTGGAGTGACATTGGGTGCATGTGAGGAGCTCTGACCAATCCCCAACTAGGATTGGCACTGGGCAGGCCTCCTACATTTACCCATGGTCAGCCTGCTGGAGGAGGAGTTGTCGGCTGGGTGAGTGGATGATGGAGTGTTAGACTGTCATGCCTGAGGGAACATCTATCTGGGGGGTGTACCTCAGGCATAAGTAAAAATCGCAGATCGCCACCATTACTAGTAAAAATACCATTTAAAATAAAAATGCCATAAAAGCATCCCCTTTTTTGTAGACGCTATAACTTTTGTGCAAACCAATCAATATACGCTTATTGGGATTTTTTTTACCAAAAATATGTAGAAGAATACAAATCGGCCTAAACTGATGAAATTTTTATTTTTTTTTATATATTTTTGGGGGATATTTATTATAGCAAAAAGTAAAAAATATTGCTTTTTTTTTTTTCAAAATTGTTGCTCTTTTTTTGTTTATAGCGCAAAAAATACAAACCGCAGAGGTGATCAAATACCACCATAAGAAAGCTCTATTTGTAGGAAAAAAAGGAAGTAAATTTTGTTTGGAAGCCACGTTGCACGACCGCGCAATTGTCAGTTAAAGCGACGCAGTGCCGAATCGCAAAAAGTGGCCCGGTCATTTGGCGGCCAAATCTTCCAGGGCTGAAGTGGTTAAAGATGAACTTTAGCTTTACCTTCAGGGCTTGTTCATACTACACTGCATGTTAAAACGTTCAGTTTTAGCGTACAGGCTGCTGTTAGTTCCGGAACAATGAAGCTGCAGTGCAATGTGTGGAATGTTTACTTTTTGTTCACTTTAATTGAAGTGTCTTCATTTATTACTAATAAATGAATACACCCGCCCCTCCTAAAGTTCGGAACGTGAGAAGGGGCGGGTCTATTCATGTATTACACTGTGGAGGAAGTTCCCCATCAGGTCCGCCCCCTCGTATGTCAGACCCCGCCTACGTCATTGGATGAGCGGACCTGATGGGGAACTTCCTCCAGTATATTAAATGAATAGACCCGCCCCTTCTCACGTTCCCCATCAGGTCCTCAGCCTTACACCTACGTCATTGGCTGAGCGGACATGATGGGGAACTTTAGAAGGGGCGGGTCTATTCATTTATTACACTGCGGAGGAAGTTTCCCATCAGGTCCGCTCAGGCTCAGCCAATGACGTTTCCTGTGGACAGCGCTGGACATCAGATCGCCGTGGGACACTGGATTTCATCACTGTAATGTTTTTTAAAAAAATTTTATTTTTAGTAAAGGACTTTACCAACGGTGTCTGTGTATTTTTTTAAAAAAAATTACACTTTTTTGGTGAAATGGTAGGGGTACAATGTACCCCATTACCAATTCACATAGGGGGGGCAGGAACTGGGGGTCCCCTTTGTTAAAGGGGTTTTCCAGATTTTGATAAGCCCCCCGCCCGCAGACCCCCACAACCACCGGGCAAGGGTTGTGGGGATGAGGCCCTTGTCCCCATCAACATGGGGACATCCTCCCTATGTTGAGGGCATGTAGCCTGGTACGGTTCAGGAGGGGGGGGCGCTCTCTCGTTCCCCCCTCTTTTCCTGCGGCCTGCCAGGTTGCGTGCTCGGATAAAGGGTCTGGTCTGGATTTTTGGGGGTACTCCATGCCATTTTTTTTTTAATTTGGTGTGTAGTTCCCCTTAAAATCCATACCAGACCTGAAGGGCCTGGTATGGATATTTGGGGGAACCGCACACATTTTTTTTTTTGCGGCAGGGTTCCCCCTTAATATCCATACCAGACCTGAAGGGCCTTTTAATTGAATTTTTTATTTTTTTTTATAAATGACTTTTCGATGTATTGCCGGGAGCCGACAATTCATTATAGCCGCAAGTGAGTTTTAAATGACTTTTTTTCCTTCAGAAATGACACTTTGTGCAGGGACAGTTCTAAGCACGGGAAACAAGCGTGAATAGTCCTCAGAAGTTCGGGTCCCCATTGACTTCAATGGGGTTCGGGTTCTGAGGTTCTTAATGACTTCCCGTACCTCTTCTGCTGATAAGGGGGCCTCCAGCATATATTTTTTTTTTTATGTTATTTTAAGTTATTTCCCTATCCACATTTGTTTGCAGAGCACTTGCCATGCTCTTAACAACATTTTGCTGCCATTTGCAGCCCTCTAGCCCTTTCCATTACTTTTTTAGAGCCTTTTTAGTCCTTAGAAGTCCGGGTCCCCATTGACTTCAATGGGGTTCGGGTTCGGGTTCGGGTTAAAGTTCGGTCCCGAACTTGAACTTTTTTCCAAAGTTCGGCCGAACCCGTCGAACCCGAACATCCAGGTGTCCGCTCAACTCTAATCATTACGAAATCATACCACCTCTGCTGGACTGCCTACATTACCAGCTCCTGTTACCATTACTAGCTTATTACATTTTTCTTGCCTGCCACTATTTTCAGTTCCTTCAACCTCTGCTGGCATTCCACTATTACCAGCTACTACCACCTCCTTGGCTTGCCACCATTACCAATACCTACTCTTGCCACCTCTGCTGGGCTGCCATCATTACTAGCTTCTGTCACCTCTGCTGGCCCTCCACCATTACCAGCTCCTGCCACCTCTTCTAGCCTGCCAAAATTGCCTCCTCCTGCCAACTCACTGGACTGCCACCATTTCCAACACCTACCACCATTACCAGCTCCTTTGCTGGACTGCCATTGCCTGTTTATGACACCTCTGCTGGCCTGACAACATTACCAGCACCTGCCACCTCTCCTGGCCTACTGCTGTCATCATTACCAGCTCCTGCTGACTTTTCTGGCCTGACGCCATTACCAACCCCTGACACCATTACCAACTCCTGCCTTGTGTGCAGGTCTGTCACCATTACACCACAACTTCTGCTGACCTCCAACCATTACAAACTCCTGCAATCTCTGCTGGAATGCCATCGTTATCAGCTCTTATGGCCTCTCCTGCATTATTCCAGTGCTCTGCCACTGTAACAGTACCATGCATAATGTTTTTGCATCTGGGTCTCAGCTGCAAACTTGCTAATGTTTGACACAGGGTAAACTATGGTCTCTGTCTCTTAGTTTATCACCTATTCCAGTGCTGTGGCGCTCAAAAATATTTGTGAATATTGTTTTTCTGAAATAATACACTCTAATGTTTATTTAAAGAAAACTGCCATGTCTCCTCCTTGTAAATTCCTAATCAAACTGCCTAAATTCTCTCCAGAAAATGTATACTATTTGTGGCTATTGTCTCTAAAATAATACCCTTGATTTTTTTTATTTCATGATAAAAACTATTTTGTCTTTCAGTCCTACATTGCAGCCTATTCAAGCTGCTTACATACTCCCCAAATGTGCAATAATTGTGGGTATTTTCTCTGTAATAATTCACTAAAATTTTTATTGCAAGAAAAGTCTACCACATCTCTTTCATGTTGCTGCCTATTCATGTCCTTGAGTATTGTCCTAAAACTAGACAATTTTCACCAAACACAAACTTTAAGTCTATATATTTTGAATAATTTGGGAATAACTGCTGATATGGAGATAGGATGGGGTTATGGGAATATGGGGCTGTGGCTTTTAAGTGCTTAGGGCACTCTGTTTTTTTCAACTTTTAAGACAATACAGTTTGGTACTGCGTTAAAATCGTCAATTTCCTAATAAGGGTTAGGCTGGTTGATCTTGGTCTTGACACCAAATCCCAATGGATTACAAGTTCTTGTTAGTATAACATTGCAGTGATAAAAGGGGAATCAAATCTCCACACATTTTACATTTTTTTTTTTTCAGGAAAATAGATACGGCAGTGTCCACCCCAACAAAACACATCTGAGCACTGATCAAACAGGCGCTCCACAACACATAGAGAGACCACCTGGGAAACCATTAGGAGCCCAGGATACTGGGGAGCTACCTCTCCTATTTACAATGGAGCCCAGAGACCATACTGGATTACAACCTGGAACACAAGCATACACAAAATCTTATATAGCCAGTGGCTGAATCTTAGCACACATTGCTTTGTCTACATTTTTTCATAATCCAAAGCCTGACCCAAGTTTTGATTACATCTTAAACATTATCAAGCATTTACTAAAACTACCTGATGGTTGCTAAACAATTTAGCTGACACAGAAATATTTCCCTGCACTTTTTGGGTATACACTTATATGCTATGGATAAACACATCCTGCATTGACACTCCAATGTCCTGGACTCTTGATGATATCTGAGGCATCCTCTCTGTATGTAATGAGGGGTGCCTGTTTGGTCACTGCAAAACCTGCACTTCTCCTTTAAAGTGGTTGTAAACCCCTACTTATACAAGTGAGTAGCCTCAGGTGATACCCAGGAATGAAGCAAATCCTCCTCTTTAAGTTGTACCTATTTATTTGCAGCCATCTGTCCTCTACAGCCATCTACAACACACAGATGAAAGGGTTTTTCTCAGCAGCAAAAATAAGGGGTGAGGATCCAATGTCACACACACTGCAGAGCTAGAGCACAGAGCTGAGTGTAGTCTGAGAACTGATTGGAGGAATCTGATACACCCCCCCCCACACCCTTCATAGGCTCAGAGAAACACAGAGCTGGGATTATGAGTCATCTCCTGTGTGCTGGGGGGAAGGAGGCGGGCCATCTTCCAGGAGGCTGTGGCATTGGCTTAATCTATTAGGAGTGAGTTATGCAGATAGCAGAGAGAGGGGAGAGACCAGAGAGGAACCAGACTTGGTGCTTTGGATTCAGATAAGTACATACTTTAGAGTGATGGGCTTTATTCATTTTCCATGAATGACATTTACAACATCTTTAAGTCAAGCAATAATGTAAAATTAAAAAAATAAATAAAATCTATTAACATTGTATGCAGTGTCGCTATCTATGAGAATTGTTCTGTTCCATAACACCACATACAGCTTTTAGGCATCTCCCAACCATGTAACCTAAAGAATTGGTGTTTTCCCATGTCACTCTCAAAGTCACATATAAAGGAGAACCATCTCCCTACTGTATGATATTTTAAAACTTTTTTTGCGTTGGTGCATGTCACCCATGCCAGTGCCCAGTTTGCCCAGTGCCCTACCTTTCACAATCTCATGCCTTTTAGCTTTGAAAGTGTCAACAACTCATTGTTATGATTTGCTACCCCATAGACTTCAATGGGGTTCAGATTTAAAGGAATTGTAAAGTCAGAAGGTTTTTTATTTGAATGCATTCTTTGCATTATGAAAAGAACCCTTTTGTGTGCAGAAGCCCCCCTCAGCCCCCCTAATACTTACCTGAGGTCCCTCTCTGTCCAGCGATGTCCACGAATGTCTCAGCCATCCGAGATTCTCCCTCCTGATTGGCTGAGACACAGCAGCGGCACCATTAGCTGCCACTGCTGTCAATCAAAGTCAGCTAGCCAATCAGGAGAGAGAGGGAGCATTGTGGCGGGGCCGGGGCGAGGCTCTGTGTCTGAATGGACACATGGAGCTGCGACTATGCTCGGATGCCCCTATAGCAAGCTGCTTGCTGTGGGGGCACTCAACAGGAGGGAGGGGCCAGGAGCACAGAAGAGGGACCCGAGAAGAGGAGGATCCAGGCTGCTCTGTGCAAATCCACTGCAACAGAGCAGGTAAGTATAACATGTTTGTTATTTTTATAGGAAAAAAACAAGACTTTACAATCACTTTAAGTTCGCAATTTTTGGACTTTTTGACACATTCACATATCCAAGGCTTTTTTTCTCATACAATAGGTGCTGGAACTCAACCACAACCCCCCAAAACCCCTCCACCCACACACACCCTCCAAATCACATCAAATAGTGGGTGGGGTCAGTCAAATTTCACGAACAGTAGGAGGGTCTTAAAAGGGCATACCAAGATTGCATTACATACAAAGTGCAGAGTTCAGGGGGGTTACACACAGAGTGCAGAGCTGTCACTTGTAAACACAGAAACCGGACTTCTGTGTCTACAAGTGATTGTGGTGAGTAGCCCCCCCCCCCCCAAGGGTCTGAGCCAGAGGTGGTGGAACTGAGTTCCACCAAGTTCCCCCTGAAAAAAAAGCCCTGCACATATCCCTATTGATAATTGAAGAGCTAGCTAACAATGAGTTGTTGCAGACAGATATTAGCCCTTAAAGGATTTTGTACAGATCTGTGCCCACAGGTAGGGCACATAAGAATATGTACGCCTGCACTGCAATTCAAAGAATGCAAACACAGTTTGTTAACGTTAATGTAAACCTAACCAATAAAATAATATATCTAGTGCTACGCCCTCAGAAGCTGCAGGATTTTTTTGAGTCATCCAGGCCTGCTTCATGATCACCTACCCTGTACCTTGACCCAAGAAACACACACGCAGTCAAGGGATCCCTTTCTATAGAGAAAGGGAAACAAATATAATTTTCCACCATACTAGAAAATCTCCATGAGAACCTCTGATGATTGTGTCTGCCCATTGTTACTCAGAATATAACTGTTGATACCCATATCAATCACACCACTTTTTATTACAAGATCATATATGTGATGCCATGTTCTGTCCTCAGCAGACCATAGACAATTATCTGCTTTAAACAGGTCAGCTTGGCAATTATTTTCTTACTCTACATCTTCAAGGAAAACTGCATATGTTCTTGTTTATACAATATATAGTACTGGTAAATGGCATATAGAACATTTGTTCAGGCAAATTTATTTATGCTTATCCTACATAACTCCACTTGCAACTTACACAATTTTTAAAGATTAATCCTGGCGGGTTCACACTTGTGCGATTAAGATACCACATTTTATTTGCACAGGAATCACTCCACATTCCTGTGCACATCACATGCGATTTCTGTGCAGTGGGATTCCAGCCATATATTTTGTATGGATAAAATCGTATCGCATCCGCACCAAAATGGTACAGGTTCCTTTTTTTCACTGCACCTGAATCACATTGCATGGGTGTTCACAACCATGTGATGCGATTCTGGAAATCGCACTGCGTTTTGCGATCTGTTTGGAGGTGTCATTAAGATAACATTGACACCCGCAGCAGATTGCATGGACGTTGTGCGTTTGCAATGCGATGTGGAAAACACACAGGATTCGCTGCATTTCCTGCTTTGCATAAGTGTGAACCAGGGCTCGTAGTTACTAATCCAAAAATATAATATATTTATCTTTGTTCATTATACAGTATGTGCTAGCAAACTTTTACCCATTCCTTGATTGGCTAATTCAGAATAGTGTTGTTGATATACACATTAAAATTTTAAAGCAATACCAAAATGTTCCAGAATGTACTATATAAGGGTCCACTTACACCGCAATGTATGCATTGAGTGCACATTAATGCATATGCATTAAAATTCATCAACATGCTGTGTTGCATTCTAAATTCAGCTGAAATACGTTAATTTTTTTTTTTAACCACTTCAGCCCGGAAGATTTTACCACCTTCCTGACCAGAGCACTTTTTACAATTTGGCACTGCGTCGCTTTAACTGACAATTGCACGTGTGACGCTTTACCCAAACAAAATTTGCTTTCTTTTCTTTTCCCAACAAATAGAGCTTTCTTTTGGTGGTATTTGATCACCTCTGCGGTTTTTATTTTTTGCGCCGAAAGAACGACAATTTAAAAAAAAAAATATCCCCAAAAAACGAATTTCTTCATCAGTTTAGGCGAATATATATTCTTCTACGTATTTTTGGGAAAAAATCGCAATAAGCATATATTGATTGGTTTACGCAATTTTTTTACTAGTAATGGTGGAGATATGTGATTTTTAGCGGTACTGAGACATTGCGCCGGACAGATCGGACACTTTTGACAAATTGACATTTATACTGCGATCAGTGCTATATGCACTGATTACTGTGTAAATGTCACTGGCAGGGAAGGGGTTAACACTAGGGGGCGATCAAGGGGTTAACTGTGTGTTCCCTGAGTGTGTTCTTACTGTATTAGGATGGGACTGACTAGGGGAGGAGACCGATCAGTGTTCCTATATACTAGGAGCACACAATTTGTCTCCTCTCCTCTGACAGGACAGGGATTTGTGTGTTTACACACGCAAATCCCAGTACTGGCTCTCGTGCACGCGACCGCACGTGGCCGGCGGCGAGCACGTCCGGGACCGCCAGGCCACACGCATCGGGTTCCCCGCTGTGCAGCGGGCGCACGCGCCCTCTGGCGGCGCTTAAAGGTAAAGCTGTATATGTACGGGATTTCGCCCAGGAGAGCCATTGTGCCGCAGTAGATCTGCGTCAGGCGGTTGGGAACCGATTAAACTTCACAAAGCTTTATTTGTAAAGGAAACATTACCTGACTGTTTTGTCTCTTGTGTTTATGCAGATTACGGTGCGCATTCACACGTGTTGCATCATGTTGCTCTGAATTTTTTTTAACATGTTATACTTTTCTTTTCACAGCAGGACTACACACATCAGTGCAACACTCTGGTGTGAACTGCTCCTGTTGAAATACATTGCTTTTACAATATACAGTATATGCACTTGCACATGTTGATCAATGTATGCCAGCGTGTCTGGTGTGAGGAGACCCTAAGTGTATCATTTAAAGTGCAAATGGCTTGATACTAGTGTCCTCTGTAAACCATCAGTTCGGACCATGTAATGTGAAAGATTTTGTAGTAACATTGTAGTGCCTACTATCAGAACCGCTTAGAGAACTAGTGAAGCTACATATATTAGCACCAAAGATGACCTTTTAGAAATTGTCAACATGTAAGTTGCTAATACAACTAGTAAGTGGGGAATTGGGATTTATTTTAGGTGACACTCGTCTGGTGGGTCCCTGCTGGGCATGGGGCATTCTAAGGACAGATTCGAACATAATGCATTTGAAGGGAAGACATGCGACCTGTGGACAAGTGGAACTGAGAAAAATAGTGATTAAGACAGCATGCTGGTAAAATACAGGCGGATAGGAATAAAGTGGGCAGGCCTGGGATCACAGCTGAGGGAAAATCACGAAAGAGAGGGGCTGAAGAGAAAACATTGCACAAAAGAATGCCCAGCTGGCAACGAAGAATACAGATAAGGGATGTGGATATTAGCGAGTGAACAATCTAAAAGAGATTTGAGTGTGGGGAGAGACAACTAGAGGAGCAAGGGTGCAGATAGTAGGGAAAGCAGCAATGGGGTGGATTTACTAAAGGCAAATAGATGGTACACTTTGCAAGTGCAGTTGCGATTATTTTTGCCCATGTCTTAGTAAATGTGGTAAAGTTTGACCTTGTAAAGAATAACCAATTAGGTGCAAAAAAATAAAAATACAGCATTTTTGCTTGCGCATGATTGAATGATGGAAATCAGCAGAGTTTTACTGCATTTACTAAGCTCTGGGGAAAATGTGTGCAACTGCACTTGAAAAGTACACAGTCTGATTGCCTTTAATAACCCTCCCGGAGTTGTAGCAAAAAAAGTCCAAAAGTGGTAAAATTTCAGAGCTGATGCAGTGAGAATAATTTTAGTAAAGGAGTTGAAAACCTTATTTCAATAAAATGAGTAAATATTCGCTTCATTTATCTATTATGAGAAAAAGAAGATTCCAGTTCACTTTGAAGACCCAATAATGTGTAGATAAAATAGGTAAACAGGAATTTGCACATGATTGATTAATAGAATTTACATAAGATTGGTAATTGAAGTTCAGTTTATTAGGTGAAGATTCTCAACAGCTTTAATAATTGGCATTGTTACCTTTAGGCTACATGATAGCGAAATCAACCAGAAGTGATAAACAGAAACCACCATCTCTCTTTATGCTACACACCTTCTTGCATACATATAATACAATCGATAACTCACCTTGCTTAAAGAAGAGCTACAGTCTTTTGTAAAAAATAAAATTTTTATTAAAACTCTGCAACTACAGATACTGTACCTGCTGACTCAGTGCCGTCCCAATACATTGTGCTGCCTGGTACCAAGAATGAAATGTTGCCCCCCCCCCAAAAAAAAATCACGCCCACCAAAATGCCCCCACATCCATTATTTTATATCATGATAACTAAAGAGGACCTGTCATAGCTCTGTAGCAATACCCTCTTCAGGGCCGCTAATTAATTTTGGGTTTTGCACGTTACCTCTTCAGCTGCGTTGTTCGGGTAGGAAAGTCTGTAGAATTGCAATGTCCACACAGATGTAAAACCTCAAACAGTTAGGCTTTATTTTTCTTATGCAGTAAACTTTGAGAAGTAGAAGATATAGAAGAGTAGGGGAAGGTTCAGGCACTCACCACAAAAAGTTGACAAAGGTACAAGTTCAAAGTCACTCACCACTCTCAATGTTAGAGTGGGTATTGGTCACCCGGATAGTCCCCTCTCACATGGCCTAGCAGCCGGGATGACACATGAATCAGCAAGAGGGCAATCTCTGCCACAGACTGCCCAAGGTTAAGAAGGTCTCTGCCACAGACCTGTTTAAATGTACGAAGTCTCTGTCACAGACCTGTTTGAAGTTGAGCGAATGGATAGTCCAGGAATTCTCTGCCACAGGATTTCAAAGTCCCAAACTTCCAGCCTTACAGTTAAAGAGCCTTTAAGCCAATCCAGCGAACTGCAGGCCTTGTAGCCTAGTGGATCCCTCCTTGATAAAGTCACCAGGCCTCACCCGAGACAGCAGCACTTTGCCGGTCTCCTCCAGGGCAGGACCTCCCCTGGTCTCCTTCATTAAGGTAACTTCCCTCCTATTTGGACGGACAGCTTGGGATCCCCTCTCCGAATGTAGGCCCAAGCCAGATCATCTGGGCCTACAGAGCAGTGATGCAGCCTCGGGCCAACGTGGCCCTGAGACCAGGACTATACACACATACCTCGCGCCAGGAGGGCTGCGGGGCGAGAGCGCGCACAATCAATGGCGTCTGCCCCTTAAGTATCCCCTCCCAGCAGGCACAGCGGGTTCACCACTCCCACTATACCACTGCGAGAACGGCCACTCAATGCACCATGACCTGCCCGTGTTCCAACAGGTGCCTGAGGTGGTAACGCCACCTACAGGCAAAAAGGGAAATCACTACCAGGCAAACCATAACTGAGACAGAGGCGAAATTAAATGTAATTATCAACCATCTGAGCCCGTCTACTGGCTCAGACATCCCTCTAAATTTAAATAGCGTCCCAACCTTTTGGGATGGGCGCTACAGCTCTATACATGTATATAGGAGTATAAATAGGACCTGTTATTGCTCTATACATGTTTATAGAAGTATAAAGAGGACCTGTCATGGCTCTATACATGTATATAGAAGTATAAAGAGGACCTGTCATGGCTGTATACATGTATATAGAAGTATAAAGAGGACCTGTCATGCTCTATACATGTATATAGGAGTATAAAAGGACCTGTCATGGCTCTATACATGTATGTAGGAGTATAAAAGGACCTGTGCGTGGCCGGCGGACGCGATGTCAGCGGGCCATCCGTGATCGCTCCACAGAGAGCCAGAACGGGGATCTGTCAATGTAAACAGACAGATCCCCATTCTGACAGGGGAGCAGAGACAGATCTGCTGTTCCTAGTGATTAGGAACTGAGATCTCTCTCCTCCTCCAATCAGTCCCCTCCCCCCAGTTAGAAACACCTCCCAGGGAACACATTTAACCCCTTCTCTGACAGTAACATGTACACAGTAATCAGTGCATTTTTATAGCACAGATCACTGTATAAATATCACTGGTCCCAAAAATGTGTCAAAAGTGTCCGATCTGTCCACCGCAATGTCGGAGTCTTGCTAAAGATCGCAGATCACCGCCATTACTAGTAAAGAAAAATAATAATAATAAAAATGCCATAAATCTTTCCCCTATTTTGTAGACGCTATAAGTTTTGAGCAAACTAATCAATATACACTTATTGTGTGTTTTTTTTACCAAACATATGTTGAAGAATACATATTGGCCTAAACTGATGAAGACATTTTTATTTTTATTTTTTTGGATGTTTATTATAGCAAAAGTAAAAAAATAATATTTTTTTTCAAAGTTGTCGCTATTTTTGTTTATAGCACAAAAAATAAAAACTGCAGAGGTGATCAAATACCACCAAAAGAAAGCTCTATTTGTGGGGAAAAAAGGGCGTTACTTTTGTTTAGGTACAACGTCACACGACCACGCAATTGTCAGTTAAATCGACACAGTGCCGTATCGCAAAAAAATATTTCTGAAGTGAATTATTTCTATCATTACATTGTTATATAAAATAAAATAGTTCAACTCACCATAATGCACAATCAGTGGGAGCCCTGAGCGTGTCACTTGCCAACGTCACCTGCCTTCAGATGCGGATTGTCACTTGCCGCGTCACCTGTCACCAGATGTGGATTGTCACTTGCCACATGTTGCGGATCGTCACTTGCCACGTCACCTGCCACACATTGCGGATTGTCACTTGCCATGACGTCACCTGCCACACATTGCGGATTGTCACTTGCCACAACGTCACACATTGCGGATTGTCCCTTGCCACGTCACCTGCCACACGTAGCGGATTGTCACTTGCCATGTCCCCTGCCACATGTAGCAGATTGTCACTTGCCACGTCACCTGCCACGCGTAGCGGATTGTCACTTGCAATGACGCCACCTGCCACACATTGTGGATTGTCACTTGCCACACGTTGCAGATTGTCAGTTGCCACAACGTCCCCTGCCACACGTATTGGATTGTCACTTGCCACACATTGCAGATTGTCACTTGCCATAATGTCACCTGCCACACATTGCAGATTGTCACTTGCCACGGCACCTGCCACACATAGCGGATTGTCACTTGCCACAATGCCACCTGCCACACATTGCGGATTGTCACTTGCCATGAGGTCACCTGCCACACATTGCGGATTGTCACTTGCCACAACGTCACACATTGTGTATTGTCACTTGCCACCTGCCACATGTTGCAGATTGTCACTTGCCACGACGTCTCCTGCCACACGTAGCGGATTTTCACTTGCCACATCACCTGCCACACGTAGCGGATTGTCACTTGCCACAACGCCACCTGCCACACGTTGCAAATTGTCACTTGCCACGTGACCTGCCACACGTAGCGGATTGTCGCTTGCAACGTCCCCTGCTACACGTAGCAGATTGTCACTTGCCACGTCACCTGCCACATGTAGCGGATTGTCACTTGTCATGACGCCACCTGCCACACATTGTGGATTGTCACTTGCCACGTCACCTGCCACACGTAGCGGATTGTCACTTGCCACGTCCCCTGCCACACATACCGGATTGTCACTTGCCACGTCACCTGCCACATGTAGTGGATTGTCACTTGCCACGACGTCACCTGCCACACGTAGTGGATTGTCACTTGCCACGACGTCACCTGCCACACGTAGTGGATTGTCACTTGCCACACATTGCAGATTTTCACTTGCCATGATGTCACCTGCCACACGTTGCAGATTGTGACTTGCCATGACGTCACCTGCCACACGTAGCAGATTGCCACTTGCTGTGTAAAGGCAGGCAGCAGAGAGATGATGTAATCTCTCTGCTGCCCGCACAGTGAGTGCGGAACTGCAGTGATGCGGGGCGGGCGGTGAGAGATGATGTCATCTTTCTGCTCCCCCGCCCGCTGATTGGCCAGCAAGCCCGCTCACCTGCCGACTGTCCCACCCGCTGACTGTTCCCCTGTTCAGCCCGCATGCTCCATTCACCTTGGCACCGGGCTCCTCACAGTGGGATCCGCAGCGGAGCAGGCGGAACGGGCTGGCTGGCAGGCAGCAATTTGCCGCCCCCTGAAAGTGGTACCATCGGGTCCCATGGTAGCGCCGGCCCTGTGCTGACTTAATAAACAGACAGGTACCGGTTCAGGAGTCCAGCACTGTGTTTAGCCGGGCCAGTTCTTCGCCAGCTCCCCATTGTGTATGTGCGAGATTTTGCTGCTTATTCGGATTAGTCTTGCAGCCTCCTGGGATTTGAGTTGTGTCCCAGGAGGTTTTAGGCAAAGAGGGGATAGGCTGAACTTCTGCTCTTCTTGCCTAGGTGAGAAGAGAAGAAGTGGGAATAGGTACCTGTCAGAAATCGGTACCGGCTCCCAGAAAAACAAAACCCTCTAAAAAATGGTAGAGCAGGGGGATAAGTGGAGGGAAAGGGGAACTTCCAGTTTTAGTTATAGTTCCGCTGTAATGAGCCTGTGAAACATTAAGGTGGTTCTAAAGCCTTAAGGTTTTTCACCTTAATGCATTCTTTGCATTAGGGTTGAAAACTTTCTGTGCTGCAGCTTTTCCCCTGCTGCCCCATTTTCTTACCTCAGCCCGATCCAATCCAACCATGTGCATGTGTTCAGCGGCTACCGCCGCTGTCTCGCTTCTCACTGTGTAGATTCATAGCAGCGGGAGCCATCGGCTCCCACTGCTGCCAATCAAATGCTGTGACACGGGAGCAGGGGGGGCTGAATCCTGCTGTCTGTGTCAATGGATACAGCAGCAGGGTTTTTGAGCGAGCACACACGGGTGCCCCCAGGGGAAGCGTCTTTCTGTGGAGGCACCCGTCAAAGAAGAGGGGTCTGGAGTGCCGGCGGGGGACCCCAGAAGAAGAGGATCAGGGCTGCTCTGTGCAAAAGCATTGCATAGAGCAGGTGAATATAGACATGTTTGTTATTTTAGGAAAAATAAATATGTTTTATTAATGATGTGTGTTTCTAATCAAATATTTAATATAATCATTAATTTTGTTAAGTCGACCATACAGGTTACATGCTAATTGTACTATTTCTGTACAACCTCCTTCATATTTACCAAACTATGTATGATGAGGGCTCACTCACATAATCCAATAAGTTTGCATCAGATCAGGTTTTCCCTTGCACTACATAGTTGTTGCTAGGTCTAAAAGGAAATTGCACATCAACTTGTAACATGTATGGTCAGCTATAGTGAAGCCAGAAAAATCAAGTTTAATTATTATTAGTTTTTATAGGCTACTGAACAAAGGACAGTAACCTTTGCCCAATTTAAAAAAAAAAAGTGATAAAAAAAGTGTGATATAAAGTAAGAAATTTTATTTTGATTTTTTATTGTACCGACTGTGCATTGTTCAGTAACTTACTTTGTACAATGTATTCTACCTCCAAATATAAAAGTGCATAAAAAAATATGAGTAATGAAACAAGCAGTCTACATTTACCACCAAGGTAAATATTTTACTGCACTGTAGGCAATATATTTAAACTTATTTGCAGGATAAAGCTGATTCCAACAGTTACAATTGGGAATGCAATATTGGGTTTGCTACAATGCTTGCTTAGGCTAATGGAGGTCCTGTCATTCAACCGCCTCAGCACTGGGAAACAAGATAAACATTTCTATTCGACTCCTTTGCAGACAAGTCCCCTCTTCAAAAGATCATAAAGAGTAAGAGTACACTTGTCCTATATCAATTGGAGAAATCTCTACTAAAGTGCACAGTGCCAGAGCAGCAACTGCCTGGTCCTTACTGCTAAAGAGTTCTGGAATCATCAGCACTGACGGCTCAGCAGGTGACATCTAAGAGCCATTACTTGAAAAAGACATTTTCCTTCCTCGGTTTAACATGATTTAAAAGAAAAGATACTCTTTTTATGGGCTATCCACGTGCCCTCAGATTACGCGTGTCGATTCAGATCAACTTTAAGATGGAACTGTTTTTTCGCTCTCCTTTTCTCTGCCTAATCCTGTTACCTTCACGGATATAAATATTAATGCTTGCCACCATGATTATGCTGTGATGGTTATTTGCAAAAGTAAGATATCAAGAAGAGGATCTCAAGAAAAAGCCTCAATCAACCACAAAGATTGCTTGCCAAGAACATTACAAAATGGAATACAATAGAGGGGTAACTGAGCCCTCGCTGTTTGGTGCTGATGTGAATGTGATGGAATTTTCTTATAGGCAAAAACATCATCCCTACAACACAACGGTAACTTCATCTCCAAGTCAGGATATCTGTGAAAGGTTTTATGATTTTGCGTCGTTTGGAGAAAGTGGGATATCGTTTAATGAAAAACGGTCTCCTTTGACAAGTTTTCTTGAGGACGAAACCGATTGCGAGGAAGAAGATACAGTATGTTCTCCTACTGGTCGACAAAAGCGAAAACGAGTGATTACCTCTGCCCAGCGGCAAGCAGCCAACATCAGGGAGAGAAAGAGGATGTTCAACCTCAATGAAGCCTTTGATATTCTCAGAAAAAAGGTGCCAACATTTGCATATGAGAAAAGACTTTCGCGAATCGAAACTTTGCGTCTTGCCATTGTATACATCTCTTTTATGACAGAGTTACTTAACAACCCTGGGAAAAAAAATTAAGAAACGTTATGCTATTTACGTCTGTGTTCACTGACATTTCTTTGGATGTATACTGAAGGCTAGAAGACAGTATAGCTGGTGGTGTTCCTACTTTCTTCTTCTTTCCAGGTTTGCCATGAAAGCCCAGCCATATGGATTAGATTTAGCTTATAGAAGGAAAATGAAAGTGACTTTGCCAAGATGTTTAATAATCACACAAGGCTGAAATGAATTATGATATTGTTGGCAGTACAACATTGTGGGTGAAATGTTGTTGTTTATATTTTAATGTAATTAAACTGATAAAGATATATTATGTCTATACTATAGTATAGTATGTGAACTGAATTATAGTACCCTGTGATGAATATGAGTAGAAGAAAACATAACTTAATTGCAAAGAATTAGTTAATGTAAAAGTAAACTGCACTGAGCAATCTCATGAGTTATTTAAAGTTGGTTATAATGTTCATAGCATTCCAAGTGTTCTGTGATTTAAATGCAGGTGCAGTAGTACATAAACTGTGTATTATAGAACGTATTATAGAAATACTGTACATTTATAAAGGAGAACAAATTTAATTAGATAATTAATCTAATTCCTTGCTTTAGTCCAATGTTTATGTTTTTAAGGGGTTGAGATATGTGAAAATAATGGAAACCAAAGAAATATATTCACTTGGATTTGTTAAACCTTTCTCATTTAATTTGGAGTTCAAAATGATGTGCATTGTAGTCAGAACTCAGTAATAAAGAGAGATGCTTCATTTGTTAAATCTGCAATAAACAGAACTAGCGAGTCTAAAAAACAGTGATTAATCCAAGTGTGAGCTGGTTAATTTGAAAACATTATGTTATTTCTTAAAATGCTGTACTAATAAATATGCTAATCCTTTTAGTTGAAAAAAAAATACCTTGCATATCAGCCTAAGATAATTTTTTTAAACATTTACAGAGATTTGTCACTTTGTGGCATTTATTTTCATGGTATTTATTGGTGCTGTTTTTCTAATTAATACAGTATATTTTCTACATCGCCTTTGAAATTTAGAATACCAAATAGTTTATCAATAACAAAAAATGGATAGATACAAATGTTGTCTATTTTATTGGTTAATACTAGAGTAAATTGTTTTTAAAACAGACTCACTATTGTGTCTCCGTTAAAGGAAAAATGCTAACCTAAAAAGAATCCATCACTTGCCTTCAATCACTTTGTGTAAAGGTAGAACAAACCATAAAAGCAAATAAAGTTTGAGGTATTTTTGTGTTATTGGCAGTGACATGCCTGATATTAAAAAGCCAGTGAAGAATGTTTAACCAGGAGGCCACTTTTCAGTCTCACTGTTGGCACATAGCTCTTGGGAACCCTGAGAAACCCCGGAGTTTCCTCTATTGTGTCAGCTACATTCAGCGAACTAATTGGCTTTTGATAGCTGTTGATGCTGCACTATACACCTGCAGGTGGGAGGGATTTAACTTCACAGGCAAAGTCAGATGCAAGAAAAACTTTAATTATTTTGGCATTATATGAGCATGCCTCAGAGGTCATTGTAGCAAAATGCCTGAGATAATACTGAATGTAGGTTAAATCGAGAGGAAAAGAATTTGAACTCAGATGTTGCCTCTTCAAATTGGAAAGTTTTTATTTTGTTTATAAAAATGTATTCATTTTCTGTTATCAAATTTCAATATTTTTTTTTTAAATCTCTTATGTGTAATTAGGGGACATTGAAACTCTTTATAATATAGTACAATTTAAATGTCACTGCTTATTCGTGGAGACATTTAAGTTTAGACACCTATTAATAAACTGCAAAAGGCAATTTTAGTTTCATAATGTTTTAGATAGCAGTCATGTAATTTTTTTTTTCCATTTTTTAGATTGTTTTGTGCACTTTATAAATATGCTGTTGCTTTTTTTCCCATATTTTTATACCAATCCATTTACGCTTTTCAAACTGCACTGCATTGCACAGCACCAGTCCTCAATAAGCTGATGAAAAAGCAGCAAGAATTTGTGGCCAATAGGACAAAGCAAAACAAATAGCTTCTTCATCCTTCCTAAAAAAAAAAAAAAAACTTAAATACAAAAGCATGATATGGTTAAATATACCTTTATTAGTTTATAGTTTTTTTTTTTTAATTGATAAAGCAACATAAAAAAATAATTGTTGCATTTCTTTATTTTAAATAGGTTACACAGCTATTTCCATTCAGCTATTTATTTTACAATGCACAGAATTTCAAAAGGTATTGTTTAAATCCTTGCATTGCTAGAGTTGCTAAAAGAGTGAAAATATTGTTCCAGTTCTGGAGAGTAATGTAAAATATTAAATTAACTTTGTTAGCGAGTAAAAAAAATGCTGCAGGTATACAGGTCCTTCTCAAAAAATTAGCATATTGTGATAAAGTTCATTATTTTCTGTAATGTACTGATAAACATTAGACTTTCATATATTTTAGATTCATTACACACAACTGAAGTAGTTCAAGCCTTTTCTTGTTTTAATATTGATGATTTTGGCATACAGCTCATGACAACCCAAAATTCCTATCTCAAAAAATTAGCATATCATGAAAAGGTTCTCTAAACGAGCTATTAACCTAATCATCTGAATCAACTAATTAACTCTAAACACCTGCAAAAGATTCCTGAGGCTTTTAAAAACTCCCAGCCTGGTTCATTACTCAAAACCGCAATCATGGGTAAGACTGCCGACCTGACTGCTGTCCAGAAGGCCATCATTGACACCCTCAAGCAAGAGGGTAAGACACAGAAAGAAATTTCTGAACGAATAAGCTGTTCCCAGAGTGCTGTATCAAGGCACCTCAGTGGGAAGTCTGTGGGAAGGAAAAAGTGTGGCAGAAAACGCTGCACAACGAGAAGAGGTGACCGGACCCTGAAGAAGATTGTGGAGAAGGACCGATTCCAGACCTTGGAGGACCTGCGGAAGCAGTGGACTGAGTCTGGAGTAGAAACATCCAGAGCCACCGTGAACAGGCGTGTGCAGGAAATGGACTACAGGTGCCGCATTCCCCAGGTCAAGCCACTTTTGAACCAGAAACAGCGGCAGAAGTGCCTGACCTGGGCTACAGAGAAGCAGCACTGGACTGTTGCTCAGTGGTCCAAAGTACTTTTTTCGGATGAAAGCAAATTTTGCATGTCATTCGGAAATCAAGGTGCCAGAGTCTGGAGGAAGACTGGGGAGAGGGAAATGCCAAAATGCCTGAAGTCCAGTGTCAAGTACCCACAGTCAGTGATGGTCTGGGGTGCCATGTCAGCTGCTGGTGTTGGTCCACTGTGTTTTATCAAGGGCAGGGTCAATGCAGCTAGCTATCAGGAAATTTGGGAGCACTTCATGCTTCCATCTGCTGAAAAGCTTTATGGAGATGAAGATTTCATTTTTCAGCACGACCTGGCACCTGCTCACAGTGCCAAAACCACTGGTAAATGGTTTACTGACCATGGTATTACTGTGCTCAATTGGCCTGCCAACTCTCCTGACCTGAACCCCATAGAGAATCTGTGGGATATTGGGAAGAGAAAGTTGAGAGACGGAAGACCCAACACTCTGGATGAGCTTAAGGCCGCTATCGAAGCATCCTGGGCCTCCATAACACCTCAGCAGTGCCACAGGCTGGTTGCCTCCATGCCACGCCGCATTGAAGCAGTCATTTCTGCAAAAGGATTCCCGACCAAGTATTGAGTGCATAACTGAACATAATTATTTGAAGGTTGACTTTTTTTGTATTAAAAACACTTTTCTTTTATTGGTCGGATGAAATATGCTAATTTTTTGAGATAGGATTTTTGGGTTTTCATGAGCTTTATGCCAAAATCATCAATATTAAAACAAGAAAAGGCTTGAACTACTTCAGTTGTGTGTAATGAATCTAAAATATATGAAAGTCTAATGTTTATCAGTACATTACAGAAAATAATGAACTTTATCACAATATGCTAATTTTTTGAGAAGGACCTGTAGAACACAGGTATCTAGAGGAGTCCCAGCCCATTCTCAGAGGCAGGGAAAAGATATTAAAATCTTATGATTTACAATGTACATTATCACAGTGTACACACTGTTCAGCCAAGTGGGCGAAGCACTTATTTCTTGGTTCAGCAGTATAGCTTTCTATGTAACCAATGCATGACCAAGTCTGTCCAATAAACAGGGAGCTGAACCACGAACTAGTAAGGGCTTTTGAAGGCGGTATATTTGAATCAGCCAAGGATAGGTGGAATAGGCACCACATCGCAAATTGTTATGCCGCGTACACACGACCGTTATTGATGACAAGAAAAATGAAAATTTTTAAAATGGTCATTAAAAATGATCGTGTGTGGGCTTTCCAGCAGTTTTCCCGACGAGAAAAACGCAGAGAATCACGACGAGAAAAAGTGGAACGTGTTCTAATTTTTCATGTCGTTTTTTACATCGTCGTTTTCCTCGTCATGAAAAACGGTCGTGTGTGGGCTTTAACGATGTGAAAAAAATGCGCATGCTCAGAATCAAGTATGAGACGGGAGCGCTCGTTCTGGTAAAACTAGCATTCGTAATGGAGATAGCACATTCGTCAACGGACTGAAAAGCACGAGGCTGAAAAGCGCGAATCGTTGCTCAACAAACTTTACTAACATGAAGGGTGGCGCCATCCAAATGGAACTTCCCCTTTATAGTGCCGTCGTACGTGTTGTACGTCACCGCGCTTTACTCAAACATTTTTTTCCACGATAGTGTGTAGGCAAGGCAGGCTTTAGAGGAAACACGAAAAATCACGTCGAGAAAAATGCCGTTTTTTTCAATGACATTAAAAACGGTCGTGTGTACGCGCCATTAGAAAGAGTTAGAAATGGGAATGGGGGAACTTTTAAGGTGCCAGAAACAAAAAACTATATCATATATAATAAGAGTAACAAATTGTATTTAATACATTTAGTTAAAACAGATATAACAATCTCAAATTAAAATAGCATGTTTGTGGGAGTATAACTACAGTAGTTGTACTCCCACAAACATGCCACTTTAATTTGAGAGTGTTATATCTTTTTTAACTAAATTTATTAAATGAAATTTGTTACTCTTATTATATATGATATCGTTTTTTGTTTCTGGCACCTTAAAAGTCCCCCATTCCCATTTCTACCTCTTTTCTAGTAAGGGCTTTTGTTGACAGGCATTTGTTTGCATCGGATCGGACAAGTTTTGCATTCTTATACAAGTTTGTGGGAATGCAAATCCACCTTGAAACAGATAAAAATGCAGCTCAGAAGGAGATTATCTGCAGGTCAAATGCACCTGTCAATGAATTCTGAATAACCTCAGAAGTGTCTCAAATTGATTTCAAACTGCAGCCATCAACACAAGCTCAAAGCCTGATGGCACAGTTTTTGTTTGCCTGGAGTTTTACTTTAATAGACTAGGGTAGGCAACTCTGACAGAGAGAACAGACAGTCTCTCATCTGGAAATCCATTACAGATACTCCTCATTTAATGCCTTACCTGTCTAACGACCACTCGGACTTACGACCAGCTCTCCCCACCCGAATAACGGGCTGTACATCATTGTATTGCACAGTACAGTACAGAATTTTCGTTTGTGTTCTGTACTTATGCAAAGTAAAACAACGCTATTGAGCTGGAGTTTTGTGTTTAAACATTTTTTTCACAATATAGTACAGTACAGTACTTAAGAATGCTTAAAGTATTGATTTCTTCTCATTTAACAAACAATCAGTTTAACGACCGGGTCGTTGAAACGGAACCTGGTCGTTAAGTGAGGAGTACCTGTATATAAATGGTTCTGCACTAGAGACGGTAAGGTTATTAATTTTTATCAAAATGTTTGCACAGAAGTAGGGATGAGCTTCATGTTCGAGTCGAACTCATGCTTGACTCAAACATCGTCTGTTCGGCTGTTCGCCGAATTTCGAACAGTATGGGCCGTTCGTGCCAAATTTGAGTGGCACGTCATGGCCCATAACTCACTGCGCCATCAAAGTGCATTGCTGGCTGATGATTGGCCAAGCATGCACTATGACCCGCATGCTTTGGCCAATCACAGTGCCGTCAGCACAGAGAGCCATAATTGGCCAAAGGAAGGGTGCCTTTGGCCAATCATGGCTCAGGGGAGTAGGTTCCACGCCCCACACTATATAAGGCCGCCCGCGTGTCGGCCTTGTGTAGTGTGTTGTGGCGTTGTGAGAGTCTGAGAGAGATAGAGAGAGAGTCAGAGTGTCATTTCATTTTTGTTAGATAGAGCAGGCAGGCGATTCAGGTAGCTGCAGTCAGTGTATTTAGTATATATATGCACTCCAGGAGTTGTATATTAATATATATACACTGTATTCAGTTTAGCTAGATCTCACTTCAGAGTGTTCCTGTTATTCTCGCTGCAGTATATTAAGTCAGTGTACTATATACTGGCCACAGTGTGCATGTAAAGTTGACTGCAGACTATTGCTTTTCTATTACTGATAATACAGACAGTTGATTGAGCTAACCTGCAGTATATTAAGTCAGTGTACTGTATACTGGGCACAGTGTGCAGCTAAAGCTGACTGCAGACAATTCCTTGTGTACCTATTCCAATACATCAAATAAAGTATGTCTGGAAGGCCAACAAGGAGAGGCAGACACACACAGGAAAATAAAAGTGGGCAAGCAGGCTCTGTGTCTAGAGGCAACAGTGCTGGTCGTGGACACGGTGCATCCTCATCAGCACGTGGCCGTGGGGCGCGCTTGTCCTTTTTTTCGGCAGCTGGCTGTGTTGAGCCGCAACATGCAGAAGAGTTGGTAGAGTGGATGACCAAGCCGTCCTCATCCTCCTCATCTTCTCTCACCCAGGCTCAGGGTACTTTGTCTGCCAAAGCGGCCTCTTCCCTCGACTCAATGGCATCAGTCACTCTTTCCCTAGCCCCACCATGTCCTGAGGAGTCCCCCTGAACTGTTTGACCACAGTGTTGGGTACATGCTGCAGGAGGATGCGCAGCGTTTTGAAGGCTCCAATGATGGTACTTAGCTTGAGGAAGGCAGTAACATGAGCCCAGAGAGAGGGGGTGCCCAAGAAGGACAGAAAACTGGCAGTCATGTTCCCCCAGCTGCAGCATACTGCCAGGTTTGCTCCAGTGACGAGGAGGGAGGGGATGATGAGGTCACTGACTCTACATGGGTGCCTGATAGGAGGGAGGAGGAGGAGGCACATCTCCAACGAGGCAGGATGCCCTCCAGGGGCCAGCTTAAGGACAGCACACAGACGGCATCACACCGCAGAGCTCCGCATGTGCAGTGCACTGCTGTCTCTGCGCGTTATTCCAAAAGTTCTTTGGTGTGGGCCTTTTTTCAGACGGGTGCAGCAGATCGCACCGTTGCTATTTGCAACATATGTCTGAAGCGTATCTTGCGTGGCCAAAACATCAGCCACTTGGGCACCACATGCTTGACTAGACATATGTCGACCTGCCATGCAGTCCGTTGGCAAGCATACATAAAAGACCCACACCAACGAACAAAGCGGACCTCTCCTTGCTCCTCATCAGCTGGGATCTCCAACCCCACTATACCTTCAGTCCTCTCTGAAACCTGCACTGAGAGGAATGAAGGTGTAGAATTAGGTGTGTCACTGCCAAGTACTTGCGGGCAATCTGCTATCGGTACACCAACGTCCGATTGTACCAGGCAAATTTCCCTGCCCCAGCTGCTGCACCGCCAAAAGAAATTCACTCCCAGCCATCCACATGCCCAGCGGTTGAATTCTAGCTTGGCTAAATTGCTAGCACTTCAACTGCTGCCTTTTCAGTTGGTAGAATCTGGCCCCTTCCGTGAGTTTGTGGAATGTGCGGTACCTCAGTGGTAGGTTCCCAAACGCCACTTTTTTTCATGGAAGGCGATTCCGGGTCTCTATCGGCATGTGGAAGGCAATGTCTTGGCCTTGCTGGACAGGGTGGTCAGCGGTAAGGTGCATATTACGGCTGACTCATAGTCCAGCAGGCATGGACAGGGACGTTACCTATCTTTCCTGGCCCAATGGGTGACTCTGCTGGCATCTGGGAAGGATGCAAGACAGGGTGCAGTAGTGTTGGAGGTTGTTCCGCCACCACGCCTCCAAAATGCTACTAGTGGTGATTCTGACACACCTCTCTCCTCCACCCCCTCCTCTTCTTCTTCCTCCATGGCCTCTTCTCGTGCTGATTTGTCCTCGGAACCAGCGGTGCTCCTTAGGCGTTCAAGGGGCTACGCAAGTACGCAGGCAAAAAGAGGCCATGCGGTGATTGAGCTTGTGTGCTTGGGGGACAGGAGCCACACTGGGGCAGAGATTCTGTCAGGAAAGGCTTCACCCACTGGTGGTGCTGTTGGTCCTTTGGACTGCAGTACTGGTGTCCACCAGCAGGTGTCCTCTTGCAGCCAATATCTTTGTTGTAGGATCTCACCTGCTGGTGGTAATGCATGATCCATGGACTGTAGTACCGGCGTCCACCAGCGGGTGTATTCCGGCAGTGTGGGACAGGCAGCACTTCCTGTGGTCAGCTGTGACCTGAAGCCTTATTACAGGACTTTCTATAAATACCCAGCGAGCCCTTACATGCTCGCCCTGGTATCTCTCTCTCTCTCCTGGACCTAGGACCTGTGATCTGGACTTTGAGCTTGTATCCTGCCCGACCCGATCCGATCCGACTTGATCCCTACCTTCAGCCCATCCTGCATCTGTCCCTCCTGTCTCCTGATTTCCACGGTCCCCTGTCCTCCCGTTACCTTGATATCTTGGATCCCTGCTCTGCAGCCAATCCATCCGTCCCCTCCCTGTTCCTGTTTGATTCCCATCCTTATCCATCTGCTCCGATCCCCTTGTGTATGACCTCGGCCTGGCTTTCACTACGATTTCGGTATTTCCCCTTATTGTATATATTTTCTTTAAGTCACTGTTATTTGGTTTGGTTACTGCACTGTGTTCTGTTGGAGGTGTTTATTTGTCTGTTACTTCCCCTAATAAATTGTTACACTTTCACCTACACCTGTTTGGTCTCCTCTGTGCAGTCACACAGTCTGGTTTGCTAGTATTCCATGACAGATTCTGTCAGATCTGCAGGGGCAGGCTCAGAGGTGGTTGACGCCACGCCAGCTTAAGCCAGGAATGGTGGTTTGCGACAATGGCACCAACCTCCTCTCTGCCCTCCAACAGGGACACCTGACCCATGTGCCCTGTTTGGCTCACATCCTTAACTTGGTGGTGCAGCGGTTCTTAAGCAGGTACCCGGGCTTACAGGATGTCCTGAGGCAGGCCAGGAAAGTCTGTGTGCATTTCCGCCGGTCATATAATGCCAGTGCTCGGCTGGCTGACCTCCAAAAGGAATTTAACCTGGCCAAGAACCGCCTAATCTGTGACATGCCCACCAGGTGGAACTCAACGTTGGCCATGCTGCAGCGGCTGCACTTTGCAGAGGGCCATCAATGAGTACCTGTGCGACTATGGCACCAGGACAGGGTCAGGGGAGCTTGGTTTTTTTCCCCCATGCCAGTGGGTCAGGATCAGGGTCAGGGATGCATGCACTGTCCTGTCACCATTTGAGGAGGCCACGAGGATGGTGAGCAGTGATAGTGCATGCATCAGTGACACTGTCCCTCTTGTCCACCTGTTGGAGCACACGCTGCGTGGTATAATGGACAGGGCACTTGAGGCAGAACAGAGGGAGGAAGAGGAGGACTTCCTTACCTCTCAAGGCCCCTTTATCCAGACAGTGTTCCTGCTGGCCCGCTGATCACACAGGAAGAGGAGGAGGAGGATTGTGTCAGCATGGAGGTGCAGCCTAGCACTCAGCATCAGCAGTAGTCTTCAAGGGATTATTTACAGTCCCAAGAAACCCATGGACTTGTACGTGGCTGGGAGGAGGTGGCTGCGGATCATGTCGTCCTTAGTGACCCAAAGGACTCCGGACCGAATACCTCAGCAAACCTATGCTGCATGGCCTCCCTGATCCTGCAAAGCCTGCGAAAGGATCCTTGTATTCGTGGTATCAAGGAGAGGGATCATTACTGGCTGGCAACCCTCC
This sequence comes from Rana muscosa, assembly GCA_029206835.1. Taxonomy (NCBI): domain Eukaryota; kingdom Metazoa; phylum Chordata; class Amphibia; order Anura; family Ranidae; genus Rana; species Rana muscosa. The sequence goes on along the minus strand of CM055122.1, from coordinate 188,161,364 downwards.
TTGATCCAGGTTACAAGGGTATGGTTGCGGACCTTATCCAGCCGTTGCAGAGGGAGCAGAGGATGAAACATCTTCGGGAGGCCTTGCAGAAAGGTCTGATCGGTTCCAGCAACCATCGCCAGCGTCTTATTTACATGGTGCAGGAATACCTAGGGGCAAGATCAGACTTGGACACTGTTCACACCGAAAATCCTCTGGGTTACTGGGTCTTGAGGATGGATCACTGGCCAGAGCTTGCACAGTATGCAATTGAGCTACTGGCCTGTCCTGCATCCAGCGTTCTTTCGGAACGCACATTCAGTGCTGCTGGAGGCTTTGTAACCGATCACAGGGTGCGCCTGTCCACCGAATCGGTCGATCGGCTGACCTTCATAAAAATTAATCAGTCTTGGATCACCAGCTACCAAGCAAGCACCTGATGCTGATGTAACCGAATATTTTTTTTTTATGTGAGATCCCTTCAAGACTGCCTAAGCTGATGCTGAGTGACTATACTGTTATGCTGAGTGACTATCCTCTTCCTCCTCAATGTCCATGCTGATAGCTTGTAAGAACATTTTTGGTTCTGGGCACCGCCACCAGTGGCTAAGGCCCAATTTTTCTGCCCCTGTTTAACAGGGGCGTGTAATTACAATTTTTGCTGCAATACTTTGCAACAGGGCTCATTCCTGCGCTCCAACTAGAGTATCTGTGAGGGGTTGCAGTGTTGTGGCACCAGCACCAGTGCCTAATGCCCAATTTTTCTGCTCCTGTTTAACAGGGGTGTGTAATTAAAATTTTTGAAACAATACTTTGCAGCAGGGCTCATTACTGCGCTCCAACTATAGTATTTGGGAGGGGCTGCAGTGTTGTGGCACCAGTGCCTAAGGCCCAATTTCTCTGCCCCTGTTTAACAGGGGCGTGCAATTACAATTTTTAATGCCATAATTTGCAGCAGGGCTCATTCATGCGCTCCAACTACAGTTTCTGTGAGGGGTTGCAGTGTTGTGGCACCAGCACCCATGCCTAAGGCCCAATTTTTCTGCCCCTGTTCAACAGGGGCATATAATTACAATTCTTGATCTAACATTTCACAGCAGGGCCCGTTCCCGCGCCCACCAAGAGTAACTGTGAGGCCTTACAGTGTTGTGGCAACACCACCACACCGTCCACCACCAAAGGCCCAATCTTTCCAACCCTGTTCAACAGGGGCATGTAATTACAATTCTTGATCTAATATTTCACAGCAGGGACCGTTCCTGCGCCCACCAAGAGTAACTGTGAGGCCTTACAGTGTTGTGGCAACACCAACACCTAAGGCCCAAATTTCTGCAGAGTATATAGGACAGGCCACTACTTTCAAACATCAGACTTTCAAACGACTCCTACTTACAAACGGAGAGAGAAAACAGGAAGTGAGAGGAAATCTACCCCTAGAAAAGGAAATTCTCTCCTGTGAGAGTTAATATGGGAAAAACGTGTCTCCTCACTTATGCTTTATCACCAATCCTTGTTTCACTAAAAACCTCAAATTTTCAAAATCCAATTGTCATTGGCATAGAAAGTGAGATGAAATCTTCTGAACAGGTGCACAGATAGCAAAACAAATGTTACAGGGGTGATAGCCCTTCCCTATGTTTTCCAAAAAGCTTAAAAATAGATTTTTTGGCTTGAGCTACACTTTAAAAATGTAAGTGTTCAAAATTACAAACAGATTCTACTTAAGAACAAACCTACATTCCCCGCTTGATTTGCACCGCCTGTATTCTGCTGTTCAGAGTATATAGGGCCTTTTTTTATTTGGGTGCGGGGTTCCCCTTAATATCCATACAAGCACCAAAGGGCCTGGTAATGGGCTGGGGGGGGGTACCAATGCCGTTTTTCTCAATGATTTTCATCCATATTGCTGGGACCAGACAATACATTAAAGCCGCAAGCAATTTTAAATGACTTTTATTCCTTTAGAAATGTCATTTTGTGCAGGGACAGTTCTAAACACGGGAAACACGTGCCACTTTACAGGCATACTATAGACACCCCCCAGGCACGATATTTAAAGGAATATTTCACTTTTATTTTTTCACTTTAAGCATCATTAAATCACTGCTCCCGAAAAAACGGCTGTTTTTAAAACTTTTCTTTGCATTGATACATGTCCTCTGGGTCAGGACCCGGGTCCCCAAACCCTTTTTAGGACAATAACTTGCATATTAGCCTTTAAAATTCGCACTTTTGGTTTCTCACGTTCGAGTCCCATAGGCTTTAATGGTGTTCGAAAGTTCGCGCGAACTTTCGGTCCGTTCGCATGTTCTGGATGTGAACCAAACCGGGGGGTGTTCGGCTCATCCCTACACAGAAGTAAGTACTCTAAAATATTTATTTCTTATTTTAACTGTATGAAAGCCTTTTATCATTGTAATTTTTATTGCAATCATCAGCGTACAGAATCTTGTATGCAGCTAAGTTCTTGAACTTCTACATATAAATAAAATTATAAAAATGTGCAGAACAATACCTCTCTATATAAGCTTAACTGAGACTTTTTTTTTTATTGTTTTTTTTTTTTTTAAAGACTCCTTTATTGATAACCACGGGCAGTTGTCACAGTTATGGATGAACAATGTAAAGTCCAAAAATGCAGCGCTTCAGGATATGAAAAGTGAAAAATCAATGTGTTAAATAATAGTCCAAATAAGTGAAGATGATCATCATTTGATAGATGTAAAATTGTTGTGAAACCACCACCAAGCTTCAGTGCGCCAAAGTTAACAACAAAGGGCATACTACACCACCGTGCTCGCAATCTGCTTACCAGAAAGAAAGTAATATCAGGCGTTGTATCACATAATGCAGAGGATTGATGTTGAGGTAAAACTCCAGAGCAGATGGATAAATCACACGAAAAATCTCCAACCCAGATAACAGGGTAACTGCCAAGACTCAAATGGTAAACATGGATACTAGACAGATCTCAGCAGGAGGTGTTACCCAAATGTAAAAAAAGAGACTAGCATAGTGAAGCCCGTAGGATAAACATACGAAATTTATTGTAGTCTACTTACAGGTATAAAAGATCATCATAGCATAAAAAACAGAGTTCAGTGGCCATCAGCGTGCTTCCACCAGCCAGCCTGACATGTTTCATCCAAATACGGATATCATCAGAGGCGTGGCCTAAGATGTAAGCACGCCCACATAAATACAAAGTGTCCAGGTCATGCTGGCCAATGAAAGGACAGCAAGGCTGGACAAACAGCTGAATGTAATGGAAAAACGTCTTTCAGACGTTTATTGGTCTTTGCGCAATGCGGCCACGCCAATCCAAGATTGAATCGATTGTTCACCCGCGGCCGCACACGCGCAATACAGCGAAAACCAAGAAGACAGGAAGAGACAACCACCGTGTTTAGGTCACTTCCGGGAGAACAGAGCATCCTCTGCGTTCCCCGGAAATGACGCAAGCGCGAATCCTCGCGCTGGAACCGCCCCAGGCAGCACCATCAACATCCGGTCAGGTGATCACCCACCTACCCCGGAAGTGGCGCCAGTGAGACGCACCAGGCAAGGACAGCGCTCCTCCTGATATTTCAGGAAGTAAACACAGGCTGTCAATTGTAACAAAAGGCCAGCAGCTCATTACAACACTCCAGCAAGTAGAATCAAAAAAGTACATAAATATAACCTCAACAATTAAGGCAAGGATAAAATATATATTCAAAAATGTATCACATTAAATAAAATGTAAAAAAATCTAGCGCTGAAGGGGGAATTGGGGAGGCTCCCGACAGCATTAAATTTATTGATATAACTAAAATATGACACAGAAATGCTGGTGTAGGACACTGCCCACTAGTGTTCAAACAGCATATAAACCGTGTCATAAAGACTAAAACAATAATAATTAACTAATACCAATTAATGATACATATTAAGGCGTTAAAATTCTGGCAAAATGTAACTATGAAATAAAAATATTTTAATATTTCAACATGTAATAAATGGAACATTTAAAAATGAGAGAGGTGATATAAATCAACTGTTATTAATGAAGCAATTTATGTCCCAGTCGACATTCATGCCGAAAGGGGTGTAGCATTTGAGGTTGTAAATCCAGCGGGTTTCAAGCTTAGAGATTTCCCGCTTAGACATACTACCCCGCCAGTGTGGAGTAAAGTGGTCAATGGCCAGAAAGGTGGTGCCTATAGGGTTTTTCTTATGGCACTCTAAATAATGTCTAGACACTGTATGTTTGGGAAACCCTTTCTGATATTTGTAATATGTTCGTTTACACGAACATGCATGGCACGCGTAGTGCGGCCTACGTATTGGAGGCCGCATGGACAGATCAACAAATAAATTACAACTATACCGCGCCCCTGTTGTTGTAATGGATAAAAGTGCATATGTCTCTGAGATGGAGAGAATTCTTTCTGACTCTGAGACCTATGTACCACTTAATCATGATCCTATTTTCAAATTCAAACGAGAACTCATTTCTCTCACAGAGAGAGGGTATGCGAATAACCTTCTTAATAAGAAAGAAAGGGATTTTTTAGTCCCGCTGGCTCCCAGGAAGCCAATAATGTACTTTTTGCCTAAAGTCCATAAAAGTTTAACTAACCCCCCGGGGAGACCCATTGTTAGTGGGTTGGACTCTATTACGTCTAGAGTTGGCAAGTACATAGATGGTTTCCTGCAACCTCTGGTGTCCAGTACTCCTTCACATATTAGGGATTCTGCTCAAGTTATTCGCCAGTTTGAGGGTTTGGAGTGGAGTGGAAATGATTTCCATCAGGTTTGCACCAGCCAACTAATCAAAGACAGAACACAAATGGACGTTATTGTCAACTATATACAACCCTTTTCTGTTACATGTTGGGTAGTAGATGTATATCTGTAACGGTTAATGAAGTGTGTATATTCGTTTTTTAATTGATGTGATCAATACATTTTTTATTTTTTATGAAGACTTTGTTGTATCCACTGACATTTTAGCACCTTTAAAGTCCCATATCCCGTCCTTTGATAATCCCAGTCACTATAAAGAAAGAGCTGGGAAACAACAGGGAAGCCAGCCAGCCATATGGGGTGACGTGCCATCTAAAAAAAGGGCATCTGGAAAAAGGGCAAAATTAACTAAACAATGAGGCAAACCATAACCACAAACAGCAATAATTCCTCCACTATTTATCCATGAAGATACTACTCTCCTCGACAAAACTCAAGAAGAGGAGAGAGAGACAAAGTTACATATAAAGAGGCAAAAAATAAAATAAAAGGAAAATAGAATAACCTAAAGGGTACAATGGCAACTACAACAGTTGCCACCTTCTCTGAACCAACCAGGGGTGCCCTGGGTGTCCGTATGGCCCCCACATTCATCTAAAAAACAAAGACCAATGAACATGCCAGGGGCTTACACAAGAAAAAAAGTATATAAATGATGAAAGGAGAAATATATTTTGAATGCAAGAAAGCGCAGGGAAGTTTCAAACTAAATAAACAATGATGAGGATTAGCAAATCCTCACAATAATTTTAACCTTAGAAATCCCAAATTTTCTTTTACAAAATAAGGGTTCATTTTTATTTTAGGATAAAACCTGCCTCATCTCTACCACTTATGCCCTGTACACACAATCGTTTTTTCTGATGAAAAAATTATCGTGTGTGGGCCCCATCTGACTTTTGTCCATCGGTATAAAAAAAAAAAAGAACATGTCTTAAATTTTTCCGATGGAAAAAAAACGATAGGAAATTACAATAGTCTGTGTGGAACTCCAATGGAGAAAAAACCCAGGCATGCTCAGAATCAAGTCGACGCATGCTCAGAAGCATTGAACTTCATTTTTCTCAGCTCGTCTGAGTGTTTTACATCACCGCGTTTTGGACGGTCGGAATTTTGTCTGATAGTGTGTATGCAAGACTGATGGAAGTCAGCTTCATCGGAATTCCGACAGAAAATTCCATCGGATTTTATTCCATCGGAAATCCGATCGTGTGTACAGGGCATAACAGTATGTGGCACCCTAAACAAGGTATCCAGCCACTGTACAATACGTGTTACTATTTTCTATTAATTAATGTTTAGTTTTTAATTAAGGATAAAACATCATCTGCCTACATACTATCCAATGTTTAGGGCTATTGTCTCTGAAGTAATACACTCTAATTTATATGTTGGGATAAAACCTGCTTCATCTCCACCTCTTATACTAAGGCCTAGTCAAGCTGCTTGCATACTTTTTATTAATTCTACAATATATCTATAATATAATTATTATTACAGGATAAAATCTAAACTGTATCTTTCTCTCACAGTACAGCCTAAAACAGCTGCTTGCAACTTGTGCAGTCACTGTGCAGAATGTGTGGCTGTTGTCTCTGGTATAATACATAAAAATGTTTCGTTTGGGGTAAAACTTGCCTTGTGGCTCCCTCTGACTTTGTGACCTAAACAAGCTGCTTACATACAATCCAACCATTGCACAATATGTATAGCTATCGTCTCTGATGGGTGAAACCTGCTTACTCTTTCCCTTCTACATTGTGGTACCATCAAGCCACTTTACAATATGTTTACCTATCGTCTCTGAAATAATACACTCTAATGTTTATTTGAAAATAAAGCTGCCTTGTTTTTCTCCATCACGGTCTCATCCAACCTCATCAAACTGCTTGCATACTGTCCAGTCACTGTACAATATTTGTGGTTATTGTCTCTCAGATAACACATATTCTAATTTTTATTGCAAAAAGAAGCATCTTGGTCTCTTTCAACCGCCTGCCAATTCGAGGGCTTGCATACTGTCCGGACACTAGCCAATCTCTAACTGAATTCTATTTTTGAAATACTTTGAGATATGGGGATTAGAGGTGATTTCAGGAGTGTTGGGTTGTGGTTTTGAACTTTTTTTGTGCTCTATACATAATAATCATGTATTTAAATACATTTTTAAGACAATATAGTCTGGTACTGCAAAAAAATCTCAAAAACGATATTATGAAAGCATTTTGCCACTAGCCAATTGGTATGAAGTTGAGTGCTTTAAAGTGGAGTTCCACCGAAAAATGGATTTTCCACTTTAAGAGAAGGTGACCCCTGACATGCCACATTTGGCATGTCATTTTTTTGGGGGGGGGCAGCGGAAACCCTCTTTTTAGAGGGTTGCAGCACCCACTTCCTCCCTAGGCTGCCTCGGCGGCGGAAGTAAGCTCACCTCCCTCTCCGCAATCATCTGGGACACGTCACAGGTCCCAGGTGATTGCTCCGCCACTCATGGTGTGCAGCACGGCTCGCGCATGTGCAGTGGGTGCCCGGCTGTAAAGCCACAGCCGGGCGCCCACAGTGACAATGCCGGTGCCTCGGAGAGGAGGGGGAGATGAGCAGGCTTCGTTTCCCCACATTGCTGGACCCTGGGACAGGTAAGTGTCCGATTATTAAAAGTCAGCAGCTGCAGTATTTGTAACTGCTGACTTTTAATATATTTTTTTTAGGCGGACCTCCGCTTTAACTGCTTTTTTTCATTAAGAGCTTAAGCTTTTAGATCTGTTGTAGCTGCTACTTCCACAGTTCAGTTCAGGCCTATTACATCTGAATAGAAAAAAAAATAGATGTAGCAGACAAAACAACCTAAAAAAAATATCTTTCAAGTTGAAATGAACCAGATTAGGGTGATGCTACTGTATATATGCCCACTCATAACATCAAAGTAAAACAAATTAATTACACATGCAAATTGTGTGATGCCAGAATACAGTGTTACTGGCTCTGCCTATGAGAATCATACCGTTCCATGACACCATATATAGTTTGAAGGCATTGGTGTTTTTGATGTCCCCATCAAAGTCACATTAAAAGGAAGACCCACTCCTTGCTGTATTGTATTTTTTAAAATAATTTTTTCATTGGTACATGTCCCCCATGGTAGTACCAAGCTATCCATGCCCATACACTGGAAAAATCACATTTTTATTTTAGGCATGTTAAACCTTACCCAGAGTATGTCCAAAAGCTGGAAAATACATTCCATAGCAAACCACACATATAAGTACCAATGATGTTTGTGGCCATGCAAGGTAAGAAATATATTTTACATTTCTTTGTTTAGGTATGCTCTGTGGGAACACACACTGTAACAAAAATACATTTGACTGCAAAGGGGAAAATAAACTTTAAATTGCAATTTATTTATTTTTTTGTAAATTTCACTTTTACTTTAGTACATCCTACATGTGTGCCACTTGACAGGCAGGTTGATATTTAAAAACAAGGTACCATTTTTAATGTTTCGCTTTAGGCCTCATTTAAAAAAAAAAAGCTGCTCCCTGTCCCTGCTGAACTGTGTTTTTTAAAATTGTGTTTGTATTGACATATGTCCCCCCTGGCCCTTTGTTTGACAATCCCTTGCCTATTAGCCTTGAAAGTGAAGATACTTATGTAGCGGAGCCTCACTCTCCCTCTCGCCTATTGTGAATGGCTTGTGTCTAGGGGTACCTGGGAGAGGAGAGTGCAGGAACACTACGCCAAGCTCTCCCCTCGTATGTGTATGAGGGTTGAGCAGAGTTACTTGAATTACCTCCGGGTCTGTTCACTGCATACGAAGCCTTAGTTGTTCTGTGGAGATGTGTCTGCCAATAACATAGAGCCCCACACCAATTGAAAGTCCAACACTCCTTTATTTATTTTCTTGCAGGGTGAACACAATCAGTTGAACTTCCAGTAACAAACAAACGGGTGTGGATACGAGTAGGCCCAGGCACAACTGAACTCTCCTATTCCTTTGCTAGCGAATAGGCCTGGCGCACGGTCTCTGCCACCGACCGTGAGTTTTGGTCGCTGCCACCGACCGGATGAACCGTTGAGGCCCCTGCCACATGCCTAATAGCAGGCCTCTGCCACTGACCTGAGTTGAATAGCTGGACCGCTGCCACCGGTCATTGAACATGAACCACCTTCCTCTTTGAACTTGGCCCCTGTTTGGGAAGATATCCCTCCGGGCGGTCTCCAGAGGTTCATCCGGCACTGGCAATCTGCTGCACCAGGTCTTCGGAAGAGTCCCTCCTCCGGTCCCTTACGCCGCTGGATTCGGATGCCCCACTCCCGGGGCCCCCTAGGACAATCCCTACCTCGCGGGACCCAGCGGAAGGTACTGGGCCCCAGGCCTCTGGCTGAGTACCTCACCCCAGACTGAAGGTGTCTGGGATGGAACACGAACTCCAGGTGTCCAGGCCTAGGCCGCCTGGACCCCGACCACGAACAGCAGCCCTCAGGCTGAAGGTGCCTGGGACTCGACCCTCGTGGCGAAGATGTCCGCCCCCTTATACCCTCTCCCAGGATGCACGGCGGGTTCCCCGCCCCACCATACAACCGCTGCAAGAGGCCACAAAGGGTACGGCAGTGCGGCGATGGTTCAACCCCGGCCCAAAGTGACAGCGCCACCTGCTGGGCCACAGGGAACTATACATCACTGGTGTCCTCACCAGAATTGAAAAGTATATACCCGCTACACATACATTTCAAGATTCACCTCCAATTGACTTCAGTGGAGCTCGCATTAAAGTTTGTAATTTGTGGACATGTTCACTGAACTCGCCCTCGTATGTAACCTAAGAAGATTTGTCCATTGATACTTGTTAGTAAATTCTGTACAAAAGCACTTCAGTCTGTGTGTCATGTTCAAGCACACAGTACATTCTATGAGCACGTTATTTGATTGTTTAAAGCTGATGTGCCAGCATATGTGCACATCTGAACATTCTTTGGAAAATCAGGTCCATTACACAGACAGGAGACAATAGGTGCTTTTTTAATGGATTTGTTAACAGCAGGTCCCATTTCTTTTTTTTTTATTATTCTGGGACTGGTTTTATTTTTGCTGACAGTCCATTAGGTTTACTAAGAAACAAAAAAAAAAATACAATTATTTTCACTTATTTGATTTTCCAGAGTGGAGGAAGCAGACATTAGGTTCAGTACAGAGAAGAGGGAAATAAAGTGGGAGAGTGACTGCTGGGGGGGGGGGGCAGGAGGGACTCTGGAGGTACAGAAAGGGGGGCACTGGAGGCAGATGGTAGGTACAATACAGAGAGGAGGGCACTGGAGACAAAAAAAAGTGGAGCAGTAGAGCCCAGAGGCACTTAAGGAAGATGAGAGAGGCAGTACACTGAGGCAGACACAGGAAGCAGAGAGAAGTTAAAGTACGTTGGGAGGGGCTGAAGAAGAATCAAAGGCGAAGCTGGGGGGGATCTGGGACGTGAATAAAAGCAATTTGGGGGCTATGATGAATGAGAGGAGAAATATGGGGGTTTGGAAGTGAATAAGGAGAAAACTTTGGGAGAGGCCCTAGTGGCAGATTAGAGGAGCGGTATGGGGGTTGGGGTTTGCTGGTGAACAAGAGGAGCAGTACAGAAGGGGTGAGAATGTCAAATGAAATTAGTAGGAGTGACACTAAAGGACTAAACTCCTAAGGCCAAACCTAACTTTCTATTCTTTGAATATAGAAAACCTGTAGTTTCATGTACCAGAGCACCATGTTATAGCCTAATTGTACTGTCAGGTTGGTTAATACCAGTCTGCAGGAGCTGCAAATTCCAGCATCCTAATTGTAGAAATACACAAGTAATACCAGAGCAGTTTCATACCCTAATCTGCCTGTATTGTTACATCAAACCTCTGCCCTGTATTTTCTCCCAATATTTAGCCAAGTATGAGACTCCTGGTGTTAATTTTCCATTGAAAAAACCCTCTTTACATTGACAGTCATAGAAAAGGTGACATGTTTATTCACAGTAAAGACTGACCCCTTAGTACATAAGTGGTCAAAGACAAAGGACATACATTACACTAGTCATATAGGAACCAGACAGTGTATATATATATATATATATATATATATATATATATATATATATATATATATATATATATAAAAAACAATGATAACTATAAAAACATCTTTGTGTCCTGGAGCAGGTCATTGGAGCACCAGGACCCACCACAAGACTTTTCTGATGTTAACAGTGGCAGTAACAAGAATCAAAGGTCAGGCCTCGTACACACGACCGAGTTTCTCGGCAAGAACCAGCAAGAAACTTGCTGGCAGAGATGTCTTGCCGAGAAATTTGTTCGTGTGTATGGTTTCTCGTCGAGAAAACCGACAAGTAACCTCGACGAGAAAATAGAGAACCTGCTCTCTATTTTCTCGTCGAGATTCTCGTCAGCCTGTTTCTCGACGAGAAAAGTGAGTGTGTGTACACTTACCTGTCCGCCGGGAAGCCCGCGCATGTTCGAAATGAATTTGACGCATGCGCGGTAGCTTCCTAGGCATAGATAGGGTATACCAAGATGGCGGCGACGGCATCGAATGTGACGAGCGCATGCTCGTCGTAGTCGATGACGTCACCGCGTACGCTCCATTCAAAGAACCGCGGGTTCTTTGAATCGAGCGTGTGTACACTCGGCCGGGACAATTTTCTTGTTCAAGAATCTCGTCGAAAAAAACGACATGTTTTTTTCGATGAGAATCTCGGCCGTGTGTACGAGGCCTCAGACCTGCTATTGCTCAACAAGGTGAAAATAATCACCTGGAGACATTTATTATCACTCCCTGCTTTTGCTCATTTACTGACAATTCTTAAAGATAGGAACATACCTTGATATTATCAGACCTTTTACTCATTCAAAGCCTACCTTGCTAAATGTGATACTAAAGTTTATTTTTTATATAATTAAAATAAAAAAGAAGTTTATATTTACCTGCTCTGTGCAACGAGCGGTACCTTACCTCTTCTTTAGCAGTACCACCCTCGGGGGCGCTGTCTGCATCTTCTCCCTGCAAGTGCCCCCATAGCAAGCCAGCTGCTGTAGGGACACTCATGTGGACATGCTCCCTGACCCGGGCTGCGTGCATCTACAGATACACACAACATGGCTCAGCCAAACCCCTGCTCCCTCCTCACAAGATTTGACTAAAAGCAACAGGAGCCAATGGCTCCCGCTGCTGTCAGTGAAGCCTGTGAGAGCAGGAAAAGGGGAGAGAAGGCCTGCAGCCTGGCATAGTGCTGGATTGATCTGAGTAGCCATGTAAGTGTTTTTATGGGGGGGGGGGGGTAGCTAAACATCTTTGCAATGCGTTAATGTAAAAACGTTTAGACTTTAGAATCACCTGAGGACAATGAAGTCAGTATAAAGATGATATTTTAATCTTAGCAGTAGAAAAACAAGTTAAGGTGCAGTTCTCTCTGCAGGGCTAATATACAGATCTACAGTGTATATGGTGCAATATAAATATAGTACAGCGAGTATGTAAAACTGTAATGCCGCGTGCACACGACCATTTTTCTCGTCGGGAAAAATGTCATTTTTTCTCTTTGACTAGAAAAACGACCGTGTGTGGGCTTTTGGTCATTTTTCCAGACGAGAAAAACGGCATTAATAACGACGAGAAAATTAGAACATGCTCTAATTTTTCTCGTCGTGATTCACGGCATTTTTTTCCGCTGCAGTTTTCCCATAGGGAAACACTGCCGGGGAGCCTACACGCGGTCGTTTTTCTCGACCAAGAGAAAAAATGAAGGGAAAAACTGCCGTGTGTAGGGAAACAAGCCGTTCCTCGTTTTTCCCGTCCATTTTGTCAACGGTTTTTTCACCGTCGAGAAAATCGATCGTGTGTACGCGGCATAAGGGTCATATACAGAGAGAATGGTTTTTTGATTGACATTTTTATGATGTACATGACATAAATCTTTACGTCTATAGTAATAACAACCACAAATATTCTAGGCAGCTGATAAAAGAGTCAGATATCACAATTAAAATGTTCAGCATTTCGAGAAACCTTAAAAGTGTGACCAAGTTCCTCATTACTAATGGTGTCCAGGAATTGTAACAAGGCAACTCATAGACATTTATAGAGCAGGAACTCTGTTATGGGAACCCACATTGCTTACAGTCTTCCGATTTCTCATGTCCCATATGTAGAAGAAATTACAGACTTCTGAGTAGCCACATAAGACAAAAGTTGTGAAAAGTCCGGCAGGCTATCCCAGTCTCATGAAATCAAAATGAAAGCTACATAAACACTGACAGCTTTCAAAGGATTTATAAAGTCAGCCTCAGTAACTAGCTGTCTACTGATTCTTGTGATGACCCATCGACTGTACATCCAGTGTCAGACCTAGAGGATGATTGAAAAAACAAATGTTCTACCTTTACCCACAAGGAATAGATGTCTATGTCTTTCAAGATCAACAAAAAATCTGACAAAGCATACTGTGGTTCTACCAACTCTTGTGTCTCAACAGCTGTGTTTGTACTTACTTTGTGTGTCCTTCAACTGGAAACAAAATCTGCAATCTTTTTACTTTTTTAGGAACACATTATTGTCATCCAGACTTGTTTTTCTTAAAAAGATGCCTTTAGGTACCAAGTCCAACAAATCAAAATGTTCACTGATCAAACAAATCCTTAGAAGGATATCATGCATTAACATATGTATTATTCCAGCAATTTAAAATCCTGCCACATATTACCTATCCATGTAGCTACTTTTACCTAGGGATGAGCTTCGTGTTCGAGTCGAACCCATGTTTGACTCGAACATCGGCTGTTCAATCGTTCGGCGAAGATCGAACATTATGGGCCGTTCGTGCCAAATTCGAGTGGCGCATCATGGCAAATAATTCACTGTGGCATCGCAGTGCATTGCTGGCTGATGATTGGCCAAGCATGCACTATGACCCGCATGCTTTGGCCAATCACAGCACGCAAAAAACGGAGAGACATAATTGGCCAAAGCCAGGGTGGCTTTGGCCAATCATGGCTCAGAAGAGTAGGTACACGCCCCACACTATATAAGGCCGCCTGGAAGTCGGCCTTGTGTAGTGTGTTGGCGTTTGTGAAAGAGAGAGTTACAGAGAGAGAGAGAGTGTCATTTATATTGAGTTATATAGAGCAGGCAGGCGAGTCAGTTAGCTGCTATTACAGTGTGTAGAGGATATATATGCATCCTATGTGTTGTATATATATTTATACAATGTATTTAGTTTAGCTAGATCCATTACTGCTGTTCTCTATACTGTGACAGGCAAGCAGGTGATTGTGCTAGCTGCAGCAGAATTTCACTTAGTGTACTGTGTGCTTTGCATAGCGTTCACCTAAAGCTTACCTGAATACAGTTAGTGGTGTTCTCATAATAAAACCACAGGCAGAGTGCTGCATTCATTTCATGTAGTGTACTGCAGTACTTCCTTCCTTTGCAGAGCGTTCACTTAAAGGAACCTGAATAAAATTTGTGGTGTTCTCGTAATAAAACCACAGGCAGAGAGCTGCTAGTATTTTCAGTTAGTGTACTGTGTCCTCTGCACAGTGTTCACCTAAAACTAACTGAAGACCTTTGCTGCTTTTCTCATACTAATACCACAGCAGGCAGTGGAGTCTGATAGCTGCATTATATATATATATATACAGATTATATATATATATATATATATATATATATATATATATACATATATATATATATATATATATACATATATACATCCCACCTTTCTGCAGCTACATCTCACTGCAGGCCATTAGTATGTCTGGAAGGCAAACAAAGAGAGGCAGACAGTCACAAGGCAATAAAGGAGGGCAAGCAGACTCTGTGTCTAGAGGCAACAGTGCTGGTCATGGACACGGTGCATCCTCATCAGCATGTGGCCATGGGACACACTTGTCCTTCTTTTCGGCAGCTGGCCACATTGAGCCGCAACATGCCCATGATTTGGTAGAGTGGATGACCAAGCCGTCCTCATCCTCCTCATTCTCTCTCACCCAGGCTCAGGGTACTTTGTCTGGCAAAGCAGCTGCCAAAGCGGCCTCTTCCCTCGGCTCAATGGCATCAGTCACTCTTTCCCTAGCCCCACCATGTCCTCCTGAGGAGTCCCTTGAACTGTTTGACCACAGTGTTGGGTACATGCTCCAGGAGGATGCCCAGCGTTTTGAAGGGTCCGATGATGGAACCCAGCTAGAGGAAGGCAGTAACGTGGGCCCAGAGAGAGGGGGTAGTAACGTGAGCCCAGAGAGAGGGGGTGCCCAACAAGGACAGCTATCTGGCAGTCATGTTCCCCCAGCTGCAGCATACTGCCAGATTTGCTCCAGTGATGAGGAGGGAGGGGATGATGAGGTCACTGACTCCACATGGGTGCCTGATAGGAGAGGAGGAGGAGGCACATCTCCAACGAGGTAGGATGCCCTCCAGGGGCCAGCTAAAGGGCAGCACATCGACTGCATCACACCATGGAGCTCCGCATGTGCAGGGCGCTGCTGTCTCTGCACGTTATTCCAAAAGTTCTTTGGTGTGGGCCTTTTTTTCAGACGTGTGCAGCAGATCGCACCGTTGCCATTTGCAACGTATGTCTGAAGCGTATCTCACATGGCCAAAACATCAGCCACTTCGGCACCACGTGCTTGACCAGACATATGTCAACCTGCCATGCAGTCCGTTGGCAGGCGTACCTAAAAGATCCACACCAAAGAACAAAGCGGACCTCTCCTTGCTACTCATCAGCTGGGATCTCCAACCCCACTATACCTTCAGTCCTCTCTGAAACCTGCACTGAGAGGAATGAAGGTGTAGAATTAGGAGTGTCACAGTCACAGCCAAGTAATTGCGGGCAATCTCCTTTCGGTACACCGACGTCCGATTGTACCAGGCAAATTTCCCTGCCCCACCTGCTGCACCGCCGAAAGAAGTACGCTTCCAGCTATCCACATGCTCAGCGGTTGAATGCTAACTTGGCTAAATTGCTAGCACTTCAACTGCTGCCTTTTCAGTTGGTAGACTCTGCCCCCTTCCGTGAGTTTGTTTAATGTGCGGTTCCTCAGTGGCAGGTTCCCAAACGCCACTTTTTCTCACGGAAGGCAATTCCGGCTCTCTACCGGCATGTGGAAGGCAATGTCTTGGCCTCGCTGGACAGGGCGGTCAGCGGTAAGGTGCATATTACCGCTGACTCATGGTCCAGCAGGCATGGACAGGGACATTACCTATCTTTCACGGCGCATTGGGTGACTCTGCTGGCAGCTGGGAAGGATGGAGGACAAGGTGCAGTAGTGTTGGAGGTTGTTCCTCCACCACGCCTCCAAAATGTTACTACTGGTGATTCTGACACACCTCTCTCCTCCACCCCCTCCTCTTCTTCTTCCTCCATGGCCTCTACCTGTGCTTTGTCCTCGGAACCAGCGGTGCTCAGTAGGCGTTCAAGGGGCTATGCAAGCACCCAGGCAAAAAGATGCCATGCGGTGCTTGAGCTGGTGTGCTTGGGGACAGGAGCCACACTGGGGCAGAGATTTTGTCAGCTCTGCAGGGGCAGGCTCAGAGGTGGTTGAGCTTAAGCCGGGAAAGGTGGTTTTCGACAATGGCACCAACCTCCTCTCCACCCTCCGACAGGGACAACTGACCCATGTGCCCTGTTTGGCTCACGTCCTTAACTTGGTGGTGCAGCAGTTCTTGGGCAGGTACCCAGGCTTACAGGAGGTCCTGAAGCAGGCCAGGAAACTCTGTGGGAATTTCCGCCGGTCATATAATGCTAGCGCTCGGCTGGCTGACCTGCAAAAGGATTACAACCTGCCCAAGAACCGCCTAATCTGTGACATGCCCATCAGGTGGAACTCTACATTGGCCATGCTGCAGCGGCTGCACACACAGCAGAGGGCCATCAATGAGTATCTGTTTCAATATGGCACCAGGACAGGGTCAGGGGAGCTTGGATTTCTTTCCCCACGCCAGTGGGCCATGATCAGGGATGCATGCACTGTCCTGGCACCATTTGAGGAGGCCACAAGGATGGTGAGCAGTGACAGTGCATGCATCAGTGACACTGTCCCTCTTGTCCACCTGTTGGAGCACACGCTGCATGAAATAATGGACAGGGCACTTGAGGCAGAACAGAGGCAGAAAGAGGAGGACTTCCTTACCTCTCAAGGCCCCCTTTATCCAGACAGTGTTCCTGCTGGCCCGGCTATCACACCGGAAGAGGACGAGGAGGAGGAGGATTATTGTGTCAGCATGGAGGTGGAGCCTAGCACTCAGCATCAGCAGCAGTCTTCAAGGGATCAATTACAGTCCCAAGACACCCATGGACTTGTACGTGGCTGGGAGGAGGTGGCTGCGGATCATGTCGTCCTCAGTGACCCAGAGGACTCTGCACCGAATGCCTCAGCAAACCTACACTGCATGGCCTCCCTGATCCTGCAAAGCCTGCGGAAGGATCCTCATATTCGTGCGATCAAGGATAGGGATCATTACTGGCTGGCAACCCTCCTTGATCCACGTTACAAGGGTAAGGTTGCGGACCTTATCTTGCCATCGCAGAGGGAGCAGAGGATGAAGCATCTTCGGGAGGCCTTGCAGACAGGTCTGTGCAACGCGTTCCCAGAGACTAGTAGGTTACAAATTCCTGGTCCTGGACAACGTGTTGCTGAGGCTCCGGTCAGTCAAAGAAGGAGCGGTGGAGAAGGTGGCCGTCTGACCGATGCGTTCAGACAATTTTTTAGTACGCAGCCCCAAGGTATGACCGGTTCCAGCAACCATCGCCAGCGTCTGGTTTACATGGTGCAGAATACATAGGGGCAAGATCAGACTTGGACACCTTTCCCACCGAAAATCCTCTGGGTTACTGGGTCTTGAGGATGGATCACTGGCCAGAGCTTGCACAGTATGCAATTGAGGTACTGGCCTGTCCTGCATCCAGCGTTCTTTCGGAACACACATTCAGTGTTGCTGGAGGCTTTGTAAGCGATCACAGGTTGCGCCTGTCCACCGACTCGGTCGACCGACTGACCTTCATAAAAATGAATCAGTCTTGAATCACCACCAGCTACCAAGCACCTGATGCTGATGTTTTTTTGGATATGTCAGATCCCTTCAAGACTGCCTATGCTGATGCTGAGTGACTATCCTGTTATGCTGAGTGACTATCCTCTTCCTCCTCAATAATCATGCTGATAGCTTGAAAGAACATTTTTGGTTCTGGTTACCGCCACCAGTGGCTAAGGCCCAATTTTTCAGTCCCTGTTTAACAGGGGCGTGTATTTACAATTTTTGATGCAATGCTTTGCAGCAGGACTCATTGCTGTGCTCCAACTACAGTATCTGTGAGGAGTTGCAGTGTTGTGGCACCAGCACCAGTGCCTAAGGCCCAATTTTTCTGCCCCTGTTTAACAGGGGCGTATAATTAAAATTTTTGATGCAATAATTTGCAACAGGGCTCATTGCTGCACTCCAAGTACAGTATCTGTGAGGGGTTGCAGTGTTGTGGCACCAGTGCCTAAGGCACAATTTTTATGCCCCTGTTCAACAGGGGCATGTTATTACAATTCTTGATCTAATAATTCGCAGCAGGGCCCATTCCTGTGGCCACCAAGAGTAACTGTGAGGGCTTACAGTGTTGTGGCAAGACCACTACCACCACCACCAAAAGACCAATTTTTCTGCCCCTGTTTAACAGGGGCATGTAATTACAATTCTTGATCTAATAATTCACAGCAGGGCCCATTCCTGCACCCACCAAGAGTAACTGTGAGGGCTTACAGTGTTGTGGCAACACCAACACCTAAGGGCCAAATTTCTGAAGAGTATATATGGCAGGCCCCTACTTTCAAACATCCAACTTACAAACGACTCCTACTTGCAAATAGAAGGAGACAACAGGAAGTGAGAGGAAATCTACCCCTAGGAAGGGAAATTCTCTCCTGTAAGAGTTAATATGGGAAAAAGGTGTCTCCTCTCCACTGATGCTTAATCACCAATCCTTCTTTCAATAAAAAAAAGAATTTTTAAAAAACATTTGTCATTGGGACGGAAAGTGAGGTGAAATGTTCTGAACAGGTGCACAAACAGCAAAACAAATGTTAAAGGGGTGATAACCCTTCCCTATGTTTCCAAAAAGCTTAAATTTTTTATTTTTTTGGCTGGAGCTACATTTAAAAAATGTACCTGTTCCAAATTATAAACAGATTCTACTTAAGAACAAACCTACAGTCCCTGACTTGTTTTCACCGCCTGTATACTGCTGTTCAGAGGATATAGGACCTTTTTCTAAATTTGGGTGCGGGGTTCCCCTTAATATCCATACAAGACCCAAAGGGGCTGGTAGTGGGCTGGGGGTAGGGTGGTGGGGGGCTACCCATGCCATTTTTATCAATGATTTTCATCCATATTGCCGGGACCAGACATTACATTAAAGCCACAAGCAGTTTTAAATGACCTTTTCCTATAGAAATTTAATTTTGTGCAGGGACAGTTCTAAACACGGGAAACACATACCACTTCACAGGCATACTTTAGACACCCCCCAGGTACGATATTTAAAGAAATATTTCACATTTTTTTTTCACTTTATGCATCATTAAAATCACTGCTCCCAAAAAAACTGCCGTTTTTAAAACTTCTTTTTGCATTAATACATGTCCCCTGGGGCAGCACCCGGGTCCCCAAACCCTTTTTAGGACAATAACTTGCATATTAGCCGTTATATTTAGCACTTTTGATTTTGAACGTTTGCGTCCATTGTATTTAATAGGGTTCTAAAGTTTGTGCGAACTTTCGGTCCGTTCACAGGTTCTGGTGCGAACCGAACCGGGGGGTGACGGCTCATCACTACTTTTACCTAATAAATGGCATGGACTGAGTACACTCAACCCTTTCATTCTCTTTGCCATAAACAGTTGCACTCATCCCACTTCATCACTCCTATTTAGGGGAGAAACTGTTCAAAAAGACATTACGAGATGCTTTGGTTATAAATGTATGTCTGACCAGTAACTAATATCTTTATCCAAGCACGAGTTCTAATTATTTCATGCAGAACTGTCAGATCCACAGCTGATCCTGTTTTTCTTTTTCTTTTTCTATAATCTTTATTTATTCATTTTTCTTATTACAATCAATAACAAACAGTTATTCATCCTGTTTTAACATAGCAAGTCAGTACATATGACTTGACCATCTCTATAGAGGCCATGCACATTTCCGACTTATGGGCTTGTGTAGATGGTTGTTGTTGTCAAACACTGCCTTTTGCATTCAAATGCAGAACAGTTCAAATGCAAAAAGCAGCAAAAGGATGCTTTTGATTTGTGTTGCCTTCAGTGCAAATGTTTCTCAGTGGGACCTGCTGCATCCAAAGAAGTACAAAGCAAGGTTGGACAAATACAGCCTCAAAGCTTACACTTACGCAGCACCACTGAAGTAAAGGGGAACTATTCTGTGTTTAAACTAAGCCTACACAATCCCTACTTCTTTTCAAAAACAGATGCCAAGAAGCCATCCAAAAATGTATGCTGATCAAATCCAGTCTAATGCATTTGTTTTTGTGCAGGAAAAGAGAACCTTCTTGTGTGGGACTTTGATCGGCAACAAAGAGTAGGCAAATAACTTGTGTCTTACAATAGAATCTAAAATTTAACAAAAAACTTTATTCACATCATAATATATATATACATATATATATATATATATATATATATATATATATATATATATATATATGTGACAGCAGGAAGGTAAAGTCACCTGGTTGCATCCAGGGGGGTAGGTATATTTCTCCCAGATTCAGGCTTTATGCCGACTTATACAACTAGGGAGAGAGTTGATGAAGCCCAGCTGAGGCTAGTGGGCTCATGGATGATTCATACCTCTAGGGAGAGTGCTGGGCGTCGTGCAGGCAGGGAGTTGATGAGACCAGCTGAAGCTTGTCAGCTCGTTTAAGGCCTCTATAAAAACTCCCAGCTTCATTAGGTGTTTGCTCATGCCTGGAACCAGACCTGTGTGGACTGTCTAGGGAGAGTGAACCCCTGTGCGGTGAGACAAAGCCTGTGTGGCTATTTGTTTGGACATTTACTAAACCAGGGACTTAGGGACTAGGACAGCACCAGGCTGATCCCAGTTGTTAGTTAGGGAAACCTGCATGTTTAGTCAGAGGTCAAGCTGACCAGGATTTATTTTGTTTATGTTTCTTTTTGCTTTGCTGTGTTTTTGTCACTGTAAATAGAGAAATAAACCGCACCTTTTGATCTTGAAAACCACAACCTCCGTCTGCTGGGCCTGTTTTGTGTGGGGAGCCCATCCAGGGGGTCACACACACCCGCTACCGAGCTAACCCCCTCACAGTTGGTGGAGAATGCAGGCAGTTTTTTTTTAAGCCAGCATGGAGGAGATACTGAAACAGCTGGCTCTAGCAAATGCCAATCAACAGCAGACAAATGCAGGTTTGCAAAAGAGCTTCGCAGCCCAGCAACAAGCCCAACAGCAATCTGAGGCCCGCTTCATAGACCTGTTGCAGAAGCAAGAGCAGAGACTACAACAACAGATGGAAGCAGTAATGCAGCAACGTCCGCAGACCAGTGAGGAAAGCCGTCCCACTAATACCGCGTCCTTTGGGGTGAGTCGTTTATTGACAAAAATGACTGGAGAGGAGGATCCAGAGGTATTTTTGACCACATTTGAAAGGACTGCTGAAAGAGAAAAGTGGCCTGAGGAGCAGTGGGCTGGACTGGTGGCTCCTCTGTTAACTGGTGAATCGCAGAAAGCTTACTATGACCTAGAGCCTGACCAAGCAAAAGACTATGGGATGCTAAAAGCTGAAATATTGGCAAGGCTGGGTGTCACCCTGGCTGTCCGGGCTCAGCGTGTGCATAACTGGACTTTCCAGCTTGGAAAACCCCCCAGGTCTCAAATGTATGATCTCATTCACCTGAGCAGGAAGTGGCTACAGCCAGAGACTTTGTCCGCACCGGAGATTGTGGAACGTGTTGTGATGGATCGTTTCTTGAGAGCTCTTCCTACCGCCATTCAAAAGTGGGTAAGCCATGGAGACCCAGAAACGGCCGGTAAACTTGTGGATCGTGTAGAGAGATACTTGGCTGCAGAGAACCTGACGGCCTCTTCCAGAGACTCTCGGACTTTCCACCCTAAGACCAGACCATCCCCAGGGGCGGATAAGATGATTCCAAGGGGTGAGGGTGGAGAGAGTGAGAGGGTGGGAGCTCTGCCCAGGGTTTGGCGAGAACAGCCTGGGAAGTCGGGGGCTCAAGAGGCAGCCAAAAGGATTGTTTGCTACCGCTGCCGGCAAACGGGACATATTGCAGCAAATTGCCCGGTTGTGGAGGAACCCATGCAATGTGACTTTCTGACGGACAGACGTCAGTCGCTGTGTGCGACAGTCGCATGCACTGCCATTCGGGGAACTGAGAAACATTTATGCAAAATGTGTATTAATGGTAGAAATGTTGTGGTATTACTGGATTCAGGTAGCCTTGTGACCCTGATAAAGGCTGAATTAGTTAAAACAGAGGTCTCTGGGAATAGCAAGGTAGCTGTTATTTGTGTGCATGGGGACACCCGAGAGTATCCAGTGACTACAGTGTGTTTCAAGACCCCCAAAGGTACCCTCTCTCATCCAGTGGGGTTAGTATCTCAATTACCGCATGATGCCATTGTGGGAAGGGATTTTCCGAAGTTCTGGGAACTGTGGGATGATCCTGAGCCCCCCACTGGTGCCCCTATGTACCAGGAAGGTGATAGCCAGAACTCCTCTGAGAGTGGTGAGGACTCTCCAGAATTTCCCTTGTCAGTATTGGCAGGCGAGACTCAAGAAACTGGAGAGGAGCCCACCTCCTCAGACGAAAACCTACCGTCTGTGGAGTTTTCTGATCTTGAGGTTCACAGGGAAAATTTTGCCACAGAACAGTTAAAAGACCCCGCCCTAATAAAGGCACGGGAAAACGTAGTGGAAATAGATGGCGAGTTAGTGAACCCAGATAATACCTGCACTTACCCATACTTCAGCGTAGAGAAGGACCTACTGTATCGGGTGGCAAAAAGGGCAGAAGAAACCGTTGAGCAGCTTGTGGTGCCCAAACCTTACAGGAAGTTGGTGTTGGAGTTGGCCCATGGGCACATTCTTGGAGGTCATCTGGGGACAGAGAAAACCCGAGAGAGGGTATTACAGAGATTCTATTGGCCTGGGGTGATGAAGGACATAGAAAATTATTGTTCCTCCTGCCCTGTGTGTCAGAGGTCGGCCCCGATGCCACATTTCCGTAGCCCGCTGGTCCCTCTACCCATCATTGAGGTCCCGTTTGAGAGGATCGCAATGGATTTGGTAGGTCCTATAATCAAGTCCGCTAGGGGGCACCAGTACATATTAGTTATAATGGACTATGCCACCCGTTATCCAGAAGCGATCCCTCTCCGAAATACCTCGGCCAAAACCATAGCCAAAGAGCTATCTCTTGTTTTTAGCCGGGTGGGTATTTGTAAAGAACTGCTTACGGACCAAGGTACACCCTTTATGTCCCGGGTTATGAAAGAGCTGTGTAAATTGTTCAAAGTGACGCAATTGCGTACGTCTGTGTATCACCCCCAAACCGATGGGCTGGTTGAAAGATTCAACAAAACCCTAAAACAAATGTTGAAGAAAGTGGTGGATAGAGATGGAAAGGATTGGGACTGTCTACTTCCTTATTTGATGTTTGCTATTAGGGGGGGGCCCCAATCCTCTACGGGATTCTCCCCCTTTGAGTTACTGTATGGGAGACACCCAAGAGGGCTGTTGGATATTGCCAAGGAAACTTGGGAAAGTGAGAGTTCTCCCCACAGGAGTGTGATTGAGCATGTCGCCCTGATGCAAGATCGAATTGCACAGGTAATGCCCATCGTGAAGGAACATTTGGCCCAAGCGCAGTTGGCACAGCAGAGAGTGTACAACCGTGGAGCCAAGACCCGTACCTTTTCCCCGGGGGATAGGATATTGGTACTTGTCCCTACGGTTGAAAGTAAATTCCTTGCCAAATGGCAAGGCCCCTACGAGATAATGGAAAAAGTGAGCGAAGTGAATTACAAGGTCAGACAACCAGGAAGGCGAAAGCCCGAGCAGATCTATCACGTTAATCTGTTGAAAGCCTGGAGGGATAGAGAGTCCCTAGTCGCAGAAACTTGGTCACCAGCTCAAACTGGTTGCGTGATTCCGGACGTTGGAATAGCAGCCACCTTGTCACAACCCCAACAACAGGAGGTTAAGGAGTTTGTGCTTCGCAACAAGGAGGTGTTCTCTGAGCTGCCGGGACAAACATCTGGGGTAGAGCATGATATTATTACCCCGCCCGGTGAAAGGGTGAAGTTAAAACCCTATCGGATCCCAGAGGCCCGACGGGAGGCAATACGGGAGGAAGTACAGAAAATGCTGAACTTAGGGGTGATAGAGGAGTCCCAAAGTGATTGGTCTAGTCCCATTGTGTTGGTGCCTAAACCGGATGGGAGCTGGCGATTTTGTAACGATTTTCGTCAGTTGAACAAAGTTACAAAATTTGACACCTACCCCATGCCACGTATAGATGAGTTGATCGACCGGCTGGGAACAGCCCGATACATGACGACTCTTGACCTCACAAAAGGGTATTGGCAAATTCCCCTGGCCAAGTCGGCCAAAGAGAAAACCGCATTTGTAACCCCAGACGGGGCGTTCCAATATAAGAGAATGCCGTTCGGGTTACAGAATGCGCCGGCCACATTCCAGCGGAAAATGGACCAGATACTGAGGCCCCATCGGAAGTATGCTGCGGCTTACCTGGATGATGTAATTGTCCATAGCACAGATTGGGCCTCACATCTGCCAAAAGTGCAAGCAGTCCTAGACTCTATCCGGGAAGCGGGGTTTACGGCTAACCCCAAGAAGTGTACCATTGGGCAGGAGGAGGCCAAATATCTTGGGTACACCATTGGCAGGGGAGTAATAAAACCCCAACTCAACAAAGTCGAGGCCATCCAGAGTTGGCCACGTCCCAACAGCAAGAAGCAGGTACGAGCCTTTCTGGGAATCGCGGGTTATTATCGGCGCTTCATTCCCCACTTTGCTTCTAAGGCTGTGCCCCTAACCAACCTGACGAAAGGGAAAGGGTCGGTCATGATTAAATGGACCCCCGAGGCTGAGGCAGCGTTCCAATTCTTGAAACAAGCCTTATGTAGCCAGCCAGTGTTGTACTCACCCGACTTCTCTAAAGACTTTGTCGTACAAAGCGATGCGTCAGATGTGGGGTTAGGAGCAGTATTGTCCCAGGTCTGGAAC
Organism: Rana muscosa; assembly: GCA_029206835.1. Classification (NCBI taxonomy): domain Eukaryota; kingdom Metazoa; phylum Chordata; class Amphibia; order Anura; family Ranidae; genus Rana; species Rana muscosa. The sequence goes on along the minus strand of CM055122.1, from coordinate 188,136,273 downwards.
GGGGAAGAGCACCCAGTCATTTACCTCAGCAGGAAGTTGAAGTCCCATGAGGTAAATTATGCCACGGTTGAAAAGGAGTGTTTAGCGGTGAAGTGGGCTCTAGATTCCCTTCGGTACTATCTGCTAGGTAGGCACTTTGACATGGTTACGGATCACGCTCCGTTAAAGTGGATGGCTCAAAACAAGGAGACAAATAGAAGAGTAAATAGGTGGTTCCTGGCCCTACAGGAATTCAACTTCACAGTAAAGCATCGCCCTGGCGTTCAAATGGGGAATGTGGATGCTTTGTCTCGAGTACATGAATGCCTGATTGCTGGTGTTCCAACCCCAAGGTTAAAACAAGAGGGGGGGGGTATGTGACAGCAGGAAGGTAAAGTCACCTGGTTGCATCCAGAGGGGTAGGTATATTTCTCCCAGATTCAGGCTTTATGCCGACTTATACAACTAGGGAGAGAGTTGATGAAGCCCAGCTGAGGCTAGTGGGCTCATGGATGATTCATACCTCTAGGGAGAGTGCTGGGCGTCGTGCAGGCAGGGAGTTGATGAGACCAGCTGAAGCTTGTCAGCTCGTTTAAGGCCTCTATAAAAACTCCCAGCTTCATTAGGTGTTTGCTCATGCCTGGAACCAGACCTGTGTGGACTGTCTAGGGAGAGTGAACCCCTGTGCGGTGAGACAAAGCCTGTGTGGCTATTTGTTTGGACATTTACTAAACCAGGGACTTAGGGACTAGGACAGCACCAGGCTGATCCCAGTTGTTAGTTAGGGAAACCTGCATGTTTAGTCAGAGGTCAAGCTGACCAGGATTTATTTTGTTTATGTTTCTTTTTGCTTTGCTGTGTTTTTGTCACTGTAAATAGAGAAATAAACCGCACCTTTTGATCTTGAAAACCACAACCTCCGTCTGCTGGGCCTGTTTTGTGTGGGGAGCCCATCCAGGGGGTCACACACACCCGCTACCGAGCTAACCCCCTCACAGTTGGTGGAGAATGCAGGCAGTTTTTTTTTAAGCCAGCATGGAGGAGATACTGAAACAGCTGGCTCTAGCAAATGCCAATCAACAGCAGACAAATGCAGGTTTGCAAAAAGCTTCGCAGCCCAGCAACAAGCCCAGCAGCAATCTGAGGCCCGCTTCATAGACCTGTTGCAGAAGCAAGAGCAGAGACTACAACAACAGATGGAAGCAGTAATGCAGCAACGTCCGCAGACCAGTGAGGAAAGCCGTCCCACTAATACCGCGTCCTTTGGGGTGAGTCGTTTATTGACAAAAATGACTGGAGAGGATGATCCAGAGGTATTTTTGACCACATTTGAAAGGACTGCTGAAAGAGAAAAGTGGCCTGAGGAGCAGTGGGCTGGACTGGTGGCTCCTCTGTTAACTGGTGAATCGCAGAAAGCTTACTATGACCTAGAGCCTGACCAAGCAAAAGACTATGGGATGCTAAAAGCTGAAATATTGGCAAGGCTGGGTGTCACCCTGGCTGTCCGGGCTCAGCGTGTGCATAACTGGACTTTCCAGCTTGGAAAACCCCCCAGGTCTCAAATGTATGATCTCATTCACCTGAGCAGGAAGTGGCTACAGCCAGAGACTTTGTCCGCACCGGAGATTGTGGAACGTGTTGTGATGGATCGTTTCTTGAGAGCTCTTCCTACCGCCATTCAAAAGTGGGTAAGCCATGGAGACCCAGAAACGGCCGGTAAACTTGTGGATCGTGTAGAGAGATACTTGGCTGCAGAGAACCTGACGGCCTCTTCCAGAGACTCTCGGACTTTCCACCCTAAGACCAGACCATCCCCAGGGGCGGATAAGATGATTCCAAGGGGTGAGGGTGGAGAGAGTGAGAGGGTGGGAGCTCTGCCCAGGGTTTGGCGAGAACAGCCTGGGAAGTCGGGGGCTCAAGAGGCAGCCAAAAGGATTGTTTGCTACCGCTGCCGGCAAACGGGACATATTGCAGCAAATTGCCCGGTTGTGGAGGAACCCATGCAATGTGACTTTCTGACGGACAGACGTCAGTCGCTGTGTGCGACAGTCGCATGCACTGCCATTCGGGGAACTGAGAAACATTTATGCAAAATGTGTATTAATGGTAGAAATGTTGTGGTATTACTGGATTCAGGTAGCCTTGTGACCCTGATAAAGGCTGAATTAGTTAAAACAGAGGTCTCTGGGAATAGCAAGGTAGCTGTTATTTGTGTGCATGGGGACACCCGAGAGTATCCAGTGACTACAGTGTGTTTCAAGACCCCCAAAGGTACCCTCTCTCATCCAGTGGGGTTAGTATCTCAATTACCGCATGATGCCATTGTGGGAAGGGATTTTCCGAAGTTCTGGGAACTGTGGGATGATCCTGAGCCCCCCACTGGTGCCCCTATGTACCAGGAAGGTGATAGCCAGAACTCCTCTGAGAGTGGTGAGGACTCTCCAGAATTTCCCTTGTCAGTATTGGCAGGCGAGACTCAAGAAACTGGAGAGGAGCCCACCTCCTCAGACGAAAACCTACCGTCTGTGGAGTTTTCTGATCTTGGGGTTCACAGGGAAAATTTTGCCACAGAACAGTTAAAAGACCCCGCCCTAATAAAGGCACGGGAAAACGTAGTGGAAATAGATGGCGAGTTAGTGAACCCAGATAATACCTGCACTTACCCATACTTCAGCGTAGAGAAGGACCTACTGTATCGGGTGGCAAAAAGGGCAGAAGAAACCGTTGAGCAGCTTGTGGTGCCCAAACCTTACAGGAAGTTGGTGTTGGAGTTGGCCCATGGGCACATTCTTGGAGGTCATCTGGGGACAGAGAAAACCCGAGAGAGGGTATTACAGAGATTCTATTGGCCTGGGGTGATGAAGGACATAGAAAATTATTGTTCCTCCTGCCCTGTGTGTCAGAGGTCGGCCCCGATGCCACATTTCCGTAGCCCGCTGGTCCCTCTACCCATCATTGAGGTCCCGTTTGAGAGGATCGCAATGGATTTGGTAGGTCCTATAATCAAGTCCGCTAGGGGGCACCAGTACATATTAGTTATAATGGACTATGCCACCCGTTATCCAGAAGCGATCCCTCTCCGAAATACCTCGGCCAAAACCATAGCCAAAGAGCTATCTCTTGTTTTTAGCCGGGTGGGTATTTGTAAAGAACTGCTTACGGACCAAGGTACACCCTTTATGTCCCGGGTTATGAAAGAGCTGTGTAAATTGTTCAAAGTGACGCAATTGCGTACGTCTGTGTATCACCCCCAAACCGATGGGCTGGTTGAAAGATTCAACAAAACCCTAAAACAAATGTTGAAGAAAGTGGTGGATAGAGATGGAAAGGATTGGGACTGTCTACTTCCTTATTTGATGTTTGCTATTAGGGAGGTGCCCCAATCCTCTACGGGATTCTCCCCCTTTGAGTTACTGTATGGGAGACACCCAAGAGGGCTGTTGGATATTGCCAAGGAAACTTGGGAAAGTGAGAGTTCTCCCCACAGGAGTGTGATTGAGCATGTCGCCCTGATGCAAGATCGAATTGCACAGGTAATGCCCATCGTGAAGGAACATTTGGCCCAAGCGCAGTTGGCACAGCAGAGAGTGTACAACCGTGGAGCCAAGACCCGTACCTTTTCCCCGGGGGATAGGATATTGGTACTTGTCCCTACGGTTGAAAGTAAATTCCTTGCCAAATGGCAAGGCCCCTACGAGATAATGGAAAAAGTGAGCGAAGTGAATTACAAGGTCAGACAACCAGGAAGGCGAAAGCCCGAGCAGATCTATCACGTTAATCTGTTGAAAGCCTGGAGGGATAGAGAGTCCCTAGTCGCAGAAACTTGGTCACCAGCTCAAACTGGTTGCGTGATTCCGGAGGTTGGAATAGCAGCCACCTTGTCACAACCCCAACAACAGGAGGTTAAGGAGTTTGTGCTTCGCAACAAGGAGGTGTTCTCTGAGCTGCCGGGACAAACATCTGGGGTAGAGCATGATATTATTACCCCGCCCGGTGAAAGGGTGAAGTTAAAACCCTATCGGATCCCAGAGGCCCGACGGGAGGCAATACGGGAGGAAGTACAGAAAATGCTGAACTTAGGGGTGATAGAGGAGTCCCAAAGTGATTGGTCTAGTCCCATTGTGTTGGTGCCTAAACCGGATGGGAGCTGGCGATTTTGTAACGATTTTCGTCAGTTGAACAAAGTTACAAAATTTGACACCTACCCCATGCCACGTATAGATGAGTTGATCGACCGGCTGGGAACAGCCCGATACATGACGACTCTTGACCTCACAAAAGGGTATTGGCAAATTCCCCTGGCCAAGTCGGCCAAAGAGAAAACCGCATTTGTAACCCCAGACGGGGCGTTCCAATATAAGAGAATGCCGTTCGGGTTACAGAATGCGCCGGCCACATTCCAGCGGAAAATGAACCAGATACTGAGGCCCCATCGGAAGTATGCTGCGGCTTACCTGGATGACGTAATTGTTCATAGCACAGATTGGGCCTCACATCTGCCAAAAGTGCAAGCAGTCCTAGACTCTATCCGGGAAGCGGGGTTTACGGCTAACCCCAAGAAGTGTACCATTGGGCAGGAGGAGGCCAAATATCTTGGGTACACCATTGGCAGGGGAGTAATAAAACCCCAACTCAACAAAGTCGAGGCCATCCAGAGTTGGCCACGTCCCAACAGCAAGAAGCAGGTACGAGCCTTTCTGGGAATCGCGGGTTATTATCGGCGCTTCATTCCCCACTTTGCTTCTAAGGCTGTGCCCCTAACCAACCTGACGAAAGGGAAAGGGTCGGTCATGATTAAATGGACCCCCGAGGCTGAGGCAGCGTTCCAATTCTTGAAACAAGCCTTATGTAGCCAGCCAGTGTTGTACTCACCCGACTTCTCTAAAGACTTTGTCGTACAAAGCGATGCGTCAGATGTGGGGTTAGGAGCAGTATTGTCCCAGGTCTGGAACGGGGAAGAGCACCCAGTCATTTACCTCAGCAGGAAGTTGAAGTCCCATGAGGTAAATTACGCCACGGTTGAAAAGGAGTGTTTAGCGGTGAAGTGGGCTCTAGATTCCCTTCGGTACTATCTGCTAGGTAGGCACTTTGACATGGTTACGGATCACGCTCCGTTAAAGTGGATGGCTCAAAACAAGGAGACAAATAGAAGAGTAAATAGGTGGTTCCTGGCCCTACAGGAATTCAACTTGACAGTAAAGCATCGCCCTGGCGTTCAAATGGGGAATGTGGATGCTTTGTCTCGAGTACATGAATGCCTGATTGCTGGTGTTCCAACCCCAAGGTTAAAACAAGAGGGGGGGGTATGTGACAGCAGGAAGGTAAAGTCACCTGGTTGCATCCAGGGGGTAGGTATATTTCTCCCAGATTCAGGCTTTATGCCGACTTATACAACTAGGGAGAGAGTTGATGAAGCCCAGCTGAGGCTAGTGGGCTCATGGATGATTCATACCTCTAGGGAGAGTGCTGGGCGTCGTGCAGGCAGGGAGTTGATGAGACCAGCTGAAGCTTGTCAGCTCGTTTAAGGCCTCTATAAAAACTCCCAGCTTCATTAGGTGTTTGCTCATGCCTGGAACCAGACCTGTGTGGACTGTCTAGGGAGAGTGAACCCCTGTGCGGTGAGACAAAGCCTGTGTGGCTATTTGTTTGGACATTTACTAAACCAGGGACTTAGGGACTAGGACAGCACCAGGCTGATCCCAGTTGTTAGTTAGGGAAACCTGCATGTTTAGTCAGAGGTCAAGCTGACCAGGATTTATTTTGTTTATGTTTCTTTTTGCTTTGCTGTGTTTTTGTCACTGTAAATAGAGAAATAAACCACACCTTTTGATCTTGAAAACCACAACCTCCGTCTGCTGGGCCTGTTTTGTGTGGGGAGCCCATCCAGGGGGTCACACACACCCGCTACCGAGCTAACCCCCTCACAATATATATATATATATATATATATATATATATATATATATATATATATATACACAGTATATAAAAGACATTGCACAATGTTTGAAAGGGAATGGCTATTTTCCAAAAATCTTGTGTTTGCATAGTATACTCAAATTTCCGTTAGAGATCACCAAACAGGGCACAATATGTGCCTTTATGTGCCTTGTGTAACACAGTTTTTTTCATATCTGTATGCAGTAACCCTAAAAACAGATCAGGGGTGGCACCTTCATAGCAATCCAAAAAACTAGCACTTTAATTGTTGTGAAAAGAGTTGATGTCATCACAGCCAATGATATCAGTAAATTGGCACATTCTGTGAAACCAAAAAAAATTAATGTTACATCCATGACTTCTGAAAATATTGGGTGGTTTTAATATTTATTACTTCTCATTCAAATCATTTTGGAAAACCTGGGAATATTTTTTTTTTTTAAATGTAATGCCATCTAGTTCATGCTTAGTTCCTCATGCAAACCTATTCTGTATATTTGCCCTTCATTGTGGTCTCTCTTTACCTTTCTCTAACTGTCTGTACACAACATTTACAGTGTTTGAGGTCTCAGTGAAAGTGATCTATGTCTCCTTTTGTCCTCATATGTATTTTCTATTCCTGCTACTGTTTGCTCATTTTCATTGTTTTTTTCTTCTGTCTGGATCAGTCTCCATGAGTTTAACAAAAATTACTGGAACTGTTTTCTATATGTAAAGACTTCAGTGGGGGAGACTAAAAGATTTAGATTCTAATGCAGACATAATAGACTTCAATGTTTTATATATATATATATATATATATATATATGTATATATATATATATATATATATACACACACAATCAATATATATATATATATATATATCTATATATACTAGGATGTAGAAAGGGTGACCTAGATGACCTGAGTTTTTTTGATCAGCCATCAAGCTGATCAAGAAAAAATTAAATTAACAAATTCCCCCAACCGCACAATCGAGGTGGATGAAGGAATCATCCCCACTGCACTATTGTATCCTGACAGTGGGACTCCTCCAATGCCAGAATACACTGATCAGCACTGTGGCCAATTGGCTGCATGCACTGATCGAACATAAATTTTTCAACATTCCCGTTCGAAAGGAGTTGATCACTAGGTCCCTACTAATCCAGTCAAATTTTGATCAATCTATGGCCAGCTTTACTCAATGCCTAGCATTGTTGACATCATTTGCTGCATCACCATACACATTCTTCAAGCAGGTATGGATCTCAACCATTGAACAACGCTCTTTTCTTAGAAACAAATTTACTGCTCCTTGTTTTAGCCTCTCATCCATGATTTACTAGGTACAATCTGAAAAACAGAAGCGCACAATGATTGAGTTATACATACATATCACATATACTCTATTGAGAATTTTACCTGTATAATAAGTTCACACAAACAGCAAATATGAAACAATAGGAAAACATGCAATACTTTTTAATACCCCCTGGTAATATATATATGTATATATATATATATATATATATATATATATATAATGTAATATATATAATAAAACCACAAGATCTCATAAACTGCACCCCAAAATGGGATCTAGACACTGCGCCACTGATAAAGCAGTAATTCAGAGATGTAACATTAGAAAAAGCAGCTACTTACAAATAATAAAATATACAAACAGGTTACCAAATATAAATGAAGAGAGGTAAACAGTAGCGCTTAAAGATAAACAATTACCAGCTAAAAAATTTAATTTGAATAACACACCAAAAAGTGATAATGTGCATAAAATATCAAGTCCATAAATCACACTTGATAGGGTCAGACTATGTGTCGACAGTTGATAACTTCATCCAACACCACACCGTGTGACCAAAACGTGTTTCCACTCCCCAGTTTAGGTGTAAACTCACCAGAACGTTTTGCCTCACACTCTCGTGACTCCAAACAGTGTGACATAGTCAAATTAAGTAAAGCAATTATTGAAAAACATAGCCCGATGGTAATATACTCACAAAAAGGCAAGGTAAAATCGCGTTCATATGATGGAGATGCCAAAGATACCCTGTCATTGCGGACATGAGCTATTGGTCATTCCTCCCCTGATCTGATCGTTCAAAACACTCGGATTGTCACTTCCGGTGGTGCGTGAACGTCACTTCCGGTTGCCGTACAGCCTGTCTTCATTTATATTTGTAATGTAATATATATATATATATATATATATATAAATATATATGTACAGTATCTCACAAAAGTGAGTACACCCCTCACATTTTTGTAAATATTTTATTATATCTTTTAATTTGACAACACTGAAGAAATAACACTTTTCTACAATGTAAAGTAGTGAGTGTACAGCTTGTATAACAGTGTAAATTTGCTGTCCCCTCAAAATAACTCAACACACAGCCATTAATGTCTTAACCACTGGCAACAAAAGTGAGTACACCCCTAAGTGAAAGTGTCCAAATTGGGCCCAAAGTGTCAATATTTTGTGTGGCCACCATTATTTTCCAGCACTGCCTTAACCCTCTTGGGCATGGAGTTCACCAGAGCTTCACAGATTGCCACTGGAGTCATTTTCAACTCCTCCATGACAACATCTGGTTTGGATGCTAGAGACCTTGCTATCCTCCACCTTCCATTTGAGGATGCCCCACGGATGCTCAATAGGGTTTAGGTCTGGAGACATGCTTTGCCAGTCCATCACCTTTACCCTCAGCTTCTTTAGCAAGGCAGTGGTCGTCTTGGAGGTGTGTTTGGGATCATTATCATGTTGGAATACCAGTCTCTGAAGGGATGGGATCATGCTCTGCTTCAGTATGTCACAGTACATGTTGGCATTTATGGTTCCCTCAATGAACTGTAGCTCTCCAGTGCAGGCAGCACACATGCAGCCCCACACCATGGCACACCCACCACCTTGCTTGACTGTAGGCAAGACACACTTGTCTTTCTACTCCCCACCTGGTTGCCGCCACACACGCTTGACACCATCTGAACCAAATAAGTTTATCTTGGTCTCATCCGACCACAGGACATGGGTCCAGTAATCCATGTCCTTAGTCTGCTTGTCTTAAACAAACTGTTTGTGGTCTTTCTTGTGCATCATCTTTCAGTATGTCACAGTTAACTATACATTGAGTGGGTTGTGGATACCTACCCAATGAGATGAATATGAAACTATCTTCATTGTATTGCTGGCACAATGTACTGTATATCTATTTACAACTCTACTCACCTGTTTTGGTCATTAGAAGGGGAGTCTGATGCTATTTCTTATATTTTTTATTTACTTTATATTACAAAGAAGGCAACTGGTGTGGTGAGACTCCTGCCAGAGAAGTGAGACTGGATTGTGGGAAGAGGCAAGAGCTGAAACCTCTGCTGGTAGGTCTCACTGCAGTTTATATAGAAAATTATTGGATAATTCAGCCCACAGAGGTCCATCCAGGTAAGAGCAGTTTGAAAAGGACTGACCCTTAAACAAATGAAGGTGATTGCATTTTTCATGTAAACTAGATCACTTTGTCACTTCCTCCACATTGCTCAACTTTTACATAGGCCTCTGCAAGCCAGAGACCTTACTAATCAGCTTCATTTCACGCAGCACATTTGTTTCTGCTGATACAATTTCCTCTGGTAATTCTTGTAACATGCCTGATATGTTCATTCTGGAACAGAACAACATTCCACAAAATCGTTCAGGCTGAGTGAACTGGTAATATTTTTTCTAAATTTGAAACTGTCAGAAGGAGATTATTTATCTCAAAGTGTGAACAGACCCTAAGGAAGTACTTATTATTTCATCACATTATTGGGTCATTTATAAAGTCATATGCCATTCTTCCTAATTTATCATTCGATTTTCTCTTCAGATATAGGCTATAGTCTGGGGCTACTCAACTTTTTAAGTGTTGGCCATCACACTACTTTCTGGACTCGCCATTGTTTATAATTGTTTTGGGATCTCAAAAATGTGCTTTAGCTTTGGATAGAGTGGTAATGGGTTAGAATCCCTATCAAGTTTTTATTGCAATAAGGGCACAAATATTGACTCCTTATGCTGTAAACCATATAGAAATGAAAAATCACCTTATGCACACAGGTGGGCACACATGACGACAATAATGGGCTGAAAATTGCACTACAGAGGAAGGCACAGAAATCGCACAGGAACATTTGCCGCCTTCCTGTGTGATTCTCGTTTGAATCAGCCCTCAAAGAGTATTAAACTACAGAGGGTGACAAAGAGCACATGCATGTATTATAATGTAGGCTCTGGCAACTCGAAGCACATGATTTCATGATGTAACTGAGTGAAATGGAAGTTCTAATATACACGATCGGATATTACGACAAGAAAAGTCTGATGTGAGCTTTTGGTCAGAAATTCCGACCGTGTGTATGCTACATCTGACTTTTTCTGTCAGAATTTCCGCCAACAAAAGATTGAGAGCAGGTTCTCTATTTTTCCGACGGAAAAACATCTTTTCGAAAATTCCGTTCATCTGTATGCAATTCCGACTTGCAAAAAAACATGCATGCTCAGAATCAAGCAGAAGAGCCGAACTGCATACTGAACTTCATTGATCTCGGCTCATCGTACGTGTTGTACGTTACTGCGTTCTTGACGGTCGGAATTTCCGACAAGATTTGGGTGACCGTGTATATGCAACACAAGTTTGAGCCAACATTCCGTCTGAAAAAAAAAACAGTTTTCTTGTCGGAATTTCCGATCGTGTGTAGGCGGCATAAGGATAAATATGCATACTTTCTCTGACTTATTTGCTCCAACAGCACGATGGGTAAGCCTTTTGGAGCTTTCTAATTTGTTTGGCACATGTGCATTTCATATTTTAATGAGTAATCATGCTGCTTGTCACATTGTAGTCTTTTTTTTTTATTTCAATTTAAAGCCCAAATTTAGTCCCAAGCTTGCATTTTCTTAAATATTTTTGTATATATTCCTTTATTCAGGTGACTTCTAACTGGTTACAAGACATGCAGGGGCTTCTTCCTCCTTCCCTATTTGCAGTTTTTAATTATTCAGAGAGCAGCCCTAAAGCCGTGTACACACGATAGGTTTTACCGATAAAAACAGACCGATGGACTGTTTTCATCGGACGAACCGATCGTGTATGGGCCCCATCGGTCTTTTTTCCATCGGTGTGAAAAAATAGAACATGTTTTAAATTTATCCGATGGGAAAAAAAACGATAGCAAAATCCGATCGTCTGTGTGGAACTCCATCGGAGAAAAAACCCATGCATGCTCAGAATCAAGTCGACACATGCTCAGAAGCATTGAACTTAATTTTTCTCGACTTGTCGGAGTGTTTTACGTCACAGCGTTTGGGACGGCCAGATTTTTGACTGATGGTGTGTAGGCAAGACTGATGGAAGTCAGCTTCATCGTATTTCCGATGGAAAAATCCATCGGATTAGAATCCATAGGAAATCTGATCGTGTGTACAGGGCTTAAGGTTATGATGTCAGCGTTGTTCTGTGCAGCATTGTACTGTGAGCCCAGGAAAAGGTGATGACATACTCCCAGGAGATGTGACCATGGCAGCCTCAGCTCTTAGGAAGTAGGGTGAATAGCAATGGGCATCAGTTAGCCTAGAAGAGGTTGGGCGCTGGACCATGGAGCATCAAGCCTGTGGAGGAAAGCACCAAAGAAAAGGTGAATAATACAGCAAAAGCTGCATATTTTATTTTGCAAATGAATGAGTTACTTATTTTTAGTCAAAATGGAATTGGGCTTTAAGGTAGAATCCTAACACACACTTAACACCTTATTGGGATATAAGAAATGAAAGCAGCATTATTTGCAAATGCAATTAAAAAAATTGCAAATTGGGATGCAACATATTAATTGAACTTAAAGGAGTTCTATGGTCACATCATACACTTTCTGTTTAGAACAACAGTATTGTAATAGCGATACAAACAATAGTTAGAAATCCAATATAGGCTTACTTGAAAAATTTCCTTTCATGTTGTGAGCACTGCCTGCTTGCTGGTCATCTCTTTCTACAACTTCCTGGACTCCCTGCATGCTTTACAGCTTCTCCTCCACTGTTCACTTTCAATTTCTAAGGACTATATATCCCATGGTACCTGGCTTCTTACAAGAAGTGATTCCTGTACTGACACGGCCTCCTGAAACTCCTCTTATCAGCACCTCAGCAATTCAGAAGGCAGGCTCTGTGAAATGTGTGATGCAGCAGTGCCTACTCACAGGGCACAGTGAATATATTTCACAGAATATGTGTGTGGAACTCCACAAAGTAAGTTTACTAACGTCAAGATCGTTTAGATTAATAGGAAAATTTAGAAAAACAATGTGGAAATTTTTATAATTTGACATTTTGACCATAGACATGCTTTAAGGGGATATTTGGCAGATCAATGAGGGGACAGTGATCAATGAGTGCACATGCCTCCACATATTCATGCAAACCATCATTGCAAGCATCCTGATTACCATGGTGTGTATGAGTGTGTGTGTCATGTGGGACATGATCTCTATGTAGCACTACCCCCCACAGAAGTTGTTGATTTTTACCTGGATCTTCCCTAGTTTTAACTTCTCCTTTCAGGCACACATTTTTTCTTCCACTGCCAGCTGCACTCTTACTTCCGCTTGCTACTCCAATAACCTCTAGAGATTTCTGTTTGTTTTTGTTATTTTATTGGAGAACTTGGATAGGGGAGGGATGTGGTGGTATACTCTGAGATTCAACTAGATACAATGGGGACAGCTTCTTTTTTTTTTTTTTTTTTCAAATATAAAGTTTTATTGTTTTTTTTAAAGATTAAGACATACATAAAATAAAAGCGGAAACATACATAAAATAATAGCATTACCGTACTAATAGAGTGTAACATAAGAAATTCACACATATTTATCTGGGACAGGGCTGGACATTCATTTGATTTGGACCCCGCTACAAGGAAAACTATAATCCCCGGGCTCTTGGCTATCCGTCCGCGAACCACCTCAGACGTGCAACATTACTCTAGGGTCATTTGAGTAAAGGGTATCGTCCTTCCCCAACTAACCGGAGTCCGATTGCCCTGTCCAAGTCTCCTGACTCCTTTAATAATCAAAAGGACAAGAAGAAGGGAAAAAAAAAAAGAAAAAAAATAAATTTGAAAAAGGAGAGATAAAGAGAGAAAGAAAAAAAAACTAAAATCACTAGAGGGAAAGAAGAGAGAAAAAAAAAGAGCGAGGAAAAGAGAAAGAGCAAATGGGAGAGAGGGGGGGGGGGGAATGGGGAAGGGATGAGAAAAGAAAAAAGGGGGGTGAGGGTGATGAGGGTGAGGGTGACCCGGGGCTGAGAGCGTGTCACCCGTCGCAGTGGCTAGTCGGGCTGTAACCCCTCGCCAGGTTAAGAGTTGAGTAGGGCTGATCCTTCATCAGAGAAAATAAAGATGTTCCAGAGCCTCCATGCCTTAGAATGCTTCTCCTGTTTGTTTTGGGCAGTGAGGATCAAGTCCTCCAATTTTTTGATATCCTCCACTTTGCGCAACCACATCCCCACTGACGGGGGTGAGCTTTTCTTCCAGCGAAGGGGGATGCAGGATTTGGCTGCGTTCAGCAAGTGCCGAATGATTGACTTTGTGTAGCACCGTGCCGGTATTGAGGAGGCGTGAAGCAAGAAGAAGGCAGGGTCGTCGCAAAGTACATGGTCGGTAAATTTCTGTGTGATAGTTCTAACTGCCGTCCAGAATTGATGCAAACGGGGGCATGACCAAAAGATATGCAGAAGCGTTCCCACCTCTGTCTGGCATCTCCAACATTTGTTTGTGGAGGTAGGGAAGTATCTATGCAAGAGCTGGGGTGTGTAGTACCACCTGGTTAAAATCTTATAGTTAAGTTCTTGAATTTTTGTACATATCGATGTTTTCAAGGAGAATCTAATTATCATCTGTTTTTGAGTGTCGGTAAATGAGCACTGTAAGTCAGTTTCCCACTTCTGCAAGAAGGGTAAGTCAGGTCGTGTGGGGGGGGAGTTCAGTAGCGCATACGTCTTGGATAATACTCGAGGCAATGTCCCCTCGTCTCTGCAGTACTCCTCAAAGGTTGTCAGGTCTCGCTGATATCGTGCCGGGTTTGCTAACGAATGTAGGAAGTGATGTAGGCGAAACGCTTTCCAGAACGGAAGTTGGAAGTGACCCGCCTCGCTAGTCAGGGCTTGAATCGAGGGCCACTGAGTGCCCTCCAAAAAATGGGAGGCCCGGTCCCTCCCCATCAATGCAAGTGACCTGTACTCCGCTGATTCCAGCCCCGGGGGAAACGCAGGGTTCCCTAATATTGGGTACAGAGGTGAGTCACCCGAGGAGAGGTGTGTCGATAGTAAATTTGTCGCCCCTACACGAAGAGTGGTGCCAATAACAGGATGGGAAGTCAAGGCTGAGGGAAGCCGGTCGAAGCACCAAGTGGCGCCCCTCAATGGTATCATTGTTTGGGCTTGTTCCAGTTGAACCCAGAGTTTAGATGTCCTGTGTCGGTTCCAGTCTATGATTCTGCCTAGATGCACTGCCCCGTAATAATTACGTAGATCTGGCAGGGCCAGTCCTCCCAAGTGTTTCGGTAGTGTCAGAAGGCGTCTACGTAGCCTGGGTTTGGAGTTGGCCCATATAAAGTTAATGAAGAGGGAATTAACCTGTTTAAAGTACAGGGGTGCAATCCTGATTGGGAGAGCCTGGAACAAGTACAAGAACTTGGGTAGGATGGACATCTTAATAAGGTTGCACCTCCCGAACCAGGAGTGCAATCCCCTGGTCCACTCCTGTAGCAGCAGCCGGGCCTTGGTCAATAAAGGTAGGAAGTTAAGGTCAAAGGTGCGCTGCAAATCGCCCGGGATCTGAGTATCTAGGTACGTCAGAGATCCGTCCGACCATTTAAATCTAAACTGGGATTTCAGTGCGTTCAGCCTATCGAGAGGAACGTTAACCCCCATTGCCATTGATTTGTCAAAATTAATCTTGAGATTGGAGAGGTTTCCATATCTATCGAACTCCCGGAGCAGGTTCGGAATGGACACTACCGGGTTAGTCAAGGAGAACAGTAAATCATCAGCATACGCCGAGATTTTGAATTGCGTCTCGTTCACGTTGACCCCCGTAATGTCGGGGTTCGCACGTACCGTGCACAGGAGTGGTTCTAATGTCAACGCGAAGAGCATGGGTGAGAGCGGGCACCCCTGTCTAGTTCCGTTCGTGATAGGGAAAGTTTCTGACAGGATACCGTTGGCTTTGACCTGGGCCGTGGGCTTGGAGTAAATACTGGAAATCCAATTGAGCATTTTAGGCCCCAAGCCAATCTGTTTAAGGACAGAGAACATAAAGGTCCAATTGACTCGGTCAAACGCCTTCTCAGCATCTGTGCTGAGGAAGACGCATGGAGTCTTTGACGTGGCCGCTATGTGGACCAAGTTGAGTACTTTGATGGTATTATCTCTAGCCTCACGGGCCGGAATGAAGCCCACTTGGTCCAAGTGAATAATATCCGGCATAAATTGGGTCAATCTGTTGGCTAGGATTTTAGTGAAAAGCTTGAGGTCAGTATTTAATAGGGAGATGGGCCTGTAACTGCCGCACGCGGTTGGGTCTTTACCTTCTTTAAGAATAAGGGAAACATGTGCTCGTAAAGTATCTCTAGGGAAGGAGCCCCCCTCCCCAAGGGCGTTGAACATCCTCACCATGTAAGGCCCCAACAGCGGAAGGAGGGATTCGTAGTACTGCAAGGTGAACCCGTCGGGACCCGGTGCCCTGCCGGGCTTCGTCCCTCCCAACGCCCGTTTCAGTTCTTCAACATTAATGGGGTCGTCTAAGATCGTTCCCGTCGTCGTAGGGAGTTGAGGCAGTTGTGAGGTGGCTATATAGTCTTCTATCGTCACGTCCGTAGGGGTTCTAGGCGAGAGGTTATAAAGAGAAGAGTAGAAATTCCTAAACTCCTGTGCTATGTGTGTCGGCATGGTTTTCCTTTGTCCCGAGGGAGATATTATGTGGGGTATAAATGTTTTAAGTCTTTGACTCCTGACCGCTCTAGCGAGAAGCTTCCCACATTTGTTTCCCGATTCGTATGCGAGCTTTCGGCAGTATTGTAACGCCGCTTTAGCTCTATAGTGGAGCAAGTCCACCGTTTGTCTCCTAAGGGAAAGCAGTTCAGCCTCCAGAGGGGGCGCCGGTGTTCGCTTGTGCTTAGATTCCACCACGCGAATCCTATCCAGAAGCTGCAGCAGTTGACGTTCCCGTTCTCTTTTAATGCGTGCCCCGTGCTTAATCAGTAAGCCCCTGATAACGGATTTATGTGCCTCCCACAAAATACCCGGGTCGCAGTTGTCTGTGTCGTTAGTTCTAAAATAATGGCGCAATTCACTTGTGACCTCTGCCATGACTTCCGGCGTCTGCAGCAAACTTTCGTTCAGGCGCCAGAACCTAGTTCTGGTCGCCGAGGCTGCTGATAGATCATAGCGCAAAGTGATGGGTGCGTGGTCCGACCATGTGATGTTGCCGATCGTCGGGTCGTGTACCGCCTCTAACTGGCCGTGGGGGATAAAAAAGTAGTCAATCCTCGAGTACACTTTATGAGGCGACGAGTAGAAGGTGTAATCCCTTTCTCCAGAGTGATGTAGCCTCCAGACGTCAATCAGCTGAGTGTCGAGCAAGTCCCGGCCAATGCGTTTAAGTATCCCTGAGTGTACCGAGGATCGACCCGCTGAGGTGTCGACCGCGGGGGACAGAGGAACGTTAAAGTCACCTCCCACAATCAGCTGTCCCGCTTTGAACTCCATCAGGCGGTCTAGAGTGTCATGAAGGAAGGTGTCTTGATGGTCGTTGGGCGCGTAAATAGTGGCCAGTGTCACCTCCGTCTCCCCTATCCTACCCTTCACAAACAAGTAGCGACCCCCGGTATCCACCAGAATATCGCCACACGTCCATGGCACTGCTCCAGATATGAGTATGGACACTCCCTTGGTCTTTGCTGTCCTGTTAGTGGCATGGTACACCGAGGGGAAAAAGCGGTTTCCAAGACACGGAGGCTCCCCAGTCCTGAAATGAGTCTCCTGGATGAATGCCACATCAGCCCCAGCTCTTTTAAGATCGTTCAGGAGCATGCGACGCTTCTCTGGCACATTTAGTCCCTTTGCATTTAGGGAGAACAAGAGAAGGGAGTCCATCATCCCCGGGTCAAAAGTAGAGGACCAAAAGGAAGGGAGAAGGGGGGGGGAAGACAAAGGGGGGGGTCGTAGACTGAGAGAAAAGAAGAGAGGAAGGAGAAAGACAAAAAAAAAAGGGGGGAGGGGTATAGGAAAAACAGAGAATAGGATAGAGTCAGAGAAAATATAATGAAGAAAAAGAGAAGAGGCAATAGAAAGAGAAAACGGTAAAACAGAGAAAAAAAAAAAACGTATGCAATATGCAGATATATACACCTCCACACACACACACGCACTTATCCTAAAATACCAAGACTATATAGAACGGACAGTATTAACCGTCCAGCTTACTAAGAGATGTGAACGAACGAAAGAAGCACACCAGGGGTGATGCTTCGGCCTAATGGGGAGGAGGTTAGAAAGGACCGAGGGAAACCACCCCAGCCCAACCCGGCCCCCCCAGCCCGCTGACACAAATTATGGGGACAGCTTCTTTAACTGAACTGTGGAATAAGTGCATGATACACACTTGAGCAACACTTTGGAGGAATAATGGAGGGTTGCTCTTCAGGATATTAGCCAGTATCCTCCTTCTGATGAACCCAGTAGCTGACTCTCCTAGCACAGAGGGGGAGTAGCCAGAGAACCAGACCCCAAGATCTTTTAAAGTCTGTACTCTCAAGTAGACATGTGCAATTCGATTAGTTTCTAATTCGTTTTTCACGAATTTCGAGAAATAAGTTAATTCCGAAATTTCCGAATTTCCGAATTTTAAAATTTCAGAATTTTCGGATTTTCAAATTTCCAAAATTTAGAATTTCCGAATTTTCGGATTTCTGAATTTTTCAATTTACAGATTTCCAAAACTTAGAATTTATGAATTTACGAATTTCGGAAATTCGAAAATTCTGATGTTTGAATTTTAGAATTTACGAATTTCCGAAATTTGAGATTCAAAAATTCGAAATTGCAAAATTCGAAAATCTAAAATTCGAAAATGGGAAAATTGGAAAGATGAACTTCCGAATTCCGAATTTTTTGAATTTCCGAATTTCCGAAAATAGGAAATTAGTTTTTTTTTTTTTTCGAAAATTCGGAATTCGGAATTTCCCGAATCTCCGAAAAGAGCAAAAAAAACTAAAAAACGAAAACAAAAAAAAATAATTTTTCGAATTTCCGAAAAAACTAAGAAAACAAATTTTTCAAATTTCTCGAATTTCCGAAAAAAGGAAAAAAACGAAAACGAAAAAAACTAATTTTTCGGCAGTGCACATGTCTAGTATCCAGTCATATTGGAACAGGAAGGGGCCATCCCCAAACTGTTACCACAAAGTTGGGAGCATTAAAATTGTCCAAAATGTCTTGGTATGCTGACGCCTTAAGAGTTCCTTTCACTGGAACCAACCCCTGAAAAACAACCCCACACCATAATTCCCCCTCCGCCAAATGCTTTAGACCAGTGCACAAAGCAAGGTCCATAAAGACATGGATGAGTGAGTTAGAGGTGGAGGAACCTGACTGGTCTGCACAACCCAATAGAACACCTTTAGGAAGAATTAGGGCGGAGACTGCAAGCCAGGCCAACATCAGTGCCTGACCTCACAAATGCGCTTCTTGAAAAATGATCAAACATTTCCATAGACACACACTTAAACCTTGTGGACCGCTTTCCCAGAAGAGTTGAAGCTGTTATAGCTGCAAAGGGTGTGGCTGCACTACTGCTGATCTCCTGAGCTCCAGTGAGGCCTACTGATCCAGGGAGCTTGATTACTCCCTATACCCAGGGTGGATGCAGGAACCTGGGGTGGACCCAGGGGAGGATACCCCGGATGGCCAGAGTACTGGTCCTCCCATACCAGTGTTTGAGGACCTGGGAAATGGCCCAGCTAAAGGTGAAAGCCTGGCAACCTACAGAAAGAAGGTTTGTGCTAGGATTGCGAGAATCGCTAAGGAGAAAGAAGTACTGGCGAAGTTGAAGTTTGACTTCAAGCATAAAAAAATTGCAAGTGACCGGCTTCACAGTTCTAAGAGGAAACAGATGCGGCCTGAGTTAATGGCTTTGGAGGCCAAAGTGGAAAAGCAGAGTCTGCTGGTGGCCACATTGAAAGAAACCAGTGGTGCTTTCAAGGAGAAGTATGGCAACGATGATCGCTTCCATGCAATGCGCAGAGGGGCCATAGAGGCCAGTGGAGGGCAGGCATCATCAGAGTGCGAGAAGCAAAGGTCAGTGCAAAGCAAAAAAGTTTCTGTGGGCTCGGATTGTGTTTCTGGCCAGCACGCTGGAAAATCTTTGCATCCCGAGCCAAGTATCAGTATGCCTGCAGAAAGTGGAGAAAGCTCTGGCACACAGGCTGCGGGTGATCAGCAGTCAGGTGTTTTGACTGGCAATATGTCATCGGGCCAAGGAAGTTCTGTGCCCTTACCACCGCAGCAAGAGGCTATGGAGCAAGATGATCCATCTGAGCCTGTGGAGGAGCAGGTATGCTGAACTTCATATCAGAAATGGAATCACCTTTGCATGGTCGCAAGTTTTCAGTGTCTGGATCATCTGAGGATGAAGAAGAGGGTGATGATGTCCCCCCAAAACCTTTGAAACAACGGGTGAAAGAAAAAGAAGTTTTTGGTCATGACTTGCCTGTACAATGTAATGAAGGGGTAGTTCCTATGGATGGTGCAGTAGAGGGCAGCGGAGAGCAACCTCATCTCCTGGCTGAGACTTCCACCTGTGTACAGCCAGCCAGTGCAGACTCTGCTGTGAAGAGTGCTGACAAAGACATCTCTACTGCTGGTAATGAAGTAAGAATTACCAAGGGTAATGTAAATGACATTTCTGTGTCCGAAGTCTCTGCTCCATCTGTTCCTGACAATAATGTTGTTAATACTTTATCTAAAGAAGAGTCTGTTACTAAAAGTGATGTGCCGGAGGTTGCAAGGAGTGCGGTTATTTCCCATGCTGCAGCACTGGCTGCACCTGTCCCCGGGGTGAGTAGGGCCAGTTATTCTGCGGTCACTAGTAGTGATGTGAGTGAAGGTCAGGCCAATCTGTCACCATCTGTTAGCTCCTTTAAACGCCGCAATGTGGTCCAATTGAGGTGGACTGGAGAAGGCCCCCCCCCCCAAATACGAGAGATGTGGTGGACCGTATTCTGGGGATGGGTTTTAAAGCAGAGGAGATTTTTGCCCTTATCAGCCCAGTTGGGTTATATGAATATGACCTCTCCTTTTTCAAGGCGGAAGGTTTAGATGTCTTTTGGGAGAGGTATGAGCATAGATGGAAGGAGTCCCCAAGATTAGACATGTGCACACTGAAATATTTCGTTTCGGAATTTCGTTTTCGTCCGAAAAATAAATTTATTTAGTTACTCCCGAAATTCGTTTTTATTTATTTCGTTTTTCATTAGAAATTGCATTCGTCCGAAAATCTGAATTAATTAAGGTCGAATCTGTCATTGAAGGCTTATGGTGTCTGTCGAATGTTCAAAGAAGATTCGACGGAGCAGTGAAACTGTACGACGCTGCAATCATACATTTCCGGTCGAATGTTCCACCCACAAGCTATAGAAGAATTCTAATGTTGTATGACTAGTAATAATTATATTTATTCATTACTATTACTAGTCAACCAACATTAGAATTCTTCTATAGCCTATGGGCGGATGCATTTGACCGGAAATGTACGATTGCAGCGTCGTACAGTTTTACTGCACCGTCGAATCTTCTAACTTTCGATGCTTTGTCGAATCTTCGTCATTCTAGCTATTTTACTGCTCCTCCTCTTTGGTTACAATCAGCCAATAACATTCATTATCATCATTATTTTTATTTTACTTCCCCCACCCAATTCCAGCAGTGATCTTTTCTCTCTATGTCGAATCTTTTCTCTCTATAATAACAAATCTTTTCTCTCCTATGTCGAATCTTTTCTCTCCTATGTCAAATATTTTCTCTCTATAATGTCGAATCTTTTCTCTCATATGTCAAATCTTTTCTCTCCTATGTCGAATATTTTCTCTCTATAATGTCGAATCTTTTCTCTCCTATGTCGAATATTTTCTCTCTATAATGTCGAATCTTTTCTCTCCTATGTCGAATCTTTTCTCTCCTATGTCAAATCTTTTCTCTCCTATGTCGAATCTTTTCTCTCCTATGTCGAATCTTTTCTCTCCTATGTCGAATCTTTCTCTCCTATGTCGAATCTTTTCTCTCCTATGTCGAATCTTTTCTCTCCTATGTCGAATCTTTCTCTCCTATGTCAAATCTTTTCTCTCTATAATGTCGAATCTTTTCTCTCCTATGTAGAATAATCTTGGACTAATAGAGTTAAGGTTAGGCACATTCGACCACAGGTTCGATAGACACAGATTGTTATTGTCAGCGTCATGTCGAATCTCCTATCTATATCGAACTGTTGTAGCAACGAAAACGAAAATAAAGCATTTGTTTATGTCGGATCTTTCGGTTTTCGGATTCTGTGCTTTCGTTTTCGTTTGTTAAAACGATAACGAAAATAGCTGAAATTCGGACGAAAATGCATTCGGACGAAAACGAATGCACATGTCTACCCAAGATGGGCAGGTTTGTCACCTAAAGTAGTCTCCTGCCAGCCATTATACAAGAACGTCACAATTCTAGTGCGTAACGAGTAAATTCCTGCTGCGGATCTGGTGGTGTGGTTGGGGAGATATGCGGATGTCCAAGCCCCCTTGAGGAAAGTTGTAGATGACAGGGGGATATGGACAGGAGGATGGACAGTGTTATGAAAACTACATGTCACGGGTAATGTTGTTAAGCACATCCCTTCGTCTGCCTTTATAGGTCGTGACAGGATTATTACCTTTTATGCAGGGCAACCAAAGCTTTGTCATCGCTGTGGTGAAAAGGGCCATTTTTCAAGCTCATGTTCTGCGCAGAACTGTTCCCTCTGTCAGGGCTCAGGGCATGTTGCAAAGGATTGCAATAGTATTCGTTGTAATCTTTGTAACAAGTTAGGTCACCCCTAAAGCCTTTGCCCTGAAGCCCTCCATAATCAGCCAGAGGTGGTGGAAGAACTGCTGAGGATGGAGGAGGAGGAACGTGGGGGGCAGCAAGGGGTTGGTGGAGCTGTTTCAGCTAGTCCTGAGGGGGCCCCCCAGGAGTCAGTTTCCCAATCTGAAGGTGTGACCCCTCTTGTGTCTGCTCCCCAGTCTGTGCTCCCTACTGTGTCAGTGTCTACTTCTGTTGTGTGTTCTTCCCCAGTGTTTCAGGTGCCCAGTGTTCCAAGTGTAAATAAGTCATCCAGATTGGCTGAGGCTGCCAAAGGGGCAGATTCATGCCGATCTGAGGTGGCAGCTTCACCTGGGCCTTCCCTGAGGCAACGTAAGACCTCTAGTAGAGGTTCTAAGGGGAGGAAGGGGGAAGTTGCCACTACTAATGATGTAGATGAGGCCTTTCAGGGTGATGTTTCAGGGGAGGAGGGAGAGTGGACCAAGGTGGGCAGAAGGAGGAATAAGGTAGTCCTGACCTCTTCCTCCTCGATTTCATCTTTAGAGGTAGATGATCTACCTCTGGGAAACAAGTTTGGGTCCTTATCTGAGGGGGAGGAGGAGTCTTCTAATTCCGTGTCTCAGATGGAGGAGGATGAGGTAGAGTGCTCACTAAAGAGGTCAAGGTCTCCAGTAAAGGGGGAGGGAGCTCAGGCTAAGAAACGCCTACCTCAATCATCCTGATGGCAGTTCCCACTCCGATAAAGGTGGCAACCATTAATGTTGCCAGCATAAAATCTGTAGGGGCTCGTAACATGGCATTATTTTTGCTCAGCGAGATGGATGCTGATGTTTTATTTTTGCAAGAGACCCGGCTAAATAGCCTTGCTGATGTCCACCTGGCAAAGAGGGAGTGGAGGCGTGGGCCCTCCTTCTGGTCTCTTGCGGCCGAGCCTTACAGCGGAGTTGCAGTACTTTTTACTGGCATGGTAACGTGTCGGCGGGTTATCGAGGTAGAGATTGGAAGGTGTATGGTCTTGGACATCTCTGTGAAGGGGCATGATCTACGTTTAGTAAATATTTATGGACCACAAACTAGATGGGAGAGGAAATGTCTCTTTACAAAGATTAAGCCTTTCCTTTTTACATCTCGGCAAGTTGTCTTTGGAGGTGATTTTAACACCGTTACTAGGCCCAAAGACAGGAAAGGCTCCACTGACAGCCTGAGATATGATAGCGTCTTTCTTAATACGATAGCCAGGGAAGCAGGTCTGGAAGATGCGCATATTAAGCGTTGCCCAGACAGCACGGGGTACACATTTAAGCGAGGCAGTTGTGAGAGCAGGATAGACAGTTTTTTTTTAAGGGGGACTCTGCCTTTTCGGCTCCTGAGTGTCGTATGGTGGAGTTCTCTGATCACCTTATGCTGTCTGTTATTCTCAATGCTTCAGATATGCCACCTAAAGGAAAGGGTATTTGGAGGATGAATTCGGCTCTGCTGGATGACGAGGAGGTAAGACAATCTTTTGAGGATTTTTTTCAGGCTCAGATAACTATCCTGGATTTCTGCAGCAGTAAGTCGGAGTGGTGGGAGCTTGCCAAAAGCCGGATTAGTGGGTTTTTCAAGGCCATAGGAAAAAGGAAACAGCTTGGTAGGTACATTGCCTACCAGCAGCTGCGGAGAAAACTTGATCGCCTTGTCTCGAGTGGTGGAGATTCAGGGGCAATCTCTGAGGTAAAACTTCTCCTTAGGAAGTATCAGTATGATCGGCACGCTTCTTTGGTTCTGGAAAGGGACTACGGGAAATATCACTCGCCCGACCCTTATCAGAACTGCAAACAAAGCGCAGCAGTTAAGACGGTTGTTGGGCTAAGGGATAGTACGGGCTCTTTGACGAGATCCTGGATAGGGTTGAGCGAACCCGAACTGTAAAGTTCGGGTTCGTACCGAACTTTAGCTTTTTCCCGAACCCGAACCCGAACCCGGACTTTGCGCGAAAGTCCGGCTTCGGGTTCGGATTCGGCAATCTAATGGCGCAGTTAAAAATGCTTCAGGGGCCAGCCAATCACCTTTTGATTAGCTGGTGTGCCCTTAGAAGCCATCATACCCATGCCTACTAATGGCATGGCTGTGATTGGTCAGTGCAACATGTGACCCAGCTTCTATATAAGCTAGAGGCGCACAGCACACACGTCACTCAGAATAGATAGGGAGAGGATCTTGTCTGCTGCTGCTGCTTTT
The DNA here is from genome assembly GCA_029206835.1 of Rana muscosa. Taxonomy (NCBI): domain Eukaryota; kingdom Metazoa; phylum Chordata; class Amphibia; order Anura; family Ranidae; genus Rana; species Rana muscosa. The sequence continues at coordinate 188,111,984 of CM055122.1, read as the reverse complement.
AGGGAGAGATTGAAAAATACATGAGTTAGTCCTGATTCTGGAATCTGAGGGAAAAGATAGAGAGACAGTGTAGTGTAGGGCCAGGTTCCTGTTGGTGCTTTCAGGGAGAGAGATATATTATATAGGAATAGGAGTCCAGATTCAGAGATATAACTCAGCGATCTGCATAGGTTTACCTGTTTGTGTTGCAGTGCAGTCTTTTTACACTGCCATGAGCCCAGTGTCAGAGAAAATCTACCTTTTATCTGCAAGCTCAGTGCACCAGCACTGCATATATTACGTTGAGAGATACACCGTTTCCATACTGTGGGTGTATTCTGCTCTTGGAAAAAGATCCATTTAGGGCAACAAAAAAAAAGGCACTTTATTGTGCTCTTTTCCAAAAGACCCATTAAGGGCAAAAAAAAAAAAAATTTGCATTTTATTTTGGTCGTGCAAAAAAAGACCCGTTTAGGGCAAAAAAAATAAAAAATTTGCACTTTAATGTACGCTTTCAAAAAGACCCATTTAGGGCCACAAAAAATATTTTGCAGTGTGTTATACATATGTGGAGGCGTGTGAAATAAACCATTTCTATATATTTGTCTTCTACTGTGCTATACTAAAAAAACAACATTTTTTTTTAATAGCATTTTCTGCAGTTCTGTAGCTGTGCGATTCAGCGGTTACGTACTGTGGGTGTGTTGTGGTCTTCCAAAAAACGCCATTTAGGGCCACAAAAAATATTTTGCAGTGTGTTATACATATGTGGAGGTGTGTGAAATAAACAATTTCTATATAGTTTTCTTCTACTGTGCTATACTAAAAAAACAAAAAAAAATTTGAATAGCATTTTCTGCAGTTCTGTAGCTGTGCGATTCAGCGGTTACGTACCATGGGTGTGTTGTGGTCTTCCAAAAAACGCCATTTAGGGCCACAAAAAATATTTTGCAGTGTGTTATACATATGTGGAGGTGTGTGAAATAAACAATTTCTATATAGTTTTCTTCTACCTATGGCCACGTGACAGATGCACACCGTAGGGGGACAGGAGTGCACCGCAAGGTAGTGAACCCTATGGCTGACTGCTGCAGATAGGAAACTGGGTGGTTGTGGAAAGCGGGACCAGAGGAGCACAACCGGGATCCTATAGGAAGCTAGAGACAAGATTCCCCAGGGCGCGGAGTCTAAGACCCATCAGGTCTTCTCCAGAGCCTCTAGTGGTGAGGATGTTATGCTGCAGGCTGGGTCCAGGTCGTGGCCCCTAGAGTCTCCTAGCTCACGCCCCGTAGGATAAGGGGAAAAGAGGGGAAGCAGCAGCACAAGATATAAGAGTAACGAATAACAAGCTGAAGGTCAAGGGCCACAAGCAGACAAGGAAAACGAAGGACAAGCCGAAGGTCAAGGGTCACGAGCAGACAGGGATAGTCGGGGACAAGCCAAATGTATAACAGAGAGACAGACGTAGCACACGGCAGGCAGGAACCCAAACACACAATGCCTAACAAACACGTTGATCAGCAAAGCAGTGCACAGGTTAATATAGTGTTCTGTGATAGGGCCTGGGGTGGAGTATGGCTGGGAGGAGATTATAAAGGAAGCCAGGTGAAGGAGGTCTGGTCTCTAAGATGAACACATGAGGAGGAAAGGTAAGATGGCAGACAGACATTAATGCATATCCATGACACGGCCTTACCCAGCCATTGTTGTATTTTTGAACCAGTGTTGACTACCTCATCCTCCTCCACCGCCGCCACCTCAACCTCCTACTCCATATGGACCTCGTCCTCCTAGGTCAAGATTATAATTTTAATTTTATTTTTTTGTAGCGCACAGATCCTTTCCCCCTTACCTGCCTTTATGTTGTTGGCTCCTCGCAGGAGGGAGAAAGGCACACCGCACTACCAGCCCGTACCCTCCTATATAAAGAGGTTGAGCGGTGTACTTGACGGGCCGTGTCCAGAGCCGGAGTCAAAACTCCTCCAGAGGATGATTCTCACCTCTACTGTAGGTAGAGGCAAGTCCTTTAATTCCCAGTAAAGTCAATGTCCACACCAGCTGAAATTACAACTCTTATTCTCTCATGGCAAAATAAACTCTACTCGGATAGAAAAGGTTAGAGAAAAGAAACAGGACAGCTTAAGGTGTGGAGGAGGTCTAGGCACAAACGTAGCACATTCACTTCACTGCTTAGGTTTCTCAAACAGTTTTAGGTGCACGGTCTCTGCCACAGACCTTGAGGTTGGTCTCTGCCACAGACCGGGTGTACAAGGCCCCTGCCACGGACCTGGAGAACTTTGGTCTCTGCCACAGACCAGGGTGTATAAGGCCCCTGCCACGGGCCGGGTGAATAAGGCCTCTGATACAGTCAAGATGACCTTGAGCTTCTCCTTCTACGAACCTAGCCCATATCAAGGGGAAGACATCTCTCCAGGGAGTCAACAGACCCTTCCTTCACCGTGACTCCCGCATCGGTCCATCAGAATGATCCTCCCTTCCCTGGAACATGGTCCCCTACACGAGGCGGCACCCTAAGACTCCTCAACCCTTAGCGGACTCCAGACGAAGGCTCTGGACTCCAGGCTTTACTCCCGCACCTAGGCTTCCATACCCAGGGCAGCAGGAACTCCAGGATAGTACCTCACCCCGGGCTAAAGGTACCCGAGATGGAACAGGAACACATGCACCCAGGCCGAAGGCACCTGGGCGTGGACCCCACTGGACATCAGCCCCCAGGCCAAAGGTCTGCCCCTTTTATATGCTCTCCCGGCATGCACAGCAGGTTCCCCGCCCCGCTGTACTACTGCCAAGAGGGGACACAAAAGGCACAGCACTGTATCGGCGGTTCAACCCTAGCCTACCATGGCAGCGCCACCTGTAGGCCGCAGGGAACTGCACACCAATACTGTCCCCCGAGGAAACATTTAGAAGGTAAATCAAAGGAAAAGGTAAGTGAACCAACAATGCACTAGCTTAAAGGAACCTATTTAGAAAATAAAAAACGAACCTTTACAACCCCTTTAAGGGATTGCCCAGGTCATATTATGAGGGAAGGTTTACGTTTAATAAATTCTGAGCGGATTCCCTTGAAATTTAGGGACCAGGCCTGGCTCGCTTTCCACAGTAGGCTCTATGTGAGGGGGAATGTGAAGTGCCGCTCTTTGGACAATCGTGGTTGTCCAAGAGCGGAGTGTCAGGGTGAAGTGGAAACCATGGACCACTTCTTGCTTCAGTGCCCTTTCAATATAGAAGTCTATAAAAAGGTGGGAAGGGCTCTAAATATTCCTTTCTTGCCTAGCATGTCTTATGCTGAGTGGGTGTATGGAGCATTGCAGAATCGCAAGGGATTTGATTTGGACACTCTTTTTTTAGTCAGCTTAGTAGTCCGATATTACACCTGGAATGCACGGTGTCAGGTATCCCTTCGGCAGAAAGTCCTTCCTGTGTCGGTGATGGTGTGTGAGATTCTTGGTGAGGTAGGGAAAATTCGGGGTCTCGAGAAAGACAGATGGCGGCAAAGGGTCTGGATAAAGGCGTGGAGGAATATCAGGCCTGTAGCTGCTGTTTGTTGATCTCTGGGTGTTGGGTTCTTTCCCTGTTTTCTCTCTGGGCACTCCCTTAGATTTTCAAGGATACACATAATTTTTGAAGAAAGGCTACATACACATGATAATCTATGTTTTTTGGTCTGAGTGTTAATCAAGTTGAGTAATGTGTAGTATTTTTGGAGATGTCCGTGCTTGTAGTGATGTGTGTGTGTGTATATATAGTATAAATGCAGTGATATTTCTCTTGGTGGAAAAAAACGTTTGTTCATATATTATAGGTTGAAGTATGCCTTTATTATTATTAGTCTTGTATACAATATGTTATGCATATATAAAAAAATAAAAAAAAAGGAAAAATATATATATATTTATTTTTTGTATTTTTGTATAAAACCAAAAGTTGGAATGTGTTTCTTGTTTGTAAGATTCTCAAAATAAAAAAAATTGCCAACTCAATATTGAGCCCTACAGACCGAAGCCCTGTACACACGGCCGGGAATCCCGTCAGGAAAAAAACGATGTTTTTTCTGATGAGATTCCTGGCAAGCTTTTCTTGCAAAGCCGTGCATACTTTTTACTTAATTCTTTTGAATGGCAAGAACGCGGTGATGTCATCGACTACGACGAGCATGCGCTCGTTACATTCGATGCCGTCGCCGCCATCTTGCTTCACCCTACACTACCCTTGTAAGCTACCGCGCATGCGTTGAAGTCTCTTCAAGGATGCGCGGGCTTACCTGGGGACAGGTAAGCATGTAGCCTTGTACACACGCACGGTTTTCTCGTCGGGAAACAGGCCGACGAGAATCCCGACGAGAAATCTTGTCGGGAAACAGGCCGACGAGAATCCCGACGAGAAAAGAAAGATCAGGTTCTCTATTTTTCTCGTTGAGATTCCCGGCAGTTTTCCCGACGAGAAACTATACACACGACCGGTTTTCTCTGCAAAAAGCTCTTCCAGCAGTTTTCTTGCAGAGAAAACCGTCTGTGTGTACGAGGCTTAAGACTGGGATGCCATTAAAGTTCATGTGCATGTAAAGCCAGGCATCCCAATACTTTTGGTAATTTAGTATATGAAGCTTGCATGTTTTCTATTTGTTCACATGCATTTTCCCCGGGTTGCTCTAGTCTCTTTCTCTGAGCCAGACATTTATTGGTAATGTAATAGGTTTCCACTCAAGATGAACAGTGATGTGCAATGCCGCGTACACACGATCGGAATTTCCGACAACAAATGTTCGATGTGAGCTTTTGGTCAGATATTCCGACTGTGTGTAAGCTCCATTGGACATTTGCTGTTGGAATTTCCGACAACAAATGTTTGAGAGCTGGTTCTCAATTTTTCCGACAACAAAAGTTCTTGTCGGAAATTCCGATCGTGTGTATCCAATTCCGACGCACAAAAATCCTACGCATGCTCGGAATCAATTCGACGCATGCTCTGAATCATTGAACTTAATTTTTCTCGGCTCGTTGTAGTGTTGTACGTCACCGCGTTCTTGGCAATCGGAATTTCCAAGCAACATTTGTGTGACCGTGTGTATGATGCAAGACAAGTTTGAACGAACATCCGTCGGAAAAAAATCCACGGTTTTGTTGTCGGAATGTCCGATCGCGTGTACTAGGCTGCGTCAGGGGCATTAGATTGAAAGCTCTTTTTGCAGACAAAAAAGGATCTGAATAATTTTATGTACTCTGTATAACATCATGGAATTTGTTTTTGATATTTAAAAATCTTTTTGGAACATTTATTTATTTTTTGGTAGTTGCGTGAAGTCAAGTGAACTAACGTTCATGTAACTACTAAACGTTCTCCTCTAATATACTGTTAGCTAAACTCTGACTCACGGTATGACTATAAGTGTTTTGTCAGTGAGAGGCAAAAAGAGGAAACAACAAACATTTTGTGACCTCTCTCCAAACAGAGCATAACTTGGTGACCCAGCCATTTCCTGCTAGATCTCCTCTAACATTCTACAAATGGTTGGTGGTCTGCAGACTCTGCAACATGGAAATCCGAGGGCTGCTTTTCTAGTCATTGAGAAAGTACAATGATGCTCATAGAATGTCTTGTATATATCTGCTAGCCACACTAAAAGAAGACCGTGCTTATAACCGCAGTTCCTGCAAACGATCATATTACAATTATTATTCAGACACGAAAACCAGCAAATATGTCTAAATGAAAACACATTGGAATGATGACATGTGTAGGCTTCCCCAGAAGTAAAAATAAGCAAATGATTTTACAGTCAGTGTCGGCCTAAATATATTCTGGAATAGGCAATCTAATGAGCTGTCACGATTAACAAGGAACAACAGTTTGGCAGATTCAGAGAGTACAGTTTTATTTAAGTCAATCTATCACAAAATAAAAACAATACAAATGGATCATTAAAAAAAATGATGGGGCACTATATCTCTCACTGACACCAATGATAGGGCACTATTCCTCTCACTGACACCAATGATGGGGCACTATATCTCTCACTGACACCAATGATAGGGCACTATTCCTCTCACTGACACCAATGATGGGGCACTATATCTCTCACTGACACCAATGATAGGGCACTATTTCTCTCACTGACACCAATGATGGGGCACTATATCTCTCACTGACACCAATGATGGGGCACTATATCTCTCACTGACACCAATGATGGGGCACTATATCTCTCACTGACACCAATGATGGGGCACTATTCCTCTCACTGACACCAATGATGGGGCACTATATCTCTCACTGACACCAATGATGGGGCACTATTCCTCTCACTGACACCAATGATGGGGCACTATTCCTCTCACTGACACCAATGATGGGGCACTATTCCTCTCACTGACACCAATTATGGGGCACTATTCCATCCACTGACACCAATGATGGAGCACTATACCTCTCAGTGACACCAATGATGGGGCACCATTCCTCCCACTGACACCAGTGATGGGGCACTATTCCTCCCACTGACACCAATAATGGGGCACTATTCCTCTCACTGACACCAAGGATGGGGCACTAATCATCTCAATGACACCAATGATGGGGCACCATTCCTCCCACTGACACCATTAACGGGGCACTATAACTCTCAATGACACCAATGATGCAGCCCTATTCCTCCTACTGACACCAATGATGGGGCACTATTCTTCCCACTGACATCAATGATGGGGCACTTTTCCTCTCACTGACTCCATTGACAGGGAACTATTCCTCCTATTGCATAGGCTTTTTTTCTGTTAAAAATGAACTTTAAAAAAATGTCTGCATTAGTACTTCAGATATGTGAACATGGCAGCCATATTGCTGAAGATTTTCATTCACTGCATTGTGATGGTGACCATATATTTCATAGAATGCAAAACTCTTTTCAGCATGTAAAGAGAAATAAGAACAGAAACAAAATTGGCATTCTGAACAGTCTGAACTTGTTAGTGCAATTGTTTACCCAGAATCCACCACTGCAAACCACATTAGACTTGTCAGTTTAGGAAAAACACAGTGTTATTTACATTTATTATAACATTTTTATTTTTAATAAATCACACAAAGGACGTGATATATTAGGGGACACGGCCTATTCCAGAGTCACTCTCCGGCTAATGGCTGTGTGCAGGGAGGAGAATATTGCACTTGCTTCAAATGATGTAATTAGAACATGTATTATCAGAGAGATATCCATGATAGATAAAAGCAAAGCCAAGGCTGAGTGCGTCACAGCTAGAATCCCCTGTCTGCTGTGTCAGCTATAAACGTGTGCTGTGTAATTATGTCATTTGGGAATAAACAAACTGCATATATGAATTTTCTTTTAATCGATGGTCTGCTAGACCTGACATCACTTCTTTATGCTCTTAGGAACCACACTGAAATCTCTAACTGGAAGAGGTATTATCCAGATATTTCAGAAAACAAGATAACTGCTTTATGGTAATACTGGCACACACACATGCGCATGCGCATGCACACATTAATTGTTCACTGTACCATTATGAAGAGCTGTGACAAACACTGTAAGTTATAAATGATGTGTCAATGCATTGATGAGACATTGCAAAGTGAGTGGGGTATCTGCTACTATCAGGAGGAGGATACAGAATGGTGCACTGCTTAGAGTAAAAGAAAAGTTGTTATTGCAATGTCCCATAGTATCCTTGACACTGTTGTGTTATGTACCACTAGGGGGAGCTATACCCTCTAAATTATTAGGTGTTGGTGTTCTCTGTTATATTAGGCTATTTCCTGTTTCTATCTCCTGCCTTGCTGTAATGTGCATGCTGGAGAGCCTGCGGCTGAATAAAGGGGTTTTCCAGTATCTGATGTTTCAGCATGACATATACAGTACTAAGTACTCAACATTTTCATGAGTCACTGTAATTCGAAAGCAGCTGAACAGGAAACAGCCAAGCATGCAAAATAACCACTTCAACATGATAACTCCCTCTAGTGGTACACATTTAAAGTGGTTGTATGACCTGTTTATACCAGTGTTCATTTCGACTAACTTAATACCATTTTAGTTGACTAAAAGAAGAAAAAAAAATGAGATGACTATAATACGACTAAAACTAATATGCCATTTTAGTCAAAAGACTAAAATGGGACTAAAACTAAAATGCCATTTTAGTCAAAAAACTAAAACTAAATTAAAATTTGACATCAAAATTAACACTGTAGTGCATGTTCATACCTCAATACCAAAAATAATAACATATTCGATTTTTCACTCCAGCAGTATATAATGAGTTTGGAAATTGTAGAGAAATGCTTAAATACTGCATTACAATTTAACTACACCCATTCGATTTTAGATGACTAAAGTTAGTTTTAGTCAACTAAAATGATTTTAGTCGACTAAAATGTACTGAAGATTTTAGTCGACTAAAATGTACTAAAGATTTTAGTCGACTAAAATGTACTGAGGATTTTAGTCAACTAAAATGTAGGACATTTTAGTCCACTAAATCAGACTAAAACTAAAACAATTGCAGAAGACTAAAATGTGACTAAAATTAAAATGCCATTTTAGTCCTAAGACTAAAGCCTGTTACACACGATTGGATTTTCCGTGGACAAAGCGTAGGACTTTTGTCCAATGAGCGTTGGCCATGAACTTGTCTTGCATACAAACGGCACAGAATTGTCGTCCAACAAGCACGAAACTACGTGTTTTTTCAGATCTTTAGCGTCAGCCTTTGGGCAACTTCTGCTAATGTTGAGTTATGGTTAGCATTGCTTCTGAGCATGCGTGTTTGTACTTTGGATTTTTGTCTGAAGGACTTCTGTACACACGATTGGATAATCCGACAACACACCTTTGTTGTCGGAAAATTTTAAAGCATGCTATCCAACATTTGCTGTCGGAAAATCCGACAACAATTGTCTGACGGAGCATACAAACTGATTTTCCGACATCACACAATTCCCGGAAAATCCGATCGTGTGTACGGGCCTTAACCTCCCTAGCAGTATTCCCGAGTCTGGCTCGGGGTGATTTTTTTATGCTAAAATCGGTAACCCCGAGCCAGACTCGGGCTGCATCGCAGTATCCAGGGGAAGTCACTTACCTTGTTCCCTGGATCCTGCGATGTCCTCCCGCAGTGTGTGCGAGCCATGTCTCGCTCGATCCTCACTGCCAAGTGCCGAGCTCCGCTCCCTGCGATGTTGCGACGCACGGGGGCGGAGTTCGGCACCAAATTCAAAAAGGTAAACACATAGTATACATACAGTATACTGTAATCTTACAGATTACAGTACTGTATGTAATAATTACACACCCCCTTTGTCCCTAGTGGTCTGTCCAGTGTCCTGCATGCAGTTTTATATAATAAAAACTTCTTTCTGCCTGGAAACTGGAGATTGTCCATGGCAACCAAAAAGTGTCCCTTTATGTCAAAAGTGGTTTTAGACCAGCTAGAAAACAGCGATAATAAATTACAATCACAGAAAAAATAAACAAGGTTCAGTCAGCGCGAGACCTAAGGATAATGGACACAGGACACGCTGAGGAAGTCCTGCTATTGGACGATACTCGTGCGTGTGGACGGGACCACCGTGTGGCATTATTGGTCTTACCCATCCAGGACGTGCAGAGGGATGCTGTTCATTTATCAGAGGCTTTTTATACCTACCACTGGGATCAGTGCTTTTTATGTAAGTGCATTTCCTTTACAATAAATGTGATAATCTTGTTTAAGACAGAGAGCACTAGGTCTGTTTTAATTTTTTACATGATTATTGACTGCCAATCATTTGGGAGGAAAATGATTGACCACCTGATGTTAATACGGAAGTGATCTGGAGACTATTTCTGGAATTTGCCCCTGAGGGGATTGAGTATTTGGTCTTCTGTTGGTTCAGAGACCCATGCTTTGAGGTAAGCGGCCTGTATATATGGTGATGGGAACACTATAAGGACTCACTATTGATGTCATCTACAAGCACTTTGAATCACCTTGAGGAATCTTCTCTATGTTGCAATATTTCTTCCTTTTCTGCCATTTGGTTTTGAATTCAAGTCTATGAACTTTTTGCACGGTGCAATATATCAATTGGACATTTATGCATTGCTTATCAATTTTTAGCTAATAGGTTATACATGAGCGCTGCACTATTAATTTTTTGAATAAATTAGAATCACTCGCAGAATTGAGCAATATCGATTTGTGGGGAAATTCATCATCAAACACTAAATCTAATGACAGCGACAATTCTGCAACTGAGCAAATTTCAGTGTTTTTGATTTGATTACATTATTGAATAATTTTTATTATAATTACATTACTATTTGTTATAATTATTTATATTTATTTATTATATTATAATTTATGATTTTGGTGTTTCAAACTTTATCATACCCGGGATGTCTACTAGACTCTTTTTTGGTCAGGTTTAAGTGAGTTATTCCTAAGAATCTCAGGCCTACAATACATAACACCAAATTTCCATGCAAAATAATTGTACCGCTTTTGATACATAATTCCAGACAGAATCATACCACCAGGGAGGTTAAGACTAAAACTAAATTGACATTTGCTGCCAAAATTAACACTGGTTTATACTCTCATACTGCATACCAATATTCTTCTTCTTTTTTTTTTTTGCCAAGGTATTTTTTTATATTATTTAAATAAAATAAAGTAATGTACAAGTAGTTCAAACAAAAATTGTACAGTGACAATAGGTAGAACAAGGCAAAAGTACAGTTAAAATCCAATTGACAATGCATAAACCTTAACAAAGTAAATCTAGTCTCAAGTCCTGCCCTAGAATATATGGTTCTCGACTACAGGCCAATAATTGGGTCAAGCATCCTGGGTGATTCAGTAATTTTGCCTTAATTGCAATAGGATCACGGGCGGATCCAGGGGGGGCAACAGGGCAATTGCCCCCCCCCCCGAGACCATCTGTCACACTCACTTGCTTGCTCTGTTTTTTTTTTGCGCCTGATCTTCCGAACTTTGGGGACCCTGTATCGGCCCCCTGGACCCCAATCTTGGCACATATGTAGCCCCATGTCTCCTCTACAAGTGTGCAAAGTTTGGTGTCTAGGGGACCTACGGCCGGGAGCACTGATTTTTTAAAACCGGGCACCCCTTCCATAGACTCCAATGTTAAACGGTAATTTCTCCGGTGATTTTGCGGACCCGGTACCGGCCGGTCGTAGGTCCTCTGGACCCCAAACTTAGCACACATGTAGCTCCATGTCTCCTCTATAAGTTTGAAAAGTTTGGTGTCTGGGAGACCTACGGCCGGGGAGCACTGATTTTTCAAAGCCGGGCACTCCTTCCATAGACTCCCATGTTAAACATCAGTCTAGTCATGGGCACAGTGAGGCATGGGCACAGTGAGGCAAAGTGAGGCACTGCGCGTTGGCCTTGTGTAGTGTGTTGCGGCGTTGTGAGAGTCTGAGAGAGATAGAGAGAGAGTCAGAGTGTCATTTCATTTCAGTTAGATAGAGCAGGCAGGCGATTCAGGTAGCTGCAGTCAGTGTATTTAGTATATATATGCATCCCAACAGTTGTATATATATATATATATATATATATATATATATATACACTGTATTCAGTTTAGCTCGATATCACTTAAGAGTGTTCCTGTTATTCTCGCTGCAGTATATTAAGTCAGTGTACTGTATACTGGGCTCAGTGTGCAGGTAAAGCTGACTGCAGACCATCCCTGTTCTCTTCCTAATAATATAGGCAGGCAGTTGATTGAGCTAAGCTGCAGTATATTAAGTCAGTGTACTGTATACTGGGCACAGTGTGAAGGTAAAGCTGACTGCAGGCCATTCCTTGTGTACCTATTCCTTTCCAATACATCAAATACAGTATGTCTGGAAGGCCAACAAGAAGAGGCAGACACTCACAGGCCAATAAAAGAGGGCAAGCAAGCTCTGTGTCTAGAGGCAACAGTGCTGGTCGTGGACACGGTGCATCCTCATCAGCACGTGGCCATGGGGCACGCTTGTCCTTTTTTTTCGGCAGCTGGCGGTGTTGAGCCGCAACATGCAGAAGAGTTGGTAGAGTGGATGACCAAGCCGTCCTTATCCTCCTCATCCTCTGTCACCCAGGCTACCTTGGCTGCCAATGCAGGTGCCAAAGCGGCCTATTCCCTCGGCTCGAGGTCATCAGTTACTCCTTCCCTAGCCCCACCATCATGCACGGAGGAGTCCCCCGAACTGTTCGACCACAGTGTTGGGTATATGCTGCAGGAGGATGCACAGCGTTTTGAAGGGTCAGCGGACAGACAGAGGGGGTGCCCAAGAGGGACAACAAACTGGCAGTCATGTTCCCCCTGCTGCAGCACACTGCCAAGTTTGCTCCAGTGACAAGGAGGGAGAGGATGATGAGGTCACTGACTCTACATGGGTGCCTGATAGGAGAGAGGAGGAGGCACATCTCCAACGAGGCAGGATGCCCTCCAGGGGCTAGCTTAAGGGCAGCCAACCGACTGCATCACACTGCAGAGCTCTGCATGTGCAGGGCGCTGCTGACTCTGCGCGTTTTTCAAAAAGTTCTTTGGTGTGGGCCTTTTTTCAGACATGTGCAGCAGATCGCACAGTTGCTATTTGCAACATATGTCTGAAGCGTATCAAGCGTGGCCAAAACAGCAGCCGCTTGGGCACCACATGCTTGACCAGACATATGTCGACCTGCCATGCAGTCCATTGGCAAGCGTACATAAAAGACTCACACCAAAGAAAAAAGCGGACCTCTCCTTGCCTCTCATCAGCTGGGATTAGTGTTGAGCGAACCCGAACTGTAAAGTTTGGGTCCGTACCGAACTTTAGCTTTTTCCCGAACCCGAACCCGGACTTTGCGCAAAAGTCCGGGTTCGGGTTCGGCAATCTAATTACGCATTTAGAAATGCTTCAGGGGCAAGCCAATCACCTTTTGATTAGCTGGTGTGCCCTTAGAGGCCATCTTAACCATGCCTACTAATGGCATGGCTGTGATTGGTCAGTGCAACATGTGACCCAGCTTCTATATAAGCTAGAGGCACACAGCACACACGTCACTCTGCTTCAGAATAGATAGGGAGAGGATCTAGTCTGCTGCTGCTGCTTTTAGGGAGAGATAGAAAAATAGATGAGGTAGTCCTGATTCTACAATCTGAGGGAAAAGATAGAGAGATAGTGTAGTGTAGGGCCAGGTTCCTGTTGGTGCTTTCAGGGAGAGAGAATATTATATAGGAGTCCAGATTCAGAGATTAAAATCAGCGATCTGCATAGGTTTACCTGTTTGTGTTGCAGTGCAGTCTTTTTACACTGCCATGAGCCCAGTGTCAGAGAAAATCTAACTTTTAGGGGGGAAAAAAAGGCACTTTATTGTGCTCTTTTCCAAAAGACCCATAGGGCAAAAAAAAAAAAAAAAAAAAGCATTTTATTTTGCTCGTGCAAAAAAAGACCCGTTTAGGGCAAAAAAATAAATAAATAAAAAATTTGCACTTTAATGTACGCTTGCAAAAAGAGCCATTCAGGGGCACAAAAAATAGTTTGCAGTGTGTTATACATATGTGGAGGTGTGTGAAATAAACAATTTCTATATAGTTTTCTCCTACTGTGCTATACTAAAAAAAAAACATTTTTTTTGAATAGCATTTTCTGCAGTTCTGTAGCTGTGCGATTCAGCGGTTACGTACTGTGGGTGTGTTCTGCTCTTCCAAAAAACGCCGTTTAGGGGCACAAAAAATAGTTTGCAGTGTGTTATACATATTTGGAGGTGTGTGAAATAAACAATTTCTATATAGTTTTCTCCTACTGTGCTATACTAAAAAAACATTTTTTTTTAATAGCATTTTCTGCAGTTCTGTAGCTGTGCGATTCAGCGGTTACGTACTGTGGGTGTGTTCTGCTCTTCCAAAAAACGCCGTTTAGGGGTACAAAAAATAGTTTGCAGTGTGTTATACATATTTGGAGGCGTGTGAAATAAACAATTTCTATATAGTTTTCTCCTACTCTGCTATACTAAAAAAACAAAATTTTTTTTGAATAGCATTTTCTGCAGTTCTGTAGCTGTGCGATTCAGTGGTTACGTACTGTGGGTGTGTTCTGCTCTTCTAAAAAACGCCGTTTAGGGGCACAAAAAATAGTTTGCAGTGTGTTATACATATTTGGAGGTGTGTGAAATAAACAATTTCTATATAGTTTTCTCCTACTGTGCTATACTAAAAAAACAACATTTTTTTTTAATAGCATTTTCTGCAGTTCTGTAGCTGTGCGATTCAGCGGTTACGTACTGTGGGTGTGTTCTGCTCTTCCAAAAACACCCATTTAGGGCAAGATCCTAAATTTGGAAAATATGAGGAGAAGGTCAAAGGGACGTGGTGGCCCCGGTCGTGGTGCTGCTGGTGGAGCTCCTGTTGCAGGGAGAGGACGTGGTGGATCTGTGCCAGATACACGCACAAGTGAAACACCTTCCTCAGGTGCGAGTAGGCGACCGAGCCTGCGGCGGTATTTTGTCGCGCCTAATGAGGCTGTACGAATGTTTAGGCCAGGACAAGTACAGGCGATAGTAGATTGGGTTGCTGACAGTGCCTCGGGTTCCTTCACATTGTCTCCCACCCACTCTTCTGATGAAAGAACAGAGTTGGCACCTGAAACCCATGTCCATCAGTCTTTCACCTCACCCCCTTGCAAATCAGCCAAGCAGTCTGAGCCCCAAATCATGCAGCAGTCTCTTCTGCTTTTCGATGACTCTGTTAGCAGGGTTTCCCAGGGCCATCCACCTAGCCCTGCCCCAGAAGTGGAAGAGATTGAGTGCACCGATGCCCAACCACTTATGTTTCATGATGAGTACATGGGAGGACCATCGCAGTACGTCTCGGATGATGACGAAACACAGGTGCCAACTGCTGCTGCTTTTGCAATTGTGCAGACAGACAAGGAGGGCAGGGGTGAAGACTGGGTGGAAGATGATGTGGAGGACGATGAGGTCCTCGACCCCACATGGAATGAACATTATGCAGGTGACCAGTGTAGTTTGGAGGAAGAGGCGGTGGTCGCACAGAGCCACCAGCACAGCAGAAGAGGGAGCAGGGTGCAAAAGCGGAGCGTCCGTCCGCTAGACAGTATGTCTGCTACTGCCCAACGCAGCAAGGGACCGAGCACACCAAAGCCAGGTCCAAGGAGTTCCCTAGCGTGGCAGTTCTTCACACAATGTGCTGATGACAAGACACGAGTGGTTTGCAGGCTGTGCAATCAGAGGCTGAAGCGAGGCATAAACGTTCTCAACCTGAGCACAACCTGCATGACCAGGCATCTAAGTGCAAAGCACGAGCTGCAGTGGAGTAGACACCTCAAAAACCAAGAAAGGTCTCTGGCTCCTCCTGCTTCCTCTTCTGCTGCAGTCTCGGCCTCTTCATCCACCTCTGTAGTGACAGTGGCACCTGCCACCCCGCAAACAGAGGATCTGCCAGCAACACTACCACCTGGGTCACCAACCATCTCCACAATGTCCCATGGAAGCGTTCAGCTCTCTATCTCCCAAACATTGGAGCGGAGGAGGAAGTACCCCCCTAGCCACCCGCGATCCCTGGCCCTGAATGCCAGCATTTCAAAACTCCTGGCCTTTGAAATGCTGTCATTCCGTCTGGTGGAGACGCAGAGTTTTAAAAGCCTGATGGCATTGGCTGTCCCACAGTACGTCGTGCCCAGCCGCCACTATTTTTCCAGGCGAGCCATCCCTTCCCTGCACAACCAAGTGGGGGACAAAATCAGGTGTGCACTGCGCAACGCCATCTGTGGCAAGGTCCACCTAACTACGGATGCGTGGACCAGTAAGCACGGTCAGGGACGTTATATCTCCCTAACAGCACACTGGGTAAATGCAGTGGCGGCTGGGCCTGAGGCAGATAGCAGTTTGGCACATGTCCTTCCACCACCGAGGATTGCAGGGCGCTTCAGTTTGCCTCCTGTTGCTAACTCCTCCTACTCCGCTTCCTCATCCTCTACCGCCTCCTCATCCGGTCAGCGTAACACCTTCACCACCAACTTCAGCACAGCCAGGGGTAAACGACAGCAGGCAGTTTTAAAACTTTCCTGTTTGGGGGAAAAACCCCACACCGCGCAGGAGTTGTGGAGGGACATGGAACAACAGACCAATGAGTGGTTGCTGTCAGTGAGCCTCAAGCCCGGCCTGGTGGTGTGCGATAATGGGCGAAATCTCATAGCAGCTCTGGGCCTAGCCGGTTTGACGCACATCCCTTGCCTGGCGCATGTGCTGAACTTGGTGGTCCAGAGGTTCCTTAAAAATTACCCCAATATGCCAGAGCTGCTGCAGAAAGTGCAGGCTGTGTGTGCGCACTTTCGGCGTTCTCACCCTGCTGCTGCTCGCCTGTCAGCGCTGCAGCGTAACTTTGGCCTTCCCGCTCACCGCCTCATATGTGACGTGCCCACAAGGTGGAACTCCACCTTGCACATGCTGGCCAGACTGTGCGAGCAGCAGCAGGCGATAGTGGAGTTTCAGCTGCAGCAATCACGCGTGAGTCGCTCTGCGGAACAGCACCACTTCACCACCAATAACTGGGCCTCCATGCGAGACCTGTGTGCCTTGTTGCGCTGTTTCGAGTACTCCACCAACATGTCCAGTGCCAATGATGCCGTTCTTAGCGTTACTATCCCAGTTCTATGCCTCCTTGAAAAAACGCTTCGGGCGATGATGGAAGAGGATGTGGCACAGCAGGATGAGGAGGAGGAGGAGGAAGCGGGATAATTTCAAAGGCTTTCAGGGCAGTCTTTCACAAGTGGCTACGAGGGTGGGTTCCTGCACCAACAAACGCCAGGTACACAATTGTCCGGCAGAAAGGGCACCGTTCTGGAGGATGACGAGGTGGAGGAGGAGATGGAGGAGGAGGAGGAGGAGGAGGAGGAGCCATTTTCACAGCAGGGTGGCACCCAGACCAGCTCGTGGCCATCACTGGTGCGTGGCTGGGGGGATACAGAGGACACAGACGATACACCTCCCACAGAGGACAGCTTTTCTTTGCCTCTGGGCAGCCTGGCACACATGAGCGATTACATGCTGCAGTGTTTCCGCAATGACCGCCGAGTTGCCCACATTTTAACTGGTGCTGATTACTGGGTGGCCACCCTGCTGGATCCCCGTTACAAGGACAACGTACCGTCCTTAATTCCCTCACTGGAGCGGGATCGTAAGATGCGCGAGTACAAGCGCACGCTGGTAGACGCGCTGCTGGTGGCATTCCCACCTGACAGCGGGCGTACGGTGGAAGCACAAGGCGAAGGCAGAGGAGGAGGAAGAGGTCGCCAACGCAGCCAGGGCACCGGCAGCACCTCAGAAGGCAGGGTTAGCATGGCTGAAATGTGGAAAAGCTTTGTCAGCACGCCACAACAACCAGCACCACCAGCTGAGATGGAACGTCTTAGCAGGAGGCAGCATTTCACCAACATGGTTGAGCAGTATGTGTCCACAGGCCTACACGTACTGGATGACGGGTCTGCCCCCTTTAACTTCTGGGTCTCCAAATTGGGCACATGGCCTGAACTTGCCCTTTATGCCTTGGAGGTGCTGGCCTGCCCTGCAGCCAGTGTATTATCTGAACTTGTATTTAGCATGGCAGGGGGCGTTATCACAGACAAGCGCAGCCGCCTGTCCAGAGCCAATGTGGACAAGCTCACGTTCATTAAAATGAACCAGGCATGGATCCCACAGGACTTGTCCGTACCTTGTGCAGAATAGACATGTATACCGGTGTTGTGACAAAAACTGTCCGGCCATCGGATTGTGTCCAGCCCATACTGCGAAGGCGCAGCGCTTGCGCAGTACAGAGGACAAGGAGATTCACAAAATCTCCGAAGATGAACGGCGCCTGCGCCGTAAGTGCAGGTTCAAGCCCCACCATCCAAGTGGACATACGGTAGCACATAGTAACAGGGCCCCTCACGGGCTCGGTTCGATCGCCACGCTTCGGGCACGGCCTCACTTGGCTCGGCTTGAACCACGGATGGTGTGGCCTTCACCTGAACTCACCACGCAGGCGCCGTTCGTCTTGGGAGATTTTCAAAATCCCCTTGTCCTACATACTGAGCAAGCGCAGTACAGGGTGGACACTATTTGACGGGGGACAGAATTCGACACATCACCGGCCTTACCCAGCCATTGTTGTATTTTTGAACCAGTGTTGGCTACCTCGTCCTCCTCCACCGCCGCTTCCACCTACACAGCCACATCCACCGCCACCTCAACCTCCTACTCCATATGGACCTCGTCCTCCTAGGTCAACATTATTATTTTTTATTTATATTTTTTTTATGTTATTTTAAGTTATTTCCCTATCCACATTTGTTTGCAGAGCACTTGCCATGCTCTTAACAACATTTTGCTGCAATTTGCAGCCCTCTAGCCCTTTCCATTACTTTTTTTGAGCCTTTTTAGTCCTTAGAAGTCCGGGTCCCCATTGACTTCAATGGGGTTCGGGTCCGGGTCCGAGTTCGGGTTAAAGTTCGGTCCCGAACCCAAACTTTTTTCCGAAGTTCGGCCGAACCCGTCGAACCCGAACATCCAGGTGTCCGCTCAACTCTAGCTGGGATCTCCAACCCCACTATACCTTCAGTCCTCTCAGAAACCTGCACTGAGAGGCATGAAGGTGTAGAATTAGGTGTGCCACTGCCAAATACTTGCAGGCAATCTGCTATCGGTACACCAATGTCCGATTGTACCAGGCAAATTTCCCTGCCCCAGTTGCTACACCGGCGAAATAAATTCTCTCCCAGCCATCCACATGCCCAGCAGTTGAATGCTAGCTTGGCTAAATTGCTAGCACTTCAACTGCTGCCTTTTCAGTTGGTAGACTCTGCCCCCTTCCGTGAGTTTGTGGAATGTGCGGTACCTCAGTGGCAGGTTCCCAAACGCCACTTTTTTTCACGGAAGGCGATTCCGGCTCTCTACCGGCATGTGGAAGGCAATGTCTTAGCCTTGCTGGACAGGGCGGTCAGCGGTAAGGTGCATATTACCGCTGACTCATGGTCCAGCAGGCATGGACAGGGTCGTTACCTATCTTTCATGGCCCACTGGATGACTCTGCTGGCAGCTGGGAAGGATGCAGGACAGGGTGCAGTAGTGTTGGAGGTTGTTCCGCCACCACGCCTCCAAAATGCTACTAGTGGTGATTCTGACACACCTCTCTCCTCCACCCTCTCCTCTTCTTCTTTCTCCATGGCCTCTTCCTCCGCTGATTTGTCCTCGGAACCAGCGGTGCTCCATAGGCATTCAAGGGGCTACGCAAGTACGCAGGCAAAAAGATGCCATGCGGTGCTTGAGCTGGTGTACTTGGGGGACAGGGGCTACACTGGGGCAGAGATTCTGTCAGCTCTGCAGGAGTGGTTGACGCCACGCCAGCTTAAGCCAGGAATGGAGGTTTGCGACAATGACACCAACCTCCCCTCCGCCCTCCGACAGGGACAGCTGACCCATGTGCCCTGTTTGGCTCACGTTCTTAACTTGGTGGTGCAGCGGTTCTTGGGCAGGTATCCGGGCTTACAGGACGTCCTGAGGCAGGCCAGGAAAGTCTGTGTGCATTTCCGCCGGTCATATAATGCCAGTGCTCGGCTGGCTGACCTCCAAAAGGAATACAACCTGCCCAAGAACCGCCTAATCTGTGACATGCCCACCAGGTGGAGCTCAACGTTGGCCATGCTGCAGCAGCTGCACACGCAGCAGAGAGCCATCAATGAGTACCTGTGCGACTATGGCACCAGGACAGGGTCAGGGGAGCTTGTTTTTTTTTGCCACGCCAGTGGGTCATGATCAGGGATGCATGCACTGTCCTGTGACCATTTGAGGAGGCCACGAGGATGGTGAGCAGTGACAGTGCATGCATCAGTGATACTGTCCCTCTTTTCCACCTGCTGGAGCACACGCTGCGTGGAATAATGGACAGGGCACTTGAGGCAGAACAGAGGGAGGAAGAGGAGGACTTCCTTACCTCTCAAGGCCCCTTTTATCCAGACAGTGTTCCTGCTGGCCTGCCGATCACACAGGAAGAGGAGGAGGAGGAGGATTGTGTCAGCATGGAGGTGGAGCCTAGCACTCAGCATCAGCAGCAGTCTTCAAGGGATCATTTACAGTCCCCAGAAACCCATGGACTTGTACGTGGCTGGGAGGAGGTGGCTGCGGATCATGTCGTCCTTAGTGACCCAAAGGACTCCGGACCGAATGCCTCAGCAAACCTACACTGCATGGCCTCCCTGATCCTGAAAAGCCTGCGAAAGGATCCTTGCATTTGTGGTATAAAGGAGAAGGATCATTACTGGCTGGCAACCCTCCTTGATCCACGTTACAAGGGTAAGGTTGCGGACCTTATCGAGCTGTCGCAGAGGGAGCAGAGGATGAAACATCTCCAGGAGGCCTTGCAGAAACGCGTTTACCAGAGTCTGGGAGGTTACAAATTCCTGGTCCTGGACAACGTGTTGCTGAGGCTTCGGTCAGTCACAGAAGGAGCGATGGAGAAGGTGGCCGTCTGACCGATGCGTTCAGACAATTTTTTAGTCCGCAGCCCCAAGGTATGATCGGTTCCAGCAACCATCGCCAGCGTCTGATTCACATGGTGCAGGAATACCTAGGGGTAAGATCAGACTTGGACACCTTTCCCACCGAAAATCCTCTGGGTTACTGGGTCTTGAGGATGGATAAAATAGAGGAGAGCCGGCCGGCATGCAGTCTCCAGGTCCAGCAGCGATGACGTCAGCGCGTCAGCCTACCGACGTACGTTTCCCCAGACGACGCTACTTGTGGCGAAACGTACGTCGGGAGGCTGACGCGCTGATGTCATCGCTGCTGGATGGGAGACTGCATGCCGGCCGGCTCTCTATTTTATGCTCGCAATTTCAGCATTTCTGTAAGTTGCCATTTTTATTTAAATAAACCAGTTTGTTTAGACGATACACACTATGTGCCTCTCCTTTTCTATTTCTGGATAATGACCATTGGATACTGAGTCCCTGCCTTTGGAGTGTTCCATCCTTGAGTCCTTCATCCACTGCGAGGAAGTGAGCTATTCAGGTGTTTGGCTTGGAATTAGCTTGCCTTTGGTAAGCGCATTGATTTGGTGGTGGTGCACGTGTGCAGTTTGGTGCGAGTTTTGAAGTTCACTCTTTTCTTCTCCATTCACATCTTCATTTCAAGATTTACATTATGGATTCTATTTTGGATTTCATTATGGATTTTTTTATGGACATTCACATTAATAATTGATTTTTATTGGTGCTCATTTAGTTTTTATTGGTGTTCATCCAATTATCAATTTATTGGTGTTCACATTATTGCTATTTATTTGTCACTTACACCAATAGTCCGGTATAAGATGATCATTTCACATGTATGCACATATTCATTTTTTGTTTAACAATTTTTGCGCAGCTCTTTCTTTCTCTCTTTGCATGACATTAAAGCCGCAAGCAGTTTTAAATGACTTTTATTCCTTTAGAAATGTAATTTTGTGCAGGGACAGTTCTAAACACGGGAAACACGTGCCACTTTACAGGCATACTATAGACACCCCCCCAGGCACGATATTTAAAGGAATATTTCACTTTTATTTTTTCACTCTAAGCATCATTAAAATCACTGCTTCCGAAAAAAACGTTAGTTTTTAAAACTTTTTTTTGCATTGATACATGTACCCTGGTGCAGGACCCGGGTCCCCAAACCCTTTTTAGGACAATAACTTGCATATTAGCCTTTAAAATTCACATTTTTGATTTTTGACGTTCGAGTCCCATAGACTTTAACGGTGTTCGAAACTTTCGGTCCGTTCGCATTTTCTGGATGCGAACCGAACCAGGGGGTGTTCGGCTCATCCCTAGTCAGGGAATATGTGGTGTACGGTGAGAGGGTCTTATATGGAATATGCAAGGTGTGTTTTCGAAGACAGCTTGGTGAGATCTAGAAAGATTAAGGGAAAAGAAAGTGGGGAGAGAGAGGGGGGAGAGAAAAAAAAGAGGGGAGAAAAAAAAAGGGGGGGTTGGGATTGGCCATCTCTTACTACCCTCCCACCCTCCCCAGAGATTGATCATTTGCATATAGTTCTATCAGGAACTTAAAGGGGTTGTAAACCCTCATGGTTTTTCACCTTAATACATTGTATGCATTAAGGTGAAAAACCTTCTGTAGTGCTACAGCCCCCCAGCCCCCCTGTTTTACTTACCTGAACGCTGTCATCCTTCGTCCGGGAACGAGCACACCATCTCTAGCTGGTGTCTCATGTCCTGATTGGATAGATTGATAGCAGCGCAGCCATTGGCTCCCGCTGCTGCCCATCAAATCCAATGACGCTGCGCCGGGGGGCAGGGCCGAGTCCTGCATTCTGTGTGAAAGGACACAGATGCGGGATTCGGGAGCATGCTGGCACGTGTGTCCACCAAGGAGAGAGCTTATCCAACGTGGGCACTCGATGCGGGGAGGAGCCACCAGCGCCACTGAGGGACCCCAGAAGAGGAGGACCTGGGCCACTCTGTGAAAAACAAACTGCACAATGGAGGTAAGTATGACATGTTTGTTATTTAAAAAAAAAGAGGGTTTACAACCCCTTTAAATTGTTTGAAGGAGGGGGGCGGCCCTTAAAGGACTGGGTTTGCATGTCTCCCGAACAATATTCTTTTACTTGTTTTATATACTGATTTGGGCCTTGTAGGACTATATACTGTTTATTTTCATACTGTTTTGAAAAACCAATAAGCTTATATAGTCCGATATTGCATTTAAATTTTTATTTGTCTCTTTCCAATTACCGTATTTATCGGCGTATAACACGCACCGGCGTATAACACGCACCCCAAGTTTAGGAGGGAATTTTAAGGAAAAAAATTTTTAGGAGGGAAATTCAAGGAAAAAAAACTTACATTTAAATGCAGCATGCAGCCTTGCCCAGTGTCCATCTGCAGCCTTGCCCAGTGTCCATCTGTCCATCTGCAGCCATGCCCAGTGTCCATCTGTCCATCTGCAGCCTTGCCCAGTGTCCATCTGTCCATCTGCAGCCGTGCCCAGTGTCCATCTGTCCATCTGCAGCCTTGCCCAGTGTCCATCTGTCCATCTGCAGCCGTGCCCAGTGTCCATCTGTCCATCTGCAGCCGTGCCCAGTGTCCATCTGTCCATCTGCAGCCTTGCCCAGTGCCTTTGCGATCGTGTCAGTCCCGGCGGTTTTTTAAATTTGGCGCCGATTTCTGTGGAGAGGAGCGAGCGGGGCCGAGTGTACTTCGGCTAGACTCGGCTCCTCTCGCAGTTCCGCCCATCTCCACTGACTGCGCCGCTGACGGAGAAAGCCGAGTGTACTTCGGCTAGACTCGGCTCTGCTCACAGTCACAGGCAGGACTGCGAGAGGAGCCGAGACTAGCCGAAGTACACTCGGCTTTCTCTATGTCAGCGGCGCAGTCAGAGATGGGCGGGACTGCGAGAGGAGCCGAGTAAAGCCGATTGTACTTCGGCTTCGGCTCCGCTCGCTCCTCTCGCTCATTTTCAGCAGGGGAATTCGACGGAGTATCGGCGTATAACACGCACCCACGATTTTCCCCTGATTTTAAGGGGAAAAAGTGCGTGTTATACGCCGATAAATACGGTAGTTTGTTACCCTTTGAATATGTACCACAATTTTTGTAAAATTCAGATTGCTCTCCTTTGATTTATTCAAAATAATAAACAAATTTGACAAGGGAAAACCAATAAAAACATACTGAAACTAAAGTGGTTGTAAATCACAATCATGAAAAATGAACAACACACATCCCACTATAGTGTGTGCAATGTACTAGCCTGAGTAAAGCACCTAGTGTGGGTCCTCTCTCCTCTCTCTGCTATCTGTACGAGTCACTTTTGACACCTCAGCCTTCTGGGAGAAGACCCCCTCCAGCACACAGCAGGTGACTGACAGCCTTATCTCTGTGTGTTTTTCTATTTGCCTGGTACACCTAGGCTGAATATCTGCTGCTGGTATTGACCAATTCAACAGAAACCGACCGACATGCGGCCTGTGTGTACAGCAGCCTGTCCAACAGAAGCTAGCCAAAAGTCTGGCTTCTGTCGAAGGGGCATGCCCGAAAAACAGCTGCCAATTGGCATTCGATCAGTCTTTTCAGCCAATGGATTCAAGCGCTGACCGCTGTATTCTAGTAGGGGGTGGCATCCCCCTGTCAGAACACAATAGCTCGGGGGGGGATTACTGTACTAACATCATTTGTACAGCGGCTCCTCCCAAGCTCCTTGGGTTTTTTTCATTCAGTCTGCTGGGTTGAATGGGAAAAAAAAACTGATAGTGTGTACCTAGCATTAGTCTGTGTTGAGTAGGGTGTGTCCCTTCCCTCCAATCACATATCAGGGAACTGTGTGCATTAGCTCTGCAGTGTGTGTAACATCAGATCCCCCACCCCCTGCTGCTAGAGCTGAGAAAAAATCATTTGATCTGTGTGTTTTACAAGACTGTAGAGAAGGTCTCCAAACTACAGAAAGGTGCTGCTTTTACAAAGGTAAACATGTGGAAGATGGTGGAGCTTTGGGGAGGGGAGATGACGGCAGAGGAGAGAGGAGGTGTGTGTACATAGCGCACTCCAGAACCTACCTCCCTGTACATAACACACTCATGAACCCTGCACTCTGTACGTAACTCCAGAACCATGCACCCTGTGCATAAAGCACCCCATAACCCTGTACTCTGTAGATAACACACTCCAGAACCTACCTCCATGTACATAACACACTCCAGAACCCTGCACTCTGTACATAACTTCAGAACCCTGCACCCTGTGCATAACACACACACTCCAGAACCTACCTCCCTGTACAAAACACACTCCAAAACCCTGCACTTTATATGTAACTCCACAACCCTGTACCCTGTCCATAACACACTCCAGAACCTTGCACTCTGTACGTAATGCACTCCAGAACCCTACACTGTGTAGGTAATGCACTCCAGAAGCCTCTGTCTCCTGTTCATTCATCTGCAGTGCAGCTGAGGCTGCAGAGAAAGGAATTAAAAAATATGTGTACTAAATTCCTTTCTCTGTCTCAAGGTTGAGATTTCAATGGTCTGTTTAGACCCCTGGTATTTCACCCAAGACCCCAAAACAGCATTGTAAAATAAAATAAAAATTACAAAAATAAAATATAAATTACCCTAAAAACAGACTTTGACTGCCAATCCTTTGGTCAAAAAATCCAATTGAAGTATATGACACATCTGGAAAATAATTACAAATCTTATGCTCTATAAATCAACACATTAAAAGCATGAACATGTTAAAATCTTGACCAAGAATGCACAAACACACTGGTACCATTACTTTCTCACAATATAGTTTCACCATACATATAATATAAGTGTGCAAAATTGTTGAAGAGGCTGATGAAAAGTATAAGTATCCAGATCATAAAGTATTATTTTTTTTTGACTAAGGGGTTGGCAGTAAAAGTCTGTTTATTTTTCTTTGGAAAATGTATTGATATGGTTATAATGACGACTCACCTTGACTTATTGTGACTTATTTTTGTAACTTTTTTCATATACGGTACATATGTAGCCAGGTGCTGGCTAACTTGCCTGTGTCATTGTGGGACATTCTTTAAAGTGGTTGTAAACCCACTTTTTTTTTTTTTGGCCCACCTGCAAGAGAAAGGCATAATGAGCTATTATGACTAGCATAATAGCTCATTATGTTCCACTTACCTTAGATCGGGGCCCCCGAAGCCGTCCTCGTCCCTCTGTCCAGCCGCAGACATCACTGCGGCGATAGCCGGAATGTTACTTCCGGGTATCGCCGCACCAGCCAATCACAGCGCCGCTCCGGCGCTGTGATTGGCCGGAGCGGCGGAGACGTCACTCTGCGCATGCGCGCGGGAGGCGTCCCACTCGGCTACACCCAGCGATTGCTGGGAAGTAGCCGAGTATGTGAATGGGATTAACCCCATAAATGCGCCGTTGTCTACGGCGTGCATGCGCCGTAGATAGCGGCGCTTGACATTTTAGTAAATATCTCCTAAACCGTGTATGTTTAGGAGATATTTCTTGCACCTACAGGTAAGCCTTAATCTAGGCTTACATGTAGGTGCAAGTTGAAAAAGTGGGTTTACAACCACTTTAAAAATGGCTGCAGTGAGCTTGTTTCCCTCTAATGTTCAACCTGGACAATGGCTCAGCCCCGCCCCCTGCTCTCTCCTCATTGGCTCACTGGCTGTGTTTGACAGCAGTGAGAGACAATTTCTCCCACTGCTGTCTCTGCCAATGAATAGAGGGAGTATTATTAGCATATAGTTTATGTATTTCTGCAAGGGGTTGTAAAGTCTAAATGTTTTTTTACGTTAATGCATTCCTTGCATTAAAGTGTTATTAAACCCAGTAATATGAAAATAGTTAATCTCTCCCCCCCAGCCCCACAGTGCCCACAGCTTATAAATCGTTTTTTTAAATACAAATACTGCCACTATATACCTTTTTGGCTGATCTGTATACCACAGAGTGTTTAGGTAGGAGGAGATTTCCACTATAGCCTGTGTCCTCATGTTGTTATGGGAGGCTGATCATCCATAAATCAAGATGTGACATCCCACCCACTGTGTTATTTTTTAGTTACTGGGCATGGAGGATGAGGGAGGGACTGGGCTGTCATTTAGGATCTGTATACATGCCCACATGTGTGCTGTCAATATCAGGTGACCTGGCTAGCTCTGATCAAAAAGGACATTTTCTCTCCAGCAATAGAGACCAAACTGAGCATGTGCAGCAGTAATACCCTCACTGTGTCTTATCTGATCTTGCCAAGAGAGACCCTGCAGGAGGTGGAGAATCTGTCCATACCGGATCAAAGAGCCTTTTTACACAATGCAGAGAATTAACCCCTTAAGTTCCACAGTGAGTATAACAATCATGCAATTCTGCACATACAGACAGATTTTACTGTTGTGGGTTTAGTAACACTTTATGGTAAAAAAAAATTAGGTGTCAGCATCATCCCCTCAGCCCCCCTTTACTTACCTGAGAACTCATTCGATCCAGCGTCGTGCATGTATGCAGATCTTTGCTCCCCTCACTTCTTGGTCTTGCTGTCAATTAAAGCCAGTGACGAGAAAGCGGGGGGGCCCGAGTCCCGCTGTCTGTGTCAATGGATGCAGCAGAGCATGCACGAGTGCCCCCATGGGACGTGGCTTCCCATGGTGGCACTGACCAGAGAGGAGGGGCCAGGAGCGCTGGCAGGGGACCCGAAAAGAGGAGGTTCCTGCCCGCTCTGTGCGATGCCATTAGTATCCCATGAGTAGGTGTATGCCATGAGTAGGTAAGTATAGATATGAGTGTTATTTTGTTATTTTTTATTTACCTTTACAGACCCTTTTAACTCTGTACTTCTGGAGACATGCTTTTTTTTATATAAAAATGTCTTATATTTTAGTTATTTAAGATTTTTCTATATGTAAGATGTTATTTATTATTTTGTTTTAAGAATTGGCCATATTATTTGGCTGTCAGTAATTACAAAGGTTTATAATATTTTTTTACTTGGTATGTGTTTTTTTATTACTTTATATATTTGTATATTATTACTATTATTATTATTATTATTATTATTATAATTATTATACTGGATTTATATAGTACCAGTTTGCACAGCTCTTTACAACACGACCATTTAGTGATGTGACTGTCTTTGATAAAAGATTTCTTGCTAATGTGAAACATCTTACAGAATATAGACGATCAATGCGTGAGATTGGTGAGGGACATATATTGTTCCCCATACATTCTAAATAACTGGATTAGTGAAGGGATGATTGTCTCTACCCAATCTAGACGACCACTGCAGGTGCCAATGTGATCGAATCTGCTCCATATCATTTTGCCAACAGACGAGATTATACAAAGTCATACCATCCAATTTGGCTGTGTATCACTGTTTAATAGTATTAATACTGAACGAAGAAGAGATTGAAAAAATGGAGACCTGTCCCTAACAGGTTGCCAAAAAGGGGAGGAAATTAATTATCTCTGTACCAGCCCAGTACCGAGATAGTCCATTTCCTCCCCTTTTTGGCGACCTGTTGGGGACAGGTCTCCCTTTTTTTCAATCTCTTCAACAATATTTGGATGATGGTTCTTTCGAATACCCTTACATAATACACTCTATATGAGGCTAAAAACGTTTCTAATACTGAATGATGCCCACCGTGCTAAATGAAAGCCACCAACCCTCCTGACCATTCTTAGTTATATGTCATGAAACAACATGGTTCTTAAAGTTACTCTGTGCTCTGCCCTTGCAAAACAAAGTAAAAGAATAATTTTAATACAGACCTCCACAGACAATGACATATATATAATTACCTTTCATTTACTCCTTCATTCTTTCTGTTCAGCAGTTGGGAGTGAAAGAAAATCCCTTACATAGGGCCACATAGAGATATGGACAACTACAAATGCTAAAAATTGCTTACTGGAGTTTTTATGGTGCTGTATAATTACTCTTGGCAGAGGTGATAAAATATACTTCACTATTTGTTTGCCACCATTAAAAATATGAAATAAACTATTTATACATTCTTTCTGTTCCATCATAAACCATAAAATTACAATTCCCTCCCTAGGAAGACCTCCCTGCAGGTGACCAACCAACTGCTGTGTGCAATATCTGTATCATATAGTCCAGAGGCCTATTTTTCTTGCCACCAGCAGGGGTCTCCTTTTTTTAACACGTTTCACATGTAAAGGTTCTTCAGAGGAATAGGAAGAGGAATGTTCTAAACCATCACAATGATATTTACAAGTTAGAACCAATATATATATAGTTTTGAACATCATATTTCTATATACTGTAAGTTTCCTCTATGATGTTTATCAAACTTACAAAAAAACATGGTGCTCTAAATTCCACTGGTAGCCCAATATATATATATATATATATATATATATATATATATATACAGGGCTTTTTTTCAGGGGGAACTTGGTGGAACTCAGTTCCACCACCTCTGGCTCAGACCCTTGGGGGAGGGGGGGGGGCTGCTCACCACAATCACTTGTAAACAGAGAAGTCCGGTTTCTGTGCTTACAAGTGACAGCTCTGCACTTTGTGTGTAACGCCTCTGAACTCTGCACTCTGTATGCAATGGTATTTAATGCCCCTTTAAGATCCTCCTACTGTTCGTGACCTTTGACTGACCACACCCACCAACGGATGTGATTTGGACGGTGTGTGTGGGTGGAGGGGTTTTGGGGGGCTGTGGTTGAGTTTCAGTACCTATTGTTTGAGAAAAAAAGCCCTATATATATATATATATATATATATATATATATATATATATATATATAGACATTACACAGGGCTATGGAGCAAATCACATGATCTTGAATACCTGGGAATTCCCTTATGTCGCGTACAGACGATGGGAAATTCTGACAACAAAACCGTGGATTTTTTTCCCGACGGATATTGGCTCAAACTTGTCTTGCATACACATGGTCGCACAAATGTTGTCGGATATTCTGAACGCCAAGAAAGCTGTGACGTACAAGACGTACGACGGCACTATTAAAGGGAAGTTCAATACCAGTCATGTTAGTAGAAGTTTGGTGAGAGACGATTCGCGCTTTTCAGCCTTGTGCTTTTCAGTCCGTTACAGCGTGACGAATGTGCTAACTCCATTACGAATGCAAGTTTTACCAGACCGAGCGCTTCCATCTTGTACTTGATTCAGAGCATGCGTGGAATTTTGTGCGTCGTAATTGTCCACACACGATCGGAATTTACGAGAACGGATTTTGTTGTCGAAAAATTTGAGAACCAGCTCTCAAATTTTTGTTGTCGGAAATTCCGACAGCAAATGTCCGATGGAGCCTACACACGGTCGAAATTTCTGACAAAAAGCTCCCATCGAACATTTGTTGTCGGAAATTCTGACCGTGTGTACGCAGCATTAGGCTGCTGGGGGCTGAACCAAATGGGGAGGGGGTAAAGAAAACATGAATATAAGCAGCTGTGGGTTTTTTTTAAGCTGGCCAGATGATGCAGCATGCTTTAGCATCAAAGCACAGAGGAAAGAAATTGACAACAATAGTTATTTTGGAACTAAGCTCTCCTATCCTTTACAGCCCAAGAAGCTGCCACCTTAGCCTCTGTTTGATCTGCAGTTGTCGTAGGGCCTTTTTACACTGATGCACTTCTGATACATTCCTATTGACTTACGCTTTTAAAAAACTGCACCAAAAAATCACATTCCATTGTAAGTCAATGGGACATGCAAGACCTTTCAAAGCACAGCTCTCCTGCAGTGTGAACAGTTACATACAATTTAATGGGAAATAGTTTTCATGTGCTTTGTGGCCCTGGAAAAGTGTGGCGAAAGCGCACCAGTGTGAAATGGGCTATAGAATGGACATGTGATCATTTTGATTGCTTCAGTTGAGAGCCCAAGCAACTGCGTCAATTATCATTCCCTGAATGCCTTGAATGTAACTATTTTAGCAAACCATAAAATCAATGAGTTTAGTTTTGCTTTAATAAAATTAAAGTAAAGCTTCCCATTTCCAGGCAGGCCTGTACTCAGTGCCAGCCCAAGACATCGTGCTGCCTGGTGCCAAGAATAAAATGCTGCCCCCCCCCAAAAAAAAAAAATCATGCCCACCAAATACCCCACATTAATTATTTTATATCATGATAACTAAAGTGGACCTGTCATGGCTCTATACATGTATGTAGGAGTATAAAGAGGACCTGTCATGGCTTTATACATGTATATATGAGTATAAAAGGACCTGTGCGTGGCTGGTGGCCGCAATGTCAGCCGGCCACCCGTGATCGCTCCAGAGAGCCAGAACGGGGATCTGTCAATGTAAACAGACAGATCCCCATTCTGACAGGGGAGGAGAGAGAGATCTGCTCTTCCTAGTGATTAGGAACAGAGATCTCTCTCCTCCTCCAGTCAGTCCCATCCCCCCAGTTAGAAACCCCTCCCAGGGAACACATTTAACCCCTTTCCTGCCAGTGACATTTACACAGTAATCAGTGCATTTTTATAGCACAGACCGCTATATAAATGTCACTGGTCCCAAAAAAGTGTCAAAAGTGTCCGATCTGTCCACAGTCTTGCTAAAAATCGCAGATCACTGCCATTACTAGTAAAAAAATAATAATAATACTAAAAATGCCATAAATCTATCCTCTATTTTGTAGACGCTATAACTTTTGCGCAAACTAATAAATATACACATTGCGTTTTTTCTAACAAACATATGTAGAAGAATACATATCGACCTAAACTGATGAAGAAATGTTTATTTTTATTTTTTTGGATGTTTATTATAGCAAAAAGTAAAAAAAAAATGTTTTTTCAAAATTGTCGCTATTTTTGTTTATAGCACAAAAAATAAAAACCGCAGAAGTGATCAAATACCACCAAAAGAAAGCTCTATTTGTGGGGGAAAAAGGACGTCAATTTTGTTTCGGTACAACGTCGCACGACCGTGCAATTGTCAGTTAAATCGATGCAGTGCCGAATCACAACAAAAATTATTGAAGTGCATTATTTCTATTATTACATTGTTATATAAAATAAAATAGTTCAACTCACCATAATGCCGAATCAGTGGGAGCCCCGAGTGTGTCACTTACCGAGTCACCTGCCACCAGATGCAGATTGTCACTTGCCCCGATGTTACACATTGCAGATTGTCACGGGCACAGTGTGGCTCCCTCTCTGATTGTAAGGCCCCTTTCGCACTGACACGTTTTTTAGGCGGTTTAGCGCTAAAAATAGCGCTGCTATACCGCCTGAAAAAATCGTGCCCTGCAGTCCCAATGTGAAAGCCCGAAGGCTTTCACATTGAAGCGGTGCGCTAGCAGGACCGCTCCAAAAGTCCTGCTAGCCGCATCTTTACAGCGGTGAAGGAGCGGTGTGTTCACCGCTCCTTTACCGCGGTTTCCCATTGAAAGCAATGGGAAACCGCGGTAATACCACCCGCAATGCGCCTCTGCAGAGGCGCATTGCGGGCGGTATTAACCCCTTTTCGGCCGCTAGTGGGGGTTAAAATCACCCCGCTAGCGGCCGAATACCGCGGTAAAAATTAAGGTATAGCGGCGCTAAAAATAACGCTGCTATACCTCCCCGCCTCAGTGTGAAAGAGGCCTATGGTACAGTGTGGGTGCCTCTCTGGCTTCCCCCAGCACATCCCTCTCTTTTCCCTGTGTCCTGTAGCAATTACTCCCTCAGTTTCTTCCTGGGTTCCAGACTCTCTCTCCCAGCAGAGTGCATGCTGGGGGCTGAAGTCTGCTGGCTGTGCACAACAATGGGGCAGTCAAGCTTCTGGGACTGCATGTTCCATGATGCTCCACTAGACCCTAGTCTCTTTTGATTGGCCACAGCGCAGCCAATCGGGATGGAAACAGACCAGGCAAAGAACTAAGCAGCAAACCAGGTGAGAGCCACTCTCTCTCCACTGCTGACACTCGGGAGAAAAAAGGGGGCGAGCGGGGGGAGATATACTGACGTCCCGCAGCTCGCCTCTCTCCCTTGTCACAGCTTCTAGTTCCTTCACTATAGCGGGCATGCGGCACGCTGGGGCCCCTTACAGGAGTACTACTGCCTGCCTGTACCCCCCTGATGGCGGCCCTGCGGCTGGCTGACGGGCGGCAATTTGCAGCCCCCCTATAAGTGCCGCCTGGGACCGAGGTACCATCGGGTCCCATGGTAGGGCCGGCCCTGCCTGTACTTGTGGTCTGCACTTTCATTCACTCCTTTGGAGCATAGGTTTGTACTGGAAAGTCTATAAGAATGAATGGGGCCATGTTTCATGCCACACCCATATTTGTAGTGTAACATGAATCACCCAAATCACCACCACCTCCCACCTTACTGAAAACATACTCCCTGTGCATTTTATTTTGTATTATTTAGCACAGCTTTGCATGCCTTTGCACAACCATGTTATGGATTTACAGGATTAGTGAATGAAAAAACTATGGGGTTAATTTTCTAAAGCCAAAGAGACTGTGCACTTTGAAAAGTGTAGTTGCTCCATAAATTAGTAAATGTAAAGCTTCACTTTTGCAAAGAACACCCAATCACATATTCTCTTGCAGAATGCAACTGCCCACAGGTGTCTTAAGGCCACTGCACTTGTAGTCCACTGATACCTTCTCCAGCTGTAACCAAAGACCCTTCCTCTGTACAGACCTGGGCAAAACGAAGAGTCTTCAAGAGCCAGGGCATTGCACCCATGATCCACTGATCATTGTTTCAATGCATTGTTTCAATGCTCTGTAGACTCCAATGCAAAATAACAGTAAATGCAGTTTTTAAATTAATTCTGGGTTCATTTATTGCCTTAAAAGCTGTCCACTCAAATAATACAATTCAAATTATACTACCAAATACCATATTTATTGGCGTTTAACATGTGACGGCGTATAACACGCACCTCAAGTTTAGGAGGGAATTTTAAGGAGAAAAACTTTTAGGAAGAAAGTTTAAGGAAAAAAAACTTACATTTAAATGCCCTTCAATGCAGCCTTATCAGTGTCCATCTGCAGCCTTGCCCATCATTGCAGAATAATCAGTGTCCATCTGCAGCCTTGCCCAGTGTCATTTGCTGCCTTGCTCAGTGTAATTTGCAGCCTTGCCCAGTGTCATTTGCTGCCTTGCCCAGTGTAATTTGCAGCCTTGCCCAGTGTCATTGCAGCCTTGCCCAGTTTAATTGCAGCATGATCATTTAAAATTACCGTTGCCGAGATAGACAGAGCCGGATGTCCTGTGTACTCGGCTCCTCTCGGCTCCTCTCGCCGTCCTGCCCAGTCCCGCCCCTTGGCCAGGCTCCTATGATGGACATAACACAGGTCCAATGGCGTGACTGGGCGTGACTGCGAGCGGAGCCGAGCAGAGCCGGGCCTAGCTGAGTACACAGTACACTCAGCTATGTGTATATCGGCGGCGCTCGCTCCTCTTCCCCTCACAGACAGTGGGGATCGGCGTATAACACGCACCCACGATTTTTCCCTGATTTTAAGGGGAAAAAGTGCGTGTTATACGCCGATAAATACGGTAGTTCTCCTAGGATTGCGGCAACTAAACAAGGCAATACTGAAAACCAAAATGAATTTTGGTCAAATAAGTCCTAGTCTTCTAACATAAAAAAATAAACAAAAACACAACTGGTTTTAAATGCTTCAGCTTGCTTATTACATATAAATTCTCACTACCTCGGGAAATACAAGAGATCGCTTACTAGGCATCTCCTAAACGCAGCTAAGGCCCTCACCCCAATTTATTGGAAAACCACATATGTCCCAACAGTCAAGGACTGGTTCGGAAAGGTCAATACTATATACAAAATGGAGGAAACTCTAGCAATGCATAACGAAAATACTGCTAAATTTCATAAGATGTGGAAACACTGGTGGCTTTTCACCTGATGAATTTGCAAAAGCTAACAAATACATCTCACTCCTTTTCCTTTACCAAGGAAACTTTCAAATGTCCTTACAACACTAAACGTAATACTCTTCATTAATAGGCCATATCCTTACTTGTTTCTTTTATATTACAATTTATATGTTATCTTTTAACTATGCATAACCCCTACTACCCCCATTTTTCCCTTTTCCGCAATCTCTACAATACCCTATATATACTCTCCCAGCAGATTAAGACACTATGGGGTTGATTTACTAAAGGCAACTAGACTGTGCACTTTGAAAAGTGCAGTTGCACTCTGCAAGTGCAATTGCTTCAAAGCTTAGTAGATGAGGTAACACTTCACTTTGTTAAGAATACTCAATCACGTGCAAGGAAAATAGCAAAAAAGCTTTTTTGCTTGCACATGATTGGATGATGAAAGTCAACAGAGCTTCTGCTCATTTACCAAGCTCTGGAGCAACTGCCCTTGCAGAGTGCACAGTCTATTTGCCTTTAGGAAATCAACCCCAATGTGTCTTCTCTTTTTTACATTTTTATTGATTTACTTTGCTTATTAACATTTGTAAACCGACATAAGATTAACATTTACATTTGATGTATATTATTATGTCACCTTGTTATTTTGTCTACTTTCAATAAAATTTTGATTGTGAATATAACAAAAAAATGACCTTTGTACATTGTTGGGTATAGAGCTGACTCCCAGGCACTGTCCAGCAGCCAAATACAAAACTACATAACACCCAGCTATGTATATTTATTTATTTGAAGTACTTATATAGCACCGTCAATTTACACATCACTTTACATATTGATTGTACATACATATCAGTCCCTGCCCTCAAAGAGCTTACAATCTAAGGTATATATCATTACAGTTGTAAATAAATCATATAATCACATCAATCAATAATGTTCAGTGCTGGTATAACCTCCGCATTGGAGCATTTTTTCAGATTATATCACAGTATTTACATATCCATCTAAAACAGGTGTCCTATGCAACAAAAAAAATGAAATGGCTACACTAATCAACAGTATTATAGAAGCTAATTGTTTGGTTTATTTCCTTATGAATTTGGAAATTTCAGCAATAGTCACATATACAAAGCATAGATCTCTTCCATAGGTGTGCACAGGCTATTGCATTAGGGTGCGCATCCCAAAGCTCAAACTTACATGCCTTTGTCTGCAGCCACAGTTGCGAGGGGCAATGGATGGGAAATGCTCTGTGCTGAGCGGCTTCCTGATCATTTACAAACTGAAGCCTAGTAAGCACAGTTTACTAGGCTTCAGTTATAAATAAACACAGTGAGTGTGTTCACTGTGTTCATTTAGAAAGGGAAGGGGTGGGTAAATTACATATTTATGAGCCCCTTTCCCGCTCTCCGTCCTGAAACATCCCCCGCAGTAGCTGGGAGGAGAGGTAGGAAGCAAGCAGCACTGGGGGCAGGGGGAGGTGGGGAGCAACACAGGAATAAGCCCTGGCAGTAGGGGAAATCTGCTCTGCACGTAGTGATTAGGGTGTGCCCATGCACCCCTGGCACACCCCCTGCGCACGCCTATGATCTCTTTAAATATACTTCTTGAGTATTATCACCAGCAAATTACCTGCCAACTTAGGGTGACAAATCCACTGCAGACTATAAATACCTCACACATTGCACAGACCAACATCTGCTTCTTCAGAGAATGTTGGTAATAGTAAATGAGAAAAAACAATAAATAAATAAATAAAACCCCTAATTCCCCCAACAGTATCCAGTTAGGTAGATGGATTCCAAGAAAATGTGCTAAACCACCATTTTCTTTTTTTTATTACTATGTCCTGTATACACTGTACCTTTTACACACTCTACACCTTGCATACACCGTATGCTTTACATCACAGGACTATAGTCCCAGTGTATTTAATATGCAATGTATGCTATACACCAGAACACTTCAAGTATCAGTGG
Organism: Rana muscosa; assembly: GCA_029206835.1. NCBI lineage: Eukaryota > Metazoa > Chordata > Amphibia > Anura > Ranidae > Rana > Rana muscosa. Next base: position 188,075,584 of record CM055122.1, on the reverse strand, counting down.
GCCTTATATACACTGTATGATATACACTAGAGGACTACCAGTCCCAGTATGTTTTGTATACATTGTACATTATACATAGGAAGATTATAAATCCCCTTATCCCCACTGAGGTTAAAATACCGGAACCACTCCACAACTTCTACACATACACAGCATACCCAAAACATGGTATCTCCACAATGTACTCTGCACTTAGCGACAACTGGTACTACTCCCAACTCTCATTCCTCTCAAAATGGACAGAAGAACTAAATATTACTGTCACCCCGGACATGTGGATGCGTGCCTTTAAACAGTACACACCTTTACAGCCTCCCACTGCTCTAACCACTGGGAATCGTACCAGAAAACATTACACAGGTGGTATCTTACACCCTACCATCTCTCCAAATTCTTCTCAGGACATCCCTCTACCTGCTGGAGGACCTGTGGAAGTGCGGGCACCATAGCACACATCCTATGGTTTTGCAGTTCCATAAACTCATTCTGGAAACAAATATTTTCTCTAATCTCAATATCACAGACTACAACAACCCCTAATCCCTCGCTAGCATTACTTTACCTTGGGATAAAAAAATTCCCCCCAGGTCACGAGTGGTAATCTTACACCTACTACTGGCAACAAAACTGAACATCGCCAAACTCTGGAAAACTACGGATTCCCTCATCCATCTCCAATACAATAACAGATTTAAACCTTCAGTATGGAAAAGTTTTTGTATAAGTGGTCATTCTGGCTCACACATCCAAAATGTACTGTAAATACCTGATGTTCTTATATCGTAACATCCTCCCATTTCCATATCTCCTCTTTATGTTCTTATCCTCCCCCATACTACAATATAAGAAAAGACACCTACCTAGTTGGTGCCCCCTACTCCCACCGCCCCCCCCCCCCCCATCTGGAGTTTACTATGTTTATATACTGTGACAGAACCCACTGTCACTGTGTGCTTTGGAAGGGACTGAGGGCGGGCCTCCTACCCACAGATTATGGCCCAGAGGAGACTGGAGACTCGGGGAGAAGCTGGCATTGAGATAATGTAATGTAATGCTACATCCCTTCTCCCCCACCCCCCCCCCCTCTTGTTGCTGTGTTTAGCTGTGTTGAGTCATGGCACATAGACAATGGTCTGGACTGCAGACATCTCTCCGCAGGGGATGTGTATTGAGGGGTTGCCTGCTTACCATAATCCCTTTATGTTTATCTGTAGTCTCTGTTTCAATGTACAAGTATTCAGTTCCCATTGATTCTTCCTTGTCCCCTACCCCCCCTCTATGACAAGGCTAAGGGGAGTGTCCCTAACTGTGTGTAAAAGTGTATGTTTTGGATTTAATAAACTGTTGATGCTCTGCATGTTTAACCCTCAACACCTGTGTGGATTGTCTCGTGATTGAGGGGTTAAGGGCTGGTTATGGCGAATCTGCAGGCTGCGGGTGCGTTTGGAGGACAGGAGACACAGGTCTGGCGGATGTGCCCATCTGGGGTATCTGAGATCCGTCACATATACTATGCATGATTTACCTCTGTTTTGTCCAATTTGTAAGAATACACTTTGCAGAATTTTTTTAGTAGCGTTTTTTTAAGCGTTTTTTTTTAAAATATCTCTTTATTAATTTTTCCATATCCAAATATACCGTATTTATCAGCGTATAACACGCACTTTTTTCCCCTTAAAATCAGGGGAAAATCGTGGGTGCGTGTTATACGCCGATACTCCGTCGAATTCCCCTGCTGAAACGAGCGAGAGGAGCGAGCGGAGCCGAAGCCGAAGTACACTCGGCTTTACTCGGCTCCTCTCGCAGTCCTGCCCATCTCTGACTGCGCCGCTGACATAGAGAAAGCCGAGTGTACTTCGGCTAGTCTCGGCTCCTCTCGCAGTCCTGCCCCTGACTGTGAGCAGAGCCGAGTCTAGCCGAAGTACACTCGGCTTTCTCTATGTCAGCGGCGCAGTCAGTGGAGATGGGCGGGACTGCGAGAGGAGCCGAGTCTACCCGAAGTACACTCGGCCCCGCTCGCTCCTCTCCACAGAAATCGGCGCCACAGAAATCGGCGCCAAATTTAAAAAACGCAGAGACTGACAAGCTGCAAAGGCACTGGGCAAGGCTGCAGATGGACAGATGGACACTGGGCAAGGCTGCAGATGGACAGATGGACACTGGGCAAGGCTGCAGATGGACAGATGGACACTGGGCAAGGCTGCAGATGGACACTGGGCAAGGCTGCATGCTGCATTTAAATGTAAGTTTTTTTTCCTTGAATTTCCCTCCTAAAAGTTTTTTTCCTTAAAATTCCCTCCTAAACTTGGGGTGCGTGTTATACGCCGATAAATACGGTACATTATACAACTTACATTTGTCTGCTCTGTCAGGAGCTTCCATAAAATGTAATTGATAATCATTTCATCAAACACTAATAACACTTATACATTCATTTCTCCCCTTAACCCCTTTATTCTATTGGTGTGGTTTGCCCTAGCTATCTCCGTACTCTCTTTATCCTGAAGCCGTTATGGGATTTTCTATCCAACTTGCCCATACTCTTTCATATTTCGCTCCATTTTAAGCATTTTTTAGCATTTTTTTTTAGCTGTAATGGTTTTTAGTTGTTTTTTTTTTAGCAAAACTATACTCCTACAAAAGCTTATGGCTCAAAAACGCTGTTACAGACTCAATATTTTCAGCTTTTATCAGAGGTAGGGCATTTTTACAGCTGAAGTGTTAGCGGTAGAAAGCTGTAGCTGTAGAATTTCTTTTGCAGTGTTTTTTAGAAGTAGCATTTTTTTTGCAAAACTTTACTCCTACAAAAGCTTATGGCTCAAAAACGATAATAAACGCAGGAAAGGCCCGTTTTGTAGTGGTATTTTTTTGCGTTTTTCAGCTTTTATCGGCTGAAAAACTCATCTTAAGGCCTCATGCACACTGGATCTTTTTACAGCTGCTTTTTTTTTTCTTCAGGCATTTTTTCTGCAGCCTGTGAACTCCCCAGCATGTTATCCTATGTGTCCATGCACACATAGGCTGTTATCAGCATTTTTTCGCTGGAAAAACCCCCCAGAACTAGTGTGTTTTCAGAAGAGTTTTTCAGCTATAAAAATGCTCTTAACTCTAACAAAAGCTAAACACACTGAAAAACATGGCTATTCATCGTTTATTAGCGTTTCTGAGCCACAAGCTTTTGTGGGAGCAATGTTTTGTTAAAAAAAACAGTACAGCTAAAAAGCGCTGAAAAACACTACTGTAAAAACATTGCAAAACTCATTCACAGCTACAGCTTTCTACAGTTAGGCCCCTTTCACGCTGAGGCGTATTTCAGGCGTTTTAGTGCTAAAAATAGCGCATAAATAATGCCTGAAATACTCCTGCCCCAGTATTCTCAATGTGAAAGCCCGAGGGCTTGCACACTGAGGCGATGCGCTGGCGGGAGGAAAAAAAATCTCCTGCAAGCCGCATCTTTGGAGCGGTGAAAGAGCGGTGTGTGTACCGCCCCTTTAACGCTCCTTCCTATTGAAATCAATGGGACACCGGGGTAATACAGCCCGCAAACCGCGGCTATTAACCCTTTTTCGGGCGCTAGTCGGGGTTAAAACCGCTCCGCTAGCGGCCGAATATCACGGTAAATACGACGGTATAGCGGCGCTAAAAATCGCGCCGCTATACCGCCACCGCACCTGCCCGCCCCAGTGTGAAAGGGGCCTTAACGCTACTGCCGTTTTTATAATGTACAGTGTGCATGAGGCTCAAAACCCACTAGTTATGTTTTTTTTTTTTTTTACACCTTTCCGGTCCTTCGATGTGGTGTCTGTATTAGCTTATTTTAATGCCAAAGCCAGCCATAGATGGAGTGATTTTATTTCCTGCAACCACAGGAATCCCTCCTGAAGAGTTAGTGTATGCTCCCAGCAGGGGGAGCTGTCCCAGCTGGGAGAACACACAGTGATTACTGCTAGCAGCTATAGTCGCTGACAATAATCACATGGAAAATCTGACAGGCTGGTTATACCCAAGTTGATCGATCCATCCATTTAGATACAATCAGCCTGCTCATACATGAGAAAATTTTCTGCCAGTAAAGAACATTGCTGATCTTACCAGAATTCCAGTGTAACTTCCTGTGCGCTGTACTAATATAAAATCAGCTTTCCAAGCTATCATCTGTGAATTACAGAACAACTCCTCTGTTTTTAACAGAGATGAGGAACGGAAAAGTGTTTGTAGTTCATATCTGGATAGCAGCCCAGGGTTACAATACGGCTCCTCCTTAGATACACAACACTGAGCCAGTGGCGGCTGGTGCTGTATATTTTGGGGGTGACAGCAAACAAGACACCCGTCACCAACCCTCCCCCCCGGTCGGTCTGCCCCCCACCAGCCCCAAACTTACCCCATCTAGCAGCTTTGGCTCCTTGCTGCATCTCCTCCTCCTTGGCAGCAGCTTCCTCCTCGGCGACTTCACCCTGCATTTCCGCTTCCGCTTCACGCCGGCTTCCTTCTCGGCCGTGGCTTCCCCCCTTCTTCCCTCGGTGACCAATACAATCACTTCTCCTCTCGGCCAATTGGGTTTTTGGACCCACTTCCTGATTGCCCAGGAGGAGAATGAGGAAGACAATAGTGAATATTACGTCGCTATTTTCATACAACTGGGTGAACTCAGAGTGCAGTGCTCTGCGCTCCGAGCCCACCCTTTTTGAAGCCAATTAGAGCCTCAGGCTCTAATCACTTGCTTAAAAAAAATAAAAACCCATAGAAATCCATGCGTCCGGCGCCCTGCATTTAGATTAGGGGCCGGAGGCATGGACCAGGAGGGTGGTGCCCCTGCGCTCCTAATAGAAGGGCCACCACTGCACTGAGCATTATCATCCTAGAAAATGAAGTGTGTTACTGCAGGATCTGTAGGTGAAAATAAAAGGGGGAAAAAAGCGCAAAAAAAAAAGCTAATGGCAAGCTGCAATATATTAAATATTTTTTTCTAGCTTTCAGAGACTTACAAGTGGGCTTTCAGGTTTTATACTTTGGAGTTTCATTTATTTTGAAGATTTTTTTTTTTTTTTACTGCAAGATTCCTCTTTAAAGAAAGAAAAAGGTGTGCTTTTGTTTGAGGAGAGTTGTTTTTTTCTTTTTGTTTTTAGGAGGGGGGGGGGGGGGGTTATTTTATGTTGATATTAAAAAAATATATATTTAGGGCGCTCAAAGCAACAGCAAAATCTTGTTTGCCAATCTGTTCTGGTAGCTGCCTTTTGTTTGCATCACTTCATCATCATCTTTTGAAAGAAAAAAAAGGACAAAGTACAAAACTAGCAGCCAAATCAGTGTCAAAAGAAGCCTGAAAGTCAGAAATCCCAGGTGACCAGTGATGTGACCAGTGATGTGACCAGTGATGTGACCCAGGATCACCTATCTATTTATATTATCCCAGCTGGGGAACCTGTCATTTAGTGATGGGTCATCATAATGAGTGATGAGAATTACATCTCTGGATGCCGTGATTCACACAAATGTGTATGTGTTTTATTTAAATTTACTTTTTCGAGATGTATATGAGTATATTGACTTTTAACTCCTTGTGGGAATGGATAAGGGGTACTAATGTATAATCATACCCCTGGGAAGAGGGCCAATATCTCGTTGTCCCCTTATTATAAAGGAGGCTTGTGGATTTCCCTATAAGTCCACTCGTATTACCCCACCTCATTTTTGGGGCACCAAAGATGGGGGAGGGGCTTTTGTCCCTCATCACTGGAACAAGGGTGCTTTGCGAGGCAGGGGAGGCCTCCCCCCTCCCCCACGCAAGGTATCCCCCTGTTAAAAGGGATGTGACCTGGTCTAGTGTAGGAAGAATGGAGAGGATCACAAATTTACTACTCTTCCTAGGTGGCATGACTGGATAAGCATCACTACACCCAGGGACAGCGCTACCGCTAAGCAAACTAGGCAGCCACCTAGGGCGTAGCCATGACTGCTGGTTTCCCTACTTTCCACCTCAGGGACGTAGATAAGGGGGGGTTAGGAGGGTATGAACCCCCACAAAGCACCCTGCCCAAATGCCCAGTTAGTCTTTGCTGCTGAATGGAGCCATGCCCATCCGCAGCTCAGCCTCAGCAATCATATCTGTCAGAGAATATAGGCTGAGCAGCTGCGGCGGTGTGGTCCCCAGACTTCCCTCTCCTTCGTTCCTGCCCTCCTTCATCTCTGAAATTCGGGGCCTGGGGACAGGGCACACACGTGATTGGTTGATAGGACATTGGTGGTCCTAGCAACCAATCACGTGCTTGCCCCGCCCCCAGGCCCCAACATTCAGAGAAGGAGGAGGGCAAGAACGGAACCTCTTCCATCAGACCTACAGTTCCTTAAAAAAGTATTCATAACCCTTGAAATTTTCCACATTTTATCATGTTACAACCAAAAAGGTAAATATATTTTATTGGGATTTTAGGTGATAGACCAACAAAAAGTAGCACATAATTGTGAAGTGGAAAGAAAATGATAAATGGTTTTCAACATTTTTTACAAATAAATATGTGAAAAGTGTGGGCGTACATTTGTACTCAGCCACCTTTACTCTGAAACCCCTAACTAAAATATATCCCAATAAAATATATTTACATTTTTGGTTGTAACATGACAAAATGTGGAACATTTCAAAGGGTATGAATACTTTTTTAAGGCACTGTACCTGCCCAGGGAGTGACATCACTGCAGGCAGGAAACTGGGACACAGGACGGGCTCTGCACAGATGTTCCAAGCTGGCCAGTGGCACTGAGGGGCTCATGTGAGCTGACTATACTGCTGCTGGTACCTGTAAAAATGTCTTCCCACCTAACTCCCCCCCCCCACTGCACCTATCTCCTATGCTGCTTCACCCACCCCTCATACTGCCTCACCCACCCCCCATATTGCCTCACCTAACCCTCATACTGCCTCACCTACCCCTCATACTGCCTCACCCTCCCCCCATACTGCCTCACCTACCCCTCATACTGCCTCCCCCTCCCCCTATACTGCCCCACCCACCAACATATTGCCTCACCCACCCCTCATACTGCCTCACCTACCCCTGATACTGCCTCACCCACCCTCATATTGTCTCACCTACCCCTCTTTCTGCCTCATCTACCCCTCATACTGCCTCACCCACCCCCCCCCCCATTACTGCCTCACACCCCCATACTGCCTCACCCCCCACCATTACTGCCTCACCCACCCCCCATACTGTCTCACCTACCCCTCATACTGCTTCACCCACCACCCATACTGCCTCACCCACCCCCTATACAGTGACTTGTAAAAGTATTCACCCCCTTGGCATTTTTCGTGTTTTGTTGCCTCACAACCTGGAATTAACATGGATTGTTTGAGGATTTGCATGATTTAATTTACAGAACATGCCCACAAGTTTGAAGATTATTTTTTTTTTATTGTGAAGCAAACAACAAATAGGACAAAATAACAGAAAAAGTCAATGTGCATAACTATTCACTCCCCTAAAGTCAATACTTTGTAGAGCCACCTTTTGCGGCTATCACAGCTCCAAGTTGCTTTGGATAAGTCTCTATGAGCTTGCCACATCTTACCACTGGGATTTTTGCCCATTCCTCCTTGCAAAACTGCTCCAGCTCCTTCAAGTTGGATGGTTTGCGCTTGTGAACAGCAATCTTTAAGTCTGACCACAGATTTTCTATTGGATTGAAGTCTGGGCTTTGAGTAGGCCATTCCAACACATTTACATGTTTCCCCTTAAACCACTCAAGTGTTGCTTTAGCAGTGTGTTTGGGGTCATTGTCCTGCTGGAAGGTGAACCTCCATCCTAGCCTCAAATCACACACAGAGTGGTACAGGTTTTGCTTAAGAATATCCCTGTATTTAGCACCATCCATCTTTCCCTCAACTCTGACCAGTTTCCCAGTCCCGACTGCTGAAAAACATCCCCACAGCATGATGCTGCCACCACTATGTTTCACTGTGGGGATGGTGTTCTTTGGGTGATGTGATGTGTTGGGTTTGCGCCAGACATAGCGTTTTCTTTAATGGCCAAAAAGTTCAATTTTAGTCTCATCAGACCAGAGCACCTTCCTCCGTACATTTTGGGAGTCTCCCACATGCCTTTTTACAAACTCAAAACGTGCCATTTTGTTTTTTGTTGAAAGTAATGGCTTTCTTCTGGTCACTCTGCCATAAAGCCCAACTCTATGGAGCGTACGGCTTATTGTCGTCCTATGTACAGATACTCCAGTCTCTGCTGTGGAACTCTGCAGCTCCTCCAGGGTTACCTTAGGTCTCTGTGCTGCCTTTCTGATTAATGCCCTTCTTGCCCGGTCCATGAGTTTGCCGTCTCTTGGCAGGTTTGCTGTTGTGCCATGTTCTTTCCATTTGGTTATGATAGATTTGATGGTGCTCCTAGGGATCATCAAAGATTTGGATATTTTTTTATAACCTAACCCTGACTAGTACTTCTCAAAAACATTGTCCCTTACTTGTTTGGAGAGTTCCTTGGTCTTCATGGCAGTGTTTGGTTAGTGGTGCCTCTTGCTTAGGTGTTGCAGCCTCCGGGGCCTTTCAAAATAGTGTGCATATGTAATTACAGATCATGTGACACTTAGATTGCACACAGGTGGACATCATTTCACTAATTATGTGACTGAAGGTAATTGGTTGCACCAGAGCTTTTTTATGGGCTTCATAACAAAGGGGGTGAATACATACGCACAAGCCTATTATCATTTTTATATTTCTAAAAAATTGTTTTATGTATATATTTTTCTAATTTTACTTCACCAACGTATACTATTGTGTTCTGATCCATCACATATAATTCAGATTTAAAAAAAAAAACATTGAACTAAAGGCTGTAATATAACAAAATAGGTAAAAAGCCAAGTGGGGTGAATACTTTTGCAAGGCACTGTATAAACTCACCCACACCCCATACCATCTCACCTTCTCTCTTCCAAGTAAAGCACCTCCCTCTATCCCTTCCTAATCACTGTGCCTCGCTATCACCCACCTACCCCCCCCCCAGGTTACAGCAACTCCCACCCACCTCCCCCTCATTCCACCTCTCTCCTTCTCTCCCAAACCTTCCTCCCCAGTCAAAGCACCTTATATTGTACATGCCTCATTCTGCTGTGCTTGTCACACTGGAAGTGAATTAGTCCACTGACCTATTAAACAATGCACTCCCTATGTGGTTAGTATCTTCTTTCATTTGTTATTAAAGTGGTATTGCTGCCTGACCATAACTATTCTCAAAAGTCCCCCACCACTTACTACTGACCCATAAAATCTTCCTCACTTATTATGGACCCCTGAACTCTGCATCTCTTACTACTGACCCCTGAACTCTGCATCTCTTACTACTGACCCCTGAACTCTGCATCTCTTACTACTGACCCCTAAACTCTGCATCTCTTGCTACTGACCCCTGAACTCTGCATCTCTTACTACTGACCCCTAAACTCTGCATCTCTTGCTACTGACCCCTGAACTCTGTGTCCCTTTAGGCCAGTGTTTCTCAACTCCAGTCCTCAAGGCGCCCCAACAGGTCATGTTTTCAGGATTTCCATTATTATGCACAGGTGATTTGATCAGTTTCACTGCCTTAGTAATTACCACAGCCGTTCCATCTGAGGGAAATCCTGAAAACATTTCCTGTTGGGGCGCCTTGAGGACTGGAGTTGAGAAACACTGCTTTAGGCCACAGGCAATTTGCAGCACATTGAGAACCACACCCAATATTTGTGTGCCACGCTTTCTTTTTCACAGCCAGGAGGCTTATAATTTTGTTCATAGGTCCACTGCTTTCAGAAAACACCCCAGTAACAAGCCTTACTAAGCAGTGCAAGAGGCACCATCTTGTGTCACTTTTGCAATTTGATATAATAGTATCATCATGGGGAGGGGGGTGCAAGTAGCTGGCCTAGGGCATACATAGTCTAGTACCTCCCCTGACTACACCTAGGCTGCATGCCTGGATAAGTGTCTAGTTGGTATATTAAGGGAAACCTCACACATTTTTTACCATTTTTTTTTTTAGATTTCTACATTCACACTGCAATGAATAAGATAGGGGTGATGCTGTATGCCAAGCTAATCGTAAAAGAAAAAACAATCAATTTCACACACAAATATGTGCTCCTAGTGTATGTTGTTGCTGAGACTGCCTGTGAAAATGGTAATGTTCAGTAGCACCACATACAGCTTTAAGCCAGCCCCCAAGGAAGGTTTTTCAAGAATATGTATGTTTTCAATGTTGCATTTAAAGCCGCATGAAAAGACCCTCAGTATTTTAGATTTATTTTTGTTTTTTTGTGCAGGTACATGACCCCAGTGGCAGTGTCCAGTTTCCCATGTCCTTTTTTGACAATAGCTTCTAGGGATGCGCAGATAAAAAAGTATTTGCACGAGTATCAGTACTCACCCAAATGCTCACAATACTGTAACCGATACTTTGCTGTGCAATTTGCGTCAATTCAAAATGAATGGGTGCCATTCCCACTGCAAAGAGTCGCATGCGATTTGATCAGGAATGCGGTGCAATTCCTGTCCAAATCACATGCGATTTCCCCCACCAGTCCTGTGTGTGTATGTATAGAAAGGGAAAAGCGCAGTTTAGAGGGCAGTTTAAAAAATGTTAGAATTCACAATACATATCTGGCCACATGCAAAATAATCTACATAGGTGTTCCGGTCCGCCGATGATAGCAAATCACAGCCGCTGGAGGTGCTCTTAGGGCAGGAGGAGATGTAGAGGCGGTCCACCGCCAAGCTGACGTCACTTCTGTCCTATACCCATGGGGTCCTGGAACTTCTCCTCCAGTCTTGTGAGCACCTCCAGCGGCCTTGATTTGCTATCATCGGTAGACCGGGACACATATGCATGTGGCCACATATGTACTGTGAGTGCTAAGAAAAATGAAACATGCCCACTAGATGGCACTTTTCCCTTTCTATACATACACACACACACACAGGGACAGTGGGGGAAGTTGCATGCTATTCAGACAGGAATCACACCGCATTTCTGTTCAAAACGCATGTGATTCTTTGCAGTGCGATTTGCACCATTTTTTTTTCGTATTGCCGCAAATCGCACCGCAAATTATACATACTCGGTATTGGCGAGTACTTGACCGAAAGTATCTGAACTCGTAATCGCCAATAAAAAACAGTATCGATGCCACCCTAATAGCCTCCTATTAAATAAACATTTTGAAAACAGCCAAATGTAACTACCAAGATACCCTTTCGATAGACTTCAATGAGGTTGTGTGCTAAATTCCGCTTTCATGGACTTTAAGCCGAGTTCCGTGAACCCTTCTCAAACCGTACTTCAGCAGATTTCCTCACCCCTCTTGTTGGTAATAGTTTTTCCAAAAACTGAGAACTGCTGGTATTTAATTTGCCCAATAGAGGGCAGCACCATAGACACCAGTTTACATGAAATGGTAGATAATATTAAAGTAATCTCACCCAAGAAAAAAATTCCCCAAAATATTTTGTAATGCTTATTAATTCTTGAAATTTCAGACTGAAAAAAGTAAGAAATGACATCTGCTGTAAGGCATATGATCAACAAAATTTCTGCAAATCTTAGCTGAAATATAAACATATCATGGTAATCCTGTTTCCTCAGTTAATACATGATATTTTCTATTCCATATTTTTTTTAATTTGGTCAATTTAATAAACACTACACACACATCTTTTTAGAACATCTTCACACTTGAGCAATACTATTGTGATTGTAGCTGCAATTCCCATTGTTATTTTAAATGATCAAATTAGAAATCTGCTGAATGCTATATAAAACTGACAATGACCTTAAAACTATTTCCAAATGCCGCGTACACACGATCGATTTTCTCGACGGTGAAAACACCGTCGAGAAAATCGACGGGAAAAACGAGGAACGGCTTGTTCCCCTACACACGGTTGTTTTTCCCGACATTTTTTCTCTTGGTCGAGAAAAACGACCGTGTGTAGGCTCCCCGGCAGTGTTTCCCTATGGGAAAACTGCCGCGGAAAAAATGCTGTGAATCACGACGAGAAAAATTAGAGCATGTTCTAATTTTTCTCGTCGTGATTAATGCCGTTTTTCTCGTCGGGAAAAATGATCAAAAGCCCACACACGGTCGTTTTTCTCGTCAAAGAGAAAAAAATTAATTTTTCCCGACGAGAAAAATGGTTGTGTGTACGCGGCAAAAGAACAAACATTATTTCTGTAATAAGAAAAGTGTAGTGTTTACAGTATGTCCTCCTAATGCCTTAAAGAGGTATTAATCCCAAAGGCAAAGATTTATTATAGTGCAGCTTACCAGTTCTTAGTGTGATGGCTGCGTTATTTTTGTTTTTCGCCTTTACTTCTTCTATTTTCTTCAGGTAAATCATTTTTAGGCTTTCTTTCTTTTATTTTTAGTTGGTGATCCAGCCAGTAAGTCTATTTTTTTTCAAATGAACCAGCTCTCCAGCAGAATGTATCAGGTGCAGAAATGACACAAACCATTCAACACTAGCAGGGATCAACTTTTATTTATTTATGTATATTTTTTATTCCAAAAGGTAAAAAAAAAACTCTTTGCTGGAATACTTAAAGGAGCACTAAAGCTTCCCTTTTTTTTGCCTAAAAATAACAAACATGTTATACTTACCTCCACTGTGCAGCTCGTTTTGCACACAGTGGCCCCGATCCTGGTCTTCTGGGGTCCCTCGGCTGCTGTCTTGGCTCCTCCCCGCAAGGACTCCACACCATAATGCGAGTGAGCTCGCATGGTGTGGAGTGATTGCGGGCGCGCTCCCGTGATACAGCGGCGGCCATAGCCACCGACTGTATCACTCGGCCCCGCCCCCCGCGCGCCGCGTCATTGGATGTGATTGACAGCAGCGCCAGCCAATGGCTGCGCTGCTTTCAATCCATCCAGTGTAGCCAATCGGCGGTCAGGCTGAAAAACGAAGAGGATGACGGGGACGAGCGTGGGACTTTCGAGGGGCCAGGTAAGAAAAACGGGGGCTCGGGGGGGGGGGGGGCGGTATTGTCGAATGTTTTTTCACCTTAATGCATAGGATGCATTAAGGTGAAAAAACATGTAACTTTACTACTCCTTTAAGTATTAGCTGGAGTTTGACTTCAATATATTAGTGTATTTAAAACTGATAGTACATCAAATTTAAATGTGTTACACATGCTATGTGCGATTCTAATTAAATACAAAAACTGCCACACACCCCCATTTAAAATGTGCAAATTATCACTTATACATTTAGTGCAGCCCTGATTTAAGCTAAAACAATTCTCCTATTTGGTGATCTTTACATCACACTCCAAAAAATTAATAAAAATACACAAATTTACCAAATATATATGTTATAACTGTAAAAAAAGTTCAATAGTCCACTTCAATAGTTCGGACTATTGAACTTTATATTCAGATTTTTTTTTGCACGAGTTATAGCATATACAGTATCTCACAAAAGTGAGTACACCCTTCACATTTAAAGCGGAGTTCCACCCAAAATAACATCCATATATGACCACACTCCTTACACTACAAACATGTACAGTAGCCACTTATTTTTTTATTTTTTTCTGTACATACCGTAATATTGTCATCTAAATTCCGGCTTCCGGGTACTCACTCCCGCGGGAGTAGGCGTTTCTGTTCTCCCGCAATGTAATCTGGGAGTTCGCCCAGATGTGACATGTCCTGCAGAAAAAGTTCCCCGGCGGATAAGGTTCCCCCCCCCCTGTACTGCGCATGCGCGGCACGAACCTCAGCGGAGTTTCCGAAAGTAGCCGAACATGTAGAGCTGCGAGTCGGCTCTACACGGCGCCTGCGCAGTCAGCTCTACATGGCTCCTAGTCATTGCGCAGGCGCCATGTAGAGCTAACTCGCAGCTCTACATGTTCGGCTACTTTCGGAAACTCCGTTGAGGTTCGTGCCGCGCATGCGCAGTACAGGGGAGGGAACCTTATCCGCCGGGGAACTTTTTCTGCAGAACACCGTCCACCGCTTCCAGGAAGTCAGTGCTTGTGGGCTTCACAATGCCCACAAGCAAAATGGAAAATTCTGACGGCTGATTTTAAAAGTGCATTTTTTGCCAGAAAAAAGACAGGGGAGGTTAAAAATCACCAAACACGTGAGTACTAATTGGTGATCTACAAATACTTTGCATGCAAGCTAAAAAAAAAAAAAGATTTGCCGCGGAACCTCCGCTTTAAGTAAATATTTTATTATATCTTTTCATGTGACAACACTGAAGTAATGACACTTTGCTACAATGTAAAGTAGTGAGTGTACAGCTTGTATAACAGTGTAAATTTGCTGTCCCTTCAAAATAACTCAACACACAACCATTAATGTCTTAACCACTGGCAACAAAAGTGAGTACACCCCTAAGTGAGAATTTCCAAATTGGACCCAAAGTGTCAATATTTTGTGTGGCCACCATTATTTTCCAGCACTACCTTAACCCTCTTGGGCATGGAGTTCACCAGAGCTTCACAGGTTGCCACTGGAGTCCTCTTCCACTCCTCCATAATGACATCACCGGGCTGGTGGATGTTAGAGACCTTGCGCTCCCCCACCTTTCCGTTTGAGGATGCCCCACAGATGCTCAATAGAATTTAGGTCTGGAGACATGCTTGGCCAGTCCATCACCTTTACCCTCAGCTTCTTCAGCAAGGCAGTGGACATCTTGGAGGTGTATCAGCTTAAGTGCTAAAGGGTAGGACTTTATATGAAGCACTGGATATATTAATTGTCTTATTCCAATTAGCAGAGTGCTTCATATAAAGTCCTACCCTTTAGCACATAAGCTGATTAACCATACCAGGGATGGAGGTCTATATATAGTTATTGCCTCACACAAAGTCCCAACTCTAGCTTTAGCTGTTCTTTTTTCATCTTGGAGGTGTGTTTGGGGTCATTATCATGTTGGAATACTGCCCTGCGGCCCAGTCTGTGAAGGGAGGGGATCATGCTCTACTTCAGTATGTCACAGTACATGTTTGCATTTATGGTTCCCTCAATGAACTGTAGCTCCTCGGTGTCGGTAGCACTCATGCAGCCCCAGACCATGACACTCCCACCACCATGCTTGACTGTAGACAAGACACACTTGTCTTTGTACTCCCCACCTGGTTGCTGCCACACAGACTTGACACCATCTGAAACAAATAAGTTTATCTTGGTCTCATGAGACCACAGGACATGGTTCCTGTAATCCATGTCCTTAGTCTGCTTGTCTTCAGCAAACTGTTTGCAGGCTTTCTTGAGCATCATCTTTAGAAGAGGCTTCCTTCTGGGACGACAGACATGAAGACCAATTTGATGCAGTGTGCAGCGTATGGTCTGAGCACTGACAGGCTGACCTCCCACCCCTTCAACCTCTGTACCAATCCAGGCAGCACTCATACGTCTATTTCCCAAAGACAACATCTGGATATAACGCTGTGCACGTGCACTCAACTTCTTTGGTCGACCATGGCGAGGCCTGTTCTCAGAGGAACCTGTCCTGTTAAACCGCTGTATGGCCTTGGCCACCCTGCTGCAGCTCAGTTTCAGGGTATTGGCAATCTTCTTATAGCCTAGGCCATCTTTTTTTAGAGCAACAACTCTTTTTTTTTTCCAGATCCTCAGAGAGTTCTTTGCCATGAGGTGCCATGTTGAACTTCCAGTGACCAATATGAAAGAGTGAGAGCAATAACACCAAATTTAACACACCTGTTTCCCATTCACACATGAGACCTTGTAACACTAATGAGTCACATGACTCCAGGGAGGGAAAATGGCTAATTGGGCCCAATTTGGAAATTCTCACTTAGGGGTGTACTCACTTTGGTTGCCAGTGGTTTAGACATTAATGGTTGTGTGTTGAGTTATTTTGAGGGGACAGCAAATTTACACTGTTATACAAGCTGTCAACTCACTACTTTACATTGTAGCAGAGTGTAATTTCTTCAGTGTTGTCACATGAAAAGATATAATAAAATATTTACAAAAATGGGAGGTGTGTGCTCACTTTTGTGAGATACTGAATATTTGGTGAATTTGTGTATTTTATTAAATTTTTTGGAGCGTGATGTAAAGATCACCAAATAGGAGAATTGTTTTAGCTTAAATCACCGCTGCACTAAAAGTAGTACATCCAATACTCCCCTCCGCTCAGACTGGCAATGCTGCTGTCCAAAGGTGCCCTTGTGCTCCTTCATCCAGAGGGGGGTACTCTAATACAGGAGGGGTGTTACTGGCCAGATCACCAGGTGAAAACAGAGGGAAAAAATGCCTACAAAAGGAAAACGAATGCAGCCACGACATCTAATCATTGGTAAGCTGCAATATATTACTTTTTTGGTTGTGTGTTTAATACTGCTTCAACGGTCATACACAGGAATGGAAAAAAAAGTTCTGTATGAGTTCACTCCAGCCTTGCCATGTCACAATTAAGCAGGTTTGAGTCAGGATTTTTTTTTTTTATCAAATTGAGTCAGTAAGGCTTGCTTCATTAGTGGGTGAGTGGGCAGACACAGACAAAGACTTCCACTGGCTCCCAATAGTCATAAAGCAGAGGGGGCAAAAACAAGGGTTATTGTGAGTGTCTGGCATAGGATATTGCCTATTTTAAGTATTTCCAGCTTTATCACCCTCAAAATATGAGACTAAATTGTTAGAAGGTTATAGATAAACATTTCTACTGTTGGAGAGTTTTATGTTTAGACTGGATCATGTGGAGGTAGAGCATCCTTGCCTTTGTCACCAGTGTAGGTGAAGGGGTCTGGTGGGCTGTCCAGACCTGTGGGGGCCATAGCATATGTCCAGAGTGAACACTAGGGGTCAGTATGATCTAACAAATTAGGTGCTGCTCTATGGACAAAATAGGTCTCACTTTAAGGCTCCAGCTATACCTCTTGCTATCTACTGCAATAATTGAAGGCATTATCAATATTCATTTAAATATAACTAAATATAGCTTCTATTAAAATTATGGAGATGCAGATTTACTTAAAAAACATAATAATGCAAAAAAATTATAATAATAAAAATTGGAGTTTAAACAATACCCTTTATTGGATAACTTATAGAGCCGGGTAGATTCTTGTGTATTGTATGCTCACACGTGTGAGCGAATGTTTACCTACATGCATGGATTCTACTTTGCCGTACACATCCAAATCATTTTGCTTTTATGCCTCCTGTCCTCAGAGGTGCATTGCTGAATGTGCATGCCAAACATTTTTTAACAATCGCCTGAAATGTAAAAGATTATATTACTGGCTCACTAAGCAAAAAAAAAACGCACAAATATCACGCTAAAATGCATTAAAAAAAAAAGTGAACCATGTCTGCGTAATGTGTGTTAAAAAAAGCCAGTTGTAGTCTCCAATAGATGCCTGTGTGGCCAGGTAACAATGCAGAAGACCAATTAGGAGACAGGAACAAAGCATTGCCACCCTTTAAATCTAAAGCCAAGGTATGATTTTCATTATATAGTTACATCATTCTAGCTTGGGACAATGGAACTATGCATGGTTCATATCTGAGCGATCACTATGCAAGTCCGGAAATCAATGTAGTAGTCACTGCTCCTACAGTGTCTAAAAAACTGGGATGGAACTGGGATGGTTCCGCGCAAATGGCTGTTTGTAATTCCTTTGGGAGCTGCTGCCTCCACTAGGACAACTACAAAGGTAGAGTCTGAGATAGAGAATTAAGGGGCAGTGGGTGTGGCGCTGCCCTGCTAATTATATTATATATAATATATATGTATATAGAATATAATTAGCAGAGCAGCGCCACGCCACGCCCACTGCCCCTTAATTCTCTACCACTGCTACTACAGTGATAGCAGCAATCTTCCAGGTCCTGTGCCATGAGGCTGCCCTTCTGCATAGTGACCACAGGGGGTCCCCATGATTAAGCTCCAAGTGGTGGAGCGAAACGTGTTTCGGGTGTGGCCTGGCTGGAGTCCAGGCTGAGGCTGCCATTCATCTCACTTGATGCACATGGGTCTGCTTTATGATGTGCAGCTTATGGATCTTTTCCTTTGACATTGCTGCAGCTTGGAGCTAGGATGAGCTCCCTGTCCCGGGCCTGCACTCACAGTGGTCTAGTTGAAACTTTACTTCTCTACATGAGCGGTACCTAAATTTTGTCTTTTTGGACAACAGGGGGTCGCTTATTCTGCACTGTTGCCTATAAAAAACACCTTTTTTAATAAATACAAGACATCCTCTAATTGAAGAGAAGTCTCTCAGCACAGGACCTGGAAGATCACTGCTATCCATGTAGTAGCGGTGACTACTACAGCGATTTACAGCTACTACGGGTATAAGGTATGAATACTTACTTTAGTCCGACCTGGACCAATGTAAGTATGCAATAACAATTATACTTAGACTTCAGCATTAAAGCAGTATTAAGCCCAAGAGCAAACATTTATTATGTTGCAGCTTACCAATTCTTATATGATGGCTGCATTTGTTTTATTTTTTAGGCTTTTCTTTCTTCTATTTTCTTTCTTCTATCTGCTGACCCAAGCCAGCAAGTCTGTTGTTTTTCACAAGCTCAAGCTCTCCAGGCAGAATGTATCTGTTTACCTGACAGGAGTGATTAAAATTATCTAATTTTCTTCATTTATGAAAAACTTGTATCCCAAAAGAAAAAACACTGTTTGCTGTGTATGATTATAACGCGTTAGCATTGGAGCTTGGCTTCAATCTGTTGGTGTATTTAAATTTGCTAAGACATTTACTCTACCCTTCCCCCAAAACGTACAATGCTGCTGTATGCTGTGCCTCCTGTGCTCACTCATCCAGAGTAGTGCCTCACTAATACAGGAGACATAGGTGTGCACAGCCTATTGCATTAGGGTGTGCACCCCAAAACTCAAACACGTATGTGTGTGTGTGTGCATGTGTCTATATATACTGACTTGTAAGTAGAGCAGGAGATGGTGTCAGTAGGGCAGAGATTGGTGTCAGTGGGGCAGTGGACGGTTATTTATTTATTTACAATTTTATTTTATTAATTGATTTTTTTTTTAAAATTTTTTAGGAGCCCCATTAGGGGGCTTTGGTGAAATATCAGGGGTCTAAACAGGGGAAATCTGTGCAAAACACAGGGTGAGTAGGGTGTGCCCAGGCACGCCTGGCACACCCTGTGCGCACACCATTGACAGTAGATGTGTTACTGATCAGATCACCAGTTGAAACAGAGGGAGAAAAGGCCAAAGAAAAGAAAACTGATGTATCCATCACATCTAATGATTGGTAAGCTGCAAAATATAAAATTTTTGGTTTTGCGTTTAATACCGCTTTAAATCTGTGTTAAAGAGGTGCATAGAGCACCAGCTTGAATCAACCAATCAGATTTCCCTTTTCATTGTTTTGGTATGTTCACAGCAATGAGAGCTGATTTTTGATGGGTTACTGTAGATATGTATTTTCTAATTTTTTGTGTCCTTTGTAGCTAAAACTCAACTATTAACTGGTAAAAATCAGTTTGGCCCCTCTTGGATGATTGTGATAAAAGTCAAGATAGACCCCTGTCTCTGGGCATCTCCGCCCCGCCCTGCCATTGATGAGAATGAATGTCTATTGCCAGTATTTAGTAGAGTTAGGTATAGTGAGAGATAGGAGGCACAGCCTGCACTGAGCCATGCATGTTCTGCATTGGAAGCTTTTGTGGGATAGTGTGTCCCTCTTGTGGTCATTAATAGCTTCACAAATTATATAATTCTTCTAATGCTTCTTCTCCGTGTGATATTATTATTATTATATGTGGAATGAATATAAAGATGGAGGTTCCTTCACTTTTTCTTTTTATTATTTACATCAGCAGTCGACAAGCAGCTGGTTGATTGTCATCATAGACAACCTCACCGATTTCTTTTGCCTCGGTGATGGCCAAACCCTTGGTTTATTAGAGAAAAAAACAAAATGTCTTGATTATTAATCTAGTTTAACATATCTAAGTACTGGTTCATGAATACATTTGGAGATGTAGTAGGATAGCATATACCAGTGATGGCGAACCTTGGCACCCCAGATATTTTGGAACTACATTTCCCATGATGCTCAACTACACTGCAGAGGGCATGAGCATCATGGGAAATGTAGTTCCAAAACATCTGGGGTGCCAAGGTTCCCCATCACTGGTATATACTGTACACACTTTGATAAACAATTCAATTATTTTCCAATGAATCTCTCCCAATAAGAAAAATCAATCTATAGTCAACAACCCAATCGATCGATATGCCAGACATCTGGGAAGTGAATTTCAATTTATAGTTAGAAGATACAATCTTAAGTTATTGATTGCATGTCTGTTTACACCATACAATCACATAATCATAATATGATTAGATCCATGATCAAAGCATCTTAGCGCTGTCAATTGATATTTATCTGCTCTGGCTGATCGACTCAGTTGGATCAAATCCGATCTAAATCGATCAGAAGGGATGTTATGGCTAATCGATTATTTGATGATGCGATCATTTTGATCAAGTTGCACATCAATTGGATAATTAAAGCAGTAGTAAACCCATCCATAAAAAAACAGTTTCATTTCCGGCCGTTGCCGGAAATGTAACACTCCCATTGGTTGTGCTCTCAACCAAACTGTCAAACCATTCAATGGCTGGTGTCTAAACTGATCACATGTGCAGCATCATGGCAGTTGTAGATTAAACAGAGGCAAAGATGGCAGCTTCCTTGGCTGAAAACGATAGGAGGGTTTACTTACACTTTAACCACTTAAGCCCCGGACCATTTGGTAGCTAAAGGACTAGAGGTGAATTCAGAATTTTGTACTGCGCTGCTTTAACTGTAAATTGTGCGGACATGCAATGTTGTACCCAAACAAAATTTGCGTCCTTTTCTTCCCACAAATCGAGCTTTCTTTTAATGGTATTTGATTGCCTCTGCGATTTTTATTTTTTGCGATATAAACGGAAAAAGACCGAAAATTTTGAAAAAAAA
This sequence comes from Rana muscosa, assembly GCA_029206835.1. Classification (NCBI taxonomy): domain Eukaryota; kingdom Metazoa; phylum Chordata; class Amphibia; order Anura; family Ranidae; genus Rana; species Rana muscosa. The sequence goes on along the minus strand of CM055122.1, from coordinate 188,054,606 downwards.
TGATATTTTCTATTTTTGTTATAAGAAAAATCGAATAAACTCAATTTTAGTCATACATTTAGGCCAAAATGTATTCAGCCACACGTCTTTAGTAAAAAAAATGTCAATAAGTGTATATTTATTGGTTTGCGCAAAAGTTATAGCGTTTACAAACTAGGGTACATTTTCTGGAATTTACACAGCTTTAAATTTATGACTGCCTATCTCATTTCTTGAGGTGCTAAAATGGCAGGGCAGTACAAAACCCCCCCAAATGACCCCATTTTGGAAAGTAGACACCCCAAGGAAATTGCTGAGAGGCCTGTTGAGCCCATTGAATATTTTTTTTTTGTCCCAAGTGATTGAATAATGACAAAAAAAAAAAAAAATTACAAAAAGTTGTCACTAAATGATATATTGCTCACACATGCCATGGTTATATGTGGAATTGAACCCCAAAATACATTCTGCTGCTTCTCCTGAGTACGGGGATACCACATGTGTGGGACTTTTTAGGAGCCTAGCCACGTACGGGACCCCAAAAACCAAGCACCGCCTTCAGGATTTCTAAGGGCGCAAATTTTTGATTTCACTCCTCACTACCTATCACAGTTTTGAAGGCCATAAAATGCCAAAATAGCACAAAACCCCCCCAAATGACCCCATTTTAGAAAGTAGACACCCCAAGGAAATTGCTGAGAGGCCTGTTGAGCCCATTGAATATTATTTTTTTTTGTCCCAAGTGATTGAATAATGACAAAAAAAAAATTACAAAAAGTTGTCACTAAATGATATATTGCTCGAACATGCCATGGTTATATGTGGAATTGCACCCCAAAATACATTTTGCTGCTTCTCCTGAGTACGGGGATACCACATGTGTGGGACTTTTTAGGAGCCTAGCCGCGTACGGGACCCGGAAAACCAATCACCGCCTTCAGGATTTCTAGGCACAAATTTTTGATTTGACTCCTCACTACCTATCACAGTTTCGAAGGCCATAAAATGCCAAAATAGCACAAAACCCCCCCAAATGACCCCATTTTGGAAAGTAGACACCCCAAGCTGTTTGCTGAGAGGCATGGTGAGTATTTTACAGCTCTCATTTGTTTTTGAAAATGAAGAAAGACATTTTTTTTTTCTTTTTTTTTTTCAATTTTCAAAACTTTGTGACAAAAAGCGAGATCTGCAAAATACTCACAATACCTCTCAGCAAATAGCTTGGGGTGTCTACTTTCCAAAATGGGGTCATTTGGGGGGGGGGGTTTGTGCCATCTGGGCATTCCATGGCCTCCGAAACTGTGATAGGCAGTGAGAAGTGAAATCAAAAATTTACACCCTTAGAAAGCCTGAAGGCGGTGATTGGTTTTTGGGGTCCCGTACGCGGCTAGGCTCCCAAAAAGTCTCACACATGTGGTATCCCCGTACTCAGGAAAAGCAACAGAATGTATTTTGGGGTGTAATTCCACATATGCCCATGGCATGTTTGAGCAATATATCATTTAGTGACAACTTTGTGCAAAAAAAAAAAAATTCTTTTTTCCGCAACTTGTGTCAACATATAAAATATTCCATGGACTCGACATGCCTCTCAGTATATAGCTTGGGGTGTCTACTTTCCAAAATGGGGTCATTTGGGGGGTTTTGAACTGTTCTGGCATTTTATACACAACATTAGAAAGCTTACATCCACTCTTCTAACCACTTGAAGACAAAGCCCTTTTTGACACTTTTTGTTTACATGAAAACATATTTTTTTTTGCAGGAAAATTATGTTGAACCCCCAAACATTATATATATTTTTAAAGCAAAGGCCCTACAGAATAAAATGGTGGGTGTTGCATTTTTTTTTCTACACAGTATTTGCGCAGCGATTTTTCAAACGCATTTTATGGGGAAAAAATACACTTTTTTTAATATTAATGCACTAAAACACACTATATTGCCCAAATGTTTGATAAAATAAAAAAGATGATCTTAGGCCGAGTACATAGATACCAAACACGGCATGCTTTAAAATTTCGCACAAACGCGCATTGGCGACAAACTACATACATTTTTAAAAGCCTTTAAAAGCCTTTACAGGTTACCCCGTTAGATTTACAGAGGAGGTCTACTGCTAAAATTACTGCCCTCGATCTGACCTTCACGGTGATACCTCACATGCATGGTGCAATTGCTGTTTACATATGACGCCAGACCGATGCTTGCGTTCGCCATTGGGCAAGAGCAGGGCAGGACAGGGGTGCTTTTTTTTTTTTTATTATTAATTTTGCTTTTTTATTTTATTTTTAAATTGTTCCTTCCATATTTTTTATTTTTTTATCATTTTTATTGTTATCTCAGGGAATGTAAATATCCCCTATGATAGCAATAGGTAGTGACAGGTACTCTTTTTTTGAAAAAACTGGGGTCTAGACCCTAGATCTTTCCACTGCCCTCAAAGCATCTGACCACACCAAGATCGGTGTGATAAAATGCTTTCCCAATGGCGCTTTTTATATCCGGGGGGGGGACATTCCCTCCCACTGCTTGTAAAAGCAGTCCAGAGGCTAATTAGCCGCTAGGATTGCTTTTACATGAAAGCCGGCCGCTGGCTGAAAAGAATGATACCAAGATGATACCTAAACCCGCAGGCATCAATCTGGTATAACCATTCAAAGTCCAGCAACATACCAGTACGTTGCTGGTCCTTGTTGGACATGTATTGTAATCTTTTTTTTCATGCAGCCAGGTGGCTGAACGAAAAAAGAGATTGATCGGTGGGTATGCCCACCATTAGAATACCGCCCTTCATCCACCCACTTCTAATGATGGGCATACATGCACCATTTATATATGCCGAAGCATGGGGGCATCCTCCCGCAAAAAAGTTATGCCGCGTACACATGGTCGGACTTTTCCACGGGCAAGCCTCCGTCGGAATTTTGACCGTATGTACGTGGCATTAGGAGCAAAATCACTCCTCTGCTCCTGCTGCCCCAATGCTTCGGCATATTTGCTTTTTTTTTTTAACTGTGGTGGTGAAATCACCTCCTACAGCACTGGAGTCGCAGGGATCAGGCCTGTCTCTGCGAACGCTGCAGTTATGTGTGTTGTGTTTTGTAAGTGACAGTGATCGATCAATACTGCACTTGGGTGGCCTGGGCTGGACGGAGGGGCAAAACGCAGGTGCTAGCAGGTATCTGGGCTGATCCCGCTAACACTGCGTTTTTGGGAACCCTAAACTGCTGGGGACGCTAGTATAGATCTGATCAGATCAGATATTGATCTGTTCAGATACTATACCACTAAGGGAGGTGTATGCTTCACGCGTGGGTGTTAGCGTTACTGGCACTAACCTGACGCTGCCTGGGGTGTGACGCAGACCCTCTCTGACGCTAAAACCTAATTGATATCACCCGCCGGGCGATCAGGGGGTTAAACATTTATTGGGTTATATACGGCGGGTGCCCTGACACTATAAAAAGCAAACTAACTAACCAGCGTCACCCGTAACACTTATATGATGATCACTGGTGAAAGGGTTAACTAGGGGCAATTAGGGGGTTAAAACCTTTATTAGATAATATATGGGGGTACCTGACGCTATAAAAACCTGCGGCGAACCTAAAAAAAATTACTGGCTACCGATCTGCATCACTGATGCTAAGACAGCGATCAGAAAAATGATCGCTTAGCGACAGTGGTGATAGGGGTGAAAGGGTTACCTGGGGGGCGATCAAGGGTGTTAAACCTTTATTAGATAATATATGGGGGTACCTGAAACTATAAAAACCTGCGGCGAACCTAAAAAAAATTACTGGCTACCGATCTGCATCACCGACGCTAAGACAGCGATCAGAAAAATTATCGCTTAGCGACAGTGGTGATAGGGGGTGAAGGGTTACCTGGGGGGCGATCAAGGGGGTTAAACCTTTATTAGATAATTTATGGGGGTACCTGACGCTATAAAAACCTGCGGCGAACCTAAAAAAAAAAATACTGGCTACCGATCTGCATCACCGACGCTAAGACATCGATCAGAAAAATGATCGCTTAGCGACAGTGGTGATAGGGGGTGAAAGGGTTACCTGGGGGGCGATAAAGGGGGTTAAACCTTTATTAGATAATTTATGGGGGTACCTGACGCTATAAAAACCTGCGGCGAACCTAAAAAAAATTACTGGGTACCGATCTGCATCACCGACGCTAAGACAGCAATCAGAAAAATGATCGCTTAGCGACGGCGGTGCTAGGGGGTGAAAGGGTTATCTGGGGGGTGATCAAGGGGTTAAACCTTTATTAGGGGGGGGGGGGGGTTAGGGGGCTACACTGGACCTAAAACTAAATGTAGTGACACTTTTACAGTCACAAATGTCACTGATTGCAGTGATCACTAAATAAATGGTCACTGCAATCAGTGACACTGTGACTGGGGGCTGGGGGGTGATCTGGGGGGCCTGGGGGGGGCGATTTATGTGCCTATGTGTGCTGGTGTTAGTGTAGTGTTTGTGCACTAACCTGTGTGTCTCCTCTTGTACGGCGCTCGGTATATGTGAGCGCCGCACAGGAGATGACATCACTTCCTCCTGCTTCTTCTGTCTGTGTAAACATTACACAGACAAAGGGGGCATTTCCATTCGCCGGGAGCGATCGCGGGGGGGTGGCCGGAATCGAACGGCCGTCCCCTCATGTCGGATCGCTCCCCAACGAATTCCGACCGCTCACTGTACAGAAGGGGGGTCCGATTGGACCCCCCAACTGTACAAAGGCAATCACGTACACTGTACGTGATTGTGCCTGTCGGTGCCATTGTGCCGACGTATATATACAGTGAGCGGTCGTTAAGTGGTTAAATGGAAGCATGCATGGTTCCCATAACGCTGATGACACACAGGTGATTGTTCCCACCCCTCTAGTTTGTTACAGCAAATTTTCACTAAGACCTCTTTCACACTGGGGCGGTTTTCAGGCGCTTTAGCCCTGGCAATAATGTATAAAAAGAAAGGAACTCCCACGCTAACTGTGGGTCTAATCTAAACTACTCTAGGGGACACTGCTGCAGGCACCTCTGGGTCTAATCCTGGAAGACAATGGTATATGATAAAAGTAATAGTGACTGCGCTGTGATGTGAAGAGAGGGGCTAAGTGAATGTGAAAACACGAGACACAGGCCAAGGGTCCTGCCTCTATGGCCGACAATGGTGATAATTAACTAAATAAGTACAGTATAAATGATCAACAGTATAGGTGCACAGCATATATTACAAACAGTATAGGTGCATAGCACATGTAACAAGGCTAAAAAATCCTGTGAGTCCAGTAATGGAAAGTCATAAAAAATAGTAAAACCCAAACAAAGGGGCATAAAGGTAACAATGTGTAAGTCCAAATGTGGTGCAAAGGCACCATATAATGAAAGTGAACCAGACAAAGTCTAGTGTATGGTAGATCCCGTCACCACAAGTATACCATAGCGTGCTTGACAAAATTAGCAGTGCAAACCACCTCAGTGCTCACAAGCAGCTCACCTTACTGCTGCCGGACAGACAGCATAAATATGTTCCAGATATTGGTGACAAGATATGCAGCAGGGTTGTAATAATTTCCCTTGGGTAGTTGCAATGTTCTCACTCGTACATAGGCATGTATGGAAACATAAACATGAGAGAGGAAGTGTACATAGCGTGACTCTGTTGAAATCAATGATTGAGTGATGGCTGAAGCGCACAGTATCAAACTCACTTGATGTGAGGAAACATAGGCGTCAATCCACGAGCGCCGAGCTCGTAACTGCCAGCTGTGTGCCTCAGTCCACTCAAGCCTACCTGGTATGGATGGCCGGTATCTCATTGGGCAGCGGTATTGGTGAAAAATAAATGCTCATAGCATAAACCCGTAAACGAAGCGTGTTTATTAACATAAAACAATAGTAAAAAACTCACATATAGCAGCTGACTGCGGACGCTGATATCCACGAGCGCTGAGCTCATCTCCTACCATCAGGCTGATAGTGTACCTGGTGCTCCAATCCTAACGCGTGTCGTCACGTCACGTGACTTCATCAGAGGATGAATGAAGTCACGTGACGTTTTTGGGGCAGGTTGGGAGCGCTGTATACAGCGCTCCCAAAACACCCCTGCCTATTGGAATGAATGGGCTGCACTTTCAAAGCGTCTTAAAAACGCTTCTTTTGTGGTTAAAAGCGCCCCGCTAGCAGCCGAAAAGCGTTGCAAAAGCGCAGCTGAACAGCAGTAAAGCGCTGCTAAAACTAGCAACGCTTTCGTGCTTATGCAGCCGCGGCCCCAGTGTGAAAGGGGTCTTAAAATAATTTGTCACCCTGCAGCTCAGTGATCAGGACTCATCAGCATTTCTGATTGAAGGCAAAATAGCTAGAGATGATCACTTTTACTGCTTTTCTATGAAATGTTGCGGCAATCGCTATGCTTAGCTACAAATCGCTGAAGGAGAATGATTTCTAGCAGAGCACAAGCCGATGGTGTAGAAAATTGCCAACGCCCCAAATTGCTGTTAAAATGGAACGCAACCAACATTGACTATTTTAAATCCCCATACTGTTAGCATTAGTAAATAGATAGGAAAGTATATCATATTTACTTGTTTTAAACTTTTTTTTTTTTTTACATTTCTTAGTTTCCTGCTTTCCAGGCCTAGGAAAATTATGTTATACAGCCCAGGCGTCTTCAGGAGGGGAGGAGGGTTTTTCTCAGCTAAGCACACCCTCCTCCCTGCATGCCTGAGCTAAGGGAAGATGGATTCCAAGAAGTAAATGCTACATAAGTAATTTGCCCTTAGAGGGCTAGGGGGTTGTCTGTCAAAGTGATTTCTCAGCTAAAATAAAGCATGGAGACATGGATGGATGGGGGAGTTTGCTTTGAATGAAAAAAATTAATTAAATAGCATTTTTGGTTTGTGGTGCTCAGATGCAGTGTAGTTCCTATTTTAAAAGCTGGCATTAGCAAATTGTAGCAGTTGTTAACCTCTGTGAAAAAAATCACCTAAGGCTGAAGACATACGGCAATTCTACCGCTAGGGACAAATATCCAGCTGCATGATTGGTAAAAAGGCTGTCTGTGTTTCCCTAAAGAGTCACTCCCTTTGTAGCCACATGCTGTGGGATGACGCTCTGTTGCTAATCTGAATGCTGCTGATGCTCGATCGATAGCGATGGAAATAAAATATTGCCTTAGCAATAACTATGTGCCATCAGCCTAAGGGCTCATTTACTCGGGTGTCTAAAATGACACATTTAGATGCATATGGCATAGTTTTGTATGTATCTAAACACAGTACTATAGGAATCAATAAGGCCAACACAACTGTGCCTACAAACAAAAAATGTGCACCACATTTAGTAGCATACAGAAAAAGTAGGACACCTGTGACCAGAGCTGTACATATATGCAGATTTTACATGTGTGTGCATGTAAACGTGTGCATTAGTACATACGTAAAGTCACTAGAAGAATTGTACACGTCTAAATGCTGTATTCTTCCAAATGCTTTACACATCTAAGCACACCTAAATGTGAGCACTTTAGGCCCGCAGATCTTACACATGTAGCCATTTATTCAAATGAAAGAAGAATTGTCATATCAAAACGCTGTATGCATCTAAACGCTTCTAAGTGCGTCTAAGCGCAAGTACTTTAGATTCTCATTTTGGACAGGATCTTCTGCTAGCTCGGCAAGCAAGAACCTGTGTTCCAGCAGAAAATATGCATGGGAATGGAGACTGACGTATAACACGCACACAGACGGAATGTCCCGAACGCAGGTAGTGTGTGTGTGTGTTCAGACACGCATGCCCTACTTTAAGCAAATAGCGTCATATACACTACACTAGGTGTGTATACCCATTTACCCATTCATGTCTATGGGTAGCTGTATGTAGCTCCAGGACATCCAGGGCACCACAAATATGTGGCCCCTTTGACTGCACATGCCAATGTGCCCATGTGTATAAAGCTTGATATTTTTTACCTTAAATTTATTAAAAAGGTAAATAAAAAAATAACAAACATGTTATACTTACCTGCTCTGTGCAAAGAAATTGCACAGAGCAGCTGCAAACCTCCTCTTTTCAGGTCCCCCGCTGGTGCTCCTGGCCCCTCCCCTCTGTCCAGTGCCCCTATGAGAAGCCGCTGGGGGCACTCATGTGTGCTCATACCCGAGCCCCGATGGTGCGTCCATTGACACAGACGGCGGGACTCGGCCTCACCCCCTCGTCACTGGCTTTGCTTGACATCACTGGGAGCCAATGACTCCTGGTGCCCCAGCAAAGCCAGCGAGACCCGGAAGAAAGGGGAGAGAAGAGCACAGATGTGCACTGTGATGGATCGAATGAGGGCTCAGGTAAGTAAAAGAGGGGGGAGGGGGGATGCTGACACCTATACATTTTTTACCTTAATGCAAGGAATGAATTAAGCTAAAAAATGTTTAGCCTTTAAAATCACTTTAAGACTACATGCACATGGGCGCACATGGGCGCATTTGCCTGTGCAACATAAAGACACCAGTATTTCTGGTGTCTGGGATGTCCTATAGCTGCCCATAGACATGAGTGAGTGAAGGCGGCTATATGCAACTATGGTGCGCACTTTGGGTGAGTACAGTCGCCTTCACTCATTCATCTCTATGGGCAGTTGTTCACAGCTCTAGGACATCCCGGAGAGAGCAGAGATTTACTAAAACTAGAGCACTCAGAATCTGGTGTGCATGGTAGCCAATCAGCTTCTAACTTCAGTTTCTTCAATTACGCTTTGACAATGAGCCCGCATTCACATTGGGCCGATTTGGCATGCGATTTGACATGTCAAATCGCATGCCAAATCTGAGCCTATTGCTGGCATAGGCAATGTCTGATTGGGTGCGATGCCGACTTTGCGGCGCTGCACCGATTCCCAAAAGTTGTTTCTGCACTACTTTTGGCGACGTTGGGCGATTTCAATAGACATTTGTGCATGAGCCCGGACAGATGTCTGTCAAATCGCCCCACGAAGTCAGACTGAAATGCCAGTTTGAAATCGTGCCAGTTCAGCTGAACTGGCACGATTTCAAACCCGAGTTCAGTGCAGTAGTGTATTGAGGTTTTGTGCTGCCCTAGGCCTGACTAAACTTGTGCACCCCGTAATTTAAATATGACCCACCCCTTCCTGTCAAGGCCACACCCCATTATGTTAAAGACCCTCTCTAAAATTTTCGAGTGGGGACACTAGTTCTTAGGGCGAGGGGGACAGGAATGGTAAAATCTCTGCAATGGGACAGGAATGGTAAAAAATAAACTGACAGGGGCTATAACCCTCCCTTACTCTATCCAAAATGAAAAAAAAAAAGTGTTGCCTATAGTTCTACTTTAAGTACAAATTTCTGATAATTTTATGGAGAAGACTAAGAAGATATAACCATGCCAATGGTGCAGCAGAAAACATATAGCACAGTGAGGAGGGTTTGTGGTCCAGGATGATAGGACAGTCAAAATTAGACGCAGCTTGCGTTACACTAACAGTGTAGCGCAAGCCGACGAAGACTCTTTCCGTGCTGCCCCCCTGCAAAGTGCTGCCCTAGGCCTGGGCCTTGTTGGCCTAGGCCAGGATACAGCGTTGGTTCAGTGTGAACGTGGGCTAAAACCTGGAAGCTGTTTGGTTTCTATACAGGGCTGCACCACATTTTGCACTCTTTCATTTTTTTAAATTTTCCTGCGTTTTTACACTGCACAGGCAAATGCACCCATAGCCTAAAAGTGATAGCATTATTATTATTATTATTAGTAGTAGTAATAGTAGTATAGTTGTAGTAGTAGTATCTCACTGACAACTTCATTCTAAATAACATTAGTAGCTCCCTGTTCAGGTAAGCTCATCTGTACCCCCTGCTTTGCCAGTCTGGTCATTTCAGCTGAATGCAGAACATTGTAGGGCAGCCAGTATACCTCTCTAGCCTAATAACTCTCCATTTACCATCCTCATAAAAGGAAAGTGTGGCTATTAGGCAGCAGGGAGGAAATGTCTGCAGTACACAGTGATGCTGCAGTAGAACAGGCTCCAGGGATGGCATCTGATCCTGCTGTGCATCACTATTACACAACACCCCCATTCCATGTGCGACTTTTTATCTGTGTCTTTTATGTGTCACACACACTCTCTGCAGGTAGTGTTTATGTTACATTTTACACTAATCCCAGGGGCTGCTCTCCATTTCACTCCCCTGCTGAGACACAAAGATGCTCTGATATATCTTCTAAACTTAGATAACCTCTGCTAAAGGATCCTATGAATACTCCCTATAAATGGAGTCCCTATCCCAATGATGATGGGGCTTCCAGATTATTGTAGGGGTGTGAGAATCCCCTAACCCCCACCACAGTCTGCATAATTAGAGGTCTAATCTGCTTTATAATGTGTGCACATCTGAAACACAAACAGGATCATCGGGGCCACATAGGAGCAAAGAGGGTTCATTAGATGGACTTAATTATTCAATTCCCTAAAGTGCAACAACGTCTATTGACAGTAAGAAATGAATCAGGTTCTTTAATATGACAGTTCAAAGAGCTATCACGTGATTGCAGCCAATGGGATTTCAGCTGTCACCTGGGGAGAGCAATCTGAACCCCAGAAAATGATTGATGATTGATTAGTGATTGATTATGATAGAGCCCGTGGGCTTATTTACTAATAAAGAAACAGAGATTCCATTTATATATGACTGGGTGTCCGAAGTGATAACAATGTCACTGTACTAAATAAAACATAAAGTGAACAATTCTGATTTACTAAAAGTGTTACTAAAGGGGGGCAGGCTTCATCATAATCAATAAGTGAACAGACACTTTTAGTAAAGAGTCGAGGCTGTTTATTTCATCTAATAACTAAGATATTCCCTATAAATCCCCAATCATGTGCACAAGTATTGAAATAACTGAATTCTTACTTTCAGGTGATTGGACGATTAAAGTGAAAACAGCTTCACCCTATTTACTAAACATTCTCTTCTCATTTCAGTCTGAGATTAACCCTTAACTTAGCCTAAATTCACTTCCACTATCCAATCAGATGTAAGAGCAATTTGATTTTTAAGTGAAGCTTTGAAAACCCTGGATCAGTTATTGAGGTGAAAAAGAAAACATTTTTTACCTGTCATTTAAAGTGTATCTAAACCCAAGAACAAAAATTCATAATATTGCAGCTCATTGGTCTTTAGATGTGGTGGCTGCATTCGTTTTCTTTTTTTATACACGTTTTTCCATTTCAACTTAATCCTGTCATTGACACACTTCCTGTTGTAGCATGAAAACCATGGTGAGCAACGTTGTCACCCTAGAACAGTAAATATATTAGGGCTACATAACACTTCTCTCTCTTCCCCATAGGGGGGGGGGGGGTTGTACTTGCACTTTAACCACTTCCCGCTTTGAATGACAATTGCGCGGTCATGCGACGCTGTACCCAAACTAAATTTGCGTCTTTTTTTCCCACAAATAGAGCTTTCTTTTGGTGGTACTTGATCACCTCTGCGGTTTTTATTTTTTGCGCTATAAACAAAAGAAGAGCGACAACTTTGAAAAAAAAAAAACACAATATTTTTTACTTTTTGCTATAATAAATATCCATTTTTTTTTATTTATTTTTTATTTTTCTCAGTTTAGGCCAATACGTATTCTTCTACATATTTTTGGTTAAAAAAAAATCGCAATAAGCGTATATTGATTGGTTTGTGCAAAAGTTATAGCGTCTACAAAATAGGGGATGGGTTTATAGCATTTTTATTTTTTTTATTTTCTTTACTAGTAATGGCGGCGATCAGCGATTTTTATCGTGACTGCGATATTGCGGCGGACACATCGGACACTTTTGACACATTTTTGGGACCATTCACATTTATACAGCGATCTGTGCTATAAAAATGCATTGATTACTGTATAAACATGACTGACAGGGAAGGGGTTAACACTAGGGGGCGAGGAAGGGGTTAAATGTGTTCCCTCATGAGTGATTTTTACTGTGGGGGGAGGGGACTGACTGGGGGAGGTGACCGATGGTTGTCCCTATATCTCCTCTCCCTGACAGGATGTGGATCTGTGTGTTTACACACACAGATCCACGGTCCTGTTCGGTTACTGAGCAATCGCGGGTGCCCAGCGGCCATCGGCCGCCGGGCATGCGCATCGGGTCCCCAGTGATGCGAGCACCCTAGATCCTAGTGGATTTTAAAGGTGTGACGTCATATGACGTCCGCCCGGAATAACAGTGTCTTCCTGCCGCCGTCATTTGATGGCGGCCGGTTGACAACTGGTTAATGCACTTTGTACTTGCACTTTAATGTTGATAACAATCCAGAGACGGAGAGCGCAGAAAGTTATCAGCTCACAAGATTTTTGGCTGGATGAACAGACATAGGTGTGCAAAGCCTATTGCATTAGGATGTGCACCCCAAAGCTCAAACACATCTGTGTGTGTGCATGTGTATATATACTGATGGTGTCAGTAGAGCAGTGGACGGTGTCATTAGGGCAAAGATCGGTGCCAGTAGGGCAGTGAACGGTGTCCATAATTATTATTTTTGTTATTTTATTTTTTACAATTGTATTCTTTAAATAATTTTTTTACTATTTTTTAGGAGCCCCATTAGGTGGCTTTAGTGAAATGTGATAAAAAGGGGGAATCTGCACCACACTGGGTGATTAGGGTGTGTCCAAGCACCCCTGGCACACCCTGTACGCACACCCATGGGAACAGATATATTAAAACCCTTCAAAGGTTTATTTAACAGACAAAGGGAACAATTAGGAGAAATAAATTAGAGTTTACGTACATTTTAGGGCTTTTATTAATGCAAAGTCCAAATAAACAATAACAACCAATGAGAAGTCTTCTTCTGCTTGATGGTCACTCCAACTAATTCATTTGAAATCTGATTGGTTAGTCTGGAATATTGATCAGTCTCAATCAGACAGGAAAAGGTTCTGAGAGTCCAAATGCTGAAAGCGAAGTCCCTTTTATCTGGTTCTCTGCGGAACCCAAATGTCTCCTGTTTAACAATTTACACATTTCACTTCTACAGCCAAATCCAAAATTCTCTCCCATGTTGGAAATATAGAGAAGTCTTTCTGATTTAAGAAGAGCCAATGTCACTGAAATGGTAACTTTTTTGGTTTGTAGTTTTTATTTATGGAGGGGAAAAAAAAACAACAACACTTTAAAAGATATTATATGATTAAAGAATAAACTTTCACAAGGAGTACATCTAGTGAAATACACTTTTTCCCCAGCGATGTGCACTGAGAGCCCCACACCGGCCCTGTCAGGAACAATTAACAATACTCGCTGCTCTGACTTTGATAAATTAGCATCTCAGATTCAGTTTTCTTTCCCTGAAGCCTATTTCCTCTTCTGCATCTGATCTGTGTCCTCCCATTTCACACGGCTTGTATACCGACCATCAAAGGTCCAAACCCTTCTCCCTGATTCATCTACCTGGGATTAGACTCTCCCAGTCCAAATAATGAATGGTCAGAGCTCTGATCACATTGGAATGTCATGGAGTCATGGACTGTGCACCATTCAGCTCCATATGGTCCCACTATAAACAACCAGCTGCTGTGTGTTATGCACTTTACAGTTTATGTAATAGTGGTAGCAACTGGGGCGCATGCAGAACCCTTGTCTCCACCATACCAAACGTGTGCTTTAAATAAGGCTACCTGATTGGTTGCTAGAAGCAACAGAGGCAGTTTTGCTTCAGATTCCAAACATCAACCCCCAAAAATGGGATTCAATGTAAATGGTAAGAGAATGTACAATTTGAGGATGGCATTTTATAATTTACAGATATAATACACCAGGAAAAGTATCTTTATTATAAAAATATGACAGTTGTTTTCAGCTAAATCCAATGAGATTTGAAAATATCACTCACCTGCCTTAAAATAAAGATACTTATCTGTGTGTGAAAACTTTGTAAATTGAGCCTTTTGCACGTAGTTACTCATTGCAAGTCATAAAAATAATATATTATACTATATATTATTTTATTATATGTATATTATTATTATTATATGCTGGTAGGTTATTTGGCTCCTATCTAAACTGGCCCTGGTAGATTGTAAGCTGCTGTTGAGAGTAGGGACTTATGTGAATGTACCATGTATACAGTATATGTAAAGTGCTGCGTAAATTGATGGCCTTATATAATTACCTATTATTTCCAATAAAAGCTGAAAATTTTCAACAAATCAACTGTTCAGCAATACAAATATATATATATATATATATATATAATTATATATATATAATTATATATATATAGATATATATATATCTATATATATATATATATATAATTTTATATGTATATATATATATATATAGATATATATATAATTTTATATATATATATGTATATATATATATATATATATACTTATTTATATATATATATATATATAAGTTATTTACATATATATATATATATATATATATATATATATGTGTGTAAATAACATATATATATATATATATATATATATATATAAAATTTTATATATATCTATATATATATATATAATTTTATATATATATATATGTGTGTGTGTGTGTGTAAATAACATATATATATATATATATATATTATCATTTCATATCTCATCAATTACCCAATCATGTGAAAGGCAAACTCCTGTCTGTTATTACATCTGCATGTGATTGGGTATCCAAAGGGTATAGGAGTTCGTTTTTCACAGGACTGGAAGTGAATATTCACGTGTGAAGATTCTTAATTACTTTAGTAAATCAGCCTCCCCATGGACAATATTATCTATAAACCATGAAATGTGTCATAAAAAATACGACAGCATCCCAGACTGTTTATTACAGCACAACTCCAGCCCTTGTCATTTGAGTCCTTGGAGATCTCCAATCACAGCATCCTTTCTCTGATTGACTACAAAAGTAGAGAGTAATCACCCAATCAGTTGTGTGAATTCTTCACATCAATTATCCCAAATCCTGTCTATTATTTCATCTGCTCAGGATTGGGCAGCCAAAGTGAATAGGAATTTGCTTTGCTCAGGATTGGGCAGCCAAAGTGAATAGGAATTTGCTTTGCTCAGGATTGGGCAGCCAAAGTGAATAGGAATTTGCATTGCACAGGATTGGGCAGCCAAAGTGAATAGGAATTTGCTTTGCACAGGATTGGACAACTGAAATGAATGTTCACACAATACAAGGAATTTGTGTGAAGATTCTCAACTCCTTTAGTAAATCAGCTTCCCCACTGACAATATAATATATCCTTTTGAGAGCCTCCCATCCTAGTTTAAAACAATCCCAGTTCTTGATCTCCAATCACAGCATCCTTGCTCTGCCCCAACCCAACTTTACTTGGAAAGACTTTGATTTTTGGAGCATTGTACCATTATTAAGGACTGATTTTTTTTTTTTTTTTTCTTTTTTATATTTCTTCTCCACACATGAGAAAAACAAGCAGGAATGTCAATTGTGCAATCAGGTTTTGCAGGAGGATTAATTGCATTTATTTATTAACCCCTTGACTCCCAGGTGTGCTGTGCTCCCGAACGTCTATGCTATTCGCCTAATCAAAGAAGGTGTTAATAATGGCAAAAGCCAGATCTGCAATTAAAACTCGGTTATTTCACCTCCTGCAAAAATAAATAAATAAAATAAAAAAAAAAAGAAGAAAGAGAAAATCAAGTCTTTCAAATCTGTAGCATAAGCCTGTTGGTTTAAAGGAAACACTTCTTGCAGATCACAGAGCCACATCTCTTATGTGTCCCAGGTGAATTCAGAAAAGGGATTATTTAGTAGGATTTATTAAGAAAATATCCCTCGGATGGATGGCAAAAGAATTGTTTCTTTCTTGTTCTCTTTTCTTTTTTTCTTTTTTTTTTCTTCTTAGCGGAAACCTAATAAAAGTTAGAGCAGAGGGGGGGGGGGGGGGGGGGCGGGTCTGGTCCTTTTGGTGACGTAGACGGAGGCAGATCAGCCAATAGGAAGCGCCCCCCTGGTCCTTCTGCCAGCAAGAAATATAAGAGCTCAGGAAAGTTTTGCAGCAAGTCAGAAACACTTTCGTGTCTGGGGAGAAATAGTGCTGGTGGGATCCTGTTGGAGAAGGAGCCCTTTCTCTTGTGGTGGGGTGCTGCATTGGACATCTATTTGGTCGGGGCACCCCTCTTTTTTTCTCCCTCCCCCCCTCCCTGCCTGGGCTCTGTCTTCTCTCCATAGTGGTGGTAGAAGATGATGCAGGAAGAGTCCAGCTCTCCAGTCTCCCCCGTGGACAGCTTGAGCAACAGCGAGGAAGAACTTGACAGGCAGCAGAGCAAGAGGGGATGCAGGAAGAAGAGAACCAATAAGAAAAACCCCGACGAGCCCGAAAGCCCGACCTCAGTCAAGAGGAACAAGAAGGCCAGCAGCACCGGCAGCAGTCCCCAGTCCTTCGAGGAGCTACAGACCCAGAGAGTCATGGCCAACGTCAGAGAGCGACAGAGGACCCAATCCCTCAACGAAGCCTTCTCGGCCCTCCGAAAGATCATCCCCACCCTTCCCTCTGACAAACTCAGTAAAATCCAAACCCTCAAACTGGCCTCCAGATACATTGACTTCCTGTGCCAGGTTTTACAGAGCGATGAGCTGGACTCCAAAATGGCAAGCTGCAGTTATGTGGCCCATGAGAGGCTAAGCTATGCCTTCTCAGTGTGGAGGATGGAGGGAGCCTGGTCTATGTCTGCATCTCACTAACACATCTCAGGCGACAAGGACACTCACACAGGTAAGACAATGGCCAATCATTGACCCCCTACTGCCCAGGCCTGGGCTACTTGTGCTAACTGACCCCCTACTGCCCAGTCCTGGGCTACTTGTGCTAACTGACCCCCTACTGCCCAGTCCTGGGCTACTTGTGCTAACTGACCCCCTACTGCCCAGTTCTGGGCTACTTGTGCTGACCCCCTACTGCCCAGTCTTGGGCTACTTGTGCTAACTGACCCCCTACTGCCCAGGCCTGGGCTACTTGTGCTAACTGACCCCCTACTGCCCAGGCCTGGGCTACTTGTGCTAACTGACCCCCTACTGCCCAGTCCTGGGCTACTTATGCTAACTGACCCCTCGCTGGCCAGTCCTGGGCTTCTTCTGATTGATGGCCAGTCCTGGGCTCCTTCTGATAACTGATCTCCTGATGTCCAGTCCTGGACTCCTGACCCCCTGATAGCCAGTCTTGGGCTCCTTCTGATAACTGACCTCTTGATGCCCAGTCCTGGCCTCCTTCTGATAACTGACCCCCTGTTGGCCAGTCCTTGGCTCCTACTGATAACTGACCCCCTACTGCCCATGTCCTGGGCTCCTTCTGTGACTGACCCCCTGATGGTCAGTCCTAGGCTCCTTCTGATGACTGACCCCCTGATGGCCAGTTCTGGGCTACTTGTGCTAACTGACCCACTGATGGCCAGTCCTGGGCTCATTGTGATAACTGACCTCCTGCTGCCAAGTCCTGGGCTCCTTTTGGTAACTGACCCCCAACTTCCCAGTCCTGGGCTCCTGATAATTGACCCCCTACTGTCCAGTCCTGGGCTCCTTCTGAAAACTGACCCCCTACTGCCCAGTCCTGGGCTCCTTCTGAAAACGGACCCACTACTCCCCAGTCCTGGGCTCCTTCTTATAACTGACCCCCTACTGCCCACTCCTGGTCTCCTTTTGATAACTGACCCCCTAATTGCCAGTCCTGGGCTCCTTCTGATAACTGACCCCCTAATGGCCAGTCCTGGGCTCCTTTTGATACCTGACCCCCTGATTGCCAGTCCTGGGCTCCTTTTGATAACTGACCCCCTGATTGCCAGTCCTAGGCTCCTTCTGGTAACTGACCCCCTGATGGCTTGTCCTGGGCTCCTTCTGGAAACTGACCCCCTGATGGCTTGTCCTGGGCTCTTTCTGGTAACTGACCCCCTGCTGCTCAGTCCTGGGCTTCTTGTGATAATTGACCCCCTGATGGCTAGTCCTGGGCTTTTTTTTTTGTTTTTTGTAACTACCCCCCTCCCCTCCCATCTGCAGAAGTCACAATTCTAGGTTAGATCATAGACGGGGGGCCTAGAACAGGGATCTTAATGAAACTGGGGAATGTGGAGAGCTGGGCTAAGCCTAACAAAATAACAAGGCAAACATTTCTGTCATTTCCAGGGGACTGCCTGTGGCTAGAGCCTTTATTTTCATTAGATACCTTCTCGTTTTGGGCTAGTTTGAGATCTGCAAGTATTTCTTTCTTAGATCATGATCTGAACTAGATTGGGCAGTGTTGTCCTCTTGTCCCGTTATCTGAACCGTTATGTATGTCATGTGACCTACTAAACCGTTATGTGCATTGCCTACCGAGCTGTGCTCCATCATTAGTATCTGTAGGGCACTGATACATCGTTTCCTGTCTGGTACTGGGTACAGCTGTGGGCATTATTCCTTCTATTAAGAATCTATTTTAATAAACAACATTACTTTCTACACTTGCTATCTTTCTACTATATTTTAATTGTTATTGTTTATTATACATTATTATAATATATTATTTAAAAAAATTCTAGGCTATAACCAGTTAATAGTACCAGAAACTCTATTAAAAATACATGTTGTAGTAAAATCTTTCTGCTGTGTGTTATTATATTTCACCATATTACTAATATAACTACTATATGACTAATTTACTATATAGTAACCATATATTTTTCTGTAAGTAGTAGCAACATGCTTCTCTCGGCTATACTACTAAAAATATAACAATGAAATATTTTCTGTACAAAATGTTTGTACGTTAGTATATAGTAACTATATGTTTCCATAGTGTATAATAACAGCTTGTTTCTCTGAGTTATAAACAAATAGTGAAAAACATACCAATAAAATACATTATGTACTAACATCTTTTTACTGTGTTATACCATTATATAATAACAATATTTTTTTCTGAGCTATAAACAAATACTAAAAAACATGCCAATAAAATACACAACCTTACTACTGAACATATAGATAGTTACAATATTATTCTATAGTATATAGCAACAATGTTTCCCTGAACTATAACCAGAAACTAAAAACATAACAATGAAATACATAACATTACTACTTTGTATATAGTAACAATATGCTTCTATAGTATATAGCAACAATGTTTCTATAACCAAATACTGAAAAACATTTCAATAAAATCTAAAATCGTTAGTCAATATTTTTTTTTTTATAATAATAAAAAAAAATAGTAACAATGTGTTTCTAAAGTGTATAGTAACAATTTAATTATTTGAGCTGTAACCAGTTACTGAAAACATTTCAATAAAATACAAAAATCTTACTACTGTGTTATACTATAATATAGTGTTTCTCTGATAGATAGTAACAAACATTAGAGTACATTTTTTACTAAAATTGTTCTTTTTTAATAGATTATAGTACAATATGGTTCTGTGAGCTATAACTAAATTCAGTATGCTCAGCATAAAATAGTATTAACTCTACACTTACTAGCATCACTGTACACCTACATTAAACATTCATTAAACCAAATTGCAATGAGCATTCTCTTAAGAAGTAAACATACAGTTAACATACACAGGCATTTATATATATATATATATATATATATATATATATATATATATATATATATAAAACAACTCAATCTTCTAGCCTATCATTACCCTATTATTGACACATTCTCTGAAGGAAATTGTTATTTACTAAACTATTCTGCACACAGCTCTGTTCTGAGGCCACCCACTGTAGAAGTTTGGTCTGCTAGTTTACTTTCTTCCTATGCTATTACTATTTCCCCCTAACCTTTGATGTCAGTTTGTATAAAGAACCCCAACTCCATGAGATCATTCATGTCCCCCTCTAACCCATTTGTGCCTATTTTTCTTTTACAGAAGAGACTGCTTGCAATGCTGGAGGAAATGGACAGTCTAGAGATTGAAGCTGGATACCTATAAAAGTCAAATAAACAATCAGCAAGGATTTTCATCCGTTGGAAGAGGAGGCAGACACAGGGCGTGGGGAGCACTTATAGAGCAGCAAGGGTCGGGGACATGGGCCTGGGAGGAGCAGGGACCAGACAGCACAAATCCTGCAGGGTCCACCACTACTTTTTACATTCTGAATTGAGTCTGAACAATCGCTAAACTTTTTTTTTTTTTATTTGACGAAGAATGTTGGAATTTTTCCTTTGCTTTTTTTCAGTTCCATTCCATTTTTTATTATTGTTTTTTTTTTTTTTTTATTGCATGCATTCCCACCAGTCGTGCCTTTGAAGCCACTTAAAGGAACGTTCCCCATTCTCGGACGCTACTAATGAAACACAAACTGTTTTTGTTTTATAGGAGGAAAAAAAACAAAAATTATTTTTGTTATCGAAAACTTTGGTTCAGAAAAAAAACTGTTTTTTATATTACCAGCGGCTGCATCTCTTTTATCTTTTTTTTTTTTTTTCTTTGAGATACAAAGTAAACATTTTATTTATTTATTGATCCATGTTTAAAAAAAATAATGCAGCTAGATCGGGTGTCTAAGTGCATTCATATTTTTATGGTTGTTTTGTAAATATCATTGTATATTATTTTTTTCTGCAATAAATAAATATGAATTAAGAAACAGTTTGGTCTGTATTGAAAAAAAAAAAAAAAAAAAAAGCTCCCCCTCTCCTTCCTATGGGTAATTAATGGGAATCACAGGACCTGCTTGTTTAGCTGGGAAGACGCTCAGGAAAGAGGGGTCAGTGTAAACAGAGCGGGCACAAAATGCAAATAGACTGGCTACTGACAGACGCAGGAGGTTTATTATTGGACTAGCTGAGCCTGGGTGAGGATGGCTGCCTTCCTTCATCACAACATGCACAGGTCATTCTAGACACTGGCCAACAAGCCCAGGTCGCTGGATTAACCAGAGACTTTTCCTTTCTGCTTAGTTAGGACGCCAGTGTAGAATGTCACACTTTGTTCAACAATCTTACAGGGCAATTTGTGTTGTTCTTACAAAAACAAATATTAGGTGCTCTGGGCACACAGCTATTACCAATGGCTTCATTATAAGCCCAGAGCACACCACATTCCTTGCATATTGATGGATAGAAACAACAGAAAGATGGTCAATCGATAGTAGATAGCTAGATAGATAGAACTGATCATTTTGCAAATAACTGTAATGAAATAAAAAAGGAATATATATATATATATATATATATATATATATATATATATATATACACATATATATATATATATATATATATATATATATATATATATATATATATATATATATATATATATTATTATTATTATTTCCAAGTAAAAATGTACAAGCATTTTATTTATTTTTTTATAATTGCATTAATTTCAAATTGAACTAGAATAGAATATATAGCTTAATTAACTAGAATATAGCTCAATATCATTTTATATTATTATTAGCTCAAAATGTATGCTAATTTACAGAGATGATAGAGGTATATTTTCCTTTTCTAACACTGGCCATACACTATAAAATTTTCTTGTTCAACTTTCCTTTAGATTTACCAAAATCAAGAGGTCAAACCTAAACCTTTTCAATTTGTATGCAATCAGACAGACCCTTGCAATACACAGTTGAAGGTAAATGTAAAGGAAATTGAATAAGAAAATTGTATAGTCTATGACCAGCCTTAGATGTAGAAATTCTATTAGGTTACTAGACACTGCAATGAGTAGAGAGACAATAAATAAATAAACAGGAAAAAATAAATAGATAGATAGAATGAAGGTCAGATAGAAAGAGATAGATAGATAGATAGATAGATAGATAGATAGATAGATAGATAGATAGATAGATAGATAGATAGATAGATAGATAGATAGATAGAATCACAGAAAGAAAGAAAGAAAGAAAGAAAGAAAGAAAGAAAGAAAGAAAGAAAGAAAGAAAGAAAGATAACATTACATAGGTTCGCTCAGTTTTACATTAACGCAATATATATAGGTGTATTTTTTTCTTCGATTTGAATAATTATAAAACCTTAAATTAGGTTGCTAGATAGTGATACTGTAATGGGTAGAGAGATAATAGATAGATAGATAGATAGATAGATAGATAGATAGATTAGATTAGATAGATAGATTACATAGACTAATGTATGTAGTTACTGTTTTATCTTTCTAAATCGATATTTGAAAGCCAAATAAAATGTTAATTTAATAATAGTAGCTACTCATCAGTTTGATGCATGGCATAGAATATTTTTGTTGCATTGTCACTCCAAATCTATGTTCTTTGCTATTATTATTGGGTGTTTTGCTGAAGGCGATCCATGGTGTTATCTGTAGGAGGATGCAGTGTTTGTGTAGCCTGGGTTTGGGGTCTTGGTGGTGGCCCTCAGTGTTTGTGTTTCTACATATTGCCCTGTACTGCTGACTCTGCATTATTATGAATTTAATATTGTGAATATCTGAGAGGCTGCTCGGGGTGTTTACAGAAGGACGCCGGCGGAGTTTGCTTTTATTATGGGATTAACCAGCACTTTTGAAAATTGGATAGAAGGTTAGGTGGTCTGCTTAAAAAAAACAAAAGGGGAAAAAAACACAGAGAATGGCTAGAAAGGGGCAGAGATTAAAGAAACAGATCTGGGTTGATCCCACAAAGCAGGGCTCGGGGTGGGCTGATAAATATATTTAATATATATATATATATATATATTTATATAAGACAGAGCTATAAATGACGCAGATGGGGACACTAATTAGCGGCATAACTGCGCTCTGCTAAAATCAGATCCATTTTCTGAAGTTGTATTCCATTGGCTTGCAAGTGTATGAACTGCTCAGTATTCCAACTAATGACTTTTTGTGATACCAGAATCAAAATAAGGCTCATTTACTAAAGGAGTTTAGAATCTTCACTTAAGAAAATTGAGTGAAGATCGACTTCAATTATCCAATCATGTCAAAAGCAACTTTTGTTATTTATTTCACCTGCACGTGATTGGAGAGTTGTGGACACAGCTACATTTTATTAAATAAAGATTCTTAATTCTTTGGATAAATCAGCTTCATATTAGAGAGTGGGATTTATTAAAGGGGTTATTTTACTCTGGTTCAGCCAACTGCACTCTTTTTTTTACCAAACACTTAGCTAAAGGAAATTAAAAGGAAACAAATCATTGTGCAGGAATTCCAGTTTGATTGGACCAGATAATTTTTTAGTAATTCTGCCTAATCAACCTATGTCTTCTCTGTCAGGTTATGGGGAAGTACCCAAGAAAGACTATCGGGTATCGGGTGTACACCGTTTTTTTTTTTAACCTCAATAAATGGCCCCACTCAGGTGGTCAATTAGCCTTTTCCAGATTGCTAGGCAGTAATCCAACAAGGAGGCCAGGTACAGACCTGTTTGGCAATCAAATGGCAAAAAAAGGAACCTCTCAGGCCTTGGAAAAACATTTTATAAAGTAGCTTTACATCAGTGTAGCAAATTAGATTAAGCTGAGCCTGGGTCCAGGGCACCAGTGGTCGTTAACTTTAGTATTTTAGGCATTTGTTTACATAAAGCACAGGCTTAATCAAAGACTTCCTAGTAACTGAGAATGCACCTAGACAGTGGGCATGCTGAAAACAAATTCTATTGAGAAACCAAAGATCCCAGCATGCAATTGTAAGCAGCATGCTGGGACTTGTAGTCTGTGAACTTCTGCAGCTCCTACGAATGTTATACAATAATATAAGTCAATTAGTTAAATATTTGCTAAGAAGCTGGGTACTCCTATTTGACGTTAGGCTTAATAGTATACTCAAAGGAACTACAAGCATCAGCTTGACCTTCAATTTCCACGATGGAGCAGCTGGAGTGTCACTGTGCACTATAGAATTCTCTTGACTTTCATACAAGTTTTATTGATGGGGACCTCCAGATCCTGTAAGCCTGGTGGTAGGGTTTGTATCCTCACGGCTTTAGGAGTGGAGCTATGCACAATGACATTAATACAAGTACATAGCTGTGGACATCCAGATCCTGTAAGCCTGCTGGTAGGGGTTGTACCCTCTTAGCATTTGTAGTGGCACTATTAGTACAAGAACATTGCTGGGGACTTACAGATCATGTAAGTCTGGTGGTAGGGTTTATATTCTCATAGCATTAGGAGTGGCACCATGCACAATTACATTAGTACAAGTACATAATTGCGGGCAGCCAGATCATATAGACCTGGTGGTAGGGTTTGTACCCTCTTAGCATATGCATATTAGTACCAGTACATAGCTGGGGACTTCCAGATTCTGTAAGCCTGGTGGTAGGGTTTGTACTCTCTTAACTTTAGGAGTGGCATCATGTACTAAGGCTTTCTATTGACATCAGTACATGTAGTTTGCTGGGGACTTTCAGTTCCTGTAAGCCTGGTGGTAGGGGTTGTGCATTCTCAGTATTAGGAGTCACTAGGCTCTATGACATTTCTACAAGTACCTTAATAGAGACCCCAAGCCCTTGTAAGCTTGGTGGTAGGACTTGTACCCTCTCAGAATTAGGAGTGGCAATATGCACAATGACATTCCTACAAGTACCTCGATTGAGACCGCAGTCCATGTAAGCCTAATGTTGTACCCTCTCAACATGACATTGTTTCTGTGAATATAACACAACTGTATGATGTTCTTGTACTTTTTTTCTATATTTTCAATAAAAAGTTTGGAACAAAAAAAAGGAGGCACTATTCACTATGACATTGCTAAAAGTACATTGTGGGGACTTCCAGACCCTGGTGGTAGGGCTTGTAGGCTCTCAACATTAGGACTCGGAGACACTATTCACTATGACATTGCTACAAGTACCTTTTGGGGACCTACAAACCCTGGTGGTAGGACTTGTAGGCTCTCAACATTGGGAGACACTATTAACTATGACATTGGTACAAGTACATTGTGGGGACCGCAGATGCTGGGTAGGGCTTGTACCCTCTCAACATTAGGAGTGGCACTATGCACTAAGGCACGTTGTATTACACATTTTTCAAGCATCACCCTCCAGTTAGCTGCTCAGCTGGAGGATATGCCACTCCAGACTGCAAAATCGGCATTTCAATGAGACTTTTTCGGTCTTGTGTAGGAAACGAGAGCATTTTGCACATTCCTGGGTTTGGCAAGGTTGAAATAGCTATTTTCTGTAAGTCCAGTATCAGATTCTTGTGAAGCATATGATTTCACTTGAAGTCCTGCCCAGGAACCTTTCAAAGTGAACATTTGTCCTGCTCTCATGATGTCAGGCGGTTTCTCTGCATCTGTAATTTGAAGGAAAAACAAACCGGCTAAAGAAGAAATGCTGAAGAAAAAGCAGAGAAGAGTACAGGAAGGAAGGAGAGCTCTTCACCTGCCCAGCGTGACAACTCAGAGGGGACCTGCCGCTGGAGGACAACTAGAAGGACAGACAGACAGGGCTCCCTCCGACTTGGAAGTTGGAACCAGGACAGACAGGCACTGTCCCCGAACATCAAATAGCGGATGGGCCACAAGGAGAAGAAATCAGGGCAAGTTTTGCTACAGACTGGTTCAGTGAGTCCCAGCATGCCCACCACAGAACAGCGCACAGTCCTGCTGTGGCATGTTCGATCACACCAACACAAAATACAATGTTACAAAATGTATTTCTGAACAATGAATCTCATATATGTTACTTATATCAGTATATTCCGGCACATGTATGTTCTAAATGTTTCAGTATGATGAAAATCACTCTCTTTCTCATAATCTAGTGAATCAAAATCTATCTATTTATTTATCTTTATAGAGCTGTTTCATTTATTTTATTTACCCTATTATCATCTTTTTATATGTTTGGTATATATCTGTCTATCTGGTATACACTGTATATCTAGTTATATTCTATTTTAATCATTTTATCTATCTATCTATCTAAATCTATCTATCAATCTATATATCTTTACACCCGCCTCTCTATTTATTTATGAATCTATACGCATGTTTGTCAATCTATCTAATATATATTTATTATATCTCTATCTATCTATCTATCTATCTATCTATCTATCTATCTATCTATCTATAATCTATCTATCTATCTATCTATCTATCTATCGATCTATCTATCGATCTATCTATATCTATCTATCTATCTATCTATCTATCTATCTATCTATCTATCCATCATTACATCCGCCTTTCTATTTATTTAGGAATCTATATGCATGTTTGTCAATCTATCTAATATATATTTATTATATCTATTCTTATCTATCTATCTATCTATCTATCTATCTATCTATCTATCTATCCATCTATCTATCTATTATTTGTCTATTTGGCTGCTGTAAATTCGTTTTTCTTTCTTTTGCAATTTGGACACATTATAAGCCCCCCCCCCCCACACACACACTATAAAAACACTATAAACACACACACACTATGCATACACTCACTACACAAACACACTATGGACACACTATATACACACTGTATACACACTATACATACACACACAAACTATACACACACTACACATACACTATGGACACACTACACATATGGACACACAATACATACTATGGACACACTACACACACACACTATGGACACACTACACATACACTATGGACACACTATGCACACTATGGACACACTACACATACACTATGGACACACTACACATATGGACACACTACACATACCATGAACACACTACACACACACACTATGGACACACTACACACACACACTATGGACACAATACACACACACTATGGACACACTACACATACCATGGACACACTACACACACACTATGGACACACTACACACAAACACACACAAATGGAGTCACTAGACCCGGGGCTAATATATGTAGGAGACTGGCAGCCATATATGCCTTTCTTAAACTGGGGTGAAGGAATTGCTGAGCCTGAGAACTTTCCATGTAGTTTAGGCTATGTAGGATGTATTGTAAACAATAACAGCTATGAGTCAGGCCATTATTTAAAGGAAGGGCTCTGTGCTTATTTTAATTGCTCTGCGTTTTAATCTCACGAACAACAAAATGGCCAGGGCAGTAAACATTTTTATAGGATTTATATTACATTAAGTTTTGGCAAGTAACGGTTTTTGCGGATTCAGCCCTTAATGTTCCTGCAT
The DNA here is from genome assembly GCA_029206835.1 of Rana muscosa. Classification (NCBI taxonomy): domain Eukaryota; kingdom Metazoa; phylum Chordata; class Amphibia; order Anura; family Ranidae; genus Rana; species Rana muscosa. The sequence continues at coordinate 188,027,473 of CM055122.1, read as the reverse complement.
ATCAAAGCTCATGCTCTTTGAAGAAGGTGTGTAATTGGAGTTTGAAGCATGCCTGGAATCTCCAGATGTCTATAAAATAAGAAGGGGCATTTGGCAGGTCACATGAAGGTGGAGCAGGTTAAAATCACTAACACAAAGTCCCTTTTTACTGCTGAACAGTCCGCCATTGAGAGGCATGGCTCCTGAAAATCACATTGATATGAATTTATGTCGTTTAAGTACATTTGTCATTTAGGTGACATGAAAACAAAAAGGTGGGATAGTTCTTAGCCTATGTGTATGTATTGCATAAAGAGAATTGACAAAGTATAGCACTATATACTGTATATATATATATATATATATATATATATATATATATATATCTATATATATATATATAGATATATATATATAGATATATATTTAGCGATGACATTTATTATTAATCTCTAGCATACGGCATTTTCAAAAGTCCTAAAATACACGCGCAGTATAGAGGAAGAGAACCCTAAAAACGCCTGAAACTAAAATCGCTGATCACCATAGAAATTCGGTGCATTTATTTTGCAGCTTATGATAGCCAATAGCAAAGATATCAAAAACCAAATGTCAACGGTGTCTACAGTAAATCTAAAATAAAAGTCAGATTTTTGTCAAACACAAAAACTGCAGGGCAAACCTAGTCTATCATATCTATCTATCATATCTATCTGTCTATCTATCTATCTATCTATCTATCTATCTATCTATCTATCTATCTATCTATCTATCTATCTATCTATCTATCTATCTATCTATCTATCTATCATATCTATCTATCTATCTATATATCTATCATATCTATCTATCATATCTATCTATCTATCTATCTATCTATCTATCTATCTATCTATCTATCTATCTATCTATCTATCTATCTATCTATCTATCTATCTATCTATCTATCTATCATATCTATCTATCTATCTATCATATCTATCTATCATCTTAACTAAAAATCAAATCTTAAGCATACATAAACAAGTGTAACCAATACATTTTATTTCTTTGCAACATTTTAGATAAACTTTAAAATAGGGATAGGAAAAGAAAGAAGGAAAGAGAGAGAGAGAGAGTATAAATACGTAGATAAATTGAGAATAGGGCAAGCCATACACACGGAATGGATTAGTACATTTCCTTCTAGTCTGTATTTACTTCAATCGTCTAATCATCTTCAGAGGATATGCTGTTTTTCTTCCCTAAACATGATAAGGGGCACTGACCAGGGTGCGCTTGTTTAATAAATAGCACTATAACGTATCACTTGCAGACAGTAGCCAGAATTCTTCATTCTTCTTTTCAGAGAGGTTGTCACATCCCTGTGATACATAGTAGCTCAGACAGTGTCGCAGTGTCTGGTAGTAGGGGATCAGGTCCTGAATCTGGGACAGCAGAGTTTACAGTAAGGGATCAGGTACTGAGGGACAGCAGTGTCTGCAAAAGAGGATCAGGTCCTGAGTAGGGGACAGCAATGTTTGTAGTAGGAGATCAGGTCCTGAGTCTGTGACAGCAATGTTTGTCGTAGGAGATCAGGTCCTGAGTCTGGGACAGCAATGTTTGTAGTAGGGGATCAGGTCCTGAGTCTGGGACAGTGTTTGCAGTAGGGGATCAGGTCCTGAGTCTGGGACAGTGTTAGCAGTAGGGGATCAGGTCCTGAGTCTGGGAGAGTGTTAGCAGTAGGGGATCAGGTCCTGAGTCTGGGACAGTGTTAGCAGTAGGGGATCAGGTCCTGAGTCTGGGACAGTGTGTGCAGTAGGGGATCAGGTCCTGAGTCTGGGATAGTGTTTGCAGTAGGGGATCAGGTCCTGAGTCTGGGACAGTGTTTGCAGTAGGGGATCAGGTCCTGAGTCTGGGACAGTGTTTGCAGTAGGGGATCAGGTCCTGAGTCTGGGACAGTGTTTGCAGTAGGGTATCAGGTCCTGAGTCTGGGACAGTGTTTGCAGTAGGGGATCAGGTCCTGAGTCTGGGACAGTGTTTGCAGTAGGGGATCAGGTCCTGAGTCTGTGACAGCAATGTTTGTAGTAGGAGATCAGGTCCTGAGTCTGGGACAGCAATGTGTGTAGTAGGGGATCAGGTCCTGAGTCTGGGACAGTGTTTGCAGTAGGGGATCAGGTCCTGAGTCTGGGACAGTGTTTTCAGTAGGGGATCAGGTCCTGAGTCTGGGAGAGTGTTTGCAGTAGGGGATCAGGTCCTGAGTCTGGGACAGTGTTTGCAGTAGGGGATCAGGTCCTGAGTCTGGGACAGTGTTTGCAGTAGGGGATCAGGTGCTGAGACTGGGACAGTGTTTGCAGTAGGGGATCAGGTCCTGAGTCTGGGACAGTGTTTGCAGTAGGGGATCAGGTCCTGAGTCTGGGACAGTGTTTGCAGTAGGGGATCAGGTCCTGAGTCTGGGACAGTGTTTGCAGTAGGGGATCAGGTCCTGAGTCTGGGACAGTGTTTGCAGTAGGGGATCAGGTCCTGAGTCTGGGACAGTGTTTGCAGTAGGGTATCAGGTCCTGAGTCTGGGACAGTGTTAGCAGTAGGGGATCAGGTCCTGAGTCTGGGACAGTGTTTGCAGTAGGGGATCAGGTCCAGAGTCTGGGACAGTGTTTGCAGTAGGGTATCAGGTCCTGAGTCTGGGACAGTGTTAGCAGTAGGGGATCAGGTCCTGAGTCTGGGACAGTGTTTGCAGTAGGGGATCAGGTCCTGAGTCTGGGACAGTGTTTGCAGTAGGGGATCAGGTCCTGAGTCTGGGACAGTGTTTGCAGTAGGGGATCAGGTCCTGAGTCTGGGACAGTGTTAGCAGTAGGGGATCAGGTGCTGAGACTGGGACAGTGTTTGCAGTAGGGGATCAGGTCCTGAGTCTGGGACAGTGTTTGCAGTAGGGGATCAGGTCCTGAGTCTGGGACAGTGTTTGCAGTAGGGGATCAGGTCCAGAGTCTGGGACAGTGTTTGCAGTAGGGGATCAGGTCCTGAGTCTGGGACAGTGTTTGCAGTAGGGGATCAGGTCCTGAGTCTGGGACAGTGTTTGCAGTAGGGGATCAGGTCCAGAGTCTGGGACAGTGTTTGCAGTAGGGGATGTCTGGGACAGCAGTGTCTGCAAAAGAGGATCAGGTACTGAGTGGGGGATATATCAGTGTCCCTGTGGCAGTAGGGATCGGGTGGGCTCTGTGCCGGGGACAGCATTCTCCCTCCATGCAAGGTTACTGTGACATGTGAGCAGTGCAGCAGGTACCTGGAAGGGATTTTTCCTTTGGCCAGATGTTAACGTTTTCCCTAAAATTGTCACGTGAAGTGAACAGATGTCCAGGCTGCCGGCGGAGCCCCGCCTCCCCACACAAAGCCCTGACACCAGTGTGTGCTGTGTATGGGCCCCGTGTGCTCCGGGATCACAGCCCCGCTATGTGCTCTATGGATCTTCTGCTGGCCCTCCCCAGCCGGGGATCGGATCACAACCTGGGACATCCTGAGACTAATCAATTCTGCCATTGGAAGGGGTGCTGCATGACAAGAAGAGGGGAGGAATGTGACAGATCGGAGTCCTGCCAGCCTGGACAGTGAAAGACACCCCCCCGGTATGGTGTGTATGTGGAGCAGAGATGGGGAGCGCAGGAGCTGACACTCTGATGTCACTTTGACAGGCTCTGCTGACATGTCATGAAATTTGGAAATGCATTTAGAAGCTTATTCCTGTGTGCTGTCACTCACTATCACTGGACATGTTTTATTTTACTTAGCCTGCTTATTGCCGGGTGTTATGTGACTGATCTCTTGTGAATTCTATTATAGAGACACAGACAACAAATAAAGTCTCACATTCCTAAAGCATTTCCTTTAAATCTACATTTTATAGAACCTTACCCAGCACAGCCAGATTAGAAGGCATGCAATATTTTCATCGTTACACAGAAAAGATCAGAAATGTTTTCTCATTCATTTCTTGCAAAACATGCTATTTACTAATCATATGTATTATTATTATTATTAATAATATTAATATTGTCGTTGTTATCCGTTTTTGTTTTATTAATTAATGTTGTAAATGAACAAACAAGTGGCATTTTGATGATAACAGTAGTTTTAGATAATGTAGGAAATAGCCTTATATATTCATGTGTTTCTAAAGAGCTCACTTGATCTTGCCATAGATAAGGATTATTCAAACTTACATTTTTTATTTATTTTACTTCTACATGCCACATAAACTTGACTTGTATTACACTTTTCCTATATATATATATATTATTATATGTGTGTGTAAAAATGTGATAAGAACGTGATTTTTTATATATATATATATATATATATATATATATTAAATCACATATCACAATTTTATACACACACACACACATGTATATATATATATATATATATATATATATATATATATATATATATATATATATAAAATGAGGGACAACAGTGTCTGCAAAAGAGGATCTGTACCATGCAGGGGATGTATGTATATCTATCTATATATCTATCTATCTATATCAATTTTATACACATACACACATGTATATATATATATATATATATATATACACATATATCCCCTGCATGGTACTGCCTGATATAAATAATAACTATATGTTGTCTGGAGCTTTTAGCCACTTTAATAGCATTCCTTGCACAATGTCGGTTATAGCTGTATAGCAGCATGTGCCGTGAGTTATAGATTCTAATACAGTTCACACTTATTATCATTGCACAGCTGTTGCAGTTCAGTGTAAAGTAAGTTACTGCAGCAAACTCAATTCACATTCCCAAACGTATACACATACTAAACTGTTCATTTGAATTGTGTTTCCCAACATGGATTTATAACCATCATATTTGAGATCTGTAATTGGAAATACTGCTTTAAAAATGTCCATATACCTGCAAGGTTGCACTGTATTTCAATAACAGTACCAAAATAAATTCTAACAAATACCCTTTGTCGATCTGATCTATCTATCTATCTATCTATCTATCTATCTATCTATCTATCTATCTATCTATCTATCTATCTATTGTCTCTCTATCTATCTATATCTATATCTATCTATCTATCTATCTATCTATCTATCTATCTATCTATCTATCTATCTATCTATCTATCTATCATCTCTCTATCTATCTATCTATCTATCTATCTATCTATCTATCTATCGTCTCTTTCTCTCTATATATATATAAATATTATACACACAATACATCATACTGTAAAGCAGGAATACTTTCATACAGCTGAAATTCTCTTGGGTACACTTGGGTTTCTGAAGTACTATAGCTTGGTAAGTTGTCCCCATCATTCTGGAGAGCTTGCTTCAGTTCCACCATGGAATTTGGCTGCTTTGCTTCATCTGCCTTACCAAATATTCCCAGATTAGCTTCATGATGTTAAGATCAGGGCTCTGTAAGGCTGCCCATACAATATACAATTGTCTTATTTAATTTCCTTTAGATTTACCTTCAACTATGTAGTGCAAGGGCCTTCCTGATTGCATACAAATTAAAAGTGTTTAGGTTTGATCTCATATTATATGGTTTTGGTAAAAGGTAAATTGTACAAGAAAATTGTATAATGTATGGCCAGCCTTAAGGAAAATACCATCTTCTGCACAATTATTTTTACTGCAGATAGTTCTTTTTATTTGAGATAATGCAAGAATTATCACTGTTTAATCACAGTTTATTAAATGGATACCTCAGGCAGTATGTTTGGGGTTATTGTCATTATGCAGAATAAAGTTGGGAGCAACCAGGCACCTATGGTAGTGCATAATGAATAGAAATCTTCCTGTACTTCTCAAGTATGAAGGTGCCATCAATGACTAAATCACCAAAAAATGCTGCTCTAGACCTGCAGAGAACATCCCCAATACTTCAGTGTTGATCACAGATGTTCACACATATAATGTGCTCTATCTCTTTGGAGGACAAATTGCTTTGTAGAGTAAAATGAATCAATTTTAGCTCATAAGTCCAGAGCACCTGCTGCCATTTTTATTTATCCCAGTCCTTGTGTTTTTGTGCTTTATTCCAGTTAGGTAGAATGGCTTTTAATGCAAGTATCTCATGAAGACCACTTCTGATATGACCTCTCTGGACTTTAGATAGGTATACCAGGGTCCCAGTGATTCCTGACCCTTCTGAGCTTATAATGGTACTAGTAATCTGATTTGGAAGGGAAGTAAGCTCAATATTTTCCTCTTCTTCTGTCCCGAGTTTCCATGGCCAACTGTTGAGGTTTTGGTCCTCAGTTCTTGAGCTTCTGCAGAACAGCTTGGACAGCACATATGGAAACACCTGTCTGCACCATGTCTAGGAGAGACCTTTCTTATGCAGGTTTTACTGATTTCGTTTTGATGTTATGCTCAGTATCTCACATTTACCAAGGTGTGAGATTGGAAGGTTAAACCACCACATCTACCACAACCTCACCTGGTTGGATCAGTTTTTTTTCTGTCTACATACCTGTTTGAATCAACTTGTACATTGATCAACTGGTTTGTTAAAGGTGCTTGATTAAGTTTTGGTCTATAATCCTACAAAGAGTTTACAATATTTTAATGGAAAATTATATATTTTACTATGTTTGTTTCTTTCTTTAAAGACATTTAAAGAGGCACTGTCACTTTGACTAATCAGTGTCTGTGAAAAGCTTCCCCCAACTAGAGTTGCCACCTCATCCATTTAAACCCGAACACATATGAATTACACAGGTTTTGTGGGCTGATTAAGGTGGTAATTAAATTCAGTTGGTGCCTTATCTTTATTAAATTAGCCTCAGAACCTGTGTAATTCATATGTGTTCGGGTTTAAAGGGGTGAGGTGGCAACTCTACCCCCAACCCACTGATACTTACCTCTCCAGAAATCCCCTGCTGCTTCTTTCTCCCAAATATGGTGAAGCATATGACCTTCTTCCATGTTACACTTGGTTCTGCTGTTTGTTACTAGGCCTAAGCATTGTTACACAATGGAGGGAATGGAGTTACCATCTCCAGGCTTGGACACCAGCAGGGTGTTTCAATGATGACTGCAACTGCAAATGGAGTGGTGGGGGAGCACTAGAAAGTATTAGTCGGTTGGGGGTGAGGAGCAATTTCTCAGACATTGTTACTTTACCCTGAATAGACAATTGTCCGCATACTTTTAAAATATTGTAATGTTTCCTTTTTTGAAAAAGGAATCTTTGGTACCATATACGCTTTTCTATCTGGCTAAACTAAAGCTGAATACATTAAATGACATTCTGAGTAAAATATTTTAGTAAAGAACCTAGCATTTTATGTACAGTACACTGTGTATATATCTAACACAGGGCATTGCACAATCAGCGACTTAGTAAAAAAAAAAAAAAAAAAGAATAATTTAACCAATTGTGGATGTATGTGTACAAAGAAAGAAAGGTAGGGAATTAGAAAGATGAGCTATTAAGAGAGGAGAGAGGGAAAGAGGAAAGAGAGACAGAAAAGAGATGGTCATACTTTGGAATAAAGGGGACAGAGAAAGGAGGAAGGGGGAGAGAGAGAGAGAGAGAGAGAAGAGAGAGGGGGAGAGAGAGAGGGGGGGGAGAGAGAAAGGTAGGGAATGAGAAAGATGAGCTATTAAGAGAGGAGAGAGGGAAAGAGGAAAGAGAGACAGAAAAGAGATGGTCATACTTTTGAATAAAGGGGACAGAGAAAGGAGGAAGGGGGAGAGAGAGAGAGAGAGAGAGAAGAGAGAGGGGGGAGAGAGAGAGGGGGGGAGCGAAAGGTAGGGAATGAGAAAGATGAGCTATTAAGAGAGGAGAGAGGGAAAGAGGAAAGGAGCAGAGTGCAAGAAGTAGAGGAGAGGGAGAGAGAATGAGGCAGGGAAGAAGGACAGAACATGACAGAGAGAATGGAAAAGAGAGAGAGAGGGAATTGTAAATCCCTTAGAACTTAATATGACTATTGGTAAAGTAAGGTATTATTTGGACTGCTTGTTGATTTTATACTATATTGGTGTTACATCCAAGCAGAAATCAAAGTCCTCTAAGAACTAGTGCACCTGTAATCTGGGCAAGGGCAGGTAGGCCTTTTGTTTTATTACATTTACATTTACCAGCACTAAATAAAACAATTGTCACCTATTATACATATGGCAATGTAATAAAGTATAGGTTTGTAAGAGTTCAGTACCACAATAATATTCTGAGATGCTAAATAGCAGGCAGGCCTATCCTATCTGACTTTTTCACCAAAAATCTTTGCTTATTGGTTACAGTCAAACAGTAAAGTAGCACCACACATGTTACTTCTAAAATACACTAATAAAATCCTCATCTTTGGAAGAGCTATGTACAACCATTACCTCCAGTATCTCTCTCCACTTGTAAACTTTACAGTAGGTGCCAATAGAAAAAAAAAAAAACAATCCTTGCTTATAACAAAATTGGCCATGTATGTCTGTGGAAACTGAGCAAACATCCCCTAGCTGACCAAGTAAAAATTGGGCACTTGTGTCAGGCCAGTCACCTCACCCCTCCCCATCATTTCTTTCTGTTCTTTCACCACCACAGGTATACACATGCCTGTTTATACATTCAGAGCATGCATGTTTAAGAAGATCATTCACAAAAGATTGTTATTGTGTGAACATTTGTCAATTGTATGCAACCCCTTTAAGAAACAGTTGGCATCTCAGTGTAATAGATTATTGTCAGCCCATAGACAAGTATAAGACATGTATTTTTATTTATGTCTTTGCTGGCCTTAATAAATAGTCATCATTGAAATATTTTTTGTCTGTTATAATTGTTAGCAGCTACTGCCCACATCAGATATGTATACAGATATCAGGGTTGCCAACTTTCCGTAAATTTACGAACCATTTGTAAAATCCGTACTTTTTGCTTCTGTCCTTGAATGTCTATTGCGGACATGTAGGCTGCATGTCTGTAACTGACATTCATGGACAGATGCAACAATTATGGGTTTTACAGACTGTTTGCAAATATACTAAAAGTTGGCAACCCTGGCCGATATATCTGTTCTTATCTTATGTTCTATATCAGAGTTCTGTAGTCTAATAAACTAGAACTTTTCCTATGTCACATTCTCCAGTCTTATGTCACAGTTGTGTCTGGTCCTCTGGCGGTTCATAAATCAAATATTTCATATGTATGTTATAATGACATATTTGGAGATCTCCCATCTCTGTAGATCATCCTTTTTTATTTCGAGCTCTGTTCTGTGTGTGAGATTGACTTGCATTTTCTAGTTTTTTATAAATATGTGGAGTAGTAAGAATGGGGCACAGGGAGATAATAAAAAAACATGGACAGACTAATCTCTCTCTATAATCGTCTCTTAAATAACACAAACTAGAATGAAGTATAACTTGGTTTCTGAGACTTTCTCGAGCTCAGTAAATAAGATGAAAGTCATTTTTTTAAGTCCCCTAGCACACAATTCAAAGTATAACACAGTATAACTAAACTTTATGTGAGAAAATAGATTTTCTGGTGTTATAAAACGGATCATTTGTCCTTTCTGTGCTGTCCCAAAGGACTCTACATTTAAAGAATGAAAAAGATAACATATGTTTCAGAAATGCTGCTATAGAGGGGCTTGGATCAATTAACGGGGAGATGTCAGAATTCTTGAAATAAAACAAATGTCGGGTGTAGAGAGAGATGTGTAGATCGGTACACCTGTGTGTATGCTCTACTAGAGACTAGCCACTTCCACCGAGAGTCAGTTCCCTGTGAGTCTTATCATAGAGCATTTCATTCTCATTGCAGGACTTGTGTGTGGCTGTGTGAGCAGCAGTGATCTTTGATGTAGGACTAGGAATGTGAGGAGTCAGGAATCCGGGGACACTTGTCTGATTTGAACGCATATCACAAAGATGGATTACTGAGCTGTATTCTGACATCTCCAGATGAGACCTCTCACTGTCTTCTTCCAGCATCAACCTCCTCCTGGGACTTCACCAACACAAGATGTGAATGGGCCCAGCCAATGCTTCCCTACATGTACAGTCTGTACATCACCCCCGATCCAGGACATTTCTTATTCATTGTGTAACAATGAGGACAGTGACCCAAAAAGTATGGTCTTGGTCTTTGATATTTATCTATCAATCTAGCTATGCCAAATTATTGATTATTTTGATGAAGTTTTTAAATTTTGTCTTTTTCAAAGCATTTAAAGCATTTTGTGTAAATTGTAAAACACCATAAAGCTTGGAAACAATATATGAAGCATGTTTCTTCTATCTCCTCCTTCTCTCTCTTCCTTCTCTATCCCATTCTTTCTCTCTCTCTCCCCCCTTCCCTTCTTCATCCTCTCTCTTTCCTCCCTCTCTCTCTCCCCTCCCTCTGCCTCTCCATCTCCCTCTTTCCTCTCCCTCTCCCTCTTTTCTCCCCCTCTATCTCTCCCTCTCCATCTATCTCTCCCTCTCTCCTCTTTTTCTCTCCCTCCTTCCACTTTTTCCCTTTCTCCCCTTTCTCTCTCTCTATCTTTTTCCCTTTCTCCCCTTTCTCTCTCTGTCTCTCTCTCTCTCTTCTTTTTCTCCCCCTCCTCTTTTTCTCTTTCTCACCGTTTCTCTCGCTTCTTTTTTTCATCCCTCCCTTCTCTCTCTCCCTCCTCTTTTTCCCTTTCTCCCCTCTCTTTCTCTCTCTCTCTCTCTCACTCCTCTGTTTCTCGCTCTCTCTCACTCCTCTGTTTCTCGCTCTCTCTTTTCTCTCTCTCCCTCCTCTTTTTCTCTATCTCCCCTCTCTTCTTCAAAAATGCATATATATATGTGTATATATATATATATATATATATATATATATATATATATATATGTAAGTAAAGTAAAGTAAAGTATATATATATATATATATATATATATATATATATATATATACACACACTTTATAATTTACAGGATTTATGTAGCCTACAATACTACACAATACTATATGTCACAACACTATTTAGAAAAAAACTAACATTAGAGGGTTAGTAGAGCTCTAACCATGTGTGTATATATATATATATATATATATGTAAGTATGTATACATATATATATTTACATATCGTTAAATGATAGAGGTTAGTGTGTATACAATACATGTATGCATGATGCAAAATAAGTAAAATAATAACAATAACAATAATAATAATAATAATAATAACAATAATAATAATAATAATTTTGATCTCTAGTTTTTAATAGAACTTGTGATCAATATATATTTTTTTTTTTCAAAAAAACTTTTATTGAGAATTTTTTCAGCATAAAAAAAAATTCAATATAATTTTTTGTGTTCATTACTTCTGTCATTTTTGTCATTTACCATACAAGCAAGTTGTCAAATTACTAGTGGATGGTCCAGTTTACACTCCTCTCAGGGTATGTTAGATGAGCAAAGTAAAATGTAAATTATGCTGGCAATTTAATGTGCCCAGAGGTGCCAAGCTGATGACAAATGGTGGGAATTTGTCCTAACGAGGACATGTCCTCAGTCTGTATTGAAAGGTCAATATATGTCCATCCACACTTTCATGTTTGTGTAACACAAAGCAGTAACACATGCCAGGCTGTGTGTTTATCAATTCCACATGCAGATCCACATAACATCTTGTTTATGGTGCTCCTTTCATATAGAAACACTTTGAAAAATAAGGTTCAATGTGTGAGTTACCTGATAACTTACCTAATACTTAATATTGCTTAATATTGGTAGCAGAAAGTGCTGTGCCACCACTGTGTTGGGGAGATTTACTGTTGCACACAGTATATTACCAGCCTGTATTCAAGTCATTCCTCAGCTTCAGGAGAAAAATATATTTACATATATTTAGATTGTATTTAAATTCACCTGTGCCTGAGTGGGTATATATAAAAGACTGGGTCTTTTAGGTGTAAGCTCTAACAAGCTGGGCCCTCTGCCCCTTCTTATATTAAAGTCTATTGTAACTGTACTGTCTCCCTTTAGTTTATTATAGTTGGCGCTATATAAGTCATGATTATAATAATATTAATAATAATAATAATAATAATAATAACAACAACAACAATATATTAATCCAGTGAACACAGGGCTGAATAAATCCTGCATTAAATCAAAGCCTATGCTCTTTAAGTAGACATAATATTAGGATACCTGAACACCTCTGCAGTTTTTTATGGCTCTTTAAAAAAAAATATATATCCTTTGGTGCTGTTTCCCGAAAAACACATCCTCCATAGGGATGAATGGTACTGCATGTGTATGTAAAACACAGCTAAAATGTCTACAAAATGCATCACACCTCAAGTACAATGAATGAAAAATGCAGAGATGTGATTAAAACCTTAAAAAAAAAAAAAAAAAAAAACCATATGTAAATTCAATCACTAGAATCTCCTATAAACTTTAACATGTTAGTGTCATTTCAGTAGTCATTGTTAATATATTTAGATCTTCAATTTTCTTTAAAATTATGTAACAGGTTATAGGCTGACATTGCTTTGTTCCTGTCTCCTTGTGGTGTCACCTTGTCACATGGGCTACACTTGTCACCATCAGGAAACCTGCTCTTAGAAATGATGTACAACAGTTTGTGGATTGCATGTATATATCGATTAGAAGTGGCTACAAAAGGCCACAAAGGATCAGCAGTGCTGAAACGCAACAAAGAATTACAAACATGTGAAAACAATATTTTTGGGGAAATGGAATTTTTTTATGATACACAACCCTTTAAGTAACAAATGTTGTTCAGTTAACATAACTTTCTCATAGTTTGTTCTCGGTGGCAAAGGACGTTGTCATTGATTTTTCATGCACTGTGCGGCAGATCTGACTTGACTTAAATAGGATCATGTAGGGTATGGGCCCTGCTACACCGTAATGTACATTTTTAGCTTGCATTACTTCACATTACGTAAATTACATTACGCAATAAGGCTGATTTGCTAAAGAGGTTAAGAATCTTCACTCAAAAAAATTGCATGAATATTAATTTCTTTTATCCAGTCATCTGAAAAGTAAATTTGTGCTCACTTTGAATAGCCAATCCGGTGCAGATGCTTTTTGAATACCCAGATAATAAACTAGATACAATTCTTAAGTAAATCAGCCCAAATGGGTTCTTAAACCCTTCAGTTATATTCATTTTTATTTTTTAGAGAGATATTATGTTTTCTGTCCCTGCATTATGCAAAGTGAGTAAACACATGTGTAAAAATGCACAAAACTGCAAGATTTGTAAATTTTGTGTATAATTACCATTTACTGTATTTATTGGCGTATAACACTCACTTTTTTACCCTGAAAATAGAGGGTAAACTGTTCCTGCGTGTTATACGCAGGGGGCTATGGAAAGTTTTTTTTCCTGAAACTTCCCTCTTAAAGTTAGGGTGCGTGTTATACGCCTGTGCATGTTATACGCCGATAAATACGGTAGTTCAGCAGTCTGGTTAAATGCAGAAAAATGCTGCAAGTCCTATTTTAAAAGCAAAAATGCTAAACTACAGTACACAAATTATGCAAATAGCAACAAAATAATTCTTGGTGAAACTCAGGCCTTTTTCCTCCTAAAAAATAAATAAATATTGCATGTGTTATGTGCTAACAGTAGCATTTATGTTTCAAGAAAGCTGATTGGTTGCTGTAGGTGACACTGCCCCTTTTTCTTCTGTTTGCATAAATCTGACCTGCGTGTCTTCAAGATCTATATGTTGACTAAGGCTACTATAGTTAGCAAGCTTTTTGGAAAGTCCATAAGAGCATATATTAAAAAGGTGGATAGCGTTTAACAGGAAAACAAATTCCAGCCAGCACTAATTTTTTTTAGATCAAGTTAAAAATAATAGAAAATGCATGATCAGTTACTGTAAACAACACAGATTTTTTTTCTTGTAAATCAACTTAAGTGTAAACTCTGGTAATAGCTCCAGATTTCCAAAACCTGCCATCTCTTCCAGTAAATAAATGCATGAAAACCACAATTTAGGTTTATTTTTTCGATATTGCATGTAACCTTCTAAGAAAGTAATAATAAAAAAAAATAACAATACTCAAAACTTCAAACCGATCATATGTGTAGCAGCTGAATGATATTCATCTACAGGAGGCCAGCCAAAATGTCAATAAAAATTTAATTATTTCTGAAACATGTGGGAATACTTACTAAATCTGAAAACATGATATGGTGTATTGATATTTGGAGGTAAGCGAACAATATCATTTCAAACTTGCTGGTCAGGACCTTGTCCCCAATAGGCAAAACACACCTCTGAAGTTTTAATGCGTCTTGACTGTATGTTTAAACATGGAAGATCAATGATAATATTACCAGTTCAGATTATCATGAAGACTACAAAAATGTCACATTAAATGTGTGTCTAAGATGTGTGTGTGTGGATGGGGGAGAAGAAAGGAAGAAGAGAGGGATGGAGCAGGAAGGATGGGAGGGAAGAAGGAAGGAAGAGAGCAGGAAGGATAGGAGGGAAGAAGGGAGGAAGGGAACATGAAGGATTGGAGGGAAGAAGGGAGGAAGGGAGCAGGAAGGATGGGAGGGAAGAAGGAAGGAAGAGAGCAGGAAGGATGGGAGGGAAGAAGGGAGGAAGGGTGCAGGAAGGGTGGGAGGGAAGCAGGGAGGAAGGATGCAAGAAGTATGGGAGGGAAGAAGGGAGCAGGAAGGGTGGGAGGGAAGAAGGGAGGAAGGGAGCAGAAAGAATAGGAGGGAAGAAGGGAGGAAGGGAGCAGAAAGAATAGGAGTGAAGAAGGGAGGAAGGGAGCAGGAAGGATAGGAGGAAAGAAGGAAGGAAGAGAGCAGGAAGGATGGGAGGGAAGAAGGGAGGAAGGGAGCAGGAAGGGTGGGAGGGAAGAAGGGAGGAAGGGTGCAGGAAGTATGGGAGGGAAGAAGGGAGCAGGAAGTATGGGAGGGAAGAAGGGAGGAAAGGAGCAGGAAGTATGGGAGGGAAGAAGGGAGGAAGGGAGCAGGAAGTATGGGAGGGAAGAAGGGTTGAAGGGAGCAGGAAGGATTGGAGAGAAGAAGGGAGGAAGGGAGCAGGAAGGATGGGAGGGTAGAAGGGATGGATGGAGGAAGGAAGGAATGAAGGAGAGAAATAAAAAAAGAAAGAAAGAAAGAGAAAATACAAGGGGGTGAGGAAGGGAGGGAAAGAGAAAGAAAGCAAAAGAGGGACTGAGGGAGTAAGGAAAAATTGAAGGAAGGTGGGTCAGAAAATTAGAGGAAGGAAGGAGAAAAAGTGAGGGGGAGGGGGGTTGGTGGAGTGAGGAAGGTAGGATGAGTAGGATGAGAGAGAAAAAAGAGAGAGAGAGAGAGAGCGAGAGAGACTGAGGGAGTAAGGAATAATAAAAGGAAGGTGGGGAAAAATAAGAGAGGAAGGGAGGAAGGAAGGAAGGAAGGAAGAAGGGAAAGAGGCAAAGTAGAGAAGGAAGCAAAAGGAGAAGCAAGGCAGAAGGGAGGGAGAGAGAGAGAAAAAAAAACAAGAATGGGTAAGGGAAGATTGAAGGAAGGTGAAGAGAAAATAAGACAGGAAGGAAGGAAGGAAGGAAGGAAAAAGGAAAGAAGGAGAAAAAGTGAGTGGGGGCGAGGAAGGTAGGGAGAGAGAATGAAAACAAGACTGAAAGAGTGAGGGAGTGAGATGAGATTGAAGGAAGGTGGGTAGAAAATAAGAGAGGAAAAATGAAAGGAAGGAAGGAAGGAGAAATAAAAAAAGAAAGGTGATTGAGGAAGGGAGGGAGAGAGCAAAAAAGCAAGAGGGGAGAAAGGAAGAAAGTAAAGAAGGAAGGAAGAAAGAAGGAAGGAAGGGAGGCAGGGAGGCAAATCAGATGGAAACTAAGAAAGATAAATAAGAATATTTTATGAAGAGGGAAGAGGGAAGTTGAACATATACAGTATGCTCGTATATGCAGATTTTCCCATGACTTAAATTTAGAAGTCTGCATTTCTCTAGCATTACATTGCAGTGAATTCGCCAAATCACACCTGGCAAATGTTTCTCTTTAGGGGGTTTTAGGGAAGGAGAGAGCACAGAAGACAAAGAAAGAAAAGAGAAAGTAAGAAACTTAAAGAGGATGGAAAATAAAAAAAGAGTTGCTAGCGATCATGTAGTTAATGTAAATCTTTTTGTATGGGCAATATGTGTGTTTGTAGGTGTATAGCTTAGTTTCATGGTTTAAATAAAATGTAGATACTGAGCCTCTGGCATCTCTTTGTGATGAAGATTATATCAGGTTAACCAGTGATTCCTTTTAAGGGGGAGCAATAGTATAGACTCCATTGTGTTTTAAAACAGGTTAAAACAGGTTCTAATATTTCAACAGCACACTGTGCAGCTTGTGAATGTGCTGGAGGACAGCTACAGCCCCTCACTGTGCATTTTAATTATTCACTTGCCCAGCTGTGATATTACTTAATTTACAAAAAGCACACCAATTACACATTAAAATAGTCATGCAACATTGCGATTTTCCCTGCAGCCATTGAAGAGAAAATGCAGATGCCTCACAAACATAGATGATCAAAGGCATTTCCTATAACTATTACATGGCTGGCCGGAGCACAGTAAACAGGCAAAACAACTCCTAAATACACTCTCATTATATATTATTTCCTTCATGTATTAGTAAAATAAGAACTGTCACCACCTAAGATTTCAAATGTTCCATTAAAGGGCTCTATCATTCCTTCACAAATTAAAAAGCTTAGTGCGTGCAACCATGTAAATAATTCCTTGATCTGCATGTCTCTTCCTACTTTGCCTCCCATATTAGCGTCTATTTTTAAAAAAAATTCTAAGGAAGAGCATATACTCAGGAGTGGATTTACCAATAGGCACGGTAGGCCTGTTCCTATAGGCGGCAAAGACAAAGAGGCAGGTTTTTTCTACATGGTTGTCAGACACTCGTTTTTTCTACCATAAGTAACAATAAAGTCATTCTGTGTAAGCTGTTTAACACGTTGTCATTATTTTATAAGATAACACTGGCTAGGACTAATAAAAACAATCCATGTAAAAAAAGGGGACCTAGCTGGAGACGGTTGCCTAGGCCAGTGTTTCTCAACTCCAGTCCTCAAGGCGCACCAACAGGTCATGTTTTCAGGATTTCCCTCAGATAAAACAGCTGTGGTAATTACTAAGGCAGTGAAACTGATTAAATCACCTGTGCAAAATAATGGAAATCCTGAAAACATGACCTGTTGGTGCGCCTTGAGGACTGGAGTTGAGAAACACTGGCCTAGGCCACCAACAGTTGTATTCCTATAGGTTGCAGTGAAAGAAATCTTGCTCTGCCTATAAATTCCCAGTGCATTTTATTTGGTTGGGGTTCTGTTACTATACTATAACTTGACTAACTGCTTTTTGTTTTGTATGCAGTAATACTACATCGGCTTGTCTGCTCCTGGTTCCTGCCTACTCTCAGTCTGACAAGACCCTGTTACCTTTTCTCCCGATCTCGCCCAACATTTCACCTGCTGGAATTTCGAGATCTGTCTACTTCCTAACCTAGCTAGTACTTTACCTTTTTTGAACTTACCCCGCAACAACTATCTTAGGCACTGTGAGGGTTCCAAACTAAGCAACGGGAACCCCTCACTATATTGGAAGCCTTTAAAACCATTAATAATCCATCCGACAAACAGACCAGTCCATCCAAGGTACAAACCCTCTAATGCATTTCACTTGGCAAAGAACATACCTGTAGGGGTTACCTTAGGCAACTCTCCTGACTAAGTTTCTGTCTCTATCTTTGTCACCAACTTTGCCTAGCTGGATATAACATACTGTACATTTTTTTAACTCAACATTACTGGAGAGCAGCGTTTTTAGTTAGGTTTCTGGTGGGCACCATGTGTCAGATTACACCTACAAAGCATTCTTGAAAAGTGGCACCTGAAAGTAGGGCATACAGCAAAGGTGGAATGAATAGGGGCCCTACCCTATTGGTATGCTTCTGCATGGGTTGATTTAGCATTAGAGGTTAGGATTAATATTTATTATATATATTTTGCCCATCATCTTAAAAAAAAATTCAGCTTTTACTGCTCTACTGGTGCATCATGCAGCCCTGGGCTCACAATACAACACAAAATGGTACTCATACGACTCAAGTGTACAGCAGCAAGTACCGCTCACTGGAGATACAGAAGAATAAAGATGATGTCTCCTCATTGGTCAAGAGACAGATAGATTGATGGTGTTAATAAAGTTAATTTGAAAAAATAAAAATAGATGTGGGATGTCTTCCAGAAGGGGGAAGGAAGGTGGGAAAAGATAAATGTAGCACTCTCTAGTTAGGTAGGTGCTAGAGTGAGAATTTTTCTGGAGTGTAGGAAAATTTAGGCAGGCCTAGCTGGTGACTAGGCCTGTTTGTTTTCATTCTGGGCTGGGAGTGGCTCAGGGCAGGACTGGGTGACTCACAGGTAGCATCACTATCACCTCCCCTTTCCTTCTAGAAAGTGCTGGAAGGAGAGGAGGGGAGGAGAGGTGGAGCTGTCTATGGTATCTGAAGGAGCCCTGACCAATCACCAACTTGGATTGGCAGCAAGCAGGCCTCCTTAAATGCCTGGGGTCAGCCCAGATGGGGAAGAGCTGGAGTGAGAGAGTGTGGAGGCTGTCGGGGGGAGGTGACCCGGGCTGGGGCTCAGGTGCATCCATGAGGAGTGATGAGATCCTGGAAGGAGAGGCACATGAGAGCGCAAGTAGAGGACAGTGGGAGAGAACACTTCTAAGAGTCTCCAGGGAGGACAACTGGTTGCAGCAGGGAGGGCTGGTGAGTGAGCACAGTCGGGAGGACTGGGGAAGCACGACTGAGAGAACTGGAGAGTGCAGTTTGAGATGGGCGCAGAACCAGAAGAGAGAGGACTCTGGGGTAGGGCAGTGGAAAGAGGTCTTTGCAGCCATGCTGACTGGCAAGGCCTCAAGAGAGCCATCTGGGAGTGGTAGCTGAGCAGAGGACAGTTAGCATCTGAACTATTCTACTACACAGGGGCCCAAGGTCCCTGCCTGCAAAAGGCAGTCCACAGGGGCGTGGCTAAAGTGGTGTCAGGCCCAACCATGTGGTGCTAGCTATATTTGAAAAAAGGGGGGAGGGGGTAAGTATAGAAGTATATTCCTGTATGTGTATTTGGGTAAAGGGAGATTAAATAATCAACATAAGTCAGTACTCCCTCAGTGATCCAAGTAACAAAACCCTACACCTGAGAATGGTTGAATCAATAGGCGGTGTGTTTCTCTGAATCAATGTAAAGCATATCAAAAAGGAGAGGAGGGCAAAAAATCCCTCCAAATAGCTCTGAAGAACTCATCCTATTGGACGAAGGAAACGCGTCAGTCAGCTAGATGCTTCTACCTTAGCTGCATCTCTTTCATCTCTTATCACGGACTTCTAATCACCCTTGGGGATTTACCCCCACAAAACCTCCGCAACTCCGGCATTCTCCCCTTCCCCTGTCTCTGTGGATCTCAAACTAATCTCATAGAGCAAAACAAGCTACACTATCCTCGGAGACACTGAACAGAGACTGCTTTATACACAGTTGGAGAGGGAACCTGGAAGGACTCACTGCACTGCATCTATACAGTGGAATATACCCAAATCTACTGGGACTCGAACAGCTGAAAAAATCTCCGTTCCCCCTATCTCCTCTGTTTGTATAAAAGAAAATAAGACATCAGTGTCTAAACAGACTTTCTGCACCTGAAGGAACCATATACGAGCCGATCGCGGCAAGGACTTACAATCACTCTGAGGTGCATGACTGAACACTCTCTGTTAAAGACAGGTCTCCGCGCTATCATACACCGACCGACTACATCAATAAATCAAAGGGACATCGTACAAGATCTCCTCGCACAGCGGAGTGAACTGAACATCTCCCAGCTTCCTGTATTCCTATATACAGGTCGGGATAAGCAAAGAAATTTATCTTTCAGTTTTACTATCTATTACATGTCCCACTACTTGATTTATCCTAATGTTTGGTCATCTATGACAATCTCAGTGTAGTGAATACAATCCATCCTTTATAGGGGAGATAATATCCTTGACCCTCTTATATGGAACTAGAGACTGACATTTATTCGAATCCTAATAGGATAACTATTTAGGTCAATCTATACCGGACTGTGCTCTCATCTTCATTCATATAAGATTCACTACAGCAGCAGGAATCCCATTAACCCTTCATTTCCCTCCTCATTCTCTTTGGCAATATATGTGACTATATGTCTCTTTGAACTACCACAGCCCTGAGAAAAATATCCCAACAATTTAAGGATCATTTATGTGACTCCCTGCAAATAATTGTGTAGTAATATCTGAATGAATGCCAATTATGTGGATGAATGGGTGTTTTCTAGTCTGTGATTTTGATAACGTTATCACTCTCTAATTTTTATGGTGAAGGTATCATACTGTATTTTAAAATTTATATGGTGGATTATTTAACATATAAATAATAAATTAATTTTCTATAACCCATTGTTTCTCCTTGAAGAATCCTTTTTTCGGGTGGATTTTTTTCCCTCCTCTCCTTTTTGATATGTGGTGCTAGCTAGTCTGGAGGAGTAACAGTCTGCAGCAAGTAAAGTGCTGGAGGAAAAAAACGGTGTGCAGCAAGTGTTTGTGCTGGAGAGAAGACTGGAGTGTATATACTGGATTGTACATAGAAGTCTTAAGCAAGTTTGCACTAAATATTCCTGGGCATCCCATAATTTCCTATCCCCATCCAAGTTTAACCCCCTTTAATAAAAAAACAAAAAAAAAAAACAAAGCTATGGACTGTTCTATGTCTCAGAGTGACTGAGAGATGGATGTCTGGCTGGGCAGGGTGACAGTGAACCAATACATTCAGCAACCTCTAAGGGGCAGGGCTACACAGAGTTGAACTTTAGAGGGAAATAGTTTATCTTCTCTAATATTGCTGGGGAACTTCTGTTCAGGGCTCTTGGCAAAGTACTAGACCAAGTCTGTCTGCTCAGTACACAGACATACTCAGCCATTGTAAACTGTCATATATACAGTATATTGGATCTCTATTATTCCATAGTGACATATTTAGCTTGTACCTAGATATGCCGGCCTTTACACGCACATGAACTTAGCCTCTCAGTCTTAGTCTGTAGGGTTCAATATTGAGTTGGCCCACCCTTTGCAGCTATAACAGCATCAACTCTTCTGGGAAGGCTGTCCACAAGGTTTAGGAGTGTGTCTATGGGAATGTTTGACCATTCTACCAGAAGCGCATTTGTGAGGCCAGGCACTGGTGTGGACGAGAAGGCCTGGCTCGCAGTCTCTGCTCTAATTTATCCCAAAGGTGTTCTATTATAACTTCTCTGTGCAGGCCAGTGAAGTTCCTCCACCCCAAACTTGTCCATCCATGTCTTTATGGACCTTGCTTTGTGCAATGGTTCAAATAATTTGGTGGAGGGGGGATTATGGGGTAGGGTTGTTTTTTAGGGGTTGGGCATGCCCCCTTAGTTCCAGTGAGTCAGCATTCAAAGACATTTTGGACTATTTCATGCTCCCAACTTTGTGGGAACAGTTTGGGGATGGCCCCTTCCTGTTCCAACATGAGTGCGCACCAGTGCACAAAGCAAGGTCCATAAAAACATGATAGACATGATAGAGCGAGTGAGTGGAGACTGTGAGCCAGGCCTTCTCTTCCACATCAGTGCCTGACCTCACAAATGTTCTTCTGGAAGAATAGTCAAACATTTCCATAGACACACTCCTAAACCTTGTGTACAGCTTTTCACAAGAGTTGAAGCTGTTATAGCTGCAAAGGGTGGGCCAACTCAATATTGAACCCTACAGAATAAGATTTGGATTCCATTAAAGTTCATGTGCGTAGGGTATGTCTATAGAAGGATAACTGTAGGGACATAGGTACGTTTCTGTAAGCACATACATTTTTTGGTTGTATGAACATTTTAAAAGTTGCAAGCTTTTCTATTTAGGATTATTCAAAGAAATCGTGCTTGAAGTGAACATAAAGTGAAAAATTTCTTTGTGTCCCTAGCATTTCCCAGCAGCTGTTGATGGAAAAAAATGTATTTTTTTATGTAACAATTCTTTTTTAGGTTAAGTAAGGGCCCGATCACACTGGAATGCATTATGGGTAAGTCACGCTATCGTGCGGCTTTACACACCGCATTCCCTCCAGGGGTGCGCTGCCAAGGTTTCGATCTTCACCCGGTCTTCTTTCCAGGTTTGTGGACTCCGACTGAGTGAGTGGATGGAGCCGCATTGACATCCCTCCCTGCGTGCGGGAGCCACCATTTACGGCAGAGGACTCTGAAGGAACGACACGGATATGCATTCCTTCAGAGCACATTCGGCGGTGACGTCACCGGCTACATCTACAGTAAATATCTTCTAAACGGTGCATGTTTAGTAGATATTTACTGTATCCATAGGTAAGCTTTATTATAGGCAAAAATTATGCATGGGAGTTTACTGCCACTTAAAAATTAAAAAAATTAAAAAAATTTGACTGAAAAAGTGCTAATGTGCTAACTTTGAAGCCTCGGCATGCAGTGGAGGCTGGTGTTCCAAATTTTGGCAGGGGCAGCAAACAAACCCTTTACCCCCCCCCCCCCTGCGCTTACCTGCCCGCCAGCGCCGCACTTACCCCATCCAGGTCGCGGGTGGCTTCCCCAAGCTTCTCCTCCCAGCCAACAATCTGGTCGCTTCTCCTCCTGGCCAATCAGGTCACTTCTCCTCCTGGTCAATCAGGTCTTAGGACCCACTTCCTGTCCTAAATGGCTGGGAGGAGAAGCAGGAAGACAGTAGTGAACATTGATTCGCTAATGTCACATAAGCTTCCTCAATGTGTAGCGCTGGGGGATTACATCCAGGGCAATTATTGATCTTAATGGACTTCATATGTTTACACAAATCCTGGTGACAACAATCCTTTGTAGTCATCTATCTTTGTGGGACTACAAGTAACAGCCAGCATATTCAATAGCATCATGTTTTATGTTTTTGGCTGCATAGGGAATATGCTGGCTGTTACTCCAAAGGATTGTTTTGAGACAGTCTGTCACAAGTGGGTGGGCTCCGGGTGCAGTTATCAGGGAAATAGACGCTTTTATGCGTATGCGTGCACAAGGACGCGCAGCACCATGGTTGGGCAGACACGCGCCGGGACTAGGCGGACGAGCAGACGCGCGGCGCCATGACTATGTGCACGCGCATGCGCAACGGCGCACGCCCGGCGTGATGGATGCCCGGCCTATTTAAACCCACTGCTGACAGTGTCGCATCGCTGGTGTATCTTCAGCTTGTCCTGCGTTCCTGTGTCCTGTGTATCTGCTGTTCCTGATCTGTGTACCGACCCGGCTTGTCCTGACCTGATCCTTCTGACCCCCTTGGCTTGATCCTTGGCTTGCATCTGACTTCTCTCTGCCTGCTTCCTGCATCTGATCCCGGCTTGGCTACTGGACTTGTTTATCTTGCTCCCTGAACTTGACTCTGATCCTGGACTGACTTCCTGTGTTGACCCCTGGCCTGGCTCCTGACTCCGTTATCAAGTCTGTCCACCGGTCCCTGCTTCATAGACCATCCAAGCATGCCTGTCTCCAGTTCCAGCTACCAGGCACCCGTGCTTCTGTGGGCACCACACCTGCTGTGTCACCTTCAGTTGTGTGCTGCGCTTGGCTGCAAGGGGAGCCCTCCTAGCATCTTGGCCTTCTACCAAGTTCCTGACAGCAGTGCTCTGCGCCCCGAGCCCACCCTTTTTTAAGCCAATTAGAGCCCCAGGCTCTAATCATCAAAACCTAGTAGGAATCTATGCGTCCGGTGCCCCACATGGAGATTAGGGGCCGGCGCATAGAGATTATGGGGCGGCGCCCCTGTGCCCTTAATGGACTGGCTGCCACTGTTGTCATGTTTAATTGTATTAAATGTAGTACAAATCTATGGACTATGAGAAGGGGACCCAGTGGGGGATGTCCTCGGGATCCACATCCTGTATTGCTGAAGGTGGTGTGTACTGATCCATGGCAATTATAAAGCTGGTTACAACCCCAATGTGATGTAACCATATAACTGATAATATAATATTCAAGAATGGATAAAAGGAACCTTTACTCTTTTTTATACTTTATGGGCCAGTGATAGCGAATCTTGGCACCCCAGATGTTTTGGAATTACATTTCCCATGATGCTACACTGCAGAGTGCATGAGCATCAAGGGAAATGTTGATCTAAAACATCTGGTGTGCCAAGGTTCGCCATCACTGTTATAGGCTCTTAATTCGATTATTTAAAGCAGTATTAGACCCAAAAGCAAATATTTGTTTTATTGCAGCTTACCAATTCTAAGATGTGATGACTGTATTAGTTTAAATTTTTAGCTCTTCTCTTTAGCTAACCCTTAGTACTCTAAGAATTCTTTGTCATTAATAACATTTATAATAAAAAAATAAAATATAAACCAATGTTTTAAAAACTTTTAGGCTCCATGTACACAGAAGCTGATAAACTGCAGTTAATGGGCGTTTTGGCGTTTTTTTTAAAAGCCCATTAACTGCACTCTATGTTAGCCTATGTGTTCATGTACACATAACGTTTTTTAGCTTTAGGCCCCATGCACACGAGACGCAGGTGCAAACTCTGCTGAACACACGTTTTTAAACGCTGAAACCGGCGTTTAAAAACGCGCGTTTTGCCACGTTTGCGGCCGCGTTTAGACGCGTTTAGCCGCGTTTTACCGCGTTTGCGTTTATAAGCGTTTCATCATAAGACCCTCCCTAAGCTCAAAAAACAGTAAATTTTAACCATTTCAGCCATTTTGTGAGACCAGAGTGAGTAGCAGCAGCTGAGAGAGCAGCAGTGTACTTGTATTTAGCGTATCACTTGCCACATCACCTACCACAAGTTGTGGATTGTCCACTTGCCACGTCACCTGCCACATCACCTGGCCACGTTACCTGCCACATCACCTAGCCACGTCACCTGCCGCAAGTTGTGGATTGTCCACTTGCCACATCACCTGGCCACGTCACCTGCCACAAGTTGTGGATTGTCCACTTGCCACGTCACCTGGCCACATCATGTGCCACGTCACCTGGCCACGTCACCTGCCACAAGTTGTGGATTGTCCACCCGCCACGTCACCTGCCATGTCAGCTGGCCACGTCACCTGGCCACGTCACCTGGCCACGTTACCTGTCACGTCACCTAGCCACATCACCTGCCACAAGTTGTGGATTGTCCACCTGCCACGTCACCTGCCACAAGTTGTGGATTGTCCACTTGCCACGTCACCTGGCCACATCATGTGCCACGTCACCTGGCCACATTACCTGCCACGTCACCTGGCCATGTCACCTGCCACAAGTTTTGGATTGTCCACTGGCCACGTCACCTGGCCAGGTCACCTGCCACAAGTTGTGGATTGTCCACTGGCCACGTCACCTGGCCACGTCACGTGCCACGTCACCTGGCCACGTTACCTGCCACGTCACCTGGCCAGGTCACCTGCCACGAGTTGTGGATTGTCCACTGGCCACGTCACCTGGCCACATCACGTGCCACGTCACCTGGCCACGTTACCTGCCACGTCACCTGGCCATGTCACCTGCCACAAGTTGTGGATTGTCCACTGGCCACGTCACCTGGCCACATCACGTGCCACGTCACCTGGTCACGTTACCTGCCACATCACCTGGCCATGTCACCTGCCACAAGTTGTGGATTGTCCACTGGCCACATCACCTGGCCACGTCACCTGGCCACGTCACCTGGCCACGTCACCTGCCACAAGTTGTGGATTGTCCACTGGCCACATCACCTGGCCACGTCACCTGCCACAAGTTGTGGATTGTCCACTTGCCACGTCACCTGACATAAGTTGTTGATTGTCCGCTTGCCACGTTACCTGCCACAAGCTGTGGATTGTCCACTTGCCACGTTACCTGCCACAAGTTGTGGATTGTCCACAATGCAATGCAAGCAATTACAGTTTTCTTTTATATTTTTTAATAGTTTTTCATCATTTGCCATCATTTTTGAGATTTCTAATGTTAAAAAATAGGTCACCTTTAAAAACGCTTATAAACGCAAACGCGGCAAAACGCCGGTACCGCGTTTAGCCGCGTTTAGCGGCGTTTAGCGTCTGAAACGTGGAAAACTTTTGCGTCTGAACCCATTTTTTTGCTTCTGGAAAAACGAGGTTAAACGCAACTGCTTGTAAACGCCAAAAAACGAGAGTGTGTGCATGGACACATAGGATAACATTGAATGGGTTCAGGGGCAGTTGAAAAAAGCGTCCAACTGCCTCTGAACGCGCGTTCAACAGCAAATAACAGCGTCTCGTGTGCATGGGGCCTTAATGAGCAGTGGAGTTAATGGGCTTTTTTCTGAACGCAGGAAATTTGCGTTCAAAGTGCCGTTTTTCGGCAGAAAAAAACGCAAAAAACGCCGAAAAAACGCTCATAAACGCTCATAAACGCTCAAAAACGCTCAAAAACGCTGGCCGCGAGCGTTTTTTGGTCCATTGAAATTTTTTTATTTTTTTTTTAAAGCTAAAAAAAGCTACACTGAAAAACGCTAATAAAAGCTAGTAAAAAAAACGCTGATAAAAGCTAGCTTTTTCTGCTGCTTTAAAAACGGCCGTTTTTGAGCTTCTGTGTACATGGAGCCTTACTACTTTTATTATCATACAAAACTAAGATAAAATAAGGTAAATATTTGCTTATTTTAAGTGACAATGACATGAGCAAAATGTTTTTGTTTTTTTTTAACTTTAGGTTAACTTTAACCACTTCAGCCCTGGACCTTTTGTCAGCTTAAAGACCGGAGGTCTTTTTACAATTTGGCACTGTGCTGCTTTAACTGGTAATTGCGCGGTGTATCATATTTTGCTCAACATAAAGAACTTAAATGATGATGATTTGTTGTACAACGACAACACAGAATAATTTAAGACAATTATGAGACTTGCTATTTAGTTTGTAACTCATTGTGGTTGATTTACTAAAGAAATAGAAACGTTTTGGCTATACCTACACTTTATATAAATCAGCCCCAATGGAAGCACATCATTGTGAGCCTTACCATTTAAAATAACTGGGAAAAAGGATTAACTAATATTATTTAATTAAAACAGTGTAAAAATAGTTTTACTCAATTTGATTTTTTTTTTTTAACCCCCACCTGCTTCTATGATGGACAGATATTTTTGCTGGGAGATAGACATTTTCAAGAGGAGTGTTTGCCAACAAATGTGTGGGATGAGCTGCATATTTGCTTTGGCCAGATGAGTGCAAAGTATCCTGGGGGATTTGTTTCTGATAACTGGCCTTGTCATCCTCACAATTGGATCTAATGCATTGCTTGCAAAAATCGAGCCATATATGGCCATAATGGCAATACCCCCCACATATATAATACTGCCTTGTCCCATGTTGGGCACCTTAAGCCTAACAAAAGGAGCAACTAATTGGATAACAGCTTGTAACACCTCCAAGACAATGGCAATAGTCACACCGTGTGATAAGCATAGCCTGAAGCTTAATGCTTCAATTACAAGTCAATATCTGCTGGCATTAGTTGTCTGCCTATTGTTACCTGCAGTATAAAGTGCCATTTGTACTAAAAGGGCATGAAATGAAATGAAATGAATGACACGCTATCCATTAGCATTTCCACACTAATTTCTTTCAAAGAATATACTGCTGTGCTATACAATAGACAACATTATACAATTTACTGTACTATATTTTATAAAACTGTACTATTGTATACTATGCTATATAGAGAAGTGATCTAATATTCAGAACATTTTATTTATTTGAGCAATAAATAATTTTATAGAGAAATTCAACAGTAAATTGGAACTGATTAATAGTTCTGTAAATTCTCTTTACATTCTTAGAAAGTTATACAATTTAAACCTACTCTACTCTACCCAAAGCTAAAAAAAATAACATTTGACAGGAGCTAGCTTTGAGTTAAAGCAAATCTGTATGTAGAGAAATGCAAAGAGCTACTTTATTTTATATTCACTGCATGTATTTTATGAATGGAGTCTAAAGCCCCGTACATAGCGGCTCCACCCGGAACTGACAGTTTTTTTTCCGGGCAACCCGCGGGGTTGCATGAAAAAAAAAAAAATAGTGTATACTTGGCTTAAGACCAGAATTCCTGCCCAACTGCCCCCACAGTCACTCATCAGATTGTTTACCAATTGGAAATATTGTAATGGTAATGTTTCTTTTAAAGCCTAATACACACCACTAGTCTTCTTTCGATCTCACCTGCTCTGCTATTGTGTTCTGACAAGGGGACCACCCCCCCTCCTGCAAGAACACTCCGGTCAGCACTCTCAGCCATTGGCTAAGAGCGCTGATCGGGATCCAGTTGGCTGCTGGTTTTCCAGCATACATGTCTGACAGAAGTCGGCTGAACGGACCGGCTTAAAGAAAGGAAGACAGTACGTCTACCAAGAAAGTCACATATGTGGAACACTACGGTTGAGTAAAAATCAGCTTTAATCTGAATAACAGCACAATACAAAAATTGTTAAAATAGAGACAACATTGTCTTTAGTTAGAGTTCGTAGCTGCACACACACCCATACACACAACCAACCACTCTGCAACAATTGAATATATAATAGGTATGTGGAATCCAAAGGTAGAAGTTGCACACCCAGATAGCAAGTAATTGTGCTGCAAGCATGAAAATGACTTGTTAAGCTATTGCTGGACTTGCCAGACTTCACAAGTTTGTTGCACAATTGCAGCAAGTCCGCATTGCATGACTCCTGATCAACTTTCTTTGCAAACATTCTACAAGACTGCTGCAAGTTCTGGTTGAGTTATGTTGTGCAATGGTCATCCCACCACAGGGGTCACTGTGGCTGAATTTTCATGTTGTAGACTTGCAAAGCTCTTGCTGTAAACTCACCAGTGCAACTTTTCTCTTGCTAGAGACTTGCCACACAAATTTGATACAAATTGGAAAAAGATCAACTAGAACTTGTGCTTCAAGTGCTCTACAAGTGTATAACTTAACAGTGAAAATGTGCAGAAAGTTGACAAGCCTTACAATTCAACACTGCCACAAATTTGTGGCAAGTTATCCTTGCTATCTGGGCAGTTCCTCAGCTGAAGTAATCTTGTAAAGCTATAATTGGCCACTGAAAACAAACTTCATATATCACTGGTCCAGTATTCGATCAATAGCTGAGTGTAAAGCCTCGTACACACGATCGGATATCCTATGGATTCTGATCCGATGGTTTTGTCCATTGGAAATCCAATGAAGCTGACTTCCATCAGTCTTGCCTACACACCATCAGTCAAAAAACCGACCGCTCCAAACGTAAAACACTCAGATGAGCCGCGAAAAATTAAGTTCAATGCTTCTGAGCATGCGTTGACTTGATTCTGAGCATGCGTGGGTTTTTTATCCGATGGACTTGCCCATAGACGATCGGAATTTGCTATCGGTTTTTGATCCATTGGAAAAATTTAAAACATGTTCTATTTTTTAAAACCAATGGAAAAAAGACAGATGGGTCCCATACACGATCGGTTTGTCCGATGAAAAAAGTCCATCGGACTGTTTTCATCTGTAAAACCGATCGTGTGTACAGGGCTTTAGAGGTGTGACAGTGTGTCAGATAAAAGCAGGCAGGTAAAAGGAGATGCCTAGATAAGCCCTCCCTGGATAAAGGCTTGCAATAAAAGTATGATTGCAGTCCAATAGCAAGTAATTCCTCCGCCAGGAGAAATGAGGGGCTATAACTCCTATAGGTAAGGTGGATTCAAGCTGATGACCAGTCATATTAAGCTCTAGGTGCAATCAAAGTGGATTGAGTCCCGGTCATAACATGAATTGCGCGGGTATGGGAACTAAGGAGGGTTCAAGTGGTGGATCTCTCACCACCTCATATGTATTGCTGTCTCCCACACTGTACTGATGTATTCCGCCGTTCAGATCCACTCACGCCCACTGAGCACCGGCATTTGGCCAACCCTTGGTTCAAATTGAATGCAGCAACCACCTCACCGTCTGCGCATGCCCGCAAGCTGCTATCCCGAAAGAGACATCACGTGCGCGATGATGCCCCGCTGGTGCGTTTCGTTAGCCAATCAACGCTAACTTCCTCAGAGCGAGGGGGGGTCTGCTGACAGTGGCTTAAATATCCTTGAACACATGTAATACTTTCTTCTCGCCATTAGATGTCATGCATTCTCACACCCCCTATTCTTTCACCACGCAAGCAATAGTTTTATAATACCACTGAGTACACTTTGATCAAGATTCACAGAGATGCTTAGCTAAATTTACACCAGTAGAGAGAGGGGGAATTGCTTTAATATAAAGGGGGAGATTTAACCCCTTAACTTCCAGACAGGAACAACAACAAAAATAACAACATCGATAGATAAAAAGAAATTATCATTGAAGGAGAGATCATAGAGAAAAGCGACAGACCATTAGGGAGCTAGGACATAAGCAGAGGCTTTGATCTTTCAATTCCTCGTCATCAGTGGCCCTAGCATATATAAATGCAAATTGAAAGAAAAAGATATACAGATCATGCCTCCAGAAAGGGTTGCAAGTTAGATTCATTGTTCAAGCCGTGGGGAACTACGGACCCTAAACTTGTTGGTAAATTTAGCACATAAATGCCTTTGACAGTTAAGCCTTTGGGGTCATCCATGTGAAACTGGGCGAAATGCACTGCCAGGGGACGCTCATCATCTTATTTCTTAATACCTGGGATGTGCTCGCCTATTCTTATGCGGAGTTCTCTTTTTGTTTTCCCCACATTGATCTTATTATATGGGCAACATAACATATATATTACACTAGTCGTTGATTAATAAATGGATTGATTTTATATTTCTTAGTCCCATCAAAATTTGCAAACACATCAGTCTATTTGAACATATTTACAGATGTGACCCGCGTATGGGGGTAAGATCCGTCAACCAGGTTTTTGTCGCAGTTCACTTATATTCCGAGTGAATGAAGGTATCATTAAGATTACGGGCTATTCTTGCTGTCATTAGAGGTCTAGGTCCCACTATATTCGCAATTGCAATAAGCCGAGACATAGTTTTTGATTTGATACCACTGTGAACTGTATCTAGTAATGATTCTTGGGTGCTTGATTTGTTTTGAATCAGTTTCTTTTTTATCTTTTTTAGATTTCTCAAGAAGGGTTTCTCGTTTACATTCACCTGCCTTCTTTCTTGCTTTCCTTATAGTCTTATGTGAGTACCCTCTTTCCCTGAAACATTGGTACCTATCCATGGCTTCTTCAATGAAGTCATGGTTCTTGGAACAGTTTCTCCTGATCTGAAGGAATTGACCAGTTGGGATTACATTGATCAGATTTTGAGCTTTCAATAACGTATTGGCCGCTGTTTCTTTTTAATAGGTTTTAAATTTTACACTTACACATTACTTAACATGCTTGTACTCTACATGAAAAATATATCTAATGCTAGGTTCACTTTAACCAAGATTGCACTGCTGCGTATGGCCTGCAGACCATTAAGAGCTACAGACCATGCAAAGAAGAGATAGCTGTATGTTGAGCTACATATAGCCTGAGTATACAAGTCTGCACCTTGCCAAAGGGACCCCGTGTGACCTTGATATATTGGTAAATTGTATTATGCTGGAATAAAAGGCCATTTTTTCGAAGATACCAATGATGTGGCTTTTGGGATTCTTGGGAAATGTTTCCTTTCAGTTAGCCGCTTTAAAGCGGAGGTTCTGCGGCAAATAATTTTTTTTTTTCCTGGTATTGAATAGATTTTCGCATTATAAATAAATACTCACTCGTTTGAGGTTATGAAATATCCCATGTCCGTATTCGGGCAAAAGAAGAACTTTAAAAATGCGAGCACGTCAGTTCCCATTTTGCTTGTGGGCATTAGGGATGGGCCCGGTGCTCGATTCGAACCCATGTTCGAATCGAGCATCGGGCGTTCGCTCGCTCGTCGAGCCCAGAACTATTTGGGCCGTTCGCATCACATTCGTGTGATGCGAGCGGCCCCGCAATGCATTGCGGCCGGCGCGGCCGGCGCAGTGCATTGCTGGCTGATGATTGGCCAAGCATGCACTGTGACCCCGCATGCTTGGCCAATCACAGCGCCCGAAACTCGGAGAGCAATAATTGGCTACAGGCAGGACGCCTGTAGCCAATTACAGCTCAGGGGCTTTAGTACACGCCCCACCATTTAAAAGGCCGCCACGCCATCGGCCCCGGTCACATGAGTTCCGGCTTTAGGAGAGATTAGTCTGCTGATTCAGTCTTTGCTTGATACTGAAAGATTTGCTCTTCTTTGCTAAACCATTGGCTATTTCTTTGCTAAACCATTGCTACCTAAGTCATTGATCGTTCATTGCTGCTGATTGCACAGTTAGTGTGTTATTAGCTGCTGCTGGGGATTAGTCTGGTGCGTGCTTACTGTTAGTACAGTATTGCAGTAGTACCAACCGCAGTGCTGTTAGCACAGCATTGCACCCCAACAGCACCCATAGGACTTCTAGTGTGTTAGTGGCAGCAAACAGAGCTCCTATATTTTCTTCTCAGCAGCACCCATAGGACTTCTAGTGTGTTAGTGGCAGCAAACAGAGCTCCTATATTTTCTTCTCAGCAGCACCCATAGGACTTCTAGTGTGTTAGTGGCAGCAAACAGAGCTCCTATATTTTCTTCTCAGCAGCACCCATAGGACTTCTAGTGTGTTAGTGGCAGCAAACAGAGCTCCTATATTTTCTTCTCAGCAGCACCCATAGGACTTCTAGTGTGTTAGTGGCAGCAAACAGAGCTCCTATATTTTCTTCTCAGCAGCACCCATAGGACTTCTAGTGTGTTAGTGGCAGCAAACAGAGCTCCTATATTTTCTTCTCAGCAGCACCCATAGGACTTCTAGTGTGTTAGTGGCAGCAAACAGAGCTCCTATATTTTCTTCTCAGCAGCACCCATAGGACTTCTAGTGTGTTAGTGGCAGCAAACAGAGCTCCTATATTTTCTTCTCAGCAGCACCCATAGGAATTCTAGTGTGTTAGTGGCATCACACAGAGCTCCTATATTTTCTTCTCAGCAGCACCCATAGGACTTCTAGTGTGTTAGTGGCAGCAAACAGAGCTCCTATATTTTCTTCTCAGCAGCACCCATAGGACTTCTAGTGTGTTAGTGGCATCACACAGAGCTCCTATATTTTCTTCTCAGCAGCACCCATAGGACTTCTAGTGTGTTAGTGGCAGCAAACAGAGCTCCTATATTTTCTGCTCAGCAGCACCCATAGGACTTCTAGTGTGTTAGTGGCAGCAAACAGAGCTCCTATATTTTCTGCTCAGCAGCACCCATAGGACTTCTAGTGTGTTAGTGGCAGCAAACAGAGCTCCTATATTTTCTTCTCAGCAGCACCCATAGGAATTCTAGTGTGTTAGTGGCATCACACAGAGCTCCTATATTTTCTTCTCAGCAGCACCCATAGGACTTCTAGTGTGTTAGTGGCAGCAAACAGAGCTCCTATATTTTCTTCTCAGCAGCACCCATAGGACTTCTAGTGTGTTAGTGGCAGCAAACAGAGCTCCTATATTTTCTTCTCAGCAGCACCCATAGGACTTCTAGTGTGTTAGTGGCATCACACAGAGCTCCTATATTTTCTTCTCAGCAGCACCCATAGGACTTCTAGTGTGTTAGTGGCAGCAAACAGAGCTCCTATATTTTCTTCTCAGCAGCACCCATAGGACTTCTAGTGTGTTAGTGGCAGCAAACAGAGCTCCTATATTTTCTTCTCAGCAGCACCCATAGGACTTCTAGTGTGTTAGTGGCAGCAAACAGAGCTCCTATATTTTCTTCTCAGCAGCACCCATAGGACTTCTAGTGTGTTAGTGGCAGCAAACAGAGCTCCTATATTTTCTTCTCAGCAGCACCCATAGGACTTCTAGTGTGTTAGTGGCAGCAAACAGAGCTCCTATATTTTCTTCTCAGCAGCACCCATAGGACTTCTAGTGTGTTAGTGGCAGCAAACAGAGCTCCTATATTTTCTTCTCAGCAGCACCCATAGGACTTCTAGTGTGTTAGTGGCAGCAAACAGAGCTCCTATATTTTCTTCTCAGCAGCACCCATAGGACTTCTAGTGTGTTAGTGGCAGCAAACAGAGCTCCTATATTTTCTTCTCAGCAGCACCCATAGGACTTCTAGTGTGTTAGTGGCAGCAAACAGAGCTCCTATATTTTCTTCTCAGCAGCACCCATAGGACTTCTAGTGTGTTAGTGGCAGCAAACAGAGCTCCTATATTTTCTTCTCAGCAGCACCCATAGGAATTCTAGTGTGTTAGTGGCATCACACAGAGCTCCTATATTTTCTTCTCAGCAGCACCCATAGGACTTCTAGTGTGTTAGTGGCAGCAAACAGAGCTCCTATATTTTCTTCTCAGCAGCACCCATAGGACTTCTAGTGTGTTAGTGGCAGCAAACAGAGCTCCTATATTTTCTTCTCAGCAGCACCCATAGGACTTCTAGTGTGTTAGTGGCATCACACAGAGCTCCTATATTTTCTTCTCAGCAGCACCCATAGGACTTCTAGTGTGTTAGTGGCAGCAAACAGAGCTCCTATATTTTCTTCTCAGCAGCACCCATAGGACTTCTAGTGTGTTAGTGGCAGCAAACAGAGCTCCTATATTTTCTTCTCGGCAGCACCCATAGGACTTCTAGTGTGTTAGTGGCAGCAAACAGAGCTCCTATATTTTCTTCTCAGCAGCACCCATAGGACTTCTAGTGTGTTAGTGGCAGCAAACAGAGCTCCTATATTTTCTTCTCAGCAGCACCCATAGGACTTCTAGTGTGTTAGTGGCAGCAAACAGAGCTCCTATATTTTCTTCTCAGCAGCACCCATAGGACTTCTAGTGTGTTAGTGGCAGCAAACAGAGCTCCTATATTTTCTTCTCAGCAGCACCCATAGGACTTCTAGTGTGTTAGTGGCAGCAAACAGAGCTCCTATATTTTCTTCTCAGCAGCACCCATAGGAATTCTAGTGTGTTAGTGGCATCACACAGAGCTCCTATATTTTCTTCTCAGCAGCACCCATAGGACTTCTAGTGTGTTAGTGGCAGCAAACAGAGCTCCTATATTTTCTTCTCAGCAGCACCCATAGGACTTCTAGTGTGTTAGTGGCAGCAAACAGAGCTCCTATATTTTCTTCTCAGCAGCACCCATAGGACTTCTAGTGTGTTAGTGGCATCACACAGAGCTCCTATATTTTCTTCTCAGCAGCACCCATAGGACTTCTAGTGTGTTAGTGGCAGCAAACAGAGCTCCTATATTTTCTTCTCAGCAGCACCCATAGGACTTCTAGTGTGTTAGTGGCAGCAAACAGAGCTCCTATATTTTCTTCTCAGCAGCACCCATAGGACTTCTAGTGTGTTAGTGGCATCACACAGAGCTCCTATATTTTCTTCTCAGCAGCACCCATAGGACTTCTAGTGTGTTAGTGGCAGCAAACAGAGCTCCTATATTTTCTTCTCAGCAGCACCCATAGGACTTCTAGTGTGTTAGTGGCAGCAAACAGAGCTCCTATATTTTCTTCTCAGCAGCACCCATAGGACTTCTAGTGTGTTAGTGGCAGCAAACAGAGCTCCTATATTTTCTTCTCAGCAGCACCCATAGGACTTCTAGTGTGTTAGTGGCAGCAAACAGAGCTCCTATATTTTCTTCTCAGCAGCACCCATAGGACTTCTAGTGTGTTAGTGGCAGCAAACAGAGCTCCTATATTTTCTTCTCAGCAGCACCCATAGGACTTCTAGTGTGTTAGTGGCAGCAAACAGAGCTCCTATATTTTCTTCTCAGCAGCACCCATAGGACTTCTAGTGTGTTAGTGGCAGCAAACAGAGCTCCTATATTTTCTTGTCAGCAGCACACATAGTACCTATAGTGTGTTAGTGTCAGCACCCATAGGACCTACAGTGTGTTGTGAGCACACATAGGAGTTCTATTTTTTATACTATATACACTACCGACTACAATGGCTGGAAGACCGCCAAGGAGAGGCAGAGCGTGCCGAGGCAAGAACACAGGGCAGGCAGGCTCTGTTTCTAGAGACAACAGTGCTGGCCGTGGACGTGGTCGTGCATCGTCATCAGCACGTGGCCATGGGACACGCTTGTCTTTGTTTTCGGCAGCTGGACATGTGGAGCCGCATCATGCCGAAGGCTTGGTAGAATGGATGACCAAGCCCTCCTCATCCTCCTCATCCTCTCTCACCCAGGCTCAGGGTACTGGCAGAGCAGCTGCCAACGCGTACTCAATGGCATCATCAGCCACCCCTTCCCTAGACCCACCATGTCCTCCTGAGGAGTCCCCCGAACTGTTTGAGCACAGTGTTGGGTACATGCTCCAGGAGGATGCCCAACGATTCGAAGGCTCGGATGATGATACCCAGCTTGAGGAAGTCAGTAGTGTGCGCGCAGAGAAAGGGGATGCTGAAGGACAGCAATCTGGCAGTAGTGTTCCACCAGCTGCAGCTTACTGCCAGGTTTGCTCTAGTGGTGAAGAGGGAGGGGATGATGAGGTCACTGACTCCACGTGGGTGCCTGAAGGGAGAGAGGAGGAGGAGGATGCAGCGTCACATGTCCAACGAGGCAGGATGCCCCCTGGAGGCCAGCTAGAGGCCAGCACAGCAACTGTACCACACCGCAGAGCTCCGCCTGTGCAGGGCGCTGCCTCTGCACGTTATCACAAAAGTTCTTTGGTGTGGGCCTTTTTTGAGACGAGTGCATCAGATCGCACCACTGCTATTTGCAATATTTGTCTCAAGCGTATCTCGCGTGGCCAAAACATCAGCCGCTTGGGCACCACAAGCATGAGCAGACATATGTCGACCTGCCATGCAGCTCGTTGGCAAGCACACATAAAAGACCCACACCAAAGAACAAAGCGGACCTCTCCTTGCTCCTCATCAGCTGGGATCTCCATCCCCACTATATCTTCAGTCCTCTCTGAAAGCTGCTCTGAGAGGACTGAAGGTGTAGAATTAGGTGTGTCACAACCAAGTACTTGCAGTACACCGACGTCCGATTGTAGCAGGCAAATTTCCCTGCCCCAGCTGCTGGACCGTCGAAAGAAGTATACTCCCAGCCATCCACATGCCCAGCGGTTGAATGCTAGCTTGGCTAAATTGCTAGCACTTCAACTGCTGCCTTTTCAGTTGATAGACTCGGCCCCCTTCCGTGAGTTTGTTCAATGTGCGGTTCCTCAGTGGCAGGTTCCCAAACGCCACTTTTTCTCACGGAAGGCAATTCCGTCTCTCTACTGGCATGTGGAAGGCAATGTCCATGCCTCGCTGGACAGGGCGGTCAGCGGTAAGGTGCATATTACCGCTGACTCATGGTCCAGCAGGCATGGACAGGGACGTTATCTTTCTTTCACGGCCCATTGGGTCACTCTATTGGTAGCTGGGAGGGATGCAGGACAAGGTGCAGTAGTGTTGGAGGTTGTTCCGCCACCACGCCTCCAAAATGCTACTACTGGTTGTGACACACCTCTCTCCTCCACCCCCTCCTCTTCTTCTTCCTCCATGTCCTCTTCGAGTGCTCTGTCCTCGGAACCAGCGGTGCTGCGTAGGCGTACAAGGGGCTACGCGAGTACGCAGGCAAAAAGATGCCATGCCGTGCTTGCG
Source organism: Rana muscosa (assembly GCA_029206835.1). Classification (NCBI taxonomy): domain Eukaryota; kingdom Metazoa; phylum Chordata; class Amphibia; order Anura; family Ranidae; genus Rana; species Rana muscosa. Next base: position 187,989,838 of record CM055122.1, on the reverse strand, counting down.
CTGGTGTGTTTGGGGGACAGGAGCCACACTGGGCCAGAGGTTCTGGCAGCTCTGCAGGGGCAGGCCGAGAGGTGGTTGACGCCACGCCAGCTTAAGCCAGGAATGGTCGTTTCTGATAATGGCACCAACCTCCTCTCCGCCCTGCGACAGGGGCAGCTCACCCATGTGCCCTGTATGGCTCACGTCCTCAACCTGGTGGTGCAGCGGTTCTTGGGCAGGTTCCCAGGCTTACAGGATGTCCTGAGGCAGGCCAGGAAAGTCTGTGTGCATTTCCGCCGATCTTATAATGCCAGTGCTCGGCTGACTGAGCTGCAAAAGGAGCTGAACCTGCCCAAGAACCGCCTAATATGTGACATGCCCACCAGGTGGAACTCAACGTTGGCCATGCTGCAGCGACTGCACACGCAGCAGAGGGCCATCAATGAGTACCTTTGTGACTACGGCACCAGGACAGGGTCAGGGGAGCTTGGCTTTTTTTCCCCACGCCAGTGGAGCATGATCAGGGATGCATGCACTGTCCTCTCACCATTTGAGGAGGCCACGAGGATGGTGAGCAGTGACAGTGCATGCATCAGTGACACTGTACCTCTTGTCCACCTGTTGGAGCATACGCTGCGTGGGATAATGGACAGGGCACTTGAGGCAGAACAGAGGCAGGAAGAGGAGGACTTCCTTGTCTCTCAAGGCCCCCTTTATCCAGACAATGTTCCTTCTGTCCCACCCATCACACAGGAAGAGGAGGAGGAGGAGGAGGAGGATTGTGTGAGCATGGAGGTGGAGCCTGGCACTCAGCATCAGCAGCAGCAGTCTTTTAGGGATGATGTACAGTCCCAACAAACCAGTGGACTTGTACGTGGCTGGGAGGAGGTGGCTGGCGATCATGTCATCCTCAGTGACCCAGAAGACTCCGGACCGAATGCCTCAGCTAACCTACGCTGCATGGCCTCCCTGATTCTGCAAAGCCTGCGGAAGGATCCTCGTGTTCTTCGGATCAAGGAGAGTGACCATTACTGGCTGGCCACTCTCCTTGATCCACGGTACAAGGGTAAGGTTGCGGACCTTATCTTGCCGTCGCAGAGGGAGCAGAGGATGAGACATCTCAGGGAGGCCTTGCAGAAAGGTCTGTGCAACGCGTTCCCAGAAACTGGGAGGTTACAAACTCCTGGTCCTGGACGACGAGTTGCTGAGGCTTCGGTCAGTAGCAGAAGGAGCGGTGGGGAAGGTGGACGTCTGACCGATGCGTTCAGACAATTTTTTAGTCCGCAGCCCCAAGGTATGATCGGTTCCAGCAACCATCGCCAGCGTCTGATATACATGGTGCAGGAATACCTAGGGGCAAGGTCAGACTTGGACACCTTTCCCACCGAAAATCCTCTGGCTTACTGGGTCCTGAGGATGGATCACTGGCCAGAGCTTGCACAGTATGCAATTGAGCTACTGGCCTGTCCTGCATCCAGCGTTCTTTCCGAACGCACATTCAGTGCTGCTGGAGGATTTGTCACCGATCATAGGGTGCGCCTGTCCACCGACTCGGTTGATCGACTGACCTTCATAAAAATGAATCAGTCTTGGATCACCACCAGCTACCAGACACCTGAAGCGGATATAACGGAATAATTTATAATGTCACATCCCTTCAAGACTGCCTATGCTGATGCTGAGTGACTGTCCTGTTATGTTCACTGACTATCCTCTTCCTCCTCCTCAATGATCCATGCCACCACACCAGTGCCTAAGGCACAATTTTTCAGCCCCTGTATAACAGGGGCGTGTAATTACAATTTTTTAAAAAGATGCTTCGCAACAGGTGTGACTGCTGTGCTCAGAGTACAGTATCTGTGAGGGGTTGCAGTGTTGTGGCACCAGCACCAGTGCCTAAGGCACAATTTTTCAGCCCCTGTTGGGGCGTGTAATTACAATTTTTAGGCAATGCTTTGCAACAGGTCTCATTGCTGTGCTCAGAGTACAGTATCTGTGAGGGGTTGCAGTGTTGTGGCACCAGCACCAGTGCCTAAGGCACAATTTTTCAGCCCCTGTATAACAGGGGCGTGTAATTACAATTTTTTAAAAAGATGCTTCGCAACAGGTGTGACTGCTGTGCTCAGAGTACAGTATCTGTGAGGGGTTGCAGTGTTGTGGCACCAGCACCAGTGCCTAAGGCACAATTTTTCAGCCCCTGTTGGGGCGTGTAATTACAATTTTTAGGCAATGCTTTGCAACAGGTCTCATTGCTGTGCTCAGAGTACAGTATCTGTGAGGGGTTGCAGTGTTGTGGCACCAGCACCAGTGCCTAAGGCACAATTTTTCAGCCCCTGTATAACAGGGGCGTGTAATTACAATTTTTTAAAAAGATGCTTCGCAACAGGTGTGACTGCTGTGCTCCAAGTACAGTATCTGTGAGGGGTTGCAGTGTTGTGGCACCAGCACCAATGCCTAAGGCACAATTTTTCAGCCCCTGTTTAACAGGGGCGTGTAATTACAAATCTTGATCTAATAGTTCACAGCAGGGCCCATTCCTGCGCCCACCAAGAGTAACTATGAGGGCCTACAGTCTTGTGGCAACACCGTCCACCACCACCACCACCACCAAAGGCCCAATTTTTCTGCCCGGTTCAACAGGTGCATGCAAGTACAAATCTTGATCTATTAACTCACAGCAGGGCCCATTCCTGTGCCCACCAGTCTTGTGGCTACACCAATATCTAATAGGGAAAATTTCTGCAGAGTATATACGGCAGGCCCCTACTTTCAAACATCCAACTTACAAACGACTCCTACTTGCAAACGGCAAGAGAAAACAGGAAGTGAGAGGAAATCTACCCCTAGGAAGGAAAATTCTATCCTGTTAGATTTAATTTGGGAAAAAGGTATCTCCTCTCTACTGATGCTTTATCACCAATCCTTGTTTCAATTAAAACCCCACTTTTCCAAAAACATTTGTCATTGGGACGGAAAGTGAGGTGACATGTTCTGAACAGATGTGCAAAGACAGCAAATGTTACAGGGGTGATAACCCCTCCCTATGTTCTCCAAAAAGCTTAAAAATTGATTTTTTTGGGATGTAGCTACACTTCATAATGTACCTGTTCAGATTCTACTTAAGAACAAACCTACAGTCCATGTCTTGTTTGCACCACCTATATACTGCTGTTCAGAGTATATAGGGTTGTAGGTATAGGGTTTTATTTTGGGTGCGGGGTCCCCCTTAGTATCCATACAAGACCCAAAGGGGCTGGGGTGGGGGGGGGGGGGTGATGGGGTAGCCATGCCATTTTTCTCAAGGATTTACAGCCATATGGCGGCCAGGACAAGACATGACATTAAAGCCGCAAGTGGTTTTAAATGGCTTCTTTTTTTCCTTTACAAATGTCATTTTGTGCAAGGACAGTTCTAAACACGGGAAACACATGCCACTTCACAGGCATACTTTAGACACCCCCCAGGTACCGTATTTAAAGGAAAATTTCACTTTTTTTTTTTCACTTTATGCATCATTAAAATGACTGCTCCCGAAAAAACTTTAGTTTTTAAAATTTCTTTTTGCATTGATATATGTCCCCTGGGGCAGGACCCGGGTCCCCAAACCTGTTTTATAACATTAACATGCATATTGGCCGTTGTAATTAGCAATTTTGATTTCGAACGTTCGCGTCCATTATAACGAATAGGGTTCGAAAATTCGCGCGAACTTTCGGTCCGTTCGAAGGTTCTGGTGCGAACCGAACCCGGGGGTGTTCGGCTCATCCCTAGTGGGCATGTTGAAGCCCACAAGCAATGATTTCCTGTATGCTGATTGTTGCCATCACAACGGGCGGCGTCATTGAATGTTCATGCCCCGTTGTGATGGAAATCCTAGTACGGCGTTCCGCAATGACTCCTGGGAAGCGTGACACCAAGCTTCCAAGAGTCAGCGCGGCGCCGGGGAATACAGTAGCAACGCCTACTCCCGCGGGAGTCAAGTCCCGGAAGTCAATCTGCAAACGGCAATAATAAGGTATTTACAGAGAGAAAAAAAAAAGCATTTGTCAAGTGAACATGTCGGCAGTGTGCTGAAGGGGATAAGATAAAGTTGTTAATCTGGGTGGAACTTCGCTTTAAGCACTTGCTGGTAAGATACCTAATGTCTGATGTGCAGTTACAACCCCACAACTATCTCTCCAGTTGGGACACGGACAGCAATAAAAAACCTGATGTAACTTCTATCTCTTTCCTACTCAATAAAAAAATCTAATTGTTAGCAACAGACTGTGGCAGCTATACGAGAACACACAGAAGGATATTTCCAAATTAAAGGAGGTATACAAACTTTTTGGAAAGGTCAGGATGAGGATTTTGGAAAGGTCTAAGTAAAGTTTGGTTTAACAATGGTGCCAAAGTAAAAACAAATAAAATGTTTCAATAAAAAAAGAAGCCATTATAACATTTGAGTGTAGGCAGTTGTTAATATGTTTACTGTGTCTTTTCTCAAGGACCTAGTTGCAAATATTAGTACATGCATAGTACTCTTTAGCCAAAAGCCTTGCTTGATTTACAAATCACGTAGCAAGGTTCTATAGACTTTTGACACGTTTCACTGTATGTAAACAGAAACAACATTGTCATTACAGCTGGGATTTTAAACCAGAAACCAAGCAATTGGATGTCACCCTCAAGCTGGTGAGAAGAAATAGGTGTACAAACAAGTGTTCTTTACAAATTTTCTTTCCCTGCTGTGAATGTGCTTCCACAAAATACATTTGCTTCAGGAACTACAGGACATAATTGTGTCTACAAATAAGGGAATCATAGTAATTCAGATTATGGTACTTGAAGGTTTCTGACAGTTCAAGAAGGAACAATCATTCATAACCCTCCTGAAATTTGTGCTTCCATCAGATGTGTACATACACTGAATTATCATGCCTCGAGGAGCAATATAATTCAACATAACTGCATGATCCAGTGTGAAGCTGCATTCTCATTTCAATGTGACATGTGTATGTACTGCACTGTTTGGTTCAATTCCTACATTGTGAAATGTATCAGCTTTCGTTGAGTTTCCTTTTTTAAAGGCTAAGAGCTTTTCCTTTAAATTGGCTCCAATTGGCTCCAATGCCCTCCCACGGGGGCAGTAAGAGGAAATATTTACCTGTCCCTCCTCCACTGAGATCTGCTCCATTGAAATTCTTGCGATGTGGTGGGCAGACCACATAGTAAAGATCTTAACATAATGAGGACAGGTAAGTATGTGCTCTTACTGGACTACTGGGGGAGATGATCAAAGCCAACAATTGTTACAGACACTGATTGTGTGTTCATCAAGTGTTAGTAGAAGGCCTAAATAATATCTACTGATTAATGAGTATCTCTAGACAATTGTTTTAAACTTGGCATATAGTGAAAAACAATTGTAGCCACTGTCAAATGTGTGGTGCTGTCACTGATGTTGAAATTTACTTGATTTGTCCTGGTGATCATTGTCATGTGGACAGAAAGCGCACGGAAATCCAAAAATGTTAGTTGTCACCAAAACAAGAGTAGAAGGGAAATCTTTCAATCGAGACACCTGTTGCATGTCATCTGTCTAAGAGAGAGTCCACCCCCCACAGTGGGAACATTTTTGCTCACTTTCTGTTTTGTCTCTGTTAAAGAAAGTGACACATTTTGTGCAATGGGAAATGTACAGCAAAATAAAAAAAATAAAAAAATAAAATAAAAAAATCAACAGGGCATCTAACTTTTCCCAAACCTATTTAAAACAAAAACATTTTTCAGAATTAGCAATAAATGCAACTGAGATCTGTATAAATTTCTGAAGACATAAGGGACATTAACATAACATATTTCCAAATTATATTAAATGGTCATAAAGTTAATATGAATTCATAAAAATAGTCTATGTATATGAGCTAAAAAGTTCCTATGAGGAATTATGAAAAGTATATGACAGTTAACTTCCTTATGAGCTGGATTCTCATGGTTTCATTTTCCTTTGTGGATTACTTATTTATAACAGTCCTTTGATCTGGATGTTTTATTGTAAAGGAGGTCAGCATTATAGAACAAATGATTGTGATAAATGCATCCATTTGATGTTTTTCATATCAAAATAAGGAATTCTGTTTCTTCTCCATGTTCACCAGAGATAGTGAGAACGGTGCTCTCATTTTATACCTTCAAGTTACAAGCATCCAGAAAGGCGCACATCCCATCTAATGTAGAGGAACATACATAATAAAGGCACACTTTCCTTCATGTTTCGGAAAGTACATCAGTCCTGGAGTCATGTTAGAGCCCTGGTCAACTTTAGATATCTCTGGCTTGACCTGTCTCATTTTAGGAAAGGTAAAAAATATATAGTTAAAGGGAAACTCCAGTCAAAGCATTTTTTAGAACAGGAAGAGATATATGTGCAGAAGGTTGTTTGGACATTATGGTTTGGGGCCTGCAGGGATTTTGTATCTCCCTAAAGAAGTTACCCTGAAAGGTAGAGGTGTTTTGTGATTTTTTACATTGGAATCTTTACTTGAATAGGCATAAAATATATTTCCTGAACGCGAACAAAGCCCTTAGAACATGATAACTGAAACTGAAAAAGAGGTTAGTTAAAACTTTCTTATGTTAGCTGCATAGGACTTCATGGAGACATCTTTGTTGTAAAGTTTGTTATCAAGTCTTTTGAAAACCACCAGCATAAAGTCAAATTATTTACTATAAATAAAAAAAATCTTGATAAGTTTTTATTTTTCTATTTCAATATTTTTCTTGATTTAGGCAAGTTATACAGATCAAACAATCCGCTTTGTGTGTACAGTAAAATAACAAGCGTAATACAGCGATCAACATTATATCAATGTGCATTTAAGAAATATTTAATATATTTAAGAAATACAATAGAACAAAAAGTAAAGATGTGATGTTGTTTCTAAAGCGCACCATAGACCAGTTTGATAGAGATCAATGTATCTCAATGCTATACAACACATTAGAGTTCACTAATATTAGGTATCAGAAAATGGAAATATTTTGTATAATTTAAACCTTCAAGAAAAATAAAAAAAATTGCTCTAAGATATCCTAAGATCACTGATTACTCAAGAAACCCTACAGACAGTGCACAATTGAAAGTTATGGTTACAATAGTTTTTTAAATTTTTACCAAAAGCACTATATTAGTCTACTGCACTTTGCACATTATTATTGCTCACTGAATGGACCTTTTTATACAAGTTTAACACTGTAATTAAGAAGTGAGAACATCAACTACTTTAACTGCTGACATAGAAGAAGAATAAAACATGCTATATCTTTGAATATACTTTTTTTTTTAAAGTAACAAAAAGCACAAAGTACCGTATATACTCGAGTATAAGCCGAGTTTTTCAGCACATTTTTTTGTGCTGAAAATGCCCCCCTCGGCTTATACTCGAGTCACCTTTTTGCGCCTGATCTCCTAGACTTTGCAAACCCAGAACCGGCGGGCCATAGGTCCCCTGGACCCCAAACCTGGCACACATGTAGCCTCACTCTTCCTCTACAAGTGTGCAAAGTTTGTTGTCTGGGGAACCTACGGCCGGGGAGCACCGATTTTTTTTCAAAGCCGGGCACCCATTCCATAGACTCCAATGGTAAACGGTAATTTCTCCGGTGACTTTGGGGACCTGGTACCCATTTCTCCTCTAAAAGTGTGCAAAGTTTGTTGTCTGGGAGACCTATGGCCGGGGAGCACCGATTTTTCAAAGCCGGGCGCCCCTTCCATAGACTCAAATGTTAAACGTCAGTCTAGTCATGGACACAGTGAGGCATGGGCACAGTGAGGCATGCAGATGGACACCCTAGGCTTATACTCGAGTCAATACGTTTCCCCATTTTTTTGTGGTAAAATTAGCTGCCTCGTCTTATATTCGGGTCGGCTTATACTCGAGTATATACGGTATCTGTTTAGTTGTATTTGTAGTTGCAATAACTAGTTTGATTATGCAGATGGTCACGTGGCACTGATGGGCACTGATATGCGGCATGGATAGATGGCACTGATAGGCATCCCTGGTGGCACTGGCAGTCATTGTGGATGGGCACTGATTGGCAGCTGCCTGGGCACTGATTGGCATATCCCTGGTGGTTTAGGGTAGCATACCTGGTGGTCCAGTGTGGGTGACCATCCCTGGTGGTCCTGGCGGCATCTTGGTGGTCCTGGGCGGGCATCCGCGGGGGGCTGCACTGATAAACAATCAGCACAGACCCCCCCTGTCAGGAGAGTAGCCGATCGACTCTCCTCTACTTGCGTCTGTCAGACGCGAGTGAGGAAAAGCCGATCACAGCTCTTCCTGTTTACATCGTGATCACGGCTGATCACGTGGTAAACAGCCTCCGTCATATGACGCCCAGTCAGGATAACTGAACCACCACCCATCCATCATTCTGCTATAGGCCGGGCGGGAAGTGGTTAAACACTTCAAGTCCTGACACTTTCACCCCCTTCCAATACAGGCCAATTTTCAGCTTTGAGTGACATTAACACTGTAGGCATGTAAAAAATTGGCTTTTAAATGGTGATCCCCATAGTTGAGATAAATCATATATATACATCAGTCATTGTTATAGAGATAAAAAAGTTAATTAGTACATATAATAATAATAACAAAAGAAGATGGCAACTAGTTTTTTTTTTCTCCTTTTTTTTGGGGGATTTGTCTTTTTTCTATCTTCTTTCTTTCTTTTTCTTTCCTGTTCTGCTCTAAGCCTGAATATCCAGGACATTTCTTTCTGGGAAGGGGGATAACCAGGGGTGGGTCCTGGTTAATGAAAATATAACAAAGATGCAGTAGTATAGCCGACCATTATAAAATAGTAGTTAATATGACAAACGAGGAGATAGATGAAATATGATTTATCTCAACTATGGGAATCACCATTTAAAAGCCAATTTTTTACATGCTTTTCTTTTCTACTATACACCGGGCTGGTGACCCCTAGTTGGACAGTGTGTGGAAAATTGTTTTCCCTTCCTAGTAGGCCCTTATTTTTGAGAAAAAAAAAACACCTTTTTCTTTTTATTTTGTTATACAATTTTGCAAATAAATAATCTTTCTTCATAAAATTAGGCCAAAATGTATTCTGTTCAGGACACTGGTGATCAGGATGCTGATATGGTGTATGGAGGTGATCAGGGCATTGTTGGGACAAATGGCGGTGAACAGGACACTGATATGGCGTATGTGTTACTATGAGCACTGGTGACACTGAGACAGGTGACAGGGGCTGGCTGCACTCTTTATTTGTATTATGGGGGCAGTGATTAGGGACACTGGGACATGCTGATACTGCAATCTGTGAGGGTATGCACACTGTGACAGGCTGCTGTACACTCACAGGCTGCAGCCACGGTTCTCTCTACTCTCACAGCTGATCTGTATGAGAGCAGAGAGAACTGATGTTTACTTTCAGTTTCCACTAAATGTTATGTGATTGCTGTGATTAGACACAGCAATCACATTGTACAAGACCATGTTATCACCCGGATACAGCGGTAATGTGATCCACTGTGTCTGGGGGACATACCGATCACCAGGCTCCTGGGTGCGTGCTCTGTAAGCCACACAGGAGCCACTGATGCAGGCTGACATACAGGTATGTTAACCCACATCTGTGCTGCTTCCCATCTGCCTTTTATAGCCTGTGGGCAGACGGGAATTGGTTAACCACTTAAGCCCCGGAGCATTTGACTGGCCAAAGACCAGACCACTTTTTGCGATTCGGCACTGCGTCGCTTTAACTGACAATTGCGCGGTCGTGCTCCCAAACAAAATTTACGTCCTTTTTTTCCCACGAATAGAGATTTATTTTGGTGGTATTTGATCACCTCTGCGGTTTTTATTTTTTGGCGCTATAAACAAAAATAGAGCGACAATTTTGAAAAAATGCAATATTTTTTACTTTTTTCTATAATAAATATCCCCAAAAAATATATAAAAAATATATTTTTTTTCCTCAGTTTAGGCCCATACGTATTCTTCTACATATTTTTGGTAAAAAAATCGCAATAAGCGTTTATTGATTGGTTTGCGCAAAAGTTATAGCGTCTACAAAATAGGGGATAGTTTTATGGCATTTTTATTAATAATAATTTTTTTACTAGTAATAGCGGCGATCAGCGATTTTTATCGTGACTGCGACATTATGGAGGACACATCGGACACTTTGGACACCATTATGGGCCATTTTCATTTTTACAGCGATCAGTGCTGTAAAAATGACACTGGCAGTGAAAGGGTTAACCTGTATGGGGCGCTGAAGGGGTTAAAGCCCTGTACACACGTTCGGTTTAACCGATAAAAAACGTCCGATGGATTGTTTTCATCAGACAAACCGATCGTGTATGGGACCCATCAGTCTTTTTTCCATCGGTTTTAAAAAATAGAACATGTTTTAAATTTTTCCGATGGATAAAAAACCGATCGAAAACTACGATCGTCTATGGGCAAGTCCATCGGATAAAAAACCCACGCATGCTCAGAATCAAGTCGACGCATGCTCAGAAGCATTAAACGTAACTTTTCTCGGCTCATCGGAGTGTTTTACGTCACCGCGTTTGGAACGGTCGGTTTTTTGACTGATGGTGTGTAGGCAAGACTGATGGAAGTCAGCTTCATCGGATTTCCGATGGAAAAAAACATCGGATTAGAATCCATAGGATATCCGATCGTGTGTACGAGGCTTTAAGTGTAATCTAGGAAGTGCTTCTAACTGTTAGGGGGCGTGGCTTGCCGTGACACGTCACTGATCGCTGTTCCCGATGACAGGGAACACGACAGTGTCACTAGGCAGAACGGGGAGATGTTGTTTTTACACTAACATCTCCCCGTTCTTCAGCTCTGTGTGTGACACCGGCAGCGATCAGGTCCGCGGGTCCTGCAGGCGTGACCACACGGCGGCAAATTAAAGGGGACGTACATGTACGCCCATTTGCCTGTCTGTGCTATTTTGTCGACATACATCTGCGTGCGGCGGTCAGCAAATGGTTAATAAGACCCCTCTTTCCTCTCCACCCCTATATGCAGTGGATAAATTCATGCATAACATGAATCTATCCACTACCGCTGTGGCCTCCCCCTATTCATGTGTCCTGCCCCTTTTGGGTCTCCGGGCATATGAATTAGAGCGGTCAGGTTTTTTTTTAACCACCTGATTAGAGCCATAGGCTCTAATAGGCTTCAAAATAGGATGGACTCAGGACGCCCACCCGGGTGTGTTGCAACAGCGAATGAAAATACACTGATCCTCCTCCCGGCCAATCGAGAAGCAGGTATGAAACCTGTTTCCCGATTGGCCAAAGCACCCCGCGATCCAATTGGATGCCTAGTGGCACTTTGGCAAGTGGAGGAAGCATGTGGAATGAACGCCTCTGCCGCCACTGCTGCCCGCATTGTGGAGAAATGGAAGAGAGTGGAGACACAGGAGGATCCTCCCTACAGCCTGGTAAGTGCCGGACTTGGGGGGTGCTGTCAGTGGTGTATACACTATCTGTATTGCTGATCTATATACACTATCTGTATTGCTGGGCTATATATCCTATCTGTAATGATGAGCTATATACCCTGATCTGTGAGGCTGAGCTATATACCCTATCTGTAATGCTGAGCTATATACCCTGATCTTGGAGGCTGAGCTGTATATGCCCTGATCTGTGAGACTGAGCTTTATATACCCTGATCTGTTAGGCTGAGCTATATATTTTGATTTGTGAGGCTGAGCTGTATATTCTGTCCCGTGGTTCTGGAGCTGTATAGTCCTGTTATGCTGAGCTGTATACTCCTGACACTATGGGGGGAAGCAAGTAGAATACAAGTGATGAAATGAGTGGATCATTTATTTGAAGCATGAAGATAACCATAAAATTGTAAAGGGCGATCAATAGCATGCAAGTGGTTCAAATTACCGGATACTGTGGCTGCAATAGAAGATCAACTGTTCCTCAGGAAGGTGCAGGGCACTGGTGTGAAGGATGCCAAGGTGGGAAGGTGACAACATTCAGTTGGTAATCCAGCCGATGATGCTGACTCGGCGCACTAGCACACCGGAAGGGATGTGGACCAGTCACTAGGAGGAAAGCGGGAGAAGGCGGAAAGAAGCCAGGATGGCCCGTAAGCTGTCAGGTAGGGATGAGCTTCGAGTTCGAGTCGAACATAAGTTCGACTCGAACATCGGCTGTTCGATTGTTCGACGAAGATCGAAATTTATGGGCCGTTCGCGCCAAATTCGAGCGGCCCATAATTCACTGCGTCATCGCAGTGCATTGCTGGCTGATGATTGACCAAGCATGCACTATGACCCGCATGCTTTGGCCAATCACAGCACCGTCAGCACACAGAGCCATAATTGGCCAAAGGCAGGGTGCCAAGTACTTGCGGGCAATCTGCTATCGCTACACCAACGTCTGATTGTAGCAGGCAAATTTCCCTACCCCAGTTGACAGGCCCGTCGCAACAGGACAGGCAAAACAAGCAATTGCTTGGGGCCCCGAGCTGGCCTGGGGCCCCCAAGCAAATGGAAGTAGATGTGCACGCCACCTAGCGGCTGTTGGGAAGAAACGGCATGCACAGCCGCGTGGATGCCAGGGATGCCTCGTAGCTGGTAACCCTGTCATCAGACTGCTGCTGGGGCACGGCTGTGTCATGAAGGGGGGGGGCACCGTGCTTCTGATCTATGGTGGCCCTGAAGGAAATGAGGCAGTGACAGAAAGCATGGAGCGTCCACGTCCTGACAGGTCAGCGCTGGAGGAGCCTAGTCTACACAGTGGACCGCAGGAGCAGCAGTAAGCACGGCTCAGACCCAGGTAAGACACTGACTTCTCACCTCATGTACCTAACCTGTCACCTCTCACTGACAACATGTTGTCCTGGGGGCCGCCTATACAAGGCAATACATTCTAATAATAGAACCAAAGCATGAAAAACCTTAATGTTTGTGTTATTTCACAGTCTGCATGAGGTGCAATCATATGGCAATGTAACCCTTCCCTCATGTCACCATGGGACGTTCCATCATCAGCAACACTTTTCTAGAGGAACACATTCACCCTGAATGATAGGAGTGTATACATTTGTGTGTGTATGTATATAGTGTGTGTGTCTGTGTATTTTATATAGTGTGTGTGTATGTATATACCGTGTGTGTGTATATAGTGTGTGTGTGTGTATATATATATATATATATATATATGTATATGTATATAGTGTGTGGGTGTGTATATAGTTTGTGTGTGTCTGTGTATGTATATACTGTGTGTGTCTGTATGTATATACTGTGTGTATGTATATAGTGTGTGTGTCTGTTTATGTCTATAGTGTGTGTGTGTGTATGTATATAGTGTGTGTGTATGTATGTATGTATGTATATACTGTGTGTGTGTGTGTGTGTGTGTGTGTATGTATGTATATACTGTGTATGTATGTATATACTGTGTGTGTGTGTGTGTGTATGTATGTATATACTGTGTGTGTGTGTATGTATGTATGTATATACTGTGTGTGTATGTATGTATGTATATACTGTGTGTGTGTGTGTATGTATGTATGTATGTATGTATGTGTGTGTGTGTATGTATGTATGTATGTGTATGTGTGTGTGTATGTGTGTGTGTGTGTGTGTGTGTGTGAGAGAGAGATTAGTGGGACTGCCCCCTTTACCCCTGGAACTCAGTGATGCTCCCATTGCTGGTGATGGATGGTTCCTGTAGGCTTTGCGTGCGTGCGTGCGCGGGGAGCCTCCATGTCCATTTTGCTTGGGGCCCCCAAATTCCTTCAAACGGCCCTGCCAGTTGATAAACCGGCAAAAGAAATTCGGTCCCAGCCATCCACATGCCCTGTGGCTGAATGCTAGCTTGGCTAAATTGCTAGCACTCCAAATGCTGCCTTTTCAGCTGGTAGACTCTGCCCCCTTTCGTGAATTTGTGGAATGTGCAGTACCTCAGTGGCAGGTTCCCAAACGCCTCTTTTTTTCACGGAAGGCAATTCTGGCTTTCTACCGGCATGTGGAAGACAATGTCTTGGCCTTGCTGGACAGGGCGGTCAGCGGTAAGGTGCATATTACCGCTGACTCATGGTCCAGCAGGCATGGACAGGGACGTTACCTATCTTTCACTGGGGGACTCTGCTGGCAGCTGGGAAGGATGCAGGACAGGGTGCAGTATTGTTGGAGCTTGTTCCGCCACCACGCCTCCAAAATGCTACTAGTGGTGATTCTGACACACCTCTCTCCACCATTCCCTCCTCTTCTTCTTCCTCCATGGCATCTTCCTCTATAGATTTGTCCTCGGAACCAGCGGTGCTCCGTAGGCATTCAAGGGGCTACGCAAGCACTCAGGCAAAAAGATGCCATGCGGTGCTTGAGCTGGTGTGCTTGGGGGACAGGAGCCACACTGGGGCAGAGATGCTATCAGCTCTGCAGGGGCAGGTTCAGAGGTGGTTGACGCCATGCCAGCTTCAGCCAGGAATGGTGGTTTGCGACAATGGCACAACCTCCTCTCCGCCCTCCGACAGGGACACTTGACCCATGTGCCCTGTTTGGCTCACGTCCTTAATTTGGTGGTGCAGCGGTTCTTGTGCAGGTACCCAGGCTTAGAGGATCTTCTGAGGCAGGCCCGGAAAGTCTGTGCGCATTTCCGCCGGTCAAATAATGCCAGTGCTCGGCTGACTGACCTCCAAAAGGAATACAACCTGCCCAAGAACCTCCTAATCTGTGACATGCCCAACGTTGGACATGCCGCAGCGGCTGCACATGCAGCAGAGGGCCATCAATGAGTACCTGTGCGACTATGGCACCAGGACAGGGTCAGGGGAGCTTGGCTTTTTTTCGCCACGCCAGTGGCTCATGATCAAGGATGCATGCACTGTCCTGTCACCATTTGAGGAGGCCACGAGGATGGTGAGCAGTGACAGTGCATGCATTAGTGATACTGTCCCTCTTATCTACCTGTTGGAGCACACGCTGCATGGAATAATGGACAGGGCACTTGAGGCAGAACAGAGGGAGGAAGAGGAGGACTTCCTTACCTCTCAAGGCCCCTTTATCCAGACAGTGTTCCTGCGGGCCCGCCGATCACACAGGAAGAGGAGGAGGAGGAGGAGGATTGTGTCAGCATGGAGGTGGAACCTAGCACTCAGCATCAGCAGCAGTCTTCAAGGGATCGTTTTCAGTTTTCAGAAACCCATGGACTTGTATGTGGCTGGGAGGCGGTGGCTGTGGATCATGTCGTCCTTAGTGACCCTGAGCACTCCGGACCGAATGCCTCAGCAAACCTACGCTGCATGGCCTCCCTGATCCTGCAAAGCCTGCGAAAGGACCCTCAAATTTGTGATATCAAGGAGAGGGATCATTACTGGCTGGCAACCCTTCTTGATCCATGTTACAAGGGTAAGGTTGCGGAACTTATCCAACCATCGCAGAGGGAGCAGAGGATGAAACATCTTCGAGAGGCCTTGCAGAAAGGTTTGTGTAACGTGTTTCCAGAGCCTGGGAGGTTACAATTTCCTGGTCCTGGACAACATGTTGCTGAGGCTTGGGTCAGTCACAGAAGGAGCGGTGGAGAAGGTGGCCGTCTGACCGATGAGTTTAGACAATTTTTTAGTCCGCAGCCCCAATTTCTGATCGGTCCAGCAACCATTGCCAGCGTCTGATTTACATGGTGCAGGAATACCTAGGGGCAAGATCACACTTGGAGACGTTTCCAACTGAAAATCCACTGGATTACTGGGTCTTGAGGATGGATCACTGGCCAGAGCTTTCACAGTATGCAATTGAGCTACTGGCCTGTCCTGCATCCAGCGTTCTTTCGGAATGCACATTCAGTGCTGCTGGAGGCTTTGTAACCGATCACAGAGTGCGCCTGTCCACCGACTCGATTGATCGACTCACCTTCATAAAAATGAATCAGTCTTGGATCACCAGCTACCAAGCACCTGATGCTGATGTAACTGATTAATTTTTTTATGAATGTGGGATCCCTTCAAGACTGCCTATGCTGATGCTGAGTGACTATCCTGTTATGCTGAATGACTATCCTATTCCTCCTCAATGTTCATGTTGATAGCTTCTAAGAACATTTTTGGTTCTGGGCACCACCACCAGTGGCTAAGGCCCAATTTTTCTGCCCCTGTTTAACAGGGGCGTGTAATTACAATTTTTGCTGTAATATTTTGCAGCGGGGCTTGTTCCTGCGCTCAACTAGAGCATCTGTGAGGGGTTGCAGTGTTGTGGCACCAGCACCAGTGCCTGCCTAAGGCCCAATTTTTCTGCCCCTGTTTAACAGGGGCGTGTAATTCCAATTTTTGCTGTAATATTTTGCAGCAGGGCTCGTTCCTGCGCTTAACTATCTGTGAGGGGTTGCAGTGTTGTGGCACCAGCGCCTAAGGCCCAATTTTTCTGCCCCTGTTTAACATGGGCGTGTAATTACAATTTTTGCTGTAATATTTTGCAGCAGGGCTCGTTCCTGCGCTCAACTAGAGTATCTGTGATGGGTTGCAGTGTTGTGGCACCAGCGCCTAAGACCCAATTTTTCTGCCCCTGTTTAACAGGGGCGTGTAATTACAATTTTTGCTGTAATATTTTGCAGCAGGGCTCGTTTTTGCGCTCAACTAGAGTATCTGTGAGGGGCTACAGTGTTGTGGCACCCTCACCACTGCCTAAGACCCAATTTTTCTGCCTCTGTTTAACTGGGGCGTGTAATTACAATTTTTGCTGTAATATTTTGCAGCAGGGCTCATTACTGTGCTCAACTAGAGTATCTGTGAGGGATTGCAGTGTTGTGGCACCAATGCCTAAGGCCCAATTTTTCTGCCACTGTTTAACAGGGGCGTGTAATTAAAATGTTTGCTGTAATATTTTGCAGCAGGGCTCATTCCTGCAGTCAACTAGAGTATCTGTGAGGAGTTACAGTGTTGTGGCACCACCACCACTGCCTAAGATACAACTTTTCTGCCAATGTTTAACAGGAGCATGTAATTACAATTTTTGATCTAATATTTCACAGCAGGGCCCATTCCTGCGCCCACCAAGAGTAACTGTGAGGGCTTACAGTGTTGTGGCACCACCACCAAAGGCCCAATTTTTCAACCCCTGTTCAACAGGGGCATGTAATTACAATTCTTGATATAATATTTCACAGCAGGGCCCGTTCCAGCACCCACCAAAAGTAACTGTGAGGGCTTACCGTGTTCTGGTACCACCAACACCTAAGTCCCAATTTTCTGCAAAGTATATAGGGCAGGCCGAATAGTATATACAGGCGGTCCCCTACTTTCAAACATCCGACTTATAAACGACTCCTACTTACAAACGGAGGTAGACAACAGGAAGTGAGAGGAAATCTACCCCTAGGAAGGGAAATTCTCTACCGTAAGAGTTAATATGGGAAAAAGGTGTCTCCACTGATGCTTTATCACCAATCCTTGTTTCCCTGATAACCCCCAATTTTCAAAATCCAATCGTCATTGGGACAGAAAGTGAGATGAAATCTTCTGAACAGTGGCACAGACAGCAAAACAAATGTTACAGGGGTGATAACCCTTCCGTATGTTATCCAAAAAGCTAAAAAATGTACCTGTTCAAAATTACAAACAGATTCAACTTAAGAACAAACCTACAGTCCCTGTCTTGTTTGGACCGCCTGTATACTGCTGTTCAGAGTATATAGGGCTCCACACCTTTTCTTTTTTTAATTTGGGCGCGGGGTTCCCCTTAATATCCATACAAGACCCAAAGGGCCTGGTAATGGGCTGGGGGGTTACCCATGCCGTATTTCTCAATAATTTTCATCCATATTGCCGGGACCAGACATTACATTACAGCCGCAAGCAGTTTTAAATGACTTTTATTCCTTTAGTATGTAATTTTGTGCAGGGACTGTTCTAAACACGGGAAAAACGCGCCACTTTACAGGCATACTATAGACACCCCCCAGGTACGATATTTAAAGGAATATTTCACTTTTAATTTTTTACTTTAACCACTTGACCACTGGGCACTTAAACCCCCTTCCTAACCAGACCAATTTTCAGCTTTCGGTGCTCTCACACTTTGATTGATAATTACTCAGTCATGCAACACTGTACCCATATGAAATTTTCGTCCTTTTTTTCACACAAATAGAGCTTTCTTTTGGTGGTATTTGATCGCCTCTGGGTTTTTTATTTTTTGTGCTATAAATTAAAAAAGACCGAAAATTTTGTAAAAAAATGAATTTTTCTTCATTTCTATTATAAAATTTTGCAAATTAAGTAATTTTTCTTCATAAATTTGGGCAAAAATGTATACTGCTACATATCTTTGGTAAAAATAACCCAAATTAGTGGATATTATTTAGTCTGTGTGAAAGTTATAGGGTCTACAAGCTATGGTGCCAATCACTGAAAATGTATCAATTTGATTACACCTGATGTACTGACAGCCTATCTCATTTCTTGAGACCCTAACAAGCCAGTAAAGTACAAATACCCCCCAAATGACCCATTTTTGGAAAGTAGACATTCCAAGGTAGTTGGTAAGAGGCATAGTTAGTTTTTTGAGGTTGTCATTTTTTTCTCACAATTCTTTGCAAAATTAAGATTTTTTTTATTTTTATTTTTTTTCACACCAAATTGTGATTATAACAGGTTATTTCTCTCACATGGCATGTACATTCCAAAAATGACACCCCAAAATATATTCTGCTACTCCTCCTGAGTATTACGATACCACATGTGTGAGACTTTTACACAGCCTGGCCACATACAGAGGCCCAACATTGAAGTAGCCCCTTCAGGCGTTCTAGGAGCATAAATTACACATCTAATCTCTCAGCCACCTATTACACTTTTGAAGGCCCTGGAGCACCAGGACAATAGAAATGCCAACAAAGTGACCCCATTTTGGAAAGAAAACACCCCAACGTATAATCTATAAGGCATTATGAGTCTTTTGAACTGTTCATTTTTTTCCAGAAGTTTTTGGAAAATGTGGAAAAAAAATGAAAACGCATTTTTTTTACACAAAGTTGTCCATTTATAAGATATTTCCAACACATAGCATGTACATAGCAAAAACTACACCCCAAAATATATTCTCCTACTCCTCCTGAGTATGGCGGTACCACATATGTGAGACTTTTACACAGCCTGGCCACATACAGAGGCCCAACATTGAAGTAGCAACTTCAGGCGTTCTAGGAGCATAAATTACACATCTAATCTCTCAAACACCTATTACACTTTTGAAGGCCCTGGAGCACCAGGACAATGGAAACGCCAACAAAGTGACCCCATTTTGGAAAGCAAACACCCCAACGTATAATCTATGAGGCATTATGAGTCTTTTGAACGGTTCATTTTTTTCCAGAAGTTTTTGGAAAATGTGGGAAAAAAATGAAAACGCATTTTTTTTACACAAAGTTGTCCATTTATAAGATATTTCCAACACATAGCATGTACATAGCAAAAATTACACCCCAAAATATATTCTCCTACTCCTCCTGAGTATGGCAATACCACATGTGTGAGACTTTTACACAGCCTGGCTACATACAGAGGCCCAACATTGAAGTAGCAACTTCAGGCGTTCTAGGAGCATAAATTACACATCTAATCTCTCAAACACCTATTACACTTTTGAAGGCCCTGGAGCACCAGGACAATGGAAACGCCAACAAAGTGACCCCATTTTGGAAAGCAAACACCCCAACGTATAATCTATGAGGCATTATGAGTCTTTTGAACTGTTCATTTTTTTTCCAGAAGTTTTTGGAAAATGTGGAAAAAAAATGAAAACGCATTTTTTTTACACAAAGTTGTCCATTTATAAGATATTTCCAACACATAGCATGTACATAGCAAAAATTACACCCCAAAATATATTCTCCTACTCCTCCTGAGTATGACGATACCACATGTGTGAGACTTTTACACAGCCTGGCCACATAGAGGCCCAATATCCAAGAAGCACCATCAGGTGTTCTAGGGACATAAATTACGCATCTAATTTCCTTACAATCTATCACATTTTTGAAGGCCCTTCATATTTCTAGCATATAGCATGTACATACCAAGAATTACACCCTGAACTACATTCTGCTGAGTAAATGGTAAACAAAAGATTACCTGTGGTTTTAGTAGTGCAATTGTCCACAGAAGGAGAGCCCTGATCCAGGCAGCAGGCAGGGACGTGGTCAGCGTCAGTGAATGGAATTGTCCAGGCAGCAGGCAGGAATATTGTCCATAGTCAGTACAGGCAGAGATACTGTCCATATACAGTCCAAGGTCAGTGCAAGTAGAGACATTGCCAGCAGTGCCAAAATATTGGTCCTGGTAGTAAGCAGGAACATGGTCCAAGTAGCAGGCCAGGAAATAATGGGGACAGGGGTAGAGGCTTCTCCCACCCAAATCTCTTTGAAGCCTCCGAGTCTCCAGACCCTAATCCGGGAATGAGAAAACTAAAAAATTATTTTTCTTCATCCAGAAAAACAATTCTGGAGCCCCTCACATATGTGAGACCCCTGTGTTCCCATTAGCATAGCAGGGTAAAAGATCAATCCAAGAGGCAGGCAAAAAACGTGGTCAAACAGTCCAGGGTCAGTTCCAGAGCAGGCAGATGTAGGTACAGTTTAGGGTTAGGCAGAAGCGTGGTCGTATAACAAGCCAGGGTCAGTTCCAGAGCAGGCAGAGGTAGGTACAGTTTAGGGTTAGGCAGAAGCATGGTCGTATAACAGGCCAGGGTCAGTTCCAGGGCAGGCAGAGGTAGGTACAGTTTAGCGTTAGGCAGAGGCGTGGTCGTTTAGCAGGTCAGGGTCAGTTCTGGAGAAGGCAGCGGTATGTACAGTGGCATAAGGGGTGTGGCGGTAAATGACAATTACGTTTACCATACTTTCCTAATAATGTAGAAAAGTATGGTAACGACGGAAGCATCGACCAAAACAAAGGCCTGGTTGGGAAGGACAATCAGGACAATAATACACAGTGTCTCTTCTAGTTCCTTCTTTGGAGCACACCCGGCATCTCTTCTGACGTTTTCGGCCTGTTTCATGGGGGGGAAGTTTCTCAGGAAAGTGGTGTTCATGGAGTCTGCTCACTGAATCCGAGCGAATGCTTTCTGGTGGGTCTTCAGGGTACAAAAGGGCGGAGACAATTTTTTCTTGGTACCGAAGATAAGATAAGGGGGTCCTTGTAGATTTACGGTAAATGACATAAGTATTGTAAAGGGCCATACTGAAAAGATATATGGAGACCTTTTTATACCAATAGCGGCTTTTTCTTGTGGGAAGATAGGGTTCAATCATTTGATCATTAAAATCGACTCCCCCCATGAACAAATTATAATCATGAACACATGCTGGTTTTTGGATAGGGCCGTTTCTTCTGGGGATTTCCACGTAGGTGTTGTTATGTATCATTGAGAGCATGTGGACGTTTCTTCTGTCCCTCCACCTGATAGCCAATAGCTCCTTATTCCGCAAAGACGCCGTCTCCCCTTTTCGTAGTCTTTCATTAACAAGCTTTTGCGGGAAACCCTTCCTGTTGGCTCGCACTGTACCACACGCTGGAGTGCCCTTCCGGTGAAGGTTGCGGAAGAGGGGCAAGCTGGTATAGTAATTATCCACATAAAGGTGGTAACCCTTTTCAAGGAGTGGATATATAAGCTCCCAAACAACCTTTCCGCTGGCACCGATGTAGTCTGGACATTCAGGGGGATGCAGTTGGGAGTCCTTCCCTTCATACACCAGGAAGGCGTAAATGTAGCCCGTGGCTCGGTCACATAACTTATAGATCTTAACCCCATATCGGGTCCTTTTGCTTGGAATAAACTGCTTGATGCCAAGCCTGCCTGTGAAGTGGACCAATGACTCATCCACGGATATATTTTGGTCAGGGATATATAACTGGGGGAATTTCTCAGAGAAAAAATTTAGAAGTGGCCGAATTTTAAATAATTTGTCATGTGATGGGTCATTTCGGGGAGGGCACTGGGTATTGTCATTGTAATGGAGAAAGCGCATTATCATGAGGTATCTGGATCTTGACATAAGGGATGAAAAGACTGGCATGTGGTGGATGGGTTTGGTGGACCAATAGGAGTATACTTCATTTTTTTTTGACAGCCCCATGTTGAACGTTAGGCCTAAAAATAATTTAAATTCCTCCACTGTCAATGCTTTCCACTCATAGGGACGGGCATAACATGAACCAGGGTTGTTTATTATGAACTGTTGTGCAAAGAGGTTGCACTGGGTCACGATGGAGGATAATAGGTCTTGGGTAAAAATTAAATTAAAAAAATCAATAGGGGCAAAATTCTCTGTGTTCACCTGAACACCTGGCTGGGCGGTGAAAGGGGGGATGTTTGCTGCTCCTGAATTGGGGGGAAGCCACAGAGGGTTTTCAAGGGCATAGGGAAGGCTGGCATGGGTCCTAACCCTTTGGGGTTGAGATGACACCCCGCTAGTTCTTGGCCTTTGCTGTAGTGGTACTTCATTTCTTGTGGATGGCACTGTGCTACTGGTGGATGGCACTGAGCTGCTGGTTGATGCCACAGCGCTACTTGTGGTAGCCTGCTGCTCCATGTCAGAACGCCTTCGTTTCCTGGGCACACTTTCCACTTCCTCTGAATCTGTAGAAGACCCACTGCTTATAACAGGTTCAAATTCTGAACCAGAATCAGACTCGGAGAGCTCCCCGCTGCTCTCGTCAGTCAAGCAAAGCTGTTGGTATGCCTCCTCAGCGGAAAACATTTTTTTCGCCATACTGGTGACTGTGGGCTGTGGTGACAAACTGTGGTAGGAAAACTGGAACAGATATGGCTGCACTGATGGGTGCTGATGAGGCTGGTCTAATGAGGTTGCACTGCTGGGTTCTGATGAGGGTGCTTCTGGGTTCTGATGAGGGTGCTTCTGGGTTCTGAGGAGGGTGCTGCTGGGTTCTGAGGAGGGTGCTGCTGGGTTCTGAGGAGGGTGCACTGCTGGGTTCTGAGGAGGGTGCACTGCAGGTAACTGATGAGGGTGCACTGCTAGTAACTGATGAGGGTGCACTGCTAGTAACTGATGAGGGTGCACTGCTGGGAACTGATGAGGGTGCACTGCTGGGAACTGATGAGGGTGCACTGATGGGAACTGATGAGGGTGCACTGATGGGAACTGATGAGGGTGCACTGATGGGAACTGATGAGGGTGCACTGATGTACACTGATGCACCACACTGATATGCACTGATAAGGCGGCGCTGATGAGCACTTACTTATGGGCATTACTGTGGCACTGATGAGCGCTGTAGTTGAGCGATGTAGTGGTGCAGATGAGCACTACAGTGGCGCAGTGGATGTGGTACTGATGGCACCGATGGGGCACTGTAGTGGCACTGGGCACTGGTGTGGCACTGGTGGAGCACTGGCAGCACCGATGGGCACTGAAGTGGCAGAGGTGGCACTGATGGAGGATAGGTGGCACTGATGGCACTGATGAGCCTTGTAGTGGCACTGATGAGCTTTTTAGTGACACTGATCAGCCTTGTGGTGGCACTGATGTACACTAGTGGCACTGATGGGTACTCTGATGGGCACTGTAGTGGCACTGGATACTAGTGGCACTGATGGGTACTCTGGTGGCACTGATGAGTATTCTTGTGGCACTGGTGATGGAGATGGGTACTGTAGGGGTGCTGATGGGTAGTGTAGTGGCAAATATTGGCACTTGTGGGTACTCTGATGGGCACTGTAGTGCCACTGGACACTAGTGGCACTGATGGGTACTCTGGTGGCACTGTAGAGTATTTTTGTGGCACTGGTGATGGGTACTGAAGGGCACTGCTGGGCACTGTAGAATATTGAACACTCACTGTGATCACAATGATCTCTCTTCTCTCCTCACACACTGTATCGGTGTGAGGAGAGAAGAGAGATGGACATCTGTGTGACCCCAATTTGTTTACATTTGTCATGGATATGCATTAATGTCTGTCTGCCATCTTACCTTCCTCCTCATGTGTTCATCTAGAGACCAGACCTCCTTCACCTGGCTTCCTTTATAATCTCCTCCCAGCCTGACTCCACCCCAGGCCCTATCACTGAACACTATATTAACCTGTGCACTGCAAGCCTGCTTTGCTGATCAACGTGTTTGTTAGGCATTGTGTGTTTGGGTTCCTGCCTGCCGTGTGCTACGTCTGTCTCTCTGTTACGTTATTGGCTTGTCCCCGACCATCCCTGTCTGCTCGTGACCCTTGACCTTCGGCTCGTTCTTCGTTATCCTTGTCTGCTTGTGGCCCCTGACCTTCGGCTTGTTATTCGGTTCTCTCTATCGTGTGCCGCTGCTTCCCCTTATCCTACGGGGCGTGAGCTAGGAAACTCCAGGGGCCGCGACCTGGTCCCAGCCTGCAGCGTAACATCCTCACCACTAGAGGCCCTGGAGAAGACCAGCTGGGTCTTAGACTCCGCGCCCTGGGGAATCTTGGCTCTCGCTTCCGTTGGGATCCCGGTTGTGCTCCTCTGGTCCCGCTTTCCACAACCACCCAGTTTCCTACCCACAGAAGCCAGCCATAGGGTTCACTACCTCGCGGTGCACTCCTGTCCCCCTACGGTGTGCATCTGTCACCTGGCCACAGGTGACCCTGACAGTTTGATCAGCCATGAACCCGGCTGACATCCCGCTTCCCGCGGATGATCCATTGCAGGGCATAGTTCGCAGACTTGAGACCCAGGAATCAAATCAGACCCAGGTGATGCGATTCCTCCAGGATCTGGCTTCTCGATTCGAGCAGCTTCAGGTCTCCTTGGGAACCCCGAATCCGCAACCCCAAGTACAACCAGCGGCTGTACCTATCGCACCAGTCGCAGCCTCACACTCACTAAGATTGCCAGCTCCGTTCCGTTTCTCTGGGGACTCCAAGGCCTGCAGGGGGTTTCTCAGCCAATGCACTATTCATTTTGAGCTTCAGCCTCAAAGCTTCCTATCTGACCGGGCTAAGGTAGCCTATATCATTTCCCTCCTCTCCGGTGAAGCTTTGGCCTGGGCTGCCCCCCTGTGGGAGAGGAACGATCCGGTGGTTTCCAGTCTTTCCGAATTCTTGAAGCTCTTTCGTAATATCTTCGAAGAGCCGGCTCGGGCTTCTTCAGCGGCTAGTGCTGTCTTACGTCTTCGCCAAGAATCTAGTTCAGTGGGGCAATATGCTCTTCAGTTCCGTATCCACACAGCTGAATTGAGCTGGAATAATGAGGCCCTGGTCGCTACCTTTTTACATGGCCTCTCTGACCGAGTGAAAGACGAATTAGCGGGAAGAGCCATTCCCGTCGGTCTGGACGATGTAATTTCATTATGCAACCAGATCGACATTCGTTTTCAAGAGAGGTCCTTAGAAAAAAGACGCCAGCACTCTCTGGGTCCTAGCCAGTCTGAGCTCCCCTCCCTTCATTCCGTGGAGCATCCTCTACCTGCTGAAGAACCTATGCAGCTGGGCCGGACCAGACTAACCCCCGAAGAACGTGCTAGGCGCAGAACTCTGGGCTTGTGCCTCTATTGTGGGGGCAAGGGTCATTTTCGTGACTCCTGCTCGCTTCGTCCGGGAAACGCTCGGGTCTAATACATTTGGAAGGTGGAGTATTGGACCCAGAAACATCACCTTCTCGCCTGCTCTTGCCGGTGTCCCTTCATGTAGGCACTTCTCCTCAGTCAACCCTTGCATACCTGGATTCCGGGGCTGCCGGCAATTTCATGGATTGGAGAACTGCTTCTTCTATGAAGCTTACCCTTTCACCTCTCACTACCCCATTGGTAGTCTCGGCAATTGATGGCACTGTTCTCCCAGGGGGCCCTATTCGCTTCCAGACGCTACCCATTAGGATGTCGGTAGGGATTCTCCACCAGGAGTGGATATCCTTTCTTATTCTACCCAAGGCCTCTACCCCAGTTGTATTGGGCCTCCCTTGGCTACAGCTCCACTCTCCACATGTGGACTGGGTCTCTGGGCAGATCCTGGCCTGGGGTTCCTCATGTTTCTCGTCGTGTCTTCTCAAGGTGACCCCCAAGGAGAGTCTTCCGGTTGCTGCCACTTCTGTTTCTTCTGATCTTCCCGCCGCATACAGCGATTACCGGGATGTGTTCTGTAAAAAATCAGCTGAGGTGCTTCCTCCCCACAGGTCTTTTGACTGTGCTATTGATCTTGTCCCCGGAGCAACTCTACCCAGGGGTCGTACCTACCCTCTGTCCATCCCAGAGACCCAGGCCATGTCGGAGTATGTAGCAGAGAATCTGGAGAGAGGGTTCATCCGGAAATCCTCATCGCCTGCAGGGGCAGGGTTCTTTTTTGTTGCCAAAAAGGATGGTACCTTAAGACCCTGCATCGATTATCGGGGTTTAAATGCGGTTACTATTAAAAATCGATACCCCTTACCCTTAATATCTGAGCTATTCGATAGGTTGAAGGGTGCCTCCATTTTCACCAAGTTGGATCTCAGAGGCGCGTACAATCTCATTCGAATACGGGAGGGTGACGAATGGAAGACTGCATTTAACACTAGAGACGGGCATTACGAATATCTGGTGATGCCTTTTGGTCTGTGTAATGCTCCAGCCGTGTTTCAAAACTTTGTCAATGAAATCTTCAGAGATCTGCTGTACCAGTTTGTTGTCATCTATCTGGATGACATTCTGATCTTTTCTGAAAATCTGCTCGTCCACAGAAACCATGTCCGCACTGTACTTCAACGTCTTAGAGAGAACAATCTCTATGCCAAGCTGGAGAAATGTTCCTTTGAATGTTCTGAGGTCCTGTTTTTGGGGTGCTTTGTCTCATGTTCGGGGCTTCGTATGGACCCTGGGAAGGTCTTGGCTATCACCAACTGGCCTCTTCCTGCTAGCCTCAAGGCCACACAGCGCTTTCTTGGCTTCACTAATTATTATAGGCAGTTCATAAGGAATTACTCTTCCATTGCCGCGCCTATTATCGCTTTGACCAAGAAGGGTGTGAATGCCAGAGACTGGCCTCCCGAAGCTGTCTCTGCATTTCACAACCTGAAACAGGCCTTTGTTTCTGGCCCCCTCTTGAGGAGACCAAATCCTGGGAATGCATTTTTTATTGAAGTGGACGCTTCCTCAATGGGGGTGGGAGCTGTGCTTCTTCAAATCTTTGAGAAGAGACGCCAACCATGTGCGTTCTTCTCCAAAAAAATTTCTCAGGCAGAGAGGAATTATGCCATCGGTGATCGGGAACTTCTCGCTATTAAATTGGCGTTAGAGGAGTGGCGTCATCTCTTGGAGGGTTCCCCTCACTCCATAACGATCTTTACCGATCACAAGAATTTACAGTATCTACAGAATGCTAAACGTCTGAATCCTAGACAGGCCAGGTGGAGTCTCTTCTTTGCCCGTTTTAATTTCACGATTACCTACAAACCTGGTTCCTGCAACGGTCGGGCTGATGCGCTCTCTAGGTCATTTGACACTTTGGACGAGGAGTCCGCCCCTGAACCTGAGCCGATCATTCCCACCTCATGCATTGTTGCCCACTCTACCACCCTGAAGTCTAAAATTCCGCCTGGTAAGACCTTTGTCCCCACTGAGCTAAGAGCTAAGATCCTTCGTTGGGGACATGATTCCAAGGTGGCAGGGCATTCTGGATTCCTCCGATCCTTCCTACTCATCAGTCGTCACTACTGGTGGCCTAATCTCCGCTCAGACGTCAAAGACTACGTTAAAGCTTGTCATGTCTGTGCTCAGTCCAAATCCTCCACACAAGCTCCTGCTGGTCTCCTCATGCCCTTGCCTATTCCTAAGGAACCCTGGGCCCATATTGCCATGGATTTTATCACCGATCTCCCACTGTCTGAGAATAATACAGTCATTTGGGTGGTAATCGATCGATTCTCCAAGATGGCTCATTTTGTTCCTCTTCCTGGTCTTCCTTCTGCCCCTGCCTTGGTTCCCATTTTCATTCGAGAAATTCTCCGCCTACATGGGGTCCCTTCTCATATTGTTTCCGACAGGGGAGTCCAATTCACGTCTCGTTTTTGGAGAGCCTTTTGCAAATCCCTCAATATTGTCTTGGATTTTTCTTCTTCTTACCATCCCCAATCCAATGGACAGACTGAGAGGGTTAATCAGGAGTTAGAGGTCTTTCTTCGCACCTTTGTGTCTTCTCACCATGACGATTGGTCCTCTCTACTCCCGTGGGCAGAATTCTCCCATAACAATCATGTGAATACCAGTTCGCAGAAGACACCCTTTTTCACAGTTTATGGAAAACACCCTCAACTTCCTCTTCCTATGATCTGTTCTCCAGACATTCCAGCTTTGGCTTCGGTTCAGGAGTCTCTCAATTCCGTTTGGGGTCACGTTCATGATTCCCTCCGGGCAGCTGCTGAAAAATTCAAAGGCTTTGCAGACCGCCGCAGGCGTAAACCGCCTTCTCTTCAGCCAGGGGACAAAGTCTGGCTCTCTACCAGGAACATCAAGCTCCGAGTTCCTTCTCTGAAGTTTGCTCCACGATTCATCGGTCCATACACGGTAACTGCTAAACTGAATCCGGTTTGTTTCAAACTCCAGATTCCTAAGAGCCTTAAAATCACTAACTCCTTTCATGTTGCTCTTCTAAAGCCTTTAGTCCTCAATAAATTCTCTCGTCCTCTTCCTACCGTGGCGCCTGTCTCGGAGGATAATCAGGAGTACGAGATCAGTCAAATTCTGGACTCCCGACTCTGTAAAGGCGTTCTTCAGTACCTCGTTCATTGGAAAGGGTTTGGTCCTGAGGAGAGGTCTTGGATCACTGCATCTGAGGTCTTTGCACCTCGTCTGTTAAAGGAGTTTCATCTGAAGTTTCCCTCTAAACCTGGGCCCAGGCGGGGAAGGGGGAGGCCTCGTAAGAGGGAGGGTACTGTCATGGATATGCATTAATGTCTGTCTGCCATCTTACCTTCCTCCTCATGTGTTCATCTAGAGACCAGACCTCCTTCACCTGGCTTCCTTTATAATCTCCTCCCAGCCTGACTCCACCCCAGGCCCTATCACTGAACACTATATTAACCTGTGCACTGCAAGCCTGCTTTGCTGATCAACGTGTTTGTTAGGCATTGTGTGTTTGGGTTCCTGCCTGCCGTGTGCTACGTCTGTCTCTCTGTTACGTTATTGGCTTGTCCCCGACCATCCCTGTCTGCTCGTGACCCTTGACCTTCGGCTCGTTCTTCGTTATCCTTGTCTGCTTGTGGCCCCTGACCTTCGGCTTGTTATTCGGTTCTCTCTATCGTGTGCCGCTGCTTCCCCTTATCCTACGGGGCGTGAGCTAGGAAACTCCAGGGGCCGCGACCTGGTCCCAGCCTGCAGCGTAACATCCTCACCACTAGAGGCCCTGGAGAAGACCAGCTGGGTCTTAGACTCCGCGCCCTGGGGAATCTTGGCTCTCGCTTCCGTTGGGATCCCGGTTGTGCTCCTCTGGTCCCGCTTTCCACAACCACCCAGTTTCCTACCCACAGAAGCCAGCCATAGGGTTCACTACCTCGCGGTGCACTCCTGTCCCCCTACGGTGTGCATCTGTCACCTGGCCACAGGTGACCCTGACAACATTCTGATCGCTCCCTCATTGGAGGGAGCGATCAGGTGGTAAAGAGCCGCTATCATTGGCTCTTCACCACGATCCTTGTTGCGCTGGGTCCCCTGCACTCGGCGAACACGGACACTTCCGCGAGCGCGCCCTAGGGGGCGCGCGAGAAGCGCGAGTGCACGAGGATGTCCCAGGGACGTGAACCCTGGATAACTCGACCGCGCTGTAGCCGTCTTTCGGCTATGGCGTGGTCGGCAAGTGGTTAATCATCATTAAAATCACTGCTCCCGAAAAAACTGCAGTTTTTAAAACTTTTTTTTGCATTGATACATGTCCCCTTGGGCAGGACCCGGGTCCCCAAACACTTTTCGTGACAATAACTTGTATATTAGCCTTTAAAATTTGCACTTTTGATTTCTCACGTTCGAGTCCCATAGACTTTAACGGTGTTCGAAAGTTCGCGCAAACTTTCGGTCCGTTCGCATGTTCTGGATGCGAACCGAAACGGGGGTGTTCGGCTCATCTCTACTGTCAGTTTGCCATAATAACATTATGCATATAGTGGTAAAGTTGTTTTCCCTTTACAGGACTTTAATGGCCCTACTGATTGAACCAATCATAGTATGTAATCAACAATAGGAAAAATTCCAAAATAGAAAAATTTGTTCAAAATGACATGTTAACAAGAATTAGTGGCTAATGAACAATTTGTCAACATCAATGGCAATAGCTCTAGTAGTACTCATGGGTCCCAGATAGTAGACTGAGTCCTGGGGCCACACCCTATCTAAAAAAATTATGCAGATCCACAATTGCTTTTCAGGGCAGTTATGGGCACCTCCTAGGCAAGGTTCCACCACATTGTGTATTACTGAAGGTTTAATAGATGTAGAGCCTTGCCTAAGAGGGGCCCATAACTGCCCTGCAAAGCAAGGACTGTGGATCTACGCAATGTCATCATGTTATAACTCAACCGGTTATAACTTTAACGTTAACCCGTTATAACTTTGATTATAGGTCCTAAGCGCTGTTCATATTTTGATATTTTCCATGGTCACTACTCCAAATGCCTCCTGCAGTAGCTTGGGACTGTCTAATGCCTATTTACATATACATCTATGGTATCTTGGACTTAACGCTTGGATTTCAAGTTTCTCATATGAATATACGGAGACTGTTTACCAACTTGAAATACCCCCACACTGAGTTTGGGCCATCATTTTCTTGGATACCCATAAGGCCTTTGATAGTGTGGAATGGCTTTACCTTCGGTGTACTCCATAATTTTGGAGGACACGAACACTGTTGATGGTTAAAAGCAGCGGCGGTGCGTCCATAGTGGGCGCAGGAGCGCCGCCCCCTCACTCCCCTGGAGTGCCTATTAGAGCCAGCGGCTCTGATAGGCTTTCCGATTACAGCCTGTGGGCTCTAATCAGCTTCCAAATAGTTAACCAGGGGACACAGGGGTGTGCGTTCCCTGGTTAACACTGACACTCGTCTCAGCCAATCAGGTTCACCGGGTCGGGTTATCGGTAACCTGATTGGCTGAAGCGACATCGAGGGCGGGAATTGAGAGAAGACATCGAGGGAGGATGGCTGACCCAAGAAAGGTAAGTGCTGGGGGACGGGGGGAAGCAATCTGGTGGTTTTTGAGGGGGCAAACAGGCGGCAATTGATGGGCACAGTGGTGACAATTGATGGGCACAGAGGTGACAATTGATGGCACAGTGGCTGCGTTTGATGGCATGGCACAGTGGCTGCGTTTGATGGGACAGTGGCAACAATTGATGGCATGGCACAGTGGCGACAATTGATGGCACAGTGGCGACAATTGATGGGCACAGTGGTGACAATTGATGGGCACAGTGGTGACAATTGATGGCACAGTGGCTGCGTTTGATGGCATGGCACAGTGGCTGCATTTGATGGCATGGCACAGTGGCTGTGTTTGATGGCATGGCACAGTGGCTGCGATAAATGGCACAGTGGCGACAATTGATGGCACAGTGGCGACAATTGATGGCACAGTGGCGACAATTGATGGGCACAGTGGTGACAATTGATGGCACAGTGGCTGCGGTTTATGACATGGCACAGTGGCTGCGTTTGATGGCATGGCACAGTGGCTGTGTTTGATGGCATGGCACAGTGGCTGCATTTGATGGCACAGAGGCGACAATTGATGGCACAGTGGTGACAATTGATGGCACAGTGGCGACAATTGATGGCATGGCACAGTGACGTCAATGGCTGGCACAGTGGCGACAATTGCTGGGCACAGTGGCTGCGTTTGATGGCACAGTGGCGACAATTGATGGGCACAGTGGCGACAATTGATGGGCACAGTGGCTGTGTTTGGGCACAGTGAGGCTGCAATTGATGTTTTTTTTTTTGTTTGTTTGTTTGCGCCCCCCCAAAAATGTTGAGCACCAGCCGCCGCTGGTTAAAAGGTGTGTTTATTGTAATTGTATATGTCATTTTTTTTATATGAAAACAATAAATATTATCTTTAGAAAAAATTTACTCAAATCCAATGGTGAAATCCAAGAATTGACTCAAAAGGGAAAAATATAGGTAAACATAGATTTGAGAACAAGCAGCAGTAGTTTATGGGTTCATAGTTGGAATATATCCAGTGAAATTTCTGGAAAATGAACATATTTTGGATCAGAACTTCACTTACAGTATGATTATCAGTAAATCATTACTATTGCTTTTATTTGGAATAATAGGGCTTCCTTCTACATTCACATATACATGTGATTTATTCAACTGTTTTTTAGCTTCTGGTATTATCATTTAGGCCTTTGCAGGATATCATAGTAACCCTAAAAGCCGTGGATGGAAACGATAAACTACATCTTGTGCCTTACTTTGAAACTGTTCCCTGCAAGTGATCACATTAAAGTAAATTACTGCTGAATACAAAAAGCACCACAATCATGAACATCCACAGAAACTCTTTTGATCATTTGTAGTACGGCAACCAAGCACCACATGATAATTCAAATGCAATGTAGGCCTACTGTGGACAAACTAATCTAATGTAAATCACTCTTTCTTTAGAAATTGTAACACCAGTATTGTTTTAATTTTTATATATCATAAATAATTATAACATGATAAGAGCATTATGCCAGTTATATACTGTACATACTATACAATCAGCAACTTAAAGTATAACTAAAGGCAAAACTTTTTTTTTAGTTTTGGACAGCGTGAAGAGGGATTAGAATACCTGTCTGGTTTTTTGTTACTGTCTGTGCGTTTGGCAGATGCAACTTCTCTATTAGTCCTGTTAATCATTATCACCAAAAAGTGAAAGTAAAACAAATCCAAGATTTTGGGTTACCCCACAAAACATGAAAACTGGGGATATCTTCCAATTTAGACACTAATAGTGTTGAGCGAACCCGAACTGTAAAGTTCGGGTCCGTACCGAACTTTAGCTTTTTCTTGAACCCGAACCCGGACTTTGCCCAAAAGTCCGGGTTCGGGTTCGGCAATCTAATAACGCATTTAGAAATGCTTCAGGGGCCAGCCAATCACCTTTTGATTAGCTGGTGTGCCCTTAGAAGCCATCATAGACATGCCTACTAATGGCATGGCTGTGATTGGTCAGTGCAACATGTACCCAGCTTCTATATAAGCTAGAGGCACACAGCACACATGACACTCTGCTTCAGAATAGATAGGGAGAGGATCTAGTCTGCTGCTGCTGCTGCTTTTAGGGAGAGATAGAAAAATAGATGAGGTAGTCCTGATTCTACAATCTGAGGGAAAAGATAGAGAGATAGTGTAGTGTAGGGCCAGGTTCCTGTGTTGGTGCTTTCAGGGAGAGAGAATATTATATAGGAGTCCAGATTCAGAGATTAAAATCAGCGATCTGCATAGGTCTACCTATTTGTGTTGCAGTGCAGTCTTTTTACACTGCCATGAGCCCAGTGTCAGAGAAAATCTAACTTTTAGGGGAAAAAAAAGGCACTTTATTGTTCTCTTTTCCAAAAGACCCATAGGGCAAAAAAAAAAAAGCATTTTATTTTGCTCGTGCAAAAAAAGACCCGTTTAGGGCAAAAAAAAAAAAATTGCACTTTAACCACTTAAGCCCCGGACCATTTGGTAGCTAAAGGACCAGAGGTGAATTCAGAATTTTGCACTGCGCTGCTTTAACTGTAAATTGTGCGGACATGCAATGTTGTACCCAAACGAAATTTGCGTCCTTTTCTTCCCACAAATAGAGCTTTCTTTTAATGGTATTTGATTGCCTCTGCGATTTTTATTTTTTGTGATATAAATGGAAAAAGACCGAAAATTTTGAAAAAAATGATATTTTCTACTTTTTGTTATAAGAAAAATCGAATAAACTCAATTTTAGTCATACATTTAGGCCAAAATGTATTCAGCCACATGTCTTTAGTAAAAAAAATGTCAATAAGCGTATATTTATTGGTTTGCGCAAAAGTTATAGCGTTTACAAACTAGGGTACATTTTCTGGAATTTACACAGCTTTAAATTTATGACTGCCTATCTCATTTCTTGAGGTGCTAAAATGGCAGGGCAGTACAAAACCCCCCCCAAATGACCCCATTTTAGAAAGTAGACACCCCAAGGAAATTGATGAGAGGCATGTTGAGCCCATTGAATATTTTTTTTTTGTCCCAAGTGATTGAATAATGACAAAAAAAAAAAAAATACAAAAAGTTGTCACTAAATGATATATTGCTCACACATGCCATGGTTATATGTGAAATTGCACCCCAAAATACATTCTGCTGCCTCCCCTGAGTACGGGGATACCACATGTGTGGGACTTTTTAGGAGCCTAGCCACGTACGGGACCCCGGAAACCAAGCACCGCCTTCAGGATTTCTAAGGGCGCAAATTTTTGATTTCACTCCTCACTACCTATCACAGTTTTGAAGGCCATAAAATGCCAAAATAGCACAAACCCCCCCAAATGACCCCATTTTAGAAAGTAGACACCCCAAGGAAATTACTGAGAGGCCTGTTGAGCCCATTGAATATTTTTTTTTGTCCCAAGTGATTAAATAATGACAAAAAAAAAGAAAAAAAATTACAAAAAGTTGTCACTAAATGATATATTGCTCACACATGCCATGGTTATATGTGGAATTGCACCCCAAAATACATTCTGCTGCTTCTCCTGAGTACGGGGATACCACATGTGTGGGACTTTTTAGGAGCCTAGCCACGTATGGGACCCCGAAAACTAAGCACCGCCTTCAGGATTTCTAAGGGCGCAAATTTTTGATTTCACTCCTCACTACCTATCACAGTTTTGAAGGCCATAAAATGCCAAAATAGCACAAAACCCCCCCAAATGACCCCATTTTGGAAAGTAGACACACCAAGCTGTATGCTGAGAGGCATGGTAAGTATTTTACAGCTCTCATTTGTTTTTGAAAATGAAGAAAGAACATTTTTTTTTCTTTTTTTTTTTCAATTTTCAAAACTTTGTGACAAAAAGCGAGATCTGCAAAATACTCACAATACCTCTCAGCAAATAGCTTGGGGTGTCTACTTTCCAAAATGGGGTCATTTGGGGGGGTTTTGTGCCATCTGGGCATTCCATGGCCTCCGAAACTGTGATAGGCAGTGAGAAGTGAAATCAAAAATTGACACCCTTAGAAAGCCTGAAGGCGGTGATTGGTTTTTGGGGTCCCGTACGCGGCTAGGCTCCCAAAAAGTCTCACACATGTGGTATACCCGTACTCAGGAGAAGCAACAGAATGTATTTTGGGGTGTAATTCCACATATGCCCATGGCATGTTTGAGCAATATATCATTTAGTGACAACTTTGTGCAAAAAAAAAAAAAAAAATTATTTTTTCCGCAACTTGTGTCAACATATAAAATATTCCATGGACTCAACATGCCTCTCAGTATATAGCTTGGGGTGTCTACTTTCCAAAATGGGGTCATTTGGGGGGGTTTGAACTGTTCTGGCATTTTATACACAACATTAGGAAGCTTACATCCACTCTTCTAACCACTTGAAGACAAAGCCCTTTTTGACACTTTTTGTTTACATGAAAACATATTTTTTTTTGCAAGAAAATTATGTTGAACCCCCAAACATTATATATATTTTTAAAGCAAAGGCCCTACAGAATAAAATGGTGGGTGTTGCATTTTTTTTTCTACACAGTATTTGCGCAGCGATTTTTCAAACGCATTTTTTGGGGAAAAAATACACTTTTTTTAATTTTAATGCACTAAAACACACTATATTGCCCAAATGTTTGATGAAATAAAAAAGATGATCTTAGGCCGAGTACATAGATACCAAACACGACATGCTTTAAAATTTCGCACAAACGCGCATTGGCGATAAACTACATACATTTTTAAAAGCCTTTAAAAGCATTTACAGGTTACCCCGTTAGATTTACAGAGGAGGTCTACTGCTAAAATTACTGCCCTCGATCTGACCTTCGCGGTGATACCTCACATGCATGGTGCAATTGCTGTTTACATATGACGCCAGACCGACGCTTGCGTTCGCCATTGGGCAAGAGCAGGGCAGGACAGGGGTGCTTTTTTTTTTTTTTTTTTTATTATTAATTTTGCTTTTTTATTTTATTTTTAAACTGTTGCTTCCATATTTTTTTTTTTATCACTTTTATTGTTATCTCAGGGAATGTAAATATCCCCTATGATAGCAATAGGTAATGACAGGTACTCTTTTTTGAAAAAACTGGGGTCTATTGGACCCTAGATCTTTCCTCTGCCCTGAAAGCATCTGACCACACCAAGATCGGTGTGATAAAATGCTTTCCCAATTTCCCAATGGCGCTTTTTATATCCGGGGGGGACATTCCCTCCCACTGCTTGTAAAAGCAGTCCAGAGGCTAATTAGCCACTAGGATTGCTTTTACATGAAAGCCGGCCACTGGCTGAAAAGAATGATACCAAGATGATACCTAAACCCGCAGGCATCATTCTGGTATAAACATTCAAAGTCCAGCAACATACCAGTACGTTGCTGGTCCTTGTTGGACATGTATTGTAATCTTTTTTTTCATGCAGCCTGTTGGCTGAACGAAAAAAAAGATTGATCGGTGGGTATGCCCACCATTAGAATACCGCCCTTCATCCACCCACTTCTAATGATGGGCATACATGCACCATTTATATATGCCGAAGCATGGGGGCATCTTCTCGCAAAAGTTATGCCGCGTACACATGGTCAGACTTTTCCACGGGCAAGCCTCCGTCGGAATTTCGACCGTATGTACGCGGCATTAGGAGCAAAATCACTCCTCCGCCCCTGCTGCCCCAATGCTTCGGCATATATGCTTTTTTTTTTTAACTGTGGTGGTGAAATCACCTCCTACAGCACTGGAGTCACAGGGATCAGGCCTGTCTCTGCGAACGCTGCAGTTATGTGTGTTGTGTTTTGCAAGTGACAGTGATCGATCGATACTGCACTTGGGTGGCCTGGGCTGGACGGAGGGGCAAAACGCAGGTGCTAGCAGGTATCTGGGCTGATCCCGCTAACACTGCGTTTTTGGGAACCCTAAACTGCTGGGGACGCTAGTATAGATCTGATCAGATCAGATATTGAACTGATCAGATACTATACCACTAAGGGGGGTGTATGCTTCACGCGTGGGTGTTAGCGCTACTGGCACTAACCTGACGCTGCCTGGGGTGTGACGCAGACCCTCTCTGACGCTAAAACCTAATTGATATCACCCGCCGGGCGATCAGGGGGTTAAACCTTTATTGGGTTATATACGGCGGGTGCCCTGACACTATAAAAGGCAAACTAACTAACCAGCGTCACCCGTAACACTTATATGATGATCACTGGTGAAAGGGTTAACTAGGGGCAATTAGGGGGTTAAAACCTTTATTAGGTAATATATGGGGGTACCTGACGCTATATAAAAACCTGACGGCGAACCTAAAAAAAAATTACTGGCTACCTATCGGCATCACCGACACTAAGACAACGATCATAAAAACGATCGCTTAGCGACAGTGGTAATAGGGGGTGAAAGTGTTACCTGGGGGGCGATCAGGGGGTTAAACCTTTATTAGATAATATATGGGGGTACCTGACGCTATAAAAACCTGCGGCAAACCTAAAACAAATTACTGGCTACCGATCAGCATCACCGACGCTAAGACATCGATCAGAAAAATTATCGCATAGCGACGGCAGTGCTAGGGGGTGAAAGGGTTACCTGGGGGGTGATCAAGGGGGTTAAACCTTAATTAGGTAATATATGGGGGTACCCGACGCTATAAAAACCTGCGGCGAACCTAAAAAAAATTACTGGCTACCGATCAGCATCGCCGACGCTAAGACATCGATCAGAAAAATTATCGCTTAGTGACAGTGGTGATAGGGGGTGAAAGGGTTACCTGGGGGGCGATCAAGGGGGTTAAAAATTTATTAGGTAATATATGGGGGTACCCGATGCTATAAAAACCTGCGGCGAACCTAAAAAAAATTACTGGCTACCGATCAGCATCGCCGACGCTAAGACATCGATCAGAAAAATTATCGCTTAGTGACGGCGGTGCTAGGGGGTGAAAGGGTTACCTGGGGGGCGATCAAGGAGGTTAAACCTTTATTAGATAATTTATGGGGGTACCCGACGCTATAAAAACCTGCGGCGAACCTAAAAAAAATTACTGGCTACCGATCAGCATCACTGACGCTAAGACATCGATCAGAAAAATGATTGCTTAGCGACGGCGGTGCTAGGGGGTGAAAGGGTTATCTGGGGGGTGATCAGGGGGTTAAACCTTTATTAGGGGGGGTTAGGGGGCTACACTGGACCTAAAACTAAATGTAGTGACACTTTTACAGTCACAAATGTCACTGATTGCAGTGATCACTAAATAAATGGTCACTGCAATCAGTGACACTGTGACTGGGGGCTGGGGGGTGATCTGGGGGGTGATCTGGGGGGTGTCTGGGGGGGCCTGGGGGGCGATTTATGTGCCTATGTGTCCTGGTGTCAGTGTAGTGTTGTGTGCACTAACCTGCATCTTCTCCTGTACGGCGCTCGGTATATGTGAGCGCCGCAGGAGAGATGACATCACTTCCTCCTGCCTGGCAGGCAGGGAAGCTCTCTCATTCGCCGGGAGCGATCGAGAGGGGGTGGCCGGAATCGAACGGCCGTCCCCTCATGCCGGATCGCTCCCGAAGGTAAAACGACCACCCACTGTAAAGAAGGGGGGTCCGATCGGACCCCCCAACTATACAAAGGCAATCACGTATATGTACGTGATTCTGCCTGTCGGTGCCATTCTGCCGACGTATATTTACAGTGGGCGGTCATTAAGTGGTTAATGTACGCTTGCAAAAAACGCCGTTTAGGGGCACAAAAAAAAGTTTGCAGTGTGTTATACATATTTTGAGGTGTGTGAAATAAACAATTTCTATAAAGTTTTCTCCTACTGTGCTATACTAAAAAAAAAACATTTTTTTTAATAGCATTTTCTGCAGTTCTGTAGCTGTGCGATTCAGCGGTTACGTACTGTGGGTGTGTTCTGCTCTTCCAAAAAACGCCGTTTAGTGGAACAAAAAAAGTTTGCAGTGTGTTATACATATTTTGAGGTGTTTGAAATAAACAATTTCTTTATAGTTTTCTCCTACTGTGCTATACTAAAAAAACAACATTTTTTTTGAATAGCATTTTCTGCAGTTCTGTAGCTGTGCGATTCAGCGGTTACGTACTGTGGGTGTGTTCTACTCTTCCAAAAAACGCCGTTTAGGGGCACAAAAAAAAGTTTGCAGTGTGTTATACATATTTTGAGGTGTGTGAAATAAACAATTTCTATATATTTTTCTCCTACTGTGCTATACTAAAAAAACAACATTTTTTTTGAATAGCATTTTCTGCAGTTCTGTAGCTGTGCGATTCAGTGGTTACGTACTGTGGGTGTGTTCTGCGCTTCCAAAAACACCCATTTAGGGCCTCGTCCTCCTCCACCGCCGCTTCCACCTACACAGCCACATCCACCGCCACTTCAACCTCCTACTCCATATGGACCTCGTCCTCCTAGGTCAAGATTATTATTTTTTATTTTTATTTTTTTTATGTTATTTTAAGTTATTTCCCTATCCACATTTGTTTGCAGAGCACTTGCCATGCTCTTAACAACATTTTGCTGCCATTTGCAGCCATCTAGCCCTTTCCATTACCTTTTTAGAGCCTTTTTAGTCCTTAGAAGTCGGGTTCGGGTCCGGGTTCGGGTTAAAGTTCGGTCCCAAACCCGAACTTTTTTCCGAAGTTCGGCCGAACCCGTCGAACCCGAACATCCAGGTGTCCGCTCAACTCTAGACACTAATTCTAGTTACTCTATGGACAACTAGGGATTCCCTCATTTTAGAGGGGTTTCTTCTCACTTCCTGCTTTGGCTTTGAGACAGGAATTGAAGGGAAATCTCCCCAATGGGACACAGATGGCAAAAATAAACATTACAGGGGTAATCATTTTTGTACAGAGTAAAGAATTGACCAGAAAGGCTTAGGGCTTTAAGCCTGACAGCATGGGTGATGATGCCCTGGAGGAGGGGCGAAATGCATTGACGAATTTCCGGTCAACACTAAGAACCAGTGACGCTGCTTCCGGTTCTTGTGGAACGCACGCCGTTGTGAACCCGGAACACACTGACGCTCGGTTATCATTGAAGGCTTGTGAGTTTTCCCAATAACAGCATATTGTTAATCTGTTCCTAAGCAGTTCTTCACACGTTGCTTTTTCTTTTTATTCCCCACATGGTCCTCTGATCTCTGCTGTTATTGAGCCAACTGTTGAATTTCACCGAACATTATCGGTCCTAGATGTCAGATGTAGTGTGACTTTTATTTTATTTTAAATCAATTTTTTTTCCTTCCTTCTATATTGCAACCACTGTTGCATATGGGACATTATTTATTTGATGTTGAAAACCATCTGTAGTACTGTGAATTACTCCTAGAGCTATTTGCCTGGTTGTTCAGTTCATTTAATGTTTTGCACAGTATATTTTCTGGTTTTACTTAGTTGATCACTTTTTAGTGGTAACATTTAGTATTACACCTACTGCATTTCTGGTGACACCAATCACTGGTGTATAATCTTTTCACTAATAGTGTGTACCATCATCCCGAAAGGTTTAGATGGTTGACATTCACACATACGTTTGTATTGAGCACATTTATATTCGCTAACACTGGCACACTGCTGGCACTACTTCTTCAGAAAGCACCTTCTAATGAACCCCACTTGTCTTCTCCCATGAGAATCCACCCTCTACAATGAATAAACTAGTTCGGGTGTGAAATCCAGGAGACTAGCTGATTGTTTTATCCAGAGACCCTGGATGCGGTAACAGCCGTCCGTTTGTACTGATCTCTGTTGGGATCAGGGGTTCTGGTAAGCGGCAGAGATTATCCTTGGTGGAGGAACTCTATTCTATCAAAGTCAAGCACTTTTCATTGGGTGTCTCAAGTGTGAAGTCACTTATAGCTAATAAGGAGCATCTTGACAACACGCACGATTGTTTAGGATTCATCACCTCATAATTTAACAAGACTTTACAACATTAATAACAATTTTTATCATTAATTGGTTTAGTGTTGATTTAGACCAATAACAGGCAAGTTGCCTGTAAACTTGTAATAATTTTTTGTATATTTCCACTCGATACAATACGAGTGGCACTTTAAATTTTT
Source organism: Rana muscosa (assembly GCA_029206835.1). NCBI lineage: Eukaryota > Metazoa > Chordata > Amphibia > Anura > Ranidae > Rana > Rana muscosa. Next base: position 187,948,614 of record CM055122.1, on the reverse strand, counting down.
TGCGCAGCTTTATTCTTTTTGATTTGTATATTAGTGTGTGTCTCACTTTTAAGTTGCAGCAATCTTCAAGTGAATATATCTTGCCGTAAGGGAGGTTGTTCACTTTACACAGTATTAATTGTAGACAGCGCAGTATATTTACTTTCACATATATATATATATATATATATATAAATATTATAAAGGATAAGGTCCCTTTAAGAAACCGAAATCTGGTTTTGGGTGGGAAAACAAGGTCAAATGGAAATTTGGGAATTGCGAGTTCTTTAAAACTTAACTGTTTTAAGTTTATTGTTTGAAAAGTTAAGAATTTTATGAATTAATAAAATTATCAAGATGATGTTATTATTATTTATTTAATTGAATACACCAATAAACGTGCAGCGGACAATTTTTTTGCCATCAATTTGTTGTGTGTCATTATTTAAGTAGGTATTATCTTTTATGGTATTCGGGGAGGGTAGGGTGCGACCTGCATTCCCATGACATATGAGGAATATGAGATTTTCATTTGCAGAAAATGTTCTTCATCTTCACACTGGACAAAGAGACACTTGAAATAGTGTATGATCAATGGAACCTAATTACATTTAACATCACCTTTATTACAGTTGATGTTCAACTTTTTAGTAAGGTATTTAAAATTATGATTTGTATAGCCAAATCTAAAAGAGAAAGTAAAGTAAACAATCAATGAGTGTAGTGCTTAAAGTGACATTAAACCCTAAAATTTAAATTCAGTCATTATAACATACTGTGTGCTTTCATTTTATTTCCAAATGTTTTACTGTGGCTGTAAATACCCGTTGATCCTGCCAGTTTCCTATTCAGAGTGACAACACTATTTCAGATGATTTGTTCTTCTCTATCTGCGCATGCTCTGGATTCTGTGCTTCCTTCACAGAGAACCCCTCTACTCCTTCAGGTCACATGTTGGGTGTTTTTTTTTTTTTTATGTACTGTACAAACAAAAGAAAATGTCTACAGTTCGAATTCGACTGGAATTCAACGTAAAATTCGATTTGAATTTCAATTTGAATTTCAAAAATTTTGACTAATTTTGTTTTGTTATTCGGAGCATTTAGTAAACTTTGTACTGTAATTCAGGTATTCGGATATATCCGAATCTCCGAATAATGAAAAATTTGTCAAAATATTTATTTGGAACGAAACGAACCGCACATGTCTAGAATGTAGTGTGGACAGTGCAGGTGCAGCAGAGGAGGTGCTGGGGAATATGTGTGTAGCACTACTCCCACAGGGGCTGCTGGCAACTGGTTCCCCTATTCCTGCACAGCCAGGCAACATGCCTTTTCAACTTGCATCCAAACACAAGAAATCAGTCCATGGGTTTGTTTTTGTTGTTTTATTGGGGAAAATAGCTTGGATAGGGTATAGGGATTATGGGATGCCCAACTTGATGTGAAGAACAACGGATGAGGAAAACTTCCTTCATAAGTTAAGAGAAAAGATCCTAGACTGCTCTCCTTGCTAGAAGCACCCACTCTATTGTATCAGTGGCAAAGTCCCTTACTGACCAGGAGATCTAAGCCCCTTTGGAAAATAGCACAAAATGTTGAAAGTTGCAGGAGTATCTCCTCTCCTCTTGTAGAACTGCTCCCAGCTCCACTGCTTGCAGGAACTACCAGCTCTCCTGGCTGCTTGTCTACCAGCCCACCCAGCTGCTCCGTAGATCTCCCAGGACAAGGGATACAGGGTTAAGCACAGTGCTGTTCTTTGAAAGCTTTCTACATGTGGCAGTCTCTCTGCTTGTAAATTATTGGTTGGGCTGATATACTCACTTTGTCCCTCCACTGCTCTCAGGCAAGTATCCTGTTCAAACCGTGATGCTGAATGGCTTTTTCTAAGCTAACCCGAGCCCAGCCTGGAGGCAAAGGCCCCCCAAGACCTAGGGGACCCATTCTAGGTCACAGACAGTTTCCTGAACAATTCATCTTCCACCCGACTCACCTGTTGGCATGGCTCCATTGTATTTAAGGGCTGACTCAGCCACCCTGCCAGGCCCTCTGCCTGGGGATTGGCCAGATTCCCTCAAGTATGCATATCAGGACCTTCTGGTCTCTGCCCACTAACTTGCAGAAGTTTCTCCAAACTTCCAGATCCAAGGGGAGGTACCAGAGACTTGCCTCTGTGAGTCATCCAGCCTGAACTCTAGTAAACCCTGACCCAATTTCAGCACTCACAAACTAACCACCATGAGTGATAACAGATTTGCAAAAAAAGGGGAATTCACTATTATGGAGTCTGGTGTGTGCCCCCAACATCCCTAATTGTATACAACAAATTAGAATCCCCTTATGAATGTTTTTTTTTTTTTTTAAAAAGCAGATACCAATGAAACATCAAGTAAAAAATATATAATTTAATCAAAAATGTTAAAATACATATAAAAAGATGTGTAGCACACCAGAATCAATATCATCAAATATACTTGGCTCTTATACACAAGTAACAAATGACAAAAGTAAAGCTATATGTTCCTCCATTCACCCTTTCACCCATTCATTTGGGTGAATGAAGGAACATATAGCTTTACTTTTGTCACTTGTTAGTTTTGTATAACAGCCAAGTACTTTTTTATAATATTGATTCTGTTGTGCTACACATCTTTTCATATGTATTTTAACATTTTTGAATACATTATATATTTTTTACTTGATGTCTCATTGGTGTCTGCTTGCCTTAAAAATCCCATTGATACAGGGGGTTCTACTTTGTTATAACATAGATTTGCCTGCACGAAATCTAATAGCACCCTAGGGGGTGCTGCATGTGGATGCAACTGAGGCTTAGCAGAGACTATGGGTGCAGCATAGGAGCAGCAAAGTCTGCAGGGAAAGCAGATGTGCCGTGGAGACTGTGAGTGTACAACTGAGGTTAGGCCTGTTATGCCCCGTACACACGATCCGATTATCCGACGAATGATCGTCCGTTTTTTTTTTTTTTGCATGCTAATCTCACGTCGAATCTGATGAATTTACTAAAGTCACGAAAATTCTCGTACGACAGAATAAAAATTCGGAAGTGATGTCATGTGTTGTAATGCATTTGTATTGCATTTTTGAACAACAGCTGTACTGATTAAACGAAAATCGTAGGATCTGTTATCGTACAATTTTTTTTTTCCATGCATGTCCAATAGAATAATATCGGATGAACTGTCCTGATTGGCTCTTGAAAGCTCTGTACTAACGATCCGATTATCGTACAATCGATTCGAATGCGGCATTTATCGTACAATTTTCGGATCGTGTGTACGGGGCTTAAGGCTGAGGCATATACTGGATTCAGCTAAGGTAACTATAGCATTTTAGTGCAGCACTGAATAGGATGGCAGAAAATAACTCCCCCTGCAATCATTGTGTGATTTTACACATATCTATTCCATGTCTCCCCAGTACACGCTGACTGTAATTATAACACTATATAGGACAGTGGAAATGATCTCTCCCTGCAAACACTGTACAATCTATCCCTATCGATTTCAAGTCTCTCAAACACTAACTAGAAATATAATACTTTTCAGCAGCACTATTTAGGATGACAGAAACTCTCTTTCCCAACAAATACTCAGTGATTTTTCCTATCCAATTCACGTCTCCTCCAACACACCCTGACCTGGAAAGGTGATGGAACATAATAAAACCCTCATAATTGGCATTTCTATGTCACCTGACCACAGTTTAGAGGTCAGGAAGTGCATTTTAGTAATTGGTTGCTATAGATGCAAATGACCACATTAGTTTGCCATTTTCATAATCCGCAAATGACTTCCGCTCAGGTCATACTCATGGTCGATTCAAACTTGGTGCTCATCCCCAGTCTTTAACTACAGTGCACATTTGTTTTACTTAGTGCATACAAATTCCAAAGCCAGAGACATAAGGAGGAAGAAGAAGCAAAATATGCTGATGTTATGTTACTCATAAATTTGGAAGCCAAGAATGGTCATGCAAAAACAAAATTTATCTTCACCCATTGTAAGATGTAACCAGACATCAGCAATTCACAAGAGTGAAGAAAGACAAATGATTACATTTGCCTTTTATGTATTTTTCATATTTGTCTCTCTGTAAATCTACCCTGTTCTGATCCTTTCTCTTCTATTTCATGTCTCTCTCGTGACCCCCATTAATATATCCTCCCTATTAACTCCCCATTATTCTTCAGCCACTTAATGGTTTTTACACATTCTGATAAAAGATTGGTGACTTACTGCACTTTTGTCTTGTGTTGTGCTAGTTTTGTAATAGGAAAATTGGCTTTCTCTATGAGCTAAGTGTTGTCACTGAGCCAAACCCTTCCACGTATTTAACATTCATTGAGCTGCTAGGAAATACTTTAAAGTATAACTTGTACAGATGACAGACACTTTAGTAGACCCTTGTAAATGGTTAATGGTTGACTCAGAGCACTAAGTTGATGAAATGGCTTTGGTTTCCCAGAAGGCTTGTGCAATTTTTTTAGGCCAGTTTCATAAAATATAACACATGGGAACTAATCCACGCAATAGGAAGATTTAAGTAGAATTCACCGAGGATATAATTTGCAAGTTTAACACAACACTGCTCATCAGCTCATCTGGCCTCACAAGGAGAACCTTTCACAGCCAATGGCTGAGCATAAGTTTGTTTCCATAACTTGTTTTCCTATTACGTTTCCAAGGACAGGCATTCCATACAGGTTTCTTCAGTTTTTGCAGAAAAATTTTAAATGCAACACTAGCACAATATCCTTTGTTATTACAAGGAGTTATACATTCTGGAGTGAAGGTTACTTTATATACTCGAGTATAAGCTGACCTGAATATAAGCCGAGGCACCTAATTTTACCACAAAAAAACTGGGACAACGTATTGACTCGAGTATAAGCCTAGGGTGTCCATCTGCATGCCTCACTGTGCCTCAGTTTGCCTCACTGTGTCCATGTGCATGCCTCACTGTGCCCATGCCTCACTGTGCCGTACTGTGCCAATGCCTCACTGTGCCCATGCCTCACTGTGCCCATGCCTCACTGTGTCCATGCCTCACTGTGCCCAATCTCCCTACCTGATCTCCGGCGCTGTGTGACTAGACTGACGTTTAACATGGGAGTCTATGGAAGGGGTGCCCGGATTTGAAAAATCGGTGCTCCCTGGCTGTAGGTCCCCTGGACAACAAACTTTGCACACTTGTAGAGGAAGAGTGAGGCTACATGTGTGCCAGGTTTGGGGTGCAGGGGACCTACGGCTGGCCGGTATCAGGAGCACAAATTTGAAGAAGGACACAGACTCGAGTATAAGCCGAGGGGGGCTTTTTTAAGAACAAAAAAATGTGCTTAAAAACTCGGCTTATACTCAAGTATATACGGTATTTGGTATTGTGGGTATCATTCCACCAGGAAAATGGCAACATTTGCTGCACTATTACTGGACCTAATTTTCTTGGATTGTTAGTTTCATTACAGAGAGCATTTTTTATTCAAACTAATAACCAATTGGAAATTCAGTGGGAACTTGGTTGCATAGTAATACAAACTTGGCCCATTGATCAAAGAACAAAAATTTTATGTCTCTGACCAATGTCTCGTAAAATGAAGGGAAATAAGAGAACATGAGATAAAAACAAACCTTTTTTTTCTGATACCACCTAAATCTAATGCCGCGTACACACGATAGTTTTTAATGTCATTGAAAAAAACGGCATTTTTCTCGACGTGATTTTTCGTGTTTCCTCTCAAGCCTGCCTTGCCTACACACTATCGTGGAAAAAAATGTTCAAGTAAAGCGCGGTGACGTACAACACGTACAAAGGCACTATAAAGGGGAAGTTCCATTCGGATGGCGCCACCCTTCATGTTAGTAAAGTTTGTTGAGAGACGATTCGCGCTTTTCAGCCTCGTGCTTTTCAGTCCATTACAGCATGACGAATGTGCTATCTCCATTACGAACGCTAGTTTTACCAGAACGAGTGCTCCCGTCTCATACTTGATTCTGAGCATGCGCATTTTTTTTCACGTCATTAAAGCCCACACACGGCCGTTTTTCATGATGAGAAAAACGACGATGTAAAAAACGATGTGAAAAATTAGAGCATGTTCCAATTTTTCTCATCGTGATTCTCTGCGTTTTTCTCGTCGGGAAAATGCTGGAAAGCCCACACACGATCATTTTTAATGACCATTTTAAAAAATTTAATTTTTCTCGTCATTAAAAATGATCGTGTGTATGCGGCATAAGAACAGAAATTATATTGCAGGTCATAGGCATGTGCAGAGTCTCCTTACTGCCCAGGCTTCCCCCTGTGTTGCACCTTTACCCCCAGGAGTGCTGCTGGCTCCCCCCGGCTGCTGTGGAGGATGTTTCAGAATGGAGAGCAGGGGAAAGGGCTAGTAAATATGTAATTTACCTGACCCTTCTTTTGCTAAATGAACACAGTGAACACACTCACTGTGTTCATTCATAACTGAAGTATAGTAAACTGTGTGTATTATGCTTCAGTTTTTGAATGAACAGGAAGCCTCTCAGCACAGAGCACTTCCCATTCATTCACTGTCCAGTGCAGCTGATGCTGCAGAGAAAGGCATGTGTGTTTGAGCTTTGGGGTGCACTACCTAATGCAATAGGCTGCGCACACCTATGTTGCAGGTTATCAATTCTGAGATGTGGTAGCTGCAAATATTTTGTCCTTGTTGCTTTCTGTACACTGCACAGAAATATCAAATGAAGCTTTCTGCTCAGGAGAGCAGCCTACGGTGACATCGCTACTCCTCTGTAGATATGGTACAATAAATGAGTGTTGTCATCCTAGGGAAGGAAGTGTGTTATTGGCAGGATGACTTGGGGAAAATCAATGTGAAATAGCCTGAAAAAATAAATCCAATGCAGCCACCACATCTAAGGACTGGCAATCCGCAATATATGACATTTTTGTTTTTGGTTTAAGATGCACTTTATGGAAACATAGAGGCTGCCATTTTTGATGCCACCTTCTAAAAATCTAGTTAACTGTCTGTAATCTATTTTATTGTCTGTGACAGGTAACTAGCAATTTTTTTAAACCTTTTTTATGACATTTTTTTTATAAGAAATGTATTGGCTACCTCCCTTTTTTATGACATGCTCAGCAATCCTCTGACACTCGTTTATCCAGAATTCATTATCCAGGCACCCAGCTACAGTAACTGGACAACATACAAAAGGTGGGTGATTCCTGAAAGTTGGTGTAGGTTTTTTTTCCCATGTAAAAAATTTAACCACACAATTTGTCTGCACAAAACTTGTACCACATGTATCACACTCAATAGTGTGATATGTTTAAAAACACCTTTATTAAAAAGCAATTGCCTCACATCAAACTCACATGCCAAAGAATATAAAAGCACCTTAAGAGAAAATCCATCACTGTCATGAGCGAGCCCAAGTAGTCAAGAAGCTAGCAAGCTTCATCTGACCCGACCGTTAGAGCATCTCTGCCGGATTGTCACTTCCGGGCAGGGATGTGGCTGTAAGGCAACTGGAAAGCGACGCATCACAGTCGACCGGAAGTGACGGTAAAAGCGTATTTGCTGAACATGAGAGTGTGAGGCAAATAAATTTGGTGAGTACATATCATATAGGGAAGTGGTGGCACATTAAACACGAGGTGTGGTGTGAAGATTGCATGACATATTAGAAGATATTTACAGAAACACATCTTTTGGAGATTATTCAAATTGGACTATTATGTTTCTACCATTGGGGAAATTTCTCTTCACTTTCTGTCCCAGAATCAACAGGAAGAAAAGGTGTACCAAAGTGTCAGGTTACCTTTCTGAGGCCAAGATGCTGAGAGAGGCTCCCTTGTGGCTGAGCACAGTATACCCCTGAAGTTGGCACAGCTGGTATAGTGCTCAAAGAAGCACAGGTTGCCAGCAGGGTGTGCAAGACTTGAGCAGATGATCACTTGCAGGCAACTTGAGGAGGTGCTGGAAGCAGTCCTTAAGGAGTGTGGACAGGATACAGGGCGTAGGGCATTCAGTGAAGTCAACAAAGGCCTGGCCGAGGATCCAACATCGGTGATCATTCACGGGTAGATAGACTGGTGTTGGAAGTAGCAAAGTCTCTAAGGCCGGCCAGAGTTACACACAAATCGCAGAGGTATTCAAATAGAAACAAGTCCTTTAAACAGGCTAAGGTCATACACAGACAAGCAGGCAGGTTAGGCAGAAGAGTAGTCCTTAGGATAAGCTGGGAGTCATACACAGGCAAGCAGGCTGATTAGGCAGAAGAGTAGTCCTTAGGATAAGCCGGGTCAGAGCTAGGAGAAGATCAGGGTAAGCCAAGGAACAATCCAGGTCACAGCAAGACAACAGGAAACAGGAAACTGGTGCAGGTTCAGGAACTCAGGGAGAGCTGAAGTCAATCCAGCAATTTGGGTCAGACAGAGGCAGCCTTATATAGGCCAGCAAGGGGAACCATCTGACACATGATGCGCCTATGGCGCCCATTTCATTTACTGGCAAGATTGCCAGTACTTCCACGGCCTATTCCCTGACACAAAGTGAGGAGAATTCATGTCTTAGACAGTTGTTTCTAGAAAAAGTATGACCATTGGAAGATTTCCCCTTGCTTCATGTTTTGGGAACAACTCAAAAACTTAGCATTTCCACCAAATTCCCTTTTCTGTAACTAAAGTCAAAGTACAAATAAATTGATGAATCCCCCCAATGGGGACACAGACAGCACTAAATGAGGTCTCGAACAACTCTATACAAAATGTTTCATAGAAGAGCTAGAGATATACCTTAAAGTGGAGGTCCACACAAAAATGGAATCTCCGCTTTTCGGAACCCTCCCCCCCTCCTGTGTCACATTTGGCACCTTTCTGGGGGAGGGGGGTGCAGATACCTGTACTGTATAATACAGGTATTTGCACCCACTTACGGGCATAGACCCCAGCGGGGGTTACGCCACTCCCCGCCCCCGCTGTCTTCTGGGAGACACACGGGTCCCAGAAGACAGCAGGGACCATTTCAATTGCGCAGCATGACTCGCGCATGCGCAGTAGGGAACCGGGAAGTGAAGCTGCAAGGCTTCACTTCCTGATTCCCATACCGAAAATGGTGGCGGCAGCATCCGAGGACAGAGGGACGGTTCGGCCTTGGGTGCCAACATTGCGGGCGTGCTGGACAGGTAAGTGTCCATATTTTAAAAGTCAGCAGCTGCAGTATTTGTAGCTGCTGACTTTAAAAAAAAAAATTGGTGAACCTCCGCTTTAATGTCCAATCTACCAACAACTAAGTAGGACTTCTTTAGGTAGGTTCTCATAATACATAGTTTGGGTAAATATAAAGGAGATAAATTCTGTGGTCAGATTGTAATGTATATTGTGAGCTTTGCATATTTACCTACTCTTATCCTAAAACTGCCATAAAACTAAGATGCTAATTACAATAATTAAATACTATCACAGGACTATTAATAATTAAGCAATGTTATTATTGCAAAAGTATCAGACAAGGAAATTACCCAAATTATTGGACCTTAAAATCTGTTTCTAAATCTTTTTGCCAAAATTACCCATGCAAGGGATTGCAGAGCAAACCTGGAAATAGGTAGCCAAAATCTGTTCTCTGCTTTGGAGGAGTACAGAGATAGCTTCTTCTCACTTTCTGTTGAAAAAATCATTTTGTTCAGGGAACTCAATAGCTCAATCTGAAATGTGTACACACATAAATAAGTCAGAACAATGACTCCTCACTCCCTCTCCCCCTCCATACCGTTTTGTCAGAGGTTTCACTCAGAAATATGGTACTTGAAAGGAGAGACCAACTGCTGGACTCTCGTGTTTAGATTTTTCAAATCAGCTATAAAACAACAGTTAAAAACATAAAAGCTGAAAAAAAGCCTCTACACTCCACACTGCATACTTATCCCCTATTTTAGATTACATAATTGTAAATTGTTTACATTCCAAGCTATTTGCTGCTTAGAAAAGTGCTTGGTTATCTTGACAAATAAAATATTTGAATCCTTTCTTAGTTCACAATCAGTTAACACTTTCTCACTTTAGCTCTATAAAATTGTAACTTCAAATAAGTCTGAGAACCAGCCATGCAAGGCACTGCATACTTTGAAAGATTCCAAGTTCACATCTGTTTCATGTACTTTTATCCATCAGCTACATTATTGGCCAGGATTCAAGACTGTCCATAAGTTTCCTCAATTAATCCATCAGTTTCTAAATCCCAACTCGTAACCCTAATATACCTTAAAGAAAAAAAATCCTTGTTTTTGCCATTGTTTGGGCCGACAAAAAAAAGGTGGTATGATTTGTGAGTAAATTTCACATTAAAAAAACACACATTTGCATTTTAAATATGAATATCTATGGATCTAGAATATGGGTGTCGGATGCCTCACATTTTTCAGCACTTTTAACCTATAGAACTCAGCAAAATTTTTTTTTTTTTCTGTTCAAATGGCAAATATACTTCAAACTGCAGAACTGGCATCACAGCAGCTCGTACATTTATTATAGAATCCAGCTGTCCTCCTATACTGTCCATCGGGCTAAAAGCATTTGAATAAAATGTATGCAAATGTAAGTCAAATAAACTTAACTGAAGCATCTGGTACCAAAAGTATTTTGCACTATTTACAACCATAAAAAAAAAAAAAAAAAAAAATTCACGTTTGTCCATGGTTGTGTGATCACTTGGCCCCTGTCTTTTTTTCTTTACAGCTCAGAGGGCTGGGGGACAGAGACAGGATAATATGTGTTACAGGCAGGAGTCACTGCCACTCAGAGGAGGGCTGGGTGGGGGGTGTGGTAGCTGTAATCTGACTTTTGGACTACAGGCATGGCATCCTGAATTCAGAAGAGACACAAACTGACCATGCTAGGCTGTATGTGCTTCCATTTCTTGTGTGGTGAGTAACAAAGAGGGCGGGATAGGATTCTGTGCTAATGGGAATGGCAGGATCACTAGGTGTTTTATGACTTTCCTAGATCTCATAAACAATGTAGAGATTGAGTTTATGGAGGGACAATGCAAATTAGTCCACAACTTTTTTATTTTAGGTTCACATACAATTCGAAGCTTAAAGTGATTGTAAAGTCTTGTTTTTTTTTTCTATAAAAATAACAAACATGTTATACTTACCTGCACTGTGCAGTTGGTTTTGCACAGAGCAGCCCAGATCCTCCTCTTCTCAGGTCCCACTTCAGTGCTCCTGGCCCCTCCCTCTTGTTGAGTGCTCCCACAGCAAGCAGCTTGCTATAGGGGCACCCGGGCCGAGCCGCAGCTCCATGTATCCATTCAGACATAGAGCCGTGATTCGGCCCCGTACCCCCTCTCTCCTTATTGGCTAACTGACTTTGATTGACAGCAGCTGGAACCAATGGTGCCACTGCTGTGTTTCATCCAATCAGCAGCGAGAGTCCCAGATGGCCGAGGCACTCGTGGACATCGCTGGATCGGGTGGGAGCTCAGGTAAGTATTAGGGGTGCTGAGGGGGGCTGCTGCACACAGAAGGCTTTTTATCTTATCTTAATGCATAGAATGCATTAAGGTAAAAAAAAACTTCTGCCTTTACAATCACTTTAAGTGTGGGCAAAAATCTTTATTGGGGCATTCGCAGGGTATTAGTCCAGGTTAGAGCATAGAGATCCCAGTGGGCCACACTCTATGCAGCGTCTCCATTCAAGAAAGAAAGAATGCAATACAATCTGTGATTGGACAAGGGGAGATTGTGACATTCATATGCAAAGTGTGCAATCACAGAGTACCTTGTATTCTTTGAAAAGAATACAAGACATTTTCTAAATGAAAGAGCTGCTACAGTGGGCAACCATCTGGGATCGCTGTGCTTCAGCTTCAACTTCAACTGCTGGTTTCACCATTGAAACTTCAGCATTGATATCACCAACAGAGGCTGCATGCAAGTAACATTTTTCAAGAAAGAAGCAGCAGACACCAGTTTTACGTCTCTTTGGAGCAAAGAGCAGTAACTGTAGGTCACTGCTCTTTACTCTTCTCCCTCAGCCCTCAGTGGAGCACTGGGCAGGGGAGGGGGCGAGCACAGCTGGTTTTGACTCTCAGTCATGTGCTGAGAGCTGGAGCCAGCTGCCAATCAGGCAGCTGGGTGGATCCTGACATGATATGGTAGGGATCCTTCCAGATCCTGCATTGGAGCCTGCAATAGCACACTATAAGCTGACTCTGGGTCACAGGAAAGCAAAAGTAAGTGCACTCCTGTAACCCACAAGAGAAGTATGACCAGAAAAGCTTTGGCCATACTTCCCTTTTAATGTTTCAATAGTTTTTATTAAAGTTTTACATACAAAATATAAAAAGAAAATCTCAGCTTTTTGTTGTACAGTATTTAACATATCCAGGGAATCATAAATAGATTAGTCCATAACATTGGTGAGTCCCATTAGCATTGCTTAACATATCCAATATGCCATACTTCCCTTTTAACTTGCATTGCATCAAGGTAGCCTATTTATTATTAATGGGCTGCCAATGCACCACAATGGATGCACAAGGGTGTGGATATTGAGCTGAATGGGAGAGAGAGAGAGCTGTTGGTTGCTGGAACTACAGTATATTTGGTGTTTAGCATCCATAGCCCTTATAATAACATGGATTTTGATTCTGGAGTGAGTTTTAAAGTGAAATTGGCATTCTTCTCCTTTTTTAACACATGAGTGGTATTTTATTGATACGTTTTTACGAATAAAAAGGCAGTAAACATTATGGCAGTTTCTATTGCCTTTGGAGCATATAACTTGCACTGATCCACTCACCCACCACCTGAGCTGCTGATGGCAATTAGAGATCCAGTGGAGTGTATGAGACTTACCCCTGGGAAGGTCAAGAAGAGGGTGTAACTAGACCTGATTGATTATACAACAGCGTATTTGGACCTTTGTTGTGAGGGTCGACATAATAAGGTGAGAGCATATCCTGTGGGGATCACCACGGTGGACTGTTTTTCACTTATACATATCTTCTGAATTTGCTGGAAAGTTTTTCACTTCTATGATTGATTTTTTCAGAATTTCCACTTGCAGAGACTGTATTGGATTCATGTATTACCAATTTGGTTTATTTGCACAATTATGTTATTTGTTGATATTTATTGAGTTTCACACATATATGTGTGCAGCACATTTATTTTCACAAAAAAAGCACATGACCTTTTTTTTTAAAGCATAATATGGGTACCACAACACAAGGTATGGGTATTGTGGTGCACTGCAGTGCGTTGTGCATTGTATACTACTTTACAATGCATTTGGGTGCAATGCAGATACACTTCCATTACCACTATATTTTTTTTCTGGTAGCGCGGCATATAGTTTTTTTTTTACATTTGTTTTTTTTCTTCATATTTTTTCAGTTAAAATGTTCATACATTTTTCATTTTTAGAATAGAAGGCACAAGAGCATAAGCAGGATAAAGATCTAAAAAGTCATCCAGTAACTCATACCAGAAGGGCTACTATCTTGAAAGATATTGTATCCTGATTATTTGCAGTTAAAGGGTCAATCCACCTAGTTACAGGTAGAGTGTGTTGGAATAAGACACCCTTAGCTTTAGTGGCAAGGTCTCCCTGTTATAGTTCTTGGCTCTGTTCCTGGTCTCTTTAAGTTGCTGGATAATTGCACCCCACCCCTGAGTATTCACACCTCTTCTTCTGCATTCTTTATTGTACAAAGTAAATTAAAAATCCAACCGGGAGATTCAGAGCCCCTTTTAATAGCAGATGTGTGAACTCCAGAAACTCAAGGGAAGAGCTCATAAGAAGCATTTACAATGGCTCTGTCACAAAAACAAAAAAACCCCACAAAATTGTTAATAATAATTCCGGTCCCCCAGAACCCATTTAAATCTTTGCTGTATTGCAGAGTTCGGCAGTCCAGTAGGATGCTCACCATCTGACACTAGACATGTGCAGAGCTGAAAAATGTGTTTTGTTTCAATTCAGATGGATTTGTTATGTTACTAATTTCATTTTGTTGATTCATTTCAAAATTCATTTAGTTTGGTTTATAAATTTTTTAACGAATTCCAAATTTTTCGGAATGATTAGAATTAGGATCAGTCGAAATCTGATCAACCGATTCAAATTCTGTGTGACGAAGCTGGGTGTTAAGGAGCGGCTACCGTGTCCTTAACAACCGATGACTCATCAGCTGTCAGCAGTCTTCCCCGCTGGGAGCTGAAATGTAAATAAAACAATGCCAGCAATTAAAAAATTCTGAAAAAAAAATAAACGTTGGGTCCCTCCCAATATCCATACCAGACCCTTATCCAAGCATGCAGCCTGGCAGGCCAGGAATGGGGGGAATGAGCACCCCCCCTTCTGAACCATACTGGGCCACATGCCCCACCCCAAAGCACCTTATGTCCCCATGTTTTTCTGTGAAAAACCTACACCCCCTAGCCGTTTTTTGAAGAGTATAGTATTGCTTAAAATATGCTATTTGCAGTAAAAACACAATTAAAAGTTCTGGAGTTCTCAGTTTTTTTTTTACTTCAATTCGTTTTTCAAGTAGATCCAGTCTAATCCAGGATAGGTCTGTTCGGAAAGACCTTTTTTTAGGTAGAAAATGCTGAATGTTGGGATTGTTGGAGGACATCTAAATTATTTAGGACTTTAGACAAACCTTACATTTTGAAATTTGCAGTTTAGACATTAATTCATATGTGCTGGAGTTTATTTACAAATATTGGAATAAATAAAATGAGTTTGCCATGCAGCCAATCAAATACTAGCTTGCATGTTTTCACCTGTCCTTAAAAATTACTCTATTTATTATTTTGCCTCATTGGCTGGACAAGTAGGTATAATTTAGGTAATGCAAACTTGTTTGGCCTATAACATTTGCAGCCTTTGACAGTGTCTCCGAAAATGAGACATTACATTTTTTATAGCCTACCAACTGATCCTCCCTTCATGCAGGCTTATTCAAAAAGTGAAAAAGAAAGTGAAAAATGCTAAAAACCATGATAAACAATTTGCAATTATCTTTTTAACTTTATATATATATATATATATATATATATATATATATATATAAAAGTAGAATGAACTCAAATTTTACAGCATGCCAAGTTATTATTATTGAATTCTGGGGAGCAAACCTAAGCCTCATTGAGTACAGAGTCCAGAAAAATCATAGAGCACCACTTTGTGGTAGGTATTGTCTGTAAGTCATAATTTACAGCATTTTATCCAGTTGCATTGAAGCTCCTAAACTAGGCCAAACTGATCTATTTTTCATGCAGAAGCCTATACAGTTGAGGTATTTAATAAATAAATGTGTCAGTTTCCTTCTGTCAAAAAACTAGCATTCTCGTGGAGTGCAAACGAATTACTCTGTAATTCTTATATAAACTGTGTAGGGCCGAAAAGTAATTTAAGGCAGGTGTGCGTAAAATCTTCGGACATATCTTTCAAGTCATGTCTTTCCAAGGATAGATTCCCAGGTGCCAGAAGTGTCTGATGCTGTGCATTGTCTACAACATTTAATCCTACACCTCCAGGTTACGTAGCAACATTTAGCTAGTCTGCAGTATGATTATTAAAGTTCAGTTCCACTTTTAAGTAAAACGTTGACAATAAATCAAAGAAAAAATAAATATATATATATATATATATATATATATTGTGCTTTTTTATATATACACTGCTCAAAAAAATTAAAGGAACACTTTTTAATCAGAGTATAGCATCAAGTCAATTAAACTCCTGGTATATTGATCTGGTCAGTTAAATAGCAGAGGATGGTTGTTAATCCGTTTCAGCTGCTTTGCTGTTAATTGAAATTAACAACAGGTGCACTAGATGGGCAACAATGAGACAACCTCCAAAACAGGAATGTTTTTTCAGGTGGAGGTGTCCAACATTTTTTTCCCTACTCATCTTTTCTGACTGTTTTTCACTAGTTTTGCATTTGGCTAGGGTCAGTGTCACTACTGGTAGCACAAGGCAATACTTGGACCCAATAAAGGTTCCACAGGCAGTCCAACTCCTCCAGGATGACACATCAATACGTGCCAGAAGGTTTGCCGTGTCTCCCAGCACAGTCTCAAGAGCATGAAGGAGATTCCAGGAGACAGGCAGTTACTCTAGGAGAGCTGGACAGAGCCTTAGAAGGTCCTTAACCCATCAGTAGGAGCTTTATCTGCTCCTTTGTGCAAGGAGGAACAGGATGAGCACTGCCAGAGCCCTACAAAATGACCTCAAGCAGGCCACTGGTGTGAATGTCTCTGACCAAACAATCAGAAACAGACTTCATGGGGGTGGCCTGAGGGCCCGACGTCCTCTAGTGTGCTCTGTGCTCACTGCCGGACACTGTGGAGCTCGATTGGCATTTTCCATTGAACACCAGAATTGGCATGTCCGCCACTGGTGCCCCATGCTTTTCACAGATGAGAGCAGACCCTAAGCATATGTTACAGACGTGAAAGGGTCTGGAGAAGCCGCGGAGAACTTTATGCTGCCTGTAACATCGTTCAGCATGACCGGTTTGGTGGTGCGTCAGTGATGGTCTTGGGAGGCATATCCATGGAGGGATGCACAGACCTCTACAGGTTACACAATGGCACCCTGACTGCCATTGGGTATCGGGATGAAATCCTTGGACCCATTGTCAGACCCTACGCTGGTGCAGTGGGTCCTGGATTCCTCCTGGTGCACGACAATGGCCGGCCTCATGTGGCAAGAGCATGCAGCCAGTTCCTGGAGGATGAATACATTTATACCATTGAATGGCCCCCACGCTCACCTGACCTAAATCCAAAAGAACACCTCTGGGACAATATGTTTCGGTCCATCCGGTGCCGCCAGATTGCACCTCAGTCTGTTCAGGAGCTCAGTGATGCTCTGGTCCAGATCTGGGAGGAAATACCCCAGGACACCATCCATTGTCTCATTAGGAGCATGCCCTAAAGTTGTCAGGCATGCATACAAGCACTTGGGGGCCATACAAACTGAGGACCATTTTGAGTTCTTGCAATGAAATTTCAGCAAAATGGACTAGCTTGCTGCATAATTTTTTCACTTTGATTTTCAGGGTGTCTTTGAATTCAGCCCTCTGTAGGTGGATAATTTTCATTTCCATCAAATGATGTGCCATTCTTTCATTCCTAACACATTACCCAGTCCATATCAGTATAGATGTTCAGCATGAGATTTTGTTCCTTTAATTTTTCGAGCAGTTTTTATATCTAGATATATATATATATATATAAATATCTATCTATCTATCTATCTATATATATATACATATATATATATATATATATATATATATATAGATATAGATATATATTACCAAAAGTATTGGAACACCTGCCTTTACATGCACATGACTTTTAAAGGCATCCCAGTCTTAGTCCGTAGGGTTCAATATTGCAGCTATAACAGCTTCAAATAAATATAGTGTATATAGAAAGAGAGGGATATACACACACATATATATATATATATATATATATATATATATATATATATGTACAGTAGCTCACAAAAGTGAGTACACCCCTCACATTTTTGAAAATATTTTATTATATATTTTCATGTGACAACACTGAAGAAATGAGACTTTGCTACAATTTAAAGTAGTTAGATTACAGCTTGTATAATTTTCTGTCCCCTCAAAATAACTAAACACACAGCTATTAATGTCTAAACAGCTGGCAACAAAAGTGAGCACACCCCTAAATGAAAATGTCCAAATTGGGCCCAAAGTGTCAATATTTTGTGTGGCCACCATTATTTCCCAGCACTGCCTTAACCCTCTTGGGCATGGAGGTCACCAGAGCTTCTTAGGTTTCAACTGGAGTCCTCTTCCACTCCTCCATGACGACATCACAGAGCTGGTGGATGTTAGAGAACTTGCGCTCCTCCACCTTCCATTTAAGGATACCCCACAGATGCTCAATAGGGTTTAGGTCTGGAGACATGCTTGGGCAGTTCATCACCTTTACCCTCAGCTTCTTTAGCAAGGCAGTGGTCGTCTTGGAGGTGTGTTTGGGGTCGTTATCATGATGGATAACTGCCCTGCGGCCCAGGGAGGGGATCATGCTCTGCTTCAGTATGTCACAGTACGTGTTTGCATTCATGCTTCCCTCAATGAACTGTAGCTCCACAGTGCCGGCAGTAGTCATGCAGCCCCAGACCATGACACTCCCACCACCATGCTTGACTGTAGGCAAGACACACTTGTCTTTTTACTCCTCACCTGGTTGCTGCTACACACGCTTGACACCATCTGAACCAAATAAAATTATCTTGGTCTCATCAGACCACAGGACATGGTTCCAGTAATCCATGTCCTTAGTCTGCTTGTCTTCAGCAAACTGTTTGCAGGCTTTCTTGTGAATCATCTTTAGAAGAGGCTTCCTTCTGGGACGACAGCCATGTAGACCAATATGATGCAGTGTGTGCCGTATGGTCTGAGCGCTAACAGGCTGACTCCCCACCCCTTCAACCTCTGCAGCAATGCTGGCAGCACTCATACATTTATTTCCCAAAGACAACCTCTGGATATGACGCTGAGCACGTGCACCCAACTTCTTTGGTCGACCGTGGTGAGGCCTGTTCTGAGTGGAACCTGTCCTGTTAAATCGCTGTATGGTTTTGGCCACTGTGCTGCAGCTCAGTTTTAGGGTCTTGGCAATCTTCTTATAGCCTAGGCCCTCTTTAAGTAGAGCAACAATTCTTTTTTTCTTTGCCATGAGGTGCCATGTTGAACTTCCAGTGACCAGTATGAGAGAGTGAGAGCAATAACACCAAATTTAATACCCCTGCTCCCCATTCAGAGCTGAGACCTTGTAACACTAACAAGTCACATGACACCAGGGAGGGAAAATGGCTAATTGGGCCCACAATGGACATTTTCACATAGGGGTGTGCTCACTTTTGTTGCCAGCGGTTTAGACAAAGTAGCATTTCTTCAGTGTTGTCACATGAAAAGATATAATAAAATATTTACAAAAATGTGAGGTGTTTACTCACTTTTGTGAGATACTGTATATATATATATATATATATATATATATATATATATATCTTGCTGGACAGGTGACAGGTGTCAGAAAATAAAGTAAAGTGTATCCAATGTCAGTGCCAACATCATTAAAACCAAACATAGATTCTAACCCTTTTGTATTGTATACTAAAATGTTTAATCAAAGGTAGTAATAACGTTTTAGGATAAAAGGGATTTAAATATATAATTCAAGTACAGCTTTAATTCCTGCAGGAGATCCAGTTCGGAATATCTTGAAAGCAGAAGCGGAGCTGGAGCAGGCCAACTGGCAGTAGGAAGATACTGGATCTCAGGTGCGTGGTCAGACAGGCAGAGGTCAGCAACAACCAGGCAGCAGCAGTATAAAGTAAGGAACCAGGAGCAGAGTCGGAACCAGGCCAAGGTCACTATCAAGCGAGCAGAAGAAGTACTGGAACAGCAGGCAGGAAGCAAAGTCAGGTCACAAGCTAGTCAGCAACAGAAGTTCAGGAACAAGCAGGATGGACAAGCTGGGTCAGGATACAGATGAGCATAGAATCAGGTCACAAGCAGAAAGAGCTGACGACCACTCAGCAATGAACCTGATTCCTGTAAGACCATAAATAGGTCACTAGGTGTCGAAGTGTATCAAACAAGCACGCTCACAAGGATGTGCACAAAGTTAATGCTCACATGCACATTCACAAGCTCATAGAGATGTGTGCAGGATCCTAATGCTGTGTTCAGTTCTATGGACTGTTCTGCAGGCCTACACATTCTTTTGAGCACAGGCATTCCTTTGAGCATGGCCTTGAGTATGACTTTTCCTGACATCAACATTGTAATTGCATTTGACAATCCAATATAAGCTTACTTGAAAAATCTCCTTTCATGTTGTGAGTGCTGCAACATCCTCCTGGATTATTTTGCTTGCCATGGATTCCCACACTTTGTGGCTCCTCCTCTGATCATTCCTTTGGTTTACTTTCAAATTCTATGAACTATATATTCCATGGTACTTTGTTTCCTGTAATCAGTGATGATGTGGTTTGTTTTCTGTACTGGTGTAATGGTGCCTCCTGGAACTCTTCCTCTTAGCACCTCTGTAGTTCAGAAGGCAATCTTTCTGAATTGTGTGACACGGTAGCGCCTACGCATAGGGCATAAAGTAGATGTGTCATGAAGCCATTCATTGGCTCTAGCTTCCTGTATAAATATTAACATATTAGACTGGCTGTGTCAATCAGTAGGTCTCTGAATGGTTCTGAGTAGGCTTGTGCAATTCGTTTCGTAACGAATCAAAATTCGTCCGAATTTAGCAACTTTCGGACATTCGGAAGCATTCGAATTTCCGAACAGAGCAATTACGAATAAAACCGAATCCGAAATAAATTATACCGCAAAATAGCGAATGCCCGAAGGTCTTCGGCATAATTCGTTATGAAAAAAGTTACGAATGTACGAATCCATTCGAAGCACAATAACACTCACTCTGCTCTCTGCTTCTCCCTCACCATGCTGAACTCCCTCTCAAAATGGTGTACAGGGGCGGAGGCTATAGCCGCATGAAAAAACGAAAGTAAAATACGAGATTTCAAATCCATTCGAAGCACAATAACACTCACTCTGCTCTGCTCTCTGCTTCTCCCTCACCGTGCTGAACCCTCTCAAAATGGTGTACAGGGGCGGAGCCTATAGCTGCATGTAAAAAACGAAAGTAAAATACGAGATTTCGAATCGTTACAAATAACCGCTATGTATTTAGAAAAGTACAAATCCATTCGAACACATTAGGCATAATAGGCAGCGTCGTTGTGAGAGAGTCACGGAAAATTACGAATCAACGAACCCAAAAAAAGTTACGAAAGTAGGAGTTGTGTCCAGAATCAACGAAAAACAACGTACTCTACCGAAAGTACGAATTATAAAGCAACAAAAAATTCAACGAAAAATGTCGCTTGCAAAAATACGAATGAGTCCGAACACGAAAAATCCCGTCTAGCAAAATTACGAATGATTACGAATCAACAGGACCGGAAAGAAACGAACCGAAACGGAACGAATTTTTCCGTTGTGCACAAGTCTAGTTCTGAGTATTGCCTCTCCCTCTCCCATTGTGCACGAGATTACAGAAGGACAGATTCACTTACTTATGTAACCCTCTAGTTTATGCATCAGTCAGCAGCAGATTTATTCAATCCATAGACATCCATTTTTATCCTCCCTGCTGTAGGTGGTGCTGTTCAGCTGGCCACTGATCAGAGGGGAATGGGGGTTGAGAGGAGCTTTGTCCATTTGGACGCTGCTGCTCTGACTGACCTCTGCAGCCATCTTTAGTGGTCTGATTGGATGCTGCTTCCCTGGCTGACCTCTGAAGCCATCTTAGTGAGGGCAATGCTAATAAAGAGCACTGTTCCAC
Source organism: Rana muscosa (assembly GCA_029206835.1). Taxonomy (NCBI): domain Eukaryota; kingdom Metazoa; phylum Chordata; class Amphibia; order Anura; family Ranidae; genus Rana; species Rana muscosa. Next base: position 187,927,184 of record CM055122.1, on the reverse strand, counting down.
TAGATTGGCTTACATTTGCAAAGTGGATCGTGTAGGGACAAGATCCCTGCTGACTAGGGACAGTGCACTTAGCGCTAAGAAGAGGTTGAGGTCAAGGAGGGACAATGCAGGGACACTACACCTGGTTCCACCATCTGGGGACCCTAGAGAATTGGGATGGGGACCTGCCAACCTGGTAAATAAAGGTGGCTGCATCACAGTACTGCCTGTCAACCACACCCTTCATCAGACGCTGTTCTGATAATATAGCCTACCAAAGTGCTCTCTCAAGTACGAAGACTGAGTTAAAGTACCGCTAGAATTGTTAAAAGCTGTTATACCGGGGTTGCCTATAATATTGAGGCTACGTTGCCATTGTGTTTGTAACTGTAAGTGAGCTCCTTCCTGCTGTCCTCCATGTGTTAATTGGTATTTCTGGTTTACCAAGTAATAATTGTGCCACAATTCTTGGTCTCTGTGTACCTTTACTCCATCTTGGGCACCAATCAATTGGCCCCATCTACACCCATCCTGTCATCATCAGTCATAAATTTGCTGCTGCACATAAGTGGGCTTAAAGGCATAAGGCAGAGACACTGGAGTTTTCATTCTTTATTGAGGTGGAGCAGACTTGGATGAATACTTGTAAGGCAAAAGGGAAACACACTGCTACTTTCTGTATACTCAGGTCAACATCCCACCTTTATAAACACTTCTATGTGCCCTCAGATTAACATAACAGAACAGCAATCATAGAGTGAATTTTATGTAAAACATTACATGAAAGTACAAAAACAAGCATAAAACATGCCTGTAAGATAATAAGGGAAGACTGAAACTGTATGCTCAGGTCAACAGCCCACCTGTGCAAAGACTCTTCTGTGTTCTAAGGTAAAATAACAAGAACAGTGAGCGTTTAATGGATTTTACATAGAGTATTAAAGTGTAACTGAAGTTCTGCTGTAGCAAACAGTAAGCAGGCAAGCCTTTATTGCAGAAGAGACACTCAATGTCTCTTCTGCAATAAAATGCTCCTATCTGCCTGTTCGGTGTCTTCTCTGGTGCTGTAAATTGGGATGCACATGCACAGCTCAGCTAACAGTAGCAGACTAATCCCTGTGTGCTGGAATAAGTGGCTCCTGTGCATCATCCCATGCCAACCGAGGAAGGCCGGCACATAGGAGAAGATATTGGTGCCAGCGAGGGACTGTTGGAAGGGTTCGTTTGTAGTTCAGCTTTAAAAGAAAGTACAAAAACATGAACCACACATACCTGTATAACAATAGGAAAACACACTGCCACTGACTGTATACTCCGCTCAACAGCCCTCCAGCTTCATACCAGGCATCTATTATACAATTATTACAATACATTCACATATGCATTTTACAGGACTTACAAAACAGCAGAATATACAGGGCAAATATCCTAATCTAGAATGCAATAAATATCCTAGTTCTGTAAAAAATACTTTTAGGGGCATATTTATAAAGCATTTTATCTGACATTCACCAAACATTCACTGCAAGTAAATCTTTCTGGCACATTTGTTCAGTGAATGTTTGGTGAATGTCAGATTAACTGCAATATAAATATGCCCCTAAATGATTTTCTAGTAATTGCAAAAGTACATTACATGGCCCTAAATGATTTTCTAGTAATTGCAAAAGTACATGGCTCTAATCAGGTGCTTAAAAAAAAAAAACCCTGCTGGTGTAATTCAGGCGCCCGGTGTCCGAAAAGGGGCCGGACGCCTAAATAGGGGGTGGCAGCGGCAGCCATGGATAGATTCATGCTATGCATGAATCTATCCATTATACATAGAGGGGGGTGGCTGGAGAGAGGGGGCGGTGCCCGTGTGCCCTTAATGCATGGGCCGCTACTGCCCTTTATTGAACATGTTTGCACAATACACAAATTGGTAACATTTAATAGATTTCAGTGACAGTTAGAATATGATACCTATGGAAAATATGGCACAAATCTGATTGGTGGGATCATCTTTGACATGAAAGTCTCTGTACAAATCATTAGTAAGACCTTATCTGGAATATGCAGTTCAGTTTTGGGCACCAGTTCACAAAAGGGATATTGGGGAACTGGAGAAAGTGCAGAGAAGGGCAACCAAACTGATTAGAGACATGAAGGAGCTCAGCTATGAGGAAAGATTAGAGGACCTGAATTTATTCTCTCTTGAGAAGAGGAGATTAACCTCTTTGCGCTGAGCGGCAGTCATGTGGCCATTAACCCAGCCCGCTCCGCCCCCCTGCATAGCAAACCTCTTAAAGAGCTGCGGCATCCGGAGCCAAGGGGTTAAGGGGGATATGATCAACATGTATAAATACATAAGTGGTCCATATAGTGAAATTGGTGTAGGGTTATTCACTTTAAAGTCATCACAGGGGACAAGGGACAACTCTTTACAGCTGTTGGAAAATAAATTTAACCCCCAAATACGGAAAGTTTTCTTCAAAGTAAGAGCTTTAAAAATGTGGAATAGACTCCCTCAAGAGCTGGTTCTGTCCAGCTCAGTAGATTGTTTTAAAAAAAGGTCTGGATTATTTTCTAAATGCAATTAAATGTACATAACTGTATACTTATATTTATAGGTAAAGTTGATCCAAGGAATATCTGATTGCTTCTTGGGGGATCAGGAAGGAACCCCCCCTGCTGGAGCAAATTGGAACATGCTTTATTGTTTTTTTTGCCTTACTCTGGAGCAACTGTGGGTAAAGACTTTTTTTTTTTAACCAAATGAACTATGTAAATATGTATGTAACTATGATGTTGCAGATATTGGTCACCCCATGATTCTATAATAACTATGTACACATTTCACCTCTGAGGAAGTTACCAGCATAATATTGTAAAGGGTGCAGCAGTAATAAATTAACTCACCCATCCCACATAAAACCTACCATAATTCACTTGCCATGCATCTGATTAATGCAGCAAAACAATGTATCCCCATACTCTGGGGCTCTAGAACCCCCCCCACCTCGATCAAGGAATGGTTCAACAGAATCGACAAAGTAGCAGAAATGAAAGAATTAATTCATATCGCACGAGACACACCCAAAAAATTTGGAATCAAATGGACATGCTGGAAACACTTCAAGTCAACCACAGAATTCTCTCGGCTGCATAATACGCCCAGCCAATCATAACACCATACTACTCAACATATTGACTCCCAATAATTATAACACCCCCTTATGCCACATAAACTGTTCCCTTGACCCTTCTCCACTAAGGGCCGCCCCCCTCTGAGACACTTATGAACTCTTATGCCTTGTACACACGACTGGTTTTTCCAACTGGAAAACTGCTATAAGAGCTTTTCTTTGGGAATCCTGGCCGTGTGTATGCTCCATCGCAGTTTTTCCGACAGGAAAACTGCCAGACAAAAAAAGAGAGCAGGATCTCCTTTTTCCCGTCAGGAAAAAATCCTGGCAGGAAAACCGTTCATCTGTATACTTTTCTGAGGGGAAGAAAACCGCGCATGCTCAGAATCAAGTATGAGACGGGAGCGCTCTTTCTGGTAAAACTAGCGTTTGTAATGGAGATATCACATTCGTCACACTGTAACGTACTGAAAAGCATGAGGCTGAAAAGCGCAAATCGTCTCTCACCAAACTTTTACTAACACGAGTATCAGAAAAAGCAGCCCAAAGGGTGGCGCCGTTGGAATGGAACTTCCCCTTTAAAGTGCCGTCGTACGTGTTCTATGTCACCGCGCTTTGGACACGCGGACTTTTGTCTGAGCGTGTGTATGCAAGGCAGGCTGAGAGGAATTCTGTCTGGAAAACCGTCATTTTTTTATTCGTCTGAAAAACCGATCGTGTGTACTAGGCATTAGGAGTGACATATATTTGATTAGCTGATAGAAAGGGAAGCAGGAGACGGCCAATATTCCTTCCCACCTTTTTTTCTTCCCTCCCACTCCCTACACTCCCCTACTTTATGCTTTCATCCCCCCCCCCACTCCCCTAACCAAGCCTCTCTCAAAAGAACAACATGCATACACCACTTAAGCCCATTCCACCACAACCCCAACATATTACGAATATACCCCGGCGGTGGACCTAACCTACACCACAACCGATTCATTTACGCTCACTTACCTCTTATAAATCGATGACCAAACATCCATAAACAAATATACCTTCAAACTACCTTTTTGTTTGAGCTACTTGCTGCTCATAGCTGTTGTCCGCATGGACCCGTAGAATGACTTGGAAATGAACAAATGTTCTCAAGGTTTATGCATTGCTACATGACTCTCAGTTGTAATGCAAATATGTTTTACCAATTGTTAACCATACAACTACTGTCCTATATCTCTGTATGTTACTTTTTCTCTTAAATAAAAATCTTTATGGAAAAAATAAATAAATAAATAAATGAACAAGTTATGTGAATGTGAACTACAGTTCAAGATTAATTGCTGAACTATAAATGAATTCTGTTTTTGACTTGGAAACAGTTGACAGTAGTAGTTCTTGCAAGCAGCATCTGTCTGAACTCAAACACTCCTACTCAGCAGAAATAAAAAGGTGAACATTCCGTGATTTACAGCACTGACAACAGCTAGCGTACATTGTTACTAATCCAAAAATGTGACTGTACAATTCAAAAGGACATTGTATGACTGAAACAGCTTCAAACATATAAAGTGGTCTTATGAGACTGCAGAGGCATGGCAATAGTGGAATCTGGATGTAAGCCTGTCAGTTTGACATAGGAAAATAAATAAAATTATGAACTGCCCTTACCCTGCGCACACCCCCCGCCAAAGTAGAGTAATGTCAGGATAATAGCTGTCTGGAGAGAAGAATAGGCAGGGAGAGTGTCAGTGTCATATGCTTTGATAAACCTTGTGTGCAGGGAGAGAGAAGGATAGGCAGGGGACAGTGTCAGTGTCATTGTTGCTAAGCCTCCTGCACAGTATACACCTGAAGCTAGCCCTTATTGCTGTGTTTTCCTGGTGTGTTACACTAACAGGCATTTGCAGCACTTACAGCGGGCAGAGTGTGCCTCCTGCACATTATACACCTAAAGCTAGCCCGTATTGCTGTGATTACTGCAAAATATACACCTGAAGCTAGCCCGTATTGCTGTGTTTTCCTGGTGTGTTACACCAACAGGCATTTGCAGCACTTACAGCAGGCGTAGTGTGATTCCTGCAAAATATACTCCTGAAGCTAGGCCTTATTGCTGTGTTTTCCTAGTGTGTTACTCTAACAGGCATTTCCAGCACTTACAGCAGGCGTAGTGTGATTACTGCAAAATATACACCTGAAGCTAATCCGTATTGCTGTGTTTTCCTGGTGTGTTACACCAACAGGCATTTGCAGCACTTACAGCAGGCGTAGTGTGATTCCTGCAAAATATACTCCTGAAGCTACGCCTTATTGCTGTGTTTTCCTAGTGTGTTACTCTAACAGGCATTTGCAGCACTTACAGCAGGCGTAGTGTGATTCCTGCAAAATATACTCCTGAAGCTAGCCCGTATTGCTGTGTTTTCTTAGTGTGTTACACCAACAGGCATTTGCAGCACTTACAGCAGGCGTAGTGTGATTCCTGCAAAATATACTCCTGAAGCTAGCCCGTATTGCTGTGTTTTCCTGGTGTGTTACACCAACAGGCATTTGCAGCACTTACAGCAGGCGTAGTGTGATTCCTGCAAAATATACTCCTGAAGCTAGCCCGTATTGCTGTGTTTTCCTGGTGTGTTACACCAACAGGCATTTGCAGCACTTACAGCAGGCGTAGTGTGATTCCTGCAAAATATACTCCTGAAGCTACGCCTTATTGCTGTGTTTTCCTAGTGTGTTACACCAACAGGCATTTGCAGCACTTACAGCAGGCGTAGCGTGATTCCTGCAAAATATATTCCTGAAGCTAGCCCGTATTGCTGTGTTTTCCTGGTGTGTTACACCAAAAGGCATTTGCAGCACTTACAGCAGGCGTAGTGTGATTCCTGCAAAATATACTCCTGAAGCTAGCCCGTATTGCTGTGTTTTCCTAGTGTGTTACACCAACAGGCATTTGCAGCACTTACAGCAAGCGTAGTGTGATTCCTGAAAAATATACTCCTGAAGCTACGCCTTATTGCTGTGTTTTCCTAGTGTGTTACACCAACAGGTATTTGCAGCACTTACAGCAGGCGTAGTGTGATTACTGCAAAATATACACCTGAAGCTAGCCCGTATTGCTGTGTTTTCCTGGTGTGTTACACCAACAGGCATTTGCAGCACTTACAGCGGGCGTAGTGTGCTTCCTGCAAAATATACTCCTGAAGCTAGGCCTTATTGCTGGTTTTCCCATCTCCCTGCAGGCCATTAGAATGTCTGGAAGGCAAACAAGGAGAGGCAGACAGTCAGGAGCCAATAAAAGAGGGCAAGCAGGCTCTGTGTCTAGAGACAACAGTGCTGGTCGTGGGCGCGGTGCATCGCCATCAGCACGTGGCCATGGGACACGCTTGTCCTTCTTTTCGGCAGCTGGACGTGTTGAGCCGCATCATGCCAAAGACTTGGTAGAGTGGATGACCAAGCCCTCCTCATCCTCCTCATCCTCTCTCACCCAGGCTCAGGGTACTGGCAAAGCAGCTGCCAAAGCGTCCTCTTCCCTGGTATCAATGTCATCATCAGTCACTCCTTCCCTAGACCCACCATGTCCTCCTGTGGAGTCCCCCGAACTGTTTGAGCACAGTGTTGGGTACATGCTCCAGGAGGATGCCCAGCGTTTCGAAGGGTCTGATGATGATACCCAGCTAGAGGAAGGCAGTAGCGTGAGAGCAGAGAGAGGGGATGCTCAAGAAGGACACCAATCTGGCAGTCATGTTCCAGCAGCTGCAGCATACTGCCAGATTGGCTCCAGTGATGAGGAGGGAGGGGATGATGAGGTCACTGACTCCACATGGGTGCCTAATAGGAGAGAGGAGGAGGAGGAGGATGAGGAGGAGACACATCTCCAACAAGGCAGGATGCCCTCGTGGGGCCAGCGTAAGGGCAGCACACCGACGGAATCACACCGCAGAGCTCCGCCTGTGCAGGGCGCTGCCTCTGCCCGTTATTCAAAAAGTTCTTTGGTGTGGGCCTTTTTTGAGTCGAGTGCATCAGATCGCACAGCTGCTGTTTGCAACATATGTCTCAAGCGTATATCGCGTGGCCAAAACATCACCCGCTTGGGCACCACATGCTTGACCAGACATATGTTGACCTGCCATGCAGCTCGTTGGCAAGCCTACCTTAAAGACCCACACCAAAGAACAAAGCGGACCTCTCCTTGCACCGCATCAGCTGGGATCTCCAACCCCACTATACCTTCAGTCCTCTCTGAAACCTGCACTGAGAGGAATGAAGGTGTAGAATTAGGTGTGTCACAGCCAAGTACTTGCGGGCACTCTGATAGCAGTACACCGACGTCCGATTCTTGCAGGCAAATTTCCCTGCCCCAGCTGCTGGACCGTCGAAAGAAGTTCACTCCCAGCCATCCACATGCCCAGCAGTTGAATGCTAGCTTGGCTAAATTGCTAGCGCTTCAACTGCTGCCTTTTCAGTTGGTAGACTCGGCCCCCTTCCGTGAGTTTGTGCAATGTGCGGTTCCTCAGTGGCAGGTTCCCAAACGCCACTTTTTCTCACGGAAGGCGATTCCGGCTCTCTACCGGCATGTGGAAGGCAATGTCTTGGCCTCGCTGGACAGGGCGGTCAGCGGTAAGGTGCATATTACCGCTGACTCATGGTCCAGCAGGCATGGACAGGGACGTTGCCTTTCTTTCACAGCCCATTGGGTCACTCTTTTGACAGTTGGGAAGGATGCAGGACAAGGTGCAGTAGTGTTGGAGGTTGTTCCGCCGCCACGCCTCCAAAATGCTACTACTGGTTGTGACACACCTCTCTCCTCCACCCCCTCCTCCATTGCCTCTTCCTGTGCTTTGTCCTCGGAACCAGCGGTGCTCCATAGGCGTTCAAGGGGCTACGCAAGTACGCAGGCAAAAAGATGCCACGCCGTGCTTGCGCTGGTGTGTTTGGGGGACAGGAGCCACACTGGGGCAGAGGTTCTGTCTGCTCTGCAGGGGCAGGCCGAGAGGTGGTTGACTCCACGCCAGCTTAAGCCAGGAATGGTGGTTTGCGACAATGGCACCAACCTCCTCTCCGCGCTCCGACAGGGACAACTGACCCATGTGCCCTGTGTGGCTCACGTCCTTAACCTGGTGGTGCAGCGGTTCTTGGGCAGGTACCCGGGCTTACAGGATGTCCTGAGGCAGGCCAGGAAAGTCTGTGTGCATTTCCGCAGTTCTTATAATGCCAGTGCTCGCCTGGCTGAGCTGCAAAAGGAGTTGAACCTCCCCAAGAACCGCCTTATATGTGACATGCCCACCAGGTGGAACTCAACGTTGGCCATGCTGCAGCGGCTGCACACGCAGCAGAGGGCCATCAATGAGTACCTGTGCGACTACGGCACCAGGACAGGGTCAGGGAGCTCGGGTTTTTTTCACCACGCCAGTGGGGCATGATCAGGGATGCATGCACTGTCCTGGCACCATTTGAGGAGGCCACGAGGATGGTGAGCAGTGACAGTGCATGCATCAGTGACACTGTACCTCTTGTCCACCTGTTGGAACATACGCTGTGTGGAATAATGGACAGGGCACTTGAGGCAGAACAGAGGCAGGAAGAGGAGGACTTCCTTGCCTCTCAAGGCCCCCTTTACCCAGACAGTGTTCCTTCTGTCCCACCCATTGCCCAGGAAGAGGAGGAGGAGGATTGTGTCAGCATGGAGGTGGAGCCTGGCACTCAGCATCATCAGCAGCAGTCTTTTAGGGATGATTTACAGTCCCAAGAAACCCGTGGACTTGTACGTGGCTGGGAGGAGGTGGCTGCGGATCATGTCGTCCTTAGTGACCCAGAGGACTCCAGACCGAATGCCTCAGCTAACCTAGGCTGCATGGCCTCCCTGATCCTGCAAAGTCTGCGGAAGGATCCTCATATTCTTCGGATCAAGGAGAGGGACCATTACTGGCTGGCCACTCTCCTTGATCCACGGTACAAGGGTAAGGTTGCGGACCTTATCTTACCGTCGCAGAGGGAGCAGAGGATGAGAGAACTCCGGGAGGCCTTGCAGAAAGGTCTGTGCAACGCGTTTCCAGAGACTGGGAGGTTACAAACTCAGTCAAAGAAGGAGCGGTGGGGAAGATGGCCATCTGACCGATGCGTTCAGACAATTCTTTAGTCCGCAGCCCCAAGGTATGATTGGTTCCAGCAACTACGCCAGCGTCTGATATACATGGTGCAGGAATACCTAGGGGCAAGGTCAGACTTGGACACCTTCCCCACCGAAAATCCTCTGGCTTACTGGGTCTTGAGGATGGATCACTGGCCCGAGCTTGCACAGTATGCAATTGAGCTACTGGCCTGTCCTGCATCCAGCGTTCTTTCAGAACGCACATTCAGTGCTGCTGGAGGATTTGTCATGGATCACAGGGTGCGCCTGTCCACCGACTCGGTTGATCGACTGACTTTCATAAAGATGAACCAGTCTTGGATCACCACCAGCTACCAAACACCTGAAGCTGATATAACAGACTAATTTATTTTCAAATGTCACATCCCTTCAAGACTGATGCTGATGCTGAGTGACTGTCCTGTTATGTTGACTGACTATCCTCCTCCTCCTCAATGATCCAATTGATGATGATAGCTTGGAAGAACATTTTTGTTTCTGGGTGCCGCCACCAGTGCCTAAGGCCCAATTTTTCAGCCCCTGTTTAACAGGGGCATGTAATTACAATTTTTATGCAATGCTTTGCAGCAGGGCTCATTCCTGCACTCCAACTAGAGTATCTGGGAGAGGTTGCAGTGTCGTGGCACCAGCACCAGTGCCTAAGGCCTAATTTTTCAGCCCCTGTTTAACAGGGGCATGTAATTACAATTTTTTATGCAATGCTTTGCAGCAGGGCTCATTCCTGCACTCCAACTAGAGTATCTGGGAGAGGTTGCAGTGTCGTGGGACCAGCACCAGTGCCTAAGGCCCAATTTTTCAACCCCTGTTTAGCAGGGGCGTGTAATTACAATTTTTGATGCAATACTTTGCAACAGGGCTCATTGCTGTGCTCCAAGTACAGTATCTGTGAGGGGTTGCAGTGTTGTGGCACCAGTGCCTAAGGCCCAATTTTTCTGCCCCTGTTTAACAGGGGCATGTAATTACAATTCTTGATCTAATAATTCACAGCAGGGCCCATTCCTGCGCCCACCAAGAGTAACTGTGAGGCCTTACAGTGTTGTGTCAACACCACCACCACCACCACCAAAGGCCCAATTTTTCAGCCCCTGTTCAACAGGGGCATGCAATTACAATTCTTGATCTAATAATTCACAGCAGGGCCCATTCATGCGCCCACCAAGAGTAACTGTGAGGGCTTACAGTGTTGTGGCAACACCAACATGTAAGGGGCAAATTTCAGCAGAGTATATAGGGCAGACCCCTACTTTCAAACATCCAACTTACAAACGACTCCTACTTGCTAACGGAAGGAGACAACAGGAAGTGAGAGGAAATCTACCCCTAGGAAGGCAAATTCTCTCCTGTAAGAGTTAATATGGGAAAAAGGTGTCTCCTCTCTACTGATGCTTTATCACCAATCCTTGTTTCAATAAAAACCCCACTTTTCAAAAACATTTGTCATTGGGACGGAAAGTGAGGTGAAATGTTCTGAACAGGGGCACAGACAGCAAAACAAATGTTACAGGGGTGATAACCCTTCCCTATGTTTTCCAAAAAGCTTAAAAAAAGATTTTTTGGCTGGAGCTACACTTAAACAATGTACCTGTTCAAAATTACAAACAGATTCTACATAAGAACAAACCTACAGTCCCTGTATTGTATGCACCGCCTGTATACGGCTGTTCAGAGTATATAGGGCCTTTTTTATTTTGTGTGCGGGGTTCCCCTTAATATCCATACAGGACCCAAAGGGTCTGGTAATGGGCTGGGGTAGGGGGGGGGATAGATGGGCTAGCTATGTAATTTTTCTTAAAGATTTTCATCCATATTACCGGGACCAGACATTACTTTAAAGCCGCACGCAGTTTTAAATGGCTTTTTTTCCTTTAGAAATGTCATTTTGTGCAGGGACAGTTCTAAACACGGGAAACACGTGCCACTTCACAGGCATACTTTAGACACCCCCCATGTATGATATTTAGAGGAATATTTGACTTTTTTTTTCACTTTATGCATCATTAAAATGACTGCTCCCGAAAAACGGCCGTTTTTAAAACTTCTTTTTGCATTGATACACGTCCCCTGGTGCAGAACCCGGGTTCCAAACCCTTTTTAGGACAATACCATGCATAATAGTCGTTATAATTAGCACTTTAGATTTCGAACGTTCGCATCCATTGTATTTAATAGGGTTCTAACGTTCGTGCAAACTTTCGGTCCGTTCGCGGGTTCTGGTGCGAACCGAACCCAGGGGTGTTTGGCTCATCCCTAGAAGAGGCCAGCATGTATTTGCAGAGCTCCAGAGGATATAAAAGTCCCTAATTTAAACAGTTGTCTCAGGCTGGGTTCACACTATTGCGAATTGGATGCGGTTTTCTCTCCGCATCCAATTTGCATAGCAGGAGATTGTGACTCGCTCGCTATGCAGCGGGCTTACACATCTCCACAGCGGCTCCAGTGCGAATTGCACAGGAGTCCTGTGCATTTTTTTGGTCTGTTTTAGGTCCGAATTAAGCCCAAACTTTGGGCTGAAATCAGACCTGAACCGGGGAATGAAGCCGCTACATGCTCTGGTGTCCTGACCATTATCAGATATACAAAAATGTCATCCAAATCCATACATTTGTTTTAGCCTTACACAATATCTAACTGATATCAAGAATTCATCTTCTCTATTTGGACTCCCACTATAAATTCCCTTTATTTGCTAGTTTTCCCATCTTCTTCATCTTCTGGATATCTCTGAATCTAATCCTATAAAAGTTGGGACAGTGGGGGTTATTTTACTAAAACTGGAGAGTGCAAAATCAGGTGCAGCTCTGCATAGAAACCAATCAGCTTCTATTGTCAAAGCTAAAAAAAGTGATTGTAAAGTCTTGTTTTATTTTAGTGAAAAATAACAAACATGTTTTACTTACCTACTTTGGGTAGTGGTTTTGCACATAGCAGCTCAGATCCTCCTCTTCTCGGGTCCCTCTTGGGCTCTCCTGGCCCCTCCCTCCTGTTGAGTGCCCCCCACATCAAGCAGCTTTCTATGGGGGAACCCGAGCTGAGCCACAGATACCTGTGTCCATTCAGACATGGAGCTGCAGCCTGTCCCCACCCCCTTTTTCTCCTCATTGGCTGACTGATTTTGATTGACAGCAGTAGGAGCCAATCGCGCCACACTGCTGTCTCAGCCAATGAAGAGGAGAGTCCCGGGCAGCCGTGACACTACTACAACATCACTGGATCTAGAGGGACCTCAGGTGTGTAGAAGGGGGGCTGAGGGGGGTGGCTGCACACAGAGGGCTTTTTATCTTATCTAAGATAAAAAAACCTTCTGCCTTTCCAATCACTTTAATTGAACAAGCTGAAGTTAGAAGCTGATTGACTACCATGGACAGCTGCACCAGATCCTGAGTGCGCTAGATTTAGTATATCCCCCCAAGTGCGTTTATTGTTTTCAACCCCTCCCCCTCTCTTAGGCTGGCTGTACATGGATTGCAATTCAATCTATGTACAGCTGTTTCTGTATGGCTGAGAAGTTGATCTATCAATCAGCTCCTTCCACATAGGACTGCTGATAAGTTTTTTTGCTTGATCAGCACTTGCAGCCAATCCGCTGCAGCTCTGATCAGTGTATTGTGACAGCAGGAGAGTGTGAATGTGTGGATGGCCCACTTAAGTCTACCCCAGTCTGGAGTAAACATATTGGAGTATGAGAAGGAGTTTTCATATGCCAGAATCATGTGAATAGTTGATGCTTTAGCCTTGGCGACTTTTGAGGGTCTGTGCGTTCTCTCTCAGACACCTCACCATACACTGTCACTGATATATAAAGACATTCTCTCTCATACACACTGTGCACTCCCTACTTACACTAGATTATGGTCCAGGCCAGGATTTGGGGGTTGAGATCACCTCGGAAGAATGGCAAACTTTATTTTTGTTCACACACAAATCCTGGTGGTACAGAGATCCGGTTTCGATTAACCAGATTTTTCCTGAAGCTTCTGATGTTTGTTGGCATTGTTGCAGGACAAAGGGAACTTTTTTGCACATATGGTGGGATTGTAGCAGAATCCAACCCTTGTGGAAGCAGATATTTAATATCTACAATGAAATCTATGATGAGTCTCTTATCCCTTTCCCTAAGATCGCCTTACTATCCATTTTGCCAGGCCCTGCCAAAGCTCAAAAATCTTGTCTACTTAGATTCTTTTTATCTGCTGCACGATAGCTTATTTCCAGGTTCTGGAAATCCAATACTTTACCACCTCTGAATTATGAGTTGATTTAATCAATAATAACATGCTTATGGAAGAGAAGCAAGCTGGGGAATTAGACGCATGGGAAAAACATAACAAGTTATGGTACCCCTAGCTTCACTACTCGATTTCAGATAAACTACGAGGCAGACTTTCCTCATAACTGAATCAGGATACTTCCCCAATACCTCCCCCTTCCTTTTCACCTATGCCTCTTATTGTTCACTAGGACACCATTCCTTCAGAAGGAATATATTACCTTTTTGTCCGTGGTTAGCATTGTGTCCCCCCAATCACGTAACTCTTCTTTCCTTTCTCTCTTCTCTTTTATATATCTCCTTTCCTTTACTCTCCTATTCTTATTGATGATAATATGTTCAATATATGTATGTTATGGCTTATTGTAACCTGAGGCCTCTGAAGGGCCCTCCTTTTTGTCATGATTTTGTATGTTTTTGAGGAAGGTTACACCTCACTTTCATCCCCCCTTTCTTTTTTATTCTGTACCCACAACTATTTTCCTATATAATGCAATTAATAATAAAATATATTCAACCTAAAAGATGATGCTTTAGTATGCTTCCTGGATACAGTTTACTGATTGGGACATATTTGTTTCCTAACCTGCTTCCCAAGGGATATATGATGATTAATTCTTAATCTTGCCCCCCCCCCCTTTATTAAAGTTTTATATATCACTGTTCATTTTGCTTAAACAACATAATCTTTAGACTTAGAGCATCCTACACAGGTTAAGTATGACAACAGAGTTGGCCTCTTTAGATGTAATAGTCCGAAAAGGAATCTGATTTCAGCATCAATGACTAAATAGTGATCTCTGGTGTGATAGACGCATGATTACTGCATCAGTCAGCACATATGACCACTGAACTTCTCTAGTTTATTTCTGTATGATCTTGATGTTTCACTTGGGTGTGGGATAAAGAGCTAAATTCTGAAAAATGTCCAATGCATAGCTGTATGGGATAGAATGGCTGGGGTGAGGCAAAAAAAACTATGTATCAATAAATAAACCCTGAATGTTCATTGTCTAAAAGGTCTAAGTCCGCTTTATACCAGACCAGAGAAACTGACTTTACTTTAGAAACCTAATCAGGAAGGGAAAACTTAAGTTCTAATTAACACACTGAGCTGCCCCTGGCAATTAAGGTCTTGGAATACATGATGTCACCACATGATATCATTACTCCCAAAAAATAGGCATATCTACATAGTCTCATTGCCTACTTCAAAAAATAGTTTTTTCAAATCTCTTAGGGAAGCACATCTAATCACCACTGCAAATTTTGCAATCATTATTCAAAGGAAAAAGTCAATAAAGCATACCAGCTTGCGATTGAAATTTTTTCTGACTAAATCAGCTTTGCCAGGTATGTATTTACAATTTGAGTTGCATTTAAACAATTCATATAAGGTTAAATCTTTATTAAGAAGAAAATGATGTGTTGATCATTGCAAAATTATATTGGTGGTTTTCCTTTTGTAATATCTCTGAATATGCATTGGAAAGGCAAGCCTCTAGCAACATCCTAAGGATGGCCTCTCAGGTCTGCGCATGCAGACACGATAAGCACAGCCCAATGGTCAACTGAAGTAATGGCAGTCGGCTTAGTGGTATCAGCCTGAAACAGGAAATGCTGTTACATCCTGGATCTCCAACAAATTCCCAAAATCAATTTGCTTAAGAAAGCTGTATACAGTGAGGAATTATATCAAACATAATAAAAAAAGATTTTGGGTTTACATGCACTTTATTTCTTTGTGGTTAACATACTTGATGTACATACTGGGGGTTATTTACGAAAGGCAAATCCACTTTACCCTACAAGTGCACTGAATTGTGCACTTGGAAGTGCAGTCGCTGTAGATCTGAGGGAAAGATCTGAAATAAGGGGAAGCTCTGCTGATTTTATCATCCAATCATGTGCAAGCTAAAATTATGTTTTTTTTTTCTTGCATGTCCCCCCAGATCTACAGCGACTGCACTTCCAAGTGGATTTGCCTTTCGTAAATAATCCCCACTGTATGCTTGTGTTTTCTGTGCCTACTTACATGTATAGCAATTGTAGACACATTAGTAAGCCACTCAGGGTTAATCTAACTAGTGTGTACAAATGTACAGTTGCAACACAAACTACATACCCTACAATGAAGATAGATAGATAGATAGATACAATTATACATAAATATTAATAGAAAATAAGAGCAAAGTGAACTTACCATGAAGCAAAATATATGTGTGAATAGCCTCATACATAAGCCTAGTATACAACAAGTCAAAGTATAGCACCTCCATGTTAGACTTCGCACATTTATAAAGTCAATAAATTCAATAAGGTAGCTCTAAACATTGTCAACACACAGAACTGGATCTGCGTTTCAGAACACTTTGGTGTTAAAGAATTGGTAGACAAAGTACAGTTAAGCTGCCTACGAATGGGCAGATTTTAGATGGAAAGCTCCTATGAAAAGAATGTTCTAATGCCTTGTACACACAATCGGAATTTCCGATGAAAAAAGTCAGATGGAATTTTTTCATCCGATATTCCGACCGTGTGTGGGCCCCATCGGAGTTTTTCCATCGGAGTTTAGAAATAGAACATGTTTTATTTTTTTCCGATGAAAAAAAATCCGATAGGAAATTCCTATCGTCTGTGGTGAACTCCGACGGAGAAAAAAACACGCATGCTCAGAATCAAGTCGACGCATGCTCGGAAGCATTGAACTTTTTTTTTCTCGGCTCGTTGTAGTGTTTTACGTCACCGCGTTTTCGACGGTCGGAATTTGGTCTGACAGTGTGTATGCAAGACAGCTTGAACGGAATTCCGACGAAAAATTCCATCGGATTTTAGGCCATCGGAAATTCCGATCGTGTGTACAGGGCATTAGAATGTTTGTTCATTTTCCCAATCATTAGTGGGTCAAATTGGTGTTTGTTTTTGACCACAGTGAGAGAATTTCAAAGGAGCAGGATGGAAAACATTTCTTAATGGAACAAATTTCCAATGCCGCCTACACATGATCGGAAATTCCGACAAGAAAAGTCCGATGTGAGCTTTTTGACAGAAATTCCGACCGTGTGTAGGCTCCATCAGACTTTTTCTACCGGAATTTCCGCCAACAAAAGATTGAGAGCAGGTTTTCTACTTTTCAGACGGAAAAAGTTTCTATCGGAAAATCCGCTCGTCTGTATGCAATTGTATGCAATTCCGACACGCAAAAAAAAACATGCATGCTCAGAATCAAGAAGAAGAGCCAAACTGCCTAATGAACTTCATTGATCTCGGCTCGTTGTACGTGTTGTACGTCACCGCGTTCTTGCCGGTCGGAATTTCCGACAAGATTTGTGTGACCGTGTGTATGCAACACAAGTTTGAGCCAACATTCCTTCCGAAAAAATCCACGGTTTTCTCGACGGAATTTCCGATCGTGTGTACGCGGCATAACAGTGTAAGTGGTTTTCATTCTGTAGAAAGTCCATTCATTCCAAAATCAAATGTTAAAAGCAAACCAAATCTTTTGTACAACATTCAAATGTTTTGAGAATTTTCTGCAAATTTTTGCTAAGAATTTTCGTTTGAAATTCTATCCACCTGGCCAGCTTCAGAAATGTTATAGATTGTAATGATTCAGGCTCAGTTTTTTTTTATATTGGAAGCATCACTATGCTTCTTTTCTTAATTATTTTAATTAGTATCAGCTTATGTATAACGATGATATGAACATTTAGCTACTGAAAGCTTGATAAATACATTCTTTGTATTTCTTTCAAAAAGTATTACTTTACAGCAATAAATCAATTTTGTCTTTAATTTTTTTATTTCATAATTCATTCTATCTATCTATTTGTGGAACAACTTTTGTTTAGACAGCGGGTGTGATGTTTCTGTTTACTGTGTGAATAGTCCAAATCCTTGAACATAATGCCAATTTGTACATAAGGAGTTTGAATAGATCCAAAAACTGTGTTTAGAAAGTTACTTTCAAATTATAAAATGTGCTCTAAATTATAAAGAAAGCCTGTCATTAGGTATGAGCTTATGGTTTGGTCTGAACACAAGTTTGGACTGAACCTTGGCTGTTTGGGCATTTGGTCAAGTGCCTGTACATTTTCCCATTCTTCAGGAGCCTATTGTCATACTTAAAGTGGAGTTCCACCCTGAAAAAATAAATTACACAAAATGCTGCTGCTGCAAAAAAATGTTTTACTCACCCGAAATAGAGGTTGCTATGCGGAAGTCCCTAATCTGCCTCTTCCTTATGCGCGGTGGGTCTTCTTCCGCCTCCTCTTCTAGTGAATGGGGCGCGCTGCCTCCTGGAAACTGTGGATAATCCCAGAGAGCAGCCGCCCATTCATTCTGAGCGGACCTGATGGGGAACTTTAGAAGGGGCGGGTCTATACATTTAAAACACAGCGGAGGAAGTTCCCCATCGGGTCCGCACAGGCACAACCAATGACGGACAGCGCTGGACATCGGGATCGCTGCGGGACACTGGATTTCATTGCTGGAATGTTTTTATTTTTTATTATTTTTTCCAAGGTGTGTGTGTTTTTATTTACATTTTTTGTCACTTTCTTCGTGAAATGGTAGGGGTACATCTGGAAGACCCCAATTCACATAGGGGGGGCGGGATCTGGGGGTCCCCTTTGTTAAAGGGGTCTTCCAGATTCCAATAAGCCCCCCGCCCGCAGACCCCCACAACCACCGGGCAAGGGTTGTGGGGATGAGGCCCTTGTCCCCATCAACATGGGGACATCCTCCCCATGTTGAGGGCATGTAGCCTGGTACGGTTCAGGAGGGAGGGGGGGCCGCTCTCTCGTCCCCCCCTCTTCCCCTGCGGCCGGCCAGGTTGCGTGCTCGGATAAGGGTCTGGTATGGATTTTTGGGGGGACTCCACGACATTTTTTTTTAAATTTGGGGTGGAGTTCCCCTTAAAATCCATGCCAGATCTGAAGGGCCTGGTATGGATATTTAGGGGGAACCCCACGCCATTTTTTTTAAATTTGCGGCGGGGTTCCCCTTAATATCCATTCCAGACCTAAAGGGCCTAGTAATTGAATTTGGGGGAACCCCCATGCTTTTTTTTTTTATCAATGACTTTTCTATGTATTGATAAAAGCCGACAATTCATTAATAGCCGCGAGTGAGTTTTAAATGACTTTTTTTCCTTCAAAAATGACACTTTGTGCAGAGACAGTTCTAAGCACGGGAAACTTGCGCCACTTTACATGCATATCATACACACCCCCCAGGTACGAAATTTAAAGGAATATTTCACTTTTATTTTTTCATTTTAAGCATTATTAAAATCACCGCTCCCGTAAAAACATCTATTTTTTAAACCTTTTTTTGCATTGATACATGTCCCCTGGGGCAGGACCCGGGTCCCCAAACACTTTTTAGGACAATAAATTGCATATTAGCCTTTATAATTAGCACTTTAGATTTCGAACGTTCGAGTCCATTGTATTTAATAGGGTTCTAAAGTTCACACGAACATTCTGTCTGTTCGCAGGTTCTGGTGCGAACCGAACAGGGGGGTGTTCGGCTCATCCCTGATCATGATGCCCGAAGCCTGCCAACCTGAGCAAGGGTGGTGGGCTTATACTTCATGGAATAGGGATAGGGGTAAACTGTCCAAGTTGAAATACTCAGTGTGAATGTCTTGCCAGTGGA
Source organism: Rana muscosa (assembly GCA_029206835.1). Taxonomy (NCBI): domain Eukaryota; kingdom Metazoa; phylum Chordata; class Amphibia; order Anura; family Ranidae; genus Rana; species Rana muscosa. The sequence continues at coordinate 187,908,028 of CM055122.1, read as the reverse complement.
GGCTTAAACAATGCAAGTTTAGATGCAGCTACTGTAGCAAAATGCGAACGTTTAAATACTTATGCTTTTGATAATGGGAAAAGGCAATCAGGGAGTCACCTGAAGCAGCAATGTTAACAGGATTATTTAAGGACAAGAATGTCATGAATATCTTCAAACATAAAAAAATTACAAACAGTGATACATGTATTTTAGGCACGGTGTATGAGAAGTACATAAAAATGTAATGGAATGAAGAGTGGCAGCACCACCCACTTCTTTATTAGGTTGCCTACATCACATGAGACATGGATTCTTGTCCTATATCTCCCAGCAGCCTGGAAAAAACAGGATCCCCTTTGGAAACTGCTTGATGACCAATAGTCACCAGTGGTTGGAGAGCCTAAACTCCCTGATAATGCTGGCATCCTGTTTTTTTGTATTTTTTTTTTTTTTTTTTTTGGGGGGGGGGGGTAGCTGCCACTCTCCAAGCCAGCAGTGAGCTGGTAAGGGTCTTGACTTTTGTAAATCATTTCACTCATCTCCTCTTAACAAGAAGTCTATGGGGGTTATTTACTAAAGGCAAATCTGCTTTGCACTACAAGTGCACTTAGAAGTACAGTCACTGTAGATCTGAGGGGTAGATCTGAAATGAGGGGAAGCTCTGCTGTTTTTATCATCCAATCATGTGCAAGCTAAAATGCTGTTTTTTTATTTTCCTTGCATGTCCCCCTGAGATCTACAGCGACTGCACTTCCAAGTGCACTTTCAGTGCAATGTGGATTGGTCTTTAGTAAATAACCCCTTATGTGTCATGCAAAATTGCCCTATTTTATGAGAATACTGATACTGGAGCATGAATACCAATAAACAAAGCTGTCTAACTTTCTATAGACACATGTTCATAAATGGCTGTAGCATATAACCCATCATCAGATTTGGTACAAACATTACAATTCTAATGTCAATGCATTATGGATGACAGGATGCCTTCAGAATAAAATAAATCTTTCAAAGGTTTGCTGGCCTTCCTTCTTTTACGTAATACAAAGTTTGAGTTTTAATTGTGAGACAAAAAGATGAAGATTGTATAATAAATATGCTGAGTACAGATCAAACAAAGTGTTTACTGCACAAATGTAAAATACTTGGATGTCTACAAAGAAAATGGAATCAGATGTTTTCAATGTGAGACATTCTCAAAGCAGTTAAACCATTCCACTTCCCATGTTATTTCATGGAGCATGACAATTAGGTTCCCCAAAGCTATTTACGCAAACTTATTTTTCTCCAAAGTTTTGAAGGATATAGTTACTTGTTATATACAATGGATAAAGGGTGAATTAACTAACAACATCAAACCACTGTGTTTACTACAATGCAGTATGCAGCACCAGCACATTTGTAATGATACCCTGTTAAAGGTGTCATTTATGTTCAGATTAGGGGGTTGTATGTAGACCTTCTCTAGTGCATGATGGCTAAGCATCGACTGGACCGCAATTTTTTTCAGCTGATCATTAATGCTGTCTCCTGTCACAGGTTACAATCTGAAGAGCCGCCCTCCAACCCAATCCAAAAGGCACAAACGCACAAAGGCACAAATTCGAAATTTCCTCAAACTTTAATAAGAATGATTGTTCTCCAATCTCCGGCTGTGTTGTATATGTCCATCATCTAGAGGCTGTAAGAACTTTCCTTTTAGTATGAGTCCATCAGCAATTAGAACGATCATGTTTGGATAAAAAAAAAAGAGTATAAAGTAACATAATATAATTCAATTTTCTGAAAACAAAATCAGTCGAAGAAGGTCCTGATGTGCTAAATAACCCCCTGACTGCCTATATAATTGCTAGAACCTGGTTGTAAGATTTGACACCTTAAGGCCTGGTTCACACTGGGGCGACAAACGCTCCGACATTGGGAGCTCATGTCGCATGACGTGTGAAAATCAATGTTTCCCTATGGGAGCCGCCTTAACTGGTCCGACACATGTCGGTCCGACTTTGAGAATGCTCCCTGTACTACTTTGGTCCGACTTTGATCCAACTTCAGCCCATTGACTATCATTGAAGTCGGATCAAAGTCGGACCGCAGTCTTGCATGGTCCGACTTTGGCATGCGACTTGTGCTGTACTGCTCTTGAGGGGGAACTCCAGGCCAAATTTTAAATAAAAAAACGGCGTGGGTTCCCCCTCCAGGAGCATACCAGGCCCTTGGGTCTGGTCTGGATTTGAACGGGCACCCCTACGCCGAAAAAACGGCGTGGGGGGTCCCCCCAAAATCCAAACCAGACCCTTATCCGAGCACACAACCTGGCAGGCCGCAGGGGAAGAGGGGGGACGAGAGAGCGCCCCCCCCTCCCTCCTGAACCGTACCAGGCCGCATGCCCTCAACATGGGGGGTTTGGTGCTCTGGGGCAGGGGGGCGACCTGCGGCCCCCCACCCCAGAGCACCCTGCCCCCATGTTGATGAGGACAGGGCCTCTTCCCGACAACCCTGGCCGTTGGTTGTCGGTCTGCGGGTGGGGGGCTTATCGGAATCCGGGAGCCCCCTTCAATAAGGGGGCCCCCAAATCCCGGCCCCCCCACCCTATGTGAATGAGTATGGGGTACATCGTACCCCTACCCATTCACCTGGTGGAAAAAAAATGCAATAAAAAAACACACAGCTTTTTAAAGTATTTTATTGCACAGCTCCGGGGGTCTTCTTCCGACTTCGGGGGTCTCCGGTGTCGTCGCCGCGCTCTCCGGTTCTTTCTTCCGCCGGGCCTCCGCTAACTTCTTTTTAGCTCTTTTGCTAACGGAGGCCCGGACTTCTCCGTCTTCTCGTCCGGCTCTCCGTTGTCCTTCTGCCGGCCCCTCCACTAACTTCTTGGTAGCTCTTTCGCTAGTGGAGGGGCGCGGTCTTCCCGTCGTCGCCGTCGGCGTCTTCTTCCCTCTTCTCCTCCTCGATGTTGACGCGTCGCTTCCTCCCGCTGTAATACTGGCTCTCCGCTCCGCTCCGCATTAATATAGGCTTCCCATGACGTCACAGTCACATGTTCCCATGACGTCACAGTCACATGCTCCGGGGCCATGTGCCCCGGAACATGTGACTGTGACGTCATGAGAAGCCTATATTAATGCGGAGCGGAGAGCCAGTATTACAGCGGGAGGAAGCGACGCGTCAACATCGAGGAGGAGAAGAGGGAAGAAGACGCCGACGGCGACGACGGGAAGACCGCGCCCCTCCACTAGCGAAAGAGCTAAAGAAGTTAGTGGAGGGGCCGGCAGAAGGACAACGGAGAGCCGGACGAGAAGACGCAGAAGACCGGGCCTCCGTTAGCAAAAGAGCTAAAGAAGTTAGCGGAGGCCCGGCGGAAGACAGAACCGGAGAGCGCGGCGACGACACCGGAGACCCCCGAAGTCGGAAGAAGACCCCCGGAGCTGTGCAATAAAATACTTTAAAAAGCTGTGTGGTTTTTTTATTGCAATTTTTTTCCACCAGGTGAATGGGTAGGGGTACGATGTACCCCATACTCATTCACATAGGGTGGGGGGGGGGGCGGGATCCAGGGGCCCCCTTATTAAAGGGGGCTCCCGGATTCCGATAAGCCCCCCGCCCGCAGACCCCGACAACCAACGGCCAGGGTTGTCGGGAAGAGGCCCTGTCCTCATCAACATGGGGGCAGGGTGCTCTGGGGTGGGGGGGCCGCAGGTCGCCCCCTGCCCCAGAGCACCAAACCCCCCATGTTGAGGGCATGCGGCCTGGTACGGTTCAGGAGGGAGGGGGGCCGCTCTCTCGTCCCCCCCTCTTCCCCTGCGGCCTGCCAGGTTGTGTGCTCGGATAAGGGTCTGGTTTGGATTTTGGGGGGACCCCCACGCCGGTTTTTCGGCGTAGGGGCGCCTGTTCAAATCCAGACCAGACCCAAGGGCCTGGTATGCCTCTGGAGGGGAACCCACGCTGGTTTTTCTATTTAAAATTTGGCCTGGAGTTCCCCCTCAAGATTCATACCAAACACAGTGCCTGCTATTGGCGGGGATCCAAGTCGGATCCCCGTTCATTGAAAGTCGGACATATGTCGGCTTCATGTCGCAGGGCAAAGTCGGATCCAAAGTAGGACAGATGTCGTGTCGCACTAGTGTGAACCCAGCCTAAAGATGTTCTAAACCCTAAGGCCCCTTTCACACTGGGGCGGGGAGGTGCGCTGGTGGTATAGCAGAGCTATTTTTAGTGCCGCTATACCATCGTTTTTGCCGCAAGATTCGGCCGCTAGTGGTGCGATTTTAACCCCCGTTAGCGCCCGAGAAAGGGTTAAAACCGCCCGCAATGCTCTGCTGAAGCAGCGTATTGCGGGCAGTTTAGCCGCGCTGTCCCATTGATTTCAATGGGCAGCAGCGGTAAAGGAGTGGTAAACACACCGCTCCTTCACTGCTCCAAAGATGCGGCTAGTAGGACTTTTGGAGCAGTCCTGCTAGCGCACCACTTCAGTGTGAAAGCCTTCGGGCTTTCACATTAAAGACTGCAGGGCAGGATTTTTTCAGGCGTTTTTCAGGTGCTATTTTTAGCGCCAGAACGCCTGAAAAACGCCCCAGTGTGAAAGGGGCCTAAATAATTTTTTTTACCCTAACCACTTCACCCCCAGAAGATTTCACCCCTTTCCTGACCAGAGTACTTTTTACAATTTGGCAATGCGTCGCTTTAACTGACAATTGCGCGGTCATGCAATGCTGTACCCAAAAAAAATTTGCATCCTTTTTTCTCCACAAATAGAGCTTTCCTTTGGTGGTATTTGATCACCTCTGCGGTTTTTCTTTGTTTGCGATATAAACAAAAAAAAAGCTATAATAAATATCCCCCAATTTAAAAAAATATATAAAATGTCTTCATCAGTTTGGGCCGATATATATTCTTCTACATATTTTTGGTAAAAAAAAACTGTAAAAAGCGTATATTTTACTTAGTAGCAACAAACGATATGTCTCCTCTGCCCTGACAGGGTTTACACACACAAATCCCCATGCTGGTGCTTGTGCACGTGATTGCGCATGGCCGGTGGCGATCGTGCCTGCCAGCCACACGCATTGGGTCCCCCGCCCGCGCGCGCCCTCTGGCGGCCACTAAAGGGAAGGACATAGCCATACGGGATTTTGCCCAGCAGACCCATTCAGCCGCAGTTTATATGCGTGAGCTGGCCGGGAACCAGTTAAAGTTTTAATGTAGTGTAGCGGGTACTTACTTTCCCGGGGTAAGATTTTGAATTTTTCGGTGACACCGGTGGTATATTCCGGCGGTCCACTGGGTGGCGCTGTCACCATGGGCTGACGGACGGATGTCGCTGTGTGCGGAGCCTCCTTTTTGGCCTCTTTCGGCAGCGGTATGGTGGGGCGGGGAACCCGCCATGCTTGCTGGGAGAGGGTATAAAGGGGCCGGCCATCTTGGTCATGGGGTCTTCGTCCCAGGCACCTTTAGCTTGCGGACGGTGGTTCGCGTCCGTCCTCTAGGCGGCCTAGGCCTAGAGGACCACCGAGGATCGTGTTCCACCTCAGGCACCTTTAGTCCTGGGGTGAAGTACTTGGATGGAGGTCCGGGGCTCAGTGCCCAACACTGAGTTCCGCGAGGGAAGGATCCTAAGGCACTCCAGGGATGGATGCCTGAATCCGAGGTGGGCGTAATGGACCGGGAAGAGCTCCTCATCTGAAGACCCGGTGCAGCAGACTGCCGGTGACGGGTGAGTCTCTTGTCGGAGACCATCCGGAAGGAGAATTTCCCTCGTGCAGAGACCATAACCCACTCTCAGGGAGGAGAGTGGAGGATCGAATTGTGTCTGGGCCTATTTGTACACACACCTCCTTTTCTGTTCTATAGCCAAGGGAGTCCATGTTATGTTCTAAATAAAGGAGTGTTGGACTTTAACGGTGTGTGGCTCAATTTCTGGCGGACGAGGTTTAAAGGAGACTCTTGGAGTGAGGATCCGATGCACAGCACAGACCCGAAGGTAATAAGAGACATTGCTGAGACCACATACACAAACTGTGGTGGAAGCCTGGCGTAGCTCACCCCTCTCCCTCCCCTATAATACCCCTAGACCAGAGACAGTGCGAGTTGGAAAACTTTAATAGAGGGGAGTGGGGAGAGGGTGTGCGCTACAGTAGGCAAAACTTTTTCTTCCATTTTGGATAGAGTAAAAGAGGGTTATAACCCCTGTCAGATTTTTAATCGCCATCTGTGTCCATTTGCGGAGATTTCCCTACACTTCCTGTCCCATAGCCAAACAGAAAGCAAGAGGAAATCCCTGCAAATTAATGGAATTCCTTGGGGACCCCCAGAGTTAGGGTTAGCGGTAATTGTTACGTTTCGGGTTAGCAGTAATCATTAAGGTTAGAATTAGCAGTAATCGTTAGGGTTAGCGGTAATCATTAGGGTTAGGGTTAGTGGTAATTGATGGGGTTAGGGTTAGTGGTAATCGTTGGGGTTAGGGTTAGCAGCAATTATTAGGGTTAGTGATAATTGTTCGGGTTAGCATTCTAGCCCTAACAAATACTGCTAACCATAACAATTACCACTAACCCTAATAATTACCGCTAACCCTAACAATTACCACTAACCCTAACCCTAACAATTACCACTAATCCTAAAAATTACCACTAACCCTAACCATTACCGCTGACCCTAATAATTACCGCTGACCCTATTAAATACTGCTAACCCTAACCCTAACAAGTACCACTAACCCTAACTCTAAACCTAACATTTAACCATTGCCCTTATCCCTAACCCTTGCCCTTAACCCTAACATGCAACTTTGGACACATAAAAGCTCCTGCACTATTTTGATGCGACTTTAATGTGACTTTAATGTTACTTGAGTGCCAGAGAGTGTAAAGTCGCATCAAAGTTGCATCAACGTGGCATTTCATGAACAGAACTGTCACATTCCCATTAGACAAAAAAAATTGCAAAACGCATCAAAAACATATCAAAAACACAACACTTTTGGTGTGGATCTATTGAAGTCTATTACACGTAAAATGCAGTCTGCTGAAGAAAAAATTGTCTCTGACCCTTTCCAGAAAACGCAGCGGTTCAAAACACACAGATGTGAACTAGATCAATAGGAAACCATGTTAAATGGACTGTAGTGTGTTTCTGCAAAACGCATTAAAAAAAACTCAGGTGTGAACCAAGGGTTAGTCTTTTTAACATTCTGCACCACTTTGATAAATTAACCCCATGTTGCTCTTTTTTTTCTGCTACAAATACGGGCAATTTCTTTAATTATCTTTTTATTATTCCTATTAATGTCAGGTTTTATAATGTACGAATGTTGTGCACAAACATGGTTCTGAGTAAAAGTCAGAATCACTGCAACTGCAAAAATATGTATATACTTAGTTGTGTGAAAATATTTTATCCATACATAAAGAAGTATTTGATGTGATAAATATACACGCCACAAGAGTAATCATCTTTCCCAGAGGAAGTGAGAGTGACATACGTTATGGGAAACCCATGGCATCCTTTAATTTAACGACAGGATAGCAACAATGGAAAACTGTCGTTAATCTTGTGGGATACATGGGTTTAAATATACTGTGAATAAATAAACATTTTTTTCCCCTAAAACTATTTGCTTTAAACTCATTTTGTAAGTAGAAATTCATTAAAATTCTGCTGTAAAAAAAAGAAGGATGATAAATGTTTTTGAGTAGGCGTTTCTATTTCTGTAGTTTGGAATGAGTTTTAGCCTGACCACATTAATACTGCAGCTGAGAGCCGACCACAACGTTTCCAAGGTTGTGTTGAACATAACAGTGTGCAGGCAAGCGGGTAGTGCAGCAGGTTACCCTAACTGTCAGCTGTCAGGGGACATCACCAACAGACACTAGCAATTGTTGCTTTTTTATCTGTTTGTACATTACAAACACAGGAAGATGGCGCACCAGTCTAGTGCATTACTGTATAACTCATTTGCCCTCCGGAAGATTTACCCCCCTTCCTGACCCCGCCATATTTTTGCTTTTTGGCACTGCGTTACTTTAACTGACATTTGCTCAGTCATGCAACGCTGTACATAAATAAAATGTATGTACTTTTTTCCACAAAAATATACGTTTTTTTTTATGGTATTTGATCACCACAGTTTTTTTTTTTTTTTTTGCACTATAAACAAAAAAAGACGGACAATTTAAAAAAAAAATATATTTTTTAAGTACATTAAATGTTTATAAATGTATTTGATACATATTAAACATACATGAGGTTTTGCATTTCACATATAATCGCAAACGTTTTACAACATGTATACATTGGATTGAACATAAACAACATTCTTATATTAATTTAATGCCAAATTAACATTTAGTAATCAAAGTATATTAATATGATATGAAAGTATATTAAGATGAACTATTTAAGATGTAGAAGTACTTTCTGCTATAAACCATATTCAAGAAAAAAAAATAAAAAAATCCAATTTATTCATAAATTTAGGCCAATATGTATTCTGATACATATTTTCTAGAGGTGCATCAAATGCAAATTTTGGTGCCGAAACCGGAACCGAAAATGCAGGATGCACTTTTGACAGGATGACAGATTTTAAAAAATATTTTTATTTTTATTTACAATTGTATTGTATACGACTTTTTAATTGATATCATCAATTTAAATGTATATAAATTGCTTGCTGCATTTTTGGTCAGTTAAAAAAAAACACATAAAGAACGCACCTCCCAGTTTAAATGCATTCTAAACGCAGCATTAACACATCCGTCATGTTTTTAATGCGGTTTTGGAGTCACATACCCTATGAAAAACACCATAAGCACAGGAAAATCAAGATAAAATCGGAGCAAAATCACGGCACAATCACCACGAGTTTGTGGTAAAAAGTATTCCCACCCCATTAAATTTTTCACATTTTGTCGTTGCAACCAAAAACGTAAATGTATTTTATTGGGATTTTCGGTGATAGACCAACACAAAGTGGCACATAATTGTGAAGTGGAAGGAAAATGAGAAATGGTTTTCAACTTTTTTTACAAATAAATATATGAAATATGTGGTGTGCATTTGTATAGCGCCCCCCTGAGTCAGTAATTTGTAGAACCACCTTTTACTGCAATTACAGCTGCAAGTCTTTTTGGGGATGTCTCTACCAGCTTTTCACATCTAGAGAGTGAAATTTTTGCCCATTCTACTTTGCAAAATAGCTCAAGCTGTCAGATTGGATGGAGAGCGTCTGTGAACAGCAGCAATTTTTTAGTCTTCCACAGATTCTCAATTGGATTTTGATATCATACACCTCATTTAAAGTCCCAAAACCCCCTTTTGCTTTCAATTGGATTCAGGTCTGGACTTTGACTCGGCCATTCTAACACATAAATATGCTTTGATCTAAACCATTCCATTGTAGCTCTGGCTGTATGTTTAGGGTTGTTGTCCTGCTGGAAGGTGAACCTCTGCCCCAGTCTCAAGTCTTTTGAAGACTAACAGGTTTTCTTCTGCAATTGCCCTGTATTTGGCCCCATCCATCTTTCCATCAACTCTGATCAGCTTCCCTGTCCCTGCTGAAGAAAAGCATCCCCACAATATAATGCCACCATCACCATGTGAAACATCCAGTGGGGGTGGTGTGTTCAGTTAGTTTTCTGGCACACATAGGGTTTTGCTTTAAGGCCAAAATGTTCAATTTTGGTCTCATCTGACCAGAGCACCTTCTTCCATATGTTTGCTGTGTCCCCCACATGGCTTCTCGCAAACTGCAAATGGGACTTCTTATAGTTTTCTTTCAACAATGGTTCTCTTCTTGCCACTCTTCCATAAAGGCCAGATTTGTGGAGTGTGCGACTAATAGTTGTCCTGTGGACAGATTCTGCCACCTGAACTGTGGATCTCTGCAGCTCCTCCAGAGATACCATGGGCCTCTTGGCTGTTGTCTGATTAATGCTCCCCTTGTCCGATCTGTCAGTTTAGATAGACAGCATGTCTTGGTAGGTTTGCAGTTGTGCCATACTCTTTTCATTTTCGGATGATGGATTGAACAGTGTTCCGTGAGATGTTCAAAGCTTGGGATAATTTTTTTATAACCTAACCCTGCTTTAATCTTCTCTACAACTTTATCCCTGACCTGTCTGGTGTGTTCCTTGGAATTCATGATGCTTTTTGTTCACTAAGGTTCTCAAACAGACCTCTAAGGGCTTCAGAGAACAGCTGTATTCATAGATTAAATTACACACAGGTTGACTCTATTTACTAATTAGGTGACTTCTGAAGGCAATTGATTCCACCAAATTTTAGTTAGGAGTATCAGTGTAAAGGGGGTTGAATACAAATGCACACACAAATTGAAAACCATTTATCATTTTTCTTCCACTTCACAATTATTTGCCACTTCGTATTGGTCAATCACATAAAATCCCAATAAAACACATTCATGTTTTTGGTTGTAACTTGACAAAATGTGGAAAATTTAATGGGGTGTGAAAACTTTTTCAAGGTACTATATGTGCTGTTTTTACTAAGGGATGTACTGGATTTTACTCCCTGCTCTGCTGCTGTGTCTAATCACAGCACAGCCACGGCACCGGTGGCGCCATGCATGCCTTCTACCCGGCAGTGCTGGATCACCTGCTAGGTACGCCCTGCCGCAGTAAAAATACATGGGGCGGTCATCAACTGGTTAATAAATCAAATATGAACACAAAAGAAGAGGGACAAAGGCTTAACATGAACAAATGCCACCCAATGTCAGTCCATCGAGTAGGGCACATGTAAAGCCCTACAGAGCCCAGAGCTCTGTGGAGGAGGGCATGGCCCTTGAAACGCAATAGCCCTACTCGATGGACTGACATTGGGTGGCATTTGTTCATGTTAAGTCTGTGTCTTTCTCCTTTTGTGAGTATATTTGGTCTTTAACCTTTATTAAACGTGTTTTACAGTAATGCACCAGGCTAGTGCGCCTTCTTCCTTTCTTTATGTTTTAGTTTTGGTTATTCTGAACCAAAGAGGGCAGCAAGGCTTTTGTGTACATTCTGGTGGTTCCAGTCAGCGAATACCTATAGTGGCCCATTTGGTGGTTCAAGATGCTAGAAGCGTCCATTTTGGTTCCAAAGGGCTGGACTGCCAGGAAGAGTGGCATACCTGTAGCACGGACTTGGTTTACACTTTATTGATTTTCATCTGATTTTGATCTGTTTTACCTTCTTTGGCCACCTTTTTCTGTATTTTAATCTACTGCCTTTTGCATATAGTTTATAATATAATCAGTTTAGCAAATGAATCATGATGGATCGCAATTGTAGCTGAATCAGCACAATTCACAAATTTGTACATGCAAATAGTGAAGTGGGGTTCACATTTAGGGGTCTCAAAACAATCTGTGGCTTGGTTCACCTATGTACTGAAAAATGATGACACCCAGGGGCTTACTCTTTGCAACAGTGGAACTTCAAAAGCAATCTGGAGAAAAAATGGCTTAACCTCGGCACATGGAAAGGGTTCTTTTCTGTAAGAGCTTTGAAAATGTGGAAGATTCTTCCACTGAGCTGGTTCTAGCTGGTTCATTGGATTGTTTAAAAAAGGGCTAGATGTGTTTCTAAAGGAATAAAAAGATAAGAAATAAAATAACATAGCAGATTGCTGATCTGGGGGGTTGTCCATTAAAGTGTTACTAAACCCAGGACCCTGCATTCACTATATCTGGTCTCCCACAGTACACAGAACATGGAAATGCAATTATTTTAGTAAATATAAACTGCTAAATACCTTTTCTCATCAGCAGTATATAACAGTCTTGTGACTTCTATTAGTTCCTAGCTATAAGCTTGTAGGAGGAGTTTTCATTCTCCTCTGACTGTCTTATGAGGCTGCAGCCCCCTTGATCCTCTGTCTGGACAGTGCTGATTGGCCCTGTGCTGATCTCATGCATTCTCCAAAGAAAAAAAAAATCTCTCTAGCAATACACACCAAACTGAGCATGTGCAGCCTGTTCCCTAGCTTCTGTTCTATCAGCAGATAGATTGGGGACACTGGAAGGAGGGGAAGAACACAGAAGACAGGATCAAACAACTTTTTTACACAATGCAGAGGATTAACCCTTTCAGTTCCACAGTGAGTATAACAAGCAAGCTTTACTGCATATACAGACCGATTTTACTGTCGTGTGTTTAGTAACACTTTAAGCATGCTATACATTTTACAATTTTTCTTCCTTTAACCACGGGTCAATGGTTAATGGGGGAATCCGTCCTGCTGTGCTATTGTATTCTGACAGCGGGAGGCTTCCCAGCCATCAGAATACAATGACCACTGCCGGCAGTTAGAGCTGGTTGCAGTGATCACACGGAACACGACACACTGGTTGTACTGAAGTCGATCAATGTATCAACTCCTGTGTGGAGGAGACTTCAGTACATCTTCCCATAGACAGGTAAACATTTCTACAATCATGAAACAAATTAATCCCCAATTGAACATTCAGTTTAAATCAACTAAACACATTCTTAGTGCATCAAAACAAAAAGGTGTGCAAAGCCTGAAGCCTCGTACACATGACCGAGTCGTGTGTACAAGAAAACTGCTGAGAGAGCTTTCTTGCCGAGAAAACCATTCGTGTGTATGGTTTCTCGCAGAGAAAACTGCCGGGAATCTCAACGAGAAAAATAGAGAACCTGCCCTCTATTTTCTCGTCAGGATTCTCATTTTTCTCGTTGGGTTTCTCGTCCGCCTGTTTTGCGACGAGAAAACCGTTCGTGTGTATGCTTTTCCGAGTCTTAAAAAATCGCGCATGCTCAGAATCAAGTATGAGACGGGAGCGCTCCTTCTGGTAAAACTAGCGTTCGTAATGGAGATAGCACATTCGTTATGCTGAACTGAAAAGCACGAGGCTGAAAAGCGCGAATCGTCTCTCACCAATTTTTTTACTAACACGCTGTAACACGAGGTCAGCAAAAGCAGCCCAAGGGGTGGCGCCATTGGAATCGAACGTCCCCTTTATACTGCCGTCGTACGTGCTGTACATGCTGTACGTGACCGCGCAGAACAACAACGAGATTTTGAATTGACTGTGTGTAAGCAAGGAAAGCTTGACAAGAAGCTTGTCAAGCTTGACAAGAATCTCGTTGAGAAAATCGACGGGTTTTTTACGATGAGAAACTCGGTCGTGTGTACGAGGCTTTAGAGTAATTGCTGACAGAAGCATCTACAGTCTGAGTAAAAAAGTCTGTCACCACTAGACATGTGCAATTCGTTTAGTTTCAAAAGATTTTTTTAACGAATTTTGAGAAATCAGTTAATTCCGAAATTTCCGAATTTACAAATTTTTTAATTTCCGGATTTTCGGATTTCCGAAGTTTCGAATTTTCCAAATTTCCGAATTTTCGAAATTTCGAAATTCCGAATTTTCGAATTTCCGAATTTTCGAAATTCCGAAGTTCCGAATTTTTTAATTTTTAAAATTTGAACATTTAAAATTTGTAAAATTCAAGATTCGAAAATTCGAAATTGCAAAATTCGAAAATCTAAAATTCGAAAATCAAAAATTCGAAAATTTGGAAAGTTGAATTTCCGAATTTCCGAATTTTTGGAATTTCCGAATTTCCGAAATCTGAGAATTCGAAAAATCTTTTCTTTTCATTTTCGTTTCATTCGGTTTTTTGCTTTTTTCAGGAAATTCGAAAAATTTGTTTTTTTCGTTTTCGTTTTATTCGTTTCTTTGCTTTTTTTTCGGAAATTCGGAAATTCGAAAATTCGTAATACGGAAATTCGTAATTCTGAATTTCCGAATTTCCAGAATTTCTTAAAAAAGCAAAAAAAACGAAAATGAAAATTTTTTTTTTTGAATTTCCTGAATTTCTGAATTTCCGAAAAAAGCAAAAAAAAACAATGAAACGAAACACACTGCTGAGAAAAACCCTTTCTCTTTGTGCAGAAGCAGAGGTCTCTCTACCAAGATATGACATGCCCCCTGATGAGTCAAAGCTAGAGCTCTCTATAGGGTTGCCACCTTTTCTTCAAGTCACACCCAAACACTTTAGCGGCAATTTTTTTATAGTATAAACTATACATATATTTTGCTATTAAATAACATTTCTAAACATATGAAGTTAATAACAAGAGTCCCCCTTTACATCAGAGTCCACAGAGTTCCCCTTTTATATCTGAACCTGCAGAGTTCCCTTTCACTGGGAAACTCTGCAGACTCTGATGTAAGGTAGAACTCTGTGGCCTCTAACATAAGGGATGCTATGGGAACTCTGATTTAAGAGGGAACACTGAGAATTCTGATGTACAGAGAAGACTCTGATGTAAGGGGAAACACTGTGGCTTCTGGTGTAAAGGGGAACTCTGATGTAAGGGGTGCTCTGAGAACCCTGATTTGCCCTAGTATACTCACTCACTCATAGGCAGGAGAAAGAAGGGGGAGACTTCAGTCACAGACAGGGATGGATGGTAAGCTCATTTACCCCTTGGCAGTCAGCACCTCTCATCCAGATGTATCTGAGGCTGCTGGACTTCAAATTTCTGGCCCCAACTTTCCTTTTCTGAGGCACAGCACTGGGGATTGGAGTGTGGACAGACACAGAGGGGTAGGGGTGTTTGGGGTGGGGGGTTTGTTACAGCTGGCTTTGGGCAGGGTGAAAGAGTGTAACAGACACTCTCAGCTCAGACAACTGCAGCCAGCAACCCTGCTGGGAAGCCATAGTCCAGTCTAAATAATGTGTCTGGGTTTCAGGCCAGACACATGATTCCAAACCCAAACTGAAACCCAGACACATGATTCCAAACCCAAACTGTCTGGGTGAATCCTGGACAGGTGGCAACCCTAGCTCTCTAATCTGCAAAGCTTATTTTCTCTGCTGATTGAAACGTTCTATCTCAGACATAGAAGGAGTGTGGGAAAATTAACTGCAAAAAGTTGCTCACCTTTTGTTTTAATGCACCTGCAATGTATTTAGCTGATTTAAACTGAACATTCAAATGGGATTTAAGGTAAATTATAGTTGGAAGTTTATTAAAAGAGAAGTATGGGATTGCTCGGTTTTCAGAGCTCCCTGATTAGAGAGCTGATGGCTGTCAGTCACTGCTATCTGCTCTGCCCCCCCCGTGTGCTCATGGGAGTGTTGGGATGTGGTGGGGGCGGGAGCAGCCCACTTGGGCTCTCAGTGGCTTGCTGAGAGGCTGAGACAGGTGCTGGTCCAGGCATATAGGCAGATCCCGACCATATGGTCACAATCTTTCTCGAGCCTGGACCGGCTCTGTGATGTCAGCCAACAGCTAGGCTCTGAGGAAACGCGTTAGTTACACACCCCTTGATCCTCATGGCATATATGTGTCCAATGACTAATTTTTAAGTTGCTATTTTGTGAGTATTCATTTTTTATCCATTTTAATTGAATAAATGTCGGTAATGCACTAGGTGCCTGCGCCATCTTGTGTGCTATTTCAGATCACCCTGTCTGAGTCTGAGGAGGGCTGCATCCATTCAGTTGTTTGGAATTGCCGTTGTCCTTCTGCGTTCCACTACAGAGGGCCTCTTGCTGCATGATCAGTGATATGTTTTACATTCTCCTTGCCTGTGCTTATTTGTGCTTAGCAATCCCTCCAAGTTGTTATATTAGTGTGTAGGACAACCTCCAGGGGAGATAACGCAGTCCACAAGACTGCTGCAAGATGGCACCCATATGCCTGAAGCACAAGTTTTTACAGCATCTACCACAGATATCTTTGACAAGCTGGGGGCACTGCATTACAGCCTCTGCCATGTGACCATATTAGGTCAATTATAGGGAATGAGCTCTGAAGAAGGGGATTTGTCCCCGAAGCGTGTCAGTTGCCAACGTAGTGGTGCATCGGGTCAGGCCACGCAACACTAGCAATGGATCAAGATTTGGTGTATTACAATGCCCATATATTTCCTTACTTTTGTGTGTATGAATTTGGCTATTTTGTCTTCTTTCATACAATAAACTTTTTGTATTGCACTAGGTGTTTGCCCCCTCCTGTGTTCTTTTCATACAGTTTTCTACTAGATTTCCCCATCTGAGGAGGGCTGCATCAACAAAGCATACCAGAAGGGCTCTTTCACACTTGCTGTTAATGGTCCGCATAACATGGAGTTTCTACGGTAGTACTCTGAGCGCTGGAGGTGTTTGTGTGTTTTGGGGAATCTCCTGCTCGCAGCTAATTGGTCCTGCAATGGCAGCCAACTTCCAGTTTTTGACCAAACCCAAGTTTTTTCCTAGCTATGACCAGGGAGGCTTTTATTTGTCATATATTCTTATTTAGGAAATTATTTTAGACTGACCCAATTGAGTTAGAAGGGCAATCTAATGCCTTGTACACACAATCCGATTTCCGATGGAATAAAATCTGATAAACTTGTTTCATCGGAAATTCTGATCGCGTGTGGGCCCCATCGGACTTTTTTCCATCGGAGTAAAAAAATAGAACATGTTTTAAATTTTTCCGATGGAAAAATATTCAATGGGAAATTCTGATCGTCTGAGTGGAATTCCATCGGAGAAAAATCCACACATGCTCAGAATCAAGTCGGCGCATGCTCGGAAGCATTGAACTTAATTTTTCTCGGCTCGTCGTAGTGTTTTACGTCACTGCGTTTTGGACGGTCGGAATTTAGTCTGAAAGTGTGTATGCAAGACTGATGAAAGTCAGCTTCATCGGAATTCTGACAGAAAGTTCCATCGGATTTTATTCCATTGGAAATCCGATCGTGTGTACAAGGCATAAAGCAGCTTATGTATTTACTTTTAAGACTGCATAATGCAGATAAGGTAAGTCAAAAATTATTATCAATCCGCAAATCTAGTTGACTGCAGAGGGAAATATGGTTATGCTTTGACCTTTCTTTCTCATCTTGACTCACCTATATCTCTTATATGCATATTGCAAAAGGTTTTCTTTGTAACTGGTCCAGTACTAAATGAATTATCTCTTTGCTCAGTTTTATGCTCAATTGTATTGTAATGTAATCATCCGTTCTCAGGGAGAGTTTGAGGCTCTTAGGGTGTGTTGATTTTAAATACCTATTCCCAGATTTGAGCACTACACTAGACAGACCCTTCATTGTCAAAGAGATAAGTGATCCCATATCACCTTTTCAACATAAAAAAAACGTGGGTTTGTCGGTCTACCAATGGAGTGGTATCAATGTAATACTGATAAGCTTGCTGCTATCCAGCTCATCCCCACCTATCAAGAGCTTTATGATAATACCTGCCTGCCACCTTCTATGAATAAGACCCTTATAATAGTGCTTCCCAAGCTAGGGAAAGATGGCAGATGTGAACATTACAGATCAAATTCACTTTTGAAAAGTTATTATAAAATCAACCTTAATGCCCCCCCAAAAAAACAATGGCAATATACAAAGGATTTCCCACATATATTCATAGACATTCAAACAATCCAAGCTAGTCAGTTTCATAAACATTATTAAAGCCTTTCACATAATCTGCTGGGATTTCCTTGGGGACACCATAAGTAAAAGGGGCGTTAGAAAGCAATGTATTGAGTGGTACAAACTACTGTATGTGGATTCTAAGGCCAGCATCAAGACATATCTTTTCCCTCCTGTCTTCCTTTTAATTTCTGCTAACTACATCTTCAGTAATCCTCAGTAATCAGGGGTATCAACATATTCCAACAAAACTCTTATTTAACTAGACAAGCGTGACTCATCTTTTGAAAATGTTTTTGTTGTAGGTGGAGAAGTTTGGTAGGGTATCCAACCTAAAGATAAATTGGGAGAAATCAGTCTTTAATTGCACATCCTATGTTAAATTAGTCCTGTCTCCCCTTGCAAACTCCTTCAAATATTCGTGAGAACAAATATCTAACAATCTCACCAAATTTTCTGCCCTTAATTTTAACACTGTTTTTACGCAAATACATTTTAGACTTCAAATCTCGTGCTTTCTCCTTCTAAACGTAACTGGACTTATAAACCTTAAAACGATAATGATATATTTACCCAAAACCTTTCACCATTTATAGGCAGTTCCCATCTCTCCTCCTAAAAAACTGTTCTGTTTTGGAGGCTTGACTCCATGGTTTTAATTATTCATATTGGGCAAAACTCAACCTTGTATAGATGTAACGCAAAACAGGTTCTTTAGGCACCTCGGTCAAAGGGGGAACTGGCGAAATCAGATTTGTAAAAAAACTTTTTTAGTTTAACTATCATATGTACTTGTCTGGGGTCATCTCATGAGCTCTTCCTAAACTGCAGTTTACAGGCCCAAAGACTCCAGGAGGTCTGTCTGCTGGGGATTGGTAATTACTTTGTGTTCTCTGCCACCAAAAAAAAAAATTTGTTCCACTTAAAACTTTTCTAAGCTCCACATTTGTCAGCTAGTAGGACTCATTAACCTCCCTGGCGGTATGATTCTGTCTGGAATTATGTACCAAAAGCGGTACAATTATTTTGCATGGAAATTTGGTGTTATGTATTGTAGGCCTGCGATTCTTAGTAATTACTTACTTAAACCTGACCAAACCAGAGTCTAGTAGACATCCCGGGTATGATAAAGTTTGAAACACAAAATAATAAATTATAATATAATAAATAACTATAAATAATTATAACAAATAGTAATGTAATTATAATAAAAATTATTCAATAATGTAATCAAATCAAAAACACTGAGATTTGCTCAGTTGCAGAATTGTCGCTGTCATTAGATTTTTTGTTTGATGATGAATTTCCCCACAAATCGCTATCGCTCAATTCTGCGAGTGATTGTAATTTATTATCGCTGTTTTTTAGCTGGTCTAAAACCACTTTTGACATAAAGGGACACTTTTTGGTTGCTATGGACAATCTTCAGTTTCCAGGCAGAAAGAAAAGTTTTTATTATATAAAAGTGCATGCAGGACACTGGGCAGACCACTAGGGACAAAGGGGATGTGTAATTATTACATACAGTACTGTAATCTGTAAGATTACAGAATACTGTATGTATACTATTTGTTTACTTTTTTGAATTTGGCGCCGAACTCCGTCCCCGTGCGCCGCAACGTCGCAGGGAACGGAGCTCGGCACTCGGCAGTGAGGATCGAGCGAGACACGGCTCGCACACACAGCGGGAGCACATCGCAGGATCCAGGGAACAAGGTAAGTAACTTCCCCTGGATTCTGCGATGCAGCCCGAGTCTGGCTCGGGGTTACCGCTCTTAGCATTGAAAACTCACCCCGAGCCAGACTCGGGAATACCGCTAAGGAGGCTAATGAGATTCTGCCTAAACCTAAAATTATGTTCCCACAATTAAAAAAAATTGTCCACCCTAGCTGACTTGTTATGAATTATTGTTGTAATCATGGAGGTTTCCTCTTGGGGAACTTTCCTTCTTTAGTGAAGTCTTTATGGTATAAGCCCACATTATGCTTAATAATGTAAGCTGGCATCAGGGAGCAATCGTATGCATGCCTGTGTGTATGATGTGTGTTTGAGTTGTACTTCTTTTCTATATGTATGTTTTGCCTATGTTTACTATGTTTGTATATGGATTATTAAAAACAACTTTAGAAAAAAAGAAGGGTGCACACCCCCAAAACTTATCCTGATCAAAAAAAAACTGTTAGTGCAAATAGAAAGATGTAACAGACATTACCCAGCTGTGTTGTTTCAAGTGTATTATTTTTGCTTCTATCACCTTAAAGTGGTTGCAAACCTCAGACATGAAATATAAACAATGCATATCCCTCTATAGTGTGCACTTGTCTCAATTGAGATCACTAAGTGTAATTTCTCTCTGCTGCTTCTTTCCTCTGCTATCAGCATTAATCACTTCTGACAAGTTTTTCTGACACAAAGAGAAAAAAGGTGACAGGGGAGTGATCTCCAGCTTATTGACAAGGGGGATGAACTCTCTTGATTGGGGTCACTTTTCCTATAAATACAAGGGGGGCAACAGTGGAAGGACACCCCAGATGATGTCCTAGGAGACGAAACGCATCGGGAAGACTCGATTGTTGCCACATTTCTTTGCTAAGCGCTTTTAAATCAACTCAAATGTAAGTGTTCCTACTACATAAAATTTTGATACATAATACAGAGTTACACTATGTGGCCGTTTCTTTTCTCCATTTTATGATTTATACCCATCCATATCCATTGGGAATCTCCCGGACCACTACTGCTTATGAGATTATCTGCTAAGGAATCACCTTTCTTCTGTGGTTTATTTCTCTCTGCTGATGTTTTGGCCACTTCCAGCATAGCAACTTGCAGCATATAAGATTGTCCAGGTTCCATCGTGGTTCCACCACACAAAGCCCGTTTGACCCATTAAACATATGTTCTCTCGGGTTCAAACTATCTGGTAAGCTCCTAACCTATCGGTGGTGGTTCTTTTCATCTCTTCACCTTCACCACTTTTTTCGTTTGAAGCTCTCACCAAGTTTTGA
This sequence comes from Rana muscosa, assembly GCA_029206835.1. NCBI lineage: Eukaryota > Metazoa > Chordata > Amphibia > Anura > Ranidae > Rana > Rana muscosa. The sequence continues at coordinate 187,887,636 of CM055122.1, read as the reverse complement.
ACTTTATCATTATTATAATTTGGTCACCTCAAGGACACACAGTTGCACAAGTTTGCACTTGTATCTTTATATACAGATATTTTGTGTACTTTTATGAGGACATTTATAATTTTACTGTTTATATTCATTATTTGAGCACTTCACCCATTTATGTCTATTGACATTTTTTCATCATTAGCTTTTGATTAGCGCTACACTTTTTGTTTCCACATTACTACAATTTGTCTAATTGTCGTGTTAGCAGCTTATCCAGAGGGCAGCGCGGAATTTATTTTGTATGCTACTCCAGCTTATTGACAGCCTCAGCTTTGTTCCTGTATGCTGTGTGGTGGGGTGTGTGTCTCTTTCCTCCAATCAGCTCTCAGAGCACTCCTCACTAAGCCCTGCAGAGTGTAATTTCAGCTGTTCGCCCTCCTTTTTTTCTGAACTCTCAGACAAGCTAATAATGATTTCCTGAAATTTGCTCACCATACTCCACTTCTAGGAGCTGATTGACAGTAAAATTATAAAGGGTCTCATAGCTATCTGGCACACTGGAAACATGAGGAAATGTTGTCTAAAGGGTTTGAAATTATCATTATGTCAAACCACCACTAGCTGCTTTTAAAATATACTTAATAATTTTGTTTTATGAAGATAGCTACATGAACTAATATGTTTTTAATCTTTCTGGGGTTGGCTTTAATTAAAAAGCATACTAGCACTGTGATCTAAATAATACGTTATACGTTATTCCAAGTTCATAAGACAGGCAGGAGTGGTGTCACCATTTTTACATGCCCATCTTTACTGTCATGAATGTTGTCCATGAATTATAAACTTCAGTAAATAAGTATTAATGGCATAGTTCACCTTTTGGATCATGTTTCATGTTCCACTCATATTTAGGGTGTAACATGAAGCATGGTAGCATGGTAGCATACACCATGCCTGAAACCACAAAACACTTAAAGTAGAACTATAGGCAAAACCTTTTTTTTAATACTTTGAATACAGTAAGGGAGGGTTATAACCCATGTCAGATTTTTTTTCGTCATCTGTGTCCCATTGTGGAGATTGTCCTTCACTTCCTGTCCAATAGCCAAACAGGAAGTGAGAGAAAATTCCTGCAAATTAGGGGAATTTCTTGGGGACCCCAGGTCATCAGAACTAGTGTAACCATTGGAAGATTTGCCCTCTATTACTTTATTACTTTTCCGGGGACGACAAAAATTGGGGATTTTCTTTTCATTTCACTTTCAATGATAAATAGGTAAATGGTAAACAGGAAAAATAGAGATGATGCAACTCCCTAACGGGGGCACAGACAGCAATAAAAACTGACAGGTGTTCTAATCCCTATTCACTCTATCCAAACCAAAACTGAAAAAAAAAAAGTTCTGTCTTTAGTTATAGTTTAATCCCTTAATAGAAGAGTGGGTGTGTCTTGTTTCTTCATTCCACAATTTTTTTAATTCAGCGCCTCTTTGCATGGTTCTGTCTGCAAAGCAGTATCATCCAATCATAGGGTTAGCAGAATGAAAATACCAACACATGCCACCACAGTATAAGGATTATGCAAGCATAGCAGTCATCACAATTGTAGTTAACTCAGCACTTCCTCTAGCCTCATAACAAAAGGTTCTTATGTCTGTACAGCCAAAGTCCATATAGCAGGAATGTGATGCTACAACCCTTCCAGATATATTGGAAATTAGCATGTCACACTTGTGCACAGACTGTAGCCACACATACTGTAGTCAATCTCCAACTAAAAGGCTGACAACACGGTGCATTATGCTGATAAATATCTTTATTATAAATAATAAAAAAAAAAATCCTATACACAAGAAATTATGATGCATTTCAGCCCAGTGGGATTAGTCATAACATGTCATAATGGCCTTTTCGTTGGAATATGTATGGACTTGAGGCTGAGAGTAAGAAAGTCCAAAAGCCTGTGCATTGCATCCACGATTGAACATTAGTGCAGGCCTGAATGAAAAAAAACAAAACAATAAAGGCACAGTTTGTTTTAATTTTGTTAGTACATTTATTATTATTTTTTCTGAAGGCAAATTGTGCCTTTACAGGTAAAAACAATGCTGTACATTTATTAGATTCAAATATTCATTTTTTTACTAATAAACTAACATTTTTGAGAAACCAGCATCAGTACTATGAGTTTATGTGTCTGTTCTGTAGAACACTGACTACTTTAATACACAATATAATCTCGGCATGAACCTGATCAATAAAACTTGTAAAGGCCTGGCATTGTAGTATATTTATTATTTAATTTATTTAAGTAATGTAGTATTGTTTTATATGCCTTGACAAACCTGTTTTCATATACAGTATAAGTATATAAAGCAGCACTTTTTTTAGTACTAGTATTATTTTATGTAATTAATAAAGCAACGCTTTAATGTATTCATTGAATGATACATTTATATGTCAGTTATAATAATATTTTAGTAACCTTTTTAAAGAAAAATAAGGAAACAATTTTTGATTGTATATTACTTAATTAATTTTACAGGGATATATAGTAAACACCGATATGCTACATTTAGATTTGTATCCATTTATGAAAAAATTATAATCCATAAAAATCACATAAATGATTATTACTCAATTAAACAAATTAGTAATTATAAATAACAATACATGTTTAAAGTTGGCAGAAGCTGCATAGTAAATAAACAGAATGATCTAAACACAGTACTGTGTTTAATGCAGTTCTTATAACATAACATAACAGCATATAACATAAAAAATAATTACTGTTCTTTCATTTTATTACTACACGTATAATTTTATACTTTACAATTGTTTCACAACAAGCAGTAGGGTTTTGTTTTTTGTCAAAGGATCACATACCATTGTCTCTTTTTCCTGGGATAAATGTCACATCGCAATCTGCAATAAAACTGTTCAAGAGTTAACTGTATTTATTTTCAATATGCATTAACACAATGCTCCTTAATTTTTTCAGTTTGTCAGAAGGACAAAATTGCAGATATTCGATAACATCAAGTGTTAGGTCGCATAAAAAAATCAGTTATTTAATAAACAAAATAAAATCTTTCATGTAGCAAATATTATTTATTGAGTGCATCATTATTAACATTTGTTAACACATATCTTATGATTAACTTGTTCTTTTATCATACAGAATTATGATTGATCTTACCTAATTTAATTATTTCTTCTTTTGTCATTTATATACCAAATATTTCAGTCTCTTATTTCAGGTGTGTTAATATTCTCACCTGGAATTTAGGTATTTATAAATGCTTTTATATTATATTTATTTTAAAAATGTGGCTTTTAGAGGGTCATAATACAAGCAATAGATATTTAATATCACAAATAAAAAAAAATGATTAAATGAAAAACTGTACATTAAAAAAAAAATCTAATAGAAATAGATGCACATAGTGTGTTCATTTTTAATTGTTAAAATATAATCTCACCATTATAGCTAGGACATAAGTGCTACTTCAGTTGCAAACTAATATATTATATAACATTATTTATTATTATTAGTTTATTTGTATGAACACAAAAACTATTTAAGACAGCATCAATTTAACTCTTATAATTATACCTAAAACAGGAATTAACTGTGAAAATGTCATAATTACTGATAAAATGCTTCTATGACATTCAGCTGACAGTTGAGATATAAGAGATGTGATGAATTTCTTTATTGACTGAAAGGCAATTGTGGCTTTAGATAGTCTTTTAACTATGCAATGCATGTAGTGTTACCCACCTAAAAAAATAAACTATAAAACTTAAATTTAATGGGTACTGAAATTACCAGCCAGGAAAAGAAAATGCTCAAAATGTATAACATAGTTTATTATTTATTTAAATAACTCAACATTAAAATATTTAGTTGAGCTTATCTACTGATCGTTTTTATGGCTCTTACGGTTAAAATGAAGATTCTGTGTTTTGACAATATTTACCATTGTATCACCAGTTCTTTACATTCATCTTGTAAAAATCTTTTCAACTCTATACTAATCCTAAACAAACCCAAAACGCAAGCACCAAACCGTCCGAGCGTACAACAAAAGAGAATTAAATAATCCTAGCTGAGTGAGATCTTTCATCTTTGATTTACAGGTTTGAGTCCGCTGTAAATGAAACCATATTGTTCCATATCTTTCATATCATGGCCTTCCCAAAAGTCTTGTTTTAATTAAGGTTTCTTTCATATTTCTGAACAGAAAGCATGACAATCTTCACTTATGGCTTTAATATATATCCTTTCATTTAGAAAAATATGAGAAAAAAAGGAATAATGCTTTAGAAGTCAGGCAGCTATCAAGTGCTATGAATAAAATATTGCTAGGGAATACATCACCGCCGCTTTTCCTAATTACATGTACATCGATGCCAGGGATGCCAAACAATTTAAACAGTTCCAATAAGGAAATCTCACTTTATTTGTTTCACAATAAGTAACAGTTATGAATTTAAGTTGGATAAGGTCACTAGAGGCACTGCCAGTAAGGGTATAGCATAAGGATTTGGGATGGATGCTCACATTTATACAACATTTCGAGATCAAAATTAGGCTTCAACTGTACAAATTTGGATTTCCAATCACTTTTTAGCAATTGTCACCAAGGCCTACAGAGAGGGTAAACTTCCCTAGAGGAGAACCAACAGGAAGAAAAATCTAGCAGGGGTTTTACCTTTTTTTGTTAAGCTGCTGACAATGGAAAAAAGCTTTGGTCTTAAGATAAACTAAGAAATTGGCCAACGTTTTTAGCTAAAATCCAAGGTGCTGAAGTAAATACCATGACCAGGACACGGGTCCTGGATCCCTCAAAGTAGCCCTCTAACTGTTTTCCCACCAAAGCTGTTTCTTCAACTCTGACCACTGAACTATATAGCTCATAAAGGGGGAGCATGGTAACATCCCACTTTACTTGAATCAGGACATAACAGAAACATCTGTTGTTGATGGATGACTTGGAATATCCAGGTGGCTTTTATACCACACAAAAATATATAAATTAGATTTTTCTTGGGGGAAGGGAGGGTAGGCCCAAAGTAGCATAATGAAGAGAATTTCTTTTTAGTTATTTGCCCAAAAAAAGCAACCATAGCTGTTTATATAAGGAGACATATTGAGTATGTGTTTTGCAGAACAGGTGAATGGGGTTGCCCAAATCAAGTTACAAGGGAGGTTAATATTTTCATCTTTAATTAAAGATCTGAAAAGTAATTTGGTGACAATAGTGAATAATCAATTTTTACACTTACAGAAAGCAATGGGGCCTCTAAACTCCTTTTCACATGTTTAGCGGACTGTTCGATCCTCTGTTGAAACAAAATCCTGGTTCTTAGAGAACTGAAATGGTCACACTCAAATTCGCATACACCCCTGAAAGAGTTAGTTCAGTGACGAATACTCACTTCCACCCCCCCCTTGCCTGTGTGTGTTCAAATGAGGCCATATGTTGTTTCAATCAGAGAGAGACAGACTAACGGCAACCAACTTTTCATGAGCTCTGTTATTCCAGTGTCATAAGTGATCCCTGTAATAAATGTGTATTTGTAAAATAAAGATGTCATATTATTATTTAAAATACATTTCACCTAGAACTAGTATAAGCTCATAACAGGTATTCAAGCCTCTTCCCCATGAACACATTTGTCTGAGCCACATGATTTAGTGTACTACCGTTTCATGAATACATATTTTTTTTATTATTCCCTTTTTTTATACTTTAAGTGAATCATAGAAATATGGTATGTTGTGTCTGCCATTATAGTTTTACTGTAATCTGGTTTCATGTGCACTCATGCCTAAATAGATTTTTTTGTCTGCCCAGAAAAATACCTGCCTAGTTTTGTACAGTATAGATTAGGTCCTATACAGTACCATCTCTGAGCACATCTGAGTATTAATTACTTATATTCAAATGCATAAAGTGATGCACAACATGCCTCCTGGAAGCCAGTAAACACCTCTCTATAGATATTAAGATCCATTGGAGATCATAAACTTTTTTTATAGCTTATCTTTTTACTGTACAGCCCATTATTTCAACATACAAAACCCACCCAAATTCTGCCTTGATCTTTCTTGCCAAGTTTATATGTAAGACAAGTCACAATCATTTTCCAAAGCTCCATCCTTTTGGGTGTCTTATAAAGGACATTTAAAATGTTTGAGCTAAACAAAATTGAAGGATCTATGTAAATAAAAAATGTGGAATTGTAGTGGAATGATAACCAGTTCATTTTCCTAGAACATGAAAGATAAAATCTAATTGGTCACTTATTGCTAGATGTTTGGTGGAGACTTGAACAAATTCACTAAACCCTAACATAGCCGAGAACCCACTTTATTTACATTACCCCAGCAGCCAGGAAACTCCCATTTAGCAATGGGGGTGTGGTGGGGCAGGACTGTCATGCCGTCAGGTTGTCAGGTGTCACTAATTGGGATTAATAATATATCTACATTGCTGGACAATGTGATTGACATTGGAATTCATATAGTGGGACATTGTTTATTTATTTATTTTTTATAAAGGACTTTTTCTATGGTGTCTGTGTTTTCATTTACTGTTTACATTTTTTGTGAGTGAGTAACAATTACAACTACATACCCCTTATTCATTCTCTCCAGAGGTTAGCCAGATATTTGGGGACCCCTTATTCTAAAGGGAGCTACCGAATTCCATTAAGTCATACACACTCACAGCCCCACCTGGTCAGCCAGGCTGCATGTCAGGATAAGGGTGTTTTATGAGCCTTAAGAGCCCTTTCACACTGGAGCACCCATAGCATTGGCAGTAAAATGCCACTATTTTTACCGTCAACGCTATAGGCGGATTTGCGGCGCATTTCGGCCACTAGCGGGGCAGCTTTACCCCCGCTAGCGGCTGCGAAAGGGTTAAAACCGCCCACGATGCGCTGCAGAAGCAGCGCATTGCCGGCGGTATAGCCGCGCTGCCCCATTGATTTCAATGGGCAGGAGCGGTGGAGCAGCGGTAAACACACCGCTGCTTCACCACTCCAAAGATGCGGCTAGCACTACTTTTTTTACTGTCCTGCTAGTGCAATTTTTAACGCTATAGCGCCTGCAAATTGCTGCAGTGTGAAAGGGGTCTTAGGGTGACCCCAATTTTTTTTCTTGTGTTTTTTCCTAAGGGACAGTACACATTGTTTACAAAAATGGATGGGGTCCCGCTTAAAATCTGGATCAGACCTTTATCCAGGCATGGCTAGCTAGGAAGAGAGGGGAGGCAAGTGTGCACCCACTGATCCATTCTAGGCCATATTCCCTCAACATTGGGAGAGTGCCTTAGTGGGTGGATGTGGGGGCCTGCAGGATTACCCATTGTAATGTGGAACCCTCCTTAAAATAAGAGGCCTCAGATACATATTCCACTATTACTCATTTACAAAAAAAATTGTAAATAGTAATTATACACACAGACAACACAGCAAAAGAGTCCATTATTGAAAAGAAAAGTCCCTTGTTGTAAATCCAATGTTGATCATGTTGTCTAGTGTGTAGATCCATTGATCCACCACTAGAATGATGCTGCCCCATTGCCACTCCCATTGCAAATGATGGGTCCCTGGCTGGCTGTCAAATAAACTGGCTGGGGATAATGCGTGACATCAATAACCAAATATTTTCATAACCATAATTGGTCAGTAATTTGATCCAGGATCCCCACCAGGACAGCAAGAAGCTATCACTTGTGATGGCAGTGATACTGCCACTAAATTAATGAATTCAGACTGCATCAGCTGGATTTCTGGGTGGGTGGATGAGTTGGCCATATCTGGACAGCTTATTTACCCATTCACTGCACTGTGAACAGGCTGGGTTCAGGCAGAACCAACTGAACCCAAAGCTAGCCCCAACTTATAACAACTTTTTTTTTACAGATAAAACAATGAAATGAATCCAACACCATGTTTTAATAAGCTAATGCTAAATAAATACAATTATCTAAAGGGCAAAAAGGGTGAGGATAAATCTCATCATTGAGTGCACACACACAGCAAGTTGACATGGGTTAAAACTCTTGCCTACTCTATTCTTTGCCCTTGATTATGGGAGCAAACTTGTTCCCTTTGACGCACCTGGTTGAGTGAAAATTATCAAAAAAAACAACTTATGGGAGCACAAACATAGACACCCTGCATGTGACTAAATTGTCACAGATTACGGTAAAAAGCAATACATACAGCACTGTGCAAACATTTTAAGCAGGTTTGAAAAAAAATGCTGTAAAGTAAGAATGCTTTCAAAATTATATATTTTAATTGTTTAATTTAATCAATTTACAAAATTTAAAGTGAGCGAATATATAAGAAAAATCAAAATTAAATCAATATTTGGTGTGATCACCCTTTGACTTCAAAAAAGCATCAATTCTTCTAGGTACACTTGAACAAAATTTTTGAAGGAATTTGGTAGGTAGGTTGTTCCAAACATCTTGATGAGCTAGCCATATATCTTCTGTGGCTATAGGCTGCCATAAATCTTTCTGTCTCTTTATGTAATCCCAGACAGATTCGATGATAGTAAGATCAGGGCTCTGTGGGAGCCAAGCCATCACTTCATGGACTCCTTGTTCTTTTTTTTTTTATCTGAAGATGGTTCCTGATGACATTGGCTGCATGTTTAGTGTTGTTGTCCTGCTGCAGAATAAATTTGGATCCAATCACACGCCTCCCTGATGGTATGGCACTGTGAGGACACCTTTGATGGGGCAACATTGAGGACCATAGATGCAGTTGTCAGCCAAGGAAACTTAATACAGAACATAAAAGACACATCATGCTTACTTCCCTTTGACATGAGAAGATGTTCAGCAGTGCCATCCCCACAGAACAGGCAGAAACCAGTGGGACCCCGGTACACCCAACTACTGTCCAGAGAAGTCTGCCCAAAAGTGGTCTTCATGGAAGAATTGCTGCCAAAAAGCCATACCTCTGATGTGGAAGCAAGGCTAGGCAACTCAACTATGCATGAAAACATAGGAACTAGGGTTCAGAAAAATGTCAGCAGGCGCTCTGGACTGATAAGTCAAAATGTTAAATATTTGGCTGCAGCAGGAGGCAGTTTGTTCACAAAGGGCTGGAGAGTAGTACAATAATGAGTGTTGCAGGCAACATGTGAATCATTAGGAGGAAACACCTACACAATATTGGTATAATTTTCAGAGCTAAACCATCTGATGAAAAAGATTAAAGTTTAAAAATTTTAATGAAAAGGCATGCATCTGCATGCTGATACATGAAGTTGCAACCATGTGAATGGTGAGTGGATTGAAAGTTGTGGGGGATAAACCCCTAAAAATGAGTCTCTAAAAAAGCCTCTAAATGGAGGCTGTAAAGGGAGCGAGGCTGCTTCAGGCGCGGGCTGGGGAACCCGATTACTGGGAACAAAAGGAAAGAAAAAGGAGGAGAGAATCATTTAAACAGCTTAGGAATTTATTCAGTATATAAGTATAAAACAACACAAAATATTGGAGCACTTGCAGAGTGCTAGAGCGGGTGGGAGCTTCCACAGTCAGTGTCACAGGAGCACAGGAGGACCGCCAGGAAGTATCTATTGAGGGATCCATGAGTACGTGTGTTAGCCATAGCTGGAGCCTCGGTAAGCCTCATGGTGACATCGGCTGTGTGTCTCTGGGTGGGAGTTGTCCAGGGCTGTCAAGCTGGGGTGCCGCCCACACGCTGTCTGGCCAATCAGAACACATTTCAAAGGCATGGCCTCGCCTTCTTCAGCAGCTGATGAAGAAGGTGAGGCCGTGCCTTCGAAATGCGTTTTGTTTGGCCAGACAGCATGTGGGTGGCTCCCCAGTCTTCAATGTAATGAAAAACAAGGAGTCCTGGAAGTGATGGCTTGGCCCCCACCTGATCTCAACATCACCAAGTCTGTCTGGGATTACATGAAGAGACAGAAGGATTTGAGGCAACCAACATTCACAGAAGATCTGTGGTTAGTTCTCCAAGATGTTTGGAACAATGTACCTGCTGAATTCCTTTAAAAACCATGTGCAAGTTTACCTAGAAGTAATGCTTTTTTGAAGGCAAAGGGTGGTCACACCAAATATCAATTTGATTTGGATTTAACTTCTGTTCATTTACTTTCTATTGTGTTACTTGATAAAAATAAACTATTAAAACTTCTTTCTTGTTCATACATCACAGGACACAGAGACTTAGATAATTACTTAGTGGGTTAGATAGTCACCATCAGGTGATTGGACACTGGCAACCCTAATTACAAGGCGAGTTCCTCCCCTATATAACCCCTTCCATATGGAGAGCACCTCAGTTTTTTCGCCAGTGTCTAAGGTGGTGTCTAAGGTGGTTGGTCATGTTGAACATGTGCTAAGAAGAAAGCTCTGTTTGATGGTCTCTGCGGAGCTATACAACCGGATCCATACCTCGGGCCAATACTAAACGCCTAAGATGGATGGTACCCGGGCCTCGTGGAAAGAAGAAACAAGGTTTGCCTGTAATGTCTCTCTTCGGAGGTCTGGGCTCTGGGATCCAGTCTTTGGTGTACTAATCTAAGTGGCACGAAAAGCTCCTGGCAGAGTCTTCTACAGGTCCATGGAAGAGGTTCCTTTAAGTAGGGACCCAGAACCCTAAAGGTTGGCACAACATTACCCGCCGTGATGGGTGAAGGCTGAATCTGTTTTCAGCAGTTTTCGTGTGGCGGGGATAAGGTAAGTGAAGATAATTTTTTAAGTATTAGTTGCATGTCTTACCTGGTTTCCGCCACCAGAGGTAGTAAGTGACATACCTGGTGTATACTTACATGCCATCCAGGAACACGCTCAGTGAAGTTGGTCTATTATAAAAAACGCTCACCTCCTCCGCTGCAGGCTCTGCCAGCAGTGCTTTTTGACTGTACAGGTGAGCAGGGAAAGCGCATGCACGGCACATCAGTGCGCAGGTGCCAAAGCGGCATGATTTAAAAGCCCAGCACACCAGTGCCTTCTGTAAAGCGGTGGGACACAGAGCTGTGGGCTGTAAGCATCTCAGTGGATCGGATCCAGGTATACCTAAGACACCTACTCGGCATCAGGTTGTGCAGTGAGCTAATATATACAGTGGGGAGAACAAGTATTTGATACACTGACGATTTTGCAGGTTTTCTTACTTACAAAGCATGTAGAGGTCTGTCATTTTTATCATAGGTACTCTTCAACTGTGAGAGATGGAATCTAAATCAAAAATCAAGAAAATAACATGGTATGACTTTTAAGCAATTCATTTGCATTTTACTGCATGACATAAGTATTTGATACATCAGAAAATCAGAACTTAATATTTGGTACAGAAACCTTTGTTTGCAATTACAGAGATCATAAGTTTCCTGTTGTTCTTGACCAGGTTTGCACACACTGCAGCAGGGATTTTGGCCCACTCCTCCCTACAGAGCTTCTCCAGATCCTTCAGGTTTTGGGGCTGTCGCTGGGCAATACGGACTTCCGGCTCCCTCCAAAGATTTTCTATTGGGTTCAGGTCTGGAGACTGGCTAGGCCACTCCAGGACCTTGAGATGCTTCTTACGGAGCCACTCCTTAGTTGCCCTGGCTGTGTGTTTCGGGTTGTTGTCATGCTGGAAGACCCAGCCACGACCCATCTTCAATGCTCTTACTGAGGGAAGGAGGTTTTTGGCCAAGATCTCGCGATACATGACCTCATCCATCCTCCCCTCAATACGGTGCAGTCGTCTGTCCTCTTTGCAGAAAAGCATCCCCAAAGAATGATGTTTCCACCTCCATGCTTCACGGTGGGGATGGTGTTCTTGGGGCTGTACTCATCCTTCTTCATCCTCCAAACATGGCGAGTGGAGTTTAGAAAAAAAGCTCTATTTTTGTCTCATCAGACCACAAGACCTCCCATTCCTCCTCTGGATCATCCAGATGGTCACTGGCAAACTTCAGACGGGCCTGGACATGCGCTGGCTTGAGCAGGGGGACTTTGCGTGCACTGCAGTATTTGAATCCATGACGGCGTAGTGTGTTACTAATAGTTTTCTTTGAGACTGTGGTCCCAGCTCTCTTCAGGTCATTGACCAGGTCCTGCCGTGTAGTTCTGGGCTGATCCCTCACCTTCCTCATTATCATTGATGCCCCACGAGGTGAGATCTTGCATGGAGCCCCAGACCGAGGGAGATTGACCGTCATCTTGAACTTCTTCCATTTTCTAATAATTGCGCCAACAGTTGTTGCCTTCTCACCAAGCTGCTTACCTATTGTCCTGTAGCCCATCCCAGCCTTGGGCAGGTCTACAATTTTATTCCTGATGTCCTAACACAGCTTTCTGGTCTTGGCCATTGTAGAGAGGTTGGAGTCTGTTTGATTGAGTATGTGAACAAGTGTCTTTTATACAAGTAACAAGTTCAAACAGGTGCAGTTAATACAGGTTATGAGTGGAGAACAGGAGGGCTTCATAAAGAAAAAATAACAGATCTGTGAGAGCCGGAATTCTTACTGGTTGGTAGGTGATCAAATACTTATGTCATGCAATAAAATGCTAATTAATTTTTTTAAAAATCATACAATGTGATTTTCTGGATTTTTGTTTAGATTCCGTCTCTCACAGTTGAAGAGCACCTATGATAAAAATGACAGACCTCTACATGCTTTGTAAGTAGGAAAACCTGCAAAATCGTCAGTGTATCAAATACTTGTTCTCCCCACTGTATATGTATTGTAAGACTAGAGCACAACGTGGTTGCACTTGTACTAGTACCTCTGCTTTGCAGCTTAGGGCTATGTCTCACAGTAAGAGGCGTTCAGGGGCAGGTAAAGATGGCACTAAGAAATCCCTGCCTAGAGCTAGGGGTTCTGGACATGTCTGCAGATTACCATCCCCCCTGACAGACTGGTAGCAGCCTCACAGGATGAATCTGTACCCCTGTCAGGCTTTAGAGCCTCACCTAATGTTGCAGCTCCTGTATATGTCACTGAAGACACTATGAAAGCTGCCTTGGATGGCTTGGAAGGAAGAATTGCTTCATTTATCGCAACCTCCTTAAAAAGTGGCAGAAAGCGGGGTAGATCCCCTTCCTCTGCTCTGGGTTCCTTATCAGAGGAACATTCTGATGATGAGATATCCCTATCTGCAGATGGGAATCAGGAGCAGTCTGAGGTTTCAGAGAATGAGGAGAAGATCTCTTCTACCTCTCAGGCGCTTAAGATGCAGGTGCATATTATACAGAGTTGGTGCCTACCACATACAAATTGCCCTCTGCTGAAGCTGCTATGCCCTCTGTTTCCTCCTTGGGATCTCGGAAATCCCCACAGGCTGCATACACCTTCCCAACTCATCCTTTGTTGGAGAAGTTGATGTATGACGACTGGGCTCACCCAGATAAACAGTTTTCTTCTCCCAAGAGGTTTTCTCTCCTTTACCCAGTGGAGGAAGGATTCACAAAGAAATGGGGGGTGCCAGCTATAGACGCGGCTATTTCTTGTGCACATAAAAGCCTGACCTGTCCCGTGGACAATGCTCAGGGCTTCAAAGATCCAACTGATAAAAAGCTGGAATCTTTGCTTAAAGTCTCCTCTTCTATGGCCGGTGCTGTAGTCCAACCTGCTTTTGCAGTGATTGGCATATGTCAGTTCCTCAAGTAACAAATGAAACAGGTGGTTAACCTTCTCCCTGCAGAGGAAGTTGAGGTTTATGCAGACCTTCCTAAGGCCCTGTGTTTTGCGGTTGATGCGATTATGGACTCTGTTCAGCAAGCATCCCGCCTAAATCAGCATTGGGAAGCCAAGGTTTCTTGCAAAAGATACTTGGCGGCGTTCCCATTTTATGGGGAATGCCTGTTTGGGGATGATTTGGACAAATATATCCAAAAGATTACCAGAGGCAAATCCACGTTGTTACCGGTTAAGAAGAAGAGTAAACGTCCCTCATTTAAACGTTCTCTTTCTTCAGCCCCTGGAACTTCGACTTCCATGCAGTGGCAACGGCCTCCCCAGTCCAATACTAGGAGAAAGGCCCAGAGCCAAGCCCAAGGACAGAAAAGATCTTGGGATTCAAGATCTACTAAGCAGAATCCCAAAACATCCCTATGAAGGGGCGCCCCCGCTCGGCCGTTTGGGGGGAAGGCTGCTGCAGTTTGCAGACGCCTGGCGGAAAGAGGTTCAGGACAAATGGGTCATCTCCACGGTATCTCTAGGCTACAAGCTAGAGTTCCGAGAACTTCCGCCATCCCGTTTTCTGAGATCAAGAATCTCCAAAAATCCAGAAAAGAGGAGGCCTTTACTTTTGGCCTTGGAGCACCTGTTGGCTCAAGGGGTCATCATAGAAGAAGCCCCAGAGGAGCAAGGCTCAGGGTTCTACTCAAACCTCTTGATGGTTCCAAAACCAAACAGGGATGTCAGGCCTATTCTGGATCTGAAAGACCTGGATCAGTTTCTGAACATTCACTCCTTCCGCATGGAGTCTGTCCATTCAGTAGTCTCCACCCTTCAGGTAGGAGAATTCATGGCATTATTAGACATCAGAGATGCATATCTACATGTGCCAATTTTCCCGCTGTCCAAAAATTTCTAAGGTTTGCGGTGGATCAGCGCCACTTTCAATTTGTGGCCCTACCATTCGGTCTGGCTACCGCACCTCGAGTGTTCACAAAGGTGCTAGCCCCACCCCTGGCGAAGCTAAGGGCATGGGGCATAGCAGTAACAGATTATCTGGATGATCTGCTGCTCATAGATCAGTCCGTAGCTGTGTTGCTATGGCAATTTCTATGGTGACTTTATAATAATAATATAGAGTTTAGGTAGTAACAGGATATGTGTAAAGAGCCCCTTCCCTCCCCCTCCATTGATACTGCTGGAAATGGGTGGGAGGGGCCCCTCCCTCTCCATTGATCAGGAAACAGGAAATGGGGAGGGGGGCTTTGGAAAGGGTTTGGGAGAGACATGTGTGTTTGAACAACAGTTGGTGTTTTGGGAAGGACAAAGGAAGGAGTTGATCTTTGGAAGGAGAAAAGGAAGAAGACATCCCTGCCTGAAGCTGGATAACTTTGGAGACCTTTTTGGGAGTTGGACTGAGCAAGGAACTATGGACATTACATCTTGACCTCTAAGTTGAGTAATTATTTAGTTTACTTAATGTGTACGGTACATGTTGTACATGCTTATATATATATTTGTAGGCATATATTTTGTAAGCTATTAAGTTAAGTGTGTTGTATTGTGCATCCTACAGTTGTATGTGCAGATATTTCCTTGTTTAGTAAAGCATTGATACACTACAGAAGTTTAAGCTTCCTTGATTTTACCACAGAGTAACCTTAATAGATAGACGTAAAGCAAAACAATGGGGGCTCGTAGCCGGGATTTGTGCTAAAATTTCAACAGAAGCTGACCTGTTTTCTGTGGTGTGTTTTGTTGCTTGTACTGGGGGAAAAATGCTGCGTACACTGTTTAGGAAGAGTAAGGCTGCAAAGTTTTCTGGTGTCCAGGAGGACTTGAAGGCGTGCACCCTTCCTATCTGGGCCAGAAATAGTCAGTGGATGTCTGTTGCAAAGGAGCTGGCTGGATATGCTTCTCCTTTGAACAGAGCTTGGGGGGATGGAGTCTCTGATCTTTCCTCAGATTTTAGTCTCAAAAGTTTTGGGTTCAGTAAGGGAGAGATGCGGGCAGTTGCTGTGTTTGGTTTGCATGTCCTGCATGCTCTACATATTGAATCTGAAAAGAGGGAAAAGGCAGAATTAGAAAGAGATTTAATAAAGAAGCAGCTTGCAGTAGCATCCAAGTGTTTGGAAGAAACTGCAAGCAGGGCAAAAGATTTAGAAAGTAGGGTAATTAAAGTTAAACCTGCAGTGGCTTCCAAGAGTGTTCAAACCGCTGTAGGCCGAGCTGAAGATTTGAATGAGCGGTGTGCAGCCCCCATGAATAAATCTAATGATGCTTTAACAAAGGACAAAGGCCCAAAGCCTGTAAGCAGAAATAGGACATGTGCTACTGTTACTTCTCATAACCGGGAAGCTGAGGATTTGATCAGCTCAAATTACAGAGTTGATTCAGATACAAGGAAGACAAGGCCTATGATCTCCAGGAGACACATGTGGATTCATTTTCTTAAGGTGGGGGTCCCTAGAGAGGAAATAGATGGGATTCCTACACCAGCATTGTTTAAGAAGTGGAAGCAAATGGTTGGGAATGGTAGATTCAGTCACATTAAGTGTTTCTGTTGCCACAAAATGGGGCATTTTGCAAAAATGTGCCATACTGTGAAGCAGCAGGCCTCTGTTCTTCCAAGGACGACACGGAGAGACATGCAAGTTTATTCGTTACGTTGGAAGTCAATGCCTTTCCGTGAACGTGTTTCAAGGCAACAGTGGGCACCCTACAATAGTTTTGCAGTTACAAATGGGCAGATAGAGAAATGTGAGCAGTGAGCTATGTTTTTGGCACAGTTGGAAATGAACATATAATCTGCTTTTGTCTCTTACTCTTTTCAGATATTGAGCATCGAGAGGTGGAGCAGGCAGAGCAGACAACCATGCTGGGTGTGAGGAGGAAGACCAGAAGAGAGCCTGATGAAGATGCTGATGATTTCCTAAAGGTGGCTGAAATGGAGTGGACTTTCATCTGAGCATTTCCTTATGACCAAGAGGACAACAGACTTTAATCTGGGACTTTCTTTACACAAACTGCCAAAGACATTAACCCTGCTCAAAAGTAATGTTGCAGCCTTTCAGGGACGAAGCAAAAGTCTGATCGCCCAGATGGGGGTCAAAAGGGAATTTTTTCCTTCTCCCGTTTAGCAGGGTTTTCGCCCTTTTCTGGACAAAAGGCTTTAAGAAGTTTTCTATATTATTCTATAAAGTCAAGAGGTGGTATGTGTTGCTATGGCAATTTCTATGGTGACTAGGGATGAGCTTCGTGTTCGAGTCGAACATACGTTCGACTCGAACATCGGCTGTTCGATCGTTCGACGAAGATCAAACGATTTGGGCCGTTCGCGCCAAATTCGAGTGACGCGAACGGCCCACAATGCACTACGCCATCGCAGTGTCATCCAGGCGCTGTGATTGGCCAAGCATGCACTGTGACCCCGCATGCTTGACCAATCACAGCGCCGGCAGCGAGGAGAGCAATGATTGGCCACAGGCAGGATGCCTGTGGCCAATTATTGCTGAGGGTGTTTAGTACACGCCCCACACTATAAAAGGCCGCCAGCACGGCGGCCTAGTGTAGTGTGTTCCGGAGCAGGGAAAGAGAAGCATAGGCAGGGACAGTGACATTTATTTCTTTCTTGCTTAACCTGGATTCCTTTAGTTTAGGGAAAGAGAAGGATAGGTAGGGAGAGTGTCAGTGTGTTTTACTGTGCGAATCCTTGTTTCTAGGGACAAAGAAGGAAAGTGAGGGGAATTCTCCTTGTGCTATAGTGTGCTTTAAAAAAACATTTTTTCTAGGGACAGAAAACTCTAGGTAGGGAGAGTGTCAGTTTCTTTCACTGTGCGAATCCTTGTTTCTAGGGACAAAGAAGGAAAGTGAGGGGAATTCTCCTTGTGCTATAGTGTGCTTTAAAAAAACATTTTTTCTAGGGACAGAAAACTCTAGGTAGGGAGAGTGTCAGTTTCTTTCACTGTGCGAATCCTTGTTTCTAGGGACAAAGAAGGAAAGTGAGGGGAATTCTCCTTGTGCTATAGTGTGCTTTAAAAAAACATTTTTTCTAGGGACAGAAAACTCTAGGTAGGGAGAGTGTCAGTTTCTTTCACTGTGCGAATCCTTGTTTCTAGGGACAAAGAAGGAAAGTGAGGGGAATTCTCCTTGTGCTATAGTGTGCTTTAAAAAAACATTTTTTCTAGGGACAGAAAACTCTAGGTAGGGAGAGTGTCAGTTTCTTTCACTGTGCGAATCCTTGTTTCTAGGGACAAAGAAGGAAAGTGAGGGGAATTCTCCTTGTGCTATAGTGTGCTTTAAAAAAACATTTTTTCTAGGGACAGAAAACTCTAGGTAGGGAGAGTGTCAGTTTCTTTCACTGTGCGAATCCTTGTTTCTAGGGACAAAGAAGGAAAGTGAGGGGAATTCTCCTTGTGCTATAGTGTGCTTTAAAAAAACATTTTTTCTAGGGACAGAAAACTCTAGGTAGGGAGAGTGTCAGTTTCTTTCACTGTGCGAATCCTTGTTTCTAGGGACAAAGAAGGAAAGTGAGGGGAATTCTCCTTGTGCTATAGTGTGCTTTAAAAAAACATTTTTTCTAGGGACAGAAAACTCTAGGTAGGGAGAGTGTCAGTTTCTTTCACTGTGCGAATCCTTGTTTCTAGGGACAAAGAAGGAAAGTGAGGGGAATTCTCCTTGTGCTATAGTGTGCTTTAAAAAAACATTTTTTCTAGGGACAGAAAACTCTAGGTAGGGAGAGTGTCAGTTTCTTTCACTGTGCGAATCCTTGTTTCTAGGGACAAAGAAGGAAAGTGAGGGGAATTCTCCTTGTGCTATAGTGTGCTTTAAAAAAACATTTTTTCTAGGGACAGAAAACTCTAGGTAGGGAGAGTGTCAGTTTCTTTCACTGTGCGAATCCTTGTTTCTAGGGACAAAGAAGGAAAGTGAGGGGAATTCTCCTTGTGCTATAGTGTGCTTTAAAAAAACATTTTTTCTAGGGACAGAAAACTCTAGGTAGTGTGACAGCAGGAAGGTAAAGTCACCTGGTTGCATCCAGGAGGGTAGATATATTTCGCCCAGATTCAGGCTTTACGCCGACTTGTACAACTAGGTGGAGAGTTGTATAAGCCCAGCTAAGGCTAGTGGGCTCATGGATGACTCATACCTCTAGGGAGAGTGTGGGGCGTCGTACAGACAGGGAGTTGATGAGACCAGCTGAAACTTGTCAGCTCATTTAGGCCTCTATAAGAACTCCCAGATTCATTAGGTGTTAGCTCATGCCTGGAAGCAGACCTGTGTGGACTTCCTGGAGAGAGTGAACCCTTGTACGGTGAGACAAAGCCTGTGTGGCTATTTGCTTGGACATTTAAAACCAGGGACTTAGGGACTAGGACAGCACTAGGCTGATCCCAGTTGTTAGTTAGGAAACCTGTATGTTTAGTCAGAGGTCAAGTTGACCAGGATTTAATTTGTTTATGTTTCTTTTGGCTTTGCTGTGTTTTGTCACTGTAAATAGAAAATAAACTGCACCTTTTTTTTTGATTTTGAAAACCACAACCTCCGTTTGCTGGGCCTGTTTTTGTGTGGGGAGCCCATCCCGGGGGTCACACACACCCGCTGCCAAGCTAACCCCCTCACAGTTGGTGGAGAATGTGGGCAGTTTTTTTTTAAGCCAGCATGGAGGAGATACTGAAGCAGCTGGCTCTAGCAAATGCCAATCAACAGCAGACAAATGCAGGTTTGCAAAAGAGCCTTGCAGCTCAACAACAGAACTTCGCAGCCCAGCAGCAAGCTCACCAACAGAGTCTGGAAGCTCAGCAACAAGCCCAGCAGCAATCTGAGGCCCGCTTCATAGACCTGTTACAGAAGCAAGAGCAGAGACTACAACAAATGGAAGCAGTAATGCAGCAACGTCCGCAGACCAGGGAGGAAAGCCGTCCCACTAATACCGCGTCCTTTGGGGTGAGTCGTTTATTGACAAAAATGACTGGAGAGGATGATCCAGAGGTATTTTTGACCACATTTGAAAGGACTGCTGAAAGAGAAAAGTGGCCTGAGGAGCAGTGGGCTGGACTGGTGGCTCCTCTGTTAACTGGTGAATCGCAGAAGGCTTACTATGACCTAGAGCCTGACCAAGCAAAAGACTATGTGATGCTAAAAGCTGAAATATTGGCAAGGCTGGGTGTCACCCAGGCTGTCCGGGCTCAGCGTGTGCATAACTGGACTTTCCAGCTTGGAAAACCCCCCAGGTCTCAAATGTATGATCTCATTCACCTGAGCAGAAAGTGGCTACAGCCAGAGACTTTGTCCGCACCAAAGATTGTGGAACGTGTTGTAATGGATCGGTTTTTGAGAGCTCTTCCTACTGCCATCCAAAAGTGGGTAAGCCATGGAGACCCAGAGACGGCCGATGGTCTTGTGGATCGTGTGGAGAAATACTTGGCTACAGAGAACCTGACGGCCTCTTCCAGAGACACTCGGACTTTCCACCCTAAGACCAGACCATCCCCAGGGGCGGATAAGAGGATTCCAAGGGGTGAGGGTGGAGAGAGTGAGAGGGTGGGAGCTCTACCCCAAGTTTGGCGAGAACAGCCTGGGAAATCAGCGGCTCAAGAGGCGGCAAGAAGGATCGTTTGCTACCGCTGCCGGCGAGCGGGACATATTGCAGCCAATTGCCCGGTTGTGGAGGAACCCATGCAGTGTGACTTTCTGATGGGCAGACGTCAGTCGCTGTGTGCGACAGTCGCATGCACTGCCATTCGAGGAACTGAGAAACATTTATGCAAAATGTGTGTTAATGGTAGAAATGTTGTGGTATTGCTGGATTCAGGTAGCCTTGTGACCCTGATAAAGGCTGAGTTAGTTAAAACAGAGGTCTCTGGGAATAGCAAGGTAGCTGTTATTTGTGTGCATGGGGACACCCGAGAGTATCCAGTGACTACAGTGTGTTTCGAGACCCCCAAAGGTACCCTCTCTCATCCAGTGGGCTTAGTATCTCAGTTACCGCATGACGCCATTGTGGGAAGGGATTTTCCGAAGTTCTGGGAACTGTGGGATGATCCTGAGCCCCCCACTGGTGCCCCTATGTACCAGGAATGGGATAGCCAGAACTCCCCTGAGAGTGGTGAGGACTCTCCGGAATTTCCCTTATCAGTATTGGCAGGGGAGACTCAAGAAACTGGAGAGGAGCCCACCTCCTCAGACGAAAACCTACCGTCTGTGGAGTTTTCTGATCTTGAGGTTCACAGGGAAAACTTTGCCACAGAACAGTTGAAAGACCCCGCCCTAATAAAGGCACGGGAAAACGTAGTGAAAATAGATGGCGAGTTAGTGAACCCAGATAATACCTGCACTTACCCATACTTCAGCGTAGAGAAGGACCTACTGTATCGGGTGGCAAAAAGGGCAGAAGAAACCGTTGAGCAGCTTGTGGTGCCCAAACCTTACAGGAAGTTGGTGTTGGAGTTGGCCCATGGGCACATTCTTGGAGGTCATCTGGGGACAGAGAAAACCCGAGAGAGGGTATTACAGAGATTCTATTGGCCGGGGGTGATAAAGGACATAGAAAATTATTGTTCCTCCTGCCCTGTGTGTCAGAGGTCGGCCCCGATGCCACATTTCCGTAGCCCGCTGGTCCCTCTACCCATCATTGAGGTCCCGTTTGAGAGGATCGCCATGGATTTGGTAGGTCCTATAATCAAGTCCGCTAGGGGGCACCAGTACATATTAGTTATAATGGACTATGCCACCCGTTATCCAGAAGCGATCCCTCTCCGAAATACCTCGGCCAAAACCATAGCCAAAGAGCTATCTCTTGTGTTTAGCCGGGTGGGTATTTGTAGAGAACTGCTTACGGAACAAGGTACACCCTTTATGTCCCGGGTTATGAAGGAGCTGTGTAAATTGTTCAAAGTGACGCAATTACGTACATCTGTGTATCACCCCCAAACCGATGGGCTGGTTGAAAGATTCAACAAAACCCTAAAGCAAATGTTGAAGAAAGTGGTGGATAGAGATGGAAAGGATTGGGACTGTCTACTTCCTTATCTGATGTTTGCTATTAGGGAGGTGCCCCAATCCTCTACGGGATTCTCCCCCTTTGAGTTACTGTATGGGAGACACCCAAGAGGGCTGTTGGATATTGCCAAGGAAACTTGGGAAAGTGAGAGTTCTCCCCACAGGAGTGTGATTGAGCATGTCGCCCTGATGCAAGACCGAATTGCACAGGTAATGCCCATCGTGAAGGAACATTTGGCCCAAGCGCAGTTAGCACAGCAGAGAGTGTACAACCGTGGAGCCAAGACCCGTACCTTTTCCCCGGGGGATAGGATACTGGTACTTGTCCCTACGGTTGAAAGTAAATTCCTTGCCAAATGGCAAGGCCCCTACGAGAT
This sequence comes from Rana muscosa, assembly GCA_029206835.1. Classification (NCBI taxonomy): domain Eukaryota; kingdom Metazoa; phylum Chordata; class Amphibia; order Anura; family Ranidae; genus Rana; species Rana muscosa. Next base: position 187,865,613 of record CM055122.1, on the reverse strand, counting down.
AATGGAAAAAGTGAGCGAAGTGAATTACAAGGTCAGACAACCAGGAAGACGAAAGCCCGAACAGATCTATCACGTTAATCTGTTGAAAGCCTGGAGGGATAGAGAGTCCCTAGTCGCAGACACTTGGTCACCAGCTCAAACTGGTTGCGTGATTCCTGAGGTTGGAATAGCAGCCACCTTGTCACAACCCCAACAACAGGAGGTTAAGGAGTTTGTGCTTCGCAACAAGGAGGTATTCTCTGAGCTGCCGGGACAAACATCTGGGGTAGAGCATGACATCATTACCCCGCCCGGTGAAAGGGTGAAGTTAAAACCCTATCGGATCCCAGAGGCCCGACGGGAGGCAATACGGGAGGAAGTACAGAAAATGCTGAACTTAGGGGTGATAGAGGAGTCCCAAAGTGATTGGTCTAGTCCCATTGTGTTGGTGCCTAAACCGGATGGGAGCTGGCGATTTTGTAACGATTTTCGTCAGTTGAACAAAGTTACAAAATTTGACACCTACCCCATGCCACGTATAGATGAGTTGATCGACCGGCTGGGAACAGCCCGATACATGACGACTCTTGACCTCACAAAAGGGTATTGGCAAATCCCCCTGGCCAAATTGGCCAAAGAGAAAACCGCATTTGTAACCCCAGACGGGGCGTTCCAATATAAAAGAATGCCGTTCGGGTTACAGAATGCGCCGGCCACATTCCAGCGGAAAATGGACCAGATGCTGAGGCCCCATCGGAAGTATGCTGCGGCTTACCTGGATGACGTAATTGTCCATAGCACAGATTGGGCCTCACATCTGCCAAAAGTGCAAGCAGTCCTGGACTCTGTTCGGGAAGCGGGGTTTACGGCTAACCCCAAGAAGTGTACCATTGGGCAGGAGGAGGCCAAATATCTTGGGTACACCATTGGGAGGGGAGTAATAAAACCCCAACTTAACAAAGTCGAGGCCATCCAGAGTTGGCCACGTCCCAACAGCAAGAAGCAGGTACGAGCCTTTCTGGGAATCGCTGGGTATTATCGGCGATTCATTCCCCACTTTGCCTCTAAGGCTGTGCCCCTAACCAACCTAACGAAGGGGAAAGGGTCGGTCATGATTAAATGGACCCCCGAGGCTGAGGAAGCATTCCAATTCTTGAAACAAGCCTTATGTAGCCAGCCAGTGTTGTACTCACCCGACTTCTCTAAAGACTTTGTCGTACAAAGTGATGCGTCAGATGTGGGGTTAGGAGCAGTATTGTCCCAGGTCTGGAACGGGGAAGAGCACCCAGTCATTTACCTCAGCAGGAAGTTGAAGTCCCATGAGGTAAATTACGCCACCGTTGAAAAGGAGTGTTTAGCGGTGAAGTGGGCTCTAGATTCCCTTCGGTACTACCTGCTAGGTAGGCACTTTGACATGGTTACGGATCACGCTCCGTTAAAGTGGATGGCTCAAAACAAGGAAACAAATAGAAGAGTGAATAGGTGGTTCCTGGCCCTCCAGGAATTCAACTTCACAGTAAAGCATCGCCCTGGCGTTCAAATGGGGAATGTGGATGCTTTGTCTCGAGTACATGAATGCCTGATTGCTGGTGTTCCAACCCCGAGGTTAAAACAAGAGGGGGGGGTATGTGACAGCAGGAAGGTAAAGTCACCTGGTTGCATCCAGGGGGGTAGATATATTTCGCCCAGATTCAGGCTTTACGCCGACTTGTACAACTAGGTGGAGAGTTGTATAAGCCCAGCTAAGGCTAGTGGGCTCATGGATGACTCATACCTCTAGGGAGAGTGTGGGGCGTCGTACAGACAGGGAGTTGATGAGACCAGCTGAAACTTGTCAGCTCATTTAGGCCTCTATAAGAACTCCCAGATTCATTAGGTGTTAGCTCATGCCTGGAAGCAGACCTGTGTGGACTTCCTGGAGAGAGTGAACCCTTGTCCGGTGAGACAAAGCCTGTGTGGCTATTTGCTTGGACATTTAAAACCAGGGACTTAGGGACTAGGACAGCACTAGGCTGATCCCAGTTGTTAGTAAGGAAACCTGTATGTTTAGTCAGAGGTCAAGTTGACCAGGATTTAATTTGTTTATGTTTCTTTTGGCTTTGCTGTGTTTTGTCACTGTAAATAGAAAATAAACCGCACCTTTTTTTTTGATTTTGAAAACCACAACCTCCGTTTGCTGGGCCTGTTTTTGTGTGGGGAGCCCATCCCGGGGGTCACACACACCCGCTGCCAAGCTAACCCCCTCACAGTAGGGAGAGTGTCAGTTTCTTTCACTGTGCGAATCCTTGTTTCTAGGGACAAAGAAGGAAAGTGAGGGGAATTCTCCTTGTGCTATAGTGTGCTTTAAAAAAACATTTTTTCTAGGGACAGAAAACTCTAGGTAGGGAGAGTGTCAGTTTCTTTCACTGTGCGAATCCTTGTTTCTAGGGACAAAGAAGGAAAGTGAGGGGAATTCTCCTTGTGCTATAGTGTGCTTTAAAAAAACATTTTTTCTAGGGACAGAAAACTCTAGGTAGGGAGAGTGTCAGTTTCTTTCACTGTGCGAATCCTTGTTTCTAGGGACAAAGAAGGAAAGTGAGGGGAATTCTCCTTGTGCTATAGTGTTCTTTAAAAAAACATTTTTTCTAGGGACAGAAAACTCTAGGTAGGGAGAGTGTCAGTTTCTTTCACTGTGCGAATCCTTGTTTCTAGGGACAAAGAAGGAAAGTGAGGGGAATTCTCCTTGTGCTATAGTGTGCTTTAAAAAAACATTTTTTCTAGGGACAGAAAACTCTAGGTAGGGAGAGTGTCAGTTTCTTTCACTGTGCGAATCCTTGTTTCTAGGGACAAAGAAGGAAAGTGAGGGGAATTCTCCTTGTGCTATAGTGTGCTTTAAAAAAACATTTTTTCTAGGGACAGAAAACTCTAGGTAGGGAGAGTGTCAGTTTCTTTCACTGTGCGAATCCTTGTTTCTAGGGACAAAGAAGGAAAGTGAGGGGAATTCTCCTTGTGCTATAGTGTTCTTTAAAAAAACATTTTTTCTAGGGACAGAAAACTCTAGGTAGGGAGAGTGTCAGTTTCTTTCACTGTGCGAATCCTTGTTTCTAGGGACAAAGAAGGAAAGTGAGGGGAATTCTCCTTGTGCTATAGTGTGCTTTAAAAAAACATTTTTTCTAGGGACAGAAAACTCTAGGTAGGGAGAGTGTCAGTTTCTTTCACTGTGCGAATCCTTGTTTCTAGGGACAAAGAAGGAAAGTGAGGGGAATTCTCCTTGTGCTATAGTGTGCTTTAAAAAAACATTTTTTCTAGGGACAGAAAACTCTAGGTAGGGAGAGTGTCAGTTTCTTTCACTGTGCGAATCCTTGTTTCTAGGGACAAAGAAGGAAAGTGAGGGGAATTCTCCTTGTGCTATAGTGTGCTTTAAAAAAACATTTTTTCTAGGGACAGAAAACTCTAGGTAGGGAGAGTGTCAGTTTCTTTCACTGTGCGAATCCTTGTTTCTAGGGACAAAGAAGGAAAGTGAGGGGAATTCTCCTTGTGCTATAGTGTTCTTTAAAAAAACATTTTTTCTAGGGACAGAAAACTCTAGGTAGGGAGAGTGTCAGTTTCTTTCACTGTGCGAATCCTTGTTTCTAGGGACAAAGAAGGAAAGTGAGGGGAATTCTCCTTGTGCTATAGTGTGCTTTAAAAAAACATTTTTTCTAGGGACAGAAAACTCTAGGTAGGGAGAGTGTCAGTTTCTTTCACTGTGCGAATCCTTGTTTCTAGGGACAAAGAAGGAAAGTGAGGGGAATTCTCCTTGTGCTATAGTGTGCTTTAAAAAAACATTTTTTCTAGGGACAGAAAACTCTAGGTAGGGAGAGTGTCAGTTTCTTTCACTGTGCGAATCCTTGTTTCTAGGGACAAAGAAGGAAAGTGAGGGGAATTCTCCTTGTGCTATAGTGTGCTTTAAAAAAACATTTTTTCTAGGGACATAAAACTCTAGGTAGGGAGAGTGTCAGTTTCTTTCACTGTGCGAATCCTTGTTTCTAGGGACAAAGAAGGAAAGTGAGGGGAATTCTCCTTGTGCTATAGTGTTCTTTAAAAAAACATTTTTTCTAGGGACAGAAAACTCTAGGTAGGGAGAGTGTCAGTTTCTTTCACTGTGCGAATCCTTGTTTCTAGGGACAAAGAAGGAAAGTGAGGGGAATTCTCCTTGTGCTATAGTGTGCTTTAAAAAAACATTTTTTCTAGGGACAGAAAACTCTAGGTAGGGAGAGTGTCAGTTTCTTTCACTGTGCGAATCCTTGTTTCTAGGGACAAAGAAGGAAAGTGAGGGGAATTCTCCTTGTGCTATAGTGTGCTTTAAAAAAACATTTTTTCTAGGGACAGAAAACTCTAGGTAGGGAGAGTGTCAGTTTCTTTCACTGTGCGAATCCTTGTTTCTAGGGACAGGGAAGGACAGTGAGGGAAATTCTCCTTGTGCTATAGTGTGCTAAAGCATTCCTCATCAACCATCTTTGAAATCCTTGTTTTTTGGACAGTCAGGGAAATTGTCGTTGTGCTATTCTGTGCAAAAGCAATCATCCTCAACCATATTTAGAAATCCTTAAGTAAAGGGACAGAGAAGGACACCTGAAGGTAGCCCTTATTGCTTTTTTCTTATCTCCCTGCAGGCCATCTATTAGAATGTCTGGAAGGCAAACAAGGAGAGGCAGACAGTCAGGAGGCAATAAAAGAGGGCAAGCAGGCTCTGTGTCTGGGGGCAACAGTGCTGGTCGTGGACGCGGTGCATTGTCATCAGCACATGGCCATGGGACACGCTTGTCCTTCTTTTCGGCAGCTGGACATGTTGAGCCACATCATGCCGAAGACTGGGTAGAGTGGATGACCAAGCCCTCCTCCTCCTCCTCATCCTCTCTCACCCAGGCTCAGGGTACTGGCAAAGCAGCTGCCAAAGCGTCCTCTTCCCTGGTATCAATGTCAGACTCATCATCAGTCACTCCTTCCCTAGACCCACCATGTCCTCCTCCTGAGGAGTCCCCCGAACTGTTTGAGCACAGTGTTGGGTACATGCTCCAGGAGGATGCCCAGCGTTTCGAAGGGTCTGATGATGAAACCCAGCTACAGGAAGGCAGTAGCGTGAGAGCAGACAGAGGGGATGCTCAAGAAGGACACCAATCTGGCAGTCATGTTCCAGCAGCTGCAGCATACTGCCAGATTGGCTCCAGTGATGAGGAGGGAGGGGATGATGAGGTCACTGACTCCACGTGGGTGCCTAATAGTAGAGAGGAGGAGGAGGAGGATGAGGAGGAGGCACATCTCCAACGATGCAGGATGCCCTTTGGTGGCCAGCGTAAGGGCAGTACACCGACGGAATCACACCGCAGAGCTCCGCCTGTGCAGGGCGCTGCCTCTGCCCGTCATTCAAAAAGTTCCTTGGTGTGGGCCTTTTTTGAGGCTAGTGCATCAGATCGCACAGCTGCTGTTTGCAACATATGTCTCAAGCGTATATCGCGTGGCCAAAACATCAGCCGCTTGGGTACCACATGCCTGACCAGACATATGTTGACCTGCCATGCAGCTCGTTGGCAAGCCTACCTCAAAGACCCACACCAAAGAACAAAGCGGACCTCTCCTTGCACCGCATCAGCTGGGATCTCCAACCCCACTATAACTTCAGTCCTCTCTGAAACATGCACTGAGAGGAATGAAGGTGTAGAATTAGGTGTGTCACAGCCAAGTACTTGCGGCCACTCTGCTAGCAGTACACCGACGTCCGATTCTAGCCCCAGCTGCTGGACCGTCAAAAGAAGTTCACTCCCAGCCATCCACATGCCCAGCGGTTGAATGCTAGCTTGGCTAAATTGCTAGCGCTTCAACTGCTGCCTTTTCAGTTGGTAGACTCGGCCCCCTTCCGTGAGTTTGTGCAATGTGCGGTTCCTCAGTGGCAGATTCCCAAACGCCACTTTTTCTCACGGAAGGCTATTCCGGCTCTCTACCGGCATGTGGAAGGCAATGTCTTGGCCTCGCTGGACAGGACGGTCAGCGGTAAGGTGCATATTACCGCTGACTTATGGTCCAGCAGGCATGGACAGGGACGTTACCTTTCTTTCACGGCCCATTGGGTCACTCTTTTGGCAGCTGGGAAGGATGCAGGACAAGGTGCAGTAGTGTTGGAGGTTGTTCCACCGCCACGCCTCCAAAATGCTACTACTGGTTGTGACACACCTCTCTCCTCCACCCCCTCCTCTTCTTCTTCCTCCATGGCCTCTTCCTGTGGTTTGTCCTATGAACCAGCGGTGCTCCGTAGCCGTTCACGGGGCTACGCAAGTACGCAGGCAAAAAGATGCCATGCCGTGCTTGCGCTGGTGTGTTTGGGGGACAGAAGCCACACTGGGGCAGAAGTCCTGTCTGCTCTGCAGGGCCAGGCCGAGAGGTGGTTGACGCCACGCCAGCTTAAGCCAGGAATGGTGGTTTGCGACAATGGCACCAACCTCCTCTCCGCCCTCCGACAGGGACAACTGACCCATGTGCCCTGTGTGGCTCACGTCCTTAACCTGGTGGTGCAGCGGTTCTTGGGCAGGTACCCGGGCTTACAGGATGTCCTGAGGCAGGCCAGGAAAGTCTGTGTGCATTTCCGCAGATCTTATAATGCCAGTGCTCGCCTGGCTGAGCTGCAAAAGGAGTTGAACCTGCCCAAGAACCGCCTTATATGTGACATGCCCACCAGGTGGAACTCAACGTTGGCCATGCTGCAGCGGCTGCACACGCAGCAGAGGGCCATCAATGAGTACCTGTGCGACTACGGCACCAGGACAGGGTCAGGGGAGCTTGGTTTTTTTTCTCCACGCCAGTGGGGCATGATCAGGGATGCATGCACTGTCCTGGCACCATTTGAGGAGGCCACGAGGATGGTGAGCAGTGACAGTGCATGCATCAGTGACACTGTACCTCTTGTCCACCTGTTGGAGCACACGCTGCGTGGAATAATGGACAGGGCACTTGAGGCAGAACAGAGGCAGGAAGAGGAGGACTTCCTTGCCTCTCAAGGCCCCCTTTACCCAGACAGTGTTCCTTCTGTCCCACCCGTCGCATAGGAAGAGGAGGAGGAGGAGGAGGAGGAGGAGGATTGTGTCAGCATGGAGGTGGAGGCTGGCACTCAGCATCATCAGCAGCAGTCTTTTAGGGATGATTTACAGTCCCAAGAAACCAGTGGACTTGTACGTGGCTGGGAGGAGGTGGCTGCGGATCATGTCGTCCTTAGTGACCCAGAGGACTCCGGAGCGAATGCCTCAGCAAACCTACGCTGCATGGCCTCCCTGATCCTGCAAAGTCTGCGGAAGGATCCTCGTATTCTTCGGATCAAGGAGAGGGACCATTACTGGCTGGCCACTCTCCTTGATCCACGGTACAAGGGTAAGGTTGCGGACCTTATGTTACCGTCGCAGAGGGAGCAGAGGATGAGACAACTCCGGGAGGCCTTGCAGAAAGGTCTGTGCAACGCGTTCCCAGAGACTGGGAGGTTACAAACTCCTGGTCCTGGACAACGAGTTGCTGAGGCTTCGGCCAGTCAAAGAAGGAGCGGTGGGGAAGGTGGCCGTCTGACCGATGCGTTCAGACAATTCTTTAGTCCGCAGCACCAAAGTATGATCGATTCCAGCAACCATCGCCAGCGTCTGATAAACATGGTGCAGGAATATCTAGGGGCAAGGTCAGACTTGGACACCTTCCCCACCGAAAATCCTCTGGCTTACTGGGTCTTGAGGATGGATCACTGGCCAGAGCTTGCACAGTATGCAATTGAGCTACTGGCCTGTCCTGCATCCAGCGTTCTTTCGGAACGCACATTCAGTGCTGCTGGAGGATTTGTCACGGATCACAGGGTGCGCCTGTCCACCGACTCGGTTGATCGACTGACTTTCATCAAGATGAACCAGTCTTGGATCACCACCAGCTACCACACACCTGATGCTGATATAACAGACTAATTGATTTTAACATGTCACATCCCTTCAAGACTGATGCTGATGCTGAGTGCCTGTGCTGTTATGTTGACTGGCTATCCTCCTCCTCCGAGTCCTCAATGATACGATTGATGATGATAGCTTGGAAGATCATTTTTGTTTATGGGTGCCGCCACCAGTGGCTAAGGCCCAATTTTTCAGCCCCTGTTTTACAGGGGCGTGTAATTACAATTTTTTTAGCAATAATTTGCCATAGGGCTCATTGCTGTGCTCCAAGTACAGTATCTGTGAGGGGTTGGAGTGTTGTGGCACCAGTGCCTAAGGCCCAATTTTTCAGCCCCTGTTTAACAGGGGCGTGTCATTACAATTTTTGAAGCAATACTTTGCAACAGGGCTCATTGCTGTGCTCCAAGTACAGTATCTGTGAGGGGTTGTAGTGTTGTGCCACCAGTGCCTAAGGCCCAATTTTTCAGCCCCTGTTCAACAGGGGCATGCAATTACAATTCTTGATCTAATAATTCACAGCAGGGCCCATTGCTGCACCCACCAAGAGTAACTCTGAGGGCTTACAGTGTTGTGGCAACGCCACCACCACCACCACCACGAAAGGCCCAATTTTTCAGCCCCTGTTCAAAAGGGGCATGTAATTACAATTCTTGATCTAATAATTCACAGCAGGGCCCATTCCTGCACCCACCAAGAGTAACTCTGAGGGCTTACAGTGTTGTGGCAACACCACCACCACCACCACCACCACGAAAGGCCCAATTTTTCAGCCCCTGTTCAACAGGGGCATGTAATTACAATTCTTGATCTAATAATTCACAGCAGGGCCCATTCCTGCACCCACCAAGAGTAACTCTGAGGGCTTACAGTGTTGTGGCAACGCCACCACCACCACCACCACCACCACGAAAGGCCCAATTTTTCAGCCCCTGTTCAAAAGGGGCATGTAATTACAATTCTTGATCTAATAATTCACAGCAGGGCCCATTCCTGCACCCACCAAGAGTAACTCTGAGGGCTTACAGTGTTGTGGCAACACCACCACCACCACCACCACCACGAAAGGCCCAATTTTTCAGCCCCTGTTCAACAGGGGCATGCAATTACAATTCTTGATCTAATAATTCACAGCAGGGCCCATTGCTGCACCCACCAAGAGTAACTGTCAGGGCTTACAGTGTTGTGGCACCAGCACCACCATCAAAGGCCCAATTTTTACTACCACTGTTCAACAATTATATGTAATTAAAATTCCTGATATAATAGTTGACAGCAGGGCGTTCCAGCACCAACCAAGAGTAACTGTGAGTGCTTACAGTGTTGTGCCAACACCAACAACTAAGGGGCCTATTTCTGCAGAGTATATACGGCAGGTCCCTACTTTCAAACATCCAACTTACAAACGACTCCTACTTGCAAGCGCAAGAAGACAACAGGAAGTGAGAGGAAATCTACCACTAGGAAGGAAAATTCTCTCCTGTAAGAATAAATATGGGAGAAAGGTGTCTCCTCTGTACTGATGCTTTATCAGTTCAAGAAAAACACCACATTTCAAAAACAGTTGTCATTGGGACGGAAAGTGAGGTGAAATGTTCTGAACAGGGGCACAGACAGCAAAACAAATGTTACAGGGGTGATAACCCTTACCTATGTTTTCCAAAAAGTTTAAAAATAGATTTTTGGGCTGGAGCTACACTTCAACAATGTACCTGTTCAAAATTACAAACAGATTCTACATAAGAACAAACCTACAGTCCCTGTCTTGTATGCACCGCCTGTATACGGCTGTTCAGAGTATATAGGGCCTTTTTTATTTTATGTGCGGGGTTCCCCTTAATATCCATACAAGACCCAAAGGGGCTGGTAATGGGCTGGGGTAGGGGGGGGTCATGGGGTAGCTATGCCATTTTTCTTAAAGAATTTCATCCATATTACCGGGACCAGACATTACATTAAAGCCGCAAGCAGTTTTAAATGACTTTTTTTTCCTTTAGAAGTGTCATTTTGTGCAGGGACAGTTCTAAACACGGGAAACACGTGGCACTTCACAGGCATACTTTAGACACCCCCCAGGTGCGATATTTAAAGGAATATTTGACTTTTTTTTTTTCACTTTATGCATCATTAAAATGACTGCTCCCGAAAAACGACCGTTTTTAAAACTTCTTTTTGCATTGATACATGTCCCCTGGTGCAGAACCCGGGTTCCCAAACCCTTTTTAGGACAATAACATGCATAATAGTTGTTATAATTAGCACTTTAGAATTCGAACGTTCGCATCCATTGTATTTAATAGGGTTCTATTGTTCGTACGAACTTTCGGTCCGTTCGCGGGTTCTGGTGCGAACCGAACCCGGGGGTGTTCGGCTCATCACTAATGGTGACTTTACAATAATAATATAGAGTTAGGTAGTAACAGGATATGTGTAAAGAGCCCCTTCCCTCCCCCTCCATTGATTCTGCTGGAAATGGGTGGGAGGGGCCCCTCCCTCTCCATTGATCAGGAAACAGGAAATGGGGAGGGGGGCTTTGGAAAGGGTTTGGGAGAGACATGTGTGTTTGAACAACAGTTGGTGTTTTGGGAAGGACAAAGGAAGGAGTTGATCTTTGGAAGGAGAAAAGGAAGAAGACATCCCTGCCTGAAGCTGGATAACTTTGGAGACCTTTTTGGGAGTTGGACTGAGCAAGGACCTATGGACATTACATCTTGACCTCTAAGTTGAGTAATTATTTAGTTTACTTAATGTGTACGGTACATGTTGTACATGCTTATATATATTTGTAGGCATATATTTTGTGAGCTATTAAGTTAAGTGTGTTGTATTGTGCATCCTACAGTTGTATGTGCAGATTTTTCCTTGTTTAGTAAAGCATTGATACACTACAGAAGTTTAAGCTTCCTTGATTTTACCACAGAGTAACCTTAATAGATAGACGTAAAGCAAAACAGTAGCACGCCTAGACCGCAATGTGCGCAGCACAATGGAGTATTTAGAGTACCTAGGCTGGGTTCTTAATCTAGAAAAATCCTCCTTACATCCCCAAAGAAGGCTGGAGTATTTGGGCATGGTCACAGACACAATCCAGAGCAGGGTATTCGTATCCGTGTCAAAGGCCAAAGCCATAAAGGATTTGATCTGTATGATCAAAGCAAGGAAAAATCCTTCCATTCGTCTATGCATGAGGTTATTAGGAAAAATGGTAGCCTCATTCGAGGGCATTCCTTATGCCCAGTTTCACTCAAGACCTTTGCAGAGCAGCATCCTGTCTGCCTGGAACAGAAAAGTTCAAGCCTTGGACCTTCCAATGCACCTGTCACCGCAAGTTCAACAGAACCTCAATTGGTGGTTGCTCCCTCTGTTAAAGGGAAAATTCTTTATTCCGTTTACTTGGAAGAGTGTAACCACAGACGCCAGCCTTATAGGCTGGCAGGCAGTTCTGGAAGAAGCTTCTGCCCAGAAAAAATGGTCCAGAGCCGAAGAGCTCTTGCCCATCAACATTCTGGAGATAAGGGCAATTCGTCTGGCCCTCAGGGTCTGGACTTACAGGTTGCAGGGTTGTCCTGTCCAGATACAGTCCGACAATGCCACAGCAGTGGCTTATATCAATCACCAAGGCGGCACCAGAAGTCTGGATGCCCAAAAAGAGGTGAATCACATTTTTTCTTGGGCAGAAACACATGTTTTCTGTCTGTCTGCAGTCTTCATTCCAGGGGTAGAAAATTGGCAGGCGGATTTTCTAAGGCGACAGCAGCTGAGTCCAGGAGAATGGTCTCTACACCCCAACATATTTCAGGCCATATGTCGGAAATGGGGTACCCCTAATGTAGACCTGTTGGCCTCCAGGTTCAACACAAAGCTGGACAACTTTGTGTCAAGGACAAAAGATCCGTTGGCACAAGGGTCGGATGCCTTAACAATTCCATGGGATCAGTATTCTCTGATTTATGCATTCCCTCCAGTTCTGCTTCTCCCACGATTCCTTTGGAGAGTCAAGAGAGAAGGAAAGTCAGTGATTCTGGTAGCCCCGGCTTGGCCCAGGCGATCCTGGTATGCAGAGATAGTGAAGATGGCAGAGGGGAACCCTTGGGTTCTTCTGCTCTGCTCAGATTTGCTCTCACAGGGTCCAACATTCCATCCTGCCTTACAGAGTCTGAATTTGGCGGTTTGGCTGTTGAGACCCACATTCTGAAAAATCGTAGGCTCTCTGGCCCAGTCCTATCCACTCTGGTTAACACTAGGAAGCCAGCCTCCAGGCTCATCTACTACAGAATCTGGAAGGCATATGTTTCCTGGTGTGAATCCAGGAGGTGGCATCCTAGAAGGTATGCCATTGCAAGGACTCTTGCCTTTCTTCAGTTAGGCGTAGAAATTAAGCTAGCCTTGAGTACTTTCAGAGACCGCTTGCCTCTCATTCCCTGATCCGAGCCTTTGTCCAGGGAGCGATGCGCTTAAATCCGCCGGTTAAGCCTCCTGTGTGCCCGTGGGACTTAAATTTCGTTTTATCTGTTTTACAGAGACAGCCTATTTAACCATTGCACTATGCTTCTTCAGTTCTTTTGACAAAGAAACAGTTTTTTTCTTATAGCCATATCCTCAGCAAGGAGGGTATCGGAGTTGGCAGCTCTTTCTTGTAAGGAGCCATATTTGATTTTTCATGAAGACAGGGTGGTGTTGCGACCTCACCCAGCTTTTTTACCGAAAGTGGTTTCAGGATTCCATCTGAATCAAGATGTAGTCCTACCGTCCTTTTTTCCAGATCCGTAGTCCGCATAAGAGAAACTACACTCTTTAGATGTTGTAAGGGCGGTAAAAATGGATCTGCAAGCTACGGCTCAGATACGAAAGACTGATTGTCTGTTTATTCTGCCAGAGGGCCTGAGGAAGGGCCAGGCAGTGTTGAAGTCCACTATTTCAAGGTGGATTCGACAAGTCATTATTCAGGCCTATGCTTTGGAAAAGAAGATTCCTCCTTTTCAGGTTAAAGCGCACTCGACTAGAGCAGTTAGTGCTTCATGGGCAGTGCATCACCAGACCTCCATGACTCAGATCTGCAAGGCTGCTACTTTGTCTTGGGTCTATACATTCACAAAATTTTACCAAGTGGATGTGAGAGGGCATGAGGATGCCGCCTTCGGGCGCAGTGTACTGCAGGCAGCAGTGTAGGTCCTTTTGTCCGATGGCGGTCTGTGTTTTCTGATCTGTGTCTCCCTCCCCTCAATTTGGGCATTGCTATGGGACATCCCACTAAGTAATTATCTAAGTCTCTGTGACCTGTGATGTATGAACAAGAAAATAGGATTTTTTAAAACAGCTTACCTGTAAAATCTTTTTCTTGAGAGCACATCACAGGACACAGAGCTCCCGCCCCTCTTCAGGATTATTCGTTGGGACACTTATTGCTTTGCTACAAAACTGAGGTGCTCTCCATATGGGAGGGGTTATATAGGGGAGGAACTCACCTTGTAATTAGGGTTGCCAGTGTCCATCATCTGATGGTGACTATCTAACCCACTAAGTAATTATCTAAGTCTCTGTGTCCTGTGATGTACTCTCAAGAAAAGGATTTTACAGGTAAGCTGTTTTAAAAAATCCTATTATTTCTGAACGCATTTTTAATTTACAGCATTTTTTCACACTAGCCTAAAAAATTTGCATGGTACTGTACATAAAATGAGCAGGTAGAGAATCACTTTGTTTCAAATCACGCTTGTTTAAAGTGAGCCAAACAATGGAACCATTAGCTTGTAGCAGTTTAGATTAGAACACTGTACCAAATGAGCAAAGTTAACCTAGCAATAAACAGTATCAGAAAATAAAAGTATCAGTAGCACACAGTATTAGCAATAATGACTAAGCCCACAGAAAATTTTCTGCAACCAGTAGTCCATAACTAATTCAGAGTGCACTCTATATGGATAACTGTATGTCTATGTATGTCCCTAGAGAGGTACCTCCGGCTAAGTGATTGAGTGAGAGTGACGAAGTTCCTGTGAATCAGCTAATTTATAGGCAGTTGTTAGCTCTAAACCTTCAGCCGGCTAATGGGGCCCAGTTTTTATGGTGGTGAATGGGAGTAAAGTCCATCAAAACTCTGCATCAGGGGCGGATCCAGGGGGGGGCAACAGGGCAATTGCCCCCCCGAGACCATCTGTCACACTCGCTTGCTCTGTTTTTTTTTTGTGCCTGATATCCTAGACTTTTGGGACCCGGTACTAGCCGGCCGTAAGAACCCTGGACCCCAATCTTGGCACACATGTAGCCCAATGTCTCCTCTACAAGTGTGCAAAGTTTGGTGTCTGGGGGACCTACGGCCGGGGAGCACTGATTTTTTAAATCCGGGCACCCCTTCCATAGACTCCAATGTTAAGCGATCATTTCTCCGGTGACTTTGTGGACCCGGTACCGGCCGTTCGTAGGTCCCCTGGACCCCAAACTCGGCACACATGTAGCCCCATGTCTCCTCTACAAGTTTGGTGTCTGAGAGATCTACGGCCGGGGAGGACCGATTTTTCAAAGCCAGGCACTCATTCTATAGACTCCCATGTTAAACATCAGTCTAGTCATGGGCACAGTGAAGCATGGGCACAGTGAAGCATGGGCACAGTGAGGCAAAGTGAGGCACAGTGAGGCATGCAGATGGACACCCTAGGCTTATATTCGAGTCAATACGTTTTCCCAGTTTTTTGGGGTAAAATTAGGTGCCTCGGCTTATATTCGGGTCGGCTTATACTCGAGTATATACAGTACTTGTTCTGCGGCTGCCGCTGCCTCTCTGAGTCTCTCTCTCAGTTTCTCACATCAGCCGATCAGCGGCGCCGAGAGAGAGACTCGTCTAATGTAGTTACGCGGCGCACTGACACAATACCAGGAGTGGAGGAGGAGGTGGGTGGAGCCTCTTCCCTGCACTCGTTGCTAACGCCTGGGCCGCTTGGCGTCTAACAATGAGTGATGTCAGTGAGTCACGTTGGGCCACTCTGCGGGCAGGTGCGATAGCGTGCAGCTCCACAGACGGGTAAGAAAGCGGGCGGCTCCGCTTACGGTGCAGTTTGAGGGCGGGCGGCGCGGTTCGTGGGCAGATTGTGCTGCTCAGTGTGTTGGCAGCGTAGGTGAGAGTGAGAGAGCAGGCTCAGTGTGGCAGCTGGCCAATCAGCTAGCCGGGAGCGGGGGAGCAGAGAGATGAGATCATCTCTCACCGCCCGTGCCTGCCCTGCATTCCTGCAGTGACTTCTGCCCTCACTGTGCAGGCAGCAGAGAGATTACATTATCTCTTTGCTGCCTGACTCTGGGAGTCTGGGACACAGCAAGAGACAACCAAAACTACACCTTAGCAGGCAAGTTAGTGACAATCCGCAAGGTGTGGCAGGCGACGTGGCAAGTAACAATCTGCAAATTGTGTCAGGTGACGTGGCAAATGACAATCTGCATCTGGTGGCAGGCAAGTGACAATCAGCAAGGTGTGGCAGGTGACGTGGCAAGTGACAATCCGCAAGGTGTGGCTAGTGACAATCCGCAAGGTGTGGCAGGTGATGTGGCTAGTGACAATCCACGAGGTGTGGCAAGTGACAATCCACAAGATGTGGCAGGTGACGTGGCAAGTGACAATCCGCAACGTGTGGCAAGTGACACGATCAGGGCTCCCACTAATTGCAGGCGACGGTGGCAAGTGACACCCTGGGGACTCCCACTGATTTTGCATTGAACTATTTAATTTTATATTATAATGTAATAATATAAATAATGTGCTTCAATCATCCTGACACCATAACAACCTTGGTGCCGGGATGATTGAAGCGCCGACACCAGCCATTTCCCCGATAAATTTCCCACAAAAAAAACATATTTTTTGTTCAATGCCCCTCCCGAGAAAAGACTCTGGATCCTCCCCTGCTCTGCATGCAGTGATAGAAGCTACCATGCAGATGGACAGACTCTCTATAGTCTCAGTCTCTGCTAGCAGAGGTAAATCAATTGCAACAGTGGCCTCCCACCAGTCCCAGCGATAAAACAAACCTCAATCCAGGTCCTCAGCTGTCGGCAACCTTGAAGGCTCTTCACTTGGGTGACTACAGTCACAGCACATAGCTTATCAGCACTCCCATTTACAGTCTCAGGCTACAGAGTTATAGCAGGCGTGCATGCAAAAATAGAGGAATGCACTCTCTGGTCTTCTTGCAGCACAAGGAAGTCCTCCAGTCTGTAGCCTATGAAAACAGCTTATTTTTCTCCTCCTAACAGTCTCTTCCTAGGAGTTGTAGCCCAGTGGCCCATAGACTTTCATAGCAGGATTCTTCTTCTGAACTACATTTCCCACAATTTAGTGCAGCCTACACTAAAGTCTCTTGAGCTCCTTCTGCCTGTAGTCTCCCCCTTGCTGGCTGAAGGTGGACAGTGTTACTTGATTCAACATTGCAGTCCAATGGGATCATAGAGCAGTGTTTCTCAACCTTTTTTCAGTCAAGGCACGCTTTAAAATTCTGCACACTCTCGAGGCACCCCATTCTAAAATGTAAAAACTAAACTAAATTGTGCATAACGCAACAGCATTCACACATATAGGAATACGTCAGAGGTGATTTATTCTTCCAAAGAAAATACATGTATGCAAACTGGTACTGACTCGTATTCCAATGTTTCTCTTCTTCCTCAGTTTCTCTCCCTCATTTAGTTAATGTGACCCCAGTGCTGACAAAGAGGGGCAAACAAGGATGCTATGCAGGCACCTGACATCCTCTTCATCAACCGATAATGTCATTGGTTGATAGGACGTCAGCAGCTAGTAAGTTGTGATGGTGCACAATGAAACCCTGTTTCTTTGAGTAACTAAAAGTCAGGCTTTATCCTCTCATTGGCTTGTATACAATTTTTGAGCAATTTTTAGGCATTTTGGTGTCAGGATCACTTAGTGCTCCTGTTCCCCATTCCACCATCTGGGGTTTTGGTTATGGCACTCTCCTTCTCTGCCTGTCCACCTGCAGACTGAATAATCTGATCAGTCTCTGGGTGCAAACCAATACTGTTATAAGCCAGCTCAAACCTCATTTGGGGGCTTGTGATAGAGAGTGATACGTGTGTTGTTCCTGATCAAGCTCCCTGTCTGTCTGCCCTGCTTTGCTAGTTTGTATTTCCCTGTGTATGACTTTGGACCGGATTATTGGACTATTCCTTGAACTCAGCCTGCCTTTTACCTGGACTGTCAAAGAACCATGGTATCTGTCTGCTAACCTACTAAAAAGTATCTATTTGCTTTGCTCAGTTCACATCAGCCCTGGCGTGGTGGCCAGGCACTATAGCATTGTGTATAAGTCCTGGGGGCAACCGAGTCCTGGTAGGCCTGCTTTCCTTATGGGAAACGGGGCTGCTATGGGTGAAGAACACAGTAGCCAGCTATAGTGTCTGACCACCTGCGTTGGGGTAGACGTGACATTTGAAAAGGCACCCCTGAAGAAACCTGAAGACACCCTGATTTACAAAGGATGGCATAGAAAGCTGCTGCAGCACAGTGTCCTAAATTGCTCTCTATCTCTAGCTAAGTGCTTGGCTATACATACACTTCAAAAGTTTGCTGAGGATTGATCAGTGAAGCATGAACTGACCTTTAATATAAACATGTTCGTTATCAGGTGTGTAAATCTTTAATCCTAGCATCTGAGATTAATTATTTGCACAGTTTAATATGGTTTGTGCACACTTGTATACATAAATGAATCAGCTAACTGTGAACCACATAAAATAATCTGATTTGCCAAGATGTACTGTATAGCAAACCATACATCATCTCTGCTTCTGATCTGAGTATTTCCTCATGTCTCCACTAGTGTCTCTGAAAGGTCTTCCAGTTGCATGCCTGGGCATATGGAGATATGCATATACATGTATCATTCAGAATAGCAAGCGGTTTGTACCAGTGATCTCTGATATAGGGGGGTCAGATCATAGTTTAGATTGGTTGATTTTCTCCCTCATCACTGATGCATGACTGTCAGGTGTAAGATTCAGGATACGTGGTTCCCCCCAGCCCTAATGAGCAACTCAGTGCTTCTGTCACAGTTTAACCACTTGCCGACCAGCCGCCGCAGTTTTACTGCGGCAGGTTGGCTCGGCTGGACAAATCAACGTTACCTTACGTCGCTTCCCATTGTAGCCACTAGGGTCACGCGCGCGCCCACGGCTCACCACCATAGCCGATGCGAGTGCCCGGCGGGCGCAATAACTGCCGGGCACCCGCGATCACTTGTGACAGAGCGAGAACCGGGATCTGCGTGTTTACAGGGGACAAATGACTGATTGTGTGTTCATACAAAGTATGAACAGTGATCTGTCATCTCCCCTAGTAAGTCCCATCCCCCCTTCAGTTAGATCACAGAGAGGGAACACAGTTAACCCCTTGATCGCCCCCTAGTGTTAACCTCGTCCCTGCCAGTGACATTTTTACAGTAATCAGTGCATTTTTATAGCACTGATCGCTGTAAAATTGTCAATGGTCCCAAAAATGTGTCAAAAGTGTCCGCTCTGTCCGCCATAATGTTGCAGTCCCGATAAAATTTGTAGATCGCCGCTATTACTTGTAAAAAAATAAATAATAATAAAAATGCTATAAAACTACCTCCTATTTTGTAGAGGCTACAACTTTTTCGCAAACCAATCAATATACGCTTATTGCATTTTTTTTACCAAAAATATGTAGAAGAATACATATCGGCCTAAATTTTGGGGAAAAAAATGTGGGATATTTATCATAGCAAAAGGTAAAAAATATTGCTTTTTTTTCAAAATTTTGCTCTTTTTTTTTGTTTATAGCGCAAAAAATTAAAACCACAGAGATGATCAAATACCACCAAAATAAAGCTCTATTTGCGAGAAAAAAAAAGGACGTAAATTTTGTTTGGGTAAAGTGACGCAGTGCCAAATCGCAAAAAGTGCTCTGGTCAGGAAGGGGGTAAATCCTTCCGGGGCTGAAGTGGTTAAGGAAGTGTTGTAGACACACAAATGGGTCCACATGAATAAATGTCAAATTTGCTAAAACACTATCATTTCAGGTCAAGAATGGTCATCTGTAACAAGGTGGAAACACAAACCCTTTTCATGTTTGCATTTTGAAAAAAAGGCCTTGTGTGGTCTTAAAAACATAAATTAAGTCTTAAAGGATCGGAAATTCCAACAACAAAACCGTGGATTTTTTTCCGAAGGAATGTTGGCTCAAACTTCACGTCACACAAATGTTGTCGGAAATTCCGAACGTCAAGAACGCGGTGACGTACAACACGTACGACGAGCCGAGATCAATAAAGTTCAATAGGCAGTTCGGCTCTTCTGCTTGATTCTGAGCATGCGTTGTTTTTTGTGCGTTGGAATTGCATACAGACGATCGGAATTTCCGACAAGAACTTTTCTTGTCAGAAAATTTGAGAACCAGCTCTCAAATTTTTTTTGTTCGGAAATTCCGACAGCAAATGTCCGATGGAGCATACACACGGTCTGAATTTCTGACAAAAAGTTCACATCGAACATTTGTTGTCGGAAATTCCGATCGTGTGTACGCGGCATAACATTCAAGTTTATATCAGAAATGGTTGCAAATTCTAGCCCTACTCAGTAATCTAAATGGTTAAATGAACGGAGTATTCCGTCCAGTTCTGGTCACCAATCCTCAGGAGGGAGGTGGAGGAAATGGAGAAAGTCCAGAGAAGGGCAATAAAGTTATTAAGGGGACCGGAGGATCTCAGTTACAAGGAATGACTACAATCGTTAAACTTATTCTCTCTGGAGAAGAGATGCTTGAGAGGAGATATGATAGCATTTTACAAATACCTCAATGGCAATTCTGGCATAGGGAATAAACAATTCAGTCTCAGGGAGTGTAAGAAGACATGGAGCTGCTCAATGAAATTGGAAGAGAAGCGGTTTAACCTTAAACTATGCAAGGGGGTTTTTCATTGTCAGGGCGATAAGGATGTGGAGTTGACACCACAATCGGTGGTGTCAGCAGGAAGTATTGATAGTTTAAAAAAACTCTTGGATGGGCTATCTTAGCGAACACAGTATACAGGGATATGGGAAATGATTATGAACACACACACCCACACAGGTTGAACTGGATGGACTGGTGTCTTCAACCTTACCAACTTGTAACTATATAACAAAAAATGGCTGGAGTTAGACTTTAACCACTTAAGCCCCGGACCATTTGGCTGCCCAAAGACCAGGCCACTTTTTGCGATTCGGCATTGTGTCGCTTTAACTGACAATTGCGCGGACGTGCGACGTGGGTTCCAAACAAAATTGACATACTTTTTCCCCCAAATAGAGCTTTCTTTTGATGGTATTTGATTACCTCTGCAGTTTTAATTTTTTGCGCTATAAACAAAAATAGAGCGACAATTTAGAAAAAAATACAATATTTTTTACTTTTAGCTATAATAAATATCCCCAAAAAATATATAAAAAAAACTTTTTTTCCTCAGTTTAGGCCCATACGTATTCTTCTACATATTTTTGGTAAAAAAAAATCTCAATAAGCATTTATTGATTGGTTTGCGCAAAAGTCATAGCGTCTACAAAATAGGGGATAGTTTTATGGGATTTTTATTAATATTTTTTTTTTTACTAGTAATAGCGGTGATCAGCAATTTTTATCGTGACATTATAGCTGACACATCGGACACTTTTGACACCATTTTGGGACCATTGCCATTTTTACAGTGATCAGTGCTATAAATAGTGTATGTACTGATTACTGTAAAAATGACACTGGCAGTGAAGGGGTTAACCTGTAGGGGGCGCTGAAGGGGTTAAGTGTGTCCTAGGGAGTGCTTCTAACTGTAGGGGGATGGAATGCGTGTGACACAACACTGATCACCGCTCCCCATCACAGGGAGCTGTGATCAGTGTCCTGTCACTAGGAAGAATGGGCAAACGCTTGTTTACATCAGCATTTCCCTGTTCTTCCTCTCTGTGAGGCAATCGCGGGTATCCCCGTGGACATCGAGTCCGTGGGACCTGCGGTCGGACTCACGGAGCTCGCCGCGGGCACGTGCGTCCACAATGCCGCTTCTTAAAGAGGACGTACCTGTACGCCCATCTGCCTGTCCGTGCCATTCTGCCGACGTATATTGTCGTGCGCTGGTCGGCAAGCGGTTAAAGTATTAGCTTTTTCTTTTCATAAATTCTTGCATATGCTGCTTTTTTAGCCTGCCAAAATATATCTAGAAAAAAAAATCCCAAAATGGCTGCAATTGAGGAATGATGTGTAGGTGCATTTTATAATGTACAAGGAAAACTGTATTTATAGCAAGAGGAATTCTTGCATTGTAAGTGTCATTCATCAGCCAGTGAACCTGCATTATGCATCTGCTGAATGTTCAGCTCCAAAATGAAATCTGCTGAGTTAAAAGAAATTCATCCCTCACTGCTTCTCTGCCGTCTATTGATTCTAGAGGTGCACAGTTACACAGAGCCGCACAGATTTATTTTCAATTCATCCAGTAATGGGGCAGAGCTGCCGCTCCAAGTGCTGTGCCCATTGTTTATGTTCCATGTGATCTGTGCCACCCAAGGAGCAGACAAGACATGTCTGAGGGTGCCTTTAGGGGATACACAATGAAGTCACACACAGGATATGTCAGGGAGGACTTGGCACTTCACAAAGCGGACTCTTCTTCCATAGGCTCGCCAGCAGTTCTGGAAAAATAAACAGGCAATCAGAATACGACACAAGAATACACAATGACATTGTAGGTTTTCATGCATAATCAAAGCTGATTTTTCAACTCTGTCGGATGTTTATTTGTGTTATTTAGCCATCCATAAATAGAGGTTCATTTCTAGGAAGTATACACAAACAGTCGCAGGAAAAACATCTTAGGGCCAAGCAATCATTGGAAATGTTCCTGTTTATATTAAAGCATGTCAGAATATTTTATAGCTTTTTAGACTATAAATAAAAATTCTGGCATAATACCTATCTAGATAATCCATTTTTTTTTCTGTAATTACCACAGCCGTACATTGCTGTGCTAATGTAAATATGACATAGACATTAGTCAGTAGTCAAGTGGTGTTTGAATGCACAGCTTGCCATCACTCCTCTGACCTGCTGGCAATTGTCAAATTATGAATGTGGATGCGGTATGCTGTATAACCATACAACAGGGAATACTGGATGCATTACAACAAAGGCAAAGGGATTCTAGTACATTATATACACTATGGCTGCCAGAACTGGAGGACTGATTCCAGGCAGAAAAGGTGTTGCTGCTGTGTGGTGCATGAATATTATATACAGGGGTTTATTGGTGGATCTAAACTGCAGAATATGATTGTCATTTTTGTTTCATATTTATTGTTAAAGTGGAACTGAACTCAAAACGTGAAGATTTGAAATGTTATAAGGAACATTTATAAATGTTAATCACATACAAACATTGAATAATGTTATATGGCACACTCTGGATATGGCTATACTGTAGTTTAAAACTTATTATGATTGGATCACTGAGCAGTGCAATAAATCAAGCCCATTACAATGAATCCTTGTAAGGATGACAAACTTGCTGTCCTTAGAGGCTGCCGGCTAAAGAAAGCTAGAAAAGGCCCTGAAAAGTAAGAGGGAACAAGAAGCAGCGCCTTCTTATGCCCCATACACACAAGCGGAATTTCCGCAAGCAAAAGTCTTATGTGAGCTTTTCATCTGGAAAATCCGACCGTGTGTATGCTCCATCAGACTTTTGCTAGCGGAATTTCCGCCAGCAAAAGTTTGAGAGCAGGTTCTCAATTTTTCCGACGGAAAAAATTCCTATCGGAAAATCCATTCGTCTGTATGCAATTCCGACGGGAAAAAAAACACGCATGCTCAGAAACAATTGGATGCATGCTCGGAAGCATTGAACTTCTTTTTCTCGCATCATCGTAGTGTTGTACGTCACCGCGTTCTTAACGCTCGAAAGTTCAGGGAACGGAATTCCGTCAGAAAAACCATTCAACTTTTTTCCGACAGAAATTCCGCTTGTGTGTACAGGGCATAAGTGTAGCATAAGTGTTGCAGGTTTAACACTTTAATGTATACACAATGCTGGATATATTCACTCATTTGTGAGTGTTATTCTTATTCTTTATTCAACAAAGTGTTAAACCTGCTACACTTAGAAGGCACTCCTTCCTGTTCCCTCATAAATGTTAACCGCACCTACTTGTGGGCATAAAATTTGGATATAGCTGCCCACCCAAGATCCACTGGTGCTGTGTACAGAGCCCTTACTGCCTCACAGAAGTCCATTCGGAAGAAACGTTTGTCAGGCTAGGCAAGGAAGCAGCGGTGACGTTGTGGCGCTCGTGGAGGGTGTAAGACAGATGCTGTGATTTCCTAATGCCTGTTTTAACATTGCTCTTGTAAGTAGTTTTAAATAAACCCCCTTTTTTAATAATTTGGAGGATTTTTTTTTCTCATTGATATATTGCATGGCTGGTCTGAGGTTTTCTAATGCCGCGTACACACGATCAATTTTCTCGACGGTGAAAACACCATCGAGAAAATCAACGGGAAAAACGAGGAATGGCTTGTTCACCTACACACGGCCGGTTTTCCCGACATTTTTTCTCTTGGTCGAGAAAAAGGACCGTGTGTAGGCTCCCCGGCAGTGTTCCCCTATGGGAAAACTGCCGAGGAAAAAAATGCCGTGAATCAAGATGAGAAAAATTTGAGCATGTTCTAATTTTTCTCGTCGTGATCAATGATTGTGATTAAAAATTGGAACATGCTCTAATTTTTCACGTCGTTTTTTACATCATCGTTTTTCTCGTCGGGAAAAATTATCAAAAGCCCACACACGGTCGCTTTTCTCGTCAAAGAGAAAACATTTCATTTTTCCCGACGAGAAAAATGGTCGTGTGTACGCGGCATAAGAATTTAAAGCTATGGTGAATTCCATCAGTGATATCCACAAGGCGGCTGAGAAACCTGAAGTGAGAGGTACAGACCTGGAGAGGTCTTATGCCGCGTACAAATGACCGTTTTTAATGTCATTGAAAAAAACAATGTTTTTCTCGACGTGATTTTTCGTGTTTCCTCTCAAGCCTGCCTTGCCTACACACTATCGTGAAAAAAAATGCTCGAGCAAAGCGCAGTGACGTACAACACGTACGACGGCACTATAAAGGGGAAGTTCTTTTCGGATGGCGCCACCCTTTGGGCTGCTTTTGCTGATCCTTGTGTTAGTAAAGTTTGGTGAGAGCCGATTTGCGCTTTTCAGCCTCATGCTCTTCAGTCCGTTACAGCGTGACGAATGTGCTATCTCCATTACGAACATTAGTTTTAACAGAAGGAGCGCTCCCGTCTCATATTTGATTCTGAGCATGCACATTTTTTTCCCCTCGTAAAAGCATACACACTACCGTTTTTTAACAACTTTAAAAAGAACGACGTGAAAAACGACGTGAAAAAATAGAGCAGGTTATAATTTTTTTTAGGCCATTTTTCACGTTGTTAAAAATGCTCTGGAGCATACACACGATCATTTTTAATGACCAATTAAAAAAATGGCATTTTTCACGCCATGAAAAACGGTTGTGTGTACGCGGCATAAGAATCCGGAAAGAGGATATATTTGCCCTTATTTCCTATGGGGAGCACTTTTTTTTTAAAAAGTCAGCAGCTACAAACACTGTAGCTGCTGACTTTTAATAAGGACACTTACCTGTCCTACTCGCTTGCGTTGTCAGCCCCCTCCCGAGCCCGATTCCCTCGGCGCTGGCAGCTTCTGGCGCCGCTATCCTCAGTAAGGGAAACAGGCAGTGAAGCCATGCGGCTTCACTGCCCGTTTTCTACTGCGCATGCGTGAGCAGTGCAGCGCTTTGTGAATGGGCCGGCTGCTCTCTGGGATACACACAGTGCCCAGAAGGCAGCACGCCCCATTCACAAGAAGACATTGATTGTAGGACGAGGAAGAAGATCCACCGCGGAGGATGAAGAGGCAGATTAGGGACTTCCGCATAGCAACTGCTATTTCTGGTAAGTAAAAATTTTTTTTTTCATTTTTTTTTTTATTTATTTGTAGATTTTTTTTTATTTATTTTTTTCAGGGTGGAACTCCACTTTAATAAGTCATTCATAGTGATTTATGCATAAGGATATAACAGTGCAACACATTTTTATTAAAATTTTGGTTTATTGCTGTGTTCAGTTAACCATTGAAATCAATGGCTGTATGCAGGGTTTTTTTCAGCTGGAACTCTGGCTCATGCCCCGTATACACGACCGTTTTTAATGACGAGAAAAATGACATTTTGCAAAACGGTCATTAAAAATGACCGTGTGTGGGCTTTCCAGCATTTTTCCCGACGAGAAAAACGCAGAGAATCACGACGAGAAAAATTGGAACATGCTCTAATTTTTCACGTCGTTTTTTACATCGTCGTTTTTCTCGTCATGAAAAACGGCCGTGTGTGGGCTTTAACGACGTGAAAAAAAATGTGCATGCTCAGAATCAAGTATGAGACGGGAGCGATCGTTCTGGTAAAACTAGCGTTCGTAATGGAGATAGCACATTCGTCACGCTGTAACGGACTGAAAAGCACAAGGCTGAAAATCGAATCGTCTCTCAACAAACTTTACTAACATGAAGGGTGGCGCCATCCGAATGGAACTTCCCCTTTATAGTGCCGTCGTATGTGTTGTACATCACCGCGCTTTACTCGAACATTTTTTTCCACAATAGTATGTAGGCAAGGCAGACTTGAGAGGAAACACGAAAAATCACGTCAAGAAAAATGCCGTTTTTTTCAATGACATTAAAAACGGTCGTGTGTACACGGCATCAGGCCTTCTGCTCTCTGCTCACCACAATCACTATCAGTCCAGCTTCTGTGTTTACAAGTGACAGCATGGCTCCCAAAGATCTGATCCCCTACAGGATGGGGTCAAGGGAGATGCAGGTGCCTATGGTGCAGTGTAGATCCCGACACCCCCACTAGATGATCTCCCTGCAAATGAGAGAGGCAGAGCCACCTACAGTGTGCAGGGAGGTACTAGAGCTGGCTGGGTGTTTCAGCTTAATACAGAAACATAAGTAAGACGTGGAAAATGGTGGAGCTTTTAAGGAGGGATGGAGAAGATGGGGCAGTGGAAGGGTGGTTGCATGCATTGAACAGAGCTGAAGAGGGGAGAAGGCGAGATGTGGATAGGGGATGCAGAGGTAAGCAGCTGTGGAAGAGAGCTGAACTCTGCACTCTGTGTGCAGTGCACCCCTGAACTTTGCACTCTGTCTAGTGCACCCCTGAACTCTGCACTCTGTATGCAGCACACCCCTGAACTCTTCACTATGTACGTAGCGCACCCCTGAACTCTGCACTATGTACGTAGTGCACCGCCAAACTCTGCATGTAGCGAACCTCAGAACTCTGTAAGTAATGCACTCCTGATATTTAATGCCCTTTTAGGACCCTTTAAGACCCCAGGAAAATTTGATCACACCCACTATTTGATGCGATTTAGGGGCTGTGTTTGAGGGGGGGGGGCTGGGTTTGGGGAGTCTTGGCTGAGTTACTGCACCTATTTTCTGAAAAAAAAAAGCCCTGGCGATATACAGATATACGCCGGTACTTGTATACTAGGGATGAGCCGAACACCCCCCCGGTTCGGTTTGCATCCAGAACATGCGAACGGACCGAAAGTTTGCGCAAACTTTCGAACACCGTTAAAGTCTATGGGACTCGAATGTGAGAAATCAAAAGTGCAAATTTTAAAGGCTAATATGCAAGTTATTGTCCTAAAAAGGGTTTGGGGGCCCGGGTCCTGCCCCAGAGGACATGTATTATTGCCAAAAAAAGTTTTAAAAACGCCAGTTTTTTCGGGAGCAGTGATTTTAATAATGCTTAAAGTGAAAAAATAAAAGTGAAATATTCCTTTAAATATCGTGCCTGGGGGGTGTCTATAGTATGCCTGTAAAGTGGCGCGTGTTTCCCGTGTTTAGAACTGTCCCTGCACAAAATGACATTTCTAAAGGAATAAAAGTCATTTAAAACTGCTTGCTACTTTAATGTAATGTTTGGTCACGGCAATATGGATGAAAATCATTGGGAAAAACGGCATGGGTCCCCAGCCCATTACCAGGCCCTTTGGGTCTTGTATGGATATTAAGGGGAACCCTGCACCCAAATTAAAAAAAGAAAATGTGTGGGGCCCCAAGGCCCTATATACTATGAACTGCAGTATACAGGCGGTGCAAACAAGACAGGGATTGTAGATTTGTTTTAAAGTAGAATCTGTTTGTAATTTGGAACAGGTACATTTTTTAAGTGTAGCTCCAGCCCAAAAAAACTATTTTTAAGCTTTTTGGAAAACATAGGGAAGGGTTATCACCCCTGTAACATTTGTTTTGCTGTCTGTGCCCCTGTTCAGAAGATTTCACCTCACTTTCTGTCCCAATGACAATTGGATTTTGAAAATTTGTGATTATTAGGGAAACAAGGATTGGTGATAAAGCATCAGTGTAGACACCTTTTTCCCATATTAACTCTCACAGTAGAGAATTTCCCTTCCTAGGGGTAGATTTTCTCTCACTTCCTGTTGTCTCCCTCCGTTTGTAAGTAGGAGTCGTTTGTAAGTCGAATATTTGAAAGTAGGGGCCTGCCCTATATACTCTGCAGAAATTTGGGCCTTAGGTGTTGGTGTGGCCACAACACTGTAAGCCCTCACAGTTACTCTTGGTGGGCGCAGGAACGGGCCCTGCTGTGAAATATTAGATCAAGAATTGTAATTACATGTCCCTCTTGAACAGGGTCAGAAAAATTGGGCCTTTGGTGGTGGTGTGGTGGTGTTGCCACAACACTGTAAGCCCTCACAGTTACTCTTGGTGGGCGCAGGAACGGGCCCTGCTGTGAAATATTAGATCAAGAATTGTAATTACATGCCCCTCTTGAACAGGGTCAGAAAAATTGTGCCTTAGGCACTGGTGCTGGTGCCACAACAATGCAACCCCTCACAGATACTCTAGTTGGAGCGCAGGAATGAGCCCTGCTGCAAAGTATTAAAGCAAAAATTGTAATTACACGCCCCTGTTAAACAGGGGCAGAAAAATTGGGCCTTAGCCACTGGTGCTGGTGCCACAACACTGCAACCCCTCACAGATACTCTAGTTGGAGCGCAGGAATGAGCCCTGCTGCAAAGTATTACAGCGAAAATTGTAATTACATAACCCTGTTAAACAGGGGCAGAAAACCTATTACCCAACTCACACGCCAACACAACCGTTTCCAGTGGTCTCAGGAAGCCCAGGAAGCCTTTGCAAAACTAAAAACTCTGTTTATCTCTGCACCAATTTTACGGCACCCAGACCTGACATTTGTACTGGAAGTTGACGCCTCTGAAACAGCCACGGGGGCCATTCTTTCACAGAGACACGGTCCCAATGCCCTTTTACATCCTGTGGCTTTCGCATCTCGAAAATTAAGTTCGCCTGAGAGGAACTACGTTGTAGGTGACAGAGAATTACTGGCCATTAAGTTTGCCTTGGAAGAATGGAGGTACCTGCTGGAGGGCGCTTCTCATCCGTTATGATCTTTACTGATCATAAAAACCTGGAGTACCTCAGGTCAGCCAAACGTTTAAGACCCAGACAAGCCTGCTGGGCTCTCTTCTTCTCCAGGTTCAATTTCCATATATCCTACAGACCCGGCTCCAAAAACGGAAAGGCAGACGCCCTCTCTCAGATGTTCCTCGAAACATCTCAGGTATCCGAACATAGCACCATCTTGTCTCCGCAATTTTTTTTCTTAATTACCCAAACTGACCTGATAAATTCCATCAAATCAACTTCCAGTCATTATACCGACTCAGAAGTACCCTCTCTGGAAAGTCACGATTATCTGCTCTGGGCTCATGGCAAAATTTTTGTCCCACAGGAAGCGAGATTACTGACCCTAAAAACCTTCCATGATCACAAGTTGCCAGGCCACTTCGGAACCCAGAAGACTGCCGAATGGATCTCCCATTCTTTCTGATGGCCAGGTTGGAAACAGGACTGTAAGGACTTTGTCTCGTCTTGCACTCTTTGCCAACGCAGCAAGGGACCAAAAACCAAGACCTGGGGTTTACTTAAACCTTTATCCGTCCCGGAACGGCCATGGGCAGAAGTCTCCATGGACTTCATTGTCGACTTACCTCCTTCGGGGGGATTCACCACTATCCTGGTCGTTGTCGACTGCCTTTCTAAAATGGCCCACTTCCTGCCCATGGTGGCCTCCGATTCCGACACGGCCAATGCCTTCTTTAGAGAAGTAGTAAGACTTCATGGTGTACCCAAGAGCATCGTCTCGGATAGAGGTGTCCAATTTACCTCCAAGTTTTGGAAGGAACTCTGCAAATCCTTGGAAATAAAGATTTGTCTCTCCTCGGCCTATCATCCTAAAAGCAACAGCCAGACGGAGAGAACGAATCAGACATTGGAGCAGTATCTCCGTTGTTTTTGTTCTGGCTCCCAAGACGACTGGTCTACTCTCCTGCCTTACGCTGAGTTTGCGTATAATAACTCTATTCACACAGCAACCAACCAGTCACCCTTCTGAGTTCCATCTTTCCTTTCTCCCCAACACCTTTCCCGAGATATCTGTCCCTGCTGTACAGGACCGGATAGCTTCTATCCAGCAGAACTTTCTAAAGATTCAGGAAAACATGCAAAAGTCCCAGGACAACTACAAAAGGTATTATGACAAAGGAAGGAAGGAGAGTCCAGTTTTCAAGGTTGGTGAAGAAGTCTGGCTATCAGCCATCAACCTCAGATTACCTCTCCCTTCATGAAAGCTGGGGCCAAGGTTCATAGGTCCCTTCAAAATCAAAAGGATGGTAAATCCTGTGGTCTTCGAACTAGCCTTGCCTAAGTCCTACAGAATACATCCAGTATTTCATGCATCCCTACTGAAACCTGTCATCCCCAGTGCCTTCTCTGGGAGACAAGAACTACCTCCTCCTCGAAGTGGACGGAGAAAATTAATTTGAGGTGGAGTCTATCTTGAGTTGTAGGAAAAGGGGTAGACAGCTCCAGTACTTAGTCAAATGGAAGGGGTATCCCCCTGAAGACAACTCCAGGGAACCTCCTACAAATTTTCATGCTCCACACCTGCTCCAAGCCTTTCATCAGGAACACCTTATACTGGGGGGGGGGGCACTGTCAGGGAAACATATTATACATTGAACACTAGATGGCAGCAAAAAAGCTGTCAGGGAAACACTCAGCTGCTTAGTGCACGCATCATATGACTTCCTGGCTGTCTATAAAAGCTGTGCAAGTGCTCAGAGGAATTGCTGGTTTGTTTTCAGCTTCCTGTTGTGTTCTGCTTCCTCTTTCCTGCATCTGATTACCTGTTGTGACCCAGATTGACCTTGACCATTCTGCTCTTCTCCTGCACCGACCTCTGGCTTGCCTACGTACTCCGCCTTGTCTCCAGTGTTTGACCCTCTGCCTGTGACCCGGACCTGTCTCCTGTCTCCAGTGCTTGACCTCCTGCCTGTGACCCAGACTAGCCTCTTGTCTCCAGTCCTTGACCCTCGGCCTGTACCTGGATCTGCCTTTGGCCTCCTGTGTTTGATCCTTGGTCTGTTCTAGACTTTCTGTGGAACTCTTGTCCTGCTGGTTCTGCGACCCCCAGTCATCACACAGCTGCCCTTCTCTACAGAGGACCTCTATGCAAGTTTTCCTTCTGTGGTAGCCTGTGCCTCTTCATGCCATCCTCTCCCTGTCTCACCTCCAGGGGGCAGAGTGCGCCTAGTCGCAAGGATGAACCGCTCTCGGCATCTCGCCCTCGGTAAGTACTCTCCTGACACATATGTTCTTATTATGTTTGCCTGCATCATTTAATCAAGTTCATCTGAGCTTAGGTCATTGTGGACCCACCCCCAGCATGTGATTGCACAGTAAAGGTAGAAGCAGCACAATGATGAGCTCATCCATCTCTCACTCTACTTTCTCTTATTATCAGTATGAACATGAACTTGTAAGAGGGTCCCCTATTGATTGGCTGTTGGAGCCATGCTGACCCTGCACCTGCCCTGCTTCTTCTTGGATTGGACAGTCACCTACCTGTTGCTAGGGAAATCTCCACCATATTGTGTCACTTTCTCCTGGCCCAAAGTCCACTCATACACATATTCCTGGCATGAAGCCTGTTACCCAGAATAAGTAAATGTCCAACCTAAGTGCATTTTAACAGCTTTACTTCATAATTTCTCTCCAATGCATCTCTTGAGGTTACAGGTACAGTATATTGTAGCACATTAACAATTCAGACTCACTGATAACAGTTCACAGTGCAGAGCACTCTCCTCTTTTGCACAACTTGCTATGCAGTGGTCACACAATGCAGAACACTTCTAAGTCTCCTAGAACAGTAAAGCCATGTTCCCCAAATGTTACAATTATTTTAGATATAGGTGTTCCTCATACAGGATGTTCCTTCCTCTCACACAAAAGAGAATCTTCACAGGCCCAGGGGCCCCTCCAAAACAAAGCCAAAGGACCCACTATGCAGGGGTCAAGGGGGGTCAGGGTTTCTCTGTCTGCTTCTAAGTATCCTCTCTCTTCATCCTTGCAGTTATCCAGAGGGCTCTTTAATGCAGCTCCAGTATGGCACTACACACTTGCTGATCAGGAGTGTCCATATCCCAGAGCCCCACCCACAGCTTGCATATAAAGGAGAACTATCGCCACCTATTACATCACTAAAGAAGGGGCACTGATACCTGCAAACAAACTGACCCCTTGTACTGCTACTTTTTCTCACACTCCAGCCATATCTGTACAGACAGCGCAAGGGCGAAAATCAGCTCATATTCAGGTAATTTCAATGCTTCCTTTTAAAATATATATTATTGATGTATTAATGATTACAGAACTGCTGTGTCTTATATCTGTCAAGAGTTCCTCTATAAACTAAATTTAAGCCTTAAATATTTTAATCAAAATAAAACAATGAGTATTTTAAAAAAGTTTTTTTTACAGAGTATTGTTAATTCTAAAAATCATGTAATGGAGGACGTGTGAAAGGTTGCTGTTATACATGACCCAACACTTTTTTCGACGTATGTCTTAAAAACATTATTTGCTGGAACATTTACACCAGGATACTATTTTTCTGTGCTGGGCTCACAGCCCCTGTGTATTCTTGGCCCCATGGGGCTCATTTATCACCTTCTGCTATGAAATAAATAATTCTCTGCAACTCTGCTGAAGTATACCACATGCATCTACAGACACAGTAATAGTTCATCAATGTCATTTTCTTAAATTGCATTTCCTGGTGTAAGTCAAATGTCAATGTCATCTAACAATTTCAAAACTTTTTCTTTTATCTTGGGTTTGGATATGTTTTTAATATAAAATATTATACTATGGAGATAGATAGATAGATAGATAAATAGATAGATAGATAGATAGATAGATAGATAGATAGATAGATAGACTGCTCTTGTAGGACAGTGTGTTGGCTAGCAAGTATAGAAAGGCATAATGCCTTAACATTTAATAATTGTGATAACTTTTTCCTTATTCTTACTCTTCTAGTTACCTTACAGTGAATACAGTGAATCTATGGCTAGACTATGGGTGGTAAAATAGTAACATATTCACCGGGGACGCACCTTAGATGACACTGAATGGACTAAGATTTGGTCAACCATAAAATCATCCTCGCCCAATGTCGTCGCAATGGAAACAAATTACAAGGTCCTGACACAGTGGTACCTGGTACCAACAAGAGTAGCCAAGTTTGCACCTACACATTCAGCTCTTTGCTTTAGGGGCTGTTCAGACTTGGGCACTCACTTGCATGTATGGTGGACGTGCCCAATAACACAACTTTTTTGGAAAGAAATCTTTGCAATGGCGTCTAAAATGTTCCGACAGCAGATACAGCCTGACCCGTTTATGGCACTACTTAACCTAAAACCGGAAAGCTTAACATTTTTTCAATTTAAACTCTTTACTCCACTTTTAACTGCAGCAAAACAAACGAAAGCCAAAGCATGGAAATCCCCAACATTAGGGTTGGCAGAAACAATTCACAGAATGAACACCACAATGTCACATGCCAAAATGATAGCCACTGACGGAGACCAATTCCCAAAATTCAAAAAACTTTGGCTCCCATGGATAAAACACTATTTACCTCCGGATTTTAATGATGAGGTCCCTTTGCCATGGTAGTGGATTAATAGCTTCAATGCAAATCCCATGTACCTAAGGATTGGTAAACCATACCCATTGTACGTTCATGGACCGACCTTGTGGACTTTCTCTCTCTCTCACTATTTCTTTTCTCTCTTTACTCTCCTTTATTTTTATTATAAGTAATATTGTTCTTCACTACAATTAACATAAGTTATTATACCACAATATTTGTGTATAACGTAATGGCAATTTGTTACACGTTAAGACACGGTGGGCATGAATACAATGTTACCCACCGACTATCTAGTTAGTGAAGATCTAATTAATTTAATTTAAATATTTTATGTTATGTATTATTTACTTATAGAATATTTTTATGTAAATTGTATTTATCTGTATCCTTGCATAAATAACCAAAATATGTATTTATTATTATGCAACCAATAAATATAATTGACAAGGAAAATAGTAACATATTCATAGCAAGCAGAATATGAGTTTTAAAACTATCCCACTTTCACCTCTGTAGCTGCATGCACTGGGTAGCAATTCATCCTCAAATTTTCCTTCAGATGCACTAACATATTTCAAATCATTTTCCCAGCAGCTGAGATCCTCCTTTCCCCCGCCAAGAACACATCATCTGTCTGACAGTTATTAATTCTGTCACATATGAGCTGCATAGCTCCCAACTGTCCCTGATTTCAAGGGACTGTCCCTGATTTGAAGCAATGTCCCTCTGTCCCTCGTTCCCCTTCATTTGTCCCTCATTTTCGTTTGATCTATATGGTTGTATATAAAATGCACTTTTTAGCTTTCAAAAAGTGTTTCCCAGTGCTAAACTTTTTGTCTAATTTCTAAATTTCTGCATTTGTAAATTTTAAAAGCCAGTATAAAATAGTAGTGGCAAAAAAGCCTGTGTGGATTCAACTAACTTTTTTTTGGTTAATTCTCCTTTAGGGGGTGTGGCAGAGGGTGTGTCCTATGTCTACATATGTTGGCTAGTAGGTGTCCCTCATTCCCATCTCAAAATGTTGGGAGGTATGAAGCTGGTAGGTTAATTGGTTGCAGTCTAAATTCACCCTAGTATGTGTATGCATGCAGATAGGATTGCAAGCTCCTTGAGGGCAAGGACTGATGTTAACGTATATTATGTAAAACACTTTATAAATGAATGGTGCTATATACATACCTGTAATAAATATGCTGTAAATAACTGAATTTCTTCTTCAGCTGCTCTCAGAAAGCACTGAGACATAATAAAATCTGTCCCTAACTATTTCTTATTTGTGCATGTTTTGAGTGAAAATCTTTCATCTCTAGTCCTAAATCTGTTGCAAACCTGTGAAAATCTGTCACACTTAGATGCCCAGGATTACAAGTCAGGGGTTGCACATACACACCGCTGCATAGAATCTGCTAACTGACATGCAGCCTGATTTCGTCTATGTTTGCCAATAATTTACTTGCTAAATGTCCCTCTCTCTGTTTAAACTGGAAATTAGATGTCTGGAGGTTCCAGAGTCACTGCTTGTAGGTGGAGGGGGAGCAAAGTGAACCGAGGTACAGAGAAAACAACTTGAATGATTTCAGATCTTCTGTATGAATTGTGATACTGAATTGCTCCACAGCTACAGAAATCAGTGAAGAGTTTTTAAAGCTTGACAGTTATGCAAAGTCACTTGCTTTAATAATTTGAGTCACTGAGTTGGAACAAGGGCTTTTGACTTTATTTCTTATTTTTAAGATCTGCATACATGTTCCAGGTCAGCAACTCAAAATATTGAAGGCATTTTAAGAAACGTGTCAACAATGATAGTCCCCATTTTCCCCTTATGGCATTGGAACAAGGTGCCTAGCAAGGAGGAAAGCTTTGACACCCTTCTTTACAAGGCACTAGTCGAATGTCAAAAGGCATGTGCCTTGATATGGAACAGGAAGGGGTGGATGCGCGTTCACTGCCCTCCTTTTCTGGCCACCCAGACTGCATGGCTGGATAAGGGGTACAGAAAATAAACAATTGTATGGGTTACCCAAATACGATCCCAGACCACACCCAGGTAACCCTTTGACTGCTAACAGTCAATGCTCTGGTTATCCACTGCACTTGGGTCCCAGCATTTATGAAGCTCAACCAAGCCCAATTAGAGTGTAAAGTGGCCTCAACCTGGGTTTCTCCCATGACATGCCCACTGATGCATTTTGCCCCACCCACATGGCTTAGTCATAGAGATCTGACAGGGCACAATGCGCCAGGGGGCATGGCCTATGATTAGCCGAGTCTGAGGCCACTTTACACTCTAATTGGGCTGCTAGGGGTGCAGCATCTCAAAATAACATCCTGGCACTAAGATGTGTAAGTATAGGACTCACCAGACATGAGGTCTTTCTGAGATTAAAATTTAAAATTAAGTAAATAAAATGATGTGTTTAAAATATATACAGTAAAACTATTTAAGATTAAGAGGCTGCACTACAAGAATTGTACATCCATTATTAACCACTTGCCTACTGGGCACTTAAACCACCCTCCTGCCCAGACCAATTTTCAGCTTTCTGTGCTCTCACACTTTGAATGACAATTACTCAGTCATGTAATACTGTACCCAAATGAATTTTTTGTCCTTTTTTCATACAAATATAACTTTCTTTTGGTGGTATTTGATCACCTATGGTTTTTTTTTGTTTTTTTTTGCGCTATAAATGAAAAAAGACCGAAAATTCTGAAAAAAAACCCCGAATTTCTCTTAGTTTCTGTGATAAAATTTTGCAAATTATTAATTTTTCTTCATAAATTTTGGCCACAATATATACTTCTACATATCTTTGTTAAAAATAACCCAAATTAGTGGATATTATCTGGTCTGTGTGAAAGTTAGAGAGTCTAAAAGCTATGGCGCAAATCATAACAAATTGATCACATCTGATGTATTGGCGGCCTATCTCAGACAGATGGCACTAATACGTGGCACTGATGACAGATGGCACTAATGCGTGGCACTGATGACAGATGGCACTAATATGTGACACTGATGACACTGATGTGGCACTAATGACAGATGGCACTGATACGTGGCACTGATGACACGTGACCCTGATAACAGATGGCATGTGACACTGACAGGTGGCACTGATGGCAGATGGCACTGACAGGTGGCACTGGGGACAGATGGCACTGATAGGTGGCACTGGGGACAGATGACACTGACAGGTGGCACTGGGGACAGATGGCACTGGGGACAGATGGCACTGATAGGTGGCACTGGGGACAGATGGCACTGTGGACAGATGGCACTGGGGACAGATGGCACTGATAGGTGGCACTGGGGACAGATGGCACTGACAGGTGGCACTGGGGACAGATGGCACTGGGGACAGGTGGCACTGATAGGTAGTGCTTTATGTAGTGTTTACTCACAGATCTGCAGCACAGGTCGCTCTCCCTCCTCACACGCTGTCTCTGTGTGAGGAGGGAGAGCTGGCGATGAGAGATGATCTCATATGTTTACATTTGAGATCATCTCTCATTGGACACACCGATCGAGTGCTAAATGGCCGCTGTGATTGGCCATTTATCACGATCTGTGATTGGCTGTGTCCAAGGGACACGGCCGACATAGATTTTCCCTGATGCGTGCCTGCGGTGGCGCGTGGGGAACAAGTAAACAGGAGGATGTCCAGGGAAGCCCTCCCGGCAATTGAGTGCCGCGCTGTAGACGTCTTTCGTTTATAGCGTGGGCTTGAAGTGGTTAAATTCCCTTCCTGTAATTTAGTATGTTGCTGATTCATTCACTAAATGAGTAGATCCTGTTTATCCAGAAAAGTGTGCAAAAGATGTATTTTCCGTGCATATGATTATTTTAAGTGAACATAGCTTCAACTGTTTTTTTTTTCTTACAAGGCACTTTTTTTTTTACATTTTTTGTAAATGAACCCCCATGTGTTAATGCAAGAGGGCCAGCATGACAGTCAGGCATCTGGCATTTTCAGTAGCAGTTTACCAGGCTCTCAATATAGGCATACCCGAGATGGATAGATAGATGGATGAATGGATGGAATGTTAGATGGGTGGATGGATAGATGATAAATAATATTTCCTTTCTTTTTTCCCACTTTTTATCATTATAATAACATGTTTTCACAATATTTTAAACATTCACGATGTACTGTTATCTTTAATAAATGTAAAAAAATATATATACATTTCAAAAATGTAATTAACAATATTACTACCAAAATTGATTCAAGTGTCTTACAAGTTTGGATTAAGGAAAAAGAATACAAATCACTGGAAATATGTCTATGGCAGGATCAGTGGTGTCCTCAGTCATCATATAAGTAGCTGCTACAGCTGGTAGTTCAATTACAGAGTTCACAAGAAGCAGGAATCTCCCTCTGAAACAAATCCTACTATGAAATATCTGCAGCTGTTTTGGGCAGGATATATCATAAAAAAAAAAGTTACGTGCCATTTATTCTTGCGCTATTCATATGCAAGGATGATAGAGTGCAAACACTCTATACTGTAAAATGATCAAATAACTATACAGAAAAACAGAAGATAAATCTTTTGATAGATGGGGGACAGAAATACTGTAAGAACATTGAATTAAGGTAATAAGTATGCTGTGTATGTACATTACTTTTGAGTGTCTGGCATTGGCACTGAGTGTCAAATGAGGATATTCCAAGTATAAAAAAAAAAAAACATAGTCACCAACAATACTGCTACAGGAAAAATGGAGGGCTGCTACACATGCAGCTTGCTGCAGTAATTTTGGTGCTCCCCCCTGCCAAGAGGGACATTCTACAGAACATGAAGTATGCTGGACAGGTTGCAAAATGGGGGGCCTGCTTTCTAGAAAGAGTATACTTGGCAACTTTGTAAAGTTATGCCGCGTACACACGACCATTTTTCTCGTCGGGAAAAATTTAATTTTTTCTCTTTGACGAGAAAAACGACCGTGTGCGGGCTTTTGGTAATTTTTCCAGACGAGAAAAACGGCATTAATCACAACGAGAAAAATTAGAGCATGTTCTAATTTTTCTCGTCGTGATTCTTGGCATTTTTTTCCGCTGCAGTTTTCACATAGGGAAACACTGCCGGGGAGCCTACACACGGTCGTTTTTCTCGACCAAGAGAAAAAATTACGGGAAAAACTTCCGGGTGTAGGGAAACAAGCCGTTCCTCGTTTTTCCCGTCGATTTTCTCGACTGTGTTTTCACCGTCGAGAAAATCGATCGTGTGTGGGCGGCATAAGAGTCTCACTTTAATTCCTCTCACTGGAAGCCATACCATAACAGATTTAATCAATAGGCTCTATTGCAGATGATGTCTGATATTGTTTCCCAGTTCCCACAAAAATACTACCCCTCAGTGTGACCCCAGCCAGGACTGTCAACTGTTCAGAAATGTATGGAATATAAAAAAGACAGGAAATTTAAGGTCACAAAGTCTTAAAAAATGTATTTTTTTCACAGCCATAGGGTATTAAGTACTCAAATCATTTTGCTTTTTTATGTTACACAACATTGCTTTTGTCACTCACAATAAAGGGTTCTCAACATATCACATAAAACTTTACACTTGACCAACCTTCTTACAGTATTGCACTGATTTTGTTACTAACAAGTAGGGATGAGCTCGGTGTTCGAGTTGAACGCATGTTCGACTCGAACATCGGCTGTTCGCCTGTTCGGCGAAACCAGAACTTTGTGGGCCGTTCGCGCCAAATTCGTGTGACGTGAACGGCCCACAATATACTGCGCCATCGCAGTGCATTGCCGGCGCTGTGATTGGCCAAGCATGCACTGTGACCCCGCATGCTTGGCCAATCACAGCGCCGGCAGCGAGGAGAGCCATAATTGGCCACAGGCAGGATGCCTGTGGCCAATTATAGCTCAGGGGGGTTTAGTACACGCCCCACACTATAAAAGGCTGCCAGCGCGGCGGCCTTGTGTAGTGTGTTGGCGTGCAGGGAGAGAGAAGGATAGGCAGGGACAGTGTCAGTGATATTCTTAGCTAAACCTTGTGCATTTACAGTGTGTTGGCGTGCAGGGAGAGAGAAGGATAGGCAGGGACAGTGTCAGTGATATTCTTTGCTAAACCTTGTGCATTTACAGTGTGTTGGCGTGCAGGGAGAGAGAAGGATAGGCAGGGACAGTGTCAGTGATATTCTTTGCTAAACCTTGTGCATTTACCGTGTGTTGGCGTGCAGGGAGAGAGAAGGATAGGCAGGGACAGTGTCAGTGATATTCTTTGCTAAACCTTGTGCATTTACAGTGTGTTGGCGTGCAGGGAGAGAGAAGGATAGGCAGGGACAGTGTCAGTGATATTCTTTGCTAAACCTTGTGCATTTACAGTGTGTTGGCGTGCAGGGAGAGAGAAGGATAGGCAGGGACAGTGTCAGTGATATTCTTTGCTAAACCTTGTGCATTTACAGTGTGTTGGCGTGCAGGGAGAGAGAAGGCTAGGCAGAGAGAGACAGTGTCAGTGTTATTCTTTGCTAAACCTCCTGCACAGTATACACCTGAAGCTACCCCTTATTGCTCGTGGTGTTGTTCTGTTGTGTAACACAGACAGGCATCTGCAAGCAGTTACAGTGGGTGTAGGTGCCTCCTGCACAGTATACACCTCAAGCTACCCCTTATTGCTCGTGGTGTTGTTCTGTTGTGTAACACAGACAGGCATCTGCAAGCAGTTACAGTGGGTGTAGGTGCCTCCTGCACAGTATACGCTACCCCTTATTGCTCGTGGTGTTGTTCTGTTGTGTAACACAGACAGGCATCTGCAAGCAGTTACAGTGGGTGTAGGTGCCTCCTGCACAGTATACGCTACCCCTTATTGCTCATGGTGTTGTTCTGTTGTGTAACACAGACAGGTATCTGCAAGCAGTTACAGTGGGTATAGGCGCCTCTTGCACAGTATACACCTGAAGCTACCCCGTATTGCTGGTTTTCCCATCTCCCTGCAGGCCATTAGAATGTCTGGAAGGCCAACAAGGAGAGGCAGACAGTCACAAGCCAATAAAAGAGGGCAACCAGGCTCTGTGTCTGGGGCAACAGTGCTGGTCATGGACGTGGTGCATTGTCATCAGCACATGGCCATGGGACACGCTTGTCCTTATATTCGGCAGCTGGACGTGTTGAGCCGCATCATGCCGAAGACTTGGTAGAGTGGATGACCAAGCCCTCCTCATCCTCCTCATCCTCTTTCACCCAGGCTCAGGGTACTGGCAAAGCAGCTGCCAATGCGTCCTCTTCCCTCGTATCAATGTCATCATCAGTCACTCCTTCCCTAGACCCACCATGTCCTCCTGAGGAGTCCCCCGAACTGTTTGAGCACAGTGTTGGGTACATGCTCCAGGAGGATTCCCAGCGTCTTGAAGGGTCTGATGATGATACCCAGCTAGAGGAAGGCAGTAGCGTGAGCGCAGAGAGAGGGGATGCTCAAGAAGAACAGCAATCTGGCAGTCATGTTCCAGCAGCTGCAGCATACTGCCATGTTTGCTCCAGTGATCAAGAGGGAGAGGATGATGACATCACTGACTCCACGTGGGTGCCTGATAGGAGAGAGAAGGAGGAGGAGGATGAGGTGGAGGCACATCTCCAACGAGACAGGATGCCCTCCGGGGGCCAGCGTAAGGGCAGCTCACCGACTGAATCACACCGCAGAGCTCCGCCTGTGCTGGGCGCTGCCTCTGCGCGTTATTCCAAAAGTTCTTTGGTGTGGGCCTTTTTTCAGACGTGTGCATCAGATCGCACCGCTGCTATTTGCAACATATGTCTCAAGCGTATCTCACGTGGCCAAAACATCAGCCGCTTGGGCACCACATGCTTGACCAGACATATGTTGACCTGCAGTGCAGCTCATTGGCAAGCGTACCTTAAAGTCTCACACCAAAGAACAAAGCAGACCTCTCCTTGCTCCTCATCAGCTGGGATCTCCAACCCCACTATACCTTCAGTCCTCTCTGAAACCTGCACTGAGAGGAATGAAGGTGTAGAAATAGGTGTGTCACAGCCAAGTACTTGCGGGCAATCTGCTATCGGTACACCAACGTCAGATTGTACCAGGCAAATTTCCCTGCCCCAGCTGCTGCACCGCCAAAAGAAGTTCGCTCACAGCCATCCACATGCCCAGCGGTTGAATGCTAGCTTGGCTAAATTGCTAGCACTTCGACTGCTGCCTTTTCAGTTGGTTAGACTCAGCCCCCTTCCGTGAGTTTGTGCAATGTGCGGTTCCTCAGTGGCAGGTTCCCAAACGCCACTTTTTCTCACAGAAGGCGATTCAGGCTCTCTACCGGCATGTGGAAGGCAATGTCCATGCCTCGCTGGACAGGGCGGTCAGCGGTAAGGTACATATTACCGCTGACTCATGGTCCAGCAGGCATGGACAGGGACGTTACCTTTCTTTCACGACCCATTGGGTCACTCTTTTGGCAGCTGGGAAGGATGCAGGACAAGGTGCAGTAGTGTTGGAGGTTGTTCCGCCGCCATGCCTCCAAAATGCTACTACTGGTTGTGACTCACCTCTCTCCTCCATCCCCTCCTCTTCTTCTTCCTCCATGGCCTCTTCCTGTACGTTGTCCTCGGAACCAGCGGTGCTCCGTAGGCGTTCAAGGGGCTACGCAAGTACGCAGGCAAAAAGATGCCATGCCGTGCTTGCGCTGGTGTGTTTGGGGGACAGGAGCCACACTGGGGCAGAGGTTCTGTCAGTTCTGCAGGGGCAGGCCGAGAGGTGGTTGACGCCACGCAGCTTAAGCCAGGAATGGTGGTTTGCGACAATGGCACCAACCTCCTCTCCGCCCACTGACAGGGACAACTGACCCATGTGCCCTGTGTGGCTCACGTCCTTAACCTGGTGGTGCAGCGGTTCTTGAGCAGGTACCCGGGCTTACAGGATGTCCTGAGGCAGGCCAGGAAAGTCTGTGTGCATTTCCGCAGATCATATAATGCCAGTGCTCGGCTGGCTGAGTTGCAAAAGGAGTTGAACCTGCGTAGCAGAGGGCGATCAATGAGTACCTGTGCGACTACTGCAGCAGGACAGGGTCAGGGGAGCTCGGGTTTTTTTCACCACGCCAGTGGGGCATGATCAGGGATGCATGCACTGTCCTGGCACCATTTGAGGAGGCCACGAGGATGGTGAGCAGTGACAGTGCATGCATCAGTGACACTGTACCTCTTGTCCACCTGTTGGAGCATACGCTGCGTGGAATAATGGACAGGGCACTTGAGGCAGAACAGAGGCAGGAAGAGGAGGACTTCCTTGCCTCTCAAGGCCCCCTTTACCCAGACAGTGTTCCTTCTGTCCCACCCATCACACAGGAAGAGGAGGAGGAGGAGGAGGAGGATTGTGTCAGTATGGAGGTGGAGCCTGGCACTCAGCATCAACAGCAGCAGTCTTTTAGGGATGATTTACAGTCCCAAGAAACCCGTGGACTTGTACGTGGCTGGGAGGAGGTGGCTGCGGATCATGTCATCCTTAGTGACCCAGAGGACTCCGGATCGAATGCCTCAGCTAACCTACGCTGCATGGCCTCCCTGATCCTGCAAAGTCAGCGGAAGGATCCTCGTATTCTTCAAATCAAGGAGAGGGACCATTACTGGCTGGCCACTCTCCTTGATCCACGGTACAAGGGT
This sequence comes from Rana muscosa, assembly GCA_029206835.1. Classification (NCBI taxonomy): domain Eukaryota; kingdom Metazoa; phylum Chordata; class Amphibia; order Anura; family Ranidae; genus Rana; species Rana muscosa. Next base: position 187,822,907 of record CM055122.1, on the reverse strand, counting down.
AAGGTTGCGGACCTTATCTTGCCGTCGCAGAGGGAGCAGAGGATGAGACATCTCCGGGAGGCCTTGCAGAAAGGTCTGTGCAACGCGTTCCCAGAGACTGGGAGGTTGCAAACTCCTGGTCCTGGACAACGAGTTGCTGAGGCTTCGGTCAGTAGCAGAAGGAGCGGTGGAGAAGGTGGCCGTCTGACCGATGCGTTCAGACAATTTTTTAGTCCGCAGCCCCAAGGTATGATCGGTTCCAGCAACCATCGCCAGCGTCTGATATACATGGTGCAGGAATACCTAGGGGCAAGGTCAGACTTGGACACCTTTCCCACCAAAAATCCTCTGGCTTACTGGGTCTTGAGGATGGATCACTGGCCAGAACTTGCACAGTATGCAATTGAGCTACTGGCCTGTCCTGCATCCAGCGTTCTTTCGGAACGCACATTCAGTGCTGCTGGAGGCTTTGTCACCGATCACAGGGTGCGCCTATCCACCGACTCGGTTGATCGACTGACCTTCATAAAGATGAATCAGTCTTGGATCACAACCAGCTACCAGGCACCTGAAGCTGATGCAACAGAATAATTTATTTTGAAATGTCACATCCCTTCAAGACTGCCTATGTTGATGCTGAGTGACTGTCCTGTTATGTTGACTGACTATCCTCTTCCTCCTCAATGATCCTGATGATAGCTTGGAAGAACATTTTTGTTTCTGGGTGCCGCCACCAGTGGCTAAGGCCCAATTTTTCAGCCCCTGTTTAACAGGGGCGTGTAATTACAATTTTTGATGCAATACTTTGCAACAGGTCTCATTTCTGTGCTCCAAGTACAGTATCTGTGAGGGGTTGCAGTGTTGTGGCACCAGCACCAGTGCCTAAGGCCCAATTTTTCAGCCCCTGTTTAACAGGGGCGTGTAATTACAATTCTTGATCTAATAATTCACAGCAGGGCCTATTCCTGCGCCCACCAAGAGTAACTGTGAGGGCTTACAGTGTTGTGACAACACCGTCCACCACCACCACCACCACCACCAAAGGCCCAATTTTTCTGCCCCTGTTCAACAGGGGCATGCAATTACAATTCTTGATCTAATAATTCACAGCAGGGCCCATTGCTGCGCCCACCAAGAGTAACTGTGAGGGCTTACAGTGTTGTGACAACACCGTCCACCACCACCACCACCACCACCAAAGGCCCAATTTTTCTGCCCCTGTTCAACAGGGGCATGCAATTACAATTCTTGATCTAATAATTCACAGCAGGGCCCATTGCTGCGCCCACCAAGAGTAACTGTGAGGGCTTACAGTGTTGTGGCAACACCACGTCCACCACCACCACCAAAGGCCCAATTTTTCTGCCCCTGTTCAACAGGGGCATGCAATTACAATTCTTGATCTAATCATTCACAGCAGGGCCCATTCATGCGCCCACCAAGAGTAACTGTGAGGGCTATTTCCCATACATATGCTGCCATGAAGTCTGATGGACTCCATGGCAGCAGGAGTTCCCATCCATTGTCAAGAGTTGGCTAATTACGGAATGCGGCATCTAGCCATGAGCCTAAATTTATGGGAGTGGGGTCCTATCGCATAAGAGAGGAGGCAGGGCATACCCATATGTATGCTGCCATGGAGTCCATCAGCAAAGAAAAATTACTAGAAGTTTGATAGGAAATTTTCCATTATTTAACTTGGCTAGTACTGCAAGCCAGGTGCTAAGCAGGCACTTGTGTGTGTGCGCTCCCAACCCAGCCTCACTTGTTCCATTGATACACACAGCCCTGGTAAGCCATATCCCCACTCCCTCCTCACAGGAGTTTGACTGACAGCAGCAGGAGCTTATGGCTCTGATGTTCATCCTGTGAAAGCAGGAAGTGAGGGGAACGGTGCTAAAGCCAGAGCCAGCACTAAAGCGGGGACAGGAGTCAGGTAAGTGTTAAGGGAGGAACTAGGGGAGTAGGACAGGTAGTAGGGTGTTTCTCACCTTAATGTAGGGAATGCATTGAGGTAGAAAAGAACCTTTAGACTTTAGAACCACTATAACTGAATGTTATGCAATAACTCCCATTGAAAAACTACAATATGAATTTTGGATAATGATTGATAGATTTACATAAAAAATGAATGCTGACTTTATAGTCTGATCCATTAGCGAACATATCCAAATTATGACAATTGAAAATTAATACATTTGCTAGGCACACATAGTTGGGAACGCAAAAAAAAAAAAAAGTGAGTACCTGCTCATATCATGTTCTTGTGATTGTTTATTTTCCCATAGGCTAGATATGACCTGTAAGTAAATGGCTCTTACCCAAAATATGTCTTTTTTCATTACAGTGGTGAGAATTTACAAAAAACAGTGTGTGGTAAGCCATGTTATGTAATTTATATTATACGAATGGTGTGGTCTTTATTCAAAATACGTATAGCCTTGAATTATGTACAAACAAGCATAGCTGTATTGAGCAGAGTGAGATTTATACCCTTTACATCAGAACGGAACTCCTACACAACGAAGCAAGCAACACCAGCACTAAAGCTCAGGAACATCTGTGTTGGGTAGGGCTCTCTTATGGCCTAGTTCTCCCAAGATGTTCTTGGTCTGCCACTGACACTCTTCATCTGAGAATTCTCTATTTCTTAGAATTTGAGTTTTTCTTTATGTGTACGGATTATTAGGATTAGCAAGAATAAAATGTTTTTATTGCATTTGGCACTCAGAAGGAAGAAATGGTAGTAAATGGTTGAATAAATGTTCTTAAAAATATATGGATCCCTGATATAAGATAAAGATTTGGATTGAGTTATTATTATATAAAAAAAATAAGCATTAATTTTACCAAAGCATTTATACAACTGAAAATTGGAAACCATCCATCAAGAACAAAGACAAAAACTGGGGGAAGTGAAAAGGTTACCCTTAGCGGGTTTAAATGAAACCTCTACTGAGTCAAATCCAGCAAGTGAGGTCAAAAAGTTTAATCTATAGTCATGTACCAGATATGTGCTCAGAAAGCAATGAAGTGATTGATTTAGCATTACAACCAGAAAAGTAGCATTTTCACGAGAACATATTGGCATTGTCAGACTGAAAATTTCTCTACGTGGAGGTTTCTGTTAAAGTAAATGTAAATTCCCAATATAAACTTATTTTATAAGATGCCTTCTGGTCTGTTAAAAATACTATCAAAAGCATTTTCTTATATCTGTTTGATAAGTGGAAAGAATCTGTTTGATCATGCCAGAAATCGTAGGAACTGAAACCCTCCTGTGCTCTCTTTCTGTGCTGACTGTTATCAGTCACGTTCTTCTCAGGTATCTCTAAAAACGACAAAATCACTCCTTTCTATGCTTTGGAGAGGATGGGGTGGGGTCCTGTAGTCCTATTCTGTTTATGTTTTCCTAATAAAGTAGGATGAGTGAGCCTTGTCATCCTAGGACTGGAACTGTGACTCCCCATTCTCTTTCTCCAGCTAAAAAGGGAAACATCAGGGGGTCTGTTTAGGCCCCTGATGTTTCACCAGTGAGGGCCAGTCATAGTTGGTGTAAATACTGTTACAGGGGGGCTTATCATCTCCTGGTGATAGTACTTTAAAAACAAATATTAAAAAGTAAAGCATAGAATTAAAGTAAAAAAACTAACAAAAAACAAGCATTGTCACATGACGAAGGGGTGACGTCACCACTCCCATTAGACACTGACTCCAGCTGACGCATGGTATTTCGATGGAGGCTGTGGCAGAGAAAAGATCAGCAAGGATCACTGGAATAGATTGGTATCAGTGATTTTGAGTAGGGTTCCTTACAAATACTGTTACTTTGTCCTAAATTGACAAAATGACAATGTCTCTGTAATACTGTGTGTGTTTTTGGGTGCATTAATGGGTTTTGCGCTACAACAGCCCATGTCTTTGAATGGGGTGCCATCCAATCACAATGCACAGAAAGCCAGACATGAACCTTTTTTTCTACATAGCATACTAAAAAGCAAGGGTGGTTCCTATCTGTGCATTGTGGTTCACTGAAATGCACATGGAGTGAGGTGCACTGCCAAAGTGTGTTGAGGTGCCATCCATGATGAATGGTATTGCAACTAGGGATGGGCTGAACGACCCCCTGTTCGGCTCGCACCAGAACTTCCGAACATCGCAAAAGTTTGGAACCAAATAACGAACCTCATTGAAGTCTATGGGACCTGAACTGGAAAAATCAAAAGTGCCCATTTTAAAGGCTTATTTGCAAGTAATTGGGCATACAATGGTTATGGGGGTCTGGGTACTGCACTGGGGGGCATGTATCAGTGAAAAAAACGTTTGTAAAAAACATAATTTTTAAAAGAGCAGTGATTTATTGATGCTTAAAGTGAAAGCATAAAAATGAAAAATTCCTTTCAATATAGTGCCTGTGGGGTCTCCTTAGTCCACCTGTAAATCGGCACATCTGTACTGTGTATAAAAGCTGCTGCAGCAATAATTGCATTTATAAAGCCCAAAAAATTACATTTTCCCAACAAGCTTTCTTTATTTTGTAAGCACCGGCTTGTGGAGCCAGTCTGTATGATGCGGCCACAATGTAGTGCACTGGGAACAAGATCAGAGATTTTTTGGATAAATTCTGGTGTCTCTTCCACAGACTTTGGATAAGAGTAACAGGTGCGTAGAAATTGGTCTTTGGGTGTTGGTGGCGCCTTCACACTATAACCCTATAGAGATACTCTTGATGAAAGCAAGAATTGGCCTTGTTGTCAAAAATTGCAATGATATGCACCTGTCAAACAGTTGCAGAAAAACTGGTCTTTGGGTGTTGGTGGCACCTTCACACCGTAACTCTATTGAGGTACTCTTGATGAAAGCAAGAATTGGCCTTGCTGTCAAACATTTTAATGATATGCACCTATCAAACAGGTGCAGAAAAATGTGTCTTTAGGTGTCGGTGGTGCCATAACATTGTAACCCTATTGAGGTACTCTTGATGAAAGCAAGAATTGGCCTTGCTTTCAAAAATTTCAATGATATGCACCCGTCAAACAGGTGTGGAAAAATTGGTCTTTGGGTGTCATGGCACTTTCACACTGTAATCCTATTGAAGTAATCTTGATTAAAGCAGGAATTGGCCTTGCTGTCAAAAATTGCAATGATATGCAGCTGTCAAACAGGTGCAGAAAAATTGGTCTTTGGTTGTTAATTGTGCCCATGAAACCCACACCAAAAAAATTCTTCCAGATGAAATCAACACCAACAACGCTAGGCAGCCTAGAAGTCCAGCAGAGATTCCACATCCCAAAAACACGTAATCAGTGACATCGGCAACAGGGGCTTCGTAGCTTCTGGTAATCCAGGACCGATTAATTTTGATAAATGTCAGACGGTCCACGGAGTCTGTGGACAGACGGGTTCTATTATCAGTAGGGATGGACCGAACACGGTTTGCACCAGAACATCTCGAACAGACAAAAAGTTCTACCGAACATGCAAACTCTATTAAAGTCTGTGGGATACGAACATGAAAAATCGAAAGTCCTAATTTTAAAGGCTTATATGCAAGTTATTGCCATAAAAAGTGTATGGGAACCTGGGTATTGCCCTAGGGGACATATATCAATGCAAATTTTTTTATTTTTTTATTTTTAAAACAATCGTTTTTAAAGTAGCAGTTGATTTTAGTGATGCTTAAAGTGAAACAATAAAAATGAAATATTCCTTTAAATGTCGTGCCTGGGGGGTCCCCTCAGTCTGCCTGTAAAGTGGCGCATCTGTGCGATGTATAGAACATACTGCAGCAACAATGACATTTCTAAAGGAAAAATTTAATTCAAACTTGTTTGTGGCTGTAATGTATTGCCAGCTTCCGGCAATACAGATTAAAAAAATGAAGAAAAAAAAAAACAGCGTGGAGTCCCCCCAGTCCATACCAGATGTCAGAAGGGGCGGGGTCACCAGGTGACGTAAATGGGTGGCCCCCGCCCCTTGCCTTTATAAGAGCTGTCAAAGCGAGGAGAGTACATACGGTGGGTAGCCTCCCAGGGGGGTGAAAGCATCTTCAATTGTTTTCTATTTTTCGGGTTCGTCGGGCAACATGATTGACGGTGTATTTACATCGAGAGACACTTTTTAATTTTTCTTTTAATAACGGAATTTGTCAAAAACTGTCTGTTTTTGCTTTGTGACACTTTTTTGGTGAATGGGTAGGGGTACGATGCACCCGATACCCATTTACATAGTGGGGGGGCTGGGATATGGGGGCCCACTTTTTAAAGGGGGCTTCCATATTCCGATAAGCCCCACCCGATAAGTCCTCCGCCTGCAGACCCCAACAACCACAGCCCAGGTTTGTCGGGAAAAGACCTATGTCCCCATCAACATGGGAACAAGGTGCTTGGTTCAGGAGGGGGGGGGTCATTCCCTCATCCCGTCATCCCCCCTTTCTTGGTCTGCCAGGCTGCCTGCTCGGATAAGGGTCTGGTATGCATTTTGGGGGGAACCCACGCCTTTTTTTATTAACTTTGGCATTGAGTTCCCCTTAAAATCTATACCAGACCCTATGGGCTTGGTATTAATTATTTTGGGGGGGATGCTGTTTTTTGTTTTTTTATTAAAATTAAAAAAAAAATTATATTTTGGTGTGGAGTTTTTTCTTAATTCTGTCATAGGGTTCCCCTTAACAACTTCAATACAGGGCACTTTCACTCCCTTCCTGCCCAGACTAATTTTCAGCTTTCAGTGCTCTCACACTTTGATTGACAATTAGTCATGCAACACTGTACCCAAACAAAATTTGTATAATTTGTTTTCACACAAATAGAGCTTTCTTTTCTTTCTATTATACAATTTTGCAAATAAGTAATTTCTGTTAATATATTTGGGCCAAAATTTGCACTGCTACATATCTTTATTAAACATAACCCAAATCCGTGGATATTATTATAGTCTGTGTGAAAGTTATAGAGTCTACAAACTATGGTGCAAATCATAAAAATTTGATCACACCTGATGTACTGACGGCCTATCTCATTTCTTGAGGCCCTGAAAAGTCAGGACAGTACAAATACCCCCCAAATTACTCATTTTTGGAAAGTAGACAGTCCAAGGTATTTAGTAAGAGGCATGGTGAGTTTTTTGAAGTTGTAATTTTTGCCCACAATTCTTGGGAAAATGAAGATATGATTTTTTTTTAACACAAAATTGTCATAAGTTATTTCTCACACACAGCATATGCATACTTCCAATTATACCCCAAAATACATTCTGATACTCCTCCTGAGTATGTCGATATCACATGTGTGAGACTTTATCTCAGCCTGGCCACATAAGGAGGCCCAACATGCAGGGAGCACCATCAGGCATTCTAGGAGCATATATTACACATCTAATTTCATTCCTACCTACAGTAGGTGCCGCCGATATTGTGTCAATCTCGCCGCTTCTAGCGGCGATATTGACACCCTATGAGCTCCATCGCGAGAGCCAGCGCCGAGCTGTCTCGTCATCGGGAAAGGAAAAAATGTTCCTTTCACGATGAGCGACACGCATTGCCGATAGGCGGGGATCCGACGCGGATTCCCGCCAATACCAGGCACTGCGTTTGGTATGAATCCTGAGCGGGAACTCCACGCCAATTTTTAAAGAAAAAACCGGCGTGGATTCCCCCTCCAGGAGCATACCAGGCCCTGGGGTCTGGTCTGGATTTGAAGGGGAACCCTACGCCGAAAAAACGGCGTGGGGGTCCCCCTCAAGATCCAAACCAGACCCTTATCCGAGCACGCAACCTGGCAGGCCGCAGAGGAAGAGGGGGGGACGAGAGCGGCCCCCCTCCCTCCTGAACCGTACCAGGCCACATGCCCTCAACATGGGGGGTTTGGTGCTCTGGGGCAGGGGGGCGACCTGCGCCCCCCCCACCCCAGAGAACCCTGCCCCCATGTTGATGAGGACAGGGCCTCTTCCCGACAACCCTGGCCGTTGGTTGTCGGGGTCTGCGGGCGGGGGGCTTATCGGAATCCGGGAGCCCCCTTTAATAAGAGGGCCCCCAGATCCCGGCCCCCCACCCTATGTGAATGAGTATGGGGTACATCGTACCCCTACCTATTCACCTGGTGGAAAATAAATGGAAATAAAAACACAACACAGTTTTTAAAAGTATTTTATTGCACCGCTCCGGAGGTCTTCTTCCGACTTCGGGGGTCTCCGGTGTCGCTGCCGCGTTCTCCGGTTCTTTCTTCTGCCGGGCCTCCGCTAACTTCTTTTTAGCTCTTTTGCTAGCGGAGGCCCGGTCTTCTCCGTCGTCTTCTTCTTCTTTTCCCGCTCTCCGGTTCTTCTCCCGCTCTCCGGTTCTTTCTTCCGCCGGGCCTCCGCTAACTTCTTTTTAGCTCTTTTGCTAGCAGAGGCCCGGTCTTCTCCGTCGCCTCGTCCGGCTCTCCGGTGTCCTTCTGCCGGCCCCTCCACTAACTTCTTGTAGCTCTTTTGCTAGTGGAGGAGCCGGTCTTCTCCGCCGTCGCCGTCGGCGTCTTCTTCCCTCTTCTCCTCCTCGATGTTGACTCGTCGCTTCCTCTCGCAGTAATGCTAAATCTTCGGTCCACAGAGATTAATATAGGCTTCACATGACGTCACAGTCACATGGTCCCATGACGTCACAGTCACATGCTCCGGGGCACATGTGCCCCGGAGCATGTGACTGTGACGTCATGTGAAGCCTATATTCATTTCTGCGGACCGAAGATTTACCATTACTGCGAGAGGAAGCGACGAGTCAACATCGAGGAGGAGAAGAGGGAAGAAGACGCCTGTGTTGTGTTTTTATTTCCATTTATTTTCCACCAGGTGAATGGGTAGGGGTACGATGTACCCCATACTCATTCACATAGGGTGGGGGGGGCGGGATCTGGGGGCCCCCTTATTAAAGGGGGCTCCCGGATTCCGATAAGCCCCCCGCCCGCAGACCCCGACAACCAGCGGCCAGGGTTGTCGGGAAGAGGCCCTGTCCTCATCAACATGGGGGCAGGGTGCTCTGGGGTGGGGGGGCCGCAGGTCGCCCCCTGCCCCAGAGCACCAAACCCCCCATGTTGAGGGCATGTGGCCTGGTACGGCTCAGGAGGGAGGGTGGGCCGCTCTCGTCCCCCCCTCTTCCCCTGCGGCCTGCCAGGTTGCGTGCTCGGATAAGGGTCTGGTTTGGATCTTGAGGGGGACCCCCACGCCATTTTTTCGGCGTAGGGTTCCCCTTCAAATCCAGACCAGACCCAAGGGCCTGGTATGCTCCTGGAGGGGAAACCCACGCCATTTTTTTTCTTTAAAAATTGGCGTGGAGTTCCCGCTCAGGATTCATACCAAACGCAGTGCCTGGTATTGGCGGGAATCCGCGTCGGATCCCCGCTCAATACAGTGTCGCGTCTCCTCGCTATTGCAGCGAGCGCAACACGTGTCCCCACCCTGCTGCCGACATCTTGGCACTCCTGTCGCCGAGAATCTCGGCGATGGGAGCGCGATAGAAACACAATATCGGCGGCACCTACTGTATCACACATTTGAAGGTCCTGGAGCACCAGAACAGTGCAAATTACCCACAAAATGACCCCATTTGGGAAAGAAAACACCCCAACGTATACTCTATGAGGCATGGGCTGCTTATAGGTACTCAGGTAGTCTGATGGACTGCAGATAAGTACTCGGGTAGTCTTATGGGCTGGAAATAGATATTTGGGTACTCTGATGGGCTGCAGGAGGGAAGGAGTGTTCCTGCTGGCGTCATTTTACGATGCACCAGTAGGGAAGGCTGTTTTTTCCACATTTTAAAAAAATTTACATTCTTTTTTTTTATTTTTTTTATTTAGTTCTCAGTGGGGAAGCCTTAACAACCTATTGACTCTGTGCTCGGCGGGCGAATATCCCACTAAGTGCCCAGAAAGTTCAGGTGTTAGGCGAGTGCCTGAATGGGCGATGTTCAGGCTAAACTTATGCTCGGCCCAAACTGTTCGCCCAACTAGTGGTGCCTAAACACTCTAACCCCTTACAGTTACTCTTGCAGGGCGTAGGAATGGGCCCTACTGTTAAAAAAAAAAAAAAAAAATGAAATTTCATGCACCTGTCAAACAAGTGCAGAAAAATTGGGCCTCTTCTGCATGTTGTAGCTCAATAACACCGCCAGCAGTGGAAAAAAAGGTGAAGCATGCCCTGCCTGTAGAGGATGTCCACAACCGCCACTTTTCGCTGTAGACACAGAGGCTGCTTGGCCTCTTTTAGTGGCCTTTGAGCTTCTGCCTCTCCTTGTTGGCCGTTCGGACATGAGGATTTTTTTGGGGGATTTTTATAACTTTTTGTTATAGAGTCTTGGGTGGAAATATGGTGCTTGGGTGCAATACTTTTGTGCTTAGTGCTTATGTTGGTGTGCCTCTTAGCTTTCCCCCACAGGGGACCGTATATTAGGCTTCATATTTGATTTACTGCATTTTGCACTTTCATTGCCAGATGGCAATGTGTTTCTATGCTTTCTCCCCACGGTGACCGTATATTCGGTTTATATTTTATTTATTATAATTTGCACTTTCACTGCTGGGTGGCAGTGCGTATTTTGGGTCTATGTTCATATATTTCTTTATATATGCATTATCCATTTATTAGTATATTGAGACTTGCCCCTACTGTCCTTAGATGTCCCCCCGCAGTCCTTTATGACTTGGGGTGACCTCCTGACTATTTATGAGCAAAGTTACTCCACTTCCTGTTTCCCCTACCTCGTTAGCTGATCGTTGTGTGAGTGACGCAGCCGGTCACATGACCGTCAGGCCGATTCGCGTCACTCTCACTATAGGATCTCATACATTAGTCTGGATTTTTTGTTTTTCCTTCCCCCTTTTGTTCCATTGGTCGGTTGCGGTGGGGGTGGCGCTGGTGCGGCCTTCATCCATGTCATCCTGACATGGTGGGCGTGACGTTAGGTCACATGATCGCTGCGCTGATGGCACCATCCTCTCCACTCGATCACACACACCATAGGCGGCGCGTCGTCTGTTTACATGTAACCTTGACGACGCGCCGCAGAGTGTATCCGGTCAAGTCCCTTCATTAGTCCATGTGACCTCCTGAGTCACATGACGAGTTTGAGGAGATTTTGATTGGGTGCTTCCTGGGTGTGTTTCCCGATCACATGACCTGGATGTAATTTTACTTCCTGGTCTGTGATCATAGTGGATTTATGTCATTGGTCGTTCCTGGCTCCACTGAAAGATGGCGTTTAAGGATTGGGTAATGCTTTCTGATCACATGACCTCAGTGTAGGTTCACTTCCTGGTCTGTGACCATAGTATATTGGTGCTATTGGTCCTTCCCAACTTCCTTGAGACATGGCACGCAAGGATTGAGTAATGTTTTATCACACCTCCTGGTTTAATTATATGCCATTCATTGCTTTTATGGATCGCAAGGTCCTATTGGTGTTAGATTGTAATGAGTCTATGTGAGGCAGTGATTGGACTAATACCATCACATGACTGACAGGTTATTATTTGGCGGGCTTTTTGCATGATATGTTTGACATGTGTCATTGCTCCCTACTTCCTGGTTTTATTGCATTTGAACCAGGAAGGACTTGTTCCTCGTGCGATGATTGGCTCTCGGTGAGGAAACACTACCATGTTTCAGTCATGTGATTGTTGTTTGTCCAATCACAACCCTCTTTTTATGAAATGTTGTTTCATTGGTTGGCCATTGATTATGACCTTTCTAGTTTTTAGTATAAATATATGGCAATTTGGGGGAGCAGGTTAATGCCCCTGTAGACGTCCTGTTAGGAACGAAACGCGTTGGGCTATGCATTTTGCTTCCCATATTGCCTTTTAATGTATGAACTGTGATCACTTTTTATTTTGTATGTTGTTTTTTTTTATTAAAAACCCATTGTTTTGACCTACACCAGTGGAGCACCATATTTTTTCTTCTCTTTGCATGATTCGGCGAGGAAAAGTTTTTTTCAGTTTCTCCATTCGGTCTTCCTGCAATACCCTTGTCGGGGTATTTGTATATTCAAGCTCGATTGTACCCCACTGTCCGGTCGAGTACCAGGATCCAGAAAGAGATCTCCAGCCCTGAGGGTTTTGAAGTTTTGAGAAACTTTCGATCCGTTTGGTTCCATCCGGGATTGAGGTCATCTGATTGTCTAGCTGGTATATTTCATCATCCATCAGCGATTCGGTGACGTTCCTGTGAACAGCCGTTGGGGATACTCTTAAGCTTGATTGATCCGCTGTCGTACGACATTCGGGTCCAACATTTCCGGTAAGCACACATTTATGTCATCATTCACGTGAAGATCTGTGCAAGAATTACTCCATCCACTCCACGCCATTTATTCACTTTTTTGGACACTTATCACTTCATTTAGTGTTGTGGACACTTTGTACATTGGGTCGGATGTTTAACCTGCCCCCTCTGTTGTGTTTATGTTTATAGTCACATTTGAGTTACAGTCCAGTTTTACTGGTCTATATGTAGCGCTGCATTATTATCTTCCACTATAAACCGTTTTATTATTGTTTTTTATTTTTTAGCGGGGATTTTTAAAAACTTTTTATTATAGAGTATGGGATGGAAATATGGTGCTTGGGTCCAATACTTTTGTGCTTGGTGCACTATAAATAATTGTATTATTGTTTTTTATTTTTTGGGGGAAATTTTTATAACTTTTTATTATAGAGTATGGGATGAGAAGATGGTGCTTGAGTCCAATACTTTTGTGCTTGGTGCACTATAAATCGTTTTATTATTGTTATTTTTATTTCTTGGTGGGGATTTTTATAACTTTTTATTATAGAGTGTGGGATGGGAATATGGTGCTTTGGTGCAATCGTTTTATTATTGTTATTTTTATTTCTTGGTGGGGATTTTTATAACTTTTTATTATAGAGTGTGGGATGGGAATATGGTGCTTGGTGCACTATAAACCGTTTTATTATAGTTTTTTTTTTTAAATTAAGAAAATAAGGGTACAGAAATTGTGGAGATTTTTTTTTATGCTGCCGCTGCTACAAAAAAAATAAAATTGAAAAAATGTAAAAAAAATAAGAAAGGCCATAAAATAAATAAAACAGTGGAAGAAGAAACAACAATTATGGAAAAATATTTTTTTGCTGCTGCTGGAAAAAAAGCCCCAAGAAAAAAAGGAGCCACTACTGACGCAGAAGTGCTGCTGTGCCGCCAAAAAAAAAGAAAAGTATACCACCGCTGTGCTGACACAGAAGGAATAGGCTTGGCTCTTATGAAGAAGCTTTGCGCTTTGAAACGCGTCAGCCGGTAGTGTCTCCTATCACGTCCTTCATGATCGGTCAGAGTGTGGTTTGGGTTCTACATGTTGCAGCCATCCATGGTACTACTTGTGAATTGCGAACCATTTTACTACCTTTGTGAGTACCTTTACGTTGTTTTTATATAAATAAGATATACCAACGATAATAAACTAGGCTGGTGCGCCCTTGTTCTTTTTCTTCTCCTACAGAAGGAATAACACCTGTGACACAAAAGGGGAGTACTACTAATGCAGTAACAGAACCTGATACTGAAAAAAAATAATAATAAAAGAATAATTAAAAGAAAAACATTTAAATTATTAATGAAAAAAAATGGGATCAGTGATGACACAGAAGTGTTGTACACACCAACACTTCAGTAGCAACACAACACTTGTTTTCACACTACACTGTTATATACACTGCACTACATTGTGTTATATACACCGCACTACACTGTGTTATATACACTGTGCTACACTGTGTAATATACACTGCACTACACTGTGTAATATGCACTGCACTACACTGTGTTATATACTCTGTACTACACTGTGTAATATACACTGCACTACACTGTGTAATGTACACTGCACTACACTGTGTAATATACACTGCACTACACTGTGTTATATACACACTACACTACACTGTATTATATACTCTGCACTGTATTATATACACTACACTGTATTATATACTCTACATTGTATTATATACACTACTCTGACTGCACTAAACTGACTGACCGCACAATACACTCTACCTGCCTAATCTATCTCCATTAATACACACTACATATGGCCGCTGTGTAAGCGGCCTTATATAATGTAGGGTGTGGACCCAGCCTCTGAGCCATGATTGGTCAAAGGCACCCAGCCTTTGGCCAATCATGGCTCTGATAGTACATCGCACTGTGATTGGCCAAAGCATACAGGTCAGGAACATGCTTTGGTTAATCAACATCCATCAATGCACTGTGATCTCGCAGTGCATTATGGGGCGCTCGGTGGCGGGCGAACGTCCCGTGAGTGCTCCATTGGTTTGTTTGTTCAACGAACAGACAAACAACCGATGTTCGAGGCGAACTTACGTTTGACTCGAACATCAAGGCCATTCCTTATTGTCAGTAACAAAACCTCCAGCAGCACTAAATTCCCATTTGGAAAGAATGCTGGATGCAGGACAGTCCAGCAGCTCAATTGCATACTGGGCAAGTTCTGGCCAGTGGTCTATTCTCATGACCCAGTAAGCCAGTGGATCGTCGACTGGAAAGATCTACATCTCTGTTTTCGCCTCTAGATAATGTAATGTAATGCAGACGCTGCCGATGGGATGTGGAAGCTGACAGCCATGGGCAGCGAGGACCAAAAAAATTGTGAAGTGCATCACTTAGGTGGCCGCCTTCTCCACCACTCCTCTCGGGACCAACAGAAGCCTCAAAACGACGTTTTCCACAACATTCTAACCTACCAGAGTCGGGAAAAACATTAAATAAGCTCCTCTTTAAGGTGTTCTCAAGAGATTTCATTTTGTGCACCCTCTGTGGGGACAGAATGAGTTCTGACACTTTCCCCATGTAACAGTGGTCAAGGAGGGTTGCCAACCAATAGTGGTCCTTCTCCTTTATGCCATGTATTCTTGGGTCCTTTTGCAGGCTTTGAAGCATGAGGGAGCCCATGCACCGCAAATTTGCGTAGGCATGAGAAGCAGACTCATTGGGGTCACTGAGGATTATACAGGTGATACTCGAAAAATTAGAATGTTGTGCAAAAGTTCATTTATTTCACTAATACAACATAAAAGGTGAAACTAATATATGAGATAGACTAATTACATGCAAAGCAAAATAGTTCAAGCTGTGATTTGTCATATTTGTGATGATTATGGCTTACAGCTCATGAAAACCCCAAATCCACAATCTCAGAAAATTAGAATATTACATGCAATCAATAAAACAAGGATTGTACATAGAACAATATTGGACCTCTGAAAGGTATAAGCATGCATATGTACTTGGTTTGGTCCCCTTTTGCAGCAATTACTGCCTTAATGCGGCGTGGCATGGAAGCTATCAGCCTGTGGCACTGCTGAGGTGTTATGGAAGACCAGGATGCTCCAATAGCGGCCTTCAGCTCTTCTGCATTGTTCGGACTCATGTCTCTCATCTTTCTCTTGGCAATGCCCCATAGATTCTCTATGGGGTTCAGGTCAGGCGAGTTTGCTGGTCAATCAAGCACAGTAATCCCACAGTCATTGAACCAGGTTTTGGTGCTTTTGGCAGTGTGGGCAGGTGCCAAGTCCTGCTGGAAAATGAAGTCAGCATCCCCATAGAGCTCATCTGCGGAAGGAAGGATGAAGTGCTCCAAAAACTCCTGGTAGACGGCTGCGTTGACCCTGGACTTAATGAAGCACAGTGGACCAACACCAGCAGATGACATGGCTCCCCAAATCAACACAGACCGTGGAAACTTAACACTGGACTTCAAGCATCTTGCAGTGTGTGCCTCTCCATTCTTCCTCCACACTCTGGGTCCTTGGTTTCCAAATGAGATGCAAAATTTGCTCTCTTTAGAAAAGAGGACTTTGGACCACTGAGCAACAGACCAGGTCTGTTTTTCTTTAGCCCAGGTAAGACGCTTCTGACGTTGTTTGATGTTTAGAAGCCCATGTCCAGGATCCATCTGTGTGTGGTGGCTCTTGATGCACTGACTCCAGCCTCAGTCCACTCCTTGTGAAAGTCCCCAACACGTTTGAATGGGATTTTCCTGACAATCCTCTCCAGGCTGCGGTCATCCCTGCTGCTTGTGCACCTTTTTCTTCCACACTTTTCCCTTCCACATAACCTTCTATTAATGTGCTTTGATAGAGCACTTTGCTTTGGGAACATCCATCTTCTTTTGCAATTACCTTTTGAGGCTTTCCCTCCTTATGGAGGGTGTCAATGATGGTTTTCTGCACAACTGTCAGGTCAGCAGTCTTTCCCATGATTGTGATTCCTACTGGACCAGACTGAGAGACCATTTAAAGGCTCAGGAACACTTTGCAGGTGTTATGGCTTAATTAGCTGATTAGAGTGGGACACTTTGAGCCTAGAATATTGCACCTTTTCACAATATTCAAATTTTCTGAGATTGTGGATTTGGGGGTTTTCATGAGCTGTAAGCCATAATCATCACAATTATGACAATTATGACAAATCGCAGCTTGAACTATCTTGCTTTGCATGTAATAAGTCTATCTCATATATTAGTTTCACCTTTTAAGTTGCATTATTGAAATAAATGAACTTTTTTGACGATATTCAAAATTTTCAAGTATCACCTGTAATATCTAGAACTGCCTTACTGTTTGACCTATGTCTTCCTCTGCTTCAATGCCTCCAAAACTGCCAGAATCCTCCTCTTCCTCCCTCTCCTTTTGTGTGTTCTGTGGCGTAGGAACAATGGTGTCTGCATAAAGTGAGCCTTGAGAGGAAAGAAAGTCCTCCTCTACCTCCCGCTGCTCTGCCTCGAGTACCCTCTCCATAATGCCATGCAGAGTCTGCTCCAGCAGGAACACAACAGAGATTGTGTCACTGATGCATGCATTGTCAGGGCTCACAATCCTTGTGGCCTCCTCAAATGGTGACAGTACAGTGCATGAATCCTTTATGAGCAGCCTTTGGCGCAGGGAAAAAAAGCGGAGCTTGAGCCTGTCGTTGTGCCATACTCACACAGGAACATGTTGAAGGCCCACTGCAGTATTGCCAAATTCGTGTTCCACCTGGTGGGCATATCACAAATCAGGCGGTTTACGGTATGGTGGAATTACCGCTGAATTTCAGCCAACCGAGCACTGGCTGTGTATGACCGCCTGAAATGGCTACAGACTCTTCTGGCCTGCTTTAGCAGATCTTTCAACCCTGGGTACTTGTTTAGGAAATGCTGCACCACCAAATTGAGGTAATGTGCCAGGCATGGCGCATGTGTCAACTTTCCCTGTCTAAGGGCAGACAGGAGGTTTGTGCCATTATCGCACACCATTATTCTTGGATCCAGCTGGCATAGGGTGAACCACTTCTGGGCCTGCCCCTGCAGAACTGCAAGAATCTCTGCTCTGGTGTGGTTCCTGTCCCATAGACACACCAGCTGGAGCACTGCATGGCATCATTTCACCTGACTCATTGAATAGTACCTTGAACGCTTAGGGGGTAATTGTGGTTCATAGGACAATTCAGCAGAGGAGGGCATGGAGGAGAGGGTAGAGCTGACAAACCTCACATCATCACCACTAGCTGTATGGAGACGTGGCGGCACAACAAGCTTGCAGCACTGAGCCCTGTCCTGCATCCTTCCGAGCAGAGTTACCCAAAATTCCAGCAGGGAGTCAAGCGCAGAAAGTAAACCAAGGAGCCAAAGTAATTATAAAAGTCACACTGGACCGCTGCTACTGCACTCAAATGACCAAATGAGAAACAGATAAAAACAACAGAATTGGGAAGCGCAGATCCAGGAGGTGGCAAGGAATCAATTGGAGATGGAATCCATGTGAAATTTAAAACAGTTTATTGCGGATGAAACATGTAACCAATTCACAGTACAAATGGGAAAAATCGACAGAATGGCCAAGCTTACCGTGATAGTGCCAGCAATGGAGCCAAAGATGGTGGAGAAATGGCTGTCCTGCTTCAGTGAGGGCTGTGAACAGCGGGGGCTGCAGACTAAAAATGTGAAGCCTGAAAACACTTTCCAACATCTAGGAGCGGTGACCATAACCAAAGCCAGGCTACATCAGGAAGGGGAAAGGCTGGATCCAGATCCAGGAAGCACGATCCCTGTATGACCAGAGTGGAAAATGGCAGAGCCGCTGAGGAGGCAGGTGAGACCAGAGATGGATTCTGGAGATGCAGCGGGAATGAGGCTGAGCTGCAAGGTGTCCTGACACCACAGGACTCCTCCCCGACCATGTCACACGCTCCGACCGCAGATGCCTGAGACAAAGTTTGCAAATTGCAACAGTGCGATCAGCTGCACATGTCCTAAAAAAGGCCCAGACCGCTGAGCTGTGGGAAGTGGGCCGGGAGATAACAGCTCCACAATGTTACATAGTTACATAGTAGGTGAGGTTGAAAAAAGACACAAGTCCATCAAGTCCAACCTATGTGTGTGATTATTTGTCAGTATTACCTTGTATATCCCTGTATGTTGTGGTCGTTCAGGTGCTTATCTAATAGTTTATTGAAACCATCGATGCCCCCCCCCTGAGACCACCGCCTGTGGAAGAGAATTCCACATCCTTGCCGCTCTTACAGTAAAGAACCCTCTATGTAGTTTAGGGATAAAGTTATACTAAAGCTTTGTTTTTTTTAGAAAAATAACAAATATGTCATACTTACCTCCACTGTGCAGCTCGTTTTGCACAGAGTGGCCCTGATCCTCCTCTTCTGGGGGCCCTCGGCGGCTCTCGCAGCTCCTCCCCGCATTAGATAACCCCCTAGGTGAAGCGCTCTCCCAAGGGGGTTAGTTTGCGAGCGCGCTCCTGAGTTATACACTCAGCGGCCATAGACGCCGAGTGTATGACTCGGCCCCACCCCCGACGCCCCCGTCATTGGATTTGATTGACAGCAGCGTAAGCCAATGGCTGTGCTGGTATCAATCTATCCAATCGAAGCCGGGACTCCATGCAGATAAGGATGGCGAGGACGCGCCCACGGAAATTCGGGGCTCAGGTGGGGTGGGCCAGACACTGCAAGGTGTTTTTTCACCTTAATGCAGTGGCCACGTGTCTTGTTAAACTCCCTTCCGTGAAAAAGTTTTATCCCTATTGTGGGTTCCCCTGTATGGTATTTGTAAATTTAAATCATATGCCCTCTCACAAATGTCTGACGCTGTGTTCAAATAACTCAGCTGACTCCTCCATGCCTAATGCTGGGGCTATGGCAGGAATAGCTGTGGACAAGGAGGCAGGTTTAGCCACTCTGGCAGCTGCAGTGGACTGCACACTAGTCTCTGCTTGGGTGACAGAAGATGAGGATGGTTTAGTAAGCCAGTCCACCACTTCCTCTGCATGCTGTGTCTGGATTTCACGGGGAACATCACTAAACACAGGAAATTATGCCCTGACTGAGGACTGACCATGTCCAGCTTTGCCTGTGGACACATACACTGTTGGCCCTCTCACAGTGCCATGAGAACGTCTGCCTCTCCTTGTTGTCCTCCCAGACATGATGGGGGGGGGGTGTTTATTAACAAAATGTGATAAAGATGTCGAATTGTGTACGTGGATGCACTTTAATCAATGGAAAGTGGTGTTTGGTGCACTTTAACTTGAGTACTCACTACACAGACACACTCCACTGATACACTATAATATACTGCAGTAAAATCGCACTGACGCACTGCAATATACTGCGTCAAACATGCAGTAACGCACTGAAATATACAGCGTTAAACTTCCAGCAACGCACTGAACTATACTGCGTTAAATGGAAGGCAACGCACTGAAATATACGGCATTAAACTTGCAGTAATGCACTGAAATATACTGTGTTAAACTTGCAGTAACACACTGAAATATACAGCGTTAAACTTGCAGTAACGCACAGAAATAAACTACGTTAAACGGCACATAGCGCACTAAAATATACAGTGTTAAACTTGCAGTATCGCACTGAAATATACTGTGTTAAACGTGCCCTAATACAATGAAATATACTGCATTAAACGGCACGTGACGCACTGAAATATATTGCGTTAAACTTGCAGTAATGCACTGAAATATACTGCGTCAAATGGCATGTAACACACTGAAATATGTGGCGTTAAACTTGCAGTAACGCGCTAAACTATACTGCGTTAAACAGAAGGTAATGCACTGAAATATACGACTTTAAACTTGCAGTAATGCACTGAAATATACTGTGTTAAATGTGCACTAACGCACTGAAATATTTGGCGTTAAGCTTGCAGTAACGCATTAAAATATACTGCGTTAAACGGCACTCAGCACACTGAAATATACAGCGTGAAACTTGTAGTAACGCACTGAAATATACTGTGTTAAATGGCACGTAACGCACATTAAATATACTGCGTTAAACAGAAGGTAATGCACTGAAATATACGACTTTAAACTTGCAGTAATGCACTGAAATATACTGCGTTAAATGTGCACTAACGCACTGAAATATATGGCGTTAAACTTGCAGTAACGCACTAAAATATACTGCGTTAAACGGCACTCAACGCACTGAAATATACAGCGTGAAACTTGTAGTAACGCACTGAAGTATACTGTGTTAAATGGCACGTAACGCACATTAAATATACTGCATTAAACGCGCACTGAACTATACTGCAGTAAACCTGCGCTTACAAAATAACTGACACTAATGTAAAAATGAATTGTCACTACACTCACACTGACTGAACTATCACTAGATTCACACTAAAGTGACACTAAAGTAAAAATGAATGGTCACTCACTACACTCAAACTGACTGAACTATCAATAGATTCACACTAATGTTAAGATGAATGGTGGTCACTACACTCACACTGACTGAATTATCACTAGATTCACACTAAACTGATATTCTACACTGACAATAGAATCAGAATAGCACACTATAGCACACTAACTGTCTAGTAGCACTGAACAGAGCCCTGTTCTATCTCTCTCTATGCTGATATCACAAAACAAATGACCACCCTTGAAAGAATACTTTTATAGTGTGGGGCGGGACTAAGAGCAATGAGCCATGATTGGATAGAGTCATCATGTCAGCATCCAATCATGGCTCTGACAGTGCTTTGTGCCCTGATTGAGCGAAGCTTTTATTGCTTCAGCCAATCAGGGATTCCAATGCCTGTGCAGCGGCGCAGTGCATTGTGGTCATTCGGCGGGCCAAACAAACAATCGAATGCCCCAATAATTCAGGTGTTTAACGAATGAACAAACAGCCAGTGTTCGGCCCAAACTCATGCTCAGGCCGAACCGTTCACCCATCTCTAATTGTAACACACAACATTGCTGAACATGTGGTACTGTATGTTTCAGTCATACAAGTGACCACAACACAGGTATTTACAGTTTTGTGTAACTTTGATTTTCATTGTTTCACAAAAAAGGTGCAGTTGTATCCCCTAGATTTTGGAAGAATTTTGGAAGATACAGTGGGTTTAGAAAATAATCACATTTTATTGCTGTGCAACCTGAAATGAAGACAGATGCAGTTTTTGTTTTATCCAGCTGTATTTACTCAGTGCAACTTATAACATCCAAGTGTAAGATATAACACCATCATGTCAGAAAAAATAAAAAAATAAATAAAAAAACAGAGTCAAATCAAGACTCATACTGTCTTTGTCTAGAAAACAACTAGATAGAAACAAAATTATTTGTAGGCAACACAATGCACCTGCAGTTCAGCAATATTGTTACCTTATGCAAGAGTTCAGTTTAAATCCATTAGATTTTTTTTTTTTTTTAGTCTTCGACTCTATGGAGTCATGATGGTATGCCAGCGTGCAATTGCCTAACCTTTTAAAATAGTACATGTAGAAAATTTGGCAGCGGATTTTTCTACATGTCATTTTAATTTGAAAATTTGTTTGTTTTTTTTGATTTTCAGTCTTTCTAGATTTTACAGTTAAACATAAACAATGAAAGATTGTTCTGGATCTCATGCTTTTTTGTCATTTCAAGGAAGCAAAGAACAAAAACATCTAATAATGGTGAAAGGCCAGAAGTATTTTCTTCTTGATTCGCCAGTGGTAATGAGTCAGATCAGAATTGGCCAGAAAATAAGCTGCTTTGCCCAAAATGTGAGCAAAAGTGAGTCATCTCCCTCCAAGAAACAATACATCTTCCAACATCACTGGCAACACTTTACAATTCAACCAAAAAATCCTTCTATTTATTTCCTGAGTCGTTATGAACTTCATAATTTCCCTTATTTTATGTACAATGCTTTAATGATACTCTGGGAAAATGTGTGCTTGCTAAAATTTGCTCTGACAGTCCTTGCACTTTTCGGTGAAATTAAAAAATATATGAATTTTATGAAATGATTATGGCTCTAGTAAAACCTACACATGTACCTTCTAATTTACACATTCTGTGAGCACCTAAACCCCTACATCTGGCAGAATTATGTTTTGCCTATAAGGTATAAATATTCTCCATCATGCAATGCCAGCTGGATTTGACTTTTCCAAATTGCTTTTTTTTGGGGGGGGGGTTTTCCAATGAAAACAAAACAAATACAAAAATATATTGGACCAATGTCAGATACACTTTTGTCATGTTACATGCTTGTGAGCTAAGTTGTGAGCAAATGTAAAACTCACAAGTATTTATTACCTCTTAGGCCCTGTACACATGGTCGGTTTTTCAGATGAAAAAAGTCAGATGGACTTTTTTAATCGGAAAAAATTATCGTGTGTGGGCCCCATTGGACTTTTTTCCATCGATGTTAAAAAAAAAAAAGAACATGTTTTACATTTTTCCGATGGAAAAAAAAGCGATAGGAAATTCCGATCATCTGTGTGAAACTCCAACTGAGAAAAAACCCACGCATGCTTAGAATCAAGTCAACACATGCTCAGAAGCATTGAACTTCATTTTTCTCGGCTCATCAGAGTGTTTTACGTCACTGCGTTTTGGACGGTCGGAATTTTGTCTGATGGTGTGTAGGCAAGACTGATGAAAGTCAGCTTCATCGGATTTCCGACGGAAAATTCCATCGGATTTTATTCCATCGGAAATCCGATCGTGTGTACAGGGCATTAGGCTTTGTTTATATGGGCTTTGTTTATGAACGCTGTGTTTTACATTTACACAAATTGCATTTGAATACACTACTCAAGGTATGAGTTCAAACCCAAAACGCAGCTGGGCTGTATTTGACTGCAGTGAGACCAGATCTCAGTAGGAATTTCTTTGCCCAAAGAAATACCAATTAGGTCAATAAAAGAAAATCAGACTTGTAGTTAAAATACACTATATTACCAAAAGTATTGAAACCCCTGCCTTTACACGGACATAACCTTTAATGGCATCCCAGTCTTAGTCTATAGGCTTCAATATTGAGTTGGCGCACCTTTTGTAGCTATAACAGCTTCAACTCTTCTGGGAAAGCTGTCCACAAGGTTTAGGAGTGTGTCTTTGGAAATGTATGCCCATTCTTTTAAAAGCGCAATTGTGAGGTCAGGCACTGATGTGAACAAGAAAGCCTGGCTAGCAGTCTCTGTTCGAATTCATCCCAAAGGTATTCTATCAGGCTGAGGTCAGGACTCTGCGCAGGCCAATCAAGTACCTCCACCCCAAACTTGCTCATCCATGTCTTTATGAGCCTTGCTTTGTGCACTGGTGCGCAGTCATGTTGGAACAGGAAGGGGCCATCCCCAAACTGTTCCCACAAAGTTGGAAGCATGAAATTGTCCAAAATGTCTTGGTATGCTGACACCTTTAGAGTTCCTTTCACTGGGCCAAGCCCAATCCCTGAAAGACAACCCCACACCATAATTCCCCCCTCTACCAATTGATTTAGAGCAATGCACAAAGCAAGGTCCATAAAGACATGGATGAGCGAGTTCAGGGTGGAGGAACTTGACTGGCCTGCACAGAGTCCTGACCTCAACCCGATAGAACACCTTTGGGATGAATTAGACTGGAGACTGTTAGCCAGGCCTTCTCGTCCACATCAGTGCCTGACCTCACAAATACGCTCTTGGAAGAATGGTCAAACATTCCCATAGACACACTCCTAAACCTTGTGGACAGCCTTTAGCTGCAAAGGGTGGGCTAGCTCAATATTGAACCCTACAGACTAAGACTGGGATGCCATTAAAGTTCATGTGCATTTAAAGACAGGTGTCCCAATTCGTTTGGTAATATAGTGTATATGTAAAACCAAAACTTTTTTTTTTAGTTTTGGATGAAGTAGGGAAGGTTTAGTATAGCTGCCAGATTTTTTATTGCTGTCTGTGTCCCTGCTGGGCAGATTTTCCATCTCTGTTTCTCTTGTCTACCATCACCACCAGGACAGAAGATTTGGGGAAATATTATATTTTACAGCTATCGCAGGAACAGGAGTAGGTCTTTCAAAGCAGACATCGGTTTTGGTGACTAACATGAACTTTTCCCTCCACTTTAGGAGAGGAAGTGCAGGAAAATCTCTACAATGGGACATAAAAAGCAGAAAAAAAAATCTAATTGGAGTTTTAAAAGGGCAGTAAACCCCAAAACAAATATGTATGCTATTATTATATATTATACTGCATATAATTATTTAATATATTGTAGCTTTTCAAATTTTTCGATTTGGTGGCTGCGTTCATTTTAGTTTTTGAGGTTCTTTTTTCTGTTATTTTCCACTGTCAATCCGGTCGAGAAGTCTGTTATTGGCAGTTAGAGGGTTGAGACAAACCATTTAAAGGATAAGTAAATTTTTTAACCTCTTCCCGCCCACGCTAAAGCTGAAAAAAGCACAGCACGGGCTTACATTGCTGGGAGGGCGTCATATGATGTCCTCCCATGAGCGTGCTGCTGGTGCCCTCTGTGGTGCGACGGCAAATGCACAGGGGGCAGCATGCTCTGTGATCGCTGCATCCTCAGGACACAGCTGATTACAGTTTAGGGTAAAGGGCCAAACACAGCGGCCCTTTACTATATGATCAACTGTGTCAAATGACAGCTGATCATGATGTAAACACAAGCCAGTTATAAACATTCCTTTCTTCGTGCTGACAACGTGAGGAGAGGAGAGCAGATAACTTACTTGTGTGAAAGAGACATCTACACTGATTATCAGTGTGGTCCCAACAGTGCCCACCAGTGCTGCCAATCAGTGCTGCCAACCAGTGCCCATCAGTGCTGCCAATCAGTGCCTCTTCATCAGTGTCACCTATCAGTGCTGCCTATCAGTGCCGCCTATCAGTGCCCATCAGCACCACCTATCAGTACCACCTATCAGTGACACCTATCAGTGCCCATCAGCGCCCTTCAGTGCCGCCTATCAGCACCCATCTGTGCCACCTATTAGTGCCCATCAGTGCCACCTATTAGTGCAGCCTCATCAGTGCCTCCTCATCAGTGTCCATCAGGGCCGCTTCATCAGTGCCAATCAGTGCCACCTATCAATGCCCATCAGTGCCGCCTCATCAGTGCGACCTCATCAGTGCCCATCAGTGCAGCCTATCAGTGCCCATCAGTGCAGCCTATAAGTGCCTATCAGTGCAGCCTCATCAGCGCATATTAGTGAAGGAGAAAAATTCAATAACACTCTATACATTTTATAACAAACTATGAAAAAGGGTTTTTTTTCGGTCTTTTTTCATTTGTTTAGCCAAAAAAAATATCCAGTAGTGATTAAATACCAACAAAAGAAAGCTCTATTTGTGTGAAAAAATTATAAAAAATGTCATATGGGTACAGTGTAGCATGACCACGCAATTGTCATTGAAAGTGCGATAGCGTTGAAAGCTGAAAATTGGCCTAGGCAGGAAGGGAGTAAAAGTGCCCAGTAGGCAAGTGGTTAAAAGAAAAAATAAATGCACATTCTATTGCAGGTAAAAAATTTGCAAATTTTTTATTTTTTTTGTAGGAGCCTGGAAACATTGCAGGACTCCTACAGACTGTCAGTTTAAGCTGTCTGTTTTACAAAGACAGTTTTACAAAGACAAGAAGAATCAATTAACTGCTAGAGTGCTCAACAGCACCCTGGTAGTTTATTGACAATTACAAGCCGACAGCCGCAAAGACTGTCAGTACTTGTAGTTCATTCATTCACAGAACTCTGTAGAATGAATGACGTGGCTGTGTGGGTGGCGCCACACTCTTTCCAAGTAGTGACAGCAGGTCCCCCTGTCACAGGGAGTGCGGGGATCATGGAGCAACTGCAGGATCAGAAAAGTGTTACATGGTCCACTCTAAAAATGGATGGAACATGTAATGTGTTCCCGAAGGTGAACTTATCTTTTAAGTCCCTATGCTTTAAAGCGGAGTTCCACCCATTTTCTGCACACTCTCTCTGTATTGCATCCCTTTAGCTCATCCTCTTCACAAATACCTTTTTTTCTGTTATTTCTTCTTTACTTCTGCCCATCCCCACCTAGGCAATTACGTCACTAGGCGATTTTCAAGGGTTCCTGGGATAGCAGCGTCATGTATCCCAGAAGTCCTTGCGAATCGCCTACTGCCGAAATCTTGCGTTGATGGAAGAAGGAGAGCCGCACAGCGGCATTACTGCGCATTGTGCGAGATCGGAAGGGTGCATGCTGGCCGAGTAGCCAGCTGCACAGAAATCCAGGAAATTTACACAGGAGGGCATCAGATGCCCACAGCTAAAATGGAACCTGCCTGCTTCCGAGATCTGTGAGTAACAAACTATTTCTAAAGAAAGTAAAAGCACTAAAAATATGACATGTTAGTAATGTTCATGTACAATGTTGGAAAATTACAGAGCAGTGTTTAAAAAATAAAAATGTTTGGGGGAATGGAACTCCGCTTTAAGATCTAACCGTATCCCAAAAGGAAAAACAAAACGATTGCTGCAACCGCTTAACAAAGTGGTACTGTGGTTGTAAACCTTTTTTTAAATTAAAATACAAAACAGGTTTATACTTACCTACTCTGTGCTATGGTATTGCACAGAGCAGTTTTGACCCTTCTCTTCTAGGGACACACACAGCATGGCCCAATCCTGACCCCCACGCTATGTTCACAGAATTTGATTGACAGCAAAATAAACCATAGGCTCCCGCTTCTGTGTCTGTGTCCTCTGAGGAGAGAGAAAGAGGAGAGAGCCACTGAAGACGGCACTGGATTGAGTGAGTATTCGGGAAAAATATTGCAGAGAATGAATTAAAGTGGATGTAAAACCACTGTCATCGTTTCTAATTTAATAGCATAGGGCATATCTAGAAGGATATACATGCTTCCTGCATGTATCCTTACCTGTCATAATTCACCCCTTTAGCTTAGTGGAGCCCCGCAATATTCCCAAATCTGTGGGCGAATCTGCTGTCCGGTGCTCGGTGGGTGGACTCGTAACGTCAGAGGACTCCTCTGCCCACCACTACAATCCCTTGGCCAGCCAGCATTGCGAGGACGAGCCTCTCGACAGGGGAGACTAAAGTGCATGCACAGGAGTGGCAGAGCGTGTTCTGTGAAGAAGCAGAGCGCGCTCATTACCCCATGTCACTCCTGCGCATGTGCACATTCTACACAGCTACAGCCAATCCTGGGAGAGCTGGAGAAGAAAGGAGGGGGGATGGGAATTACACATAATACCTCTCTATGGCTCGTGCATGAGATATGTAAATCACCTGTCACACAGAGCACAGGGAAGAACTGACTGCTATTTCTCTGTCTGTCTATTTTTATCTCACTGAAAAAAGATAAGAGGGCTGCTCAGAGCTGGATTAACTCTTCGTGGCAAGACTGGGAACAGATGACATGAAATCCTATACTGTACAAGTTACAAGCCTTAATTAAAAATATAATTTCGGTTATACATTCACTTTAAGGTAAAATCGTTTTCCCTTTAGGATCACTTTAAGTACCTAACACTACCCTCTCCCCAGATTGACAATGCTGCTGTCCAAAGATATCTCCTTTGCTCCTTCATCCATCGAGTTGATACACCCTAGGACAGGAAGTGTCAATAGCCAGATCACCAGGTGAAAATAAAGGAATAAAATCTAAAACAAAAAATGTAAAAAAAAAACTGGGGTGAGCACAATACTGAGCGGCTGTTCCATCGATGAGACAGATACAAGTCCTGACCAAGATCTACATTTGAAACCCGCCTCATTCCGCCTTAGGTGCGATTCGATGTCTGCCAGACTTGGCCAGTGGGTCTGACACCATTGACTAAATATTGGATATTGGCTTGGCTTCCTGACTCACTGGTGGCCACATATATTTTGAGGGAATTTTTTCCATGGATGCATATTTGAGTTTCCCTGAAGAAGCAGAAATATATCTGCGAAAAGCGTTGGATGACTTTATGCTCAAGTATCCTCTAAGCTATTGCTGGGAACAAGTATCAAAACGGAAAATATGATATATGTTGTTTACATATTGAGACATACTCTTTTTTGCAAATGTTTTTATGTAAAACTTGTATAATAAATATGATATTTTAAACATATACAGTATTTATTGGCGTATAACACTCACTTTTTTACCCTGAAAATAGAGGGTAAACTATGCCTGCGTGTTATACGCAGGGGGCTGTGGAAAGTTTTTTTCCTGAAACTACCCTCTTAAAGTTAGGGTGCGTGTTATACGCCTGTGCGTGTTATACGCCGACAAATACGGGTACATTGATTGTATTTGTGCTCACCTCAGTGACGGTACCACATCCTTGAAAGTCCTGGTTCTATATGGGAATGTTAATTCTTTCCAATTTTGTGTATTCAGTCTAATAGGATGTTTATGTGATTTGCTGTCCCTAGAACTGGTTCCAAAACTTTAATCTCTGTGCTATAACCCTTTCGACATCATCCAGGGTCAGCATTTAGTTCCTGGACTGAAACCCCACCTTTTAGATGTCACAGTGACATTTGTAGGTCTTAGTGACTGTGTAGTTCCTTTTGCGCTTTGGACTGAGTATACATATGATGTCTCACACATTAGTCCCTTGATGCTAACCTTCAACTTGTTAGACTTTATCTTTATTATCAGTATTGGGAATGTATTTTAATTAGCAGGGATAGAAGGCCAAAGTACTAATTTTGCATGTGCAAGGTTTGTATCTTGCCTCATGGCCGCCTATATGTTACCTGGTGTAATACTTTCTAGGAAAATATTACAAGTTTGCAGAATATACATCACTGCAATGTTTCCTTGAGGGGCTTAGCAGCAGGAGCAGATGACAACATGGAGTGATGGGTTTTAGTGCTGGGATAGGGTCTTATAACTGGAAGGTAGGCTAGGCCCAGCCACCCAACTAGGAACAGCCCTATTCCTTGTGTAGGCTTTGCCTGTAATGGTTCCCTTTATTTTGGTGGTCTAAATAAATGCCTTATCCAGAACAGATACAAAACTGCTCAGTTTTATATTTCACTCTTTAAATATTTTAAACCATTTATCACATGATGACGAGTACAGTAACCACAATGTCTATGTCAGCATAAACAACCTAACAATTTCAGGACAGCTATTAACGGGAAATGTCAAGAAGTGTCTGATTACAATCACAAACATCTAAAGAGAAAAAAATCATATAAATATGTCACACATTATTCATTTTTTATTTTGCCTAGATTTTAGCTGGGAAATGTGTAAAATATAGAAAATTCCCATGGTGACTGTGAGTAATAAAAGCATTTCACAGTCTAAATAAAATCCTCTCATCTAATGAGTCAAAATAACTACAACCTCAGGATTATGCAAATTCCTTTAGTAAACAAACCAAACGGAATGAGAAGACATGGAGATAGTCAATAATAGTCCCAAAAATACTGTATACCCAAACAGTAATTTTCTTTAATCATTTTGTATAAAAGAGCCCAAAATACTTAGAGCTCTGATATAACTAGGATTCCTAAATGCCACTGCCCATCTGCCATCAGGGGAGAACAATCAATTGGGCAAATTTTAAAATGCACCCTGCTCAGTGGTCCTGCACCAGGCCTATTTCTTATCACTTAAAGCAGAACTTTACCCATAACAACTTGATAAAAATAATATTCTTTAGCAAGGAACATATACTGTAATACACTTTATTAATTGTGCTATCAAAATGAGTGTGTGCTGTAAAATGCCTCCAGCATTGCTTCTGTTTCTCCTTGCTGAAAGCTGCCATTTTGCTGAAGCCCAGAGTCCCTGAACAGCAGTAAATTATAAATCAGAACTAAACCCATCAATTTAATGGTTTCAAAGAACAGTTACATTCCTGGAATGCCGGAATTGCTAACTATCACATTTGCTTGTGTCCTTAACCAAGCTGTCAAACCATCAAATGGCTGGCGTCATATCTAATCACATGTGCAGTACCATGGTAGTTGTAGATCAAACAGAAGCAGCTTTCTTTGCTGTAAAGGATAAGATGGATTAACCTCTTGCTGACTGTATTCTGTAGATATACGGCGGCAAGGCAGCTCTCCTGCGCAGGATCACGTACCTAGTACGTGATCCTGCATTTCCGGGTTTAGGGCGCTCGCCAGCCTCCTACGGTGATTGGACACAGAGGGAGCTGATTGGCGGGTACGGTGGACTCGATGTCCGCCGACACCTGCCAATGCTTCGGCACACAGGCAGAATGGTGGTCTGCCTATGTAAACAAGGCAAATCACCGTTTGTCACTACAGAAGACATGGATTCTGTGTCTCTGCTAATGCCTTCTCCTACAAACACCTCCCCCACAGTAGTAAAGCACTAGTCAGGCACACATTTAACCCTTTGATCACCCCTGATGTTAACCCCCTTCCCTGCCAGTGTCATTAGTACAGTGACAGTGCATATTTTTCAGCACTTATCACTGTATTAGTGTCACTGGTCCCCAAAAAGTGTCCAAAGGGTCAGTGTTCCGACTGTCCACCGCAATATTGCAGTCCCGCTATGAGTCGCTGAATGCCACCTTTACTAGTAAAAATAAATGAATAAATAAAAATATCCTATAGTTTGTAGACGCTTAGAGATTTTTTTTTAATCAAAAATATGTAGCAGAATACACATTGGCCTAAATTGATGAGAAATTAAAATGTTTATATTTTTATTAGATGTGTTTTATAGCAGAAAGCAAAAAATGCAGAGGAGATCAAATACCACCAAAAGAAATAAATGAATAGGAGCTTGATTTAACACCATTGGATAATGGAAGTGAAAAGTCACACAATTTATTGTATGAAGATTAGAGTTGAGCGGACACCTGGATGTTCGGGTTCGACGGGTTCAGCCGAACTTCGGAAAAAACTTGAACTTGACCCCGAACCCGAACCCCATTGAAGTCAATGGGGACCCGAACTTCTGAGGACTATTCGCGCTTGTTTCCCATGCTTAGAATTGTCCCTGCACAAAGTGTCATTTCTGAAGGAAAAAAAGTCATTTAAAACTCACTCGCGGCTATAATGAATTGTCGGCTCCCAGCAATACATAGAAAAGTCATTGATAAAAAAAAAAAAAAAAGTGCAGGGGTCCCCCCAAATTCAATTACCAGGCCCTTCAGGTCTGGTATGGATATTAAGGGGAACCCTGCTGCAAATTTTTAAAAAAATGCGTGCGGTTCCCCCAAATATCCATACCAGGCCCTTCAGGTCTGGTATGGATTTTAAGGGGAACTCCACCCCAAATTAAAAAAAGAATGGCGTGGAGTACCCCCAAAAATCCAGACCAGACCCTTTATCCGAGCATGCCACCTGGCAGGCCGCAGGAAAAGAGGGGGGACGAGAGAGCCCCCCCTCCTGAACCATACCAGGCCACATGCCCTCAACATGGGGAGGATGTCCCCATGTTGATAGGGACAAGGGCCTCATCCCCACAACCCTTGCCCGGTGGTTGTGGGGGTCTGCGGGCGGGGGGCTTATCGGAATCTGGAAGACCCCTTTAACAAAGGGGACCCCCAGATCCCAGCCCCCCCTATGTGAATTGGTAATGGGGTACATTGTACCCCCACCATTTCACAAAGAAAGTGTAAAAAATTGTGAAAAAATACACAGACACCGTTGGTAAAGTCCTTTATTAAAAATAAAAAAATAAAAAAATACATTCCAGCGATGAAATCCAGTGTCCCACGGCGATCCGATGTCCAGCGCTGTCCACACGAAACATCATTGGCTGAGCCTGAGTGGACCTGATGGGGAACTTCCTCCGCAGTGTAATAAATGAATAGACCCGCCCCTTCTAACGTTCCCCATCAGATCCGCTCAGCCAATGACGTAGGTGTAAGGCTGAGGACCTGATGCAGAATGTGAGAAGGGGCGGGTCTATTCATGTATTAAACTGTGGAGGAAGTTCCTCATCAGGTCCGCCCCCTCGTATGTCAGACCCCGCCTACGTCATCGGATGAGTGGACCTGATGAGGAACTTCCTCCACAGTATAATAAATAAATAGACCAGCCCCTTCTCACGTTCCGCATCAGGTACTCAGCCTTACACCTACGTCATTGGCTGAGCTAGCCTGATGGGGAACTTTAGAAGGGGCGAGTCTATTCATTTATTACACTGCGGAGGAAGTTCCCCATCAGGTCCGCTCAGGCTCAGCCAATGACATTTCGTGTGGACAGCGCTGGACATCAGGATCACCACGGGACACTGGATTTCATCGCTGGAATGTTTTTTTTTGTTTTTTTTTTAATAAAGGACTTTGTATTTTTTTTACAATTTTTTACACTTTCTTTGTGAAATGGTAGGGGTACAATGTACCCCATTACCAATTTACATAGGGGGGTCCCCTTTGTTAAAGGGGTCTTCCAGATTCCGATAAGCCCCCCGCCCGCAGACCCCCACAACCACCGGGCAAGGGTTGTGGGGATGAGGCCCTTGTCCCTATCAACATGGGGACATCCTCCCCATGTTGAGGGCATGTGGCCTGGTACGGTTAAGGAGGGGGGGCGCTCTCTCGTCCCACCCTCATTTCCTGCGGCCTGCCAGGTTACGTGCTCGGATAAAGGGTCTGGTCTGGATTTTTTTGGGTACTCCACGCCATTTTTTTTTTATTTGGGGTGGAGTTCCCCTTAAAATCCATACCAGACCTGAAGGGCCTGGTATGGATATTTGGGGGAACCGCACGCATTTTTTTTAAAATTTGCGCCAGGGTTCCACTTAATATCCATACCAGATCTGAAGGGCCTGGTAATTGAATTTGGAGGAACCCCCACGCTTTTTTTTTTTTTTATCAATGACTTCTCTATGTATTGCCGGGAGCCGCCAATTCATTATAGCCGTGAGTGAGTTTTAAATGACTTTTTTTCCTTCAGAAATGACACTTTGTGCAGGGACAGTTCTAAGCACGGGAAACAAGCGTGACTTTACATGCATATTGCCGAACACCGGACCCGAACCCGAACATACAGTCAATTGTTCGGATTCGGGTCCGGGACCCAAAAACCCAAAAGTTCGGTACGGACCCGAACTTTACAGTTCGGGTCCGCTCAACCCTAATGAAGATTTTAAGTCTCTCTGTAAATCATTGTGATCCATCATAAATGCTTAAGGGTTCCCCCCGCTCAGGCTGTCAATGTCCAATGAGTTGGATGCCTCTAGCTAGTGAGGTGCAGGCCGAGGAAAGGTCTGTCTACACCCAAAGCATACTGCAAAAATAGGAAGAGATAGCCCAGCCGCCGCACACCTCACCTGGCCCAAGTGGTTAGCAGGTAAAAGCAGCCTCAGCTTGATTCATTCAAACCCCAACTCCAACATGTTTTGCCCTGCCCTTGGGGCTTAATCATGGAGATGAGGGTCTGCTGGTGGCAGGGGAATAAATATCATCAACTGCCTAAATATAGATGTATAAGGAGGGAATCCATCAGACATAGGGTAGTGGTTGCTAAGGCCATCTTCCCCTAATAGTCACTCAGGATTAAAGGTTTGGTGGACTTTCTCAGGCACTGATACGACAACATACAAATATTACATAAAAAATATTTATTAATGTGTATCAACGAAAGAAAACAATAATATTTAAAAACAAAGACCAAACCCCACAGTATAGGACAGCATGAGTCGGTGACAAAACAGCCGTATACAATCTATTAAAGTGGAGCAGGCCAAGCCTCAACCGGTTTCGCAGCAGAAAAACCGCTTCTTCAGGAGGGTCTGTGCAAAACATAATATACATAATAAATACTCTAGCAATGTATTAATACAAATATAGAACGTATTTAATAGCCTCTGTAGTGGGATTTCGAGCAAAATTTGCACGTTGAAATCCCCTCTTGGTAGGTACACCACCTGACCATTTATATGCATGTCCCTCTGCAAAGACAGCCTTATCTTTATTAAATTTGGTTTGTTTTTTGATGATAATTTCTTTATTGATGATCTCTAGACGTTCTTTTAATTCTTTCCACTTGGCGGCAAACGTAATGTTGCCAACCAGATGGAGGTATTGTACATTGAGGTTATCGATTTCTTGGTCTAGATTGATCATGTCCTTAGAATATTGTACGACCAAAGACTTCATCAATTCAGAGCTGCAGTTTAAGAGGGAACTTCCCATATTTTTTTGAAATCTACTGAGGGGTCTTTGATGGTAGGAAAAATTTGGACTCTAAGTCCAATTGGACAAATGTTCTCTGCTAAATAATACCTAAAATATTCGATGTGCCAGTGAAGGTGTGATTTACGCTTTAAGAGTGAAAACATTTTCGAAAAAAACAATTTAAGGTCATCTTCAATTTTATGGTCATTCATACAAGAAGTGTGAATTTTAGACATGAACCCAGTCCAATCAGTGCCTAGAACATCCATGGTTATGGCTAGTCGATCTTTTCCCAAAAATTGTTGGTGAAATGGTATAAATAACAAGAAAAAGAAAGCAATATAGCTTTAATAATAAGGTAGAGGCACTCAAAATAGTTTTCGTATGGATCACTTGGTGATATCCATCGAAAAAGAGAAACGGGTGTGTTATCCACCCTATAGAATGAAGAGAAGGATTGAGTATAGCCTCAATTATAAAAAATAATCTAACAGTATATTGTGCCCTCATCCGTAGTAATGTTTAAGGAGGGAATCCATCAGACATAGGGTAGTGGTTGCTAAGGCCATCTTCCCCTAATAGTCACTCAGGATTAAAGGTTTGGTGGACTTTCTCAGGCACTGATACGACAACATACAAATATTACATAAAAAATATTTATTAATGTGTATCAACGAAAGAAAACAATAATATTTAAAAACAAAGACCAAACCCCACAGTATAGGACAGCATGAGTCGGTGACAAAACAGCCGTATACAATCTATTAAAGTGGAGCAGGCCAAGCCTCAACCGGTTTCGCGGCAGAAAAACCGCTTCTTCAGGAGGGTCTGTGCAAAACATAATATACATAATAAATACTCTAGCAATGTATTAATACAAATATAGAACGTATTTAATATCAACAATATAATCAAAAAGTCAAGGTCTGTGGACTGCTCACCGTAAAAACGTTCAGAGGTGCAGCGACTGCCCAGGTAAACCCCCCGCGGCGGATGAGGGGGAATAAACGTATATGGTGCAGATTGATACAATCTAATAATAATGATTAGAATAATATTGGGTTAGATCATTTATATTTGAGCCAATTTAACATGGGACACCCAGTGCTGATAGTGGGAAGGGGGGGGGGAAAGGGAAGAAAAAGGGAAAGGAAGTGTGGAAGGAAGGGGAAAACGGGGGAAAGGAAGGGGGAGGGGGGCGAAAGGGAAGGGGGGGAGGGGGGAAAGGTGGTGGAACGTGGGGAGAGGGGGGAGAGAAAAGGGGGGAGGGGAAGAGGTTATTAAGGAGGGGGAGACCGATTGAGAGGGGGGGGGTGAAGGAAGGGGAGGGAGAAGGGAGGGGGGGCGACAAAGAAAAAAGAGGAAGAAAGGGAGGGACAAAAAGGGGGGGGGAAGGGGAAGGAGACGAGAGAGGGAGGGGAATAAAAAAAACCGGAAAATTCTAATAAGGGAAAGTTCTAATAAGGGAAGAGCCGACCTCGACCCCCAATGTACTGGAAACACCAACAGACACCAAGCCACTGTGCCCAGCAGATGCAAACCAGGGAGGAAGGGGAAACAGACCAAGGAACCCAGAGGGGAAGGGAAAGGAGGGGGGGGGGAAAGGGCGCTTGGGGTAAAGACTGGACTATATAACCAGCACATGTAATTGGCTCTTACCAGTATTAAGACATGTTGCAGTAATAAGGAAAACCTGAGGAGGATCTAGACAGCCAGAGGGTTATGATAAACCAGATTTGGAGCCCAATGTCCGGCGCGGTAGAGGGACAAGGTTATAAGCTGTATATGGAGCCAAAAAGTTGCATATAAAAAACAGCAGTTTTAAACAAATTGAAAGGCAACTAGGCGCCCTGTTGCTATATAGAGCACTCACCTCGGCGTGTCTGTTCCTCACATATGGTTTTCCAAGGAGAGTGTGCATGCACCACTCACACTAAGGGCTTGCGAACAAGCTGCTTATGTGTGTTCCCCGACCCCGCCGTCAGTCGCGCCGCAAGTGACGTGCGGCGCGTGACGTCACGGGGTCATCCCTTCCGCACTATGCAAACCTGACGTGCAAGTGCGCGTCAATTAACCCAAGGCCGTGGGGCCAGGTCAATCGATGCAAGTACGGGATGACATAGTCATCCCGACCAGGAAGAGAACTCATCCGCCAATGGGGAGAAAATAGGAAGCCGCCGCATCGCATGTAACGTCAGCAGCCAGAGACCAAAACAATAGAGATGTAATGCAGTAACAATGTACATGTAATGGCAGTATAAGGCTTTTAATAGATGACTAATGGTACCTATCAATAACAATATGTTTGACAGAAATCACCAATATACAATTTAAGGGATTGGAAAGAAAAATAGCACATTTACAGGAATGTGTCACATTGGTGGCAAGTTAGGTTGGATATAGACTTATAAATAGGCCATATTTGGGAAGGGAGGGGGGGGGAGGGGGGAAGGGGGAGGAAAAAATAAATAATAAAATTAACTTATAAAAAGGATTTATAGGAGTTCACCCCAAGGGCAACGGGGACATTCAACGGGGACAATGTGGAGAATGTCCCCGTTGCCCTTGGGTCCTGGAGGGCCGGAACTTTACTCTCCCTAATGGAGAGCATTTCCGCTCCTCTGCATATGCCAACTGTGGCACCAAGGGGGTTATTTACCTCATGGTGTGCTCTTGCAAGGCATTTTACATGGGTAAAACCATCAGAGAGCTCAGACAACGTATAGGAGATCATATATACTATTCTGGCAATGGGAAACTGACCACCATTGGACGACACATAGGTCTATACCACCGTTATGACCTGTCTGCCGTGCGTTTTTTTCGTCTTGGAAGTTGTTAAACCGAGCCCCAGGGGTGGCGATTGGGATAGAACTATCCTACAGAGGGAAACCCTGTGGATAGAACACCTCAATGCCACAATTCCCCCTGGAATTAACGAGATGAACTCCTATAAATCCTTTTTATAAGTTAATTTTATTATTTATTGGTGTTACTGGTGTTTCCAGTACATTGGGGGTCGAGGTCGGCTCTTCCCTTATTAGAACTTTCCCTTATTAGAATTTTCCGTTTTTTTTTATTTTTATTCCCCTCCCTCCCTCGTCTCCTTCCCCTTCCCCCCCCCCCCATTTTTGTCCCTCCCTTTCTTCCTCTTTTTTCTTTGTCACCCCTCCCTTCTCCCTCCCTTCCTTCACCCCCCCTCTCAATCGTCTCCCCCTCCTTAATAACCTCTTCCCCTCCCCCCCTTTTCTCTCCCCCCTCTCCCCACGTTCCACCACCTTTCCCCCTCCCCCCCCTTCCTTTCGCCCCCCCTCCCCCCTTCCTTTCCCCCGTTTTCCCCTTCCTTCCACACTTCCTTTCCCTTTTTCTTCCCTTTCCTTCCCTCCCCCCTTTCCCCCCCCCCCTTCCCAGTATCAGCACTGGGTGTCCCATGTTAAATTGGCTCAAATATAAATGATCTAACCCAATATTATTCTAATCATTATTATTAGATTGTATAAATCTGCACCATATACGTTTATTCCCCCTCATCCGCCGCGGGGGGTTTACCTGGGCAGTCGCTGCACCTCTGAACGTTTTTACGGTGAGCAGTCCACAGACCTTGACTTTTTGATTATATTGTTGATATTAAATACGTT
Source organism: Rana muscosa (assembly GCA_029206835.1). Classification (NCBI taxonomy): domain Eukaryota; kingdom Metazoa; phylum Chordata; class Amphibia; order Anura; family Ranidae; genus Rana; species Rana muscosa. The sequence goes on along the minus strand of CM055122.1, from coordinate 187,784,880 downwards.
CTATATTTGTATTAATACATTGCTAGAGTATTTATTATGTATATTATGTTTTGCACAGACCCTCCTGAAGAAGCGGTTTTTCTGCCGCGAAACCGGTTGAGGCTTGGCCTGCTCCACTTTAATAGATTGTATACGGCTGTTTTGTCACCGACTCATGCTGTCCTATACTGTGGGGTTTGGTCTTTGTTTTTAAATATTATTGTTTTCTTTCGTTGATACACATTAATAAATATTTTTTATGTAATATTTGTATGTTGTCGTATCAGTGCCTGAGAAAGTCCACCAAACCTTTAATCCTGAGTGACTATTAGGGGAAGATGGCCTTAGCAACCACTACCCTATGTCTGATGGATTCCCTCCTTAAACATTACTACGGATGAGGGCACAATATACTGTTAGTTTATTTTTTATAATTGAGGCTATACTCAATCCTTCTCTTCATAAATATAGATGTAGGTAATTTTAATTCAAAACCTCAATTTGAATCTCAACCAGGACACTGGCTGCATGGAGTTTGCATGTTCTTTCTGTGCTTGTGTGTGTTTTTTTACTGGGTATTCTGGTTCCCCCCTAATCTCAAAAGACATGCTGGTAAGTTAAAGTGGAAGTAAACCCTTTTTTTGACTTTTACCTACAGCTAAGCCTATAATAAGGCTTACCTCTAGGTACAGTGAATATCTCCTAAACTTGCACTGTTTAGGAGATATTCACACTGCATATTCATTGGCGCATGCGCTCTGAAGGGATGGCATACCCGTGTCCTCCCTTCAGAGTTCCGTGCCACGGTCTGAGACTCCTGCTTATACTCATTGCGGTGCGGCCAATCAGATGGCCAGAAAACATGTACCTGGAAGGAAGACGGGGTGAAGATGGAAGCCCTGCCAGCGGTGGCAGCACACCACGGGAGGGCTTCGTTCTAAGGTAAGTATTTCATAATGTGCTAGTATGCAATGCATACTAGCACATTATACCATTACCTTGCAGGGTTTAAAAAAAAAAAGTGTCGGTTACAACCGCTTTAATTGTCTCTAGCCTGCGTAAGCATACATGTGAGGTAAGGATCTTAGAGATTGAGCTCTTGAAGACAGGGACTAATGTGAATGTACAATATGTTGAGGACTGCATAAATTGTTGGTGCTATATAAATACCAATAATAAATTATCAATTAAGTACAGAACATTTGTACATAATTGCGTGTTGTTTTTCTGTAGTTTTTTTCTTAAATACCAAACCCAGGGAGGACATACATACTCCAGGGAGTGTTCCTAGCAGGAATTGTGCTCAGATCTCCTGGACCAAAAAGCTGTTTATTTAGCTATTGCTGTCCCAAATCCTTGATCTTGCTGCACACACAGCAATGTATAAAAGCAATGTATAGATAATAGTTCTTTTTCCATCTGTGATATTGAAACAGAAGTGCAGAGTTGCCTCTGCTGCTGGATTATGGCATTTCAGGGCTGATCTTGGTTGTAAAACGGAACTGAATTTACTGTCAGCATCATGAACTGTATCCTGTAGACTTGCTCACACTTCTTTAGCACACCGTTAACTTAGTAGATGTCTCCTATACATTCCTCACTCTCTTACCACTTACTTTCTTTGTTATATAGGCTTTCTTTGTTATTTTCTTTAAGTATGTTATTTATTATGTACATTGCCTTCCTAGCCTTGAACTTACGATTCATGATTGTGCATTTCATACATGTTTATGATGCTTTTCTGAACTTACATCTACGACCTCGCCAACCCCCCTTCCCCAACTTTTATAAAGACCAGGCATGCAAAACTCAAATAGAACAGTATAGCCTCGTACACACGATCGGATATCCTATGGATTCTAATCGAATGGTTTTGTCCATCGGAAATCCGATGAAGCTGACTTCCATCAGACTTGCCTACACACCATCAGTCAAAAGACTGACCGTTCCAAACGCGGTGACGTAAAACACTCCGATGAGCCGAGAAAAATTAAGTTTAATGCTTCTGAGCATGCGTCGACTTGATTCTGAGCATGCGTGGGTTTTTTATCCGATGGACTTGCCCATAGACGATCGGAATTTGCTATCGGTTTTTGATCCATCGGAAAAATTTAAAACATGTTCTATTTTTTAAAACCGATGGAAAAAAGACCGATGGGTCCCATACACGATCGGTTTGTCTGATGAAAAAAGTCCATCGGACTGTTTTCATTGGTAAAACCAATCATGTGTACAGGGCTTGAGGCAAATTCAGTGGAATGGCTCTGTATGGGATGGCATTAAATGTACTACTATATTTACAAAAAAAGATAATTAACATTAGGGTATTAAAGTGCTCTTTTTTTCGTATTTAAATAACAAACATGTTATACTTACTTATTCAATGCAATGGTTTTACACAGAGCAACCTCGATCCTCCTATTCCCGGGTCCCCCTGCCAGTGCTCCTGGCTCCTCCCCCATGCCAAGCGCCCCCATAGCAAGCCCGCTTGCTATGGGGGCACTCTTGCATGCTTGCTCCCAAGCTCAACTCGGTGTGGCCATTGACACACAGTGTACTTCTCGGCTTCGCCCCCCTCTTCCTTCTCACTGGCCGTAATTGACAGCAGCAGAAGCCAATGAGGAGGGAGAGATCTGAGAAAGCCTCTGCTTTCGGTGCACATCAAGTACTATTGTGCAATCAGAAAAAATAAATAAATAAACATGTTATACTTACCTGCTCTGTGCAATATTTTTTGCAGATCCTCCTCTTCTTGGGTCCCCCACTGGTGCTCTTGGGTTCTCCTTATGGGACCACTTTAAGTTATCAGCTCTTAATTAACACTTAAAGGAGTGCAGTTTTTCGCAGGCGATTTGTTGGGGCATGACCGTCGTCTGCCAACAGATGCAACTTGTCACTTGCCACTGTAGCCTGCCACCAGATGCAGCGTGTCACTTGCCATTGGCACTTGCCATCAGATATGAATGGTCAGTTGCCCCAGATGCGAATTGTCACTGCATTGGTGGCAGCACAGATGTGCGCATTGGTTCATTGAGCACAGAGGCAGGCCTCGGTGCAGTGGTGGGTTCCGTCCTATCATAGAGTAAGGGCGGAACAGCGGTGATAGTCACTGGTCAGTGAGAGATTATGTAATCTCTCTGCTCGCCCACTGCAACTCCAACACTGTCGTGTTCATGGCCTGGCTGTAAGGGCCGAACAGCCATGATGCGAAGCAGGCGGTGAGAGATGATGTCATCTCTCTGCCTACTGCTGCACCTCTGACAGTGAAGCCTTCGCGGCCCAGCTGCAAACAAGCCACAGACCGGCACCAGTCCACGGGCCGGAGGTTGGGGACTCCTACTCTACAGCTTGTGCTTTTAATGTGTATTGTTGGGTATTCACCACAGATTCAAAAAAATATCTATGAATTGCATTGACACATTGCTGCACTGAGTTGAACATGTCCCCCATGAAAAATACAGTGAATGTCAGGCTTGAATGTGTGGCAATTGCCAGTCAATCCAGTTAAAGGAATGTGCCAGGATTGGATGGTGCTAGAAATATGCCCCTCAATGCTGCTTATAATTGGCCACCATTATATCTGGACAGACAAGACATAAACGAATGCCTCGTACACACGGCCGGTTTTCCAGACGAGAAAGCCATTTTTTAGATTGGTCGGGAAAACCGGTCGTGTGTATGCTCCATAGTAGGGATGAGCCGGACACCTCCCAGTTCGGTTCGCACCAGAACTTGCGAACAGGCAATAAATTTGTTCGAACATCTGAACACCGTTAAAGTCTATGGGACTCGAACATGAAAAATCTAAAGTGCAAAATTTAAAGGTTTATATGCAAGTTATTGTCATAAAAAGTGTTTGGGGACCCGGGTCCTGCCCCAGGGGACATGTATCAATGCAAAAAAAGTTTTAAAAAACTGCAGTTTTTTCGGGAGCAGTGATTTTAATAAAGCTTAAAGTGAAACAATAAAAGTGAAATATTCTTTTAAATTTCATACCTAGGGAATGTGTGTATAGTATGCCTGTAAAGTAGCGCTTGTTTCCCGTGCTTAGAACTGTCCCTGCACAAAGTGTCATTTCTGAAGTAAAAAAAGTCATTTAAAAGCACGCGCGGCTATAATGAATTGTCGGCTCCCGGCAATACAGAGAAAAGTGATTAATAAAAAAAAAACGCGGGGGTCCCCCCAAATTCAATTACCAGGCCCTTCAGGTATGGTATGGATATTAAGGGGAACCCTGCATCAAATAAAAAAAAAATTACGTGGGGTTCCCCCCAAAAATCCATACAGGTCTGGTATGGATTTTAAGGGGAACTCCACACCAAATTTAAAAAAAATTGCCGTGGAGTTCCCCCCTAAAATCCATTCCAGACCCTTTATCCGAGCACGTAACCTGGCAGGCTGCAGGAAAAGAGGGGGGGACGAGAGAGCGTCCCTCCTCCTGAACCGTACCAGGCCACATTCCCTCAACATGGGGAGGATGCTTTGGGGGTCTGTGACCCCTCAAAGCACCATGTTGATGGGGACAAGGGCCTCATCCCCACAACCCTTGCCCAGTGGTTGTGGGGGTCTGCGGGAGGGGGCTTATCGGAATCTGGAAGACCCCTTTAACAAAGGGGACCCCCAGATCCCGGCCCCCCTATGTGAATTGGTAAGGGGTACATTGTACCCCTACCATTTCACAAATAAAGTGTAAAAAAAAAACACACAGACACCGTCGCGAAAACCGCTCGTGTGTATGCTTTTCCGAGGGGAAAAAAACGCGCATGCTCAGAATCAAGTATGAGATGGGATCGCTCGTTCTGGTAAAACTAGTGTTCGTAATGGAGATAGTACATTCGTCACGCTGTAACGGACTGAAAAGCACAAGGCTGAAAAGCGCGAATCGTCTGTCACCAAACTTTTACTAATACGAGGATCAGCAAAAGCAGCCCAAAGGGTGGCGCCATTTGAATGGAACTTCCCCTTTATAGGGCCGTCGTACGTGTTATACGTCACCGCACTTTGGTTGAGTGTTTTTTTGCCTGAACGTGTGTATACAAGGCAGGCTTGAGAGGAATCATGTCGGGAAAAACGTTGGTTTTTGGCATGTCAGGAAAACCGGTCATGTGTACGAGGCATAAGGTTTATCTATAGATGATGCTTTGAGTTAAGTTCAACCACCGATTTCAGGAAATTCATATAGCTGTGTGAGGCAAGACATCTTTGTTTTACTGTACACTAGGTCAAAATAATATGTGTGGTTTTAATATTTAAAATGTATCTAAAACCAAAAACACAAATGTGATATATTGCAGATTACAAGCCTTATATGTTGTGCTTGGATTTTTTTTCTTTCAACCAGTAACACGTGTCTTAGGGTGGCTACTACCTGAAGGAGCAACATATCCACCTGTAGACAGGTGCAGTCTACTTTCACCACTGCAGGTGGCATTCTACTGCAGCAGCACTGAAGTTGTAGAGGAAATCTAGTAGGGACAGGTGCCCCACATGTTAGGGACAGAACTAGCAGCAAGGAAAGGTTCTTTATGAGGAGGGAAGGCATAGAGCTCGTAACAACTCTGCGCAACTTCCCACTTGGTAATGAGATGGCCAGGCCGCATATTGCATTGCGTTGCTACTCTTAAAAAAATTAAACTTCATGTGGAGTTTGGAAGTTGTTAAAGCATCATAAAGTGGAGCTTCGGGCTCCTGCATAAAAAATTACAAATACTGTAGCTGCTGACTTTTAATATTAGGACACTTACCTGTCCAGGAATCCAGCAATGTCTTCACCCAAGCCGATTTTTCAATCAGCAATTAGGTGCTGCTGCCGCCATCTCCACTAAGGGAAACCGGCAGTGGAGCCATGCGGCTTCACAGCCAGTTCCCTACTGCGCATGTGTGAAGCACGATGCACTCTCTAATTGGGCCGGCTGCGGGGGAAGGAAGAGGGTGCCGAAATTCTGGCTAAGTTCTCCAGGGCTCCAGAAGAAGTCCTATAGTGACGAAATGCGTAGGAAAGAACAGCTTGGTCACATCATTGCATCACCCAGAAGTGGAAGCGAATGCCATCTTCCCTGCCTGGGATTGTTTGTTGGAGGCATGCACATGAATCTTTTACACATTGTGAGCAGCACTCATTTTTATATTGCAATATTTTTATTGAGGTAAATACAAAACAGGAGAGGAGAAAAAAAAAGAAAAAAAAAGGAAGAAAATGAACAAATAGCCGGGTTACATACGGCCAAACATTTAAACGTTTTGACAATGTATTTTTACCCCGCCTAGAACCTGTCAGGAGGTAGGAGGCATATGCATAATATCATCATAAGAGCTATTCAAGCCCTCAGGTAGGGCATAGTATGTGTGCAAGTACCCAACCCAGTAGCGTTAGAATATACCAGTACTAGGGTGAGGGATAGGGAGGGTCCAGGGCTTCAGTGGACCCGATTAAAAAAATTTGGGGTTAGCCGTGGATCCCTACTATGATAAGGTTTCCTGCCTCATCAGTAAAGTTCTATCACAGTATATCGATAACCAAGGTATACAAAAAGGTATACCACCAAGATTAGAAAGAAAGAGAGAACAAGGGAGAGAGGAAAGGAGCATAGAAGAGAAAGAGAAAGGAGGGAAGGGATAGAGAGAGGAGAGAGAGAGAGAGAGGGTCACCCGGATTTCCTCATTAAGTGGAAATATACTCGATCCATGGATCCCAGATCTTGTTGAACATCTCTGCTTTATTGTGAAGAGTGTAAGTGAGCTTATCATTAATCATAATCCAGTTGAGTTTAACCTTAACTTGTTCTAGGGGTATTCTTGAGTGTTTCCAGTTCCTTGCAATTGTTATTCTCGCTGCCAACAAGATATAGGTTATGAGGCGTATTGATTTTTTGGGGACCCCGTCGGGCAGTCTATGAAAAAGCGCGCTCTCTGGGGACCGACGGATGTTGATACATGTTACTGAATTGATCAGATTAAAGATCCTTATCCAAAACCTGGTTACTAGTGGACATTGCCATTAAATATGGTACATGGTGCCCATCTGTCCACATTGTCGGAAACAATGAGGCGAGGAGGAAGGATGCATTTTAGCTATTCTCGTGGGGACCAAGTACCAGCGTAGCAGCGTTTTGTAGTTGGCTTCAATAAGGGTAGTGTTAATAGAGATTTTTGAGAGTTGGTAGGCAATATCTTGCCAGTATGACAGCTCAAGGGAGAGGTTCAAGTCCCTCTCCCATTGGGTCATATAGGCGAGTTTAGTATCTGGTTCAGTTATAGAAGAGTATATGGTAGAGATCCGGCCCCTCTGTGTGCCTCTGTTTTAGCAAGTTAGTTCAAATGCGGTAAGTGTCATGGGGCCCCCCCACCTGTTTAATTTTGGAATTAATGAATGAGGAAATTTGGTTATATCGGAATACCTCAATGAGAGGCATTGAGAAGTTGTCTTTGAAGTATGTAATCGTATGCACTTGGTTTCCATCAAGGAAGTCTCCAATTCTCATTAATCCTTTATTGAGCCACCATTGGAATTGTTGTGGAGCAAGGCCAGGAGGAAACTCCGGATTGCAAAAGATGGGCGCTAGAGGTGTGTGGTGTGACATAAGGGACGTTCGGTGTCTTTTTCTGTCCCATACCGCTAGAGAATGTGATAAGGTAGGACATAGAATAGATGGCCGTTTGCGATTAGGAAGCCACATCAAGGCTCCTATTGCCAGTGGGTGGCACGCAAGTGCTTCTATGTAAACCCAAAGAGGGACCGAACCCCCAGCCGTCGTGTGAGTTAGTTGGGCTATCTGAGCCGAGCGATAATAAGCCTGTAGATTGGGAAGACCAAGTCCTCCCATGGGTTTAGGTGTGTAAAGTATTTTTTTTTGTATCCGTGACTTCTTATTACCCCATATGAAGCGTAAAACTTCAGTTTGTATATGTTGCATGTCTCCCCTCGGAATTGCTATCGGTAGTGTCCGGAAATAATATAGGAGTCTGGGCAAAAAAGTCATTTTTTTCGAATTGATTCTGCCAAACCAAGAGAGAGAGTATTCCGCCCAGGAGCGAAGATCTTCTTTGAGTTTTTTGAATAAAGGAGGATAATTTGCTTTATATAATGTACCTATCGAAGGGGTCAGATGGACTCCCAAGTATGGGAGGGAGTGGGAAGCCCACTTGAAGCTGTATGTGTTTTGGAGGAGCTGTACTTCCGTGGGGGGTAGTGAGATATTAAGTGCCAGGGTTTTTTGTGAGTTTAGGGTCAAACCCGAAATTAGCGAGAAACGATCTAGCAAGGACAAGAGTTCTGGGAGTGAGGTTTGGGGTTTGGTGATGTACATAAGGACATCATCAGCAAATAGTGCACATTTGTGTTCTTGTTGACCACAGTAAACACCATGGATGTTGGGATGGGAGTGGATAGCCATTGCAAGGGGTTCTATTGCTAGAGCAAATAGTAAGGGAGAGAGCGGGCATCCCTGTCTAGTACCTCACTGGACCGGGAAAATGGATGATTTATGTCCTCTGATAGAAATTTGAGCTATCGGGGAGCTATAAAGTGTTTTCATCAGTGAGAGAAACGTAGAGCCGAATCCCATAGTCTTAAGGGTAATAAAAAGATAGTCCCAGTTCAGGCTATCAAAAGCTTTGTTAAGGTCTAATGATAAGAGCAAGAGTTCCCGAGCTGGGAGGTTATCCCAATTGGAGCGTACCGCTGAGATCAGAGCGATAGATCTGCGAATTTGATCTAAAGTCTGACGTCCTGCAATAAATCCCGATTGGTCTTTGTGTATATAGTGTTCCAGAAAGGAATTGATTCGGAGGGCTAAAATTTTTGTTAGAATCTTAGATTAATTTAGGAGATTGGGCGATAGTTTCGTACATCAGTGAAATCTCTGCCGGGTTTGGGGATAACGCTAATGTAAGCTTTATTGTCGTCAGATGGGACCACTCCTCCGTCCCTCAGGGAATTAAAATAAAGAGCCAGGTGTGGGACCAGGTGCGTAGCAAATTTTTTATAGTAGATGTTAGGAAGCCCATCCGGGCCTGGAGATTTATGAAGTGAGATAGATTTGATAGCATCAGTAACCTCTTCGTTTGTGAATGGTTGGTCCACTAATTCTCTATGATCATCAGTGATGATTGGGAGGGGGAGAGCCCCCAGAAATTCCCTGATGGACAGGGGAGCTACATCTTGGGGTTTCTTGTATAGGTCTGCGTAGAAATCATGGAATTCATCGAGGATTTTATGGGGGTCCTGTGAGAGGTGGCCCCCGGATAGCTTTATTTTAGGGAGTGTACGATGGGAATGTCTAGGGGTGAGTCTGGCAGCACTCATTTTTAATAAAGGATCTATCTTAAGGTTTTGCACCTTAGTGTCTTTTTTTCCATATGCATTATCCCTGATGAGTAGGTGGTATCCATCTTAAGATGTATTACGAGGCATAATTTCTGTGATTGGTTGAAATCGGAAACCCTTTTTGACCTGCCTGTTCTCAGGGGGTTCTCAAGCTCTGGTAAGAGGACATCTTATCTGGGTGTTGGTGATTGGCCTTTATGGTGGAGAAAATAATTTTCACCCATCTTCGATCTGATCTTGGCTATTTGGATCACTAATTTTTCATCATTATTTATATGGAACTGTTTCTTTCTTTGGACATTTTTCACTATGAATGTAATTTTTTAGTTTGATTTTTTATTATGAATTTTCACAGATTATTTTTGATAGCACAACACGTTGTATACATAAAATAAGTGTGAACAAGGCCTTACAGAAGCTTTTATTCCTTTTGGGATAAAGGTTTAACTAAACAAATAAAATCTGACCATTGCAAGGTCAGTGTTAAATGATTTTTTTCAAACTTCTAATTGCCATTTTTGCTAGACAGCTTGGTCCCGTAAAAAAGGTTGAAAATTGGAAAACTTACTAGCAGGATCAACAGGTAATCGAACTATGTTACAGTGGAAGGGTGCCAGAGCTGGGACTCAAAAAAAGAAAGACTGTTGCGATAATGTTAGTGACAGACAGCATCATATATGTCATTTTTTATTTTGCCCATAGTTCCACGTTAATAATGAACAGTACTTAGTGTTACTTACTTGCAAATTAATCTTGTGCTGCAGTGTTTGGTCTATAATTTTCCCATGCGGCTTTTCTGAACATTAAAAATGCAAGTCTGAGTTTGGACTTTGATAAAGGAATCATTGATTTTACAATTTGGTTCAGCACATACATTTGGAAATTATATAGCTAAATACAAACACCAGCCATGAATTACACACCGAGCTGCCAGAATGTTAATATTTGTTAGCTCTGGATGTACTAACTCCTCAAAGTTAGGGTGTACCCTTGAACAATCATTTATTTAAGACCTTTATATGAGTTCTGGATATTTTTGGAACACTGCCATATATTATGTAAAACTGATTTTGTTGGCAAGGTATAAAAAATAATTTCTACTACCATATTCTTTCAGCCTTGGTTTAAATCCTCGTAATATGTGATTAGAACAGAACTTGCAAAATAGCATAGCAGTTTTACCTACCTCAAATACATAATTACATTCCACCGATATCTATAGCTAAAATCATTGTTAACATTGTTAAAAGCTCAAACCCATGCAAAGGAATTATAATCATGCTGTAAAGCTCAAGTGTACCACTGCAATAATTGTAATGGCTATATTTTATAATTCTGCACACTGAGAAATGTAGACGTTACAATTGGTGATCTAATGCTCCTTTTTTTCATCATTAGTGCAGACTGCAGAGAAGAAGACCAGCCTTAAAGTGGCTGTAAAGTCTTGTTTTTTTTCCTATAAAAATACAAAAATATGTTATACTTACCTGCTCTGTTGCAGTGGATTTGCACAGAGCAGCCCGGATCCTCCTTTTCTCAGGTCCCTCTTCTGTGCTCCTGGCCCCTCCTTCCTGCTTAGTGCCCCCACAGCAAGCAGCTTGCTTTCGGGGGCACCTGAGCCCAGTCACTGCTCCCTGTGTCCATTTAGACATGAAACCCTTCCCCGACCCCACCCCCCCTCTCTCGTGATTGGCTAGCTAACTTAAATTGACAGCAGTAGCAGCCAATAGTGCTGCTGCTGTGTCTCAGCCAATCAGGAGGGAAAATCTCGGATGGCTGAGACACTTGTGGACATCGCTGAATCAAGATGGGGCCCAGGTAAGTACTGGGGAGGCTGAGAGGGGTGGCTTCACACAAAAGGATGTTTATATTAATGCATATAATGCATTAAGATATAAAAACCTTCTGCCTTTACAACCCCTTTACATTTTCCCCCCATTCAGATATACAGTAAGACCGATCTCTAGAAGACCCACTTGAGCACAAGGAAGTGAGTCACCATGTCACTGGAGTAATATTTGACATGTGACATCATGTGTCATTCTTATACTAATTTTATCATGCCAATAAGTCCTTTTCCCACAATGGGCTCATATAAGGTTAAAAAAGGCATAATAAATGTCATAATATGTATGTTTTGTGAAAAAGTATCATGGAAAAAAATATTTTTCAAAAAACATTGTAGTTTAGCATACCTGTGTTTTTCAAATAGCTGCATCAACCTATCTGGGATACTGAACTGGGAAGGAAAGTTGCCCTGAAAACTAAAGCTAATTATAAAAATAATTCCACAGGGAGCAGCAACACCAAAGCAAGCTTGGGACAGAAATGGGGGCTGATGATGGAATAAAGTCGCGTACACACGATCGGTTTTTCTGATGAAAAAAGACAGATGAACTTTTTTCATCGGACAAACCGATCGCGTGTGGGCCCCATCGGTCTTTTTTCCATCGGTATAAAAAAATGGAACATGTTTTAAATTATACCGATGGAAAAAAAAACTATAGCAAATTCCGATCGTCTGTGGGGAACTCCTTCGGAGAAAAAACCCACGCATGCTCAGAATCAAGTCAACGCATGCTCAGAAGCATTGAACTTAATTTTTCTTGGCTCTTCGGAGTGTTTTACGTCACGGCGTTTGGGACGGTCGGATTTTTGACTGATGGTGTGTAGGCAAGACTGATGGAAGTCAGCTTCATCGGATTTCCGATGGAAAAATCCATCGGATTTTATTCCATCAGAAATCCGATCGTGTGTACAGGGCATTAGAGTGAAACTTTCAACTCACTGTAAATGAGGGCATTGCGTTTCCTATTATCCTGATGCACTAGCTGCTGGCTGCCTCTCTACCAATTATCTCTTTAAACTACTCAGTCAATCCCCAAATATCAGTGCTGCTTTCACTATGTACTGTATATTTTTTATGTTTCATACTTTCTTTTTTTTTATTTATTTAGCTAAAAGTTGAAAATGGAAAGAGATCTACGGCATGCCTTCCAATACATGAAACTGAAAGCTGGTAATATGGGAGAGAAACATCACATGGCCATCTCCAGCATCATGACAAAGTTGTGTGCAGGACCCCAGTGATACCATGTTAGACTTGTTGGTAGTATTGAACCCACACCAGTGGCTGTTCAGTTGGTAAGATGGCCAAGTTGGAAGATATTTCAAAAGCTGATCAATTAGGGTAGGTAGGCAGGTATTGAATGTGGACACTGCTTACATCTACAGGATATATAATGTCTATATGGATAGATATGAGAAGCACATTTGAAAGTGTGGTGAAAGTAAAGAGCTTATTTAAAGAACAGCTACAGCCAGGCACCCCTGCTCCTAACAAAACCTCTCCCTGCCAGTTCCGGTGGTGACAACCAGTCTGTTGAAGACTCTCTACGCTAGTCTACAACCCCTTGTTGCTGACCCTGTTGTTGAAATCATCACTTCTGCACTGTAATCAGTGCAGGGCAACGGCCATGTAATCAGGATGGAATGTAGGCACCCGTAGAAGTACTCGCTCATATTGCAGCACTTAACACTGGAGCACTGAGACACCAGCTATCATGAGATTCTGTATAAGGCCCCTCTCAAACTACCGCAACTTCAAAGCCGCGTGATTTTGATGCGATTTTGACGCAATTTCAGGGAGACTTGAGGTCTATAAAACTGAACGCGCATCAAAGTGCAGGGACTACTTTGAAGTCGGCACGACTTGAAGTTGTACTAATATGAATGGTTGTCATTGGAAATCATGAGGAACGACTTGTCATGCGACTTTGCAGTCCCAAGAAAGGGGCCTTAACTTCAGGTATTTCTAGTCTGACACCAGCGGTAAGTAAGGAATTGGAAAGGCCAATCACTTTAGAGAAAATTCAGGAGGCGGTGAAAGAGGGGAAAGGAGGTAAATCACTGGGTTCGGATGGTTTTACCATTCAATATTATAGACTCCTTCTCGGGCCATATCTTGTAAAAATGTTTAATGGACTAGGAGACACAAGCTCTTTCCATACAGAATCTCTGAAAGCTTTGATTGCGATCATATCGAAGGAAGGTAAGGATCCTTCCCAATGTGGGAGCTATAGACCAATATCACTGTTAAATACGGACTTGAAGCTCTTTTCCAAGATCCTGGCAATGCGTCTGCAACAGCACATACCCGGCCTGGTCCATAAAGACCAGCTAGGGTTTGTGCAGACGCGGGAAGCCCGGGACAACACAATTAAGACTCTGAACTTGATCCATTTGGCGGGCACATCCCGAACCCCATGTGTCTTCCTGGAGACAGACGCAGAAAAAGGTTTTGATCGTATAAACTGGCAATTCATGTTCTCGGTACTGAGACACAAGGGGCTCGGGAACAAGATGCTACAATGGATCTTGAGTAACTATACCCACCCTACCGCCCAGGTTAAAGTGAACGGTGTATTGTCCCCACTTTTTAAGTTATCCAACGGGACAAGACAAGGGTGCCCATTGTCCCCACTCTTATTTGCCCTGTCTGTAGAGCCCTTAGTGAGCAGGATTCGACGGAACCCAGACATTAAGGGGGTGTTGGTGGGAGGCATAGAGTATAAGATATCAGCTTATGCGGATGACATGATGTATAACTTGATCAATCCATTGGTATCCCTTCCCAACCTGCTCCAAGAACTAGAGACATACTGCGATTTATCAAATTTTAAGATCAATTACGTAAAATCTGAAGCAATGGGAGTTGCGATCCCCAAGGAAGAACTGAATACCCTGAAATCTAATTATAAATTTAAATGGACAGATCAAGCCCTGATGTATCTAGGGACCTCCATCCCGGTGGATCTTTCACATATATATAAGCTCAATTTTTTACCACTTTTATCTATAGTGCGGATCCTCCTGGATGGATGGCAGAAAGGGTTCTATTCATGGTTTGGGAGGTGCAATATTATTAAAATGAATATCTTGCCGAAATTCCTATACCTTTTTCAGACCCTCCCTATTGCTATACCCAAATACTTTTTCAAACAGATACAATCCCTTTTCAGTAGATTCAGTAGATTCATATAGACAAATAAACATCCAAGAGTTAGGGGATCCTTGTTGTCGCTACCTAAACGATATGGAGGTGTGTCTGCTCCAGACATATACAAATATTATCAGGCGGCCTTATTGACTCGCCTGATTGATTGGAGCCGACATAGTGAGGGGAAAAGTTGGTCAGAGATAGAACAAGCCCAGGACCTTCCGAAATGTATTAAGACACATCCCTTGATAGGTCCTACTCTTCAAATGGGACTTGGGCTATTTGCGAAGGGGAAACTATCAACATTAGACTCACCCATTGTCCCCATTTTAGGGAACCCACAGTTTGGACTGGGACTGAATAAAGGACCTCTTATTAAGCTGTTAGAACAGGGGCTCTTTCAAGCCTCCCATTTTGTGAAAGCAGGTGCATGGCCCTCGATACAGGAGATGATACTGGGATTTACATCCTATCAATTGAATTTTTGGAAGGCACTGCAACTGAGACATTTTCTTGACACTCTGAGTTTACCAAGTAGATATGAACGAACGTTAACAAAGTTTGAGGAGTATTGCAATGGGAGTGGTACCCTGCGGCATACTATTTCTAAGATGAGTGACCTGCTGAATACACCCGCCGAGGATTTTCGATTGCCCTTTTTTGGGAAGTGGGAGAGGGAGCTGGATAGGGTTTTCATGGAGGAACAAAAGAATAAAATATTATGTAACATGTTTGAATTCTCGGTCTGTGTAAGAATGCAGGAGATGAATTTCAAGATCCTATCGCAGTGGTACCGTACCCCGGCCGTCCTAAATAGATGTTACCCAGACATACCAGATGAATGCTGGTGGTGTGGGGGAAAAGGAGGGACGTTAATACACATTTTTTGGACTTGTCCCAGAATACAGAGTTTTTTGGAAGGACGTCCGGGAAATTGCGCAAAAATTTAGAGAGGAGGAGATGCCGGAGGATTTGACTTTTTTTCTACTACAGGACACAGATGCCGTGGTTAAACGCTATAGGAAGTCGATCCTTTGTCATCTCCTAAACGCAGCAAGAGCATGTATCCCAGTAATGTGGAAGCAGATCCAGCCACCGTCAGTACGGATGTGGCTCAAATGTGTAGAATATTTGAATATGATGGAGGACTTGGTTTGGACCTCTCGGCAGAAACGGGGGGTTTATTTGGAGACAGGGACAGCATGGAACCTTTTTAAATATTCTGAGGAGGGAAAGACTCTTATAGATGTAAACTTAACGGATGCTATTGGGCTTGGACCTGGGGGGTGCGAAAGAGAGAGAGCGGGGCCTTAGGCCCTCTCTTTTTTTTTTCTTTTTTTTTTTGGCGGGGGTGGGGGTGGAAGGAGGGGGGAAATAGGACAAGTTGAAACAAGGAGAGTTGCAATAAGACAGGGAATAGAAAAGGGATAGAAAGCCCCCCTCCAGCTTGGGGATAAGATGTGGGGCCTTGAGGGGAGGGGGACCAGATGCCCAAGTGCGTGTATTGGAAAAATCAAGGGTTTAAGAATTTAAGTAACACGAGTAACACCTGGGCGATAGGTGGTTATTAATATGAAGAATTATGAATGTTGCATATTATGGTATATTACAGGTCCTTCTCAAAAAATTAGCATATTGTGATAAAATTCATTATTTTCTGTAATGTACTGATAAACATTAGACTTTCATATATTTTAGATTCATTACACACAACTGAAGTAGTTCAAGCCTTTTCTTGTTTTAATATTGATGATTTTGGCATACAGCTCATGAAAACCCAAAAATCCTATCTCAAAAAATTAGCATATTTCATCCGACCAATAAAAGAAAAGTGTTTTTAATAAAAAAAAAGTCAACCTTCAAATAATTATGTTCAGTTATGCACTCAATACTTGGTCGGGAATCCTTTTGCAGAAATGACTGCTTCAATGCGGCGTGGCATGGAGGCAACCAGCCTGTGGCACTGCTGAGGTGTTATGGAGGCCCAGGATGCTTCGATAGCGGCCTTAAGCTCATCCAGAGTGTTGGGTCTTGCGTCTCTCAACTTTCTCTTCCCAATATCCCACAGATTCTCTATGGGGTTCAGGTCAGGAGAGTTGGCAGGCCAATTGAGCACAGTAATACCATGGTCAGTAAACCATTTACCAGTGGTTTTGGCACTGTGAGCAGGTGCCAGGTCGTGCTGAAAAATGAAATCTTCATCTCCATAAAGCTTTTCAGCAGATGGAAGCATGAAGTGCTCCAAAATCTCCTGATAGCTAGCTGCATTGACCCTGCCCTTGATAAAACACAGTGGACCAACACCAGCAGCTGACATGGCACCCCAGACCATCACTGACTGTGGGTACTTGACACTGGACTTCAGGCATTTTGGCATTTCCCTCTCCCCAGTCTTCCTCCAGACTCTGGCACCTTGATTTCCGAATGACATGCAAAATTTGCTTTCATCCCAAAAAAGTACTTTGGACCACTGAGCAACAGTCCAGTGCTGCTTCTCTGTAGCCCAGGTCAGGCGCTTCTGCCGCTGTTTCTGGTTCAAAAGTGGCTTGACCTGGGGAATGCGGCACCTGTAGCCCATTTCCTGCACATGCCTGTTCACGGTGGCTCTGGATGTTTCTACTCCAGACTCAGTCCACTGCTTCCGCAGGTCCTCCAAGGTCTGGAATCGGTCCTTCTCCACAATCTTCTTCAGGGTCCGGTCACCTCTTCTCGTTGTGCAGCGTTTTCTGCCACACTTTTTCCTTCCCACAGACTTCCCACTGAGGTGCCTTGATACAGCACTCTGGGAACAGCCTATTCGTTCAGAAATTTCTTTCTGTGTCTTACCCTCTTGCTTGAGGGTGTCAATGATGGCCTTCTGGACAGCAGTCAGGTCGGCAGTCTTACCCATGATTGCGGTTTTGAGTAATGAACCAGGCTGGGAGTTTTTAAAAGCCTCAGGAATCTTTTGCAGGTGTTTAGAGTTAATTAGTTGATTCAGATGATTAGGTTAATAGCTCGTTTAGAGAACCTTTTCATGATATGCTAATTTTTTGAGATAGGAATTTTGGGTTCTCATGAGCTGTATGCCAAAATCATCAATATTAAAACAAGAAAAGGCTTGAACTACTTCAGTTGTGTGTAATGAATCTAAAATATATGAAAGTCTAATGTTTATCAGTACATTACAGAAAATAATGAACTTTATCACAATATGCTAATTTTTTGAGAAGGACCTGTATATATAGTGGACAAGGGGACGGTGTGTGATGTAAGAAGTACATAAAATGTATTTTGTGATGCTTGTTTTTGCATGTACCTGTGATGCTTGTGTAGCAGGGTCTCCTTTAAGGCCCCTGGACTACGTTACCCAGAACCCCGTTCGGCACCCAGGGTGCATTGGGCTGCCGCAGAGACTCATGGGTGGGGCTATATAAGAAGAGGGCGAGGCTAAGCTCGGCCTCTTTGGACACTGCGCTCAAGCAATAGGACTCCCTGTGCGGATCCGCTGCTGTGTAAGGCCTGAAGCCTGGGCCTTGCATACCGACCAAAGAGCCTTCCACCCCACTGCGGAGCCTGGGTGGCACCTGTTCCTGCTTGAGTTTGCTGACATTAGCTGGACCGGAGACCCGGCCGTTGGAGACACTGTGTGCGGATACACAGTGGTGGAAGCCCGGACTGGGATCGCGTCCGGAGGGGTGACCGAGCACTTGCTCACTTCATTACTTTTTTTACTTTGTTGGGCCTAGTGACTGCCTTGGCCCACCCTGTTATTTACTACCATTGGATTACAAATAATGTTTCCTGAAAGTGCACCACCGTTCAAGTTGCATGCAAAGAACTGTTCTCATAAGGGACTGAGTTTTAATCTGGGTCAGGCCTGACCAGGGTGGGGGTTAAAACTTTGTTGCTGGCGCCATTTTGCGCATAGGGAAAGAAGATAGTTGCACGTGGCGGGTGATCACTCTGCACTATCACTGATGAATATGTTTATTGCTGCAGGGCTCTGCATGTATGTTGTGTGAAGTGTTTAACCTTGAACCTTTATACCAAAGTAAATCCAGTTATATTTTATCACATTGGTATTAGTGTCATCTTTGCAGATAGTAGTTATCTATCAATACTGCCAGATTGTGTATAATCAGGTATAGACCGTTACGAGGTAACAATCCCTAGACTAACTGTGCCAGTGTGGGTTGAGTAGATTGCCGGGGGTTGGCGGTGCTGTATACAGGGCCCGAAACAAAACCCAGCGGCTCTCTTAAGTGGGGGTAGCGCTACACTTTTTTTTTTTTTGGCTTTCTGTTTGTTTCAAAACTAAATAAAAATGTTAATTATAAAAAAAAAAGAAAGGGGCCTTAAGGTGACTATTGCTGCATCTTCAAAACTTTCTTTCACAAAACAAGGTTTGTTAATAGCGACGGTGGGGGGATTTTGGAGCAACTTTGGTCTGTTTTTAGGTTGTCATTTAGCTTTAAGCATTATAAACTTCTAGCTATGGAGAACTTTCAAACATGGATGGGGCACAAAGGTGTGTAAAGAAAGGAAAGACTGTTTTTTTGAAAAAAAAACAAAAACATATCATATATGGTTAAAACCCATTGCCAAAAAGACAGCTGAACATTAGGATGTAATTAGGGCTTGAACAGTAAGTATGATTACGAGAAAAAATAAATGACTAGGAACTATGCTTAAAACAAGCTAACCTAACAATTTTTTTTTTTTTATGCAAAACATCATGCAATAGTTTGTCTTCAACTTGTATTTACATGATTTGAAGAACATATTGCTCTGTGTTACTAGTCATTTTAAGCTAAAGGAGGCTGGCCAAAAGATTGCACTTCAGTGAGTTCACCAGAGAGGATATACTGTACTTATTAAATTAAGAAATAGTTTTTTTGCAGGATCAGTAGTTAACCATCTTCTATTCTAATAAGCTCCCAAAAAATACTAAATAAGTAACAGTTTGTGCTATTTATGGCTCTTTTGTGTAAAGAAATAATTTAGATCAGCTGTAAAAATGCAGTTTAAAAGTTTTATTTTGGCTACTATAAATGTTCAGCAGGGTTATTTTTCTACAATCCACAGTTGTCTAGACCTCATGTTCCTCGTTGCCATCGACTATCGCAGGTGCTGGTGGACCCAACTCATGACCAGGGAATGGGTCTAGCCTTGCGGGCTTTAGCAAGGACACATGGAAGACAGGGTGGATATTGTACGTTTCTTGGAGTGAAAGTTCATAAGCCACTGGATGGATTTGTCTTTTAACAGAAAACGGACTGATATATCTAGGTCCCAGTTTCTTGGATGGGCACAACAATTTTAGATTGGTAGTAGATAGCCAAACTGTTTTTTTATTGTCTTTCTGTGCTTTGGAAATTACATCTTGCAACACCTTGTTCTTTGACTACAATAATTTAACCCTTTCCTGGACTGCGGGAACAGAAAAATCAGACATGTTGTCGGGTAAAAAGACTGGAAAGTACCCATAATTTTCAAAAAATGGGGCCTGTCCCATGGCCAAGTGAACCGCATCATTATATGCAAATTCTGTCAGGGGTAGGAATAATGCCCAGTCATCTTGAGCAAAATACGAAAAGCATCGGAGGTATTGTTCCAGAGTCTTGTTTGTTTGTTCTGTTTGGCCATTTGTTTGTGGATAATAGGCTGAGGAAAAACAAGTTTCAATTTTTAGTGTTCTGCAAAGATCCCTCCAGAACCTAGATGTGAATTGTACTCCTCGATCTGAGGTGAAGCTGCTGGGTACCCCCTGGAGCCTCACCACTTCTTTGATTAAGGTACAAGCAGTTTCCATTGCTGAGGGGTCCCCAACATAGGGATGAAATGGACCATCTTAGTTAACCTGTCGACATTTTTCGGATGGTGGAAGTTCAACAATGAAGTCAATACTTATAATTTCCCAAGGCCTCTTGGGGATGGGTAATGTCCTTAGCAAACTCCAAGATTTGGTTTTGTCACTCTTACTTCGGATGCAGATTCCACAGGTTCCAACATAATCAGACCTCAAATTAGGCCACCAAAAGGAGCGTTGCACAAATTCCTTTCTATTCCATTTAGATGCCCCAAAAGGCCCTACCAAGGGATGGTCATGACATAGGCTAAGGATCTTGGGACATAGATTTGGGGGTACAAACACTTTTTGGTTATGCAGAAATAGCCCCTCTTGTTCATGGAAACAAACACCTGGCAGTAGAACACCTTTCTTTTTTTTTTTGTTTCACAAAGTTTTATTGGGTGAATATGAAATCACAATACAATGTAGTAAAGCATAAACGAATAAACACGTTAATGATAACATCTTAGGTGTAGTACAGTTTACATCAAGATAAAGTAACAGTACAATTGAGAACAAAGCAATTAGTATATGTATAGACTCAGCCTATAATTCACCATTTTTATACGGATATGAAAATTGTTAAAGAGGTTATTATCTTTTAGGTAATAAAGGAAAACAAAGAGGATGGGGAAGAAAGGGGGAGAAAAGAAAAGGAAAAAAAAAAGGGAGGGTGAGGGATTGGATTATTGCAGGATCAGGACTTCTAATGTACTGTTTTTTCCCAACAATCCTATGGGGTTACATTTTAAGAAATTAGTTTAGTTCTTACTTGATAATTGTCTTGTAGGTTTGAGATTTTTTGAATTCAATCCAGTTGAGCCAGGTTCCTGAGAATTTAGTAATATTTTCTTGAGAGATGCTTATGAGTTCCTCTATTTTTTCTATATCATTTATCCTTCTAAACCACTCATTTTCTGATGGAATGGTATTCGAACGCCAGTGGTAAGGAATACTTTGTCGAGCTGCGTTAATCATAAACATAGACAATGGCTTTAAATATATTTTCTTGGGGATAGAGTTGAAGTGTAGAAGGTATTGTAGCCGGATTAAAGCTTAGGTTTTCTGAGGTTATCAAGGTGATGGTCTCATGTACTGATTTCCAAAAATTTTGAATTAGGGGGCAAGACCACCATATATGAAGCATCAAGCCTTCCTCTTGTTTGCATCTCCAACATCTGTCAGATATTAGGGGAGAAAATTTATGTAGAATAGAAGGGGTTCTGTACCATCTGGTAATGATTTTAAAGCCACACTCTTGAGTGGCTACGTTCAGAGATCCTTTATGTGCGTACATGTATATCTTTTCCCAATTTTCTTCTGTTATGCCCCATACACACGATCGTTTTTCTTGTAATTTTTTTTCTTGCCGTTTTTCACGTCGTTTTTTTTCATGTTTCCTCTCAAGCCTGTCTTGCGTACACACGATCATTTTAAAAAACGATCAAGCAAAGCGCAGTGACGTATACCACGTACGACGGCACTATAAATGGGAAGTTCCGCACGAATGGCGCCACCCTTCATGTTAGTAAAGTTTGTTGAGCAACGATTCGCGCTTTTCAGCCTCGTGCTTTTCAGTCTGTTACTGCGTGACGAATGTGCTATCTCCATTACGAACGCTAGTTTTACCAGAACGAGCGCTCCCGTCTCATACTTGATTCTGAGCATGCGCGTTTTTTTTCACGTCGTTAAAGCATACACACTATCATTTTTCACGTCGTTAAAAAAAACAACGTGAAAAAAGAGAGCATGTTCGAAATTTTTAATGCCCGTTTTTCACGTCGTTAAAAATGCTCTGGAGCATACACACGATCATTTTTAATGGCCATTTTTAAAAATTGCATTTTTAACGGCATGAAAAACGATTGTGTGTATGGGGCATTAGACTAATATCTAGATCCATTTCCCAATTCTGACATGTCGTGCTGGAGAAGTCAGTCTTTCCCTCAAAAAGCGAGTTGTATAGGGATTAAATGATGTGTCTGTGTGGGGATTTTTTCGTACATAGGTCTTCTAGCGTCGTAAGGGGCTTTGTCCAGTATTGGGCTGTCTCTTTTCTGGTCAGGAAATGTCTAATTTGCATATAGTTCCATTGTGGGATTATAAATGGGTTTATGTCTTTGTTCAAGTTGTCCCTGGATAAGAGTTTCCCTTTCTTAAAGAAGTGTTTGGCAAGGATTTCCTTGTGTGGCCAGTGTTGTGTTAGAAAATTTTCCTCAAACCCTGGGGGAAAATCTGGGTTGTTTCCCAGGGGTGTGAGAGGACTACTCCATGGAGATGTGTTATTAATTTTGAATGTGTTATGAAAGGTGTCTAGTGTGGGACCTACAAGCGGGTGTGTTTTAATAGTTTTTGGATGATGTTTAGGGTGAATCCAAGGAAGAGACTTAATTTCTCGTGAGAACTGTATTTGTTCTAACGATACCCAGTCTTTAACTTTTTGATGGATGTTCCAGTCTACTATTCGTGCCATAAGAGCTGCTTGATGATATTTCCTTAGATCAGGTAGTGCTATTCCCCCTTTATTTTTGGGTAAGTTTAATCTTGTATATTTAATTCTAGGTGTTTTGCCCCTCCAGATAAAGGTAAAGCATGCTTTACAAACAGAGGCAAAGAATGATGCTGGTAATCTAATGGGGATTGTCTGCATGACATACAAAAATCGGGGTAGAATTGTCATCTTTATTAGGGAGGCTAACACCTGTCACGTACCTGAAGGGAGACTGAAGTGACGAGGTCGGCCTCTCTTGTATCTCCAGCCCTGGTCCCGCTGGAGGTGGAACAGAGGGAACCGAGGGACAGGAGGAACACATGTGCCTGCAGATGTAGACCTGGGAACCAGTAGCAGGGGGTGCGAGCCTGGACGAGCAGGAGGACCATCAGATCACGGAAGGTAGCTGTGCACCAAGGATCAGCCGGGGTTAAAGAGGCACTCCGCTGGAGCAGTGGCACTGGGACATCAGATGATGTTAAGTCCCTGGAAGACTTGCAGCAGGAAGTTGCAGAGAGTCGCAGGACTGAAGTCGCAGACACTCAGAGGTTGAAGAGGAGCGACACAGGAAGCAGATGCAAGGTCACAAGGGTAGCCGGGTAAGGTAACAGGCGGGCAGCGAAGTACAAGGCAGCAGGCAGAAAGAGGGCCAAATGGGTAGCCAGGATCAGGAGCCAGTAATCAGAACAGAGCACAGTCCAGAAGCAGGGTCAAGGCAAGCCAGGTTCAGCAACAGGTATCAAGCAGGATCACAACAGAGTTCAGGATATTGGGTAACAGCTGAATACCAGTAAGCAAGGGTCTGGGGTCAGGGCACTTCCTTAAATAGGCTGTTTGGCACCAATTGGCGCTAGGGACGCGCTCCGTTACACGCGCATGCGCATTGGTGCGCCCGTTCGTGCACGCATGCGCATTGGACGAAAACGAATGGTTCTCTTACAACACTTTTCATGGATGCCTGCTTGAGCTGGGTAATCAGATCTATGTGTAGTAGCAAAAAACGTTTGGCTGGCAGGATTGTGTCCGCTTGGTGATGTTCCTCATCCGGGGGTTCATGTGAGATAACGCATTAGGCTTGCCATTCTTGGAACCCGATTTGTAAGTGATATGGAATGAAAAGCGAGAGAAAAATAGTGCCCACCTGGCTTGACGAGATCTCAATCGTTTGGCCGTCCTGAAGTACTCGAGATTCTTATGATCAGTAAAGATCAAAATAGGGTGAACTGCCCCTTCTAACAAGCCATTCTTCTAGGGCCGTCTTTATAGCCAGCAGCTCCCGGTCTCCCACGTCATAATTCCTTTATGCCGGGCTGAGTTTCCTAGAAAATAAGGCAATGAGATGAAAAAGAGACTTTAGAGCTTGGCGCTGTGACAGGAAGGAACCTAGTGCATTTTCTGAGGCATCAACCTCAAGGACGTATGGTGATGCAGGGTCTGGATGGTGCAGAGTAGGTGCTGTGGTAAACTGAGTTTTTAACTGGTCAAATGCAACTTGTGCTGTGGGTGTCTACTGAAAACTGGTATTCTTCTTTGTCAGCTGGGTGACAGGAGAAATGATAGCAGATAAATTCTTAATAAACTTGCAGTAAAAATTGGCAAATCCTATAAATCTTTGAGTGCTCTTCCTGTCTGTTGGAATGGGCCATTTTAGGATAGATTTGACCTTCTGAGGGTCCATGGAGATGCCTGAGGTGGAAATGATAAGTCCCAAGAATTTAATTGTTTCTTTTTTGAATTTGCACTTCTCTGCCTTTGTGTACAGTCCATGGTCTCTTAGCCGGCCGAATTTTTTTTTTAACGTGCTCACGGTGCATTTTGATAGATATTGAAAAAATAAGGATATCATCAAGATATACAATCATAAACAGGTCAAGAAAGTCTCTGAAAATATTATTTATGGAATGATGAAAGGTTGCTAGAGCATTACACAACCCAAAGGGCATGACAAGGTATTCAAAGTGTCCAAATCTAGTGCGAAAGTCTGTCTTCCATTCGTCCCCTTTACGGATCCGTACGAGGTTGTATGCTCCTCGTAAGTCGAGTTTTGTGAATACAGTGGCTGCTCTAAAGCGTTGAAAAAGTTTGTGAGCCAGGGGCAAAGGATATCTGTTCTTGATAGTAATTTTATTTAATTCCAGGTAATCAATACAGGGGCGCAGGGAGTGATCCTTCTTCTCTACAAAGAATATACCAGCACTCGCAGGGGATGTGGAAGGCCGGATGAAGCCTCTTTCCAGATTTTCATCAATGTAGTGGCGTAGTGCTTCAAGTTCCAGTTCAGAGAAAAGTAAGATGCATCCAAAAGGTATCTCAGCGCCTGGTAAAAGTTTAATTGGACAATCATATGGGCGATGGGGATGGCAAGATGTCTGCTTTCTTTTTGTCAAAAACCTCAAAAAATTCATGGTAAACTGAAGGCACGAGCTGTGATACAGGGGAATCAGGGTGCACGCCCAGGAAAGGGGCAGGTTCCACAGGACTAGACTGGAGGCAGCACTGTTGGCAAAAGGTGGATGGATATGTCACTTTCCCTGATCCCAAGTTTATCTGAGGATTGTGTGCTTGCAACCAGGGAATGCCCAGAATAACTGAAAACAGAGGTAGGTGGAATAAAGTTAAACATAAATATTACTGATAGCCAATATCATATGTATCCAGGCAAGTTTCTTGAGTTATGGGCCCAGATTTGAGACGGGATCCATTGGCCAGATGGGGAATCTGAGGACGCTGAGCAAAGTCATTATCCATGAAGCAGCTGCAAGCTCCGGAATCAATGATGGCTGGAACTTGGATGTTCCTTCCAGGGGTCTGTAGTGAGAGAGAGTTAGGTGATATAAGCAGCCCTATTTCCCACAGAACAGTTAGCAAGGTAAGTAGGAGGAGCAGACTGGGACTTATTGGGCTTTACAGGGCAGTTCTGAAGGTAATGTCCCGTTTTCCCACAATAAAGGCATAAATTATTCTGGCGTCTTCACAGTCTTTCTTCAATAGTGAGCAGAGAGCGCAAGAGCCCCAGTTGCATTGGCTCTCTTGAGATAATGTCCAAGTATGTCTGGTACCACTGGATCTTTCCGTTCTGCTCTCCCTGAATCTATGATCAATCTGAATAGCTAGACCAATGAGGCCATTGAGGGAACCGGGAATATCAACTCTAGCAAGTTCATCTTTAAAACCTTCAGACAGGCCAAGGCAGAATTGATCCCGAAGGGCTGCATCATTCCAGGCCGGATCGGAGGTCCACTTGCTAAATTCTGCAACATAGTCTTCGACAGGTCGGTGACCTTGCTGGAGTGCATGCAGGGTAGATTCAACTGTGGTAGATCGCTGGGGATTGTCAGAGATGGGCCATTGCTTCAAAGAATGATGTGATAGAGTTCAGGACAGCATGGTTCTGTTCCAGAAGATGATGGGCCCAGGACTGTGGTTCTTCGAGAAGCAGGGAAATGGCAAACCCCACCTTGGTGGATTCAAGAGAGAAAGTCCATTGCTGCAGGGCAAAGCATAGTTCACATGAGTTCCTGAATGTTCGGAACTTGTGCCGATCACCTGAGAATCGTTCCGGGGCAGGTACCTGGGGCTCTGGTGGTGGTATAACCACTGTAGGTGCAGATGAGGTCCGTTAAGTCATAGAGGGTCTGGGAGCTGCAGCAGGTGCAGAGGTTACTGAGGTGGAGGCCATAGATTGGATGCGACCCTTTAGCTGAAA
This sequence comes from Rana muscosa, assembly GCA_029206835.1. Classification (NCBI taxonomy): domain Eukaryota; kingdom Metazoa; phylum Chordata; class Amphibia; order Anura; family Ranidae; genus Rana; species Rana muscosa. The sequence continues at coordinate 187,758,547 of CM055122.1, read as the reverse complement.
ATTACCCTCTTGCAGGTTGCTAACTGCCTGGGTAAGAGAGGGAAGTTGCTGGCATAGCGTCTCCAGAGGCAAAGCCCCTCTCTCGGTCTCCCACATATGGCTGAGTGATACTGTCAAGTACCTGGTGAAGATCGAGCTGTAGAGGGGGCTTCTCTTGCACCTCCTGTCTAACACCTCTGGTAGAGATGACAGGGAGTGTAGGACACAGAGTGGCATGAGGGCCAGTATAGCAGGTGGCACCAGCTGAGGCTTGATAGGAAACCGATTGTGTTGGATCACCAGACAGGTACCCAGAACTGGGACTCCATGATGCTGGATCAGTAGGCAGAAGCGTAGCCGGAAAAAACAAGCCAAGGGGTCATCAACAGTTGGGCAATGCAGATGCAGGAATGTGAGACTAGAGCAGGATCAGGATACAAGCCGGAGTTCGTACACAGTCAGGCAGCAAGGTACAAGAGTATGAGACAGGAGTCAAAGCACAACCTGAGGTCACAGGTAAGCAGGCGGGAATCCAAAGGAGGGTTGAGGTCAAGCTGGATCAAACACAGGTAAGCAGGAAATGGATCAGGGCACAGGAAAACAGGAACAGACCACTCAGCAATGTTCAGTTTAAATAGGCTGTCTGGCGCCAGTGCTCTCACGTGCGCGTGCACGTTTGCGCATGCGATTATGCATATTTCCTCTTGTGCACAGGCTAGCGTGCCCGTGCATGCGTGCCAATGCGCATTTGGCTTCAACTGGATTTCTCTTACAAACCTGAAGACCACCACTAAAGATACCATGGCTGCTAGCTAGTTAGAACTTGTCCAGGATTGCCCAGGCATGTCTGGATCGTGATCACTGCATGCTGATTCTGGATTGCTTCCTGTGTAAGGTGTGGTACCACCATTGGCTGCCTGGAAGCCCCCTCACCTCCACATGGTTCAATGGAGCACTCACAAGCAGTATTTGTACTGGGTATTGCTCATAGTAATTGACAGGGAACTGCATCTGTTGATGACATGATTGATGATGGATTTATATTTTTGTACTTTTTTTCAAATAAGAACTGTGTAAGTTTGTTTATTTTTCCTTTTTTGTGTGAATGATTAGTATAGTAATATAGTACTTCATAGTATCCCTTACTCATTCACATGGCAGGGCAGTATCTGGGGTTTCCCCTATTGTTGAACAGGCTTGAAGATTCTGTTAAGCCCCTCACCAGCAGACCGCCACATCCACCGTGCAACCACAACTTCCCTACAACCATGCAAGGGATGTAGGAAAGAAGCGCTTGTACTCATTATTGTGGGTACAAGATTCTTTGCCAGGGGATTTATGCCTGGTATGGTTCAAAGAGAAGGGAGGGAGTATGCTTTGCCCCCTCCCCCCCTTTCTTAGCCTGCCAGGCTGCTTGCTCAGATAAGGGTCTGGAATGGATTTTGGGGGATATCACACTTTTTTCTTGCTTTTTATGTAGGCTTATCCCTTAAAATTCACACCAGACCCTAAGAGCCTGGTATGGAATTTAATAGGGGACCCCCAGGTTGTTTTTTGTGTGTGGGACCCCTCATGACATTCATACCAGACCCTCATCAAGGATAAGGGATGTATTTTTAGGGAGAAACAATACATAGATTTTTTTCAGGTCTCCCACTAACATCTATATCAGATCATCATCCAGGCTAAGGGTCTATTATAGATGAAATGGATGTCTGACTGCTTTGTGTACCAACAGAAGTATGCTGCTGAAGCTGTAATTTAAGCAGTAGGTTGTCTACATCATATAGATGTGTAATTGCATGGGTAGATAGAGGGAACCACTAGGCATTCTATTTAAAGTAATGTTGCACTCAAAGCATTATTAAAATTGCTGAGATTTTTTATTAGGGCAGAGCCCAGCCCTTCCATGTCATTTGTTTGACAATCCCTTGCCTATTACTCTAGAAAATTAAAAGATTTAACATTAGGCCCCTTTTGATTTAATTAGGGTTCAGATTCAGCAACTAAACCTCATTAAAGTTACCCAAACCCACCTCAAACCAGACCCAGGTTCATTTGACTCATTCCTAATCATCATAGTTATTACTGTCTGGACAATTTGCATCTTTCTGTAAAGGCATATAATGTCCAGTAATTTTCACCAGATGGGGTTAGATATTTGTTAATTTTACAGTCAGCAACAAAAATGATTCCTGACAGCTGTACCTGTTACAGTGACAGACTAGAAGTCAATCTAGAAACTTGACAGTTATTATTATAAAAGCCAATTACATTATTACCAAAAGAGTGAAATATATTCTACTAAATCATAATTTAGGCTGAAAAAGTTAGCTCTTTTGTTTTGGATAACTTTAGGGAAATTTTTTGGCAACATTTTTGGAAATTTGCTGTAAATAATTTAATTATATGTGGCAATTGAGCTATTTTTCAAGTTAAGGCAAGAATGTCATATGACGTCTAAGCCCTTCAGTATAGGGTGGGTAATTTAGTAAACTATAAGCAAAGTTATATTGAGATTCGTATAGGAAAAGAAATACGTTTGTGCAAGATTAAGGTTAGGTTTGCATGGACAAATATTAGCATGATCACAAAACTTTCACAAGTTTGTGATTGTTAAACTTTCAAATGAGATTGTGCCTGCTCATAGCGATGGGAAAATCTACCCGGGTTTGGTTTGCAAAGAGTTTGGCAAATCTTGTTTGAAAATTCGGTAAAACCTGGACTTAGAAGTAAATTCCATATGGATGTTGGAATCTGGCCAATTTTAGGACTAGTAGGCAAGCTACTGTCAAACAAAAGGTTTGGATATTTGGGCACTGCCATTGGGAACGTGTACTAATGCAAAATAAAATACAATACTACAGGACGGGGTCTTTTCTTCCAGCTTTAATGGCAAATATAGAAAAACACAAGCTAATACCTAGGGGATGCCTTAAAGTTGTATTACTGAAGAGTATTATTTTTACAGCCTCAGTGACAGCATAGACAGCATAGACTGAGCTTTAAGCCCCCCAAACTTAAAAAAGGCCCAATCAAGATAAAACAACCCCACAAATGAAATAAAAAACCCCAAATAGTACCCCTGAAACAATAGCCTACTTTTTCTAAAGAGAAAGCTTGCAGCAAAATTTAAAAAAAGGAGAAGATTTTTTTTACTTTTACCTGATTGGATGATTGGAGTGAACAAAACTTCACCATTCACTAAAGGTAAGTGAACATGGACTTTGCAAAAGAACATTCACTTTGGTAAAGTGGTTGTAAAGGCTGAACATTTTTTACCTTAATGTGTTTACTTCAATAAGGTAAAAGTGTTCAAGTGCAAGTATTGCCCCTCCCCCCCCTTATACTCACCTTAGTCCTATCTCGATCCAGAGCTGTGCCTGTTCACAGCGGCGCTGATTTCTCTTTTTCTTTTCTCACAGGATAGAGAGGCAGCAGCGGGTGCCTATGGCTCCTGCTGCTGTTAATCAAATACTGTGAGCAGAGAGTGGGAGGCAGGCCAAGTCACATTGTATGTGTCTATAGACACATACAGGCTAGTTTGGGAGTGAGCCTGCAGGTACATCACTATTGGAACTGGTAAGTATACCTTGTTTATTATAAAAAATAAAAAAAAATAAGACTTTAACAAATGCTGTAAACATACAGTCCCTGTTTCTTTAATACCGTATATACTCGAGTATAAGCCGAGTTTTTCAGCACATTTTTTTGTGCTGAAAATGCCCCCTCACATTATACTCAAGTCACCTTTTTGTGCCTGATCTCCCGGACTTTGGGGACCCAGTACACATATAGCCCCATTCTTCCTCTACAAGTGTGCAAAGTTTGTTGTCCGGGGGACCTACGGCCGGGGAGCACCAATACTTCAAAGCCGGTTACCCCTTCCATAGACTCCCATGCTAAACGGTAATTTCTCCAGTGACTTTGGGGACCCGTTACTGACCGGTCGTAGGTCCCCTGGTCCCAAGACTTGGCACACGTGTAGCCCCATTTCTCCTCTACAAGTTTGCAAAGTGTCTTGTCTTGGGGACCTACGGCCGGGGAGCACAGATTTTTTCAAAGCAGGGCACCCCTTCCATAGACTCCCATGTTAAACGTCAGTCTAGTCATGGACACAGTGAGGCATGGACACAGTGAGGCATGGACACAGTGAGGCATGGACACAGTGAGGCATGGACACAGTGAGGCATGGACACAGTGAGGCATGGGCACAGTGAGGCATGGACACAGTGAGGCATGGATACAGTGAGGCATGCACATGGACACAGTGAGGCAAAGTGAGGCACAGTGAGGCACAGTGAGGCATGCAGATGGACACCCTAAGCTTATACTCGATTCAATACGTTTTCCCATTTTTTTGTGGTAAAATTAGGTGCCTCGGCTTATATTCGGGTCAGCTTATACTCGAGTATATACGGTAAATTAATTCTGAAGGGTAGAAACTTTGCTTAAACAAAGTGACTGTTCACTTTCCAAAGAAGGTGTACATACTGCAATTTTCCTCTATGTTCAATACTGATGGCCTGCTTTGTCCCGTAAGATTATATTAAGTAGAGCACCCTTAATTCAATTTAAAAGTAAACATGATAATGTGTGGATTTAAATGTTTAATTGGTTTCAGGAAGAATCAATTATAATTTCATTACTTTAATAACATGTTGTCCCAATAAGAGTTTTAATGTATAAAAAAATTATTAATAAAGTTTTTGAAATAGTTTGGCTATGCTTTTAAAAGATTTTGTTCTGGCTTTTGCTTTTTTCATCACATTGTTTTTTACATCCATTTACAAATATTGTTATTATTTTTTTGGAAAACAAATTATAGGGGGGTTCTTATGAAGTGAATTAGCTAACCTATATTGTAACAGCTCCCAGTTTCAAAAATTGTTAATGGACCACTACACAAAACATACAATTTGGCTTGGGTAAACAAAAATACATACAATAATAATTTTCAGCCAAAATCTGAAAATAGCTTCCCATGAGGATAACAGGCATGGACTGCTGCCACTCACAAATAATGTTCTTATAACTTAACTATAAATTATCCTTTAAACATGTAGGGGGTCCTAACACGAACCATTCCTGTTTCTTCCAACTTCAAAAGTACAGATTCTCCTACAATAGTTTGGAATAATATAATAATATTATAATCTGGTTCCTGGTTGGAAGTTGTTTTTTTCTAGTCAGATGATAGGCCGGGGTCATTCTGTAGAAGTACTGAAAAAAGCATACTCACCCCACGCCAGAGAAGAGAATAGGACTATGTAGTGTAAAATAGATTGAGGGAAGTTGAAGTAGACTGTTTTGTAGTATACTGAATGTATTGTGCTTTGAGAAAGAGAAGTTCCTATCAGGCTTAGGCCGCGTACACACGACCGGTTTTCTCGGCAAAAAACGACAAGAAAACTGCCGGGAGAGTTTTCTTGCCGAGAAAACCGGCTGTGTGTACGTGGGTTTCAGTTTTCTCGTCGAGAAAACTGTCCAGATTCCCATACGAGAAAAAAGACGACCTGCGGTCTTTTTTCTCGTCGAGAATCTCGTCGGCCTGTTTCTCGACGAGAAACCCGAGCGTGTGTACACTTACCTGTCGCCGTGGAAACCCGCGCATGCTCGAAATGACTTTGACGCATGCGTGGTAGCTTCCTAGGAATAGGCATAGGGTGTAGCAAGATGGCAGCGACGGCATTGAATGTGACGAGCGCACGCTCGTCGTAGTCGATGACGTCACCGTGTGCGTGCCATTCAAAAGAACGGCGGTTCTTTTGAATCGTACGTGTGTGCACTCGGCCGGGACAAGTTTCTTGTCAAGATTCTCGTCAGGAAAAAACGTTTTTTTTCCTGACGAGAATCTCGGCCGTGTGTACAGGGCTTTAGAGTTATAAATCATAATTTATATTGCTTTTATTAAAAATTTAAAAAATATATATCTTCTGATGTCTACCAAAAAATGCCCTTCAAGTGGGTCACTACTACAAGCAAACCTGCTCTTTACCTATGCGGAGGAAATACAAAAAGTGTGCCTAAAATCACTCTTTCTAGGCATCACCCCAGTACCTTTTTTAGAGCGGGTGGTTGGCTCTTTAGTGATAACAACCGATGCAGCTAAAAGCAGCTCGGGTGTTATCCTAAAGGAGCGGGAGGGGACATTCCCTCCCCTCTCGCCACCTTCTGCCGCTCCTCCCGGGCCTCCCGTCCCACCCGGAGACCCGAGCCACCAGCCGGTACATCCGCTGGCTAGGCCGAGACCCGAACACAGCCGGATTCGGCTCTGATCGGGTCTCCGATGTAAAATCCCGGAAAGTGATGTCACAACATCACTTCCAGTTTACTTGGCTGCCAATGGCGCAGATTTTATAAAAATGACAGTATTCTTTTTGAATGCAAAGGAGGGATTTGGGGTCTTTTAGACCCCAGATCCCTCCATAGAGAGTACCTGTCACCACCTATTATTGTCACAAGGGATGTTTACATTCCTTGTGACAGCAATGAAAGTGATCAGGTTTTTTTTTTTAAAAGGACAATGTAAAAAAAGAAATAAAACAAAAAGCGAAAAAATGATTATTCTTTTTTAAAGCACCCCCATCCCTGCGTGCTCGCGCAGCAAAGAAAATGCATACGCACGTTGCTCCCGCAAATGTAAACAGTGTTCAAATCACATATGTGAGGTATCGCTGTGATCGTCAGAGTGAGAAAAATAATTCTGGCAAAAGACCTCCTCTGTAACTCTAAACTAAATTAACTGTTACATTTTTTTAAAGCTTGCCTATGGAGATTTTTAGGCACTGTAGTTTGTCTCCATTCCACGAGTGTGCGCAATTTAAAAGCATGACATGTTAGGTATCTATTTACTCGTCGTAACATAATTTTTCACATTATATACAAAAATTGGGCTAATTTTACTGTCTATTTTTTAAATTCATGAAAGTTTATCTTTTCCCCAAAAAATGTGTTTGAAAGACCACTGCGCAAATACCGTGTGACATAAAATATTGCAACAATGACCATTTAATTCTATAGGGTCTCTGATAAAAATATATATATATTGTTTGGGGGTTCTAAGTAATTTTCTAGCAATATATACAGACTTTAACTTGTAAGCAACAAATGTCAGAAATAGGCTTAGGCATAAAAGGGTTAAAGTGAGTCCCCACATAAACCCAGTGCAAGTTCACTTAAACTGTCAAATGAGACAGGTCAATAATTCCAAAGCACACATATTTTAAATTTTGGTAGTAGATTCAGGAGGATAACCATAAATGGAAATAAGGTAAAGAAGTTTACTACAGCAGGGTTCATTCAAATTTCAACTTTTATCTGATTGGTTTCCAAAGGACAAAAACTCAAATTTTAATCCAGCTTTGTAAAACATTTCTTTTGACTTTGCAGAGTGTTTACAATAAAAAAATATTTATAAAGCTATATTACCACAATATTTCATAAACTTGGAAAACTTGTTTATTACAATTGCCTGACACATATTCATGAGAGAAAATAGCAGGCAATTTCATCTTTTGTCAGTATATTAACACTGTCAAACTATAATTTGTGCTCACAAATAATATAAATGCAAAAATAACAAATATTACGTTTACTGCTTCTTCCTGTAAAGCCCTATATTCTCAGGTTTGTACATGGAAAAAATTAAAAAATGTGCAGGTGTTCACATTTTACTATTATAACACATTATAAAATATTATAACTTTTATATCACTTTCTAAAGAACATTCAATTTCAGAATGGTTATATAGCCCACTAATCACTCTTTTTATTTCACATAAAAGTATATTTTTGTATTTTTTCAGGTATGTGACAAGCTTTGCTTTTTTTGCTTCCAAATTTGAACAAAATAATTGCACTTTTGCTATAATTATAACTGTTATATTCCTATAATTCTATAAATATCAAATTCGTCAAGGCACAGTGTCAAATTCTGTTCAAGTTCTTTAATCTTTAGATTGTGAAATAAAGCAAATCCATAATGCATAGCAAATAGGGTTCTGGTAAACCTCGTAAAAAAGCACAGTAAATTAATAATGCCATTTAAACCATAAGTTTGATGCATTAAAATAAAAAAATATATATAGGTATTTTGTAATGTTCTACATGTATGGAGAACTGAAGCTTCAAAATATGCAGTCAATTTAAAAATTGTATATCATAAAGAATTTATTTGCAGTGTAAGTGAAGTTCATGATACAGATGTTAATTTAGGCTCCATTATTTCAGTAAGTGTATTTCATATTCATCTGCACATAGAAACAGTCTCTTCAAACTGTTTGATTAATCATAATGTTACAGTATTTTTTCTAAATTGATGTTGAATTTTTGATTCATTGTGTAAGTGTTGTTTGCTATATTTTGATTATACATAGTATATATTGTAAACAAATATATTATTTGTAAGTAAATATATATATTTGATTAGAGTATTCTGTAAAATATTATTCAAATTTCAGGATTCTAGTTTGCAATTCTGCTTATTATCTTCTGTGATTCAGTTTAAAAGAGATCCAGGGGCCTTTTCACACATTATGTTGTATAATGCATGTATGTTCATACAACATGTTATCATGCATTTAGGTGTGCTGCGTTTAGGCAGCCTGTTCATTTTAAATGGGTTTGCAGTACACTTTAACACATGAAAATATGGGCATTTAACTTTTTGCAGGGAAATAGGGAAAGTACATTCATTCCCAGCCTGGGGAACTAGTTGTAGGGGGATGTATGCAAGTAGTTAAAGTGGTTGTAAACCCTTATAATGTTTTTTTTTTAAACTACCTGTAAGAGAAAGGCATAATGAGCTAATATGACTAGCATAATAGCTCATTATGCATCACTTACCTTAGATCAGGGCCCCTGAAGCCGTCCTCGTCCCTCTTCAGCCGCAGCCATCTCTGCGGCGATAGCCGGAAGGTTACTTCCGGGTATCGCCGCTCCAGCCAATCACAGCGCCGCTCCGGCGCTGTGATTGGCTGGAGCGGCGGAGACGTCACTCTGCGCATGCGCGCGGGAGCCGTCACATTCGGCTACGCCCAACGATTGCTGGGAAGTAGCCAAATTTGTGAATGGGATTAACCCCATGAATGCGCCGTTGTCTACGGCGCGCATGCGCCGTAGACAGCGGCGCCTGTCATTTAACTAAATATCTCCTAAACCGTGTACTGTAGGTTTAGGAGATATTTCTTGCACCTACAGGTAAGCCTTAATCTAGGCTTACCCGTAGGTGTAAGTTGAAAAAGTGGGTTTACAACCACTTTAAGATTGTAATAAAACAAAATAGTGGTTGTAAACCCTCACATATACCCAGTGAAGTGAATGGCCTCAGATGATACACAGAGGTGAAACAAATCCTCCTGCATAAGTTTTACTGTATATCTGCTGTCTTCCCCTTTCTACACCCTTGGAGAAGTGCAGATTATGTTAAAAATCATTCTTCATCTTTCAGCAGTACATACTGTAGGGGTGGGTAGGGAGACTTGACTTACACTGTGTAAGAGCCGATTGGAGGAAAGGGACACACCCGCTCTCCACATAGGCAGAGGAACAAAGGAACATGCAGAGCTGTATTCTGAATAGATAACCTCAGTGCTTATCTGCCTCTAATGCCTTGTACACACGATCGGATTTCCGATGGAATAAAATCCAATGGAATTTTCCGTCGGAATTCCGATGAAGCTGACTTCCATCAGTCTTGCATACACACTGTCAGACTAAATTCCGACCGTCCAAAACGCGGTGACGTAAAACACTACGACGAGCCGAGAAGAATGAAGTTCAATGCTTCCGAGCATGCGTCAACTTGATTCTGAGCATGCGTGGATTTTTCACACAGACGATCGGAATTTCCCATCTGATTTTTTTCAATCGGAGAAATTTAAAACATGTTCTGTTTTTTTACACCAATGGGAAAAAAGTCAGATGGGCTTTTTTCAATCGGAAAAAGCGATCATGTGTACAGGGCATAAGCTTCCTCCCTGACACAAATTTTGAGCTTATGTTATCTCATATGTCGACGAATTTGTCAGAAGAGACTCATGCTTATAACAGAGGAACGAAGCACCAGAGAGAAACGGCACTTGAGAAGAAGAGCGGAAGGAGCCTGGAGAAGAAACCCAACAAAGGAAAACCACAAATCTACAAAGCAATCACAAATAAATACCACAAAGCGATCTTCAAAGCGAAAAAAGAACATTTCTCAAACACCATCTCTAAAGCCATAAACCGGCCTTGCAAACTTTTTAAACTAGTCGCGCAGACTATGAACCCCCCAGGAAACAAAACTCAAGAAGTCTGCAATGAACTATCGGATTTTTTTATCGCCAAAATTGAAAACATTTGAGAAATAATTCAACAGAAAAAAACAACCAACCTCACTCAGCCTAAGCAAGAAGAGGAAATCAATACAAATATTTTAAAATCGATAAAATTTTCGCTGGTCTCGATCACCATCGACGCCACCAAAAACATCATCAAAAGTCTGCGAGACAGCACATCACCAAATTACATCATTTATACAAAACTCCTGAAGGAATGTACCGACATCTTGGCACCCACCATAACACATCTCGTAAATCAATCAAGGTATTGTTCCGATCTCCCTCAAGCAAGGCACAGTCAAACCCCTCCTAAAGAAACCCAACCTCAACCCAAAAGACCCAAACCACCGCAGACCGGCAACAAGTCTCAACACCATCTCAAAGATCATGGAGAAAGCAGTAGTTCAACAACTACAACTCCATTTGGACTCCCACAAACTTTTGGATCCACTACAATCAGGCTTCCGCCCAGGCCATGGCACAGAAACAGCTCTTCTGAAAATATGGGATGACGCCCTCGAAGCAGCAGATGACGGAGAATCATGTCTTCTGGTGCTGCTGGATCTCAGTGCAGCATTCGACACAGTAGACCACACAATTTTACTCATCCGCCTTAAAGAAGTAGCAGGAGTCCCAGACCCTGACCTACCCTGGTTCGCATCCTTTCTAGAAAATCGTTCCCAGACAGTGAAAATAGGAGCCTTCACCTCTGAAACTCGCGCAATTTCTTGCGGAGTCCCTCAAGGATCACCACTGTCACCCGTGCTCTTGAATATCTACCTCTGCCCACTCCTCAAATCATCAGCAAACAGGACCTGTGCTACCACTCATACGCTGACGACACCCAACTCTACATTCGTATCACCGGGAAAGAAGACCAATATCGCGGACTGGAAAATTGTCTCACATTGATCGAAGATTGGATGACTGAGAGTTCCCAAAAACTGAATGGATCCAAAACAGAACTTCTTCTCCTCCACGCAAACCGAAAGACAAAAACCAAGACTTCTTGGACACCACCCACCATTCTTGGACAGACCATTACCCCGAGCACCAAAGTCAAAAGTCTCGGAGTCATCTTTGATCTTTGACGCAGAGATGTCGATGGATGCACAAATAGGATCAGTAGTCAGCGGATCACATCATCTCCTCCGCCTGCAGCGTAGACTCATCCCCTTTATCCCAGGAGAGGACATAGCAGTAGTAGTTGGAGCAATCATCAACTCCCGACTCGACTACGGAAACTCCCTCTACATAGGACTACCTAAATATCAGATTTCGCGCCTACAAATCGTCCAGAACACGGCAGCCAGACTGGTAACTAGGGATGAGCTTCGAGTTCGAGTCAAACTCATGTTCGACTTGAACATTGCCTGTTCGCCTGTTCGCCGAACAGCGAACAAATTGGGGTGTTCGCGGCAAATTCGAAAAGTCTATGGGAGAAATCTAAAGTGCTAATTATAAAGGCTTATATGCAAGTTATTGTCCTAAAAAGTGTTTGGGGACCTGGGTCCTGCCCCAGGGGACATGTATCAATACAATTTTTTTTTTTTAAAACGGCCGTTTTTTCGGGAGCAGTGATTTTAATAATGCTTAAAGTGAAACAATAAAAGTGAAATATTCCTTTAAATTTCATACCTGGGGGGTGTGTATGATATGCATGTAAAGTGGCGCATGTTTCCCGTGCTTAGAACTGTCCCTGCACAAAGTGTCATTTTTGATGGAAAAAAGTCATTTAAAACTCACTCGCGGCTATTAATGAATTGTCGGCTCCCGGCAATACATACAAAAGTCATTGATAAAAAAAATAAAAAAAAGCGTGGGGGTTCCCCCAAATTCAATTACCAGGCCCTTTAGGTCTGGAATGGATATTAAGGGGAACCCCGCCGCAAAATAAAAAAAAATGGCGTGGGGTTCCCCCTAAATATCCATACCAGGCCCTTGAGATCTGGCATGGATTTTAAGGGGAACTCCACCCCAAATTAAAAAAAAAATGGCGTGGAGTCCCCCCAAAAATCCATACCAGACCCTTATCCGAGCACGTAACCTGGCCGGCCGCAGGGGAAGAGGGGGGGACGAGAGAGCGGCCCCCCTCCCTCCTGAACCGTACCAGGCCACATGCCCTCAACATGGGGAGGATGTCCCCATGTTGATGGGGACAAGGGCCTCATCCCCACAACCCTTGCCCGGTGGTTGTGGGGGTCTGCGGGCGGGGGGCTTATCAGAATCTGGAAGACCCCTTTAACAAAGGGGACCCCCAGATCCCGCCCCCCCCCCCATGTGAATTGGTAAGGGGTACATTGTACCCCTACCATTTCACGAAGAAAGCGTAATTTAAAAAAAAAAAACACACAAACAGCTTGAAAAAGTCCTTTATTTAAAAAAAAAAAAACATTCCAGCGATGAAATCCAGTGTCCCGCGGCGATCCCGATGTCCAGCGCCGTCCGTCATTGGTTTTGCCTGAGCGGACCTGATGGGGTACTTCCTCCTCAGTGTTTTAAATGTATAGACCCGCCCCTTCTAAAGTTCCCCATCAGGTCCGCTCAGCGGACCAGATGCGGAACATGAAAAGGGGCGGGTCTATACATGTATTACCAAAGTGAGAGAAGTTCCCCATCAGGTCCTCCCCCTCGGAATGTCGGACCCGCCTACGTCATTGGCCTGAGCGGGGAACTTCCTTCACTGTGTAATTTAAATTTACGCAGTGAAGGAAGTTCCCCGCTCAAGCCAATGACGTAGGCGGGTCCGACATACCGAGGGGGCGGACCTGATGGGGAACTTCTCTCACTTTGGTAATACATGTATAGACCCGCCCCTTCTCATGTTCCGCATCTGGTCCGCTGAGCGGACCTGATGGGGAACTTTAGAAGGGGCGGGTCTATACATTTAAAACACTGAGGAGGAAGTTCCCCATCAGGTCCGCTCAGGCAAAACCAATGACGGACAGCGCTGGACATCGGATCGCCGCGGAACACTGGATTTCATCGCTGGAATGTTTTTTGTTTTTTAATAAAGGACTTTTTCAAGATGTTTGTGTTTTTTTTTACTTTTTTTTACGCTTTCTTCGTGAAATGGTAGGGGTACAATGTACCCCTTACCAATTCACATAGGGGGGTGGGATCTGGGGGTCCCCTTTGTTAGAGGGGTCTTCCAGATTCCGATAAGCCCCCCGCCCGCAGACCCCCACAACCACCGGGCAAGGGTTGTGGGGATGAGGCCCTTGTCCCCATCAACATGGGGACATCCTCCCCATGTTGAGGGCATGTGGCCTGGTACGGTTCAGGAGGGATGGGGGGGGGCGCTCTCTCGCCCCCCCTCTTCCCCTGTAGCCGGCCAGGTTACGTGCTCGGATAAGGGTCTGGTATGGATTTTTGGGGGGACTCCACGCCATTTTTTTTAAAATTTGGGGTGGTGTTCCCCTTAAAATCCATGCCAGATCTCAAGGGCCTGGTATGGATATTTAGGGGGAACCCCACGCCATTTTTTTTTAAATTTGCGGCGGGGTTCCCCTTAATATCCATTCCAGACCTAAAGGGCCTAGTAATTGAATTTGGGGGAACCCCCACGCTTTTTTTTTTTTTTATCAATTACTTTTCTATGTATTGATAAAAGCCGACAATTCATTAATAGCCGCGAGCGAGTTTTAAATGACTTTTTTTCCTTCAAAAATGACACTTTGTGCAGGGACAGTTCTAAGCACGGGAAACATGCGCCACTTTACATGCATATCATACACACCCCCCAGGTACGAAATTTAAAGGAATATTTCACTTTTATTTTTTCATTTAAAGCATTATTAAAATCACCGCTCCCGTAAAAACGTCTATTTTTTAAACCTTTTTTTGCATTGATACATGTCCCCTGGGGCAGGACCCAGGTCCCCAAACACTTTTTAGGACAATAACTTGCATATTAGCCTTTATAATTAGCACTTTAGATTTCGAACGTTCGAGTCCATTGTATTTAATAGGGTTCTAAAGTTTGCGCAAACATTCTGTCTGTTCGCAGGTTCTGGTGCGAACCGAACAGGGGGGTGTTCGGCTCATCCCTGCTGGTAACAGGGAAAAAACCTTGGGAATCCATCACCCCTTCACTGAGGACCCTGCATTGGCTAAGCGTAAAGGATCGGGTTACATTCAAGACCCTCTGCCTCACCCATAAGTGCACACAAGGAAACGCTCCTCAATATTTATGCGAGAAGATAAAACACTGCACACCCAATCGCATTCTCCGATCAACCAACCAAAACCTCCTCCATATCCCCAAGTCCCGCTACAAATCGAAGGAAGAACGAAGACTACGGCTATGGAACGCCCTACCCACGGACATCCGCATGGAAGAAAACCATCAGGCCTTCAGGAAAAAACTTAAGACCCACCTCTTCTGAAGGATCAGGACGTCCATGGAGGCAAAGCGCCTTGAGGCGATTCAGTTTGCATTTGCAGCGCTATACAAGTTATTCACTCACTCACTCACTTAGAGCTTTGGAGACAGATAAGTAAACACTACAGATATACGTGCTTAGTTCAAATTTCATGAATGGGGTTTACAACCACTAAAGTAAGTAGCAAACAACACACATCAAATTTTAACATTTTATTAAAGAATATTTCTAACAACTATTTATCTACCAGGGCCCAGTGATGTCCAAATATGACCTGCAGCATCCATCTAATGTTGACCAATGAGAAGAAAAGAGGGCAGATTCCTATTGTTCATACCCCTCTTTAAGCAATGAGGAAATTTCCACTCTTTATATGGTTGTATGTGCCCAGGGAACTCAGAGGAATAAGTTTCCTTTGACATCATTGCCCATATTTGGACTGACACCAATATTGTTTTTGGGGGAACACATCTCAAAGCACCCTCTCCCCCATTGCTGAAGGGCATGTGGGCTTTTATCAGCATATGGGGGTTAAGGGTATGTGGGCTTTTATCAGCATAGGGTTTTTTTTCGTACAAGTGTCCGGCATTCTTTTTTTTATATTACTACCATGAAATTGCTGAGCCCAGTGTGCTTTGCTGGGCTGGATAGTTTGGGGGGGGGGGGGGGGCATTTGTTCCTTATTTTCAAATGCTAAAAAAGAAACCATGGAACCACTTATGTTTGGGGGGAGCAGTAAAAATAGACAGTTGAGCCATGTTTTTACTGACCATAACTGTCCCCCCCCTTAAGCTACAAAGACAACTGGAAAGGAGTGTACACAGGCATTGGCCACAATTCAGCAGGCAATACCACTGTCATTTGTAACCCATTCAATAGGGCCGCACTGCAACTGCAAGCCAAACACTAAGTTTGCAGTTGCGGCACTGTATTGCCATTCAAAAGACTCCTTCAACTGTCAAAAAACAGGCATTCAGGAGGTGGCAATATTGCCTTATGAATGCCTGTCAGCCTCGCCTGTATTGCTCTCTGAAAAAAAATCCACCATGGATCATTCTTCAAAGAGCGACGCTGATGTAAACAAAACCTAAGTGAGTAGCTTCTACTCCTTTAGTCAGTCAACTCCATTGTGTTTACTACATCTTTTCAACAAAAGCCTGCTGAATCTTTTCAAACACTAATGTCAATCTGGTTATGTTAAGGCATAGGCATACCCATGTTGGAAACCTCAGACCTTGTATGGGCCAAAAACTGAGGCTAATGCATTAAATTAAACACCATTAGAAGGTAGAATATACCACTTTCTATTAAAAATGCTCATTCTGTATACCATAACAATGAACTTCTCTTATTTGCGTTTTGCTGTATCTATTATATAAGGTCAAGAAAATACCTAATACCTAATGTAGACTACACGGACTACAGAACACTTCACCCTAAGGGCCCTTTCAAATGGGCTTTCCAATCAGGTTCACCTGTCAGTTTCTTAGGTAGACCTGATCAAAAGCTCCATGCAGCTCTACAGACAGACAGATTTAAATAGACTTGTGTCCATTCATCCTACCTATCCCAACGCACCTTCAGTGTCACTTACAATTCTACTTCCTCCTCTCCTCTTTCCTTCTCTGTTGGGGTCCCCCAAGGTTCTGTTCATTGGCCTCTCTTATTTTCAATCTACACCTCTTCCTTGGGTCAGCTGATTGCCTCACACGGCTTTCAATATAATTTCTACACTGACGACTCCCAAATCTATCTCTCCACCCCTCAGCTCACTCCATCAGTCTCCTCATGCATCACTAACTTACTAACAGACATATCTGTCTGGATGTCACACCACTTCCTCAAACTCAACTTGTCCAAAACCGAGCTCATAATATTTCCTCCCCCACATGCCTCTTCCCTTGACTTCTCTGTCAAGAGCAATGGCACAAACATCCACCAATCCCAACATGCCAGGGTGCTAGGTGTTATCCCGGACTCTGAACTCTTCCTTTTGGCCCCACATCCAATCCCTTTCCAAAGCTTGCCGCCTCAACCTCCGCAACATCTCCAAACGACGTCCCTTCCTAGCCAATGAAACCACAAAGCTCCTGATTCACTCCCTTGTTACCTCTCACCTCGACTACTGCAATTCCCTCCTCATTGGCTTACCTTTAAATAGACTATGTCTGCTACCCCTCTCTGCCAATCCCTCCATTGGCTGCCACTTCCCCAACAAATTAAATTCAAAATACTAACAATATTTTACAAAGTCATCCATAACTCTGCCCCCAGCTACATCACTAGCCTAGTCTCAACACACCAAACTAATTGTCCTCTTCATTCCTCCCAAGAGGTCCTGCTCTCTAGCTCCCTCATCACTTCCTCCCATATTCGCCTCCAGGACTTCTCCCGAGCCTCTCCTATCATCTGTAATACCCTACCCCAATCTGTCAGACTATCTTAAAATATATCTACTTTTAGGCTAACCCTAAAAACTACCTCCACCTAACAACTGTTCTTTTATTTTTGTCATCAGCTCATCCCCCACAGTTATTACCCTTTGTATCACTTGACCCTCCCTCCTAGATTGTAAGCTCTAACGAGCAGGGCCCTCTGATTCCTTCTGTATTGAATTGTATTGTAATTGTACTGTTTGCCCTACTGTTGTAAAGCGCTGCACAAACTGTCGGCACTATATAAATCTTGTATAATAATAATAATATAATAATTTACTTAAAAATAAATAAATGCAGCGCTGTGACATAAAGGACACCCTAAAGGTGTATCAAATGAAGAAAATCAATATGTATGTGTGTAAAAAGATAATCGACGCGGCACAGGCATCACACGCTTTGGATTGGCTATGACGGCCAGATGGGTGTGGCGGACGTGGGCGCTGCAGGCTCCAGATTGGCTCTGACGGCCATAAGGGTTTGATAGGCTGGAAGGCGGCATTTTTGAGTCTTTGATTGGCCCAGTATGAATGTGGGTGGTCTTCACATGAGCTGTGATGGTTCCAATCAAACATGTCTTACTATATAATGGTGTGGTGATACACATTCAGGTTTATGCCCCAGTTGATGCACATTAGTGCGAAACATGTCGGGTGCATAGCCTGCTACAAGCTTCACTACGCCTTTAACAAATTTTCTTCTGTGATCACCTTTTTACATGCACCTTCCAGGACGCTTGTACCATTTTATTGTTTTTATATGTTCATTTTTTTACTTGGAATAAACTAAGCCTTTTTTTTACAACAAACCATCCGATTCATCTGCACTATGTGGAGGCTTTTCTCATTCCTTTTCATAGTTCATACTGGTGTCTTGATGTCTGCAGTTCGGAGATACTAATGCTGAAGAGGTTAATACCTTCTATGAACAGCCTGTCTGGCGCAGAAATAGGAAGTCGCTCTGCATAAGAGTTCCAATCTACAAGGGAGCCTGAGAGGATCTTTATGTTGCCTGTGTATCTACTATAGGAGGTAAGAGTATCCATTTCTCCCCCCTCCCCTGGTGTTGGAATCACGCCCCTGGGTGCTATGGTCACTGAGTAGTTTCCATATCCACAGAGATGTCATTGTTGCTATACAGTGGATAAATTGGGACATTGCATATTTATGCACCCTCATATGCACGTTTTCTCCCATACTGGTTCCTTGTTTTGGATGCACATTATTGCCCTGTGGACTTTACACATCCATCTCATTATATGATTTGTATTTTATATACACTGTTGTTCATCTGTAGACGTCTATCATACACGTATCCACTTGTTATATTATTACGTTGTGGATCGGTGTATGTGCGCTTAGGTTTATCCTATATTGTATGATTGTCACTACCTCACAGGTTGTGTTCTATTATCTTTTTACACACATACATGTTGATTTTCTTCATTTGATACACCTTTAGGGTGTCCTTTATGTCACAGCGCTGCATTTATTTTTGAGTTTTGTTCACAATATGTCTTATTGTTGATGCTGGCAGCTATTGTTTTGTATACACAGTAGTGTAACTTTTGTACTACATATTGCATATAATAATTTACAGCTACCTACATCCGAGTCTATCCAGGTCAAGAAAAAAAAATAAACAGAAAAGGACTGCATCCGTTTCAGTTTTTCGGGATCTAAATGGGATCAAAATTGGGGTCGCTATGCTCTAAATTTAAGGGCAGCCTGAGCAATAGTTTAGCTCAGGTTCTCCAATTCTGTTTGTTTGGACTCTGCTCTGTTGTAATGTTGCCTGGAGTATAGTTTCCATTGACCTGCAGGTGGCGCTGTTGCCCAGGTCTTGAGGAGAACCACAGGTGGCGTTGTGGTGTGATTGGGTGTTCTCTCTCGGCAGTGGGCGGGTTTTGCCTGCTGTGCATGCTGGGAGAGGATACATAAAGTGCAGACTCCATGATCTGGTGTGGTGTGCCAGGGGGTTTCCAAGGAGGGCCCCTGGTGGCGAAGTCGTGCCCTTTGGCCCTGCTGGCCGGGGGGTGCGTGAACTGGTTGAGGAGTCTCGGGCACCTTTAGCCCGAGGCTGCGGAGTTCCAGGTAGGCCCAGTACCTTCAACTGGGTCTACAAAACCAACCACTGGAGTCCCAGGGAACCCGAGGGAGGGTGGCCCGCTCTGAAACAGAGGAAACCGGGGGAGGACCTGTCCGATGGATCGGTGAAGGAAATCACGGTCTCGGGGAGGCCTGGTTGCCTATCAGAGGGAAGGATTTGTAAGTTGCAAAATGGCTCCTGTGGCGTGCCCCATTGGCACCTATGGTCTCTATAATCTAGAGGCGTTGGGAAGTTCTAAATTCAGGACCTAAAGGATTCTGTGGCAGAGGATCTCCTGAACTTGTCCGTGAAGGGGACTAAAACTAAAGTGTTATGTTCATGCTTCACTCCGGCTGCTAGAACTGTGAGAGGGATCTATCCAGGTGAGCAATACCCACTCAGGCTTGAGTGGAGAATAGGGTGACTGGGTGCCGCGTGCCTGAACCTATTTCCCTACCAAATCCTATTGCTGTTTCAACCTTTCCCCCAAATTTGTTTCAAGCAATAGAAAATAAACTCGTCTGTTGGAGTTTAAATATTGACTGGACATTGGCCTTCTTTCGGGGAAGAATAGACTTTTCCCTACATTCCAGGGACGAGAACCAATGGAGGGAGGTAACCCGCTGCAGGACCCAAAATTTCAAGAACACCGCTCAACCTCTTATACCAGGAGGATACGGGCATGTGGCATGGTGTGCCTTTGCTCCTGCAAGTGAAGGTAGGCAGGAAAAAAGGGTCTGTGTGCTACATAAACATAACAGATCAGAGTTAGCCTGATGTAGACAGAGCTCAGAGCCCATTTACATCCTACCACCCATAGAGCTATTAGGGGGCCCACCTGTATCATCTGGACACAAACTGAACAGCTATGGAGATAAAAAAACTGACATCCACTAGGTTTGGCTCAGATTCAGCAGGGGATCTGCTCACGGATCCCCTGTTGATTGGAGCTGACTCCACTTAATCTGAAAGAGCCCTAACACACTTCCTGTCCTAGTGTGACAACACTGCTTTACCTGGTGAAAATAAAGGAAAGAAAGCTTGAAAAGCAATAACTAATGCAGCCAGCCAGCCACCACATCTAAACAGTAAACACATTAAATGTTTGCTCTTGGGTTAATTGCACTTTGAGGAGATGATTTACCCAGAGAAGTAAAATGTATTTCCTTTTAAATTGCCCTGATTTTTCTAATACAGACATTTTTTTTCAAAAATCTCTCTGCCGTTCAATATATTATGCCTAGGAAATGTTCTTTTTTCATGATATCAGTTTTGCGTGCACATTTCTCACCTGACTCCCTGTTTGTTTAAATGTAACTTATAGGTAGTGGAACTCAACCAGGAACTATATTGTAGGATATATTTTAGACTTTAAAGTAAGGCCTGCTAGCTGCACATGAAGCCTGAACTTTAGAGGTCATGGCTCAGACACATTTCATGTGGAAATGAAGAACAAAATATATAGCTGGTTAGTTGTCTACAAGTTTGCATGCTGAGATTACTCCGTGAAATATTGCACCATTACTTTTAAGTTTCCATTTCTTTCGTTATTTTAGGATGCCAACGAGTTTGGCTCTGTTAACAAAATGATATTTTATTATGTTTCTTACATTTCCCATGAGAGCTATTTCTCACCTCAAAATCGTAGTATGCAGATTTTTGCACAATTGATATGTTTTTGGATAAATTTGAACAGTACATTTTTTATCATGCATTTGCGCATGTCTTCACAGCTCAGCCCTGGCCCTGATCAGGAACAAACTTTGCTGACATCAGCTACTTTCACACATTTTTGCAGGACATATCACTTTCAAAAAGAACACCTAAGGGGCTTATTTAAGACTATAAAATATAAGAATAACTGTGTGAATTGATTCCTGGCAGCTATTCAGAAATCACATCATTGAAGTGTCCCTGTTCTCAGCACCCGAAGGATGCGGCTTTCCATAATTTGTGGTTTTGCTGGAAGATGTCTTAGATGAACAGCTGTGGAGGGTTTAGTGGACAAGGGGCAAAGAATAACGCTGCCCTAATATGACATACTACAAGAAAGCCTTTGACCATTCAAATACAGCAGACTATTGAGTACTGGCTTCTAATTATCATCGGTTAATATTCATGTTTAATGTTTAAACATTGTTTAGCAAATTTATTGCAATTACCGTATTTATCGGCGTATAACACGTACAGGCGTATAACACGCACCCTAACTTTAAAGCACTGTACACACGATCGGATTTCCTATGGTTTTCAAACCGATGGATTTTTCCATCGGAAAACCGATGACGCTGACTTCCATCAGTCTTGCCTACACACCATCAGTCAAAAAACCGACCGTTCCAAACGCCGTGACGTAAAACACTCCGATGTGCCGAGAAAATCAAGTTCAATGCTTCTGAGCATGCGTCGACTTGATTCTGAGCATGCGTGGCTTTTTTATCCGATGGAGTTCCCCACAGACGATAGTAATTTGCTATCGGTTTTTTAACCATCGGATAAATTTAAAACATGTTCTATTTTTAAACAACGATGGAAAAAAGACCGATGGGGCCCATACACGATCGGTTTGTCCGATGAAAAAAGTCCATCGGAGTGTTTTCATCGGTAAAACCTATCGTGTGTACACGGCTTTAGAGGGAAGTTTCAGGAAAAAAAACTTTCCACAGCCCCCTGCGTATAACACACAGGCACTATTTACCCTCTATTTTCAGGGTAAAAAAGTGAGTGTTATACGCCAATAAATACAGTATATGAAGAATACATGTACACTTTGATTTCCCTATCAAATGGCCGGCATTTTATTCAAAAGTTTAGGGATATGTTTTAATAGGGGCTCCACCAAAGCTTACAGAGAAATTTTAGAGCTAAACGCCAGACATATTTATAGAAAGTCAAACAAATTATTTTGAGAGCAATCAAAGGTCAGATTATAATTAAAATATCAAAGTTTTTTTTGGAATAATAAAATAGTTTTAGGAGAGAAATCTTTTCACAAATATAAAAAAAAAAAGAAAAGACTTCATCCAATCTGGCCCACTTTAATTTTGCAAACACGCACAAAAACATTAATTCATCAGTGACCATGACCAGCAGTGGCAGTACATTTTTTTTATACTTCATATCTTTATTAAACCATTTCCATTGTACATCAATACATTCAACCCCCCCCCCCCCTTCCCCTGGAACATATAATGCAAAAAGAACATAATATATCATTAAAACCGTCGGGAAGTCCCCGTCCCCGATAGCTTAAAGTTAAACCATTCCTTCCATTCCCTTTTCCCTATCTACCATCTAACTAGCATATATCCCACATTCTCATTCATCTCTTTCATTCATCTTCCATACCCTCCTAACCTTGTTTCCTTAAGTCGTCCATTCCCTTCTTCCACCGCTATTTCTTATATTTAGGTACTATTTTTCTCTTGCCACAGTCTCAAGATCTTGTCAAATTTTTTTAGGGTGTCTTGTTTAATATATGTAGTTCTTTCCTTCATTATTGTTATATTCATATTTTGTTCCTAATCTTTACTAGATGGTGGGAGAGCTGATTGCCATCTCTGTGCAATCAACTTCCTTGCCTGGAATAGGCATCTTGTAATTGCTAGCTGGATATTACCAGTTTTCCCTCTTCCTCTACCCAGCCCAATACACATTGTAAAGGTTCCATTTCCATGTGGACTTCAAAGGTCTGCTCAATAATTCCCACTACCTCCCTCCAATACCGAAATAGCTTTGGGCATCTCCAGAACATGTGGATCAAGTAACCCTTCTGTTCTTCCACATCTGGGGCAGCTAGCATCAGCTCTGCGACCAAATTGTAGGAGCCTATAAGGGGTGTAATACGCTCTATTTACCAAAAACAAGTGAGACATCCTCTGAGAGGGAGATAGTGAGACCAATGGGGCAAGTTCCAGGATTCTTTCCCACTGTATCTCAGTCACATTACCAACATCTCTTTCCCACTTCTTCTTATGTACTGGGCCTTGTATTCCTCTCAGGCTCCCCTTGTATAGACTAGGATATATTTTCGATATTAGACCCTTTGATGTTCTTGTATTAATAATTTCCTGTAACAGGGGAATCTTACTCCATATCATTACCATTCCTCTATACTGTTTTGCAAGTGCGTGCCTGATCTGTAAGTATCTATAGAAGGATTTATTTGGTAGTGTATATTGTTCTCTTAGTATCTGAAACGTTTTTAATATACCGTCTTGATACAACTGGGAAATATATTTTATTCCTTGCAAAGGGAAAGCGATACCAACTGTGCATTAAGGTGCTGCACACCCCTGAATAGATTCATGAGAAAGGAAAAGGTACCCCTAGGGGCTTTGAGTTGCAGCAATGGATGTTAATGAAATCAATATAGAATGTAAAAGAGTATATCATTTATTCAAAGACATAAGGTACAAAATCAAACAGAAAACCATCTAATAAAAATCAAAACATGGGCTCCAGGGTGTCAATTAAACACACATAAGTGCAATTGATATGAATTCATACAACAGTATCATGGTTGCCTTAGCGCAAATCCCAACGCGTTTCAACCCTTGTGGTGGTATGGGTCTCTTCAGGGGGAAAATAAAGTATGCAGGCATAGGCTCTATAAAAGAATATATACACATAAGTAAATAAATAAATAAAACTTGTTGTCAAAGAACAAATAGCAAGCAAGACTACATGTATCATTCTATTAATATACAGTCATTGTTAGAGACATTGATCCAAATGCATATAGTTACCGAGATGAATGTCAAGACTTGGGACCAATTGCCAGCCATGGACCACACCGCCAGGAGCAGGCATCCCCCAGGCATCCCCAAGGTACACGCAGGAAACAGGGAAGGTAAAGATGTAAATGTAGACCGGGCTATAGAATGCATGCACCACCCCCAGGCCTACGAGAAGTCGCAACCAAGGACCCCACACTGGACCGGGGGGACAGGCAGATGGGGCAGGGCGGGACAAAGGGGGAGTCGGGCCAGATGGAAAAGAGAAGACCTTCCCTGTTTCCTGCATGTACCTTGGGGGATGCCTGCTCCTGGCGGTGTGGTCCATGGCTGGTCATTGGTCCCAACTCTTGACATTCATCTCGGTAACTATATGCTTTAGGATCAATGTCTCTAACAATGACTGTATATTAATAGAACGATACATGTAGTCTTGCTTGCTATTTGTTCTTTGACAAGTTTTGTTTATTTATTTACTTATGTGTATATATTCTTTTATAGAGCCTATGCCTGCATACTTTTTTTTCCCCCTGAAGAGACCCATACCACCACAAGGGTCGAAACGTGTCAGTGTTTTGCGCTAAGGCAACCATGATACTGTTGTATGAATTCATATCAATTGCACTTATGTGTGTTTAATTGACACCCTGGAGCCCATGTTTTGATTTTTATTAGATGGTTTACTTTTTGATTTTGTACCTTGTGTCTTTGAATAAATTATACACTCTTTTACTTTCTATATTGATTTCATCAACACCCATTGCTGAAACTCAAAGCCCCTAGGGGTACCTTTTCCTTTCTCATGAATATATTTTATTCCTTGTCTCTCCCATTCCCCAATTGTCCCCATCTTCTGTAACCCCTTTAAGTTGTCGTTTTCGCATAAGGGGGTGTAGTCTGTTATCCTGTTATATCCCAATGTTGTTTTTGCTGCCTTCCATGTTCTCATCATGAGAACTAAGTTAGGTAGTTTCCGAGGAAAAGATCCTGCCTCCATTATTTCTACTAGGGAGCTATGTGTGGTGTTCTGTAAGAGTATCCTCCTCTCTGTTTCTCCTCCCTCCGTATTGCATCCCTTCATATATTGAAGCTGAGCTGCTAAGAAATGGCTAAACGGGTGTGGGAGTGCCACTCCCCCCTTCCTGCTTAGCCCTTTGTAAGATATTTAATCAAATTCTTGCTGCCCCTCCCTTCCAAATTAGTTCTCTGAAGATGGTATCTATCTTTTGGAACCATTTTTTATGTATCCACACTGGGGAGTTTTGTAGGACATAGAGAAGCTGCGGCATCCACACCATTTTTATTAAGCTACATCGGCCAGCCACTGTTAGTGGGAGCCGTTTCCATACTTTAATCTTCCCCTTGTATTTATTAAGTAATGGGATCATATTATCTGTGGTGTAATGATTAGGATCCCTAGAGATATTTATACCCAAGTATTTTATTTGAGTTATGGCAGTACATTAATTCATTCATGCCTGTAGCCAGGGATGGACTGGCCATTGGGACTACCGGGAGTTTCCCGGTAGGCCAATGGCTCAGTGGGCCAGTTTCAGTGTTGCCAACCGCCCGTAAATTTGCTCCTATTTTCGCGGGGCCCGCAAATGTCTGTTACGGGCAGCGGTGCCCGTAAAAAAGATGTCCGCGAGCTGACCATGTAACTGCGCATGCGCCGTACCGAAGCCGGCCAGAGTGCACTTGTTCTTGGGTAAGACACGGCGGCCACGTCTCGTGCACTTACCGTAGGCGGAGGAGCCGAGGAGGGGCAAGGCAAGGCAAGTGAGGAGGAGAGTGACACTGGGGCAGAGGATGACATTTCTGGGGACAGTGGCTAACACTACTGGGTCTGGAGACAGACGAAAGAGGATGACATGGCATTACTGAGGGGAGTGAAGCCATGGCATGCAGGGGGACAGTGAAGGACACTGATGTGCTGCCCTGTGGAGAGGGACTGCAAAACGTACTACAGGCGAGGGTCAGAGACTGCAGACATACTACAGGAGAGGGTCAGAGACTGCAAAACCTACTACAGGCGAGCGTCAGAGACTGCAGACATAGTACAGGAGAGGGACAGAGACTGCAAAACGTACTACAGGAGAGGGTCAGAGACTGCAAAACGTACTACAGGCGAGCATCAGTGACTGCAGACATAGTACAGGAGAGAGTCAGAGACTGCAAAACGTACTACAGGCGAGGGTCAGAGACTCTAGACATGTCCATACTACAGGAGGGAGACAGAGGCTGCGGATATACAACAGGAGGGGGACAGAGGCTGCGGATATACTACAGGAGGGGGACAGAGGCTGCAGATATACTACAGGAGGGGGACAGAGACTGCACTCAGACATGATGATAGTGTCCTCCTCACCCCCTCATCACAGTAGCCTCCTCCTCTGTCCACCATCATATTACAGTCTCCACACCAGTGTGTCCTGCTCCTGTGCCCCTTTCATCTCTCCACAGGGCAGCACATCAGTGTCCTTCACTGTTCCCCTGCATGCCATGGCTTCACCCCCCCCAGTAATGCCATGTCATCCTCTTTCGTCTGTCCCCAGACCCAGTAGTGTCAGCCGCTGTCCCCAGTTTTGTCATCCTCTGCCCCAGTGTCACTCTCCTCCTCACTTGCCTTGGCTCCTCCGCCTACGGCAAAAGCACGAGACGCGGCCGCCGTGTCTTACCCAAGAACAAGTGTACTCTGGCATCTATTTAAAAATGACGCCAGATGGCGCCATTACGTTACTACGCATGCGCCGCCAAGCCGAGCGAGTATGGGCTTTCCCGAGCCCAGCCAGCTTTGGAACGGCGCATGCGCAGTTACATGGTCGGCTCGCAGCCATCTTTTTTTTACGGGCACCGCTGCCCGTAACGGACATTTGCGGGCGCCCCGAAAATAGGAGCAAATCTACCGGCGGTTGGCAGCACTGCAACCGGCCCACTGAGCCATTGGCCCACCGGGAAACTCCCAGTAGTCCCGATGGCCAGTCCATCCCATTTCCACAATATACATTATTTGCTTTTAGACCAAAAAGTTCAATTTTGGTCTCATCTGATCAGAGCACCTTCTTCCATATGTTTGCCGTGTCCCCCACATGGCTTCTCACAAACTGAAAGCGGGACTTCTTATGGATTTCTTTTAACAATGGCTTTCTTCTTGCCACTTTTCCATAAAGGCCAGAATATGTGGAGTGCACAACTAATAGTTGCCCTGTGGACAAATTCTCTCACCTGAGCCCCTCAGGAGTTACCATGGACCTCTTGCCTGATTCTCTGATAAATGCTGTCCTTGCCGGGCCTGTCAGTTTAGGTGGACGGCCATGTCTTGGTAAGTTTGCAGTTGTGTCAGACTCTTTCCATTTTTGGATGATGGATTAAACAGTGCTCCGTGAGATGTTCAAAGCTTGGGATATTTTTTTATAACCTAACCATGCTTTAAACTTCTTCACAACTTCATCCATGACCTGTCTAGCGTGTTTCTTTACCTTCATGATGCTGTTTGTTCACAAGGTTCTCTAACAAACCTCTGAGTGCTTCACAGAACATCTGTATTTATACTGAGATTAAATTACACAGGTGGACTTTATTTACTAATTACTGTATATACTCGAGTATAAGCCAAGTTTTTCAGCACATTTTTTTGTGCTGAAAATGCCCCCCTCGCCTTATACTCGAGTCACCTTTTTGCGCCTGATCTCCCGGACTTTGGGGACCTGGCACCAGCCGGCCGTAGGGGGCACACATGTAGCCTCACCCCTCCTCTACAAGTGTGCAAAGTTTGTTGTCCAGAGGACCTACGGCCGGG
Source organism: Rana muscosa (assembly GCA_029206835.1). NCBI lineage: Eukaryota > Metazoa > Chordata > Amphibia > Anura > Ranidae > Rana > Rana muscosa. Next base: position 187,730,803 of record CM055122.1, on the reverse strand, counting down.
GAGCACCGATTTTTCAAAACCGGGCACCCCTTCCATAGACTCCCATGTTAAACGGTAATTTCTCTGGTGACTTTGGGGACCCAGTACTGGCCAGTCGTAGGTCCCCTGGATCCAAAACTTGGCACACATCTAGCCAAATTTCTCCTCTAAAAGTGTGCAAAGTTTTTCGTCTGGAGGACCTACGGCCAGGGAGCACCGATTTTTCAAACCTGGGCACCCCTTCCATAGACTCCAACGTTAAACGTCAATCTAGTCATGGACACACAGTGAGGCATGGGCACAGTGAGGCATGAGCACAGTGAGGCATGCACATAGACACAGTGAGACAAAGCGAGGCACAGTGAGGCATGCATATGGACACCCTAGACTTATATTTGAGTCAATACGTTTTCCCAGTTTCTTGTGGTAAAATTAGATGCCTCGGCTTATATTCGGGTCGGCTTATACTCGAATATATATGGTAGGTGACTTCTGAAGGCAATTGGTTCCACTAGATTTTAGTTAGAGGTATCATAGTAAAGGGGGCTGAATACAAATGCATGCCACACTTTTCACATATTTATTTGTAAAAAAAATTGAAAACCATTTATCATTTTCCTTCCACTTCATAATTATGTGCCACTTTGTGTTGGTCTATCACATACAATCCCAATAAAGTACATTTATGTTTTTGGTTGTAACATGACAAAATGTGGAAAATTTCAAAGGGTATGAATACTTTTTAAAGGCACTGTATGTTTAAATGCAGTCAGTTTAAGTACCTACATTTGAATTCTTATCAGTCCCTTGCAATCCCTGTACATCATACCTCAGGTTGCAAAAAAGAGGACTAGCGCAAGGAGCCAATCAGTTTTGCTGCATTGCTCATGTGCTAGCAAAAAATATATTAAAGCGGATCTCCACTCTAAAGTGGAACTTCCGCTGATCGGAACCCTCCCCCCTCCGGTGTCACAACTGACACCTTTCAGGGGGGAGGGGGGTGCAGATACCTGTCTAAGACAGGTATTTGCACCCACTTCCGGGAGTCCTCTCTGCGGCCAATCTTCAGGAAGCACGTCACTTCTCGCACGATTCCCCGTTGTGTTCTGGGAGACACTCGGCTCTAAGAACACAGGGGACCATTCAGAACGGCGCAGCGCGACTCGCGCATGCGCCGTAGGGAACCGGGCATGGAGCCGCAAGGCAGCAGAGTGACGAGCGATTGCTTGTCCTCTGCTGCGGACGTCGCTGGACTTAATGACAGGTAAGTGTCCATATATTAAAAGTCAGCAGCTGCTGTATTTGCAGCTGCTGGCTTTTAATATTTTTTTTTCCGCGGCACCTCCGCTTTAATAGATTAATCGGAGGAGATTTGTTTGATCTGCAGTTGAAATGGTGCTTCACATGTTATGATACTGAACCTTCAGTTTGGGTCATCGAAATACATTCCAGGTGCAAAAAGGTGTTTAGTAGAAGAGTAGAACAGTCTGTCCCTTGCCAGCAGTTGCAGAGTTGGGACCTTTGCTGTTTGTTGAGAAGAGTGGTCTCTCTGCAGAGGTTGTCCATGTCCTACTGAGCCAGACCTATGGTTCTGCAATCAGCAAGGCTCATGCTCTCTGTTGATTGCAGAGCACTGATTCTGGCTCAGCAAGGGGTGTATCAGTTCTCTACAAAGTGATCCCTGCTTCCCCACTCTGCAGTATGTTGGCAGGGGACATGTTTTTCTGAAAAGAAAAAAAAAATAGTATTTCATACACCTTCGTATAGCTTTATCTCCGTTTTTGCTGATGGCACAAAAACAAGCAGGGCAATAACTTCACATCAGGATATAGGAACTTTACAAGAAGACCTCAATAAAATAGTGGAGTGGGCAACTACATGGCAAATGAGGTTTCATGTTAAAAAATAGTAATGCACCTGAGGGCTAAAAATATAAATAAAAATTACACACTAGGGGGAGAACCTCTGGGGGAATCCAGGATGGAGAAAGATCTGGGGGTCCTAGTAGAAGACAGACTGAGCGATAGCATGCAATGCCAAGCTGCAGCAAGCAAAGCCGGCGGAATATTAGCAAGCATAAAAAAGGAAATTTACTCCAGGAGATAAAAACGATAATCCTGCCACTTTATAAAACTCTGGAGTATTCCATACAGTTCTGGTCACCAATCCTCAGGAAGGATGTGCTGAAACTGGAGAGAGTCCAGAGAAGGGCAACAAAATGAATAAGGGTACTGGAGGAATGGCTACAAGCATTAAACATATTCTCCCTGGAGAAGAGACGCTTGAGAGGAGATATGATAGCAGGATACGAATACCTCAATGGTGATTCCAGTGTAGGAAGAAAACTATTCAGTCTCAGGGAGTATAAGAAGACACAGGGCCACACAATGAGACTGGAAGAGAAGCGGTTTAACTTTAAAATGCCTAGGGGGTTTTTCACTGTCAGGGCAATAAGAATGTGGAACACTCTTCCACAATTGGTGGTGTCAGCGGGAAGTATTGATAGTTTTAAAAGACTCTTAAGCCCTGTACACACAATCAGATTTCCTATGGATTCTAATCCGATGGATTTTGCCATCGGAAATCCAATGAAGCTGACTTCCATCAGTCTTGCCTACACACCATCAGTAAAAAAAATTATCGTCCCAAACGCTGTGACGTATGATGGCACTATAAAGGGGAAGTTCAAATCCAATGGCGCCACCCTTTGGGCTGCTTTTGCTGATTTCGTGTTAGTAAAAGTTTAGTGAGAGCCAATTCGCGCTTTTCAGTCTCCGTGCTTTTCAGTCCGTTACAGCATGACGAATGTGCTATATTCCATTACGAACGCTAGTTTTACCAGAACGAGCGCTCCCGTCTCATAGTTCAGTCTGAGCATGCGTGGGTTTTTTCCACACAGACGATCGGATTTTGCTATCGGTTTTTTTCCCATCGGAAAAATTTAAAACATGTTCTATTTTTTCACACCGATGGAAAAAAGACTGATTGGGCCCATACACGATCTGTTTGTCCGATGAAAACAGTCCATCGGACTGTTTTCATCGGTGAAACCGATCGTGTGTACGCGGCTTAAGACTTGCATCTTAGTGAACACAACATACAGGGATATGGGACATTTTTATCAACATTGACACACATACACTGGTTGAACTGGATGGACTAGTCTTTTTTCAACTTTACCAACTATTATGAAACTAAGTTAAACTAGTAAAACAAGTTTAATTGAGATTTAAAATCATCGCTGTGATGAGCAAAGCTCCGAAAGGGCAAACTGCCAGCCAGCAAAGACTTGTGCATTGGTGGACAAAAAATTCATACCATTGCATTAGTGGGTTAATGTTAAATTGTGGTGTGTGCTGCTACGTGTGGACATACAGTTTGTGCTGCCTGTGAAGCTGCACAAGAATCCTCTGGTCCCATTTATCCTAAATGTTGGGCAGATAGGTGTTGGAAATCACACACTAACATGGACACAGTAGACTTCTATCTAACTCTCAATTAAAACGTAGTTAATAAGTGTTTTTACTTGGCAAGCAGTTATATGGGGATCTTGCACTGTGGCCCTTTTGATGACCGCCATTAATGATAACAATGAACAAGGGTATTTAGACAGTCGCTGACAGCTGGCAAGGGCAATCATGAAGATTTTGTAAAAAAAAGCTTAAAGGTTACTACAGGAGCTTTTGAGGCATAAAAATTTGTTGCACGCTGGTATCCACCAAGCTAACATCTCACTTAGGGTCATGACTTATGATATTATGTAACAAAAAGAAAAAAGCTAAGTTTAGTTTCTTTTTAACACATCTATGGGAACGCTTTCATGTTTGTAAAAGATGATGAATTGATCTAAATTGGACGGTTGAGACTGAGGTCAGTTGCAAAAACATTTTTACATTCTCAAGTTATCATTTTTATCCCAGTTAGACTTGGAAGTCTATAATACGTCAGGTGCTTTCCTGTGTTATTCATGCAATTTTCCGAGATCCTGTAGAAACCAAATTCCCTTGTCGTTGAGCATTGTAACTAGGCGTTCCACATAAAGCCGTATTTACGCTGAAACCCAGAAAGCAGAATTTAATCTGTTATACTTTTCTGGCAGTTTGTACAATCGTTATAGAATATTTAACCTACTCCCAAAGTACAAAGCAAAACAGTTCAGGGGGACAGTCATAAAAAACACAGCTGTTTTAATTCACACTAAAGTGTTGGATAAAAATGTAATGCTCAGCACAATGCTGGGATTTCTGCTCACTATAATGAGTATGCTGCACTTTTTGTTTGCTTGCTTTATTTTATTCAGTTTCTCCTTGGGTGTACCTGGCAATGCAGACTCTATTACCTCGGAGAGACAGAAGGTATGAAAATGAAAGGGTCAATGGAGTTACTATACAAAAATATTTATAATCCCCGGTGAGCGCTGTGAAGAATTTGATGTCCTCTGCAGATTTTGTTTTATTGCGCACTCTGCTTGTTCTCTTGTATTTTTCTCTAGCACGTGTTCCATCTATTTAAGGGTATGATATTAGCTCTGTGAGTTTGTGCAGGTGCTTTTTTGTAGTGGACTGAGAATTTCTGTGTGGTTGAATGAATGGCTTTGTGTAAATGTGAGGAGAGTTTGTGTGTGTTTTGTTCTTCCACATTTCTGTACCATTTTAACAAGTGTTTGTTGTTTGACATCCAGATACACATACTCTAAGTTTATAAACTCTTTTTTTTTCTTTACTTACTGCCATACTCATTGAACTTGCAATCATTGACCCTTTGAAGCAAGACTGAATTCAAATTTTAACAAAAAGATATGGTAATTGTTTTGCCAAGATGGTTAAAGAATAAGGTTTTGAAATAATTACCTTTTCTGGAGTAAGTTATGCTCCAGGCTCCTAAGTTGTTGACCACATATCTGAATGCTTCAACACTTTGTCATATAATTGTAACAGACAGAAAAAGGGAAGATATGGTAGCCAAGTTCCAGTAGCCCGTATTCATATCGGGGGAACATACTGTACTATACTCGAGTATAAGCCGACCCGAATATAAGCCGAGGCACCTAATTTTACCACAAAAAAACTGGGAAAATGTATTGACTCGAGTATAAGCCTAGGGTGTCCATCTGCATGCCTCACTGTGCCTCACTTTGCCTCACTGTGTCCATGCCTCACTGTGTCCATGCCTCACTGTGCCCATGCCTCACTGTGCCCATGCCTCACTGTCACTGTGTCCATGCCTCATTGTGTCCATGCCTCACTGTGCCCAATCTCCCTACCTGATCTCCGGCGCTGTGTGACTAGACTGACGTTTACCATGGGAGTCTATGAAGGGGGGCCCAGCTTTCAAAAACCGGTGCTTCCCCAGGCCGTAGGTCCCCTGGACAACAAACTTTGCACATTTGTAGATGAAGAGTGGAGCTACATGTGTGCCAAGATTGGGGTCCAGGGGATCTAGGGCTGGCTGGTACCATGTCCCCAAAATCACCATAGAAATTACCGTTTAACATGGGAGTCTATGGAAGGGGTGCCCGGATTTGAATAATTGGTGCTCCCCGACCGTAGGTCCCCCGGACAACAAACTTTGCACACTTGTAGAGGAAGAGTGGGGCTACATGTGTGCCAAGCTTGGGGTCCAGAGGACTGACGGCTGGCTGGGATCAGGTGCACAAAGGTGAAGATGGACACAGACTCGAGTATAAGCCGAGGGGGGCATTTTCAGCACAAAAAAATGTGCTGAAAAACTCGGCTTATACTCGAGTATATACGGTAACTCTTATTAGCCAAAACATGTTTAAAGTCATACTAAAGTCTCCCTTTAAAAAAACAAAAAAAACAAACATGTTATACTTACCTGTAGGGATGAGCCGAACACCCTCCTGTTCGGTTCGCACCAGAACCTGCGAACAGACCTAAAGTTCGCGTGAACTTTAGAACCCTATTAAATACAATGGACTCGAACGTTCAAAATCAAAAGTTCTAATTATAAAGGCTAATATGCATGTTTTTGTCCTAAAAAGGGTTTGGGGACCCGGGTCCTGCCCCAGGGGACATGTATCAATGCAAAAAAAAGTTTTAAAAACGGCTGTTTTTTCGGGAGCAGTGATTTTAATAATACATAAAGTGAAAAATAAAAAGTAAAATATTCCTTTAAATTTCGTACCTGGGGGGGTGTATAGTATGCCTGTAAAGCAGCACTTGTTTCCCTTGCTTAGAACTGTCCCTGCACAAAATGTAATTTCTGAAGGAAAAAAAGCCATTTAAAACCACTCGCGGCTATAATGAATTGTCAGCTCCCGGCAATATAGAGAAAAGTCAGTGATAAAAAAATAAATAAATGCGTGGGGGTCCCCCCAAATTCAATTACCAGGCCCTTCAGGTCTGGTATGGATATTAAGGGGAACCCTGCATCAAATTTAAAAAAAAATGACGTGGGGTTCCCCCCAAATATCCATGCTAGACCCTTCAGGTCTGGTATGGATTTTAAGGGGAACTCCACCCCAAATTAAAAAAAAAATGGCGTGGAGTTCCCCAAAAAATCCATACCAGACCCTTTATCCGAGCACGCAACCTGGCAGGCCGCAGGAAAAGAGGGGGGGACGATAGCGCGCCCCCTCCTGAATCGTACCAGGCCACATGCCCTCAACATTTGTTAAAGGGGTCTTCCAGATTTCGATAAGCCCCCTGCCCACAGACCCCCACAACCACCGGGCAAGGGTTGTGGGGATGAGGCCCTTGTCCCCATCAACATGGGGACATCCTCCCCATGTTGAGGGCATGTGGCCTGGTACGGTTCAGGAGGGGGGGCGCTCTCTCATCTCCCCCTCTTTTCCTGCGGCCTGCCAGGTTGCATGCTCATCAATCACCATGTTAAGTTATGACTATGGGGCGATTTGCGCTGGCTCAGCCGCGGCTTTCATATGTCTCTATGGTTACCTTGTAGCCAATCAGGTAACACTTAGTCCAGTACTTATTCCCACCCCAAAGATGGCCTTCACAGAGCCTGAGGAAGAAGCACGCATGCTTCGAACGCGAGCACCTCCCCACTGACCTTGTACCCGGAAGTGATGTCAACGCTGCCTGTGTTCCTGTAAATACTGTCTCCCATCCACGTCTGCTGACAGCGCTGGGTTCCACCACCACCATCACAGCCAGGAGACTACACAGAGACCCCATACCACGGACATCTGGTATACAGCAGCCCCCTGGTACAGCGCGGATGATCCACAGTACAGATAAGCCCATTTTAATTGCTCCTTTGTGAGTGTGATTCCTAATGCTTGTTTTTATGTTTAATTTGATTAAATTACTGTTCTGCTACGCTTAGAAGGCGCCGCTTTTTTCCTTGTACTTTGTTCCAGATCCTCTTCTATCTGCAAGCCGGCTGCCATCCTTGCGATTCAGCAAGTTTTAACCAATTCATGGACTAATTGTCATGGACTAATACTAGCCCCCCCTTTGAACATTTCAAACTGATCCCCCTATCCTATATATATTTATAATTTTATGCATCAGTACCCAGAATGCGCTTAATTAACCCTTTGTCTGTACATAGATTTAAAATTTGCTGGGAGACTCCTTCTATTGTATTCTGCCAGCAGGGAGCGCAGAGAGCCTTCCCAACCAAACCCAGCCGCCAGCTTGCCCAATGGCAGAATACAATGATCACTGCTGACAGTTATAGAGCCAGTAGTAATCGGACAAAAAAACTCAAAAGGCTGGTTGTACTGAAGTTGCTCAATGGATTGAGTTTAGTACAACCAGCCTGCCCAAAGATGGATCAAATATGTCTGGTGCCTGCTGAACCGGCCAAATTTCAATCCATCTATGGTCAGCCTAATTGTTTAGTCTGGGTAGAGTAAAAGCTGTTTTACTTACCTGAGCCTCCGTTCCCTCAGCAGGTGGCAGTGGACTGTCTCTTGGCATCTTCATGTCCATTGTAGGACTATGGACCCTGCTTTGGTCTTGATGATGCAAGGACTTTGGACTGCAAAAGCATTGGGGAAAAGACGCTGCAGGGACTGGTCTAGCAGTGTGGAGGAGCAAAGGATCAGGTAAGTAAATCTACTTTTCCATGCCCTTAGACCTAAACAAGAGTTAACCCTTGCAGTACGGGCACAGTTCCACTGATAAGGAGAATTTACAAGTTTGCTGGAGTTGGGCTTTGAGGTATCTAAATATATAATAGGTATTCCACCTAAATTCATATTAGCCCTAGTTGGTCTGTACCCCCTATACAGCGATTCTCTTAGTAAGATGTTATTTTATATAATAAAAAAAAGTGTCAGAAATAATTTCAGTATATTAGAAAGTGCAATTCAAAAATAAAAATAAAATCTTCTTTTGTTAACCTAGTTTGTCATATGATCTCTACTAAGAGGGAAAGATCAGCCATTTTGAATTAATAGAATTCATTAAGATAAAAAACCTTCTGACTTTGCATCCACTTTAAGTTTCTCAACAGTACAGGTTGATTGCTCATTAAAGAGGTTGTTCGCCCTGTTCAAAAAATAAATAAATAAGAGTCAGCAGCTACAAATTTTGCAACTGCTGACTTTTAATAAAAGGACACTTACCTTTCCAGGGATCCAGCACTGTCCTCACTCGGACTGGTTCTTTGCTGGTCTTTGGGTCCCAGTCACTGACATGTTAACTGTGGGAAGGCAGCTGTGACTACTTGCGGCTCCACAGCCAGCTTCCCACTGTGCAATTCGTGCTGTGCGTTGTGAATTATAGGTCCAGCTTTCTAGGACCTATGATGTGCCCCAGAAAGTTGCGGGCAGGGAGGGGAAGGAAAGTCCGGTCGAATCATGTAGGCAATTCAACTGGGAGTAGATACGGGTACCTGTCAAAACCAGATATGCCCCCCAAAAAAAAGGTTCAAAAGAAGAAGAAGAAGGGAGGGGGAGGACATAAAGCAGAACTTCCCCTTTAATCCTATCCAATGTAAGAGCTGTTACACATGTCTGACCCAATAAAAAAAAAAAAAAAACCCTAACAAACATTTGGAGAGAATTGGGGAAATATCAAATAAAAAAAATCTGATGTGTGTGTGTGATCAGCATGCAAAATAAAATAATATACATGCCTAAGAAATTTCCATATTCTTTAGAAATCATTGCTGGATCCTGAAAATGCTACGCCTGAGCAGAATCAATGACCTTAGGTAAGTGTGTAGCCAGTGAATTTACAATTTCTGATCTTCATACTTGTTTAGGGACACTCATTCAGTACTGAAAGAGGGGAACCAAATGACAACCAGTATCTAACATTTTCAGAAAAGGTCAGCAGTGGTGGCCTACGTGTAATAACAGATTTACTTTTTTTACCTGCTATTTCCTAGATTTACACTGCCATACCACAGAGCAGAGCCAGGTTGGTGACCTGAGTTAGTTCACGTCTCTGTCTTTAGCTTGTAATTGGACTCTCTGCTACTGCTTTCTCTGCAACTGTCAGTATGTAAGATGTCCGCACACGTGCATGAAGGACGCCTTATTGGCACCTGGTGCTGTCCCTCCCTCTCCTATTCCTCGGTGCTGCTGTACAAAAAAATCAAAAAATAACATATTCATTTATTTATACCACCTATATTTAACAATACAAGTAATTATTTTTAACCACATCCCGCACAGTCAATTGCAAAATGATGGCTGCAGTGGGGATCAGTTATCCTGATTGGGCATCATATGATGTCTAGCAGGATAAGTCTCTCTATGACGTAGGCTCTTTACCATGTGATCAGCTGTGTTAAATCACAGCTGATCACATGATAACCAGGAAGTGCCATTTATTGTCTTTCCTCCATTGGCCCTGACAAGTCACGGGTAGAGGAGAGCTTATAAATGTCTCTCCTGACAGGGGGGCTCTGCGCTGATAATCAGCACATTGATTATAGGTGCAGACCCATTACCCATGCCCACCAGTGCCCTCCAGCGATGCCCATTAGTGCCCCACCAGTGATGCTCACCAGTGCCTGCCAGTAATGCCAATCAGTGCCCACTTTTACCCACATGTGATGCCAATCAGTGTCCACCAGGGATGCCAATCATAGCCCATTAGTAATGCCAGTCAGTGCCCATCAGTAATGCCTATCAGTGCCTCATCATCATTGATGTCTATCAGTGCCGCACTTTGGTGCCCATCATTGCCCATCAGTGCCACCTATCGGTGCCCATAAGTGTCACCTATCAGTGCCCATCAGTGCTGCATATCAGTACCACCTATCAGTGCCAATCAGTGCTGCCTATCTGTACCCATCAGTGGTGCATATTAGTGTCTCCTTATCAGTGCCCATCAATGCCACCTTATCTGTACCGCCTCATCAGTGCTGTCTCATCAGTTCCCATCAGTGAAGGAGAAAACTTTCCAATTTACAAAACTTTTGTAAAGCAAAAAATAAAACAGCCAGTGGTGATCAAATATCACCAAAAGAAAGCTCTATTTGTGGGGACAAAATTGTCAGGAAGGTGGGGAAGTGCCCGGTATTGAAGTGGTTAATGAATGCAATATACTTAAAGCGTAACTGCACTTTTGTTGAAGAAAAAAACATTCCTATCTGGGTGATCTATGTGCATTGAAAGGATTTTAACAAACTATGTTGCAGATTTCTTGTTTTTCTGAAGAAATCACTGCTTGTTCCTCTGTGCCCCTGGGCCCAGTGGGTCTAATGGGAGTGGTTTTATAATTATCAATCAGCTGTGCACCTGCAGGGTTCTAATGAGGAAAAATGCTGGGCCTGCATTCCTTTAGACGTGTTTCTATTGGAAATATCTCATCAAAAAAGACATTTTTGTTGCAGGGTATGCCTGAAATTTGACTTGTACCTTAGGGAAAAACTTCTAAGAAAATTATCGAGCCAGTTATCAGGAAATTATGTTTCTTGGGGACGTTCTGTACACATTCTGTGTACAGAACATTTCCAGGTAGCCATATTGCATTTTCTGAAAATTACAGCTGCTGCAGATTGAAAAGGAAAGGTATTTTTTTAAATAACATTCAATTGCAATATGACTTGTGTCCCAATTGTATACGCTGTACTATTTTTTCTTTATTTGATCTTTTTTTTTCCCCACGAAAGTGGAGCTACCCTTTAATTAAAGCCTACATTTAGTAAAAACATTTTTTTTAAACTAAGCACAAGGGACAGTACTGAGAATTACTGTATTTATCAGCGTATAACACGCACAGGCGTATAACACGCACTCTAACTTTAGGGCGTATAACACGCAGGCACAGTTTACCCTCTATTTCCAGGGTAAAAAAGTGAGTGTTATAGCCAATAAATACAGTAATTAAAAGTGTCCCCTGTGCTGTTGGCAGTAGATTTAGTTGAAAATTTCCATCCTCTGATCCCCCCTACCCACACAGCTGTAATATTCCGGTGCCAAAGGGGTTAATACAAACAGAGAGGCTTGTCATATGTATGTGTCAAAAGAGTCAACTATGCCCGCCCTTTCCGCCCCCCCTTCTCCATTCATGGAAGCCTTACTATAGCTTCCAAGAATAAAAATGATGAATGATGTTGGTGAACCTTTCATTTATCCACTTTACCTCCATTCATAGAGTGCTTTTCATTGATGGAAGCTTTAGTATGGCTTCTACGAGGAGGTGGATAAAGGACGGGCATAGGTGGCACACTTGATGGGTCCCTATGACAGGTAACTCGACTCTATTAACTCCCGCAGCATAGAAAAGCTATATATAGTAGCAGAGGTAGAGGGACAGCGTAAACACTTTTAAAAAAAATCAGAACAATGGGGAACACTTTGGACTGATTTAAGGGCCGTCCCTTTTTAGATTTTTTTAAATGTTATATATAAATATAATATATATATATATTGTGACAGCAGGAAGGTAAAGTCACCTGGTTGCATCCAGGGGGGTAGATATATTTCGCCCAGATTCAGGCTTTACGCCGACTTATACAACTAGGTGGAGAGTTGTATAAGCCCAGCTGAGGCTAGTGGGCTCATGGATGACTCATACCTCTAGGGAGAGTGTGGGGCGTCGTGCAGACAGGGAGTTGATGAGACCAGCTGAAGCTTGTCAGCTCATTTAGGCCTCTATAAGAACTCCCAGCTTCATTAGATGTTAGCTCATGCCTGGACCCAGACCTGTGTGGACTGTCTAGGGAGAGTGAACCCCTGTGCGGTGAGACAAAGCCTGTGTGGCTATTTGCTAGGACATTTAAAACCAGGGACTTAGGGACTAGGACAGCACTAGGCTGATCCCAGTTGTTAGTTAGGAAACCTGTATGTTTAGTCAGAGGTCAAGTTGACCAGGATTTATTTTGTTTATGTTTCTTTTGCTTTGCTGTGTTTTGTCACTGTAAATAGAAAATAAACCGCACCTTTTTGATTTTGAAAACCACAACCTCCGTTTGCTGGGCCTGTTTTTGTGTGGGGAGCCCATCTCGGGGGTCACACACACCCGCTGCCGAGCTAACCCCCTCACAGTTGGTGGAGAACCAGTGGCAGTTTTTTTTTAAGCCAGCATGGAGGAGATACTGAAGCAGCTGGCTCTAGCAAATGCCAATCAACAGCAGACAAATGCAGGTTTGCAAAAGAGCCTTGCAGCTCATCAACAGAGCCTTGCAGCTCAACAACAGAACTTCGCAGCCCAGCAGCAAGCTCATCAACAGAGCCTTGCAGCCCAGCAGCAGACAAACGCAACTTTGCAACAGAGTCTGGAGGCTCAGCAACAAGCCCAGCAGCAATCTGAGGCCCGCTTCATAGACCTGTTGCAGAAGCAAGAGCAGAGACTACAACAACAGATGGAAGCAGTAATGCAGCAACGTCCGCAGACCAGTGAGGAAAGCCGTCCCACTAATACCGCGTCCTTTGGGGTGAGTCGTTTATTGACAAAAATGACTGGAGAGGATGATCCAGAGGTATTTTTGACCACATTTGAAAGGACCGCTGAAAGAGAAAAGTGGCCTGAGGAGCAGTGGGCTGGACTGGTGGCTCCTCTGTTAACTGGTGAATCGCAGAAAGCTTACTATGACCTAGAGCCTAACCAAGCAAAAGACTATGTGATGCTAAAAGCTGAAATATTGGCAAGGCTGGGTGTCACCCAGGCTGTCCGGGCTCAGCGTGTGCATAACTGGACTTTCCAGCTTGGAAAACCCCCCAGGTCTCAAATGTATGATCTCATTCACCTGAGCAGAAAGTGGCTACAGCCAGAGACTTTGTCCGCACCAAAGATTGTGGAACGTGTTGTAATGGATCGGTTTTTGAGAGCTCTTCCTACTGCCATCCAAAAGTGGGTAAGCCATGGAGACCCAGAGACGGCCGATGGTCTTGTGGATCGTGTGGAGAAATACTTGGCTACAGAGAACCTGACGGCCTCTTCCAGAGACACTCGGACTTTCCACCCTAAGACCAGACCATCCCCAGGGGCGGATAAGAGGATTCCAAGGGGTGAGGGTGGAGAGAGTGAGAGGGTGGGAGCTCTACCCCAAGTTTGGCGAGAACAGCCTGGGAAATCAGCGGCTCAAGAGGCCGCAAGAAGGATCGTTTGCTACCGCTGCCGGCAAGCGGGACATATTGCAGCCAATTGCCCGGTTGTGGAGGAACCCATGCAGTGTGACTTTCTGACAGGCAGACGTCAGTCGCTGTGTGCGACAGTCGCATGCACTGCCATTCGAGGAACTGAGAAACATTTATGCAAAATGTGTGTTAATGGTAGAAATGTTGTGGTATTGCTGGATTCAGGTAGCCTTGTGACCCTGATAAAGGCTGAGTTAGTTAAAACAGAGGTCTCTGGGAATAGCAAGGTAGCTGTTATTTGTGTGCATGGGGACACCCGAGAGTATCCAGTGACTACAGTGTGTTTCGAGACCCCCAAAGGTACCCTCTCTCATCCAGTGGGCTTAGTATCTCAGTTACCGCATGACGCCATTGTGGGAAGGGATTTTCCGAAGTTCTGGGAACTGTGGGATGATCCTGAGCCCCCCACTGGTGCCCCTATGTACCAGGAATGTGATAGCCAGAACTCCCCTGAGAGTGGTGAGGACTCTCCGGAATTTCCCTTATCAGTATTGGCAGGGGAGACTCAAGAAACTGGAGAGGAGCCCACCTCCTCAGACGAAAACCTACCGTCTGTGGAGTTTTCTGATCTTGAGGTTCACAGGGAAAACTTTGCCACAGAACAGTTGAAAGACCCCGCCCTAATAAAGGCACGGGAAAACGTAGTGAAAATAGATGGCGAGTTAGTGAACCCAGATAATACCTGCACTTACCCATACTTCAGCGTAGAGAAGGACCTACTGTATCGGGTGGCAAAAAGGGCAGAAGAAACCGTTGAGCAGCTTGTGGTGCCCAAACCTTACAGGAAGTTGGTGTTGGAGTTGGCCCATGGGCACATTCTTGGAGGTCATCTGGGGACAGAGAAAACCCGAGAGAGGGTATTACAGAGATTCTATTGGCCGGGGGTGATGAAGGACATAGAAAATTATTGTTCCTCCTGCCCTGTGTGTCAGAGGTCGGCCCCGATGCCACATTTCCGTAGCCCGCTGGTCCCTCTACCCATCATTGAGGTCCCGTTTGAGAGGATCGCCATGGATTTGGTAGGTCCTATAATCAAGTCCGCTAGGGGGCACCAGTACATATTAGTTATAATGGACTATGCCACCCGTTATCCAGAAGCGATCCCTCTCCGAAATACCTCGGCCAAAACCATAGCCAAAGAGCTATCTCTTGTGTTTAGCCGGGTGGGTATTTGTAAAGAACTGCTTACGGACCAAGGTACACCCTTTATGTCCCGGGTTATGAAGGAGCTGTGTAAATTGTTCAAAGTGACGCAATTACGTACATCTGTGTATCACCCCCAAACCGATGGGCTGGTTGAAAGATTCAACAAAACCCTAAAACAAATGTTGAAGAAAGTGGTGGATAGAGATGGAAAGGATTGGGACTGTCTACTTCCTTATCTGATGTTTGCTATTAGGGAGGTGCCCCAATCCTCTACGGGATTCTCCCCCTTTGAGTTACTGTATGGGAGACACCCAAGAGGGCTGTTGGATATTGCCAAGGAAACTTGGGAAAGTGAGAGTTCTCCCCACAGGAGTGTGATTGAGCATGTCGCCCTGATGCAAGACCGAATTGCACAGGTAATGCCCATCGTGAAGGAACATTTGGCCCAAGCGCAGTTAGCACAGCAGAGAGTGTACAACCGTGGAGCCAAGACCCGTACCTTTTCCCCGGGGGATAGGATACTGGTACTTGTCCCTACGGTTGAAAGTAAATTCCTTGCCAAATGGCAAGGCCCCTACGAGATAATGGAAAAAGTGAGCGAAGTGAATTACAAGGTCAGACAACCAGGAAGGCGAAAGCCCGAACAGATCTATCACGTTAATCTGTTGAAAGCCTGGAGGGATAGAGAGTCCCTAGTCGCAGACACTTGGTCACCAGCTCAAACTGGTTGCGTGATTCCTGAGGTTGGAATAGCAGCCACCTTGTCACAACCCCAACAACAGGAGGTTAAGGAGTTTGTGCTTCGCAACAAGGAGGTATTCTCTGAGCTGCCGGGACAAACATCTGGGGTAGAGCATGACATCATTACCCCGCCCGGTGAAAGGGTGAAGTTAAAACCCTATCGGATCCCAGAGGCCCGACGGGAGGCAATACGGGAGGAAGTACAGAAAATGCTGAACTTAGGGGTGATAGAGGAGTCCCAAAGTGATTGGTCTAGTCCCATTGTGTTGGTGCCTAAACCGGATGGGAGCTGGCGATTTTGTGACGATTTTCGTCAGTTGAACAAAGTTACAAAATTTGACACCTACCCCATGCCACGTATAGATGAGTTGATCGACCGGCTGGGAACAGCCCGATACATGACGACTCTTGACCTCACAAAAGGGTATTGGCAAATCCCCCTGGCCAAGTCGGCCAAAGAGAAAACCGCATTTGTAACCCCAGACGGGGCGTTCCAATATAAAAGAATGCCGTTCGGGTTACAGAATGCGCCGGCCACATTCCAGCGGAAAATGGACCAGATGCTGAGGCCCCATCGGAAGTATGCTGCGGCTTACCTGGATGACGTAATTGTCCATAGCACAGATTGGGCCTCACATCTGCCAAAAGTGCAAGCAGTCCTGGACTCTGTTCGGGAAGCGGGGTTTACGGCTAACCCCAAGAAGTGTACCATTGGGCAGGAGGAGGCCAAATATCTTGGGTACACCATTGGGAGGGGAGTAATAAAACCCCAACTCAACAAAGTCGAGGCCATCCAGAGTTGGCCACGTCCCAACAGCAAGAAGCAGGTACGAGCCTTTCTGGGAATCGCTGGGTATTATCGGCGATTCATTCCCCACTTTGCTTCTAAGGCTGTGCCCCTAACCAACCTGACGAAGGGGAAAGGGTCGGTCATGATTAAATGGACCCCCGAGGCTGAGGCAGCATTCCAATTCTTGAAACAAGCCTTATGTAGCCAGCCAGTGTTGTACTCACCCGACTTCTCTAAAGACTTTGTCGTACAAAGTGATGCGTCAGATGTGGGGTTAGGAGCAGTATTGTCCCAGGTCTGGAACGGGGAAGAGCACCCAGTCATTTACCTCAGCAGGAAGTTGAAGTCCCATGAGGTAAATTACGCCACCGTTGAAAAGGAGTGTTTAGCGGTGAAGTGGGCTCTAGATTCCCTTTGGTACTACCTGCTAGGTAGGCACTTTGACATGGTTACGGATCACGCTCCGTTAAAGTGGATGGCTCAAAACAAGGAAACAAATAGAAGAGTGAATAGGTGGTTCCTGGCCCTCCAGGAATTCAACTTCACAGTAAAGCATCGCCCTGGCGTTCAAATGGGGAATGTGGATGCTTTGTCTCGAGTACATGAATGCCTGATTGCTGGTGTTCCAACCCCGAGGTTAAAACAAGAGGGGGGGGTATGTGACAGCAGGAAGGTAAAGTCACCTGGTTGCATCCAGGGGGGTAGATATATTTTGCCCAGATTCAGGCTTTACGCCGACTTATACAACTAGGTGGAGAGTTGTATAAGCCCAGCTGAGGCTAGTGGGCTCATGGATGACTCATACCTCTAGGGAGAGTGTGGGGCGTCGTGCAGACAGGGAGTTGATGAGACCAGCTGAAGCTTGTCAGCTCATTTAGGCCTCTATAAGAACTCCCAGCTTCATTAGATGTTAGCTCATGCCTGGACCCAGACCTGTGTGGACTGTCTAGGGAGAGTGAACCCCTGTGCGGTGAGACAAAGCCTGTGTGGCTATTTGCTTGGACATTTAAAACCAGGGACTTAGGGACTAGGACAGCACTAGGCTGATCCCAGTTGTTAGTTAGGAAACCTGTATGTTTAGTCAGAGGTCAAGTTGACCAGGATTTATTTTGTTTATGTTTCTTTTGCTTTGCTGTGTTTTGTCACTGTAAATAGAAAATAAACCGCACCTTTTTGATTTTGAAAACCACAACCTCCGTTTGCTGGGCCTGTTTTTGTGTGGGGAGCCCATCTCGGGGGTCACACACACCCGCTGCCGAGCTAACCCCCTCACAATATATATATATATATATATATATTACACCGCAGATTAGCCATAACTTTGTGACCACCCATCTAATATTGAGTAGGCCCCTCATTTTCTGCCAAAACAGCCCTTACCCTTCAGGGCATGGATGCCATTAGTCCTTTTAAAGAATGCTATGGAATCTGCCAGCAAGCCATCAGTTGCAGATACTTTAAGTCCTGCAAGTTGCAAGGTGGGGCCTCCATGGATTGGACTTGCTTTTCCAGCACATCCCACAGATGCTCATTTGGATTGGGATCTGGAGAATTTGGAGGCCAAGTCAAAACCTTGAACTTGTTTTTGTGTTCTGTAAACCATTCTTGCACCATTTTTTCAGTGTGGCAAGGCACATTATCCTGCTAAAAAAGTCTACTGCCACAGTGGCGGCTGGTGCTCAAAATTTTTGGGGGGGCGAAAACAAACTGAAAAAAAAAATCAATTGCCGCCACTGTGCCCATTAAACGCAGGCACTGTGCCCAAACACCACCAGTTTGCCCCCTCAAATACAGCCAGTTTGTTTCCATATACAGCCAGTTTGTCCCCATATACAGCCAGTGTGCCCCCATATACAGCCAGTGTGCCCCCATATACAGCCAGTGTGCCCCCATATATATAGCCAGTGTGCCCCCATATATATAGCCAGTGTGCTCCCATATACAGCCAGTGTGCCCCCATATACAGCCAGTGTGCCCCCATATATATAGCCAGTGTGCCCCCATATACAGCCAGTGTGCTCCCATATACAGCCAGTGTGCCCCCATATACAGCCAGTGTGTCCCCATATATATAGCCAGTGTGCCCCCATATACAGCCAGTGTGCCCCCATATACAGCCAGTGTGTCCCCATATACAGCCAGTGTGCCCCCATATACAGCCAGTGTGTCCCCATATACAGCCAGTTTGTCCCCATATATATAGCCAGTGTGCCCCCATATACAGCCAGTGTGCTCCCATATACAGCCAGTGTGCCCCCATATACAGCCAGTGTGCCCCCATATATATAGCCAGTGTGCCCCCATATACAGCCAGTGTGCCCCCATATATAGCCAGTGTGCCCCCATATATAGCCAGTGTGTCCCCATATACAGCCAGTGTGTCCCCATATACAGCCAGTGTGTCCCCATATACAGCCAGTGTGCCCCCATATACAGCCAGTGTGTCCCCATATACAGCCAGTTTGTCCCCATATACAGCCAGTGTGCCCCCATATACAGCCAGTGTGTCCCCATATACAGCCAGTTTGTCCCCATATACAGCCAGTGTGCCCCCATATACAGCCAGTGTGCTCCCATATACAGCCAGTGTGCCCCCATATATAGCCAGTGTGCCCCCATATATAACCAGTGTGTCCCCATATACAGCCAGTGTGTCCCCATATACAGCCAGTGTGTCCCCATATACAGCCAGTGTGCCCCCATATACAGCCAGTGTGTCCCCATATACAGCCAGTGTGCCCCTATATACAGCCAGTGTGTCCCCATATATATAGCCAGTGTGCCCCCATATACAGCCAGTGTGCCCCCATATACAGCCAGTGTGCCCCCATATACAGCCAGTGTGCCCCCATATACAGCCAGTGTGTCCCCATATACAGCCAATTTGTCCCCATATACAGCCAGTGTGCCCCCATATACAGCCAGTGTGTCCCCATATACAGCCAGTTTGTCCCCATATACAGCCAGTGTGCCCCCATATACAGCCAGTGTGCTCCCATATACAGCCAGTGTGTCCCCATATACAGCCAGTGTGTCCCCATATACAGCCAGTGTGTCCCCATATACAGCCAGTGTGCCCCCATATACAACCAGTTTGTCCCCCATATACAGCCAGTTTGTCCCCATATACAGCCAGTGTGCCCCCATAT
The DNA here is from genome assembly GCA_029206835.1 of Rana muscosa. NCBI lineage: Eukaryota > Metazoa > Chordata > Amphibia > Anura > Ranidae > Rana > Rana muscosa. Next base: position 187,711,467 of record CM055122.1, on the reverse strand, counting down.
ACAGCCAGTTCCCCCCAAATGTAGCCAGTTCCCCCCCCCCCCCCCAGCCCTGCACTTACCTTCCTCGGTCCGCGCCATCCTCGATGTGTTCTCCTGCCCTCGATGTCGCTTCAGCCAATCAGGTTACCGGTAACCAGATCCGGTGAACCTGATTGGCTGAACCGCCTGTGACTGTTCTCCAAGGAACGCACCCCCGTTTGTACCTTGGAGGAGTTTTTGGAAGCCGATTACAGCGTGAGAGCTGTATTCGGAAAGCCTATCAGAGCCGCTGGCTCTGATAGACACTTCCAAGTCACACCCACCGCCGGCCACCGCTCTAATTCATATGGCCGGCGCTCACCAGGAGGCCAGCCATATAAATAGTGGGCAGCGTGGCAGCGGCGACAATACACAGATTCATGCAATGCATGAATCTGTGTATTGTCATTCAGTGGCGGTGCAGGAGCGAGAGGGGGCGGCGCTCCGGCGCCCTCTATGGACGCACCGCCACTGTACTGCCATCAGGGAATACAGTTTCAATGAAGGAGAGCACATGGTCAGCAATAATATTTAGGTATGTGGTATGTGTCAAGTAACATCCACACGAATGACAAGACCCAAGGTTTCCAAGCAGAACATTACCCAAAGCATCACAGTGCCTCGGCCAGCTTGCCTTCTTTCCATACTGCATCCTGGTGCAATCTATTTCCCAGGTAGGTGAAGTACACGCACCCAGCCATCTACCTGATGTAAAAGAAGACATGGTTCATCAGACCAGGCCACCTCCTTCTGTTGCTCCATGGTCAAGTTCTGAAGCTCATGCCCATTGTAAGCACTTTGGGCTGTGGACATGGGTCAGCATGGGCACCCTGACTGGTCTGTGGCTATGCAGCCCCATACACAACAAACTGGGATGACCATGCTTTTTGCTTTCAACATATCAACTTTTGGGACAACATATTTACTTGCAGCTTAATATATACCACCAGTGTTGCCAACCACCAGGCAGCCCGTAAAAAGAGGGCACAATTTTTTTCCTGCCCAAAAAACCCATAGCAGGAGAAAAGTGCCAGTAATAAAATGGTGGTGACGGGCTCGGATCAGAATTGTGCATGCCAGTAAAAAAAAATTGGTGCTGTTTGAAAATGTTAGGGTCTTGCCAGTAAAGTTTGCTTAGGGGGGTTGGCAACTCTGTATACCACTGACTTTCAGATGCCATTGTAATGAGATAATCAATGTTATTCCCTTAACCTGTCAGTGGTTATAAAGTTATGGCTATATATACATACATACAGTATGCAAATACAGCTGTAAAGTATTTTATTTGTATAAGTTTTGTCAGTTGTCATATTTTATTCATAATTCACTCAGTGAATTGTTTTTCTATATTTGCTTAAAATTTGAAAGGTATTTTGCAGCTAAGCAGCTGATACTTTATTAACTGTTATTGCCAAATAATCTTATAGTTAACAGAGGAATATGTGTTAAAATCAGTTTAAGTTATAACATTCCATCTGCTCTTTAGATTAAAACATGTGATTCATACCTATTCGATATAAATGACATAGGTATGAATTACGATGAAGAGTATGATAAGAATATTGTCACACTAGAGAAATGGTGGCCATGACAAATAGACACGGCTAATGGCTTGGAAAAACACAGATAAATTATAATAAAAAGAGGTCAAAAGAAGGACATAAGACCAAAAGAAAATTTAAAAGACATTCAAAATAAAGGAAAGCCTCCTGAAAGTGGGCCAGAACTGTAATATAATACCAGTGTCAAAACGTCTGACCTAAAGTTCCCATCTCTGCTCACCAACAAAGCTAAACAAGAAACTCTTTTTCCTTTTGCAGTATAGCGCTACCTCCAGATGAGCTGCTGAATTGTTTTGTGATTTCTCTGCACACCTGAAGATGACATGACTCGTTCAGCCAGCACTTACTAACACACATTGAGATATTTCAAATAATTTATTAGGCCAAAAATAGTCTAAAGCCTCGTACACACGATGCGAAATTCGGAAGTGGATTGTCGTTTGACAGGCTGTTGTCCGAAATTCTTACCATTAGTACGCTCTTTTCGACAATTGTTTTCCAATTTTAGGACAACAAATGTTGGATAACAGGCTAGTCAATTTTTGGCGAACGATGGCTCCGCGTCTGATTTTCGGATGGTCAGTACACAAATTCGTCACACAAAAGTCGAAAGTACAAACACGCATGCTCGGAATCAAGGAACGACTGGGAAGAGTTCGGTCTTGTAAACTACCGTTCGTAATCTAGAATTAACATTCGTGACACGGCAATTGATGAAATGTCAAAATTCTCATCTTCTTTAATGGGATAATAATGAAGCTGTTTTGCATGTAGTTATGCCAAACATATTTTAAAAGGCATTTGTTTTGTACGATCTTAAAATCGCGATACAACGTTCACCAAACTTCTACTAACACGAAATTAGCAGAAGGGGCCCAAAGGGTGACGCTTGAGAAATGAACTTCCTCTTTATACACTCATAGTACGTCACTACGTTCATGTTTGTTGAATGTGTACCGTTAGTATGCAAGACAAGATCCTGGCACATGCCCTTTTGACAAAAATCAGACTCTTGGTCGTCCAACAATCAGACTGTGTGTTAAGGCCTCATACACACAATATGAAAATCAGAAGGAAAATTTGTAAGACGAGCTGTCTGCCGATTTTCGGATTGTTAGTATGGTGCTTTCGACAGCCGATTTCACTTTTTTGTCAGACAAAAGCTGGATGTGCAGGCTATAAAATTTTTGTTGGATGTGAACTCAACGTCTGATTTTCGGATGGTCAGTACAGAAATCGTCACACAAAAGTCAAAAGTAAAAACACGCATGATCGGAATCAAGGAACGACCAGGAAGTGTTTGATCTTGTAAACTACCGTTCGTAATCTAGGATTAACATTTGTGAAGTGGCAATTGATTAAATGTCGAAATGCAGCGCACATTCTCATCTTCTTTAATGGGATAATAATGAAGCTGCTTTGCTGGTGATACTGATGTAGTTTTGCCAAAAGTATTTTAAAAGGCATTTGTTTTGTACATCACGAAACAACACTCACTAAACTTCTACTAACACGAAAATTAGCAGAAGGGGTCCAAAGGGGGGCGCTTGAGAAATAAACGTTCTCTTTATACTCTCTTTATACTCTCATGATTGTTTTGTCAAATGTGACGTCATCAGGGGAAACCCCCGTTACGTCAGAACGGGGCGGGGTCACTCGTCCACGTCACGAGTGGCCCCGCCCTCGGTTTTAAAAGAAATGTCACACGGCTCACACGTCATTGGCCCGGGAGCCTTCTATGGAGGAGGCTGTATCGTTCGTAGCGGCGGGTAACGGCGGTAGCAGCGGGTAGCGCGGGTCCGGGTCGTGGAAGAATGTACATTGCTGGAATTTTTTTTTCTTTTTTTTTATTAAAGGACTTGTCCCAAGCTGTCTGTGTGGTTTTTTACCTTTTTTGACACTTTTTTTGTGAAATGGTAGAGGTACAATGTATCCCCTTACCAATTCACTTAGGGGGGGGGTTGAATCTGGGGGTCCCCTTTGTTAAAGGGGACTTCCAGATTACCATAAGCCCCCCGCCCGCAGACCCCTACAACCACTGGGCAAGGGTTGTGGGGATGAGGCCCTTGTCCCCATCAACATGGGGACAAGGTGCTTTGAGGGGTCACAGACCCCCAAAGCACCCTCCCCATGTTGAGGGCATGTGGCCTGGTACGGTTCAGGAGGGGGGGCGCTCTCTTATCCCCCCTCTTTTCCTGCGGCCTGCAAGGTTGCGTGCTCGGATAAGGGTCTGGTATGATTTTTTGGGGGAACCCCACGCCATTTTGAAAAAAACATTTGTGCAAAGTTCCCCTTAAAATCCATACCAGACCTGAAGGGTCTGGTATGGATTTTCTGGGGGAACCCCACGCCATTTTTTTTTTTAATTATGCGGGGTTCCCCTTAATATCCATACCAGACCTGAATGGCATGATATGGAATTTGGGGGGCCCCCACACATTTTTTATTTATTTTTTATTTTGGTTCCCTGCACAAAATTTAAGTTTTGCGCTATTAATGAATTGTCGGGTCCCGGCAATACAGATAAAAGTCATTGGAAAAAATGGCAGTAGTTCCCCTTAATATTCATACCACACCCAAAGGGCCTGGTAATGAACTGGAGGGGGGACCCCTGTAATTTTTTCAATAACTTTTCTCTGTATTGCCGGGACCGACAATTCATGAATAGCCGCGAGTAGTTTTAAATGACTTTTTTTCCTTCAGAAATTACATTTTGTGCAGGGACAGTTCTAAACATGGGAAACATGCGCTACTTTACATGCATAATTTAGACACCCCCCAAGTACGAAATTTAAAGGAATATTTCACTTTTATTGTTTTACTTTAAGCATTTTTAAAATCACTGCTCCCGAAAAAAACTGCAGTTTTTAAAACTTTTTTTTGCATTGATACATGTCCCCTGGGGCAGGACCCAGGTCCCCAAACACTTTTTAGGACAATAACTTGCATATTAACCTTTAAAATTAACACTTTAGATTACTCCCATAGACTTTTAAAGGGTGTTCCGCGGCTTTTCGAATTTGCCGCAAACACCCCAAATTGTTAGCTGTTCGCCGAATGGGCGAACAGCCAATGTTCGAGTCAAACTCATGTTCGACTCTAACATAAAGCTCATCCCTACTCCCAGGGAGAAGGCTATCTGAGGTAAGGTCTTGTGTAATGAGAAGTCCCTTTGCTTCTCCCAGGTCCCACCAAATTATGGTCACCTATGGCAGGCTTCCATATAGTCAGAAGCACAGTAATCTTCCACACATTTCCAGCTCCAAGACTGTCCTCTCCCCTTTCCTCTCAGCAGCCTCCTGACACACATCTCTTTGCTCTGTTGTATCAGCCAATCATAGTCCTGCTGGATGATCTAGATCCAGTCAAGATGGCTGCCCCTTGCACTGGAGAAACTCCATAGAGAATTGCAAAGGGCTGCTGCACTTCTGCAATAATGAATATTCAGTTTAACTTTGTCAACACTGCAGAAGGATAATACGGCAGCAACAAAGGGAGAATTTCCACAGCAGTTATCAGCCACAGTCCAGGTTACAGCTTCAAGCTATGTAGTGTCTTCTTTAATTAGCAAGGAGCTGGGGCTTTCCCGATTAGTTGCAAGGTAGTAGATTTGCTTTATAGCCTGGCCTCTCTACAGCTGATAATTCCAGTGCTACACCACCACGCTTGCCAGAAGTCTGAGAGAACGCTGTGTGGAGTGAAGGTTGCACAGGACTGAGGAATCTTTCCCACCTACTTAGGCACCGATTTCCGCATCCTTGGAGGAAGGTGAGACAGTCACACACTCCTCCGTAACCATAAGTGTTGGGTATATTATGGAGATCATCCAGGGAAAATGGGGCATCACTTGTTAGTTGCATGGCTGTCATTCTGATGCATTGGTCTCAATGCTTTGTGAGTGTTTAACCTGAAACAAGTATCAAGATAAGGAATTGTGACACCATTCTGACACTCATTTACAGCTTACATGTTCCAGGTCAGTCATTCAAAGTATTGAAGCAAGACACATCCAGAGAACTAGAATTTCCATAAGAAAGCTAGCAATGTCAGCCCCCCCCATACGTCTCACTAATGGCAGAGTCACTTTAAGCTATCAAACCTGTTACTTTGTCCTGAATGGTCAATTAACAGGTTCACTTTAAGCAAAACCAGGATGTACTTTCTACTTTATCACTAGCACTTTATTCAGAGAATTTTACACATCTCATTACCACTATGTCATTACACTGACTGTTATAGTAATGGAAAATAAACTTTAAATTAATGGAATGTCAAACACAATATGCTATGTACATTAAATTTAAATTAGAACACTTGAGCAATTCACATTAAGCTGATTAAACTAATAAACACAAGTGCTGCATTTATTACATGAAAGAGAAACACTATACACAGATTCTGTTACAAATAACATATTTTTCCTTATAGTTTATCTAAAACGAGTGCAGCATTTAGGAGTGATAGTGGCCTGACTCATATAGAACTCTCATATTACATACACAATAAATTAGGGCCAACCACATAACTCTTCATAAACTATATTGTGTAGTGTAAACTGATGATCATGCTTCCTGCTCTAGAAAGTTTCATTATTATTTTTCAATAAGTGCCTACTAATACAAACTGGTGCAGGCATTTGTGCATTTATATTGTCATAACCATAATCAGTTCATTCAGCAAGTGTAGATGATACCATTCTGTTTAATTTAAAATAATGTTATATCCTTTAGGACAAAAACAGCTAGTAAATCACATGACCTATAACGCCCCTTGTGTTCCTGCATCTTCCAGCTGCCACAAAAGAATAGTTTGAAAAAATTAAACTAAAGAAAATAGACAAAATGCAAAAATGTGTGATTGCATACTATAATATACAGTCAAGGGAATTCATGGGACAGCACAAAGTACTTATTACTAATTTAAATAAATAAAACACACACTAAGCTTTATTTGGCTAATAATTGGCCACGACGTTTATTAAGGGGTTACCCAAATATAAACATAAATAGAAGTGTGAACATCAAGTTGGACCTGAATGGTTGCCAACACATGGTTTTATACTGGTCGTTTGTCATAATTACAATATTGCCCCCTTTGTCAGAGGGCTTAATTGTGAGAGAATGACATTGCTTGAGTTTGTCTAGAGCAGCTTGCTCAATAGCCGTTAAGTTGCCAATATGTTCAGATTTGCGAAGTTTGGCAATCTCTGCAGTTGTCAAGGATACAAATGCTGCCAAATTAGGGTTAGTGTGAAGTGAGGGAAATTTATCAGATTTTTTCTTCAAATTGCAGACAGAGGGAAGGGACATCGCCAACACGTCAGGCTCCAGAGGCCTCCAACTCTACAGCAAAACTGAGATCCGGAGAATATTGCTCGTCCTCCAGGGACAGCAGGATCTCCAGATCCCTTTCATGCTGGGCAGCAATGGGACCATTGATATCACCCTTCTTGGAGTAAAGACTTTTGAATAACAATCTTCTTGCGAAGAGATTCAAATCCTTAATAATCTCGAAGGTATCCGGGTGTGAATCAGGGCAAAAACTTAACCCTTTGGATAACACCCTACTCTCCTCTGGTGACAGAGGATAATCAGAGAGGTTGATGATATCCAAAGGCCCACTGCTTGCATATTCCCTATGTTTCCGGGATAGGTCCCGAGCCCTGTGGAAAAAACCTAACATCACTAATCTCATCAATGTTGGTTCTAAGTGTATCTTGGGAAAGGTGAACACCCAAGTGTTGAGAAGAGTGTTGTATGGTGTTAGAGGGCCCTGTCACCAAGAGAGAAGAGACACCACATGACATATTATAGTTACCAACAATCCCAAGAGGAGTGGTAGAGGGTTGGTGATCCAGAATTATTTTCTTTGTATCTTTGAAGTCTTCCCCAGACAGTGGGCGCTTGGGTTTGTGCGTGTGTCAGTGGTGCTCTTTGGGATTCGTGGGGAGTTGTGGGTATCGACCCAATTTTGGCATTTTCTGCGCTGGAGACGCTGCTGCACTGCCATCAGGGGGTCCCACCTGCTGGTCTCTTATGAGTTTGCTCTCTGTAGTAGGTATGTGATATTATGCTTGGCAATGTAGGGTCCTTGGGTTTAGTTGCTTTGTCCAGCAGATGTTGATGTATATACACCATTTTATATTCTGTGCTTAAACTTATTTTTTGTTTTTTATACAGTGTGATTTTGTCCGCATTACAGCCCCTGACGAAGGGATATGATACATCCCGAAACGCGTTGGGAGACAAGCGGACTTGGTTATTGTAATCATTCAAGCAATATTCACACTTTATGTTTTTAATACTTTAATGAATTGTTATGTTTTGATACATATATATATTTTTTGTACAATAAAATTTAAAATTTATTCTTTACCTTCATAAATTTGTTGCCGCTAAAGTCCCATCCTATGTGGGGGGTTTTCCTCTCTTGAACCCAAATATAAACAATCACCAGTAACATAAAATATAATCTTAAAATTTATAACCAATAAATTATTCAATTTATTAATAGCACGTAGTCCATCCAGAACTGAACTGGATGACAAACCCCACTAACAAACGTCATGACAGTACAAAACATTTTATTCATAAGGGAGGGAGGGTGGGAGCAGCACGGTTCCTGCTTCTACGGCATCCCCTCAGGCTGTGACACAAAGCGGGAAAGCTGCCGGCTTTTAAAACCACTGCCCAGCTCAATCCCGCCCGAATCAGCCAATCAGGAGCCGTTGCTATGCCATCACCCGGAGCAACCCAATTCACCATAAACAGGGGGGGAGCCCGGAAGACGGCAGGAACCACAGCAGCACTCTGTACTGTCCCATGTAACCCCACATGAACGCTAGGGGCTTGTTCATGGGACAGCACAAAGTACTTATTACTAATTTAAATAAATAAAACACACACCAAGCTTTATTTGGCTAATAATTGGCCACAACGTTTATTAAGGGGTTACCCAAATATAAACAATCAACAGTAACATAAAATATAATCTTAAAATTTATAACCAATAAATTATTTAATTTATTAATAACACGTAGTCCATCCAGAACTGAACTGGATGACAAACCCCACCAGCTGAAAGCCGCTCAGCAACTGAGCGGCTGAAGCCCCCCAAACGCCGTGGCCTGCTCAATCATATTTTGTAGACCCAGGATGAAAATGTCTAAACCAACATCCGAAAGGTGTACAAAATCCACTCTATAAAAACCAGGAAGAAAACCTTCCAAATCTGAGTGGCGGTAAGCAAAACCACCTTGTGAAATCACTAAATTACGTATGGTTCTGTTTACACGTTTCCTAATTTTATCTAAATAATGCAGATTACTGGACGCTGACCAAAGGAGTCTCGGTATCATCTCCGAGAAAACTATCACTGTAAAAGGAAACAATAACTTGAAAGAAGATAAATCTCTCTTCATTTCACAAATCAAATCCCAAGTTTTAACCCTGCCCAGATCATTAGCCCCAGCATGAATGATAAGAACATCCGGCGAAGGCCATTGTCCTGTCAAGAAAATCAACTGCTCCTTTAAATTCCCCCATCTCAAACCTCTTACACCCCACCATAAAACCTGAAAACGTCCTTTATCCAAACCAAGATTGGTTTCGAAATTCTTGATGGAAGTTCTCCTTTTGGCCCAAAAAATAAAGGAATGTCCTATTATCCAAACGACATGCTTGGAAAGACCTAGAGAAATCAAATAATAATACGATCAGGGCGGACATACAACTTAAATCTATCACTATCCCAACGCCCCAATTGTTTAAGACTTTCATTAGAAAAACCAAGAAGACTGGCCTCAGTAGCCGCACCTATCCTAAAGGAATGCGAGGAAAAGTGAAAACCAGAAAGATTAAGTTTTTTAAGGCAAGAAGACAGGACAGATGAAAACTGGAATCTTGTCAGAGGAGACAAATTATTGTGAACAAAAAACGAACCTGGATAAACGGGGCGAATGGAAAGATATTGCGAGACTCTGGAAACTGGACAAATGCTCTGAACAGGAGCTCTATGAAGGGTTATCCAGCGACCCTTCCCTAATTGGTCCATCTTAGATCTACGGAGAAAAATCTTAATCGAACCTTTGTTAACAGAAATATCCGAAAACTCTAAAAAAGATGATGAAAGCTTATTAGGTGCAGTAAGCTCACCCACTCTAAAAGCACCAAAGAATGCTATAACAAAAACCGCTCTGAACAAAGAAATCTCATATGGAGAAAAACACACTAATTCCAACGTGGACATCAGTTTAAGCAATAATTCAGAAGAAATGGGCCGTCTATTGTCAACAGCTGGCACAGACCTTCTGAAACCCTTCATTGCTTGCTTAACTGGAAAAAAGGAAGAGAGAGCAGGCAAACCAGACATTTTTTGAAAAAATGAAACACCGGCTAAAATCTTATGCACTGTAGCCGGGCTAAGATTATCCTTAATTAAGGAAGAAACAAAGCATAGAGCAGTATATGCATCCACCGAACCAACTGAACAATCAGCTTTTGTACAGAAGTTACACCACCTAGACCATGATTGAGAATATTCTTCCCAAGTCTTAGGGGCAACAGAATTCCTTATGTTCACCTCAATTAATTCCAGATCAGGTCCCAGAGAAAAACTGGGCATGACAATCCTTCTTGATCCGCATCTGGAGCGAGTAACCGAAACCTCTGGAACTGCGAACGAGATAAAGAATCGGCAATCTCATTAGTAAGGCCAGGAATATGTTTTGCCTTTAGCCAGATATTAAAAATCATGCATTGCAACACCAAAAAACGAAGTAACTTTATAACTAATTCGGATTTTGATGAAAGGCAATTAATAGCAAAAAACACACCTTTATTATCCGTGTGAAGGATTACCCGCCTATTCTCCAATTGTTTATGCCAAATAGTAATAGCCACCACTAGTGATGAGCCGAACACCCCCGGGTTCGGTTCGCACCAGAACCCGCGAACGGACCGAAAGTTCGCACGAACATTAGAACCCTATTAAATACAATGGATGCGAACGTTCGGATTCTAAAGTGCTAATTATAACGACTATTATCCATGTTATTGTCCGAAACAGAGTTTGGGAACCCGGGTTCTGCACCAGGGGACATGTATCAATGCAAAAAGAAGTTTTAAAAACTGACGTTTTCCGGGAGCAGTCATTTTAATGATGCATGAAGTGAAAAAAAAAAGTCAAATTATCCTTTAAATATTGTACCTGGGGGGTGTCTAAAGTATGCCTGTGAAGTTCCACGTGTTTCCCGTGTTTAGAACTGTCCCTGCACAAAATAACATTTCTAAAGGAAAAAAAGCCATTTAAAACTGCTTGCGGCTTTAATGCAATGTCTGGTCCCGGTAATATGGATGAAAATCTTTAGGAAAAATGGCATAGCTACCCCATCAACCCCCCCCCCACCCCAGCCCATTACCAGCCCCTTTGGGTCTTGTATGGATATTAAGGGGAACTCCGCACACAAAATAAAAAAGGCCCTATATACTCTGAACAGCCGTATACAGGCGGTGCATACAAGACAGAGACTGTAGGTTTGTTCTTATGTAGAATCTGTTTGTAATTTTGAACAGCTGCATTGTTTAAGTGTAGCTCCATGCCAAATTCCTTTTTTTTAGCTTTTTGGAAAACATAGGGAACGGTTATCACCCCTGTCACATTTTTTTTGCTGTCTGTGCCCCTGTTCAGAACATTTTACCTCACTTTGCGTCCCAATGACAACTGTTTTTGAAATGTGGTGTTTTTATTGAAACAAGGATTGGTGATAAAGCATCAGTAGAGAGGAGACACCTTTCTCCCATATTAATTCTTACAGGAGAGAATTTTCCTTCCAAGGGGTAGATTTCCTCTCACTTCCTGTTGTCTTCTTCCGTTTGCAAGTAGTAGTCGTTTGTAAGTTGGATGTTTGAAAGTAGGGACCTGCCGTATATACTCTGCAGAAATTGGCCCCTTAGGTGTTGGTGTTGGCACAACACTGAAAGCACTCACAGTTATTCTTGGTGGGTGCTGGAACGCCCTGCTGTCAACTATTATATCAGGAATTGTAATAACATATAATTGTTGATCAGTGGTAGTAAAAATTGGGCCTTTGATGGTGGTGCTGGTGCCACAACACTGTAAGGCCTGACAGTTACTCTTGGTGGGCGCAGCAATGGGCCCTGCTGTGAATTATTAGATCAATAATTATAATTGCATGCCCCTGTTGAATAGGGGCTGAAAAATTGGGCCTTTGGTGGTGGTGGTGATGGTGGTGCTGGTGCCACAACACTGTAAGGCCTGACAGTTACTCTTGGTGGGCGCAGCAATGGGCCCTGCTGTGAATTATTCGATCAATAATTATAATTGCATGCCCCTGTTGAACAGGGGCTGAAAAATTGGGCCTTTGGTGGTGGTGGTGGTGGTGATGGTGGTGCTGGTGCCACAACACTGTAAGGCCTGACAGTTACTCTTGGTGGGCGCAGCAATGGGCCCTGCTGTGAATTATTCGATCAATAATTATAATTGCATGCCCCTGTTGAACAGGGGCTGAAAAATTGGGCCTTTGGTGGTGGTGGTGGTGGTGATGGTGGTGCTGGTGCCACAACACTGTAAGGCCTGACAGTTACTCTTGGTGGGCGCAGCAATGGGCCCTGCTGTGAATTATTAGATCAATAATTATAATTGCATGCCCCTGTTGAACAGGGGCTGAAAAATTGGGCCTTAGGCACTGGTGGCACAACACTGCAACCCCTCACAGATACTGTACTTGGAGCACAGCAATGAGGCCTGTTGCAAAGTATTGCAACAAAAATTGTAATTACACGCCCCTGTTAAACAGGGGCTGAAAAATTGGGCCTTAGCCACTGGTGGCGGCACCCATAAACCAAAATGATCTTCCAAGCTATCATCATTAATCGGATCATTGAGGAGGAGGAGGAGGATAGCTAGTCAACATAACAGCACAGGAACTCAGCATCAGTATCAGTCTTGAAGGGATGTGACATTTTAAAATCAATTAGTCTGTTATATCAGCATCAGGTGTGTGGTAGCTGGTGGTGATCCAAGACTGGTGCATCTTGATGAAAGTCAGTCGATCAACCGAGTCGGTGGACAGGCGCACCCTGTGATCCGTGACAAATCCTCCAGCAGCACTGAATGTGCGTTCTGAAAGAACGCTGGATGCAGGACAGGCCAGTAGCTCAATTGCATACTGTGCAAGCTCTGGCCAGTGATCCATCCTCAAGACCCAGTAAGCCAGAGGATTTTCGGTGGGGAAGGTGTCCAAGTCTGACCTTGCCCCTAGGTATTCCTGCACCATGTATATCAGACGCTGGCGATGGTTGCTGGAACCGATCATACTTTGGGGCTGCGGACTAAAGAATTGTCTGAACGCATCAGTCAGACGGCCACCTTCCCCACCGCTCCTTCTTTGACTGCCCGAAGCCTCAGCAACTCGTTGTCCAGGACCAGGAGTTTGTAACCTCCCAGTCTCTGGGAACGCGTTGCACAGACCTTTCTGCAAGGCCTCCCGGAGTTGTCTCATCCTCTGCTCCCTCTGCGACGGAAACATAAGGTCCGCAACCTTACCCTTGTACCGTGGATAAAGGAGAGTGGCCAGCCAGTAATGGTCCCTCTCCTTGATCCGAAGAATACAAAGATCCTTCCGCAGACTTTGCAGGATCAGGGAGGCCATGCAGCGTAGGTTAGCTGAGGCATTCAGTCCGGAGTCCTCTGGGTCACTAAGGACGACATGATCCGCAGCCACCTCCTCCCAGCCACGTACAAGTCCACTGGTTTCTTGGGACTGTAAATCATCCCTAAAAGACTGCTGCTGATGATGCTGAGTGCCAGCCTCCACCTCCATGCTGACACAATCCTCCTCCTCCTCCTCCTCCTCTTCCTGTGCGATGGGTGGGACAGAAGGAACACTGTCTGGGTAAAGGGGGCCTTGAGAGGCAAGGAAGTCCTCCTCTTCCTGCCTCTGTTCTGCCTCAAGTGCCCTGTCCATTATTCCATGCAGCGTGTGCTCCAACAGGTGGACAAGAGGTACAGTGTCACTGATGCATGCACTGTCACTGCTCACCATCCTCGTGGCCTCCTCAAATGGTGCCAGGACAGTGCATGCATCCCTGATCATGCCCCACTGGCGTGGTGAAAAAAACCCGAGCTCCCCTGACCCTGTCCTGGTGCCGTAGTCGCACAGGTACTCATTGATGGCCCTCTGCTGCGTGTGCAGCCGCTGCAGCATGGCCAACCTTGAGTTCCACCTGGTGGGCATGTCACATATAAGGCGGTTCTTGGGCAGGTTCAACTCCTTTTGCAGCTCAGCCAGGCGAGCACTGGCATTATAAGATCTGCGGAAATGCACACAGACTTTCCTGGCCTGCCTCAGGACATCCTGTAAGCCCGGGTACCTGCCCAAGAACCGCTGCACCACCAGGTTAAGGACGTGAGCCATACAGGGCACATGGGTCAGTTGTCCCTGTCGGAGGGCGGAGAGGAGGTTGGTGCCATTGTCGCAAACCACCATTCCTGGCTTAAGCTGGCGTGGCGTCAACCACCTCTCGGCCTGCCCCTGCAGAGCAGACAGGACCTCTGCCCCAGTGTGGCTCCTGTCCCCCAAACACACCAGCGCAAGCACGGCATGGCATCTTTTTGCCTGCGTACTTGTGTAGCCCCTTGAACGCCTACGGAGCACCGCTGGTTCCGAGGACAAACCACAGGAAGAGGCCATGGAGGAAGAAGAAGAGGAGGGGGTGGAGGAGAGAGGTGTGTCACAACCAGTAGTAGCATTTTGGAGGCGTGGCGGTGGAACAACCTCCAACACTACTGCACCTTGTCCTGCATCCTTCCCAGCTGCCAAAAGAGTGACAAAATGGGCCGTGAAAGAAAGGTAACGTCCCTGTCCATGCCTGCTGGACCATGAGTCAGCGGTAATATGCACCTTACCGCTGACCGCCCTGTCCAGCGAGGCCAAGACATTGCCTTCCACATGCCTGTAGAGAGCTGGAATCGCCTTCCGTGCGAAAAAGTGGCGTTTGGGAACCTGCCACTGAGGAACCGCACATTGCACAAACTCACGGAAGGGGGCCGAGTCTACCAACTGAAAAGGCAGCAGTTGAAGCGCTAGCAATTTAGCCAAGCTAGCATTCAACCGCTGGGCATGTGGATGGCTGGGAGTGAACTTCTTTTGACAGTCCAGCAGCTGGGGCAGGGAAATTTGCCTGCTAGAATCGGACGTTGGTGTACTGCTAGCAGAGTGCCCGCAAGTACTTGCCTGTGACACACCTAATTCTACACCTTCATTCCTCTCAGAGCAGGTTTCAGAGAGGACCGAAGGTATAGTGGGGTTGGAGATCCCAGCTGATGCGGTGCAAGATGAGGTCAGCTTTGTTCTTTGGTGTGGGTCTTTAAGGTAGGCTTGCCAACGAGCTGCATGGCAGGTCAACATATGTCTGATCAAGCATGTGGTGCCCAAGCGGCTGATGTTTTGGCCACGCGATATACGCTTGAGACATATGTTGCAAACAGCAGCTGTGCGATCTGATGCACTCGCCTCAAAAAAGGCCCACACCAAAGAACTTTTTGAATGACGGGCAGAGGCAGCGCCCTGCACAGGCGGAGCTCTGCGGTGTGATTCCGTCGGTGTGCTGCCCATACGCTGGCCACTCAAGGGCATCCTGCCTCGTTGGAGATGTGCCTCCTCCTCATCCTCCTCCTCCTCCTCTCTCCTATTAGGCACCCACGTGGAGTCAGTGACCTCATCATCCCCTCCCTCCTCATCACTGGAGCCAATCTGGCAGTATGCTGCAGCTGCTGGAGCATGACTGCCAGATTGGTGTCCTTCTTGAGCATCCCCTCTCTCTGCTCTCACGCTACTGCCTTCCTCTAGCTGGGTATCATCATCAGATCCTTCGAAACGCTGGGCATCCTCCTGGAGCATGTACCCAACACTGTGCTCAAAAAGTTCGGGGGACTCCTCAGGAGGAGGACATGGTGGGTCTAGGGAAGGATTGACTAATGAAGATAATGATACCAGAGAAGAGGACGCTTTGGCAGCTGCTTTGCCAGTACCCTGAGCCTGGGTGAGAGAGGATGAGGAGGATGAGGTGGGCTTGGTCATCCACTCTACCAAGTCTTCGGCATGATGTGGCTCAACATGTCCAGCTGCCGAAAAGAAGGACAAGCGTGTCCCATGGCCATGTGCTGATGACAATGCACCGCGTCCACGACCAGCACTGTTGCCCCCAGACACAGAGCCTGCTTGCCCTCTTTTTTTGCCTCCTGACTGTCTGCCTCTCCTTGTTTGCCTTCCAGACATTTTAATGGATGGCCTGCAGGGAGATGGGAAAAACAGCAATAAGGGCTACCTTCAGGTGTATACTGTGCAGGAGGCTTAGCAACAATGACACTGACACTGTCCCCTGCCTATCCTTCTCTGTCCCTAAACACAAGGATTTGCAATATGCTTCAGCAAGATTGGTTTAGCACAGAACAGCACACTGACAGTTTCCCTCACTGTCCTTCTCTGTCCCTACAAACAAGATTTAGCACAGAATAGCACACTGATAGTTTCCACGAGTGTCCTTCTCTGTCCCTAAACTCAAGGATTTCAAATATGGTTCAGCAAAATTGGTTTAGAACAGAATAGCACACTGACACTTTCCCTCACTGTCCTACTCTGTCCCTCCCTACAAACAAGATTTAGCACAGAATAGCACACTGATAGTTTCCACGAGTGTCCTTCTCTGTCCCTAAACTCAAGGATTTCAAATATGGTTCAGCAAGATTGGTTTAGAACAGAATAGCACACTGACACTTTCCCTCACTGTCCTACTCTGTCCCTACAAACAAGATTTAGCACAGAATAGCACACTGATAGTTTCCACGAGTGTCCTTCTCTGTCCCTAAACTCAAGGATTTCAAATATGGTTCAGCAAAATTGGTTTAGAACAGAATAGCACACTGACACTTTCCCTCACTGTCCTACTCTGTCCCTACAAACAAGATTTAGCACAGAATAGCACACTGATAGTTTCCACGAGTGTCCTTCTCTGTCCCTAAACTCAAGGATTTCAAATATGGTTCAGCAAGATTGGTTTAGAACAGAATAGCACACTGACACTTTCCCTCACTGTCCTACTCTGTCCCTACAAACAAGATTTAGCACAGAATAGCACACTGATAGTTTCCACGAGTGTCCTTCTCTGTCCCTAAACTCAAGGATTTCAAATATGGTTCAGCAAAATTGGTTTAGAACAGAATAGCACACTGACACTTTCCCTCACTGTCCTACTCTGTCCCTACAAACAAGATTTAGCACAGAATAGCACACTGATAGTTTCCACGAGTGTCCTTCTCTGTCCCTAAACTCAAGGATTTCAAATATGGTTCAGCAAAATTGGTTTAGAACAGAATAGCACACTGACACTTTCCCTCACTGTCCTACTCTGTACCTACAAACAAGATTTAGCACAGAATAGCACACTGATAGTTTCCACGAGTGTCCTTCTCTGTCCCTAAACTCAAGGATTTCAAATATGGTTCAGCAAAATTGGTTTAGAACAGAATAGCACACTGACACTTTCCCTCACTGTCCTACTCTGTCCCTACAAACAAGATTTAGCACAGAATAGCACACTGATAGTTTCCACGAGTGTCCTTCTCTGTCCCTAAACTCAATGATTTCAAATATGGTTCAGAAAGATTGGTTTAGAACAGAATAGCACACTGACACTTTCCCTCACTGTCCTACTCTGTCCCTACAAACAAGATTTAGCACAGAATAGCACACTGATAGTTTCCACGAGTGTCCTTCTCTGTCTCTAAACTCAAGGATTTAAAATATGGTTCAGCAAAATTGGTTTAGAACAGAATAGCACACTGACACTTTCCCTCACTGTCCTACTCTGTCCCTACAAACAAGATTTAGCACAGAATAGCACACTGATAGTTTCCACGAGTGTCCTTCTCTGTCCCTAAACTCAAGGATTTCAAATATGGTTCAGCAAAATTGGTTTAGAACAGAATAGCACACTGACACTTTCCCTCACTGTCCTACTCTGTCCCTACAAACAAGATTTAGCACAGAATAGCACACTGATAGTTTCCACGAGTGTCCTTCTCTGTCCCTAAACTCAAGGATTTCAAATATGGTTCAGCAAAATTGGTTTAGAACAGAATAGCACACTGACACTTTCCCTCACTGTCCTACTCTGTCCCTACAAACAAGATTTAGCACAAAATAGCACACTGACACTTTCCCTCACTGTCCTACTCTGTCCCTACAAACAAGATTTAGCACAGAATAGCACACTGATAGTTTCCACGAGTGTCCTTCTCTGTCCCTAAACTCAAGGATTTCAAATATGGTTCAGCAAAATTGGTTTAGAACAGAATAGCACACTGACACTTTCCCTCACTGTCCTACTCTGTCCCTACAAACAAGATTTAGCACAGAATAGCACACTGATAGTTTCCACAAGTGTCCTTCTCTGTCCCTAAACTCAAGGATTTCAAATATGGTTCAGCAAAATTGGTTTAGAACAGAATAGCACACTGACACTTTCCCTCACTGTCCTACTCTGTCCCTACAAACAAGATTTAGCACAGAATAGCACACTGATAGTTTCCACGAGTGTCCTTCTCTGTCCCTAAACTCAAGGATTTCAAATATGGTTCAGCAAAATTGGTTTAGAACAGAATAGCACACTGACACTTTCCCTCACTGTCCTACTCTGTCCCTCCCTACAAACAAGATTTAGCACAGAATAGCACACTGATAGTTTCCACGAGTGTCCTTCTCTGTCCCTAAACTCAAGGATTTCAAATATGGTTCAGCAAGATTGGTTTAGAACAGAATAGCACACTGACACTTTCCCTCACTGTCCTACTCTGTCCCTACAAACAAGATTTAGCACAGAATAGCACACTGATAGTTTCCACGAATGTCCTTCTCTGTCCCTAAACTCAAGGATTTCAAATATGGTTCAGCAAAATTGGTTTAGAACAGAATAGCACACTGACACTTTCCCTCACTGTCCTACTCTGTCCCTACAAACAAGATTTAGCACAGAATAGCACACTGATAGTTTCCACGAGTGTCCTTCTCTGTCCCTAAACTCAAGGATTTCAAATATGGTTCAGCAAAATTGGTTTAGAACAGAATAGCACACTGACACTTTCCCTCACTGTCCTACTCTGTCCCTACAAACAAGATTTAGCACAGAATAGCACACTGATAGTTTCCACGAGTGTCCTTCTCTGTCCCTAAACTCAAGGATTTCAAATATGGTTCAGCAAAATTGGTTTAGAACAGAATAGCACACTGACACTTTCCCTCACTGTCCTACTCTGTCCCTCCCTACAAACAAGATTTAGCACAGAATAGCACACTGATAGTTTCCACGAGTGTCCTTCTCTGTCCCTAAACTCAAGGATTTCAAATATGGTTCAGCAAAATTGGTTTAGAACAGAATAGCACACTGACACTTTCCCTCACTGTCCTACTCTGTCCCTACAAACAAGATTTAGCACAGAATAGCACACTGACACTTTCCCTCACTGTACCTCTCTGTCCCTAAACTCAAGGATTGAAAATATGGTTCAGCAAGATTGGTTTAGAACAGAATAGCACACTGTCAGTTTCACTCACTGTCCTACTCTGTCCCTACAAACAAGATTTAGCACAGAATAGCACACTGACACTTTCCCTCACTGTCCTACTCTGTCCCTACAAACAAGATTTAGCACAGAATAACACACTGACACTCTCCCTACCTATCCTTATTTGTCCCTAAACACAAGTAATCCAGGATTAGTAAAGGAAAAAAAATGACACTGTCCCTGCCTATGCTTCTCTTTCCCTGCTCCGGAACACACTACACAAGGCCGCCGCACTGGCGGCCTTTTATAGTGTGGGGCGTGTACTAAACCCCCTCAGCAATAATTGGCCACAGGCATCCTGCCTGTGGCCAATCATTGCTCTCCTCGCTGCCGGCGCTGTGATTGGCCAAGCATGCGGGGTCACAGTGCATGCTTGGCCAATCACAGCGCCTGGATGACACTGCGATGGCGTAGTGCATTGTGGGCCGTTCGCGTCACTCGAATTTGGCGCGAACGGCCCAAATCGTTCGATCTTCGTCGAACGATCGAACAGCCGATGTTCGAGTCGAACGTATGTTCGACTCGAACACGAAGCTCATCCCTAGCCACCACCACCGGGAATAATTCCAGCAAGACTAGGTTATGGATAATATCTGGCGACCTCCAGGATTCCGGCCATTTATCAGCGCACCAATGACCGTCCAAAAAAGCGCCAAAACCAACCGAACCTGATGCATCAGTAAACAAGCGGATATCTAGGTCTTCCACAAAATCACTCTGCCAAACCATACTACCATTAAAATGTAACAGAAATTGGTCCCAGACCTTCAAATCCTCCTTAATAGGACGTGTAATAGAAACATGTGAAAGAGGATTTTTTAACTCTTTAGTGGCCAGAGCGAATCTGCGAGAAAAAACTCTGGCCACTGGGATTACCCTAGACGCAAAAGCAAAAAGTCCCAGTAAAGACTGAACCTCGCGCAAAAGCACTTTTCTCCTAGTCAAAAAATTAGCAATGAGTACTCTCATTCTCAAAATTTTTGACATTGGAAGACGGAATTCCATAGCAACTGAATCAATTGTTATGCCCAGGAATTCAATCACTGTCACCGGACCCATTGTTTTTTCATGGGCTATAGGGATCCCGAATGATCTGCAGATGTTGAAAAAACAAACCATCATTTCAGAACAAACTTGAACTCCAGGTGGGCCAATAAACAAAAAATCGTCCAAATAGTGGATGACTCCACCTTGAGGGGAATTTTGTGATAAAACCCACTGTATAAATGTTGAAAAAGCCTCAAAATAACTACATGACTTGGAAAACCCCATGGGCAAACACTTATCAAAATAAAAGTGATCTTCAAAATAAAAGCCCAGAGAGTTAAAACCTGTTGGATGGACCGGTAAAAGACGAAATGCAGATTTTATGTCTGCCTTTGCCATAAGAGATGCTTTGCCAAATTGTTTTAACAAAGCTAAAGCTTCATCAAAAGATGAATAAGACACAGAAGACTCCAAATCTGATATTTCGTCGTTCAAGGAATTACCATGAGGAAAGGATAAATGGTGGATTAAACGAAAAGAGCCTGTCTCTTTTTTGGGGACCAGGCCTAACGGAGATAAACGAAAATTCAAAAATGGGGGGGATGAAAAAGGACCGGCTATTCTATCTTCATGCAGCTCCTTCAAAAAAATTTCCCTCACTATATCTGGGTTTAACAGAACTGAACGAAGATTTCTAACCGGGGTGCAACCTTGACCTAAAAAGGAAAGGACCAAAAAACCAAATTTGAACCCTTCATATAGAAGGACCGCCATCTTGCGGTCTGGGTATTGATCTAGCCAAAACTGCCTTTCTGACAGTCTCACTTTCGTCCATGCCCTTTGCATTAGTGTCCCTTGACTGGACAGCAGAAGCTGATTTTTTGAAACAACGAGATGCTGAGTGTGCACCCGCGCAGAATGAGCATTCGTGCTTATACCTGCAATTGGATAAGAATCTACATTGGGAGTCATTAAATGCGAAACATACTCCTTTACGAAAATTAGCCTGAGAACTATTTGTAGTTTGAGGCCTCTGAGTGTATTGCTGCCTTTGTGGCAGCATCAAATTTAGCCACAAACCTACATCTTTGACCCCCCAACGGAGGGAAGGATGGACTGAAAGCTTCTGCCTGAAGCTCTCATCATAGCTGAACCAGGAGATGCCTCCAAAATGACGGTAAGCCTCCGCCACTATATCTAGATGTTGGAATAATCCTGAGCACTTGTCAGGGAAACGCTCACCAATTACTGAGGAAAAAATACAAAAGGCTTGAAGCCAATTCTGAAAAGTCCTAGGAATTGCCCTTCTCCTATCTTCCTCAGACCTATCATCTAATCTTTTCTCAGATTTCAATTAGAATTCTTTAGAGGAAGGAAGCAATGATAGTATATCTATAAAATCCCCCCGCCAAATTTTTTCCTTCACAGCCACAGTCAAATGAAAACCCAGGGGGGACAGTTCACAAGAAAGGGCCTCTTTAAGGCATGTTTCAGACACTAAAGATTTTACAGGTAAAGAGTTCAGTGAAGAAGAAGGTAAAGAAAAAACTGTATTAAAGTCATTCACAGGTAATTTCTCAATCATAGAGACCCTTGTATTCAAAGGGTTAACACTTACTGGAATTGCGGGGTTACCCTGTGAAAAAACAGTATTATCAGACATATGCTCACCGCTAGAGCCACCGCTATTCCATACAGTACCAATATTGGATTCATTTATCTTAGCAAGTACATTGGCTAAAGAACCAACTACTAGGCTTGTGCAATTCGTTTCGTAACGAATCGAAATTCGTCCGAATTTAGCAACTTTCGGACATTCGGAAGCATTCGAATTTACGAACAAAGCAATTACGAATAAGACCGAATCCGAAATAAATTATACCGCAAATAGCGAATGCCCGAATGTCTTCGGCATAATTCGTTATGAAAAAGTTACGAATGTACGAATCCATACAAAGCACAATAACACTCACTCTGCTCTGCTCTCTGCTTCTCCCACACCGTGCTGAACTCCCTCTCAAAATGGTGTACAGGGGCGGAGGCTATAGCCGCATGTAAAAAACGAAAGTAAAATACGAGATTTTGAATCCATTCGAAGCACAATAACACTCTGCTCTGCTCTCTGCTTCTCCCTCACCGTGCTGAACCCTCTCAAAATGGTGTACAGGGGCGGAGGCTATAGCCGCATGTAAAAAACAAAAGTAAAATACGAGATTTCGAATCGTTACAAATAACCGCTATGTATTTAGAAAAGTACAAATCCATTCGAAGCACATTAGGCATAATAGGCAGCGTCGTCGTGAGAGAGACACAGAAAATTACGAATCAACGAACCCAAAAAAAGTTACGAAAGTAGGAGTTGTGTCCAGAATCAACGAAAAACAATGTACTCTACCGAAAGTACGAATTATAAATCAACTAAAAATTCAACGAAAAATGTCGCTTGCGAAAATACGAATTAGTCCGAACACGAAAAATCCCGTCTAGCAAAATTACGAATGATTATGAATCAACAGGACCGAAAAGAAACGAACCGAAACTAACCAAATTTTTCCGTTGTGCACAAGCCTACCAACTACTTTACCTAATTCAGTTAAATATAAATCATTTCTCTCACCATGGCTGCGGTCCACGCTGACAGGCTGCCCAGACACTGTCACCTCACTAGAACAGCCCGCACCTGCTGGCTGAGGTGATCCACTTCTGGCTCTGTTACAGGAGCGTGACCTTGCCTGCTTCAGATTCACCTTTTCAGGAGAAGAGGGAGAATCTTCACTCCTCAACCTCTTTCCCCTGTTACCTTTCTGAACTCTTTTTTGAACAGCAGGGGGAGCAGCTTCCGGCTCAGACTGAGCCTGCTCTACCCCCGCAGACACCGGCAATGGAGGGACAGCTTCATCCTCCAAACACCTCTGCAGCCACTCCGCCCCTCCATGGCTCTCAGCTTTAGCAATGAGGCGACGCAGCAGTTCTTCCATAATGGCAGGTAACTTCAGCAGCACAGTTCCTGCTTCTGCGGCGTCCCCTCAGGCTATGACACAAAGTGGGAAAGCTGCCGGCTTTTAAAACCACTGCCCAGCTCAATCCCACCCGAATCAGCCAATCAAGAGCTGTTGCTATGCCGCTCCGAATCCCGCCATCACCCAGAGCAGCCCAATTCACCATAAACAGGGGGGGGGGCCCGGAAGATGTCAGGAACCACAGCAGCACTCTGTACTGTCTCATGGAGCCCCGCATGAACGCTAGGGGCTTGTTCATGGGGTTTCTACAGCCTCGTACACACAGTACGAAAATCAGAATGGAAAAGTCTGAAGACGAGCTGTCTTTTCGGATCATTAGTACAGTGCATTCGACAGACGATTTGACTTTTACATCAGACAAAAGCTGGATTTGCAGGCTATAAAATTTTTGTCTGATGTGAACTCAACGTCTGATTTTCGGATGGTCAGTACAGAAATCCGTCACACAAAAGTCGAATATACAAGCACGTATGCTTGGAATCAAGGAACGTCTGGGAAGAGTTTGGTCTTGTAAACCACCGTTCGTAATGTAGAATTAACATTCGTGATGTGGCAATTGATGAAATGTCAAAATTTTTATCTTCTTTAATGGGATAATAATAAAGCTGCTTTGCATGTAGTTATGCCCAACGTATTTTAAAGGGCATTTGTTTTGTTTTGAATCAACGCTCACCAACGCTCACACGAAATTAGCAGAAGGGGCCCAAAGGGTGGTGCTTGAGAAATGAACTTCCTCTTTATACTCTCATGGTACGTCACTATGTTCATGTTTGTCAAATGACAAATTGCGGATAGTTAGTATGCGAGACAAGATCCTGCACACGCCCTTATGACAAAAATCAGACGCTCGGTCGTCCAATAATCAAACCGTGTGTACAAGGCATACAGACACTCCATTCTCAGTGAAGCTGAGCTGCCCCTCTGTTACTGCATCTGTCACACAGACAGGATCTTCTAAAACTGGGTGGGCAGAGCCTGATAGGGATTTACAGAGATTAATTCCCCATCAGGTCCACTCCCCTTTTGATTGACAGCACACAGTGAGCAGGTCTATAGCCAAAAGACAACCTGCTATTGGCTATAGAATCTGCCCACTGCCTGCTATCAATCACAGCACTTTTAGCATCACTGGTTTCTAGGAGGCTGTCGGCTGTGAAGTAACCGGTAACAGATGGGGGATGGGAGGTAGCAATGACAAATATGCCTTTCTGCTACTTAGTGTACAGGGACAGGCATTCTGCCTGCCTCTGTGCACTAGACATGTGCAAAAGGAAAAAATGTGTTTAATTTCGTTTTGTTTTAATTCGTTAATTAATTAATTTCGTTTAGTTAGATTCATTAAATTCGTTTTCGTATTTCATTCCGTTTTCGACCGAATTCGTAAAAACTTTCGGATTCGAAAATATTTCAACTTGATTCGAAATCATTTCAACCGCATTCGAAAACAATTAGAATAGAATAGAAAATATTGGAAATAATCAAATAGAAAAACAATAGAACAGAATAGAATAAAATACAATATATATATTATATTTTATTCTATTCTGTTCTATTTTTTTCTAGTCTATTTTCTATTTATAATTTTATTCTTTTCTAATTGGAATTCGAAAAATCGGTCGCATTCGAAAATATTTCAACCAAATTCGAAAATATATCTACCAGATTCGATAATATTTCATCCGCATTCGTTAATATTTCAACCAAATTCGATAATATTTCAACCGGATTTGAAATTATTTCAACCGAATAAAAAAGATTATAATAAAATAGAAAAACAGATAATAGACTAGAAAAACAATAGGACAGAATATATTATATTTTATTCTATTCTGTTCTATTTTTTTTCTAGTCTATTCTTTTATATTCTATTCAAATCTTTTCTATTAAAATCAAAATCAAATTCGTTTCTATTCGGTTGATATATTTTCGAATTTGGTTGAAATTTTTTCAAATGCGACCGATTTTTCGAATTCCAATTAGAAAAGATAAGAATATAAATAGAAAATAGACTAGAAAAAAAAATAGAACAGAATAGAATAAAATATAATATATATATTGTATTTTATTCTATTCTGTTCTATTGTTTTTCTATTTGATTATTTACAATATTTTCCAATATTTTCGATTCTAATTGTTTTCAAATTCGATTCGACTAGAATTCTTTTCGAATTCGATTCTAATTTCGTCTGTGGTTTTTCGATTCGAAAAGTTCGGATTCGGTTGAATTCGTTAGCATTGTAATTCGTTAATTCGGATGCGATTCGGAACAAAACGAAATGCACATGCCTACTGTGCACCAACTTAGAGTTGTTCTTAATTATCTACAAATTGAAGGTAATTATCTCTGCCACATGTATTGGTAAAGCTACCGAAACAGGCAGCAGGGATTTTTTAATTTGGAGAAGGCCGTTGTAAAGAGCCATATCACCAAAAGTGCTGCTAAGGCTTCATTGAATTCGCTGATTGGCTACTGAAATTTGCAAATTAATATTCCAAGGCAAGGTTTCTTGTGCTGTGAGAACGCTTACAAATGCCCAGAAGTAACTCTGCATGACTGATGGATGCAGGTCCCACACTAAGGGCTCATGCACACAGGACGTTTTTACAGCTGCTGTTAGGGGCGTGGGACTTTTTTTTTTAACTGCTTCTAAACGTACCTTCATGTCCATGCTCACAAAAAACGAAAGCCTGTGCATTCAGGAGCAGAGGCTGTTGAGCTGTTAAAACATCTGACGCCGCTAAACGCTACTAAGCCATGTCAAGCGTTTTTTTTTTACATGTCAAAATCAATGGTTCAATATGAGAGCCCATTGATTTGAATAAAAGTCGCACCAGAAGTCGGATCATAATGATCGAACTTGCAGTACCACTTGTGCACTGAGGATCTTGAACGGGAACCCCACTCCAAAGTAAAAACGGCGTGCCCCCCCCCAATATCCATACCAGACCCTTCAGTCTGGTATGGTTTTAAGGAGAACCCCCATGCCAAACGGTGTGGGGTCCCCCCAAAATGCATACCAGACCCTTATCGGAGCCTGCAGCCCAGCAGGTTAGAAAAGAGGGGGCGAGTGAAGGCCACATGCCCTCAACATGGGGGGGTGGGTGCTTTGGGGCAGGGGAGGGCCTGTACCCCCCACCCCAAAGCACCTTGTCCCCCTGTTGATGGGGACAAGGGCCTCTTCCCGACATACCTGGCCGTTGATTTTCAGGATTAACAAGGGGGCCCCCAGATCCAGGCCCCCCACCCTATGTGAATGAGTATGGGGTACATCATACCACTACCCATTCACCCAAAAAGAAAGTGTCAAAAATAGAAACAGTACACAGGTGATGTCAGCCAGAGGTCCTGCCCCATTGTAACATCACCACCCGGGTCATGGTGGGGTGGTGATGTCACAAAGGGGCTGAGCCTCTTGGCTATATAAGTATTGTCACACATTACATTACACCCGGAGAGAGCGCTGAGAGAACATTGGAGGAAGAACAGAGGGAGAAGACAGCGGAGAGAGGAGAACCGGCGGCGGAAGAAGTCATCAACGGAGGAGAAGAACCGGAGGATGAAGACATTGCCGGATGGAGAAAAAATCTGAAGGAGAAGAGATGCCGGAGCTGCTTTAATAAATTACTTTGTCAAAAACCTGTGTACTGTTTTTATTTTTGACACTTTTTTGGGGGGTGAATGGGTAGGGGTAAGATGTACCCCATACTCATTCACATAGGGTGGGGGGCCAGATTCCGATAAGTCCCCGCCCACAGACCCCAACAACCAACATCCAGGGTTGTCGGGAAGAGGCCCTTGTTCCCATCAACATGGGGACAAGGTCCTTTGGGGTGGGGGCATGTGGCCTGGTATGGTCCAGGGGGACGCTCGCTTGTCCCCCCTTTCCTGACTTGCATGCTATGGATTTTAGGGGGGAACCCCACGCTGTTTTTTTTTTTCATTTTGGAGTGGGATTCCTCTTCAAGATCCTCAGCACACAAGTCGAATCATCATGATTTGACTTCTGGTGCGACTTCTATTCAAATCAATGGGCTCTCATAGAGAACCATTGATTTTGAGTAGAGGCAGAGAAACACTTCTAAAAGCTAGCACGGCTAAACGTGCATTAATGCCAATATACAAAGCTACTAAAAGTATGTCTTTACAGCTGGTTTCCTGGCGTTGGTAGTGGCTTTGCAGCTTGTTTCCCGATCATGTGATCGTTATGACAATCAATCATGGTGATCACAGGAGGTTTTTGCTTATGCATGCATCTGTGCACTCACTGGAGGAAATGTATATAGTAAATTAGCAACATAATTAGACACAAATCAACTTTCTCACCTTTAGACTCCATTCACACAGGGGCAACACGACTTCCAGCGTGACTTTGGGAGGCAACTTGGACACGACTTGAGTTTGAATCACAGCGCGACCTGGAGCTACTTACAAGGCAACTTCAAGTTGCCTCCAGGACAGGAGAGATTCCAGTGGCCAATCAAACAAGAATCAGCTCTGTGGGAGGGAGGGGGGAGGGAGAGGTTTGCCTGAGAAATGTATGTTCTCTTCCTGGAAAGTTGCTCCTGTTAAGACAGGGGATCCGACTTCTGAGCGACTTCCATTGAAATCAATGGGTACAGGTCGCCTAGCAGTTGCCTAGAAGTCGGATTGAAGTAGTACAGGAACCTTTTTTGAAGTCAGAGCGACTGCAGTAGTGTACATAAAGACGGCTCCATTCACTTACATTGATTTTCTCATGCAGCGCGACTTGAGGCGACCTGGGGCGACTTGAAGTCGGATCCAAAGTTGCCCCTGTGTGAATGGGCTCTTAGCAAAGTCTATGTGATAGTTTACTTGTACATTTGAAACCCCTGAGTCTGTAATCCTGGGCAGCCAACTGCAACAAATTTTCAGAGGTCTGCATCATAGTTTCCCTCTAATCAGATACATAGTTAATTTTTATTTATTTATTACAGGAAAATATATAGTGCTGTCCTTTATGTAGCACATTACATTCTGTATATATTATACATTAAAGCGGAGCTCCGCTGAAAAAAATATTAAAAGCCAGCAGCTACAAATACTGCACCTGCTGACTTTTAATATTAGGACACTTACCTGTCCTGGAGTCCAGCAACGTCGGCAGCAATCGCTCGTCACTCTGCTGCCCCCACCGCCATATTCGGTGAGGGAACCAGGCAGTGAAGCCTTGCGGCTTCACTGCCCGGTTCCCTACGGTGCATGCGCGAGTCGCGCTGCGCCATTCTCACTGGTCCCCGTTGTGTTCTGGAAGCCGAGTGTTTCCCAGAACACAACGGGTATTCCGCGGGAAGTGATGTACTATCCGCAGAATACCCGCAGAGAGAACTTCCGGACGTGGGTGAAAATACCTGTCTTAGACAGGTATCTGCACCCCCCTCCCCCCTGAAAGGTGCCAAATGTGACACTGGAGGGGGGAGGGTTCCGATGAGCGGAAGTTCCTCTAGGGTGGAGCTCCGCTTTAACATCAGTCCCTGCACTCAAGAAGCTTACACTCTAAGGTCCCTATCTCACATTCATACGTAGACATTTTTTGTTGTTTTCGTCTTTTTCGTTTTTTTGCTTTTTTGGGAAATTTGGAAATTCGGGAAATTCGAAAAATTTGTTTTTTTCGTTTTCGTTTTTTTTGTTTTCTTGCTTTTTTCGGAAATTCGGGAAATTTTCAAATTGCGAATTTTCGAATTTTCGAATTTCCAAAAAAAAGAATAAAACGAAAACGAAAAAAAAAACAATTTTTCGAATTTCCGAAAAAAGCAAAAAACGAATTTCCGATTTTCGGAAATTCTAAAAAATCTGAATTCAGAAATTCAACTTTCCAAATTTCCCATTTTCGAATTTTAGATTTTAGAATTTTTTTAATTCTGAATTTCCGAAATTCCGAATTTCCGAAATTCGAAAATTTGAAAATCCGAATTTCCGAAATTCTGAATTTCGAAAATCCGAATTACCGAAATTCCGAAATCCGAAAATCCGAAAATTCTGAAATTGAAAAATTCGGAAATGCAAAAATTCGGAAATTCAAAATTCGAAATTTCGGAAATCCGAAAATCCAAAAATTTGGAAATTGAAAAATTCGGTAATTTCGAAATTAACAAATTTCTCCAAATTCGTGAAAAACGAATTAGAAACTAAACGAATTGCATATGTCTAGAAACCGGAGTACCCGAAGGAAACCCACAAAGACACAGGGGAACATAAAAACTCCAGGCAGGTAGTGCCATAGTTAGGATTCAAACCAACAACCCTAGTGTTTCTGGGCAGAAGTGCTAACCATTTAGCAGCTGTGTAGTTAAAGGCTAAGTTCACCTTTTAGAACATGTTACATGTTCTACCCGTATTTAGGGTGGAACATGTACCATTTTCCAGCTTCTGGCATTAGTTTCTCTGATCCCCCCTCAGTGTGACACTGGGCGTTGGGATCTTCTCCCTGCACCCACTGTAATTTTTTGGAAAGATTGCAGCTGTGAGGGGCTCCGCCCACACAGCTGCATCATTTACTTACAGTTTCCTGTGAATGAGTGAACTACAAGTACCGTCAACCACCTCAGTTGGCGGCTTGTAGTTCTGAATAAACTGCCCGGGTGCTGATGAGCGCTCTCATAGTTCATTCACGAGCCCTACAGCTTTCAAATAGACAGCCCATATAAAGGTACTGGCAGAAAGCTGCATGGTTTGTCTGCAGAAGCCTGGCAATGCACCCCTAATTCATAGGTGGACTAAGAAGTGATCAGAGCAGGCTTCATTCTGTGACATTGCTGGTTTAAAGCAGCTGAGGGAGGAACTTATGAATCACACTGGAACCTTGTAGTAAATCTGCTGCACAATTTATCTTACTGCTCCTCTTTATCATTGCCTTGCTTTGTGGCTGACCAGGTAAATGTCCACCACAGTGCTTAGTGCTCTTTTGTTACTCTAAACTGTTAACTAGGAGTATTTAATGTATTTCTAAAGCTAAAATATAGTTTAAGTTTTGGATAGAGCAGGTAATTTTAAAATTCTCCACCAATATTTTTTATTTTATTTACCTGTGACCCATTAGGGAGATTTCTATTTCACTTTCTGCCCTGGATCTACTCTTATGCTTGGTACACACTACTACCCCAGCGGGTTAAATGGAAAAAAACCTGACAGGTCCTGTCAGAGCCACTGTACAAATGATCTCCCCCACTGAGCTATTGTGTTCTGACAGGGGACCTTCGACAGAACACTCCAGTCAGCGCTCTTCGCTATTGGCTAAGAGTGCTGATCTGGAGCCTGTCAGCTGCTGGTTTTCCAGCATGCTCATCTGACAAAAGCTGGCCAAACATTCAGCTTCTGTCGGACAGGGTGCCATACACAGGGCTAAATGTTCGCCGGTTTTTATTGAACCGGCCGATGTCGCCTGACATTCAGCCTGTGTGTATGGGGCTTTAGTCAGTTATCACCAGAACAAGTGTCCCTATTGGAAGTTTTCCCCTCTCTTCAATGGATAATGGCCATCAAGACAATAAGAGAAAATGGTTCTTGCTTTTAGGGACACAGACAGCAATAAAAACTTGTTTTTTTTCTTACCCCTCTATCCAAAAAAATAAATAAAAATTAGGCTGTACACTTTAAGGGTCTTCCTGGTCCCTAAATTTATGTAGTTATATAATTGAAAACTGAAAGCAAAAGTATGGTGACCCAGCACAAAGGAAGCCCCAATTACCCTCTTATACAGTGGTACATTATCCTTCCTGTTTTCAACCCAAAATTATGTTTGTCCAATGTGCACATTTACTGGGTTTTTTATCAAAACAACATTTACAATGGTATGTTTAGCATTAAGTAGGTGTAAACCTAAACTGGATGACATTTTATATCTGTTATCATAAAATCACATTTTCACCTTGCATTTCAGTATGGCTCCTCCAGCCTCTTTCAACCACTTCCTGTCTACATGTACTTCTGCCTGCACATAATTACTCATAACTGGTTTCCTGGTGAAACAGAAATGGACAATGCCTAAAAAATGTGTGTCAACACCAAGGGCTTGTGTGACAACACATGAGCACAATCTGGAGACAGTTGTCAACCTATGGCAACAGATATTACCGATCACACTGGAATTGTTCAAAATAACTTTATTCCTGTATCAAAGTTTATTGAAGATCAAACATATGGGTAACAATAAGGTAAAAGACACTAAACAATTAAAGGCGCCAGGCAATAAAAATACTTAATTGGCCACGAATTAAGACCAAGACGGGACAAACAAATTACACACAACACAATCACTGTGCTTGTCCGGACATGCTGGATCAGCCCAAACAGACACACCATTCCAACGGGAATATTGGTATTACGTTGAGGGACAAATGCTCCCTATAAATTCAATAATTAGGTGGTCTATAGTGGGCTGGTCCAGGCATGGAGGGAGAGGGTGGGAGAGAGAGGGTGGGGGTCCTGCAGTTGATAAGTTCAGTGGGATGAAGTAGATCCTGGTCAATTCCCAGTAGGACAGTTGCCAACAGTAGTGCTGGTATCTATAGTCCTTGGTTGAATAGAGTACAGGGAATGCACGAAAAGAGCTATCTAAATAGCGTGCCTTCAAACATAAATCACTGTTATATCAGGTGCTGTTGGTGCTATTGAAAGCTCCCCATTGGTTAAAGTCTGTCTTTGAGTATATCCTAATCTCTGTTGATCAACAAGCAGTATAGGTAGCATAGCACATGCAGGATGGTATTGGCTTATCAAGGCTGGTGACAGATGGTTAGTTACAAATAGTGGTTGGTGCCTTTAAGATTCATCTCATGTAAATCCCATATCAGCTCATTAATAGCTGCCAGGTAGGAGGCCATAAATTGTAACAAGTTGTTGTACATACCAGTCCGCTTTAGGATAATTTCAGTACTGACCGGGATTCTGGTTTAAATGTATTCAAGTAAGGGCTTCCCATGCATCTAGCACTATAGGTGAACCGGGTGCCTGGCGATCTTCACATTAGTAATGGAATGATACCTATCAATTGCAGATGGGCAAGGTAGCAAGCCGGGTTCCCCAAATAGAGAGCATTTAGCCATCGATTATGGCGGGCACCGCTGTCACTGCTAGGCTGAGAGAAGCCAGAGCACTTAAGTCCCCCTCACTCGCTCCACGGCTTGGTAGAGTCACGTGACCACACTGTGATGACGTCAATGTGTTTCGCTATACTTGATTAGCGTAGCTTCATCTCGGACATTCGACAGGCAATCCCCCCACTTCCCTTCTTTTTGACTATATGCTCAATGGTCACTGCAACGACACCTTATGAGGTGAACGATCCATAATTGATCAATTAATTTATTTTGATCGACTACCAGTGGACCAGCTTGCCTTCCTACCCTTCCAAAATCCCCCCTTCCCATTCCTCCTTTTATGTAGTTGTCAACCTACACCTGGACATGCCTAAACAAGGAACTTTAGGACCAGATAACCAGGTATTCTTTTAACAAATAATGTAGATTGAAAAAGTTTGAAACCAACTTTTAACATGTTAAAGCTTATATGAGAGTTTAGTGATTGGGATTTAGATCAAATTTAAAGGTCCATCTATACTAACATTCTTATTAGGAACTGGAGACACAGGTACCAATCAGCATCAGACTTGCCTTTAGAAGTCAAGATGAATTGGTAGTTGAGGAAACATTTGGTAGCAAGAGAACATTAGGATTGATTTAAAGTGGAAGTAAACCCCCCTATCGTTTTCAGCCATGGAAGCTGCCATCTTTGGCTCTGTTTAGTCTATAACTGCATTGATGCTGAACATGTGATCAGTTTAGACACCAGCCATTGGATGGTTTGACAGTTTGGTTGAGAGCACAACCAATGGGAGTGTTACATTTCCGGCACGTGCCGTGTTTTATGGATGGGTTTACTTCCGCTTTAATACAGGAGCACAGGCTGTCACTTAGTACATTGAAAGTTATTGATAGTAAATCAGATGAAACATTGTTCACCTTATTTATGGGCGAAATGAAAAATCTGGAAATTAAATAAACACGATTTTTGAACGCGGTTGGGTATTCTTCTTTTTTTTACTAATGTATGCGAAAATTCCCTTGCAAAGTGGACATTCTATTCCCCTTTAGTAAATGAAACCAATGGCCTGATTTTTTAGGAACCCAAAGAGAACCAGGGCACACATTAAAACACAATGCATTATATATAGGAGCACATTATTGATTTTGTTTCGGTGGTCCCTAAAATTCCCCAAATATGAAACACTGAAAAACACATTGCCACTGCAGCTCTATAGTCCTTGCTCGTAGTAAAACATTAACATGTTTTTAGCATACTATTAGCATTTTAGTAAGTCTCCCTGGCAGTTTGTTGACATTTTTGGGATATCACAGCTGATACTGTTTCAGTTCCCTACACATTTCCCTAAATCCTTTTAACATGCTGATAGACACATCCATTAAGTAGCAAGATTTTTTCTTTCACTCCTATTATAATGGGATTTTCTGCTTAAACCTACAAGATGAGCTGCCTTTTCTCTCTATCCACTCAGGTTAATGTTTGCATTAAAGATTTTGTAAAATTAAGCTTCGTAAAGCTTTTTTCACTTGGGAGATAATTTCCTTTTTAAGAGACAAGTTAATTGATGTTCTCTGAGGTTACCTGAAACAAGATGACAGCGGAAGGCTCATCTTGTACACACTGAGGTGGCCACAGAAATTGGATCCTAAAGTAAATGTAATCCTTAACTGAATTACATTTAATTTTGTAAAGCATCGTGTATGCTACTTTAAATTTTTTTTTTATAAAATCCTTGTTTTCACCTATCTTACACCCTTGCTGATATCATGCAGCCTCTACTGCACCCACTTGCTATCTAAATGCATGCGCTCCAGCGATGGCTGCATGGCATTTCTCATGGAAGGTTTCCAGTGGTGACAATAGTGGACCATGCCACAATGTGTGTTGAAATAGCCACTTGTAGTCCCCATCAGAAGCTTATATGACAGGGTGACAACTCAGGTGACAATTGGGAGATAGGGAAAGCATGTTGTCACCTTATAACAGGACACGCCTGAACAAGGACATTTCTGGCAGGATCGTCAGGTATTGTTTTAATAGAAGCTGCAGATTTAAAAATATTGAAATTAATTCTGAAATGTTAATAACATGTTAAAAATTATACACGATTTTAGTTATTGGGCTTATATAAATGGGGTGTGAAAACAAACCTTGCTGATTGTTTTTTTGGTCCAAATGATTGTCTTTGATACAAATGTTCAACCAACATTGGTTGGACTAGCCTGCAGTATTAAGCCTTATATATAAATGCCCTTGGTCTTCCAAACTGTACTTTCAATAAAGGGCTCCAGCAGCCACAGATACATAATTGAAGAGCCTCTCACTGCGAGTAGGCTTTAATATCAAGTGTAAGCATTCCAACATGGCTTTGTCTTACAAGAGCAGATAGCGAGGGGGAGGAGTCATTTCTCTTTCAGTGTTAAACTGAGCTTAAGGCTTAAGCTATTAAACTGACTGGCGTATGTAAATAAACATCCTGTCGGCAAGTGGTATTATTTTTTTCAGCCAGATATCAGCTTTCTTTTAGAAGTGCCCAATAGCTTTTGCAAAACTCTGAAGGAACCCCCTCTCCCGCCGCCAGATGAACAGGAGAGCCCAGGACCATGGTAAGCAGTTGGGATGGCTGTCCACAAAGGAAATGGAGGAACATACATAACCTAATCTCCTCTGTGATAAATTATACCGGAAGCAGCAAGGATTTGAACACTTCTGGTTTTGGAACTATAATTCAGTGGCTGTTACCAAAAAAAATTGTATTATATTCTGTTTGTGTGCATTACAATTCATTTAGGTGTATTTTATTCCTTAAAATTAGCATTTCATAAATGGCTGCACAAATATTGTGTGACATAAAATATGCAATAGCCATCATTTTATTCTCCAGGGCCTTTGCTTTCAGAAAATATATAATGTTTGTGGGATCTTACTAATTCTCTAACAAAAAATGCACATTTTAACCACTTTAGCACCAGAAGATTTGGCTGCTCAATGACCGGGTCATTTTTTGCGATACGGCACTGCGTTGCTTTAACTGACAATTGAGCGGTCGTGCGATGTTGTACCCAAACAAAATTTACGTACTTTTTTCCCCCCCACAAATAGAGCTTTCTTTTGGTGATATTTGATCACCTCTGCGGTTTTTATTTTTTGCGCTATAAACAAAAGAAGAGCGACAATTTAAAAAAAAATATCTTTTACTTTTTGCTATAGTAAATATTCCAATTTTTTTTTCTTTTTTTTCCTCAGTTTAGGCCGATATATTTTAGTAAAAAATCGCAATAAGCGTATATTGATTGGTTTGCGCAAACGTTATAGCGTCTACAAACTATGGGAAAGATTTATGGCATTTATATGGCGTTTTTATTATTATAATAGTAATGGCGGAGATCTGTGATTTTTAGTGGTATTGCGGCGGACAGGTCAGACACTTTTGACACATTTTTGGGACCATTGACATTCACAGAGCGATCAGTGATCAGTGCTATAAATATGCACTGATTACTATGTAAATGTCACTGGCAGGGAATTAGTTAACACTATGGGGTGATCAAGGGGTTAACTGTGTTCCCTATTGTGTGTTCTAACTGTGGGGGGGATGGGACTAACTAGGAGAGATCACAGATCGTGGTTTCTACTTTGTAGAGACACACGATCTGTCTTCTCTCCTTTAACAGCACAGGGATTTGTGTGTTTACACACACACAAACCCCCATGCTGCCACTCGTGCACGCGATCGCGCGTGGCCGGCAGCGATTGCGCTCGCCGGCCACGCGCATCGGGTTCCAAGCTGTGCAGCGGGTGCGCACGCATGCCTCCAGTGGCGCTTGCGCGCCCTCTGATGGCTCTCCTGGGCAAAGCCATATATGTACGGAATTTCGCTCAGGAGAGCCATTCTGCTGCAGTATATCTACGTGAGCCGGTTGGGAACTGGTTAAAGCGGAGGTGCAGAAAAAAAAAGTCAGCAGCTACTAACAGTGTAGCTGCTGACTTTTAATAAGGACACTTACCTGTCCTACTCGCCCGCGATGTCGGTCCTGCCGCGGCGATCGATCGCTGCTGGCATGTCCCGACTCCTCCATTCTGAGTAGGGGAAACAGGCAGGGAAGCCGTAAGGCTTCCCTGCCTGTTTCCTACTGCGCATGCGCCACTCGCACGACGCTTTGTAAATGGGCGGCTTGCCTCCTGGGATACACACAGTTCCCAGAAGGCAGCGCGGCCCATTCACAAGAAGAGGAGACGGAATGAGACCCACCGCGGATAGAGAAGAGCAACATTAGAGGCAGATTAGGGGACTTCCGCATAGCAACAGGCATTTAGGGTGAGTATAATTATTTTTTTTTCTATTAATTTTTTTTATTTTTTATTTTTAGTGTAAAGATTTTTTCAGGGTGGACCTCCACTTCAACATGTGTGCAAAAATGTAAAGAATTGCCAAGGTAGGAAGGCAGTTAAGTTCTGAATACATTAGTCTGAAAATAAATCTTTAAGAACTGCTTTTTTTTCATGATTTACTGCCTGCTGAGATGAAGAATAACTCTTAAGCCTCGTACACACGGTCGGACTTTAAACAAACTTTTCCGTGGATTTTTGTCTGAAGGGAGTTGGCTGGGCATACCCATAGCATACACACGCTCTGACTTTTCTGCAATCTTTCCCAAAACTTTTCCAACATCACATGGTTTTTCTGCTCTTTTCTGCTCTTTACCGCCACCCTTTGGTCAACTTCTGCTATTGTTGGTTGATTTTAACATTGGTTCTGGGCATGCGTATTTGTACCTCGGACAAAAGTCAGATGGATTTCTGTGCACATGATAGGACTTTGCACCATCAGACTTTTGTTGCCGAAAAGTTTGTCCGTTTGCAGACCGAACATTTGTCCGATGAAAACCAAAAGAGTTTGTCCGGTGGAGCGTACACACGGTAGGATTTTTTTTAAAACTTGCTCATTTTGAAGTTTGTTGGCAAAAAGTCAGACCGTGTGTATGAGGCTTTACAAGCTGGATAGTAGGCCTTGAGGCCTATATGTTTTTTAATACCATTGCAGATAGTTGGTAAAGACTGCAAAAACCCAGATAGTTTGGCAAAGTCCAAATATCTAACCAGTAGCGTTTAATTGATACTAGTTATATATTTGGCCTTATTTACACAACCAATGTTAAATAGACCAATTAAAAAAACACAAAGTAACCATTTTTAGTGATTGTCTTATTGATCCGACTGATAAAAGTTTAAATCTGATTAGTTGACATTGCATAGTTTCACATCTTATTGCAGTTGGTACCTACCTAACAATACTGCAAAAATCATTTGGATGTGTGCACTGCATGTGGCCTTCATAAAAAAAAAAGATTTCTATGGTGACTGCGATAGTCAGTATTTATATAGCTATAGTCTGGCTGGGGTCCAGCTATTGGACATTCCACCTCAATGACTATAACAGTAAAAGTAACTCAGGCTTAAGCTACTTTTGGCCTTGCCTTCCCTGCTGTTCTTCGTTGCATCTACTGTATGACATCACTTTGGTTAGTATTTGGACCATAAGCAGGCTGCTACAGCATACAACTTTACATGCAGCTTTCTCTCTGGATATATTTGGACAGCATTGCTGTAAGTTGTAGGTTAACTTATAGATCACAAAAGACTGCCAAGATAATTCAAATTTACTTTTACATCCATGTAAGTACAAATTTACTTTTCACTAAGCAGCCTATCCAATTTCATCCTAAAATCATTTGCTGATTTGGCAGTTAGAACTTCCCTAGAGATGAACTGAGAAAAACTCCATAATCACTACTATGGAATACAAATAGGATATTTCTGTTCAGTCCAACTTTGTATCTTTGTATTTAGTTACACAGTGGATTTAGGGTGAATCTCCCTAATGGGGACACAGAGGGTCTAGACTTTCCCCACTCTATCCAAAACAAAGAAAAAAGTTTACCCTAGAAATACACATTAAATAAAGCTGTGTGTGTTGGCATTAGGATATTTCAGGGTCTCTGGTGCAAGAAAGACGGGGATACACAATGGGGGAGATTCACTAAATCTGGGGCACTCAGAATCTTGTGCAGCTGTGCATGGTAGCCAATCATCTTCTAGCTTTAACTTGTTCAATTAAGCTTTGACAATAAAATCTGGAAGCTGATTGGTTTCTCTGCTGAGCTGCACCAGATTTTGCAAGCTCCAGTTTTAGTATATCTCCCCCAGTATGAGGTGGCCATTCCAGATTTCAAACAACACAGTGACATTAGTGCGTTATATACACTGTATATGCACATGCACATGGACATGGGTGTACAACAAGCTGTGTTCAAATCCTATACAGATCTGATTGCAGCAGTACTCTATTCACAATGCTCCATTTTGGTCCATAGTGTTTAGCTGCACAAACCAAAACTAGAAAAAGTTGCAATCACAGTTCGAATTTGACCATATTTTATGTTCTATGCAGTTAAACATTTGTGCTAACATTCACATGCATACAGTTTAAATAGAACTGCTGGGCTCTGATGAAGAAGCCTTGTGCTTTGAAACACGTCAGCCGGCAGTGACCCCCATCACACTCTCCATGACCACTCGGAGTGCGGTTTGGGTTCCATATGTTGCAGCCATTTGCTAAAATCATTTAAGTTCATTTTTTCCCTCATTAATGTACACACAGCACCCCATATTGACAGAAAAACACAGCATTGTTGACATTTTTGCAGATTTATTAAAAAAGAAAAACTGAAATATCACATGGTCCTAAGTAGTCAGACCCTTTGCTGTGACACTCATATATTTAACTCAGGTGCTGTCCATTTCTTGAGATGGTTCTACACATTCATTTGAGTCCAGCTGTGTTTGATTATACTGATTGGACTTGATTAGGAAAGCCACACACCTGTCTATATAAGACCTTACTGCTCACAGTGCATGTCAGAGCAAATGAGAATCATGAGGTCAAAGGAACTGACTGAAGAGCTCAGAGACACAATTGTGGCAAGGCACAGATCTGGCCAAGGTTACAAAAAAAATTCTGCTGCACTTAAGGTTCCTAAGAGCACAGTGGCCTCCATAATCCTTAAATTGAAGACGTTTGGGATGACCAGAACCCTTCCTAGAGCTG
The DNA here is from genome assembly GCA_029206835.1 of Rana muscosa. Taxonomy (NCBI): domain Eukaryota; kingdom Metazoa; phylum Chordata; class Amphibia; order Anura; family Ranidae; genus Rana; species Rana muscosa. The sequence continues at coordinate 187,672,068 of CM055122.1, read as the reverse complement.
GCCGTCCGGCCAATCTGAGCTATCGGGGGAGAAGAGCCTTGGTGAGAGAGGTAAAGAAGAACCCAAAGATCACTGTTGCTGAACTCCAGAGATGCATTCGGGAGATGGCAGAAAGTTGTAGAAAGTCAACCATTACTGCAGCCCTCCACCAGTCGGGGCTTTACGGCAGAGTGGCCCGACGGAAGCCTCTCCTCAGTGGAAGACACATGAAAGCCTGCATCTAGTTTGCTAATAAAAACCTGAAGGACTCCAAGATGGTGAGAAATAAGATTCTCTGGTCTGATGAGACCAAGATAGAACTTTTTGGCCTTAATTCTAAGCGGTATGTGTGAAGAAAACCAGGCACTGCTCATCACCTGTCCAATACAGTCCCAACAGTGAAGCATGGTGGTGGCAGCATCATGCTGTGGGGGTGTTTTTCAGCTGCAGGGACAGGACGACTGGTTGCAATCGAGGGAAAGATGAATGCGGCCAAGTACAGGGATATCCTGGACGAAAACCTTCTCCAGAGTGCTCAGGACCTCAGACTGGGCCGAAGGTTTACCTTCCAACAAGACAATGACCCTAAGCACACAGCTAAAATAACGGAGTGGCTTCACAACAACTCCGTGACTGTTCTTGAATGGCCAAGCCAGAGCCCTGACTTAAACCCAATTGAGCATCTCTGGAGAGACCTAAAAACGGCTGTCCACCAACGTTTACCATCCAACCTGACAGAACTGGAGAGGATCTGCAAGGAGGAATGGCAGAGGATCCCCAAATCCAGATGTGAAAAACTTGTTGCGTCTTTCCCAAAAAGACTCATGGCTGTATTAGATCAAAAGGGTGCTTCTACTAAATACTGAGCAAAGGCCCTGAATACTTAGGACCATGTGATATTTCAGTCTTTCTTTTTTAATAAATCTGCAAAAATGTCAACAATTCTGTGTTTTTCTGTCAATATGGGGTGCTGTGTGTACATTAATGAGGAAAAAAATGAACTTAAATTATTTTAGCAAATGACTGCAATATAAAAAAGAGTGAAAACTTTAAGGGGGTCTGAATACTTTCCGTACCCACTGTATTTTACGTTCATATGAGTTCAGATGCAGTATGAACTTATTCTGCAGGATATTGCTTCTAGTAAGATCCTGTGTAAATCAATACAGCCATTAGCATGAGGTGGATGTACAGAGCTTCCTTAGGGAGTGAAGCCAAGTTCTTCTCTGGTTCAACTTTGAGAAGAAAAAGCACTGAAATAGCTGGTGAGAAGGAGAGCGCTTAGGTCAAGGGTGCCCAACCAGTGGCCCGGGGGCCACATGATGCCCGCGGAGCCCTCTGACGTGGCCCGCAACCTCTTGCTCTGGGATGATGGGTTGGCAAGCCCAGATTGTAGAGAAAGCAAGCAGCTACAGAGCCGCATAAGCCGATGCTTCCTGTTTAGCACCGCCCCGTCACAGGCAGAGTAATACCAAATGCACTCTGCCTGGTACAGCAACAGCCAGTGATACCTGAATGGAAGACTGTTATTAATGGCAAGTTTATTACTAAAATCACAGTGTATATATGGGCATATCTCTTCTGCAGTGGTTACTGGGCTGCTTTCAAACTGATCCGCAGGTGCAGCGCAGAACACCAGTGGGTTACCCGCACAGAGCCATAAGCTTCTGTTATTACCTGCAGGTGTGGTGAGCTCTCAGAAAGTGCAGGATATAATAGAAGTCTATGGCAAAGTGCAGCTAACATGCAGGAAAGCCACAGACGTACTGCGCTGCACCTGAAGTGCAGTCTTAGGCCCCTTTGGCATGATCGGTCCCTCTAATCACCTCTATTGAGCCACAGATGTAAACAGACTTCTGACCGTATACACCCACCTACCTCCAATCCGATCCACTAAAAAAAACAGAAGGGGGGGATCCGTCTCATTCCATCTAGGCAGATCACATCTGAGGGCCCATAGAGTATGTCCATGTCCACTCTGCATATGCAGGGTGGACATGGACCTGTCATCCGCCTGCTCCACTCATTGTGGCCTGCGACTGGTTACTAAGTCGCTAAAGTGGCCCTCACTCTTAAAAATGTTGGGCACCCCTGGCTTAGATGCTGCTCACCTGCCCTATCTACACTGTGAAACCTTATAGATATTTAAGCACTGGGGGGGGGTCCTGTGGGGGAATACAAAGAGATGGGATTTTGTCATAGTGGTGGTGGGAGCCCTATTATGCCTCTTTTTTTACACCATTTTGGGGTATTGTTTCTTACACTGACCAGCAGTAAGGGACACAGTATTACTGACCACCACAGAACTGCATTCACTAAGTTGCATAGCTCCCAACTGTCCATGACTTTAAGGGACTGTCCCTTATTTGGGACAAAGTCCCTCTGTCCCTCTTTCCTCCTCATTTTGGTCTGATCTATATAGCTGTTTTTAAAATGTACTATTTATCTTTCAAAAAGTGTTTCACAGTGCTAAACCTTTCATCCAATTTCTAAATTTCTGCATTTACATTTCAAGAGCTAATATAAAGGAATAGTAGTGATAAAAAAAAAAAAAAGAACCACTTATAATTTTTTTGTACAAATCTCCTTTAAGGGGGTGTGGCAGGGTGTGTGTCCTATGCCTACATACTTTTGCTAATAGGTGTCCCTTGTTCCCATTTCAAAAAGTTGGAAGGTATGATGTATATTACACTTCTGACCCCTGTGCTGTAGACATTATGTTGTACATTATACTCCTGACCCCTGCAATGTTCACACTTTGCTTTACAATTTTTTTAAGCTGGGTGACAGAAACCTAACTAGTTTTATTATACAGAATTGTTTGCCACTTAAAAAAACCCTCAGCCATAACTGGCGTCACAATACATAGCAGAAAGATCAGTGTCAATTGATTTTTCAAAATATTGTATACCAAATGTGTTGGTAATGTAATTGGTGTTTATCAATGTATTCCCTGGAAGAGCTGCTGTGTTGCCTCACTTTAAATTGACTGAACAGATTAAAGGTATTAATTTTACTAATGAACAATACCTACTTGGCTGTGTTTCTGTCCTTAAAGCAGACTTCCACCCAGAAATTGAACTTTCACTGATCTGGTCCCCCCCCCCCCCCTCCGGTGTCACATTTGGCACCTTTCAGGGGGAGGGGGAGCAGATACTTGTCTAATACAGGTATTTGCTCCCACATCCAGCTAAAGATCGCTGCGGTATCCACGCGATCTACACCATGTCCGGCCCCTCCTCCATTCCCCTTGCTGTCTTCTGGGAGACATACGGGTCCCAGAAGACAGCTGGGAACAGTCAGAACGCGCAGCGCGACTCGTATATCCGCAGTAGGAAAATAGGCTGCGAAGCCGCTAGGCTTCACTTCCTGATTCCCTTACTTAAGATGCCGGTGCCTCCACCCAGAGACAAGGGACGGGTAGGCTTCAGGAAAGAACATTGCGGGCGCCCTGGACAGGTAAGTGTCCTTATTTTTAAAGTCAGCAGCCACAGTATTTGTAGCTGCCAAATTTTTTATTTTGGCAGTTGGAACTCCGCTTTATTGCAGTCATAAACCCAAAAGAAAACATTTATTACCGTATATACTCGAGTATAAGCTGAGTTTTTCAGCCCTTTTTTTAGGGCTGAAAGTATACCCCTCGGCTTATACTCGAGTCAGTACCTGAAAATCTTCTTATTCCGTGGCCGGCGTCCATTGTTTAAATCTCGCGGCTTTCTTCTGGTCCCTTCCATGATAGGCGTTTCCAGCAAACACTGTGTTGAGTGTTGCGCCTATCACGGAGATCCTCTCATTCTCGCACTCCCTTTCCCAGCAGACACTGTGTTCAGTGTTCCGCCTATCATGGACGTTCTCTTGTCCGACGTCCGTGATTGGCGGAACACTGAACACAGTGCCTGCTGGGAAACGGAGTCCGAGAATGAGAGGATCTCCGTGATAGGCGCAACAGTCAATACAGTGTTTGCTGGAAACTCCTATCACGGAAGGGAGCAGAAGAAAGCCGTGAGATTTAAACAATGGACACCGGCCACGGAATAAGAAGATTTTCGGGTACACTGACTGACTCGGGCACAGGGAGGCTGCAATGGACACAGTAAGGTGGCACAGTGAGGTGGCAATGGGCACAGTGAGGTGGCAATGGGCACAGTGAGGTTGGGCAATTGGCACAGTGAGGTGGCAATGGGCACATCCCCCCCCTAGGCTTATACTCGAGTCAATACGTTTTCCCATTTTTTTGTTGTAAAAGTAGGTACCTCGGCTTATACTCGGGTCGGCTTATACTCGAGTATATACGGTATATTGCAGCTTAACAATTCTTAGATCTGATGGCTGCATTTGTTTTCTTTTTTAGGCTTTCTTTCTTTATTTTCCCCTGGTGATCTTGCCAGTAAATCTGTTGTTTTTCAACAGAACAAGTTCTCCTGCAGACATAGCAGTTAGGAGGTTGAGACAAAGTATTTAACACTGACAGGGGTACCTACAATTATCAACTTTTTTTGTTTATGTAAAACCTTTACCCTAAAAGAAAGAAAATCTGTAAAAGCTTGTGTAACTACAGAGCTAGAGTTTGGCTTCAATTTGTTAGTGTATCTAAATATGCTAGTACATCTAACAGTCCCCCCCCCCATCCCCAGACTGACAATGCTGATGTCCAAAGGTGCCCCTGTGCCTCGTCATCCAGTGTGAATGCAGGTAAACATGTTGCAAGCAAATGCATCAAATTGGTTCCTAAAGCACAGTGTAACATAAAAAGTCCTTTCTATCATAAAGTTCTGTTTTCCGCCTTTTTTTTATCCTATTTTGCATTTCTGTGCTTCTCTGGCACCACTTTCTGTCTATATGCGCCACCTCAAGATGCTCTATGGTTAAAGAATACGTTTACCTTTTAACAAAAAATAATGAATGCACATTTTTTGCAGGTAAAAAATGTGCATTTACTATTTATTGCTTTGTGAGCCTTTAAAGCTGTAAAGATCGCTGATGCCATGCAGGTCTCCTACAGTCCTGTCAGTGTATCTGTTTGCTCATACCTTGTACAAGCAAGCAGATACTCACTGACATGAAGAATGAATGAACTACCACAGTCATGATCCCCATGACTAAGCTCTGAGGGGCGCAGTGAAATGCGTTGGGGGCATAGCCTGTATGGAGTCCAGGCTGAGGTTGCCACTTACCATTGTACTCAGGAATGATATGGATGTGCGGTCACAGGGATATCTTCCTTCACACTGAGCAATCTAAGGAGCCAGGACAGGCTCCCTCCCAACCTGCACTCTCATTGGTGGACATCAAGGACTAGTACCCCCTGCAGAGTGCCTGAGCAGCACACGATACAGGCCTTTTGGGTCACAGCGCTCAACAGCGCCATCGTAGTTCATTGAAAACTACAAGCCGACAGACGCAAAGGTAGGATTTGCAGTTTCCCATTCACAGAGGACGTGGCCAGGTGAGCAGGTGTGGGTGCCCGGGGAAGATGCCCTCTGGAGAGGGGGAAGAGGCTGCAGCTGCTGGAACGTGTTACCGATTCCACGCTAAATACAAGCGGAACATGTAATATGTTCCCAAAGGTTCCACCTGGGACATTGTCTCTGTCACTGCTGATAGAATAAAGCTTTGTGTGACTTTACTACTCAAACAATGTGGAAAAGTGACAGGTAGACATGTGCACTGCAGAAAAAATGTGTTTGTTTTTGTTTTCTTTTCATGCGTTTTTTTTTGTTTTTTGTTTTTTGTTTTTCGGGTCATTCATTATGATCGCAATTCGAAAATTCGTAAATTCATGAATTCAAAAATCCGAAAATAAAAACGAAAATCCAAAAATTTGAAAGAATAGCTAACTAAATAACTAATAATAACTAACTATTAAATTATAAGTATTGGAATTTCCTTTTAAATTTGGCTGTTAGAATACAAATGTATCCGAAGTTACGAATTATCCAAAATAACGAATGCGGCATCTAAACAAATGGAACGGAAAAAATTAAGATTAAATAATAAAAAGTTTTAATTATTATTATTGTTATTTATTATTATTAATTTGTTACATTCATTTAGATACGGCATTCTTTTTTTCGGATAATTTGTAACACTGGATAAATTTGTATTTGTTACATTCACTAACATCCAAATTTGAAAGGAAATTCCAATACCTATAATTTAATAGTTAAGTTATTATTAGTTTGTTATTATTTAAGATTTTAGAAATTTTGTGTTTTGGGATTTTAGAATTTCGAATTTTTGAATTTACTAATTTACGAATGTTCGAATATTTGAATTTAAGAATATTGGTAAAAATTTGTTAAACAGGTTTTCGTTAAATCGAAAATTTCCGAATTAAAGGGGTTGTAAAGGTTCATTTTTTTTTTCTAAATAGGTTTCTTTAAGCGAGTGCATTGATGGTTCACTTACCTTTTCCTTCGATTTCCCTTCTAAATGTTTTTTTTCTTTGTCTGAATTTCTAACTTCCTCTATCTCCTCAGTAAACTTCACATCATCATCCGAGCCGTGTTTAGTCAGCCAGAACAGCTTACTCAACAGCTTACTGAGGAGGAACAGGAAGTGAGAAATTCAGACAAAGAAAACAAAGAAAAAAAACATTTAGAAGGGAAATTGAATGAAAAGGTAAGTGAACCAACAATGCACTAGCTTAAAGGAACTTATTTTAGAAAATAAAAAACGAACCTTTACAACCCCTTTAACACATTTTTTGAAATTAGTTAAAAAACGAATTTGGAACGAAACAAATTGCACATGTCTAGTGACAGGACCCAGAGGTTGCCGACACCCATGGCTGGAGGGAGAAAGAACCTGAGAATGGTTTCAAGCAAATGAGAAGTATAAAACCTATATTGGAGAAACAGACAGTTCTAGATTAGGGATGAGCTGAACACCCCCCGGTTCGGTTCGCACCAGAACCTGCGAATGGACCGAAAGTTCGCGCAAACTATCGAACCCCGTTAAAGTCTATGGGACTTGAACGTTCGGAATCAAAAGTGCTAATTTTAAAGACTAATATGCAAGTTATTGTCCTAAAAAGGGTTTGGGAACCCGGGTCCTGCCCCAGGGTACATGTATCAATGCAATTTTTTTTTTTTTAAAACTGCAGTTTTTTCAGGAGCAGTGATTTTAATGATGCTTAAAGTGAAAAAAAGTGAAATATTCCTTTAAATATCGTACCTGTGGGGTGTCTATAGTATGCCTGTGAAGTGGCACGTGTTTCCCGTGTTTAGAACTGTCCCTGCACAAAATGACATTTCTAAAGGAAAAAAGTAATTTAAAACTGCTTGCGGCTTTAATGTAATGTGTGGTCCCAGCAATATGGATGAAAATCATTGAGAAAATCGCCATGGGTACCCCCCCCCCCCAGCCCATTTGGGCCTTGTATGGATATTAAGAGGAACCCCACACCCAAATTAAAAGGAAAGGCGTGGGGCCCCCAGGCCCTATATACTCTGTACAGCAGTATACAGGCGGTGCAAACAAGACAGGGACTGTAGGTTTGTTCTTAAGTAGAATCTGTTTGTAATTTTGAACTGGTACATTTTTAAAGTGTAGCTAGAGCCAAAAAATCTATTTTTAAGCTTTTTGGAAAACATAGGGAAGGGTTATGACCCCTGTAACATTTGTTTTGCTGTCTGTGCACCTGTTCAGAAGATGTCACCTTACTTTCTGTCCCAATGACAATTGGATTTTGAAAATGTGGGAGTTTTAGGGAAACAAGGATTGGTGATAAAGTATCAGTGGAGAGGAGACACCTTTTTCCCATATTAACTCTAATGCCGCGTACACATGACCATTTTTCATGACGAGAAAACTGCCATTTTTTAGATTGGTCGTGAAAAACGGTCGTGTGTATGCTCCATAGCAGAAAAATAGCTACGAGAAAACTGCCCAAAAAAGAATTAGAACCTATTTTTTCTCGACGTTTTTCACGTCGTTCTTTTTAACGTTGTGAAAAACGGACGTGTGTATGCTTTTACGAGGGGAAAAAAACGCGCATGCTCAGAATCAAGTATGAGATGGGTAAAACTACGTTCGTAATGGAGATAGCACGTTCGTCACGCTGCAAAGGACTGAAAAGCACGAAGACTGAAAAGCTTGAATCGTCTCTCACCAAACTTTATTAACACGAGTATCAGCAAATGCAGCCCAAAGGGTGGCGCAATTCGAATGGAACTTCCCCATTATAGTGCCGTTGTACGTGTTGTACGTCACCGCGCTTTGCTCAAGCGTTTTTTTTTTCATGAACGTGTGTACGCAAGGCAGGCTTGAGAGGACTCACGACGAGAAAAACTTCGTTTTTTTGCATGACATGAATAACGGTCGTGCGTACGCGGCATAACAGGAGAAAATTTCCCTTCCTAGGGGTAGACTTCCTCTCAATTCCTGTTGTCTCCCTCCGTTTGTAAGTAGGAGTCATTTTTAAGTCGGATGTTTGAAAGTAGGGGCCTGCCCTATGTACTCTGCAGAAATTTGGGCCTTAGGTGTTGGTGATGCCCCAATACTGTAAGCCCTCAGTTACTCTTGGTGGGCACTGGAATGCCCTGCTGTGAACATTTATATCAAGAATTGTAATTACATGCCATTGTTGAACAGTGGCAGAAAAATTGGGCCTTTGGTGGTGGTGCTGGTGCCACAACACTGTAAGTGCTCACAGTTACTCTTGGTGGGCGCTGGAACGGGCCCTGCTGTGAAATATTAGATCAAGAATTTTAATTACATGCCCCTGTTGAACAGGGGCAGAAAAATTGGGCCTTAGGCACTGGTGCTGGGGCCACAACACTGCAACCCCTCACAGAAACTCTAGTTGGAGCGCATGAATGAGCCCTGCTGCAAATTATTGCATCAAAAATTGTAATTACACGCCCCTGTTAAACAGGGGCAGACAAATTGGGCCTTAGGCACCGGTGCCACAACACTGCAACCCCTCACAGATACTTTAGTTGGAGCGCAGGAAAGAGCCCTGCTGCAAAGTATTGCATCAAAAATTGTAATCACACGCCCCTGTTAAACAGGGGTAGAAAAATTGGGCCCTAGGCACTGGTGCTGGTGCAACAACACTGCAACCCCTCACAGAAACTGTAGTTGGAGAGCATTAATGAGCCCTGCTGCAAATTATTGCATCAAAAATTTTTATTACACGCCCCTGTTAAACAGGGGCAGAAAAATTGGGCCTTAGGCACTGGTGCTGGTGCCACAACACTGCAACCCCTCACAGAAACTCTAGTTGGAGCGCAAGAATGAGCCCTGCTGCAAATTATTGCAGCAAACATTGTGATTACACGCCCCTGTTAAACAGGGGCAGAAAAATTGGGCCTTAGCCACTGGTGGTGGTGCCCAGAACCAAAAATGTTCTTACAAGCTTGAACATTGAGGAGGAAGAGGATAGTCACTCAGCATACCAGGATAGTCGCACAGCATCAGCATAGGCAGTCTTGAAGAGATCTCCCATTCAAAAAAAAATATTAAGTTACTTCAGCATCAGGTGCTTGGTAGCTGGTGATCCAAGACTGATTCATTTTTATGAAGGTCAGCCGATCGACCGATTTGGTGGACAGGCGCACCCTGTGATCGGTTACAAAGCCTCCAGCAGCACTGAATGTGCGTTCCGAAAGAACGCTGGATGCAGGACAGGCCAGTACCTCAATTGCATACTGTGCAAGCTCTGGCCAGTGATCCATCCTCAAGACCCAGTAACCCAGAGGATTTTCGGTGGGGAAAGGTGTCCAAGTCTGATCTTGCCCCTAGGTATTCCTGCACCATGTAAAACAGACGCTGGAGATGGTTTCTGGAATCGATCATACCTTGGGGCTGCCGACTAAAAAATTGTCTGAACGCATCGGTCAAACGGCCACCTTCTCCACCGCTCCTTCTTTGACTGACCAAAGCCTCAGCAACACATTGTCCAGGACCAGTATATTGTAACCTCCCAGTCTCTGGGAACTCATTGCACAGACCTTTCTGCAAGGCCTCCCGAAGATGTTTCATCCTCTGCTCCCTCTGCGACTGCAAGATAAGGTCCGCAACCTTATCCTTGTAACGTGGATCAAGGAGGGTTGCCAGCCAGTAATGATCCCTCTCCTTGATATCACGAATACGAGGTTCCTTCCGCAGGCTTTGAAGGATCAGGGAGGCCATGCAGCATAGGTTTGCTGAGGCATTCGGTGCAGAGTCCTCTGGGTGACTCAGGACGACATGGTCCGCAGCCACTTCCTACCAGCCACGTACAAGTCCATGGTTTTCAGGGGACTGTAATTAATCCCTTGAAGACTGCTGCTGATGCTGAGTGCTAGGCTCCACCTCCATGCTGACACAATCCTCCTCCTCCTCTTCCTGTGTGATAGGCAGACCAGCAGGAACACTGTCTGGATAAAGGGGCCTATAGAGGTAAGGAAGTCCTCCTCTTCCTCCCTCTGTTCTGCCTCAAGCGTCCTGTCCATTATTCCACGCAGCGTGTGCTCCAACAGGTGGACAAGAGGGACAATGTCACTGATGCATGCACTTTCACTGCTCACCATCCTCGTGGCCTCCTCAAATGGTGCCAGGACAGTGCATGCATCCCTGATCATGACCCACTGGCGTGGCAAAAAAACAAGCTCCCCTGACCCCTTCCTGGTGCCATAGTCATACAGGTACTCATCTATGGCCCTCTGCTGCATGTGTAGCCGCTGCAGCATGGCCAACATTGAGTTCCACCTGGTAGGCATGTCACAGATTAGGCGGTTCTTGGGCAGGTTGTATTCCATTTGGCGGTCAGACAGCCAAGCACTGGCATTATATGACCGGCGGAAATTCACACAGAGTTTCCTGGCCTGCCTCAGGACCTCCTGTAAGCCCGGGTACCTGCTCAAGAACCGCTGCACCACCAAGTTAAGGACGTGAGCCAAACAGGGCACATGGGTCAGTTGTCCCTGTTGGAGGGCAGAGAGGAGGTTGGTGCCATTGTCACAAACCACCATTCCTGGCGTAAGCTGGCATGGCGTCAACTGCCTCTGAGTCTGCCCCTGCAGAGCTGACAGAATCTCTGCCCCAGTGTGGCTCCTGTCCCCCAAGCACACCAGCTCAAGCATTGCATGGCATCTTTTTGCCTGCGTACTTGCGTAGCCCCTTGAATGCCTACAGAGCACCGCTGGTTCCGAGGACAAAGAAGAGGAGGGAGTGGAGGAGAGAGGTGTGTCAGAATCACCAGTAGTAGCATTTTGGAGGCGTGGTGGCAGAACAACCTCCAACACTACTGCACCTTTTCCTGCATCCTTCCCAGCTGCCAGCAGAGTCACCCAATGCGCCGTGAAAGATAGGTAATGTCCCTGTCCATGCCTGCTGGACCATGAGTAAGCGGTAATATGCACCTTACCGCTGACCACCCTTTTCAGCGAGGTCAAGACATTGCCTTCCACATGCCGGTAGAGAGCCGGAATCGCCTTCCGTGAGAAAAAGTGGTGTTTGGGAACCTGTCACTGAGGAACCGCAGATTCCACAAACTCACGAAAGGGGGCAGAGTCTACCAACTGAAAAGGCAGCAGTTGAAGTGCTAGCAATTTAGCCAAGCTAGCATTCAACCGCTGGGCATGTGGATGGCTGGGAGCGAACTTCTATTGGCGGTGCAGCAGCTGGGGCAGGGAAATTTGTCTGGTACAATCTGACGTTGGTGTACCGATAGCAGATTGCCCGCAAGTACTTGGCTGTGACTCACCTAATTCTACACCTTCATTCCTCTCAGTGCAGGTTTCAGAGAGGACTGAAGGTATAGTGGGGTTGGAGATCACAGCTGATGAGAAGCAAGGAGAGGTCCGCTTTGTTCTTTGGTGTGTGTCTTTTTAGGTATGCTTGCCAATGAACTGCATGGCAGGTCGACATATGTCTGATCAAGCATGTGGTGCCCAAGCGGGTGATGTTTTGGCCGTGCGAGATACGCCTGAGACATAGGTTGCAAATAGCAGCGCTGCGATCTGATGCACTCGTCTGAAAAAAGGCCCACACCAAAGAACTTTTGGAATAATGCGCAGAGACAGCAGCGCCCTGCACATGCGGAGCTCTGCGGTTTGATACTGTCGGTGTGCTGCCCTTAAGCTGGCCCCTGGAGGGCATCCTGCCTTGTTGGAGATGTGCCTCCTCCTCCTCCTCCTCCACCCCTCTCCTATCAGGCACCCATGTAGAGTCTGTGACCTCATCATCCCCTCCCTCCTCATCACTGTAGCAAACCTGGCAGTATGCTGCAGCTGGGGGAACATGACTGCCAGATTGCTGTCCTTCTTGGGCACCCCCTCTCTCTGGGCTCATGTTACTGCCTTCCTCTAGCTGGGTACCATCATCAGAGCCTTCAAAAAGCTGCGCATCCTCCTGCAGCATGTACCCAACACTGTGGTCAAACAGTTCGGGGGACTCCTTAGGAGGACATGGTGGGGCTAGGGAAGGAGTGACTGATGCCATTGAGCCAAGGGAAGAGGCCGCTTTGGCAGCTGCTTTGCCAGACAAAATACCATGAGCCTGGGTGAGAGAGGATGAGGAGGATGAGGGCGGTTTGGTCATCTACTCGACCAAGTCTTCGGCAATTGTCTTCAGGTAGCTTTAGGTGCACACTGTGCGGAGGACACAGTACACTAACTGAAAATACTGCACCTAAAGCTACCTGAAGACAATTGCTGGTGTTCTCATACTAATACCACAGGCAGGGAGCTGCAGTATTTTCAGTTAGTGTACTGTGTCCTTTGCACAGTGTGCACCTAAAGCTACTTGAATACAATTGCTGGTGTTCTCATACTAATACCACAGGCATTGATACATGTCACCTGGGGCAGGACCCGGGTCCCCAAACACTTTTTATGACAATAGCTTGCATATAAGCCTTTAAAATTAGCACTTTAGATTTTTCATGTTCGAGTCCCATAGACTTTAACGGTGTTTGGATGTTCAAACAAATTTGAATGTTCGGATGTTCGCAAGTTCGGGTGAGAACCGAACTGGGGGGGTGTTCGGCTCATCCCTAGCTTCAGGTAGCTTTAGGTGCACACTGTGCAAAGGACACAGTACACTAACTGAAAATACTGCAGCTACCACAATCACCTGCCTACCTGTCAGTACTGTATATTAGTAGGGATGAGCTTCGAGTTCGAGTCAAACTCATGTTCGACTCGAACATTGCCTGTTCGCCCGTTCGCCGAACAGCGAACAAATTGGTGTGCTAATTATAAAGGCTTATATGCAAGTTATTGTCCTAAAAAGTGTTTGGGGACCGGGGTCCTGCCCCAGGGGACATGTATCAATGCAAAAGAAGTTTTAAAAACGGCCGTTTTTTTCGGGAGCAGTGATTTTAATAATGCTTAAAATGAAAAAATAAAAGTGAAATATTCCTTTAAATTTCGTACCTGGGGGGTGTGTATGATATGCGTATGATATGCATGTGAAGTGGCGCATGTTTCCCGTGCTTAGAACTGTCCCTGCAAAAAATGTCATTTTTGAAAGAAAAAAAGTCTTTTAAAACTGACTCGCGGCTATTAATGAATTGTCGGCTCCCGGCAATACATACAAAAGTCATTGATAAAAAAAAAAAAAAAGCGTGGGGGTTCCCCAGAATTCAATTACCAGGCCCTTCAGGTCTGGAATGGATATTAAGGGGAACCCCGCCGCAAATTAAAAAAAAAATTTGATGTGGGGTTCCCCCAAATATCCATTCCAGGCCCTTCAGATCTGGCATGGATTTTAAGGGGAACTCCACCCCAAATTTTTAAAAAATGGCGTGGAGTCCCCCTAAAAATCCATACCAGACCCCTTATCCGAGCACGCAACCTGGCCGGCCGCAGGGGAAAAGGGGGGGGGAGAGAGCGCCCCCCCCCCCTCCCTCCTGAACCGTACCAAGCCACATGCCCTCAACATGGGGAGGATGTCCCCATGTTGATGGGGACAAGGGCCTCATCCCCACAACCCTTGCCCGGTGGTTGTGGGGGTCTGCGGGCGGGGGGCTTATCGGAATCTGGAAGACCCCTTTAACAAAGGGGACCCCCAGATCCCGGCCCCCCCCTATGTGAATTGGTAAGGGGTACATTGTACCCCTACCATTTCACGAAGAAAGTGTAAAAAAATGTTTTAAAAAACCACACAAACACCTTGAAAAAGTCCTTTATTTAAAATAATAATAAAAAAAACAAAACATTCCAGCGCTGAAATCCAGTGTCCCGCAGCGATCCCGATGTCCAGCGCTGTCCTTCATTGGTTGTGCCTGAGCGGACCTGATGGGGAACTCCCTCTCAGTATTTTTTTTAAATGTATAGACCCGCCCCTTCTAAAGTTCCCCATCAGGTCCGCTCCCTCGGTATGTCGGACCCGCCTACGTCATTGGCTTGAGCGGGGAACTTCCTTCACTGTGTAATTTAAATTTACATAGTGAAGGAAGTTCCCCGCTCAAGCCAATGACGTAGGCGGGTCCGACATACCGAGGGGGCGGACCTGATGGGGAACTGCTCTCACTTTGGCAATACATGTATAGACCCGCCCCTTCTCATGTTCCGCATCTGGTCCGCTGAGCGGACCTGATGGGGAACTTTAGAAGGGGCGGGTCTATCGTCCCCCCCTTTTCCCCTGCGGCCGGCCAGGTTGCGTGCTCGGATAAGGGGTCTGGTATGGATTTTTAGGGGGACTCCACGCCATTTTTTTTTTAAATTTGGGGTGGAGTTCCCCTTAAAATCCATGCCAGATCTGAAGGGCCTGGAATGGATATGTGGGGGAACCCCACGTCAATTTTTTTTTAAATTTGCGGCAGGGTTCCCCTTAATATCCATTCCAGACCTGAAGGGCCTGGTAATTGAATTCTGGGGAACCCCCACGCTTTTTTTTTTTTTTTTTATCAATGACTTTTGAATGTATTGCCGGGAGCCGACAATTCATTAATAGCCGCAAGTCAGTTTTAAATGACTTTTTTTCTTTCAAAAATGACATTTTTTGCAGGGACAGTTCTAAGCACGGGAAACATGCGCCACTTCACATGCATATCATTCACACCCCCCAGGTACGAAATTTAAAGGAATATTTCACTTTTATTTTTTCATTTTAAGCATTATTAAAATCACTGCTCCCGAAAAAACGGCCGTTTTTAAAACTTTTTTTTGCATTGATACATGTCCCCTGGGGCAGGACCCGAGTCCCCAAACACTTTTTAGGACAATAACTTGCATATCAGCCTTTATAATTAACACTTTAGATTTCGAACGTTCGAGTCCATTGTATTTAATAGGGTTCTAAAGTTTACACAAACATTTTGTCTGTACGCAGGTTCTGGTGCGAACCGAACAGGGGGGTGTTCGGCTCATCCCTGTATATTAGGAAGAGAATAACAGGAACGGATCTAGCTAAACTGAATACAGTGTATGTATGTATATATATGTAGCGATACCTCCAACTAAGGAGGCCGCAGAATTAGATTTTGGGCCCTGAGTGCAGCTCCGCCAACCCCCGGCAATAGGCTCTATCCCCTTCTGGCACAGCTAGTACTAACAATCAATGATATGTCCTATGCAATAGAATAACTAAGCAAGGACACAGTAATGAATTGTAATAGGTAAGGTGTTTTACTCATCAATTCTCAATATGAATAAAAGGGGTAACAATAATCACAGTTCTAAACAATCACTCCTAAGGGCAGCGTCCTGCCACTCTAACACACTATATAGTAACACACGCTACAAGTGCGCCATACGGGCGACCGTTAACTAAGTGCCCTATGGCGCAGCAATCAAACACGCTAGAATCCCCACCAGGCCTGGTTCTAATATTTAGCTTAGTCCTTCTTTCTTCACCGGCAGGTCTGTAATGGTGGTGCACTTAAACAGAGTATAACTTTGTAATCCAAGGGGTATGAAAATAACTTGTAGGCCACGGCAGTCTATAGGCCTATACACAGCAACAGTATCTAAGCTGGGCTTATGCCCTCTCACCCGCCGGACTACGGATCCAGTCCGGGAAAACCTCCACCGGCCGTGTCACACACTCTCGATCTCTCCAACGATCGGGTCCCCGATCCGACAAGGCGGTAGCTCACAAAGTCAGATGCCACCCAGGCTCGCAGAGGGGAGGATGGAAGGCTCTTCGGTGCAGAGCAAGGCCTCAGGCTTCAGGCCTTGCCCCTCCGACACATCCGCACAGGAGGATCCGTCCGTGAAGTCTCGTGTCGCCAAAGAGGCCGAGCCCGGCCCCGCCTCTTCCTTTTATAACCCCTCCCATGAGTCTCTGCGGTGGAACGTCACAACAAGAATGGGGTTATGGGTAATGTAGTTTCTTCCCAATATAGGGGAACACCCCGCTACACACTCCCCCCACTTAAACTCTTTGGTCCCCAAAGATAAATTTTAGCAACAACTATATACAACATTGGACAATTCTGAAAACAATGTTGGGATAGGGGATTCCCACCATAACTGAGGGGTTGAATTCCCTTGCCCACAGGTCACATTATCTTGGGTGGCCTGACTAACTGTGCCAGAGAGTGAGCTGGGGTTGCCCTCCACCAAATGGACAGTGGAGGGATCCGGAATCTCAGCATTTCTCCTAGCAGTGACCACAGAGTCTTCCGAACTGTTCCCCATCTGGGGGTAGGTCAGCTTCTTAGGAGGTTGAATGACTCTTCGAGCTCTTTGCTCTCTTGGAATCTCTGGCTCTGGCGCCTCAGGCTCCTCTTCCTCGGAGTAACTATCATGGGCATCTTCCCAGTAATCTGTTGAAGGACTGAAAGGGATGAATTCTGTAGCCTCTGGGTTCAGCGTTTCATCTGTGGTATCTTGGGTGACTGGAAGATCTATGATAGAAGTTCCTGGAGTTGGGGAAGACCACAGCCAATCAAGCTCTCCTTCTTCATCTCCACTAAGTTGGGAGGCTTCTCCATTTCCAGCTCGGGAGGTCTGTGACCGAGTGTGCGGTCTAGGAGTATCCAAGATAGAGGCCGGTGCAGGGGAGTCTCCCACGGAAGGTATTCTAACTGCCTCCGTCAGTGGGAGCAGGTGGTTTCGATGCCATGTCTTCAGTGGGCCTACCTTTCCCTCTGGCTTCACCTTGTAGACAGGTAGGCCCAGGAACTTCCTGCAGATGACATAAGGTTCAGATCTCCATCTGTCTGCAAGCTTGTGCTTTCCGGGGACTCCCAGATTGTGCAACAGTACTCGATCCCCGGGCTGTAGGTCTTGTACCCGGACCTTCAGGTCGTAATTTTTTTTATTCCGAGCTCCCCTTTGATCGGAGGCCGCTTGAGCTTGTTCATAGGCTACTTTCAGGCTGTGTCTGAGCCTATCCACATATCCTCTGTGAGAGGTGACGGAGGAATGGTCCAGTGAGGTGCCAAAAGCCAGGTCCACCGGTAGTCTCGCTTCTCTCCCAAACATGAGTCGATATGGGGAATAGCCTGTAGCATCACTGATGGTGCAGTTGTAAGCATGTACCATGGCTGCTATGTGTTTGCTCCAATGTTGCTTTTTCTCGCTTTCCAGAGTCCCCAACATGTTGAGCAGGGTTCGGTTGAACCTTTCCGGCTGAGCATCTCCCTGAGGATGGTAAGGTGTAGTTCGAGTCTTCCTGATTCCCAACGAATCCAAGAGCTTCCGGATCAGCTTACTCTCGAAGTCCCTCCCTTGATCTGAATGGAGTCTCTGTGGCAGCCCATAATGGACAAAATACTTCTCCATAAGTACCTTGGCCACGGTGGAGGCCTTCTGATCTTTGGTGGGGAAGGCCTGGGCATACCGGGTGAAATGGTCGGTTATCACCAGAACATTTCCTAGTCCACTCAGGTCGGGTTCGAGGCAGAGAAAGTCAATGCACACCAGGTCCATAGGCCCTTGGCTCTGTAGATGGCCCATTGGGGCAGCTTGATGGGGCAAAGTCTTCCTCTGGATGCATCGCGCACATGAGTGGCAGTACTCCTCTACCTCTGCCCTCATGCAGGGCCAATAGAACCGACTTCTGACAAGTTGAAAAGTCCTTTCAGCCCCTAGGTGGCCATGATTGTCATGCAAGGCCATCAAAACAGTCTCCCGATGTTTCTCTGGGAGGAACATCTGCCACTTATCTTCTGAATCATCAGAGGGGCCCCTTCGGTAGACCACTCCCTGATGCAACTGCAACCTATCCCACTCCTTCCTCAGTAGGCGAGCTTCTTTGGAGGGTTGACGCATGAGTATGTTTGGATCCTGATTTTCCAAGGCCTCCAGGACCAATCTCCCCATGGGGTCTTCCAATTGGTCACACCTTAATTCCTTTTTGGACAATCTTGGTAGGTTGCCCTCTTCCAATTGAGCTACTCCACAGTAGTGTTTGGGGACTCCCACCGTGGTAACTCCTATTTCCTCTGCTCTGGAGCATCCTCGGGCTTGGAATGCAGCTCCTTGACAAAGGGCCTGCACCCCGTCCGGTGCCACTTGGGTCCAATCTTCTATTTCAATGGTCGGGGAATGAGATCTTCTGGACAAGGCGTCTGCGTCTCGATTCCCCACTCCTGGTCTATACTTAAGGCTGAAGTTGAATCCAGACAGTGCGGCTAGCCACCTGTGTCCAGTGGCATCCAGCTTGGCCGTGGTGAACAGGTAGGTAAGGGGGTTGTTGTCGGTCTTCACAGTGAACTCTGCTCCGTACAGGTAGTCTTTGAGCTTGTCTACTACCGCCCACTTGAGGGCCAGGAACTCCAGCTTGTGAGTGGGGTAGTTCTTCTCAGAGGGGGTCAGGCTTCTACTCACATAGGCAACAGGCCGCAATTGCCCCTCATGTTCTTGGTAAAGTACTCCTCCCAGACCGTCGTGACTAGCATCCACGTGCAGTTCATAGGGTTTGGTTGGGTCTGCATAGGCCAAGACTGGTGCAGTGGTCAGGCTCCTCTTCAATTCCTGGAAAGCCTCTTCACACCTCTGATTCCACTGATCTCTGATGGACTCTCCTGGCCTCCTGGGCCCCGATCCATCCTCCTCTCCTTCAGTCTTGAGCAACTCATTCAATGGTCTAGCAATTCGAGCAAATCCCTCCACAAACCTTCTATAGTAGGAGCAGAAGCCCAAGAAGGATCTGAGTTCTGTTACTGTGGTGGGCTGTGGCCAGGAGGTAACTGCCTCCAATTTCTCAGGGTCTGTGGCCACCCCTTCTTCAGATACTATGTGCCCCAGATAGTTCACAGAAGACTGGTAGAACCGACACTTCTCAGGCGAAAGCTTAAGTCCTTCCTCACTGAGTCTTCTCAACACTTTCTCCAGCCTCTCTTCATGTTCCTCCAAGGTTCTCCCAAAGACAATGACATCGTCTAGGTATACAAGGACTTCGATCAAGTTCATGTCCCCTACTGTCTTCTCCATGAGACGTTGGAAAGTAGCTGGGGCTCCAGACAGACCTTGGGGCATCCGGTCGAATTCGAAGAACCCCACTGGGGTTATGAAAGCTGTCTTCTCCTTGTCTGCTGGGTGCATCGGAATCTGATAGTACCCACTCTTGAGATCCATAACGCTGAACCATTTGGCTCCAGACAAGCTCTGTAGGGCATCCTCTATCCTCGGAGTGGTGTATTGGTCAGGTATGGTTCTCCTGTTGAGAGTCCTGTAGTCTATACAGAGCCTCAATGATCCATTCTTCTTTCGGACCACTACTAAAGGAGAGGCATAGGGGCTTCTGGACTCCCGTATCACACCAGTCCTCTTGAGTTCTGCAAGTTGTTCCCTCAGATCCTCCAGATCTGCTAGCGGGACCCGCCTGACTCTCTCTCGGAAGGGCTTATCTTCTTGGAGGCGGATCCGATGGGTGGCACTTCTTGCACACCCCACATCAAATTCATCCCTAGAGAAGATCTTCTCCCATCTATTCAACTGGGCCTTGGCTCTCTCTTTCCAAGCCCTGGACAGATTCGGGTTTTCCATGGTCAGCTTCTCCCAAACATCCACTTCTTCACCTGTCCTCTTCACTTCTGACAGGGTAACAGGGGCCGCCGGGCTCACCTGGCCTAGCAACATTCTGGCTGGGATGTCCATGGGGTCTTTGGTAGTATTCCTAACACTCACTGGAACTCTATAATGGGCCTTCTTCAGGACCTTCAGCGGAATCACTTCCGGTATCACCTCCAGGCCTGAGGATTCACCCCTTGGGTCTGACTCCAGCATGACAAAGGGACCAGGCTGTTCCCAAGTAAGCTTCACAGTGGCCCTGAGACAGGTTACTTCACCGGGCTGCAACACTACCCCTTCTCTTCCAAGTCTCCACAACTTCCCTATCTCCTCTCCAGGGGTCTCCCGCTCTTGGACCAGCCGTTGGTAGGCTGTCTTCAGCATGGGATGGATCTTGGTAGCTGCTTGTCTTTCTTCCGTCACTAGAGGGGTCAGGAGTCTTCGGACCAGGTCCGTGTTCGTCCCTATTATAAGGGAATTCTTGTTGGCTCCAGGCGGCCTAGGACACACAACTGCCAGGGTGTCAAACACTTCGGCCTTCCCAGCCACGGATGGGTCAAAGGTTATTTGGACGGGAAGGTAGCCGTCGTAAGGGAAACTCTGGGTTCCAATTCCCCATATTTCCAGCTCCTCTATCTTCTGGATAGGCAGATGACTCAGGTGCCTGTCGTAGAAGTCCCGGTATAGTAGGGTCACTTGTGCCCCGGTGTCCAGGAGGCCCCTGGTGTAGACTCCCTCCACTTGAATGGGCACTATAGGGGATGGGCCTACCAGCTTCTCTGGATATGGTCCGGCAGGAGCTGCCTTCTTCAGACCTTTTCCCTTTGGACTCTCTCTTGTCCTATTCCCTTTGGACTTGAACCTTTCTTGAGCCTGGTATGCACTGACTTCCCTCCTTTTAATGGGTGTAGGAACCCGCTGAGGTGTACTATTATTTTTCTTGGGTGGGCACCTCCTTTGGGGGGTGCCGTGCCTCTCCTGAGGGGTCTCCCCCCTTCTTCTTGGAGTATAGCTTTGTTGAGGGGTATTACGTTTCCCCTTTGGTGTTCTATCTCTCTTTTTGTTTTTCTTTGCATTCAGCTTGGAGTTTACTGAAGATGGTGGGCACCCGGTTGACTCCTTCACCGGGGCCCTCTGAAGTTTTCCCGCCGGCTTGCGGTTGTCTGGTCTCTTCTTCTTCGGACTAGAACATGTGGCTGCAATGTGGCCAACTCCCCCACAGTTGAAGCAGACTATATCTCCCCATTCTTGTAAAGGTTCGGGTGCTGAGGCAATCGGGAACAATTCCTTCCTTGGACTTTCCTTCTTCTTGGGACACTCTGTGTCTTTTGCTATCAGAGAGGTCAATATCTCTAATACCTTGGACATCTGAGTTTTTAGGGTGTCTATCTCCGCCTCTCTTTCAGGGGTCATCACTGGATTGACCAGCACCTGTGCGGGTACAACACTTGTCTTATCCTTCTGCTGGTCCTGTTGCAGCGCCTCCTCATCTCTGATAATTTTTATTAAATCAGCATAAGTCAGCAACATTCCTCCTCCCAAGGTTTTCAGGTGCAGCCAGACTGGATCGGAGCGTAGCGCTCCCTTTAAGACTTGCTTCATTCTTGCCGCATCGGCATCTTGGGGCTTCATCCCTTTCTTTAACACAATCTTGCACAGCAGCCTGTTTAGCCTTCTGACATACTCGGAAAGTTTCTCCTCCGGTTTTTGGAAAGTGTGTTCAAACTGGTAGACCGTCTCTGTCACCTTGTCTAATTGACCAAACTCTTCCTGCAGCATAGCTAGACAATCCTGCGCCGTGCACCCTGCATTCCCAAACCGGAAACTTTTCACTGCTTCTGCTGCTGCACCTTTAAGGCTTTCTAACACTCGCTGCCTCTTCTGTGCCTCCGGCACCTCCCATGCCTCCACTGCCTGTAATGCCTGTTCCACCCAAGTATCAAAATCTTCTTCCCCTGCTGGGACAGGGAGCTTCCCTGAGAATATTTTTAGTCTCCGGTAGCTAGTTTCCACATGCACCGTACTTGTCTTCTGACATTTGGCTAGCAAATCCCCTATTGCATTTATCAGTTCTGGTGATATAGCAGTGGCCGATGCAGGTGCCACCGGAGGTGGCGCCCTGTCTTCTCTTTCAGGTGTAGTTCGGGCCGCAGCCTGTGGCGATCCCGTAGGGGATGGTTCCCTTTCTACAGTTATTGCGTGCGCCAGCCTAAATGTTCTGTTGTCTGGCGTCCGCAGACACTTGTGCTTACAGGCCTCTGGCATCCCGTCCCAATATTCCACTAATGCGTATTGATATGAGATGTTTGGGTCTGTCTTCATGTCTATCACCCACGGTGTGTGATCTGGGGACACTGAACTCAGCAGTTCCTCTACCGTCTCACTTGACCATTTCTCGCCAGGAAGGCTAATGGCTATCGACTGTTTTGGCTCTGTATTAGCGGCTTTGCACCACTCTTCTACCGCTCTTGGATCCATGGGGTCCATGCCGGCACTTCTGGCGTTCGCTTGCTGCATCAGGATCCCGGACGAGCCCCCACGTGTAGCGATACCTCCAACTAAGGAGGCCGCAGAATTAGATTTTGGGCCCTGAGTGCAGCTCCGCCAACCCCCGGCAATAGGCTCTATCCCCTTCTGGCACAGCTAGTACTAACAATCAATGATATGTCCTATGCAATAGAATAACTAAGCAAGGACACAGTAATGAATTGTAATAGGTAAGGTGTTTTACTCATCAATTCTCAATATGAATAAAAGGGGTAACAATAATCACAGTTCTAAACAATCACTCCTAAGGGCAGCGTCCTGCCACTCTAACACACTATATAGTAACACACGCTACAAGTGCGCCATACGGGCGACCGTTAACTAAGTGCCCTATGGCGCAGCAATCAAACACGCTAGAATCCCCACCGGGCCTGGTTCTAATATTTAGCTTAGTCCTTCTTTCTTCACCGGCAGGTCTGTAATAGTGGTGCACTTAAACAGAGTATAACTTTGTAATCCAAGGGGTATGAAAATAACTTGTAGGCCACGGCAGTCTATAGGCCTATACACAGCAACAGTATCTAAGCTGGGCTTATGCCCTCTCACCCGCCGGACTACGGATCCAGTCCGGGAAAACCTCCACCGGCCGTGTCACACACTCTCGATCTCTCCAACGATCGGGTCCCCGATCCGACAAGGCGGTAGCTCACAAAGTCAGATGCCACCCAGGCTCGCAGAGGGGAGGATGGAAGGCTCTTCGGTGCAGAGCAAGGCCTCAGGCTTCAGGCCTTGCCCCTCCGACACATCCGCACAGGAGGATCCGTCCGTGAAGTCTCGTGTCGCCAAAGAGGCCGAGCCCGGCCCCGCCTCTTCCTTTTATAACCCCTCCCATGAGTCTCTGCGGTGGAACGTCACAACAAGAATGGGGTTATGGGTAATGTAGTTTCTTCCCAATATAGGGGAACACCCCGCTACATATATATATATATATATATATACACACATACAACACCTGGGATGCATATATATCCTCTACACACTGTAACTGCAGCTAACTGACTCGCCTGCCTGCTCTATCTAACTCAAATGAAATTAGACTATCTCTCTCTCTCTCTCTGTCTATCTTTCACTGCCGCCGCAACACACTACACAAGGCCGCCATGCAGCCAGCAATGCACTGTGATGCCGCATTGAATTATGGGCCGTGAAGTGCAATTTGAATTTGGCGCGAACGGCCCATAATGTTCGAAATTTGGCGAATGGTCGAACAGCCGATGTTCGAGTCGAACATGAGTTCGACTCGAACTCGAAGCTCATCCCTATTCTAGATATGTGCACCCAGCAATAATTGTTATTCCTAGTTATACATATGTGGTATCAGGGGCAGGACATGAGAGAATGGCCTCTAACAGTGGCACAGACAGAAACAAACTCTATGGTAATGTCCTCTTTATGGGGAGGGTCATTTTTTTTTCACGATATTACCATATAAACATATATTAAGACATTTAGTTCCTTCTTCATTTATATAATATCATAATAATTACAACACTGTTGATAATGGAAAGAAAATGAAAAAAAAAGGAAAAGAAAGAAAAAAAAAAAACAATAACCAAATCGAATACCATAAACATTAGCTTTCTTATTGAGCTCCAGCAATTAAACACTTCCCTTCCTCTCTGATATCACTGAGACTCTCTCCACTATGTCTTTAGTATAATGCCTTGTACACACGATCGGAATTTCCAATGGAAAAAGTTAGACGGATTTTTTTCATCGGATATTCCGGGCGTGTGTTTGCCCCATCTGACTTTTTCTGTCGGAATTTAGAAAGAAAACATGTTCGGAAATTCCGTTTGTCTGTAGGGAACTCCGTCGGAGAAAAAATTTACGCATTATCAGAATCAAGTCTACGCATGCTCAGAAGCATTGAACTTAATTTTTCTCGGCTCGTCGTAGTGTTGTACATCACCATGTTCTTGACGGTTGGAATTTGGTGTGACAGTGTGTATGCAAGACAGCTTGAACGGAATTCCGTCTGAAAAATCTTTCAGAGTTTATCCCGACAGAAAATCCGATCGTGTGTACAAGGCATTAGAGTTAGGGTGCATAACACAACAACAAGGGTAAAACAAAACACTTAAGCACAATTTTGCAACTTCGACACGTGTTAGTAAAACTGTATGCAACATGGCAAGTATTTAGTGTATCCAGGTGAAATATACCTTTTTTTTTTCAGGACAAATTGTTCTTTCATTTGGTGGTAAATGGAAATGGATATCTCCTTCTTTTTTTTTAGGAGGACTGGCACAAAACCGTACAAATATGTATATATATATATATATATATATATATATATATATATATATATATATATTTAAATGTAGCTGTATATTTCTTGCTGTTACTAAAACCTACCACAAAAAAAAACAAGCCAAATTAAATTCTCCTACTCCTGCCACATATGTGTGTGTTATTTATTGTGTGCCCCCATAGTAAGACCCAGAAACAACAGTGAGAATTAGTGACACTAATACTACATTTAAAAAAGTTTTTTTAATCATACCTGAAATACACTGACTTTGACCCAACTTCTGACTATGACTATTACTTTTGACCCTTACCTTGACGCTAACTCTAAGCCTGACACTGACCTAGATCAAACCCTGATCTCACTATTTTTTCATTATTATTATTATTATTATTATTATTATTATTTATTTATTTTATTATATTTTTTTACACATACTTCTTTGTTTACACAAGTGAATAATAATGAATAATAAACATTTATAAAGTGTTATTTATTTTTAAATATTTATTAATATTTTTCCTTGGTACAAGGCCCCTTTCACACTGGGGCGGGAGGTGCACTGTGGGTATAGCGGCGCTATTTTTAGCGCCGCTATACCTTCGTTTTTACCGCGGTATGCGGCCGCTAGCGGGGTGAATTTAACCCCCGCTAGCAGCCGAAAAAGGGGTTAATACCGCCCGCAATGCGCCTCTGCAGAGGCGCCTCTGGCTTTATGTGCTGAAATAGCTTACAATATTACATTTGCTTTATTTTTCTGCCACTATTTGTTGCAGTTGGAAAGCTAAGGCATAAGTAAGAGGGTAAGCGTACATTGAACTATTGCAGGTCTTAATTGAGGTTAGGTGACTGAAGGTGCCTGAGCTCAGCCAATTTGGTAAAGTTTGCTTTGTCCACTTTGAGCCCAGTTTATTTTCTCCCAGCAAGTTCTGCACAGTTTGCAATGCCAAGCTGTGGTTTCTAAAGCGAGCAAAGTCCTTTCTTGTTTTAAGAGAGGTATGGACTCCAGAGAGAAAGACACAATTTTGTCCCTGTACAAATCATTAGTAAGGCCTCATCTGGAATATGCAGTTCAGTTTTGGGCACCAGTTCACAAAAAGGATATCGGGGAACTGGAGAAAGTGCAGA
Organism: Rana muscosa; assembly: GCA_029206835.1. Taxonomy (NCBI): domain Eukaryota; kingdom Metazoa; phylum Chordata; class Amphibia; order Anura; family Ranidae; genus Rana; species Rana muscosa. The sequence continues at coordinate 187,646,268 of CM055122.1, read as the reverse complement.
GAAGGGCAACCAAATTAATAAGAGGCATGGAGGAACTCAGCTATGAGGAAAGATTAGAGGGGCTGAATTTATTCTCTCTTGAGAGGAGGAGGAGATTAGGCAGGGTTTTAGATCAACATGAACAGACACATAAGGGTCCTTATAGTGAACTTGAGTTATTCACTTTAAGGTCATCACGGAGCACAAGGGGGCACTCTTTACATTTAGAGGAAAAGGTTTCTTCACAGTAAGAGCCGTGAAAATGTGGAATAGACTTCCTCAAGAGCTGGTGCTGGCCAGCTCACTAGATTGCTTTAAAAAAAGGACTGGATTCTTTCCTAAATGTACATAATATATCTGGGTACTAACATTTATATGTAAAGTTGATCCAGGGAATATTAGATTGCCTCTTGGCAATGACTAAGCACTGTTGAAAGTGTGAAATGCATTAGGTAACCTATCCTGTACCCGGCTGTGGTTTGTACGTTTGTTATTTTATACAATAAAGGCGTTTTTATTGGAGTGCGGCTGTTCCGAACTTCCCTCTTCTAATTGCTATATGCTTAGCCTGCACCTGCTGCTTCAACCTTGAGGAGAGTGCCATTTCAGTACACCCACCTGGAGCAGTGATCCCTTCCCTCTCTTGGGTAATCAGGAAGAATTTTTTTCCCCTGCTGTAACAAATTGGATCATGCTTTGCAGAGGTTTTCCCCCTTCCACTGGGTCAACTGGGGGTATAGGATTGGGTATATGGGATTGTATGATTTTTCTCTTTTATTGGTTGAACTAAATGGACAGTTTAAATGGACTAGATCAACTCATTGTTGAACTGTGGTTGAATCCTTGTTTAATGACTGCCACATATATCAGAGCTTCTGAATAAACATCTTGTGCCGCGTACACACGATAGTTTTTAATGTCATTTTCAAAAACAACGTTTTTCTCGACGTGATTTTTCTTGTTTCCTCTCAAGCCTGTCTTGCATACACACGTTCATTAAAAAAAAAAACGCTTGAGCAAAGTGCAGTGACGTAGAACACGTACGACGGCACTATAAAGGGGAAGTTCCGTTCGAATGGCGCCACCCTTCATGTTAGTAAAGTTTGTTGAGCGACGATTCGCGGTTTTCAGCCTCGTGATTTTCAGTCCGTTACAGCGTGACGAATGTGCTATCTCCATTGCGAACACTAGTTTTACCAGAACGAGTGCTCCCATCTCATACTTGATTCTGAGCATGCGCGTTTTTTTCCCCTCGTAAAAGCATGCACACTACCGTTTTTCATGTCGTTTAAAAAAACGACGTGAAAAACAACGTGAAAAAATGGAGCAGGTTCTCATTTTTTTTAGGCCATTTTTCACGTCGTTAAAAATGCTCTGGAGCCTACACACAATCGTTTTTGGCATTTTTAACGTTGTGAAAAACGGTCGTGTGTATGCAGCATAAGACTGAACTTTGAACTTCATGAAGTGTTTGGGTAAGGAATACACAAATACAATTTTAACATTTGCAAGTTATATTTGTGAAGTAAACTTTTCAGACAAAAATTCTTAGCTAATTGAAAACATCAACAACAGTTTTTCAGCAAATTCATCAAACTCATCAAAGAATCTGTTGATTGGACAGATAGCTAACAAAGCTTCTTAGTTGGCTTCCAAGAAAAAGAAAACTTTTGGTTTATCTTCAAAATCAACAACCCTAGCAATCACATGAAGGAATTTTCTGCACCACTCCCCAAATTATCAGCATTATTAGTGGAAACAAAGACATATAAAGTACTGTGTAGGGTTTTGGGTTAGTTATAAAATTAGAGTGGAACTCCAGCCAGTCTAAATCTATATAAGAGAATTCACCTCACTTCCTGTTCGGTCAGTAAGATGGGAAGCAAGCAAAATCTCTTCAGTGGGTACACAGAAAGAAATTAAAATATATTTTTTGTAGAGTGGGTAAAGGTGAGAACCTATGTCAGGTTTTTATTCTCTGTTGGAGAATTCAACGAATTTACTGTGTGGTCATTAGGGATGAGCCGAACACCCCCCCGGTTCGGTTCGCACCAGAACATGCGAACAGACCGAAAGTTCGCGCGAACGTTAGAACCCTATTAAAAACAATGGACGCGAACGTTCGAAATCTAAAGTGCTAATTATAACGACTAATATGCATGTTATTGTCCTAAAAAGGGTTCAATGCAAAACGAAGTTTTAAAAATGGCCGTTTTTCGGGAGCAGTCATTTTAATGATGCATAAAGTGAAAAAAAAAAAGTGAAATATTCCTTTAAATATCGTACCTGGGGGGTGTCTGTGAAGTGGCATGTGTTTCCCGTGTTTAGAACTGTCCCTGCACAAAATGACATTTCTAAAGGAAAAAAAGTAATTTAAAACTGCTTGCGGCTTTAATGTCATGTCTGGTCCCGGTAATATGGATGAAAATCTTTGAGAAAAATGGCATGGCTACCCCATCACCCCCCCTACCCCAGCCCATTACCAGCCCCTTTGGGTCTTGTATGGATATTAAGGGGAACCCTGCACACAAAATAAAAAGAGGCTCTATATACTCTGAACAGCAGTATACAGGCGGTGCAAACAAGACAGGGAACTGTAGGTTTGTTCTTAAGTAGAATCTGTTTGTAATTTTGAACAGGTACATTGTTTAAGTGTAGCTCCAGCCAAAAAATCTATTTTTAAGCTTTTTGGAAAACATAGGGAAGGGTTATCACCCCTGTAACATTTGTTTTGCTGTCTGTGCACCTGTTCAGAACATTTCACCTCACTTTCCGTCCCAATGACAAATGTTTTTGAAAAGCAGGGTTTTTATTGAAACAAGGATTGGTAATAAAGCATCAGTAGAGAGGAGACACCTTTTTCCCATATTAACTCTTACAGGAGAGAATTTCCCTTCCTAGGGGTAGATTTCCTCTCACTTCCTGTTGTCTCCTTCCGTTTGCAAGTAGGAGTCGTTTGTAAGTTGGATGTTTGAAAGTAGGGGCCTGCCGTATATACTCTGCTGAAATTTGCCCCTTACATGTTGGTGTTGCCACAACACTGTGAGCCCTCACAGTTACTCTTGGTGGGCGCTGGAATGCCCTGCTGTGAACTATTATATCAGGAATTGTAATTACATGCCATTGTTGAACAGTGGTAGGAAAAATTGGGCCTTTGGTGGTGGTGCTGGTGCTACAATACTTTTTGGGCAGGATACGAGCTTTGTGCTGACGTCACCCTCCACTGCTCGGTTTCCACGGACGTATTTGTGTGCCAGCGCCTTTGACCGGTCGGCGCTGATACACTTCAAGGCTGTCTTTTTAACTGCTCTTGTGAGTATGTTTTCACTTTTTTAATAAATGTACACCAAGGATTTTACACTATCTAGTGTCCTTCCTTCTTTCCATGTGTATGTTGAACATTCGCATGATGTTATATGAGCTGTCGGGCTACTAAACTACTGAAGTTCATCATTTGCTGAAATCCGGAGGTTTTACTGAGTATTACTTGAGGCTGTTTGAGGTCCTCCGTCATAGGGGACCATCGCTTTCTGGTAAGCAGGAATTCTTACTGGTGGTGGTGAAAGTCACGGATTATAAGAAGATCTGAATTTTTCTCTGTTTTGGTTTTTGTCTTTTTTTCATTAATTTTGGACACTTGCTCACGGGTGTTTCGTTCATCATGGACTTTCAGATATGAACTTTGAGGGTCCGATATAGCATTCTTGGATTATCATCAAATTAATTGTTTAATCATAGTCCATCTTATTTCATTTAAATTTATTGTTTACACTGATCATTCACTGTTCTTCATTGAGCATTTTATATGATTTATCACTGTTGTTATTTGGATTTTTTCAATTATTCAGTGGTGGGCTTATGTTCACGTTCATAAGTTAGCGCGACTATATATTTTTTTCTTTTTTTCTTCTTTGCTACAACACTGTCAGCCCTCACAGTTACTCTTGGTGGGCACATGAATGGGCCCTACTGTAAATTATTAGATCAAGAATTGTAATTGCATGCCCCTGTTGAAGAGGGGCAGAAAAATTGGGCCTTTGGTGGTGGTGCTGGTGCTACAACACTGTCAGCCCTCACAGTTACTCTTGGTGGGCACATCAATGGGCCCTGCTGTGATTTATTAGATCAAGAATTGTAATTACATGCCCCTGTTAAACAGGGGCAAAAAAATTGGGCCTTAGGCACTGGTGCCACAACACTGCAACCCCTCACAGATACTGTACTTGGAGCACAGCAATGAGCCCTGTTGCAAAGTATTGCATCAAAAATTTTAATTACACGCCCCTGTTAAACAGGGGCTGAAAAATTGGGCCTTAGGCACTGGTGCCACAACACTGCAACCCCTCACAGATACTGTACTTGGAGCACAGCAATGAGCCCTGTTGCAAAGTATTGCATCAAAAATTGTAATTACACGTCCCTGTTGAACAGGGGCTGAAAAATTGGACCTTAGGCACTGGTGCCACAACACTGCAACCCCTCACAGATACTGTACTTGGAGCACAGCAATGAGCCCTGTTGCAAAGTATTGCATCAAAAATTGTAATTACACGCCCCTGTTAAACAGGGGCTGAAAAATTGGGCCTTAGGCACTGGTGCTGGTGCGACGACACTGCAACCTCTCCCAGAGACTCTAGTTGGAGTGCAGGAATGAGCCCTGCTGCAAAGCATTGCATAAAAAATTGTAATTACATGCCCCTGTTAAACAGGGGCTGAAAAATTGGACCTTAGCCACTGGTGGCAGCACCCAGAAACAAAAATGTTCTTCCAAGCTATCATCAGGAATCGGATCATTGAGGAGGAGGAGGATAGTCAGTCAACATAACAGAACAGTCACTCAGCATCAGCATAGGCAGTCTTGAAGGGATGTGACATCTCAAAATAAATTATTCTGTTACATCAGCTTCAGGTGCTTGGTAGCTGGTGGTGATCCAAGACTGGTTCATCTTTATGAAGGTCAGTCAATCAACTGAGTCGGTGGACAGGCGCACCCTGTGATCCGTGACAAAGCCTCCAGCAGCACTGAATGTGCGTTACGAAAGAACGCTGGATGCAGGACAGGCCAGTAGCTCAATTGCATACTGTGCAAGCTCTGGCCAGTGATCCATCCTCAAGACCCAGTAAGCCAGAGGATTTTCGGTGGGGAAGGTGTCCAAGTCTGACCTTGCCCCTAGGTATTCCTGCACCATGTATATCAGACGCTGGCGATGGTTGCTGGAACCGATCATACCTTGGGGCTGCGGACTAAAATATTGTCTCAATGCATTGGTCAGACGGCCACCTTCCCCACCGCTCCTTCTTTGACTGACCGAAGCCTCAGCAACTCATTGTCCAGGACCAGGAGTTTGTAACCTCCCAGTCTCTGGGAACGCGTTGCACAGACCTTTCTGCAAGGCCTCCGGGAGATGTCTCATCCTCTGCTCCCTCTGCGACGGTAAGATAAGGTCCGCAACCTTACCCTTGTACCGTGGATCAAGGAGAGTGGCCAGCCAGTAATGGTCCCTCTCCTTTATCCGAAGAATACAAGGATCCTTCCGCAGACTTTGCAGGATCAGGGAGGCCATGCAGCGTAGGTTAGCTGAGGCATTCGGTCTGGAGTCCTCTGGGTCACTAAGGACGACATGATCCGCAGCCACCTCCTCCCAGCAACGTACAAGTCCACGTGTTTCTTGGGACTGTAAATCATCCCTAAAAGACTGCTGCTGTTGATGCTGAGTGCCAGGCTCCACCTCCATGCTGACACAATCCTCCTCCTCCTCCTCCTCATCCTCTTCCTGCACGATGGGTGGGACAGAAGGAACACTGTCTGGGTAAAGGGGCCTTGAGAGGCAAGGAAATCCTCCTCTTCCTGCCTCTGTTCTGCCTCAAGTGCCCTGTCCATTATTCCACGCAGCGTATGTTTCAACAGGTGGACAAGAGGTACAGTGTCACTGATGCATGCACTGTCACTGCTCACCATCCTCGTGGCCTCCTTAAATGGTGCCAGGACAGTGCATGCATCCCTGATCATGCCCCACTGGCGTGGTGAAAAAAACCCGAGCTCCCTGACCCTGTCCTGGTGCCGTAGTCGCACAGGTACTCATTGATGGCCCTCTGCTGCATGTGCAGCCGCTGCAGCATGGCCAACGTTGAGTTCCACCTGGTGGGCATGTCACATACAAGGCGGTTCTTGGGCAGGTTCAACTCCTTTTGCAGCTCAGCCAGCCGAGCACTGGCATTATATGATCTGCGGAAATGCACACAGACTTTCCTGGCCTGCCTCATTACATCCTGTAAGCCCGGGTACCTGCCCAAGAACCGCTGCACCACCAGGTTAAGGACGTGAACCACACAGGGCACATGGGTCAGTTGTCCCTGTCGGAGGGCGGAGAGGAGGTTGGTGCCATTGTCTCGGCCTGCCCCTGAAGAGCTGACAGAACCTCTGTCCCAGTGTGGCTCCTGTCCCCCAAACACACCAGCGCAAGCACGGCATGGCATCTTTTTGCCTGCGTACTTGCGTAGCCCCTTGAACGCCTACGGAGCACCACTGGTTCCGAGGACAAAGCACAGGAAGAGGCCATGGAGGAAGAAGAAGAGGAGGGGGTGGAGGAGAGAGGTGTGTCACAATTAGTAGTAGCATTTTGGAGGCGTGGCGGCGGAACAACCTACAACACTACTGCACCTTGTCCTGCATCCTTCCCAGCTGCCAAAAGAGTGACCCAATGGGCCGTGAAAGAAAAGTAACGTCCCTGTCCATGCCTGCTGGACCATGAGTCAGCGGTAATGTGCACCTTACCACTGACCGCCCTGTCCAGCGAGGCATGGACATTGCCTTCCACATGCCGGTAGAGAGCTGGAATCGCCTTCCGTGAGAAAAAGTGGCGTTTGGGAACCTGCCACTGAGGAACCACACATTGCACAAACTCACAGAAGGGGGCCGAGTCTACCAACTGAAAAGGCAGCAGTTGAAGTGCTAGCAATTTAGCCAAGCTAGCATTCAACTGCTGGGCATGTGGATGGCTGGGAGTGAACTTCTTTCGACGGTCCAGCAGCTGGGGCAGGGAAAGCTGGGACGTCGGTGTACTGCTAGCAGAGTGCCCGCAAGTACTTGGCTGTGACACACCTAATTCTACACCTTCATTCCTCTAAGTGCACGTTTCAGAGAGGCCTAAAGGTATAGTGGGGTTGGAGATCCCAGCTGATGAGGAGCAAGGAGAGGTATGCTTTGTTCTTTGGTGTGGGTCTTTAAGGTACGCTTGCCAATGAGCTGCATGGCAGGTCAACATATGTCTGGTCAAGCATATGGTGCCCAAGCGGCTGATGTTTTGGCCACGCGAGATAAGCTTGAGACATATATTGCAAATAGCAGCGGTGCAATCTGATGCACTCGACTCAAAAAAGGCCCACACCAAAGAACTTGAAATAACGGGCAGAGGCAGCGCCCTGCACAGGCGTAGCTCTGCGGTGTGATTCAGTCGGTGTGCTGCCCTTACGCTGGCCCCCGGAGGGCATCCTGCCTCATTGGAGATGTGCCTCCTCCTCATCCTTCTCCTCCTCCTCTCCTATCAGGCACCCACGTGGAGTCAGTGACCTCATCATCCCCTCCCTCCTCATCACTGGAGCCAATCTGGCAGTATGCTGCAGCTGCTTTAACATGACTGCCCGATTGCTGTCCTTCTTGAGCATCCCCTCTCTCTGCGCTCATGGTACTGCCTTCCTCTAGCTGGGTATCATCATCAGACCCTTCAAAATGCTGGTCATCCTCCTGGAGCATGTACCCAACACTGTGCTCAAACAGTTCGGGGGACTCCTCAGGAGGAAATGGTGGGTCTAGGGAAGGAGTGACTGATGATGACATTGATAGGAGGGAAGAGGACGCTTTGGAAGCTGCTTTGCCAGTACCCTGAGCCTGGGTGAGAGAGGATGAGGAGGATGAGGAGGGGTTGGTCATCCACTCTACCAAGTCTTCGGCATGATGCGGTTCAACATGTCCAGCTGCCGAAAATAAGGACAAGCATGTCCCATGGCCACGTGCTGATGACAATGCACCGTGTCCACGACCAGCACTGTTGCCCCCAGACACAGAGCCTGCTTGCCCTCTTTTATTGGCTTGTGACTGTCTGCCTCTCTTTGTTGGCCTTCCAGACATTCTAATGGCCTGCAGGGAGATGGTAAAACCAGCAACACGGGATAGCTTCAGGTGTATACTGTGCAGGAGGCACCTACACCCACTGTAACTACTTGCAGATGCCTGTCTGTGTTACACAACAGAACAACACCACGAGCAATAAGGGGTAGTGTATACTGTGCAGGAGGCACCTACACCCACTGTAACTGTTAGCAGATGCCTGTCTGTGTTACACAACAGAACAACTCCACGAGCAATAAGGGGTAGCGTATACTGTGCAGGAGGCACCTACACCCACTGTAACTGCTTGCAGATGCCTGTCTGTGTTACACAACAGAACAACACCATGACGAGCACTACGGGGTAGCTTCAGGTGTATACTGTGCAGGAGGTTTAGCAAACATTATCACTGACACTCTCCCTGCCTATCCTTCTCTGTCCCTGCACGCCAACAGACTGTAAATGCACAAGGTTTCAAAGGATGTCACTGACACTCTCCCTGCCTATCCTTCTCTGTCCCCGCACGCCAACAGACTGTAAATGCACAAGGTTTCAAAGGATGTCACTGACACTCTCCCTGCCTATCCTTCTCTGTCCCTGCACGCCAACAGACTGTAAATGCACAAGGTTTCAAAGGATGTCACTGACACTCTCTCTGCCTATCCTTCTCTGTCCCTGCACGCCAACACACTGTAAATGCACAAGGTTTCAAAGGATGTCACTGACACTCTCCCTGCCTATCCTTCTCTGTCCCTGCATGCCAACAGACTGTAAATGCACAAGGTTTCAAAGGATGTCAAAAACACTCTCCCTGCCTATCAAGCTCTTTCCCTGCACGCCGAAACACACTACACAAGGCCGCCGCGCTGGCAGCCTTTTATAGTGTGGGGCGTGTACTAAACCCCCCTGAGCTATGATTGGCCACAGGCCGATGTTCAAGTCGAACGTGTGTTCGACTCGAACACGAAGCTCATCCCTAGTGGTCATTAAGACAAGAATTCAAAAGAATCTCTCTAGTGGGGATATAGAAGTAAAAGTCCATTTTTATAGGGAAGGCTTCAACTCTCTGTTAAGGTTTTAATTGTTGCTGTAGGGGAAATTTCCCTTACCTACTCTAAGATCATTGACAAAGGATGTATGTGAAATCATATGGAGCAAGAGCAATAAAAAAAAAATACGGACGGAGGTTCTAAACTTTCCTGTTCTTTCCAAAATACAATATGGCTTGATTTTTTCCTTTTAATGTACGCCTGCAAGAAAAATAAATCCTCAGCCACCTCCCAACTCTTTGTTTTTTAGCTTCTCCTTACCGCTCACATTTCCAGCACTCTACCTGCCCAGTCACAAGCCATCACCAGCAATACAACCATTATTGACAATCATACAATGAGTGGCACACCGCCATTCCCCATGTGACAGTGGTGGGATCTACATGTGATATGTCATGTTTCCCAGAAGTACTTTCACACAGACAGGGTAGGGTGGTAGGTTTAGGGATTAAAAAAAAAAAATCGGAGTGCGCATGCGCGGGACTTCCGGGAAGACGCCTTGAACGGGAGCTCCGCACCACTCCGGCCTCTCACTGCCCCCTGAGCTCTTAGATTGAGCAGGATTCGGCCAACTCTGACCCCATCGAATAACGGGAGTTCCAGGCGCAGCTACACATGTCTGGCGGCTCGCAAAGAAGCGAGGTTAGCCGTCAGCTGGACTTTACACAGGCGGTGCTTTCTACACCTAAGATGGCGGCCGCAGCACGAGGAGGAATGGAGGAATCCGACTCCATCGCGGATCTTCCATCCATCTACCAGCCCCAGAATGGCCTGCTGGCAACCCCAGTGAGTACCTGCAACCCCCCAGCAATCTCCCCAGCTTCCACTGAGTCGCTGCTGAACAGGACATTTGGAGATCTCCCCACACTCCCATGATGCGATCCCCCTTGGGTCTGGCAGGCCCCCACCTTTCCTCCCCTCTGCAGCCAGTACATTCTGCTGACATGCAACTCATGCTGCTGAACTTCTCTGAAATGCTAGCATCAGGACTAGCTCAAAATGCCTCACAGATCACTGCCACCATTAAGGCTGATCTACAGAGCCTAGGAGCCCGCATAGAAGCTATTGAACAGGCAGTAGATAATACTGCGGCCCGCACTAACCAAAATACCACATGCATACAAACCTTGCAAGATCAACTTGAGAATGCCCTCTCTAAGATCGATGATTTGGAGAACAGAAGTAGGAGATATAACTTCCGCATACGTGGGATCCCTGAATCTGTAGCTGATGTCCCCAGCACAGTTAAGCTATTCATAAAAGAACTTCTTCCAGACATTCAGGAACATAGATTGGAACTTGATAGAGCTCACAGAGCTCTCCAGCCCCCCCACCCAGACAGCCTACCAAGGGATATCATCGTCAAACCCCATTATTATGGGGTGAAGGAGGATGTGATGAGACTGACCCGTAACTTGGACAATCTCTCCTTCCAGGATCAGAAAATACAAATCTTCGCTGACATCTCGCCTACCACGGTCCAGAAACGGAGATCCCTCAAACCCCTCCTGGAAATCCTAAACCAGAACTCCATCAAATACCGCTGGGCTTTCCCATTTTGTCTGCAGTTTCATTTCAGAGATAAAGCCTGCGGCTTCTCCACATTCCAAGATGGCGAACGTCTCCTGCTCCAACTCGGCCTTATCTCCCAAGAATTGGCTACGCTGAATACTACGGCCAAGTCAAGCTCCTCAAAACGCCCACCCCCGGGAAGCCCTCTGACACCGTTATGGAACAAACCACTAACGAAGAGACAGAAGGAATCCCGACCCCCGAGATGAAAGCCTTCTTCTCTGCCTTTCTTTCCATTTTCTCCCAGCCGGAGGATGCCTTGTTTTTGACTGCCCTCAATGACTCGGAGAGTAAATGACCCCCCTAGTTAAATTAGGGGATTAACGATCCCACATGGCTCTGAGTTCCATTTGTTGGACCAGAGTCTGATTCGGGTTGGGGGGATCCCCGCTTGCCCATGTGTGGCTTGAGGAGACACCCATCACCTATTGATACTCCCACATTAACGAGGAAGAAGTTTCCTCGGTACTCCTGACTTAATGCAATTATGATGTGCCTGTTTTAGTTCCCACATATGGTTAAGCTTATTAGTCTCTACCTACCCTATCCCTCCTTCCCCCGCCCTTCCCTCCCCTCCCCCCACTCCCCTCTCCCATGCCTCTCCCCCCCCCATTTACCCCCCCCACCTTGCAGGTGTTTCTCTTTACACTAATCCTATCTGGGTACACACTACTTTCTGGCCTGTTATTTTTGTTATTTTTGCCGTAATGTTCTCCAAAACTCTTTCGCACGTTGGCCTCTCTAGACATATTTTCCCCCTTGGGGGCCCCAGAGGCTGGAGTGGCCCTCCACGCCACTCTTTCTGTTGTTTCGCAGTGGGAATCTCCTTTTTCCCTCTGGTGACGGCAGGTAGACAACCCCGAGTGGGGTTGCCCTCTCTCCAAGACCCCTTTTACAGGAGTCTTTGGACGTATTCCTGGCTTGCCGGGTCGGTTGTTCTCTTTTTTTTTCACTGATTTGTAGCATATGTTTGATTTACCTTCTTCTTGCAATTTATTCAGCTGTTGTAATAACATCTCTGTTCTTCTTTCCTCCACCTCTTCTTTCTTCTCGCTCTTACCTTCTCCCCTCTCTACAGGGATCCCATCCCCTTTCCTTCAGGACTCCTCGCGGAGGCTTCCCCTATGCCTTATTCTCAGGCGCATGTCGATGATCTGCTTCACATCGGAGGTCCGGTCAACCCCTTCCTACCAGGTAAGCTCCCCTTTTGCATTTTTGCACACCCCCCTGGGCGCCCATGGCTGAGAGTAACACCCACAAGCTGCCTCTTAAGGTAGCCTCCCACAACACACAGGGTCTTAATTCTCCATCAAAATGCCGGAAGGCATTCCAGAACTACCACTCCAGAAGCCTTGATGTTGTCCTCCTACAGGAGACTCACTTCCCCGCTAGCTATACCCCCTCCTTTCTCCACCGCAGTTTCCCCACCTTCTACCTTGCGAATGTGGACACTAAACAGAGAGGTGTAGCCATACTCTTCGCTAAGCGGATTCCATTTACTCATGCTTACACATTTCGTGACACAGACGGTAGGTACCTTCTGGTCAAAGGACATATAGAAGGAGTAATGCACTCCTTCGTTTCATACTATGCCCCTAATAAGGGCCAGGCTAAATTTTTTGCCTCCATGTTCTCCGTCCTCTCTCCTCACCTAGAAGGTAGAATCCTCATAGGGGGAGATTCTAACATCACATTTGACCATTCACTAGACAAAACCCACCTGGACAGACCCCGCCTTAAAAGACCTTCCAAACAGAGCCTCAGAATTGCCAGACTCCTGCATGACTTAGGCCTAATCGATTCTTGGAGAGAATTAAACCCCACGGCCAAAGACTTCACCCACTATTCTGCTCCCCACAAAACATATGCCAGGATTGACCATGTATTCATACCCAACTCGGACATACACACAGCTATTCTTGCCAAAATTCAGGACGTTCCATGGTCTGACCACTCCCTAGTAACCCTTACACTCTCTGGCTCCCTATCACCCTCAGGTCCCCCTCAATGGCGTCTGAGTAAATCCCTCCTAGCTAACCCGGTCCACTGCACCATGCTGGAAAGGGACATTCAAGAATTCTTCCTCCTCAATGATAACGGGGACACAACCCCTAGTTCTCTTTGGGGAGCCCACAAAGCCGTCCTGAGGGGAAGGATGATTCAACTGGCTTCCAATCTGAAAAAAGGTAGGAAGATTGAGTTGGACAACCTGGAAAGGGATTTTAGAATGCTCAGTAAGTCCCATAAATCAAACCCAACTCCCTCCAGCTTGGGTAAGTTGGAATCAGCCCACACAGCCCTGAATCTAGCCTTGACCTCTAATGCGGACAAGCATCTAAGCTGGTTAAGCGGCAAATACTACTTGCAGGGGAACAAAATAGGCTCACATCTAGCATCCAAACTCTCTCCAAGGACCAAAAATTTCTCCTTACCCAGGATTAAATCACTTAAGGGCTCCCTCACCCAGAACCCCCAGAAAATACTAGAAACCTTCCAGGCCTTCTATTCCAAGCTATACTCCTCTCCCACTCCCGCAGACCCTGTTCCTTTAGAATCCTTTTTAGCGCATGTGACCCTTCCCAAACTTTCAGAGTCCCACAGATCCTTAATGGAATCTCCATTTCGCACTGAGGAAGTCCAGGAAGTCATTAAACACCTCAAAACTGACTCGGCCCCAGGGCCGGACGGCTTCAAAGCCCTTTATTATAAAACCTTCTCTGGGATCCTCTCCCCCAACCTGGCTCGTCTCTTTAACTCCCTTCGAGAAGGCTCCCCTCTCGAACCCGCGGCCAATCTTGCTTTTATCTCGGTGATCCCCAAACAGGGAAAGGACCCTAGTGATGTGGGCAACTACAGGCCAATTTCATTGATCAATAATGATCTGAAAATCATGACCAAGATTCTGGCCAATAGAATGGCCTCCTTCATTGCTTCTTATGTACACAGAGACCAGGTGGGTTTCATCCCCGGAAGACAGGGACCAGACCAGATCAGGAGAGCGGTAGACTTAATTTCCCTCATGCAATCCTCCTGGGATGGTGGACCACCTCAGAAGGGATACATTCTCTCTATAGACCTCCAAAAGGCCTTTGACACTGTCACTTGGCCATACCTTTTCTCCATCTTACAACAGTGGGGCTTCGGTCCTGAATTCCTACGTACCCTAGAAACTCTTTATTCTTCCCCTAAAGCACAGATCAGACTACAAGGGCATCTCTCAGACCAATTCCCTATTTTAAAAGGCACCAGACAAGGATGCCCACTCTCCCCTATCCTTTTCGCTATAGCGATAGAAACCCTAGCTCTTGCAATTAGACAGCACCCAGGCATTCATGGGATACAATGTGGTCAACGTTCACACAAATGCGCTCTCTTTGCGGACGACGTCCTTCTTTTCATCACCTCCCCTCTCCAGTCAACACCCATCATACTCCAACTACTAAAAACTTTCGTAACGGTCTCAGGCATACAGGTAAACATGGCAAAGTCAATGGCCCTGAACATCACCACCCCCCATGACATAGTTGATAAACTCAAAGCTAGCTTCCCCTTTGCCTGGTGTACCTCCTCCCTTCCCTATTTGGGAGTCTTCCTTACTCCCAGAGTAGAACTCCTATTCCAAAACAATTACCCTGCCATGTTCCAAAAAATCACGGAAGACCTCTCACAATGGTCTCTTTATAACCTGTCCTGGCTGGGCAGAGTCAACTCAGTCAAGATGACCCTATTACCCAGACTGTTATACCTTTTTCGGTCCCTGCCTATCCCTGTCAAAAAACGAGCGCTGGATAGAATCCAATCGAAAGTCATACAGTTTATATGGGGGGGCAAGGGACATTGTCTTTCCAAAAAAATTTTGTATAGGGCAAGGAAGAAAGGAGGCCTTGGTCTCCCCAATTTGTGGTGGTACTACCAAGCAGCCCAACTATGTCAATTCTCTGCGATCTATACCAAGGGCCCAAAACCAGACTGGGTAGATATAGAAAGGCAAGCAACCCCTAATCACACTTTAGATTATTTAGCCTGGAGACCACGCAAGGAACGTCCCTCGATCCTATCACCTACCCTTTCCCATTCAATGGCACTCTGCGACACTCTTCATAAACATCCCTCACTATCCTCCTCCTGGCATCCTCTGGCTCATATTTTCCACAACCCCCAATTTCCCCCAGGTCTAAACATCAGGGCTTTTGGATGGTGGCTCGACAAGGGCCTTTACAGAATAGGACAATACTTTAACAATGATGGCCCCATTTCACTCAAATACTGCTCTTCTAAACTAGATATACCCACCTCCGTAACTTTCCGTTATTATCAATTGCTTCATTTTCTGCGTGGGGTCTGGAAAAGCTCGGACAACCCACTATCTGTTACGCAATATGAGCTATGGTGTTCCTCAGCTGTGGGCGTCAGGGGGGGCATTTCCCTGATCTACTCGGCATTAGCTGACCCTAGGGGCAAAGCGAGCTATATGTCAAAATGGGAGCATGACCTCCAGTTTGAATGGGATCTAGACACTTGGTACTCAAATTTTTTCCGCTCATTTAAAGGCATTTTAAACACCTCCCTGATAGAAGCTGACATTAAGGTTATCTCCAGATGGTACCTGGTCCCTACACGCCTCTCTAAGTTCTACCCGGAATCCTTCCCCCTATGCTTCAGAGGTTGTGGCCTTACAGGGTCCCTCCTCCACACTCTCTGGGAATGTCCTAAAATCAGGGGGTTCTGGAATAGAATCTTTAGCCTCATTCGCAAAGTCACCGGCCACGACGTGAGGCAGATCCCCACTATCGCACTTCTCAATGATGCTATCCCTAAGGTTCCTAAATTTTCCCGACACCTCATACACTTCATCTTGCTGGGAGCCAAGATTACCTTGGCCCGTTCCTGGAAATCGCCCTTTGTGTCATTTTGCCAAGCTAAACACAAGATTTCCTGGATTATGTCACAAGAAAGGATTTCAAGCACCTTGCTTGACTCTCCAGAAAAGTTCCGTCATATCTGGGAACCCTGGGCTACACACTTGGGCATCTCCCTGCTTTCCTCATAGGTTAACGCTAGATAACCCCCAATCTCACCGACTTCTGGATCCCTATCTCCCACCTCCGCGAGGAAGCCCCGACCTCCTCCTCCCTCCCCTTTAACTTTCTCTTTCTACCTCACCCCCTTTTCCCTTCCCCAACCCCACTCTTCTCTCCCATCTTTTATTTTCTACTCGTATCCTCACAAATAGTATGGTTCCAGACTCCCAGGGGTTTTCCTCTGACCTGTTCTTCTCCTTTTCTTTCTTTCTTCCTTCTTTTCTTTGTCATATCTTCTTGTTGACAGGTACAGCTAGATGATCAGCTTTATAGAACGCTGGAGGCTATTTCTTAGTTGGGGCCTGAAACCCCCCAGATCTCCAATAGAGGGTTAAGCTTAGTCTCACCCTGGATGCTTGTCCCCCTTTCGGGGGCAACAGCCAGGGCAGATGGATGGGTTGCCGAAACCTTTTGTTCATTCCCTTCCCTGGGTGCTTTGCCCCTAGCCACTCCGCACACAGCAGGTTCCCAGATGGGGTGTGCGGACTGGCAGGGAGTGGATGGGAGGCCGCTGCCCCTCGGGGCCCTTTGGCAATTTATCAATTACTACCATTGGAATGTAAAGCCCAAAAATCCATCTATATTAAGCAAGTTGGTCTAGGATAATGTGATGGATCCCTTTTTTTTTTTTTTCATATAGCCTCATTCTGTTCATCTTTGTTTACTTCTGTTGAACATGATCTGTATAGACCCCGGACGGGGTATAATGTTACCTTTTTTTACTTGTATCGCACTTTTTCAAAATAAAATCTTTTAAAGACAAAAAAATAAAACATAAATCCTGGTACAGAATAAAGTAGGTATTTTTCCCCTAACAATAACACTTTTTCAAAATGCATATTTTTATGACAAACCAAGAAATTCCCAAGCAGAACTAATGTCAATATATCTGTAACCCCAAACTTCCTCAAGGGGATGGAAATCATTGCAAACTTGGCAATTAGTGTTTTGTTTTAGCTAATATATTGCTGATAATGGGATATAAAAGGCAGTTTATTGCTCTATTGATTTGTAAGTGCCAAGAAAAACAAATGCAAAAGCATAGAACTTGAAGAAGTGCAAAATGTTTATGAATTCTAATCTCCAGCACATGAATAAATACATCTGACAAACTGCAGAGTACCTTACAGGGGCCTTTCCTGACCTCTGTAATTGAAGTTCAATTGCATGTGTAGTGTTTGGAGAGCCTAAACTCGTCCTGCCAATGTTTAACGCAGAGATCGTCCATTAAACTCTGATTTCTAAAACCAAACAACAGATAATAACAAGTAACCATTTTATTAATCACTGCCACGTGCATTTGTGAGTCATATGAATTTTATTTATGGAGGTAAGCTTTTGGTGAAGGTCAGTGTTTTGCTGACATTATTCACAGAGAAAATTAATAGCCATATACAATTTAGCAGCAAATTGAATTTGTTGTATACAATTAGATAGTTTTTAAAATGTATTAAGAAATGCTATATATAATCTGGCTAAAGAAGTATTAAAAAAATAAGGCCATAGACTTGCAGCATAATTTATTATACTGTATTCTGTTATTGACCTGTCACCTACTTAACTAAAGGATTTTGCTAAATAGTCACGGCCAATCTGCCCGGGTCGCAAGGTTTTCCCGAATCTTATTTGAAATTCAGCAAACCCAAACTTAAAGTCAAATACCATTGAGGTCTATGGGGATGCATATTCAACTTAAATTCTGGCCACTACTGTAAAAAAGATGTGCACTGTCATGGGGTCCATGAACCAATGCAAATCCTCACAGGCTCCGTAGCAGCATACATTTGAAAACTAACTAGCCCAAAAACCAAGGGCGGGGTGCTGAAAAAAGTAAGGTTTCCAACATAGCACTTAGCCAACAGACCTTATGGATAAATACTAACAGTATAAAGGAGCTAGCCTACACCCCACAATGAGCCAGAACAGCCTTAATGGAAGTCACGTCATCCCCTACAAATATTCCTGGCACCCTTTCACAGGGAGCTCAAAAAGCCGTGTGTTGTCACTGCTTCCATAGGAATCAAGCTCTAAGCTCCATAAGCCTATTGGCTAGCTGGAATTACTCATCCAGCGATGATTTTGGATGATATCTCCATCTCGCTGGTTCTGCTAGAGAAAGTGACAAATATGTCCTAAAACTCTGAGCAAAGCTATATCTTGAGAGCATGATTGAAGAATCCCAAAATCCATGGCATGGAACCAGTTATCCTTGAGGTTCTGCATATGGGAGGAAAAAAACTTTTGTTCTCATAGGATGCCAAAGCCACCTCAGATTGCAACCCAGTATGTATATAAACACTGGGGATATACAGTGCAGCGCTGAAACTTAGATAGTGGTGTGGGGTGCCACTATAAAAGAAAGTTATAACCCAAGCTCATAGTGATAAACGTGAAACTCAAAAACAAAAATATTCAATAAAGGTGTACAACAGTGATGAGAGTCTCCTATGACTAAGAAAGTCCACACACATGAACACACTTTCTGTCACTGGAGGTGAATAAATTAAATGGAAATTGTATATAGTCCAAAATATACAATGATGAAATCTGTGAATAGAAAAGGATCCATAGACCACAAACACACTCAAGAGATATTCCTTCAACAGAATGTTCAGGATACCAGGAGCAACAATTTGACTGTTGAATCAGATGTTACAGATAATGAATAGATGGGGTACTCTTACCGCAACAGGTGGACTCATCAATCGTACGACTGTGAGTCAGATAGGCTTGAGGTCTCAGGGACCGGAGACTGTGGACCAGGATCTCTGTAGGTGACGTGAATGTCTCAACCGAAATCCGTAGAACACGATCTTTAAGAATGCCGTAAACATCTCAAGAAGTCCCGGAGGGGATGATCCAATGGATCGGGATGCAGGTGCAAATATCCTCCAGCACACAGGCTCCAAAAGACAGGATATGGGAACAGAAATATAAAACAAAAGAGAAGCTCCCAATGGTGCAGGTCAAAAAACCTTTGATGGTTTATTGAATAAAAAATGTCATACAGACAGAAATATAAAAGTGATCACAAAAAGTTTAAAACCACTTTGGGGTGCAGTAATGCCATTATGACATTCGATAAGTAACAGCGCGAATATACCTCCTCTACTGATCTTGTCTGATCTTGTCCAGATGTTGTGAGAAGTTTTGTTTCCATTCGGACCTCACCGAGATGTCTCCAAGTTTTTTTTCACGGTTTTGACTAGTTCCCCAGGCAGTTTCAAGGACTGGACCCTTTTACCCAAACACTAACAGCTGAACTCTATTGATTGCTCCTTTAATCCAAGAGAGCAGCTTATTCAAATGTTCCATGACTGAAGTGCTCTAGTTGAAAAAATCCCACGCCTAGTGGCCATACCAGGCGACACAGATAGCATTTTTTCAATCTGCTTTGTGATGATTCCCTCATTACCACTCTCTCCCTTCCCACCCTTATACCTGGTTCCCATCTCTTTCTCCCTACCTCTCCCATCCCCGTCATTCCCCACCCCTTTTCTCTCCTATCATCTAGCCTAAACAGAATGGGCCATTTATGCTTTAGTTGATGTTATAAAGGAGTTGCAGTCAGATATCTCTAAGCATTTCAATTGTTTACATGTTTTGGTGAGTTGCGGCGGGGGTGGCTTGCTTGTGCGCCTCCCCCCTACCCGGTGGTTACGGAATCTATATGCCCACTTGGTGGGACCTCAGCCTCATATGTTGGGGCTGAGACAATTGCTGGTTGTGTGGGTAGAGAGAAATGCTCTTCTCCTGCCTACTGGAGCTCCCAAAGGGCTCTTTTCTAACCTTTTTCCTTTCTTTTTCTTTGCTAGCACTTTCCTTTTGTCTCTTTTAGCCAGCCACCGGGACCCCCCTTTCCCTACCTCCCAACCTTGTGTCTTTGCACCTATCTGGAATGGCCCCCATGCAGAATCCACACTCATCTCAAGGGTAAGTGACATCGTTACAGGTGAGGACCTTACCCCTCTGCTCAATGGCTAATGTTAATGTTCCCTCTCCTTCACTGTGTGTTGCTTCACACAATCAATATGCAGTGAATGAATTCCCAAATGAAATGGCAGAAAATTATGCAGTCTCTTCACTCCCTAAAAATTTACATTGTTCTCCTCCAGGAGACACATTTTCCAAGGCGGTATAACCATTCCTTCCTGCATGCCAAATTCTCTATGTTCTTCCTTGCAAATCCTGAGGAGAAAACCAAGGGGATAGCTATTCTAATTTCTAACAATTGCAAATTCACACCCCTATTATAGCACAGGGACCCAGAGGGAAGATTCTTGCTTGTGAAGGGGACGGTCATTTATGGGGGAGACTCAAATACTATCCTGGACCAGGGGTTGGATAAGTCCAGACCACCTGGATCCCAACTCACTCGTCCTCCTAAACAGAGCCTCAAAATAGACAAACTGATCTTCCAACATGGGCTGGCAGATGCTTGGAGAGAGATGAACCCTAGCAAAAGGGATTACACATCCTATGCAAGGACTGACCACAATTTTATATCCACAGCCAAAACATCAAACATAGTTAAATTGTCCATTAGAGACACAGTTTGGTCTGACCACTCTATAGTTCTCCTCACACAATAGGAGCTATATTCGGCCAAATCTCCATCACCCGAGATTAAACGACTCTATACTCAGTGACCCAATTAGGGTTTTGGAAATTGAGAAAGCTATAAAGGAATATTTCCTTCCTAATAACTTAGAGGGGGTGTCAGCATAAATGCTCTGGGCTGCTCATAAGGCTACTATATCGGGCAAATTTATTCAGATGTCCACACAGATAAAAAGGGAAAGAATGGTTGACATAGGCAGAATGGAGAAGGAATTTAAGCCAATGACATACTCAGAATGGTCACCCGCTGTTAGCAGGGCACCTGACCTGGTGCACACGCGCGCGCCATTGGCTACACCTCTGTTTTGCAGGTATCGATTTTCTGCGCACATGTGCCATAACACCACCCCGCTGATAGCTCTTGGACTCAGTGACCACGGGAGCCATCCTGAAATACTTCTGGACACCATAGGACACCACAGGATGCTGGCCGCCAATACTTCCAAAAGGGGAGAGAAAAAACACAATTGGGACTTTAAATGAGGCATACATATGGTAGTATGGGCCTCCATCTCAATTTCCCTTTTTAAATTTCAATACTTCCAAAAGGTAGGAAAACTTCATACAAAATGGTCCTATGAGTAAGGAGGACAAGGACTCTGGCTCATCCTGAAAATGTATGGGAGTGGGGTCCTATGGGGTAGGAGCGGGGGTGGGCTAACCCAAATGTATGCTGCCATGGAGCCTGTCAGGTTTTTTTTTTTCTTTTAAAATTAGCTTGACAACATAAAACAGCACACACAGTGCCTTGAAAAGAGTATTCATCCCCCTTGAAATTTTCCATATTTTGTCATTTTACAACCAAAAACATAAATGTATTTTATTGGGGTTTTATGTGATAGACCAACACAAAGCACATAATCGTGAAGTGGAAGGAAAATGATAAATGGTTATCTATTTTTTTTACAAATAAATGTGAAAAGTGTGGAGTGCATTTGTATTTAGCCCCCTTTACTCTGTAGTTGCAGTGGAAGTTGGTTCTACAAAGTATTGGCTCAGGGGGGCTAAACACAAGGGCACACCACATTTTTCAGATATTAATTTGTGAAAAAAATTGAAAACCATTTATCATTTTCCTTCTACTTCACATATATGTGCCACTTTGTGTTGGTCTATACCATACAATCCCGATAAAATACATTTATGTTTTTGGTTGTAACATGACAAAATATGGAAAATTTCAAGAGGTATGAATACTTTTTCATGGCACTGTACATAAAACTTCAAAATACAACCCCCCAAAAATGCAGGGGAAGCCTTGCAGCAAAGGGAAAAAAAAACAGTTTAACCTATAAAAGCCCTATCAACAAAAAAATGAAAACTCAAAAATACCAAATGCTGAAAAAAAGCCCATATTTGTAAAGGGAAGCCTTGCATAAAAAAATTGCAATTGATGGGACAGCAACTAAAAGTGACCGCTAACCACAATCAAAAAAAAAAAAAAAAGACAAAAACACCAATAATAAAAACATAAAAAAAGAAGGCAACACAGGGGTGGATCACTGGAGGATTTAGAAATCATAATTAAATCATAGATTCGTAACTGATCCTAATTTCTTCCTATGCAGCTTATCAGCTTTTCCCATGTTTTTCCTGCAACAGCTTACAATTCACTGACAATACGGCAGAGCTATGCCCCCCTTTTAATAGTAAGGAGGCTGGCTTAACCAAAAGGACCCTTTTTGGCATTTAAGTCTGTGGGCCATTGTAAAACAGACGGTGTTGTGTATTATGCTTACAAAACATTTTCTTGGAAGGACCTACACATAAATCATAAATATCCAGGATTGGTTTCAAACCCATGGTAGTGGAAAACCTGAACATCATCCCCATGTGTCAAATTTCGTGCAGCTGTGGACACAAATGGGAGCTTCAAATTCCTGCCTGCTAGAATTAATAAACCAGCCTCCTAAAATAACAGAATAATAGGATCAATATTTTATTTTACAGTAATCTTTCAAAGTACTAGCCTCAAGATTTGGGTACAAAATTAAATATAACACCACAAACCCTAAAATCCTACATCTGATTATGGTAATGGTAGGACTGAGGATATGAGGAGGCCTAGAGGAATAGTACAATCAATGACAATTTACAATATACAGTAACTAACTTATTATTTTCTAACGTAACTAGTAAATTGCACTGTCCTGTAAAAGACCTCATGCCTAAGGTAAGCTAATGGTATAAAGTATGTTTTTTAAGAAGAAATTAAGCTCATCAAAATCAGGAAGTTTTTTTTTTAAATTGAAGAAAAGTTATACTATATATCTGTACCTCCCTCCCAACATTTTGAGATGGGCATGAGGGACACCTACTAGTGAACAAATGTAGGCATAGGACACGCCCCCTGCCACACACCCTTAACCGCATCACTGAGGTGCCGATGCGTGTGCCTGCCGGCCGCGATGTCCGCCAGGTACCCGCGATCGGCCATTACACAGCCAAGGACGTGGATCTGTGTGTGTAAACACACAGATCCATGTCCTGTCAGGGAGAGGAGACCGATGCTGTGTCCCTTGTACATAGGGACACAGACCGGTCACCTCCCCCAGTCAGTCCCCCTCCCCACAGTTAGAATCACTCCTAAGACACACATTTAACCCCTTCCTCGCCCCTAGTGTTAACCCCTTCCCTGCCAGTCACATTTATACAGTAATCAGTGCATATTTATAGCACTGATCGCTGTATAAATGTGAATGGTCCAAAAAATGTGTCAAAAGTGTCTGATGTGTCCACTGCAATGTCACAGTCCCAATAAAAATCACAGATCGCCGCCATTACTAGTAAAAAAAAAAAAAAATCATAATTCTGTCCCCTATTTTGTAGGCGCTATAACTTTTGCGCAAACCAATCACTATACGCTTATTGCAATTTTTTTTACCAAAAATATGTCGAAGAATACGTATCGGCCTAAACTGAGAAAAAAAATATTTTGTTTTTAAAAAAACTGGATATTTATTATAGCAAAAAGTAAAAAATATTGTGTTTTTTTCAAAATTGTCGCTCTTTTTTTATTTATAGTGCAAAAAATAAAAACCGCAGAGGTGATCAAATACCACCAAAAGAGAGCTCTATTTGTGGGAAAAAAAGGACATCAATTTTGTTTGGGAGCCACGTCGCACGACCGCGTAATTGTCAGTTAAAAACGACGCAGTGCTGAAATTTCGCCTGGGCAGGAAAGGGGTATATGTGCCCAGTAAGCAAGTGGTTAAAGGAGAATTAACCAAAAATAAAGGTTAGTTGAATCCACAAGGGCTTTTTCTTGCCACTACTATTTTATACTGTCTTTTAAATTTTACAAATTAGAAATTAGATGAAAGGTTTAGCACTGGGAAACACTTTTTGTAAGATAAAAAGTACATTTTATATACAACCATGTAGATCAGACCAAAATGAGGGACAAATGAAGGGGAACGAGGGAGAGAGGGACATTGCTCCAAATCAGGGACAGTTGGGAGCTATGTATATCTGCTATAATAAAGACTGCTTACCTTATGTTTGCATGCACTGTTCAATGTAATGTCCCGGTATCTGCCACATGCCATGATGAATGGACTCCAGGGAAGTTACCTTATCCTGGGCCAGCCAATAAAGATGGCTGATTATGCCAAACCCAAAAAGAAGATTGGATGCAGATATCTGCTCTGGCAAGGGAGCTCATGGATGTCATATCACTAGAGTGGAGGTAAGGTAATACTTTAAAAAATAAGTGAAATTAGGATGCCATGAATTTGGAGAAATTACAGAAGGTCTTAGGTAAAATATTCATCCAAGGTATTATTGTCAGCAGATAAGGACATAAATGGGTGGAGATGCCAAGCAAGACTCCTATGGCTGATATTGATCAGTAATTGTTAATGAACTTGTGGGGTAAGAGTTCTGGATATTCAATACTACAGGCACTTGCCAAATAGCTGATTATATAGTCAACAGAGCAATTCTGGTTAGAGCTGATTTTATTGTCAACAGTGTAAGGGCTCTTTC
The DNA here is from genome assembly GCA_029206835.1 of Rana muscosa. Lineage (NCBI taxonomy): Eukaryota > Metazoa > Chordata > Amphibia > Anura > Ranidae > Rana > Rana muscosa. The sequence goes on along the minus strand of CM055122.1, from coordinate 187,621,873 downwards.
ACACGGAGGTCCGTTCAGGTCCGCCTGTCAGTTTTTTAGGCGGACCTGAAACGGATCCTCCATGTAGCCCTATGGAGGCACGGATGTCAGCGGAGACATGTCTGCTGACATTCGCTCCGCTCCAAAAAAGTGTGACGGAGGAAAATCCTATTTTACTCTACGGTCCGTCGTCATCCGATTCCCCATAGGGGAGAGCGGCGCTCTGACAGGGCGGTCCCTGCACAGTGTGCGGGGACCGCCCAGTCATCCGTCGGCTCAGCGGGGATCAACGGAGCGATCCCCGCTGAGCAAGCGGAGCTTCACGGGGCGGATCTTCACGGATCCGCCCCGTGTGAAAGAGGCCTAATACTGGTTAGATACACACAAGCCATCTTTTTCTATATTAAACCATATGATAGTGTATGTACTGTATACTATAAAGCCCTGTACACACGATCGGATTTCCTATGGATTTTAAACCGATATATTTTTCAATCGGAAATCCGATGAAGCTGACTTCAATCAGTCTTGCCTACACACCATCAGTCAAAAAACAGATCGTCCCAAACGCCGTGACGTAAAACACTCAGACGAGCCAAGAAAAATGAAGTTCTATGCTTCTGAGCATGCGTCGACTTGATTCTGAGCATGCATGGGTTTTTTATCCGATGGAGTTCCCCACAGACGATAGTAATTTGCTATTGTTTTTTTTTTTTCCATCGGATAAATTTAAAACATGTTCTATTTTTTAACACCGATGGAAAAAAGACCGATGGGGCCCATACACGATCGGTTTGTTCGATGAAAAAAGTCCATCGGACTGTTTTCATCTGTAAAACCGATCGTGTGTACAGGGCTTTAGACAACGGATAGATTACTACAGCAGCACTATCAGGTCCCTATTGACATTTTTTTTATTTTGGAGCGGAGTTCCCCTTAAAATCCATACCAGACCTGAAGGGTCTGGTATGGATTTTGAGGGGGACCCCTACGCCATTTTTTTTAAATTTGGCACAGGGTTCCCCTTAATATCCATACCTGACCTGAAGGGCCTGGTATGGAATTTGGGGGGACCCCCACGCAATTGTACTTCTAACACCCATAATTTTAGAGAAGAGATACTCTTAAATATATGTATCGGACATTTGGTTGCATTCAAATGAATTATATAATAATTAATTTTCAACAAAAAAAATAAATAAAAATAATAATAATACCTATATTTTTATATTTTCTACTCCAGCTTTCCATGAGCAGAAGAAAGAGGCTGTTAAATCCAACAGGCATGTGGAATTTCACTAAACTATTTCTTTATATGAGCAGTCTCTTATAAATCCTTATGGGGGGCACATTCTATGTAATCCTTTTGTGTTTAACGTTTCTTAAGTGCAGCCAAAATGTATAGGCATCTAGCCAAATAATATTTATAATGGTTGTTTTTTATTGCAATATCTTTATATTACCTGTTTTCCTAAAAGTACATTAACCTAGGCTTCTGATGCATGACATATGTCATAAAGGTCATGTCCTTTTCAAACTAAAACTTGCCAATGTCTGAAACTGAAACAATGTCTGGCTGATCATGGGATTCCTCCTCTACTGAGCAGGAATAAAAGAAGTAATGTAGAATTGTATTTCTTGAACCTAAAGAAGACACATCATTTTCAAATATCTACCTTTAATATCACAATCTGAGTAAAAACTGAATTGAAATGTACTGTTATCGCCATCCATACTGTCCAGAAAAAATATCTGCATAATTTACCTGTTTTATGTTTATGAAATGGTATGCCAAAAGCTGTCATACTTTAAATCCACAGATACAATTTAGAAATTATTCAAAAGTTTCTTCTTTTTTTGTTGCAAGAAAGTTAAAAACACGGGCAGTGTTAAAAAAAAAAAAAACTTTCACATGGTATTCGAAGGAACTCGGCAGGTAGGTTGTTCCAAACATCTTGGAGAACTAACCACAGATCTTCTGTGGATGTAGGCTGCCTCAGATCCTTCTGTCTCTTTATGTAATCCCAGACAGACTCAGTGATGTTGAGATCAGGGCTCTATTGGGGCCAAATCATCACTTCCAGGATTCCTTCTACAGCCAAAAATTTCACATTTTGATGTATCAGTCCAGGGCACCTGTTGCCATTTTTCTGCACCCCAGTTCCTATGTTTTCATTAGGGATAAGCCGAACACACCCGCTTCGGTTTGCACCAGAATATGCGAACGGACCAAAAGTTTGCGCAAACTTTAGAACCCTATTAAATACAATACTCAAACGTTCGAAATCGAAAGTGCTAATTATAAAGGCTAATATGCAAGTTATTGTCCTAAAAAGGGTTTGGGGACCCGGGTCCTGCCCTAGGGGACATGTATCAATGCAAAAAAAAAGTTTTTCAGGAGTAGTGATTTTAATGATGCTTGAAGTGAAAAAAAGTGAAATATTCCTTTAAATATCGTACCTGGGGGTGTCTAAAATATGCCTGTGAAGTAACACGTGTTTCCCGTGTTTAGAACTGTCCCTGCACAAAATGACATTTCTAAAGGAAAAAAAGTCATTTAAAACTGCTTGTGGCTTTAATGTAATGTCTGGTCCTGGCAATATGGATTAAAATCATTGAGAAAAATGGCATGGATGCCCCCCCCCAGCCCACTACCAGCCCCTTTGGGTCTTGTATAGATATTAAGGGGAACCCCGCACCCAAATTAAAAAAAGGCCCTATATACTCTGAACAGCAGTATACAGGCGGTGCAAACAAGACAGGGACTGTAGGTTTGTTCTTAAGTAGAATCTGTTTGTAATTTTGAACAGGTCAATTTTTTAAGTGTAGCTCCAGCCAAAAAATCTATTTTTAAGCTTTTTGGAAAACATAGGGAAGGGTTATCACCCCTGTAACATTTGTTTTTCTGTCTGTGCACCTGTTCAGAACATTTCACCCCACTTTCCGTACCAATGACAAATGTTTTTTGAAAATGTGGGTTTTTTATTGAAACAAGGATTGGTGATAAAGCATCAGTGTAGAGGAGACACCTTTATCCCATATTAACTCTTACAGGAGAGAATTTCCCTTCCTAGGGGAAGATTTTCTCTCACTTCCTGTTGTCTCCTTCTGTTTGCAAGTAGGAGTCGTTTGTAAGTTGGATGTTTGAAAGTAGGGGCCTGCCGTATATACTCTGCAGAAATTTGTCCCTTAGGTGTTGGTGTTGCCACAACACTGTAAGCCCTTACAGTTACTCTTGGTGGGCGCTGGAACGCCCTGCTGTGAACTATTATATCAAGAATTGTGATTACATGCCCCAGTAAGTATGAAAGTAAAAGTACCTGGATACCAAAAGCAACCCTACACCTGGCGATTAAATGAAGAACTACCTCGGGATGAGGAAGGATTAGAGAGGGTGAAAAGGGAACTAGAACAATACTTCCTAACAAATGATACAGAAGGGATCTCAGGGGCAACCCTATGGGAGGCACACAAAGCCTTTATTAGGGGGATTTTGATTGTGGACGGGACAAGGAAGAAAAAAGAGTAGAAAAGTAGAAAACTTAACTCCATGATTGGAGAAATATTTAAAGCTGAGCAAGAACATAAAAAACAACAGGGACAACAACAAGAGCTGTACCACAAATTAGTGATAAAAAGGGACGAACTTAAAGAACTTATGGAACAAGAGACTAAAAGGACATTAAATTGCATAGTAAAAGAAAGATATATGTGGGGGGATAAGTCCAGTAAACACCTAGCAAAAATCGTACAAAAGAAAAAGACCAGAAATTTTATAGAAAAGATTAAAAAAAAGAACGGAGAAGTACTATATGCAACAAAGGACATAGCAGATACATTTAAAAATTACTATGAAGGGCTGTATTCAGTTGAGCAGAAGAGATGGCGGATAGGAGAGAAACAACTAAAAACAGAGGAATTCTTAGGGAAAGCGAGGCTGCCCAAGATTAAAGAAAACAAAAGATCGGCGTTAGATAAACCTATAACGGAAGAAGAAATAAGTAGAGCACTGATGGACACAGCTGCAGGAAAAAGGCCTGGCCCCGACGGGTTTACAGTGCTATACTTTAAAAAATATAAGAACATTTTGATCCCTAGGTTATTTAAATATATGAATGGATTAGGGTCGGAGTATGAGATGGGTAGGGAGGCCTCAGTAGCCACAATAACGTTTATCCCGAAGGAGGGAAAAGATGAAATGCTATGCTCCGGATACAGGCCGATCTCGCTGCTAAATGCGGATATAAAACTGTACGCGAAAGTCCTAGCGGAACGAATGAAGGGACTGATGCCCAATCTGGTACATCCGGACCAGGTGGGATTTATCTCAGGAAGGGAAGGGAGGGATAATGGGGTGAGAGCATTACTCCTCCTTCGGAAGATAAAAGAGAACGGGTCCCCAGGTCTACTCCTGTCAGTAGATGCGGAAAAGGCATTTGACAGGGTAGACTGGGGACTCATGATACAAACTCTGGAAACCATGGGAATAGGACCCAGGATGATGCAATGGATTAAAACACTTTATCATCATCCGACGGGTAGGATTAAAATAAACGGCACGCTGTCTCCGGCGTTCGAGATGAAAAATGGGACAAGACAGGGGTGTCCCCTATCCCCTCTCTTGTTCGTGTTGTCCCTAGAACCCCTTTTAGCTACGGTACGAAATAACCCCGATGTTAAAGGTATTAATATAGAAGGAGACGAACACAAACTCTCAGCCTATGCAGATGATGTCTTGTTCTATATTATTAATCCTAGGACCACACTGCCAAATTTACTCAAAATCCTTAAACAATATGGCGAAATATCAAATTTTAAAGTCAATGTAACCAAGACAGAGATTCTAAATGTTAACATTAGTAAAGTTGAAGAACGAGTCTACGAGAGGTGTATAGTTTCCCCTGGCAGAAGGAGTTGAAGTACTTAGGAATAAAACTTGCCAACTCAATAAAAAAAAACATATAGGATAAACTATATCCCTCTATTAGATGAAATTAAAACTGAAATTAGAAGGATGACAAACCGCCCGTTATCATGGTTAGGAAGAATTAACATCCTGAAGATGGTCTTATTACCAAAGATCTTGTATAAATTTCAGATGATCCCAGTGGTAATACCCCAACCATACTTCAGATTGTTAAAAAACATGCTAATGAATTTTATATGGAAAAATAAAAAACACAGAATCTCCTTCTCAGTATTAAAACAGGATAAAAAACACGGAGGTCTGGCTGTTCCCGATATTAAAAAATACTATAATGCGGTGGTGCTGTCCAGGGTAGTAGAGTGGGCCAAAGATAGACACGAAAAAAGGTGAGTAAAAATAGAAAAGGCACTGGCAAAGACACAATTGGGAAGTATAATATGGAACCCTCCTCAGTTTAGAGCACTAGATGAAAACACTCACGTTATAACATGAAACACACTTCAAATTTGGGACAGGTTACATAAACAAATAGATAGGGACTATAATTCTCCCCTTATAGAATTAAAAGAAAACGAATATTTTGCACCAGGGAAAAAAACAGTAGGAGGAAATTGGATAAAAAAAGATAAAGCACAGTTAAAACATATAATAAAAAGAGGAAAAATTATACCATTTCAGGAGCGAAGACACAACAGGGAATTAATGATATTAGATGAATGGAGGTATCACCAGTTGAACCACTTTGTAAAGAAATTGCCCCACCCAGTTAGGTCGGGAGAGGATCTTACGCCGTTGAAACGGCTCTGCACAGCAGAAAACTCAAAAGGCACTATATCAAAACTGTACAAACTGTTACTGACAGTGGAAGAACTGGAGATGCCTCCACATATAAAGAAGTGGGAAAGGGAATTGGGAACACAAAGAGATAAAATTACTATAGATAAAATGATAAAATTGACCCACTCCTGAATTATAAGTGTATCACAGGTTGGTATGCTAGCCAGATAAATTAAGTAAATTCCAAGCTGGACAGACTGCAGAATGTTGGAGAGGATGTAGGGAAACGGGAACAATGGTCCACCTGTGGTGGCATTGCCCCAAAATTAAAAAATATTGGGAAAAAATCCTGGACTTGATAAAAGTAATTACTGAGAGGGAGATTAAAAAAGACCCATGGACAGTCCTATTCCACGGAGGGGAAGGAGGAGTGAAACAGTACAAAGAGTCATTGATTCCACACCTACTAAATGCAGCCAAAAGGCTGATTCCAAAAAAAATGGCAAGAGGCGGAAAGCCCATCAATATGGGAGTGGATTGACTCAGTGGAAGAAACATATAGCATGGAGGGGCTGAAGTACAGTTTAGAAGATGGAAAAACATGATATAAGGGTAAATGGGAATGTTGGAAAGATTTTAAGAAAACATGGAGTTATGCAGAAAATCTGAGACATTAGAGGGAAATGGAAAGGAAAACAATGAGGTAGAAGAGGAAGGGAGGGGGGTAGATAAGGGGGGGGGGTAGGAGGGAGAGAAAGGGATCTTAGGAATATAGGTATAAGAATATAGATTGATATGTGTTTTTTTTTCTTTTTTTACTTAATATTGCATATATGGAACTGTATTAATGTAATATAAATTGGAATTTTGATAAAATAAAAAAAAATAAAAATAAAAAAAAAAGAATTGTAATTACATGCCCCTGTTGAACAGGGGCATAAAAATTGGGCCTTAGGCACTGGTGCCACAACACTGCAACCCCTCACAGATACTGTAGTTGGAGCGCAGCAATGAGCCCTGCTGCAAAGCATTGCATCAAAAATAGTAAATACAGGTCCTTCTCAAAAAATTAGCATATTGTGATAAAGTTCATTATTTTCTGTAATGTACTGATAAACATTAGACTTTCATATATTTTAGATTCATTACACACAACTGAAGTAGTTCAAGCCTTTTCTTGTTTTAATATTGATGATTTTGGCATACAGCTCATGAAAACCCCAAAATCCTATCTCAAAAAATTAGCATATTTCATCCGACCAATAAAAGAAAAGTGTTTTTAATACAAAAAAAGTCAACCTTCAAATAATTATGTTCAGTTATGCACTCAATACTTGGTCGGGAATCCTTTTGCAGAAATGACTGCTTCAATGCGGCGTGGCATGGAGGCAACCAGCCTGTGGCACTGCTGAGGTGTTATGGAGGCCCAGGATGCTTCGATAGCGGCCTTAAGCTCATCCAGAGTGTTGGGTCTTGCGTCTCTCAACTTTCTCTTCCCAATATCCCACAGATTCTCTATGGGGTTCAGGTCAGGAGAGTTGGCAGGCCAATTGAGCACAGTAATACCATGGTCAGTAAACCATTTACCAGTGGTTTTGGCACTGTGAGCAGGTGCCAGGTCGTGCTGAAAAATGAAATCTTCATCTCCATAAAGCTTTTCAGCAGATGGAAGCATGAAGTGCTCCAAAATCTCCTGATAGCTAGCTGCATTGACCCTGCCCTTGATAAAACACAGTGGACCAACACCAGCAGCTGACATGGCACCCCAGACCATCACTGACTGTGGGTACTTGACACTGGACTTCAGGCATTTTGGCATTTCCCTCTCCCCAGTCTTCCTCCAGACTCTGGCACCTTGATTTCCGAATGACATGCAAAATTTGCTTTCATCCGAAAAAAGTACTTTGGACCACTGAGCAACAGTCCAGTGCTGCTTCTCTGTAGCCCAGGTCAGGCGCTTCTGCCGCTGTTTCTGGTTCAAAAGTGGCTTGACCTGGGGAATGCGGCACCTGTAGCCCATTTCCTGCACATGCCTGTTCACGGTGGCTCTGGATGTTTCTACTCCAGACTCAGTCCACTGCTTCCGCAGGTCCTCCAAGGTCTGGAATTGGTCTTTCTCCACAATCTTCTTCAGGGTCCGGTCACCTCTTCTCGTTGTGCAGCGTTTTCTGCCACACTTTTTCCTTCCCACAGACTTCCCACTGAGGTGCCTTGATACAGCACTCTGGGAACAGCCTATTCGTTCAGAAATTTCTTTCTGTGTCTTACCCTCTTGCTTGAGGGTGTCAATGATGGCCTTCTGGACAGCAGTCAGGTCGGCAGTCTTACCCATGATTGCGGTTTTGAGTAATGAACCAGGCTGGGAGTTTTTAAAAGCCTCAGGAATCTTTTGCAGGTGTTTAGAGTTAATTAGTTGATTCAGATGATTAGGTTAATAGCTCGTTTAGAGAACCTTTTCATGATATGCTAATTTTTTGAGATAGGAATTTTGGGTTGTCATGAGCTGTATGCCAAAATCATCAATATTAAAACAAGAAAAGTCTTGAACTACTTCAGTTGTGTGTAATGAATCTAAAATATATGAAAGTCTAATGTTTATCAGTACATTACAGAAAATAATGAACTTTATCACAATATGCTAATTTTTTGAGAAGGACCTGTATATGCCCCTGTTAAACAGGGGCTGAAAAATTGGGCCTTAGCCACTGGTGGCGGTGCCCAGAACCAAAAATGTTCTTACAAGCTATCAGCATGATCATTGAGGAGGAAGAGGATAGTCACTCAGCATAACAGGATAGTCACTCAGCATCAGCATTGGTAGTCTTGAAGGGATCTGACATTTAAAAAAAAAATATTCAGTTACATCAGCATCAGCTGCTTGGTAGCTGGTGGTGATCCATGACTGATTCATTTTTATGAAGGTCAGTCGATCGACCGAGTCGGTGGACAGGCGCACCCTGTGATCGGTTACAAAGCCTCCAGCAGCACTGAATGTGCGTTCCGAAAGAACGCTGGATGCAGGACAGGCCAGTAGCTCAATTGCATACTGTTCAAGCTCAGGCCAGTGATCCATCCTCAAGACCCAGTAACCCAGAGTATTTTCGGTGGGAAAGGTGTCCAAGTCTGATCTTGCTCCTAGGTATTCCTGCACCATGTAAACCAGACGCTGGCAATGGTTGCTGGAACCGATCATACCTTGGGGCTGCGTACTAAAAAATTGTCTGAACGCATCGGTCAGACGGCCACCTTCTCCACCGCTCCTTCTTTGACTGACCGAAGCCTCAGGAACACGTTGTCCAGGACCAGGAATTTGTAACCTCCCAGTCTCTGGGAACGCGTTGCACAGACCTTTCTGCAAGGCCTCCCGAAGATGCTTCATCCTCTGCTTCCTCTGCGACGGCAAGATAAGGTCCGCAACCTTACCCTTGTAACGTGGATCAAGGAGGGTTGCCAGCCAGTAATGATCCCTCTCCTTGATCGCATGAATACAAGGATCCTTCCGCAGGCTTTGCAGAATCAGGGAGGCTATGCAGCGTAGATTTGCTGAGGCATTCGGTGCGGAGTCCTCTGGGTCACTGAGGACGACATGATCCGCAGCCACCTCCTCCCAGCCATGTACAAGTCCACGGGTGTCTTGGGACTGTAATTGATCCCTTGAAGACTGCTGCTGATGCTGAGTGCTAGTCTCCACCTCCATGCTGACACAATCCTCCTCCTCCTCCTCCTCTTCCTGTGTGATAGCCGGGCCAGCAGGAACACTGTCTGGATAAAGGGGGCCTTGAGAGGTAAGGAAGTCCTCCTCTTCCTGCCTCTGTTCTGCCTCAAGTGCCCTGTCCATTATTCCACGCAGTGTGTGCTCCAACAGGTGGACAAGAGGGACAGTGTCACTGATGCATGCACTGTCACTGCTCACCATCCTCGTGGCCTCCTCAAATGGTGCCAGGACAGTGCATGCATCCCTGATCAGGGCCCACTGGCGTAGGGAAAAAAATCCAAGCTCACCTGACCCTGTCCTGGTGCCATATTGCAACAGATATTCATTGATGGCCTCTGCTGCGTGTGCAGCCGCTGCAGCATGGCCACCGTAGAGGTCTACCTGGTGGGCATGTCACAGATTAGGCGGTTCTTGGGAAGGTTGTAATCCTTTTAGAGGTCAGCCAGCCGAGCACTGGCATTATATGACCAGCGGAATGCCCACAGGGTTTCCTGGCCTGCTTCAGGACCTCCTGTAAGCCTGGGTACCTGCCCAATAACCGCTGCACCACCAAGTTAAGGACATGAGCCAAACAGGGCACATGGGTCAGTTGTCCCTGTCGGAGGGCGGAGAGGAGGTTGGTGCCATTGTCGCAAACCACCTTTCCTGGCTTAAGCTGGCGTGGCGTCAACCACCTCTGAGCCTACCCCTGCAGAGCTGACAGAATCTCTGCCCCAGTGTGGCTCCTGTCCCCCAAGCACACCAGCTCAAGAACCGCATGGTATCTTTTTGCCTGCGTACTTGCGTAGCCCCTTGAATGCCTACGGAGCACCACTGGTTCCAAGGACAAAGCACAGTTAGAGGCCATGGAGGAAGAAGAAGAGGAGGGGGTGGAGGAGAGAGGTGTGTCAGAATCACCAGTAGTAACATTTTGGAGGCGTAGTGGCGGAACAACCTCCAACACTACTGCACCTTGTCCTGCATCCTTCCCAGCTGCCAGCAGAGTCACCCAATGCGCCGTGAAAGATAGGTAATGTCCCTGTCCATGCCTGCTGGACCATGAGTCAACGGTAATATGCACCTTACCGCTGACCGCCCTGTCCAGCAGGGCCAAGACATTGCCTTCCACATGCCGGTAGAGAGCCGGAATCGCCTTGCCTGGTACAATCGGATATCGGTGTACTGATAGCAGATTGCCTGCAAGTTCTTGGCTGTGACACACCTAATTCTACACCTTCATTCCTCTCAGTGCAGGTTTCAGAGAGGACTGAAGGTATAGTGGGGTTGGAGATCCCAGCTGATGAGGAGCAAGGAGAGGTCCGCTTTGTTCTTTGGTGTTTGTCTTTTAGGTAGGCTTGCCAATGAACTGCATGGCAGGTCGACATATGTCTGGTCAAGCACGTGGTGCCCAAGCAGCTGATTTTTTGGCCACGCGAGATACGCTTCAGACATATGTTGCAAATGGCAACTGTGCGATCTGCTGCACACGTCTGAAAAAAGGCCCACACCAAAGAACTTTTGGATCAACGCGCAGAGACAGCAGCGCCCTGCACATGTGGAGCTCTGTGGTGTGAGGCAGTCGGTGTGCTGCCCTTAAGATGGCCCCTGGAGGGCATCCTGCCTCATTGGAGATGTGCCTCCTCTCTCCTATCAGGTACCCACGTGGAGTCAGTGACATCATCATCCCTTCCCTCCTCATCACTGGAGCAAATCTGGCAGTATGCTGCAGCTGGGGGAACATGACTGCCAGATAGCTGTCCTTGTTGGGCACCCCCTCTCTCTGGGCTCACATTACTACCCCCTCTCTCTGGGCTTACGTTACTGACTTCCTCTAGCTGGGTTCCATCATCGGAGCCTTCAAAACGCTGGCCATCCTCCTGGAGCATGTACCCAACACTGTGGTCAAACAGTTTGGGGTTTCCTTAGGAGGATATGGTGGGGCTAGGGAAGGAGTGACTGATGCCATTGAGCCGAGGGAAGAGGCCGCTTTGGCAGCTGCTTTGCCAGACAAATTACCCTGAGCCTGGGTGAGAAAGGATGAGGAGAATGAGGACGGCTTGGTCATCCACTCTACCAAGTCTTGGGCATGTTGCGGCTCAACATGGCCAGCTGCCGAAAAGAAGGACAAGCGCGTCCCACGGCCACGTGCTGATGAGGATGCACCGTGTCCACGACCAGCACTGTTGCCTCTAGACACAGAGCCTGCTTGCCCTCTTTTATTGCCTCGTGACTGTCTGCCTCTCCTTGTTTGCCTTCCAGACATACTAATGGCCTGCAGTGAAATTTAGCTGCACAAAGGTGGGATGTATATATATATATATATATATATATATATATATATTTATATACTGATTATACTGCAGCTAGCAGAATCAACTGCCTGCTGTGGTATTAGTATGAGAACACCAGCAATTGTCTTCAGTTAGTTTTAGGTGCACACTGTGCAGAGGACACAGTACACTAACTGAAAAGACTTGCAGCTCCTTGCCTGTGGTATTAGTATGAGAACACCACCAATTGTATTCAGGTACCTTTAGGTACCTGAAGTTTTGCCTAACGTCTCTCTGAAGCTGATCTTTTCCATTTTAGTGACTTACTGTGGCAAGTTCTGCCATGTTGGCAGATGTAGGTCTTCAATTTCTCATGTCAGAGCTGTCCCCTAATGATTGGTGATCTGATATCTCTTGGGGGACATTTTAACCAGCAGGAGAGATGCATATATCACAAACATGCAAAAGTAATAAAGCAGAAGCAGGAGGATACGTACACTGCAGGCTCTCAGGTGTAGCTTACTCTTTAGGAGGGAGAACAGTTATCAGTAGGGATGAGCCGAACACCCCCCTGTTCGGTTCGCACCAGAACCTGCGAACGGACCGAAAGTTTGCGCAAATTTTAGAACCCCATTAAAGTCTATGGGACTCGAACGTTCAAAATCAAAAGTGCTAATTATAAAAGCAAATATGGAAGTTATTGTCCTAAAAAGGGTTTGGGGACCCAGGTCCTGCCCCAGGGGACATGTATCAATGCAAAAAAAGTTTTAAAAATGGACGTTTTTTCGGGAGCAATGACTTTAATGATGCTTAAAGTGAAAAAAAAAGTGAAATATTCCTTTAAATATCGTACCTGTGGGGTGTCTATAGTATGCCTGTGAAGTGGCAAGTTTTTCCCGTGTTTAAAACTGTCCCTGCACAAAATGACATTTCTAAAGGAAAAAAAGTAATTTAAAACTGCTTGCGGCTTTAACATAATGTCTGGTCCCGGCAATACCGATGAAAATCATTGAGAAAAATGGCATGGGTACCCCCCCAGCCCATTACCAGCCCCTTTGAGTCTTGTATGGATATTAAGGGGAACCCCGCACCCAAATTAAAAAAAGGAAAGGCGTGGGGCCCCCAGGCCCTATATACTCTGAACAGCAGAGGTTTGTTGTTAAGTAGAATCTGTTTGCAATTATGAACTGGTACATTTTTAAAGTGTAGCTGCAGCCCAAAAATCTATTTTTAAGCTTTTTGGAAAACATAGGGAAGGGTTATCACCCCTGTAACATTTGCTTTGCTGTCTGTGCACCTCTTCAGAACATTTCACCTCACTTTCTGTCCCAATGACAATTTTTTTTTTTTTAATTTGGGGTTTTTAGTGAAATAAGGATTGGTGATAAAGCATCAGTGGAGAGGAGACACCTTTTTCCCATATTACACTAAATGAAAATAAAGCAGCTCCCTGCCTGTGGTATTAGTATGAGAACACCACTAATTGTATTCAGGTACCTTTAAGGTGCACGCTGTGCAAAGGACACAGTACACTAAGTGAAAATAAAGCAGCTTCTTGCCTGTGGTATTGGTATGAGAACACCACCAATTGTATTCAGGTACCTTTAGGTGCACGCTGTGCAAAGGACACAGTACACTAAATGAAATTAATGCAGCTCCCTGCCTATGGTATTAGTATGAGAACACCACCAATTGTATTCAGGTACCTTTAGGTGCATGCTGTGCAAAGGACACAGTACACTAAATGAAATTAATGCAGCTCTCTGCCTGTGGTATTAGTATGAGAACACCACCAATTGTATACAAGTACCTTTAGGTGCACGCTGTGCAAAGGACACAGTACACTAAATGAAATTAATGCAGCTCCCTGCCTGTGGTATTAGTATGAGAACACCACCAATTTTTTTAAGGTACCTTTAGGTGCACGCTGTGCAAAGGGCACAGTACACTAAGTGAAAATACTTGGAGCTCTCTGCCTATGGTATTAGTATGAGAACACCACCAATTGTATTCAGGTACCTTTAGGTACATGCTGTGCAAAGGACACAGTACACTAAGTGAAAATACTTGCAGCTCCCTGCCTGTGGTATTAGTATGAGAACACCACCAATTGTATTCAGGTACCTTTAGGTGCACGCTGTGCAAAGGACACAGTACACTAAATGAAATTAATGCAGCTCCCTGCCTATGGTATTAGTATGAGAACACCACCAATCTTATTCAGGTACCTTTAGGTGCACGCTGTGCAAAGGACACAGTACACTAAATGAAATTAATGCAGCTCCCTGCCTGTGGTATTAGTATGAGAACACCACCAATTTTTTTAAGGTACCTTTAGGTGCACGCTGTGCAAAGGACACAGTACACTAAATGAAATTAATGCAGCTCCCTGCCTATGGTATTAGTATGAGAACACCACCAATTGTATTCAGGTACCTTTAGGTGCACGCTGTGCAAAGGACACAGTACACTAAATGAAATTAATGCAGCTCCCTGCCTGTGGTATTAGTATGAGAACACCACCAATTTTTTTAAGGTACCTTTAGGTGCACGCTGTGCAAAGGACACAGTACACTAAGTGAAAATACTTGCAGCTCTCTGCCTATGGTATTAGTATGAGAACACCACCAATTGTATTCAGGTACCTTTAGGTACATGCTGTGCAAAGGACACAGTACACTAAGTGAAAATACTTGCAGCTCCCTGCCTGTGGTATTAGTATGAGAACACCACCAATTGTATTCAGGTACCTTTAGGTGCACGCTGTGCAAAGGACACAGTACACTAAGTGAAATTAATGCAGCTCCCTGCCTATGGTATTAGTATGAGAACACCACCAATTGTATTCAGGTACCTTTAGGTGCACACTGTGCAAAGGACACAGTACACTAAATGAAATTAATGCAGCTCCCTGCCTGTGGTATTAGTATGAGAACACCACCAATTTTTTTAAGGTACCTTTAGGTGCACGCTGTGCAAAGGACACAGTACACTAAATGAAATTAATGCAGCTCCCTGCCTGTGGTATTAGTATGAGAACACCACCAATTGTATTCAGGTACCTTTAGGTGCACGCTGTGCAAAGGACACAGTACACTAAGTGAAAATAATGCAGCTAGCACAATCACCTTCCTGCCTGTCAGTATAGAGAATAACAGGAATGGATCTAGCTAAACTGAATACAGTGTGTAAATATATATATACAACACCTAGGATGCATATATATCCTCTACACACTGTAACTGCAGCTGACTCGCCTGCCTGCTCTATCTAACTCAAATCAAATTACACTGTGTGTCTCTCTCTCTCTGTCTTCTAAGTTAACCAACGCCGCAACACACTACACAAGGCCGCCACGCCGGCGGCCTTATATAGTGTGGGGCATGTACCCTCTCCTCTGAGCCATGATTTGCCAAAGCCACCCTGGCTTTGGCCAATTACAGCTCTCTGTACTTACAGCGCTGTGATTGGCTAAGCATGCGGGTCAAAGTGCATGCTTGGCCAATAATCAGCCAGCAATGCACTGCGATGCCGCAGTGAATTATGGGCCGTGATGCGCCACTCGAATTTGGCACGAACGGCCCATAATGTACGAAATTCGGCGAACAGGCAATGTTCGAGTCCAACATGGGTTTGACTCGAACTCGCAGCTCATCCCTAGTTATCAGCATACTTGTGGCATTGCCACAAACTTGGGAGACCAGCATTCAGAGGCAGCAGTGCCTTAGATCACACACTACAGATATACAGCTATGAGGCTCAATGTACAAGAAGTGCACTACTATTTTTTAGGAGTACTTCAAGATTAAGAGTAGATTTTCATGTCATTGCTTAGGTACAATTACCATTTCTGTATATTCTTTACAAGACTTTACTTTCTTGGCCTCCTGTCATTTCCAAAACAACGCCTGGTCATCAACTGGAACCCAGGTACTGATGCAGTTGAAAGTCACAATGTAATTAGACATTTTTGCTGGAAATGATACATCAACACAGCATTCGCTCTCAGTTTGCTTATTTAGATTATTCTCTGTTTAGTTTATCCAAAAACAGCTGGCTCATGAATGGATGTCACTTCATTGGTATTTTGAAATGAAGCACTTCTTTCAATCAGCATCAGGAATGATGGTGGAAGTGATGAGAAGGATGTTATTGTTTATAAGGAAAATGTTTTAAAACTAAAGCAAACCCAGAGAGCAATGCTGTTGGTTTTTAAAATAAGAGACCTAAATGATCAAAAATAGATTGTTGCAAGGTACATGTGACTTTTGTAAACTCCTTAAGCCAAGTACACACAGGTATTGTACACAGCTGCGTGGATGCACAAAGTATAGAGATTTTACTGTAGTGATTTTACGCTTTAAGAACGGGTGTTTCTTGGCATGCATGTGTCCTTTCTGTCCCTCTGCCAATTATTAGTGTATTAAGAACCAACGTTCTTGATAGAACCCCTATCACGTTTTTATTGCTTTTTTTGTCTTCAATAGAGAGGTGCATTTTCTCCATTTGTCCTGCTGACTATTATCACCAGGACTTAAAGAGGAGTTACGCCGCACCCCTTTAAAATTTTAAAGTCAGCAGCTACGCATACTGTAGCTTCTGACTTTTAACATTAGGACACTTACATGTCCTGGAGTCCAGTGATGTCGGCACAGCAGCCAATGTTTACATCGGCTGGTCCGGTGCTGCCGCCACCATTGCTGGTAAGGGAACCCGGCAGTGTAGCCTTTCAGCTTCACAGCTGGGTCCCTACTGTGCATGCGCAAAGCGCACTGCACTCTCTCACTGGACCGGCAGAAGGGAAGGGAGGGGGAGGAGGAGGGGGACCAAGCTGCTGACGTACTTCACTGCGTCCCGGTCTCCCGGAAGTGGGGACAGGTTAGTTTTAAAAACAGGTACCCGCTCCTTCCCCCCCTGAAAGGTGCCAAATGTTGCACCAGAGAGGGGAGGAATCAGATAAGCTGAAGTTCTACTTTTTGGTGGAATCTGGCTTTAAGGACCAAGCCTATTTCTGACACTTGTTTACAAGTTAAAATCAGTATTTTTTGCTAGAAAATTACTGAAAACCCCCAAACATTATATATACAGGGCTCAAAATTTCTACTGAGCTACTAGCCAGGTCTCAAGGGTTTCTCGCCACCAGTTGCCCCACCCAACCCTTACCCTGCCCGGCCCCTAATCACGCCATCATAAATTATCTCATGAAATTACACTTACATTTTTTATTCAGAATTAAGTTGCAAAAATAAATATTAACAACAACTTTATCAGTTCCCCTCAGCACAGCCTCACCAGTGCCCATCAATGCAGGCTCACCTGGGCCCATAAATGCAGCGTGACCTGTGCCCATCATTGCAGCCTCACCGTGCCCCACATTGCAGCCTCACCGTGCCCCACATTGCAGCCTCACCGCGCCCCACATTGCAGCCTCACTGCACCCCACATTGCAGCTTCACCGTGCCCCACATTGCAGCCTCACCGTGCCCCCATTTTAGCTTTACTGTGCCCCACATTGCAGCCTTACCATGCCCCATATTGCAGCCTCACTGTTCCCCGCATTGCAGCCTCACTTTGCCCCCATTGCAGCCTCACTGTGCCCCACATTGCAGCCTCACTGTGCCCCACATTTCAGCCTCACTGTGCCCCACATTGCAGCCTCACTGTGCCCCCATTGCAGCCTTACAGTGCCCCCATTGCAGCCTTACATTGCCCCATTGCAGCCTTACATTGCCCCATTGCAGCCTTACAGTGCCTCATTGCAGCCTTACAGTGCCCCCATTGCAGTCTTACATTGCCCCCATTGCAGCCTTACATTGCCCCCATTGCAGCCTTGCCAGGGCGGAGGAAGTGAGAGGGGTGCCCAGATCGTGACTGGAGTTAGAGGAGAGCCGCGGGATCACCGAGCGGTAAAACACGCCGTAACAGCATTACATTAAAACTGTCTCCGCTCTGCTCACTGATCTCACACAACCCCGCCTCCTCCTGACCCCAAGCCTGTAATAGACAGAACGCGGGTCCAATGCTGGGATGCATTCTGTCTAATACAGGCGTGGGGTTAGGAGGAGGCGGGGCTGTGTGAGATCAGTGAGCAGAGCGGAGACAGTTTCAATGTAAGCTGTTACGGCATGTTTTACCGCTCGGTGATCCCACTGCTCTCCTCTAACTCCATGCACTCTTCCACTGGGAGAACGGCTCCGGATCAACCCCGCCCGCCGAATGTGCTCGCCCCCCCCACTCTCAGGCAGCCCAGCTCCTTGCCAGCCCTCGTTTTCCACTTGCATAATGTGAGTAAGCAAGTGGAGAATTTGAGGGCTGATAGAGATATATATATATATATATATATATATATATATATATATATATATATATATATACATACACACACACACACACAGAGACCCTAGAGAATAAGATGGAGTTTGTTGCAATACTTTATGTCACAGAATTTGTGCAGCTGTTTTCGAAAATGCAATTTTTATTGAATAACTACACCCTTTTTAATAAAAAAAATAAGAAAACAGTAAAATTAGCCCAATTTTTTTGTATAATGTGAAAAATGTTGTTTACGCCAAGTAAATTGATAACTAACATGTCATGCTTTAAAATTGCTCTCGCTCATGGAATGGTGACAAACTACGGTACTTAAAAATCTCTATAGAATAGATAACACATATACATGAGTTGTGGGTGCTGTACACCCCAATTTGTTGTATTAAATGGAAAATCCCTCAAGGGGTTTTTTAGCAGTGAAATTTATGCTTGAAAAGAGAAGCAATAAATTTACATAAAACATCATATTTACTTTCAAAGTATTTTATTTTCAAATAGGAAAATACAGAGTAACATATACGATAGCAATATAGAAGATAACAGTTTTTAACTGGTAGCATGGGGGGGCTGGAAAAGAACACCACGAAAGAGCTTAAATTAAGGAGGGTCCGTACTCGTAAAAAACTCTATCATGTGGTTAATCATATCACCTGACCTACAGATTTCAATCAAAGGCATACTTCCTCCCAACCTCACCCCATCAACAGAGCTCGGGGAGCTAAATGCTCTCCCCCAGTCCCCAACATCCTGGATAGGGAAGGTGTCACGGAGCCACCTCCCCCCGGCACCCCAAAAGGGCACCTACTGTGCCAGAGGGAGGTAACCCCCCCTCCCCCCAGGGGGGAAACCCCCGATGGGGCTAACTCACTCCTAAGAGGACCTCTAAAGTTGTACCAATAATAGTAATTCGATACCCTGTTAGAAGAAAGGATAGATAGTCAGAAAGAAGAAAGGTAGGGAAGAAGGGGGATAGGGTAGGGTGGGGGAGGGGAGGGAGGCGAGGTTCACTAAGTGCTTAATTTAAGCTAGGTTTTAAATCTGCGCTAATCCAGGAACTAGAGAAATACCCAAGAACTGAGCCCATGGTTCCCAAACCTTCTCAAATTTACTTGTTGAATCGTTGATGATACTGGCAAGCTTTTCCTGGGCCATGATCCAAGATACTTTCCTGATAACTGCTTTAGTGGAGACATTTGGGTGCTTCCACGCCTTGGCTAGTGTAATTTTGGCTCCTAGCAATATATAGTGGATTAGTAAACGATCGTGTTTGGATATCTTGGGAATATGAGCGTTTAGTAAAATGGTTTCCGGAGACCTGGGAATCTCGCATCCCGTGACTCTTTTAATGAGATTTAATGTCTTTCTCCAGAAGGACCTGATTCTAGGGCATTCCCACCACACGTGGGCGATTGTGCCCCTCAGATGACACCCCCGGAAGCATAACGGATCAGCCGTTGGAAAAATCTTGGCCAATCGTGTTGGTGTCATATACCATCTAGTCATAATTTTTAAATTTGCCTCCATGAGAGATGTATTGATGATTCCTTTATATGCTGTGGTTAGAGCAGACTGCCAGGTCTCCAAGTTCCACTGAAACTTGAAATCTCCCTCCCAGGCTACCATGTAAGGGGATTTTTCAGTCGGGTGGGAAAGTGACGCATAGATGACTGAAATGCCTCCCCTCTGCTCCATGGGTTGACTGCACCAAAGTTCATAATTTGAAAATTTGGGAGGATCAGGCTTTTCGGGCCATATTTTATGCAAGAAATGGCTAATTTGCTGAAACCGAAATCTCTCCGACTGAGGAAGGTCGAGGTTGCTTACACAATAGGCCAGAGAAATTGGGCCTCTGGACGTGAAGAAATGGCCTATACGGTACAGCCCTTTGTCCAGCCACCATTGAAAGGCCTTTATGTTTAACCCCGGGGGGAAACTCGGGTTACGGAATAGGTGTGAGAGGGGTTGCATGGCTGAGGTAAGGTTAGGGTTCAATTTCACTTTATCCCACATAGCAAAAGAGTGTGAGAGAGTGGGGGCCAAGATAGGTGGTCTATTCTTAGGTGAACACCACAATAGGTAATCCAGGGTATGATGTGGAACCGCCTGGCGTTCGATTTGTATCCAATCTGGTTTTCTCCCTTTAGCATATACAGTGGAGAACTGGGACAGTCTTGATGCTAAGAAATATCTATACAAGTTTGGCACACCCAGTCCTCCTCGTTTTCTGGAGTGATAAAGAGTCTGTTGGTTGATCCTGTATCCCGATCCCCCCCAAATAAATTGTATAATTTTGCTCTGGAGTGACTTGAGATGGTCCCTCCTCAGTGGAATGGGGAGAGCTCGGAAGAGGTAGAGCAGTCTAGGCAATAGTGTCATCTTGACAGCATTTATTCTTCCCAACCAAGATAAATTTTGCCTTGACCATAGTTTTATGTCTTGCTCTAACTTGTGATACATGGGAGGGAAGTTTTTAGCATAAAGGGACTCAAATTTAGAAGTCAGGGAGATACCCAAGTATTTGATATTACAATCATTCCAGGCAAATTTAAAATTCATTTTAAGTAGGGAGACCATCTCAGGGTTAAGAGAGACGTTTAGGGCTTGGGATTTGGCAAAGTTAACCTGCAAACCTGAAACTGTCGCAAAAGAGAAAATAATTTTATTCAAATTAGGTAGGGAGGTTAGTGGGGAGGTGATAAAGAGTATTAAGTCATCCGCAAATAATCCACATTTGTGCATTTGGGGCCCACAAGTAACCCCCTTTACATCAGGATTCTCTCGTATAGCTATCGCCAGTGTCTCTATGGCCAATGCAAAAATTGCGGGTGACAACGGGCAGCCTTGCCTTGTTCCTCTTGCTATGTGGACCGGGGAGGAGTAATGTCCTTGAATTCGAATTCGCGCTGTGGGTGTGGAGTATAGTGCTTTCAAGGTTCCTATAAATTGATGCCCAAAGCCCCACTGCTCTAACAGGGTAAAGATGTACTGCCAGGACACAGTATCGAATGCTTTTTGTATGTCCAGGGAAAGTAGCATTCCCTGTTGCTTAGGTCCTCCTGGCCAATTAGACTGTAAGATTGAGACTATATCAATAGCTCTTCTAGTTTGATCAGGGCCCTGTCTGCCTGGGATAAATCCCACTTGGTCTCTGTGAATATAGGAGCTGATGAATGAGTTTAGTCTGTTTGCAAGGACTTTGGTGAGGATCTTTAAATCGTTATTTATCAATGATATTGGTCTATAGTTAGCTACCTCTTCTGGATTTTTATCGGGTTTCGGGATAACAGTAATGAATGCTGAGTTCAGGTCAGGTTGTAGGGGAGAGCCGGAGGTTTTTTTGTTAAAAAATTTTGTCATAAAGGGCGTTACTATCTCTGAGAAGGTTTTATAGTAGGGGACTGATAGACCGTCCGGACCTGGAGCCGTTCCCCCCTTTAGGTTTTTGATAACCTCCATGGCTTCTTCCACTGAAATTGGGTCCTCCATGATGGTTTTGTGTTCATCAGAGAGTTTAGGAATAGGGAGGGTGTCTAGAAAACGTGAAATGGAACTAGCGGTAACCTGCTGACCCGCACTATAAAGCTTGTCATAGAACTCTCTGAAAGCTGTCAGGATTTTGGAGGGATCAGAAGTCGTGATCTGATTAAGTGATTTGATCCTCGGGATTGTGTTTAGCCTCACCCTGGGGGTGAGTTTATTGGCCAGCATCTTGCCTAATTTATCCTTCTGGGTATAAAATTTCGCTCCGCTCCATCGGATCAGTTTTTCGGCTCGTGTTGTCAGGGCTAAGTTAAGTTGCAGTCTGACTGAGTCTATTTGTGTCATGCTAATTCTGGTCGGGTCTTTTTTATGTTGGGCTCTGAGAGAAGCGTACATTCTCTCCAGTCTAACGATATCCGCCATTCTTTCTCTTTTGATTTTGGATGCGAGCTGGATAAGTTTACCTCTGACGGTTACTTTATGGGCTGCCCAGAGTACTTCTGCGGATACCTCCCCATTGTTATTTAAAGAGAAGTATTCGGTTAGTGCTTTATTAATCTCGATCACATTAATGGGGTCTGACAAAATTGACTCATTAAGCCTCCACTGGAAATGTTTGGGTCTGTGTGAGAGTGAGTCGAGAGATGCTAACACTATAGAGTGATCCGAGAGTGACGTGTCTATAATCCGAGCATCATTGACATGTGGTAGGTGATGTGAGGGGATGAGAATGTGATCTATCCTGGCATAGGATTGATGGGGGTAAGAGAAATGGGTATAATCTCTTGTCGTTGGGTTCTGTTCACGCCAAACGTCCGCCAAACCATGCGCATGGAGAAGTCTAGCAAATTTTAGGCTGGCCCTGGTGGGGCGAGTTAGAATGGGTTTGGCTGGGTTGGACTTATCTAGCCCATGATCAAGCGCCACGTTGGAGTCACCCCCAAATATGGGAGTCCCCTCCAGCATAGGGCTCAGGGTTGACATCATTGACTGAAAAAACCTCAGTTGCCCTTTATTTGGAGCATAGTATGAGACAAAGGAGAAAACGTGCCCCTCAATTAGGCCTTTCACTAATAGAAACCTGCCCTCTGGATCCTTGTACTCGGCTTGCCAAGTGAAATTACAAGATTTTGAAAATAAAATTGCAACCCCTTTTGATTTGTCTTCTTCCTTTGCCAAATAAAAGACCGGGAAGTGATGGTGTAAAAAGACAGGGCTGTACCGTCTAGGGAAGTGAGTTTCCTGAATCAGAACCACTTCTATTCCCAGGGATTTGTAACTGTCAAATATTTTCCTCCTTTTTATTGGAGAATTAAGACCCTGAGCGTTGTGGGTAGCTATTTTAAGTATAGGTTTTGGTGCAT
Organism: Rana muscosa; assembly: GCA_029206835.1. Classification (NCBI taxonomy): domain Eukaryota; kingdom Metazoa; phylum Chordata; class Amphibia; order Anura; family Ranidae; genus Rana; species Rana muscosa. The sequence continues at coordinate 187,599,052 of CM055122.1, read as the reverse complement.
TAGCCATGGAGAAGAGTTGAGTGTACGCTGTCTATCCCTGCGTCACTTACCTTTAGGTGAGCCGGATCTCTAGTCGCCTTCTGTGTGGACCCTCTGTGAGATGGTTTAGTTTGACTGGGAGCCTCAGTGACAGCCTGGATGGATTCTGAGAAACACACAAATATTAAGCATCTTAGATCGTAGATGGGGGAGGGGAGGAGGGAGAGGGAAGGGGTATACAGAAAGAGCAAGATCGAAAAGATAGAGGAAGAGACCATAGACAGCCTCTTCAGAGAAAAGCGGTCCGCTCCCGGGGGAAATAACTCTTCCCCCGGGCCGGACCTTACAAAAAGTGTCTGCACCACTGTGAGCAGACAACCCATCCCACAAATCTTCGGGAGACTGAGGGATAGGCGGAGGCGCATGCTGAGCACCCAGCTCCACGGCGCTCAACTAACTTTTATTCAGTTTTAGAAAAATCTAGCACAGAAGGTTTAAATTCCCATAAAGGAGGGACCCCCACTCCTCCGGGATGAGCAACTGGATAACTACCCCTCACCCGCCCCTTTTCAGAGCAGGCATTGTGGTGAACAACTTAGATCTACTATCCATTATAATGGTGGGAAAACATTTGGTTCAGTAACTAACCCACCAACATTAGGGGGCCACTATGAGCCCAACTCGTAGAAACAACCACTTGAGAAACATAAGGTTTCTGTCATCCAGTGAATGGTGATAATGAGCCTACCGGTTCGTTTAAGGCCTTATCCAGAACTATAAGTAAAATCAATTTGGGAAAACCCCAGGTCGGGTCCATATCTATGTATACTAAAAATTAAGAAAGTATGTTCAGTAGAATTTGGGAGGGCAATTGCCCCTTTCAGAGTAATTGGAAGTCTCTGATTAGTACTCCCTTTGGGAGCCAAGGAAGAGAGTAGGAGATATAAAAATAAAATCAAATTAATAGCTGGCAATACTCAGGTCGGGCGAGTGTCTTTCGCTTTCTTCGTTTTCGGGTTGTTCCACAGGGGCGTCAGGGGGCTGGAGGGTGGTGGCCTCTTAGTAGAGTTGTTTGCTGGGTTTGAAGTGTCCATATCCGAATCTAGCGAGATCAGCTTCAGTGTGAGGAGGGTCTTCTCGCCATCTTGGAAATTAGAGAACGAATAAGGTTTACTCTTGAAAATGAATTTAACGGCAAATGGGAATGCCCACCAGTATTTGATGTCCTTCTGGGCCATGATCCCTAAGAGAGGTTTCAGGGCCCTTCTTCTCTGGATCGTGGAGGGGGATAGGTCAGCGAAAATTTGGATAGGGTGACCTTGATGGGAGATCTGTTTCGCTGCTCTGGATTGCTTCATTATTTCCTCCTTAACCTGGTAAAAGTGAGGTTTAGCGATTACATCCCTGGGGGAACCATCTTTTCTAGGAGGGCCCAGGGCTCTATGAACCCTGTCCAATTCCAGACGGTGTTGCGGTATGTTAGGGATCAGGGATTTAATTATTTCCTGTGTCGCTTGTGAGACCTCTGAAAAGGTTTCAGGGAGACCCCTGATTCTGAAATTGGATCTCCTGGATCTATCTTCAAGTTCATCGATTCTCAATAGGGCTGAGTCTAGCCTGTCTTGAAGTGTCTGGATGTGGCTAGCATTCTGGTTAGTGATTGTAACTGTCAAATCCAGCTTGTTCTCTATGGCTTCCATCCTGGAACCTAAGTTCTGGAAGTCAGCTTTTATATCGCCAGTAATCTTAGCTGCTGTGTTGGCCAATCCCCTCTCCAGTAAGGCAGACAACTTCTGGAATAGGTCATCGTGATGGGGACTTTCTTCATTAATCGGGGGTGTGAGGTAGGGGCCCCCTTGGTGTGCATGAGAGGGTGTCCCTGCTAAAGGGACAGCATTGTCTCCAAAGTGTCTGCTAAGTAATGATTCAGTCGATGCTGGGGATGGGGTCATATGGTGCATGATCATGCTTTGGCTGGCTGGGGTGTATGGCAGGGTGGCGGGCGCTAGCACTTGCCTCTGCTCTGGATGTCCCTCCATGTCAGCAGCGTGTAGCTGGGCCGCGGCGGCCATCTTGGTATACCCCGGCGGCTGAACCCGGTCAAATTGCGGCCCGAGGTCTCTCCGTACCTGGCTTCCTCTCATACGGCGGGGTTCCCTGGTGATCTGGGAGTCTGGAACGCCCGTTGTAGCTCGTCGATGGTCCCTCTGTGCGGTGCTGTGAGCGGCGCTAGAGCTAGGTGTGGCGGAGCTCCGGCTCAAGCGGCCATCTTGGATACTCCGCGCATGCGCACCCATAAAACATCATATTTATTTATTTGTGTCATGGTATCAACAGAGTATTTCCAAAAATACACAGGAGTCATAAAAATCAGTTCTGGCCTTAACATATGCGACATAACTCATCAAAGATGGGGAAAATACACATAACTCATGTTATATAAACTCTTTGTGCTTGTATAGAGTTTCACATGATATCCCTACGCATTTCGACCTTTTAATTATTGGTCTTCTTCAGGGAATTTTTTCTATGCGAAAAAGGAAAGAGGAAAGATTAATTGATTATTTTATTTGTAAATACATCATTATTCTTTATAGTCAATATAATATACTACAACAGAGCATGCCCTCCACGGACGAACCCCCGCCTCCACACCACTTGCAAGAAGTCACCCTTCTATTGGACTAGGGACTGGATGGGGGGAGGGGCGAAGGGGCTCCCACAACTTTCTAGATTTTAAGTTTAAAAATTATTTTATTGTTATTAGAGCCCTCAAGGGATGCTAAAAACAGACCATTCATGACCTAGTATACCTGTATATCTGTAATAATACACTATCTAATTTATATTATTTGTTTTTATATTCTTAGAACTAATATATCCATACACACATAAGGCCAAGCGACAATAGTTTATTGCATATATAAGTAATTAAATTAACAAAATTTTATGAAATTAATTACTGTATTTATTGGCGTATAACACTCACTTTTTTACCCTGAAAATAGAGGGTAAACTGTGCCTGCGTGTTATACGCAGGAGGCTGTGGAAAGTTTTTTTATTGAAACTTCCCTCTTAAAGTTAGGGTGCGTGTTATATGCATGTGTGTGTTATACGCCGATAAATACGGTAGTTCATAAATATGGACAGTATTAATATCTAATATTGATTAGATATTAATACTGTCCATATTTATTTGATGTTGCTCCAGTCCTCGAAGGGCATAGAGTCGAGTGTGGGCAATCCTGCCCTCACTCAACTTCCTGCCCATCACTCCATCGGATCAGAACATTTCCACTGTTGCTGATCTCTCTGGTAAGCGGCAGAAATGAATAAGCACTAGTACAGTGTGAAACGTGTTAGTAGTTTTTGACCAGTGTGACGTGATGTTCAGTGTGTATTTGGATCCCTGAATTTTAAAATAAAGGCTTTTATTTTTGGAGTGCTTCTATCCAGAAGACTTTTTTGTTCCTGTAAGCGGCAGAAATGACCGAGAAACGGCTGTCCATAAAAGTGATCCTGTGATGAATCTGCTGGTGGGACCACATTTATGTGAAAGAGGATTGCCCACTGTGTAAAAATATACCGGGGTAATGGCAGCTAGCTGCTGCCATAACCCTGGTATTTAACATCAAAGTAGCGATATATATACACTGTGGGCGGTCCAGAAGTGGTTGATGGGTAACTCCACTTTCATGGAAAAAAAAATAGCAAATAAAAAAAATTAAAATATAGCATATACATTTGTGACTCAAGTCATATTGTAATTGAATGTTATTAAAAATGACCTTTCCTTTTCAATCTGCAGCTCTGTAATTTTCTGTGCAATGCAATATGGCTACCTGGAGGTGTTCTTTATACAAAATGTGTACAGAATGCCTACCAGAAACATAATTTCCTGCTTGTGTGATTGGCTCACAAATTTTCCCAGAAGTCTACACCAAGATACAAGTCAGATTTTTGGCATCCCCTACAACAAAAATATAATTTTTGGTAAGATACTCCCAATAGGAAATAATGTCTGAAGGGATGCAGACCCTGCCACTTTCCTCAATAGAGCCCTGATTCTGCAGCAGCTGGTTGATAATTATAAAACCACTCCCATTAGACTCACTAAGCATGGGGCACCGAGGAACAAACAGGGATTTCCTCACAATAACAAAAGTTAGAAATCTGCAACAAAGTTTATTAAAATCCCTGCAATGTACATAGATCACCCAGAGGGTGATGTTTTTTTCTCAACAAAGTGGAAATATGCTTTAAGTGGGATAAAATGTTGCAAGTTGCAGATTTAATTATAATGGTAAGTAGCAAAATGTCATACTCTAATGCCCCATACACACGATCGTTTTTCTTGCCATTTTTTTTCTTGCCGTTTTTCACGTCGTTTTTTTTCATGTTTCCTCTCAAGCCTGTCTTGCGTACACACGATCATTTAAAAAAACGATCAAGCAAAGCGCAGTGACGTACAACACGTACGACGGCACTATAAAGGGGAAGTTCCGTTCGAATGGCGCCACCCTTCATGTTAGTAAAGTTTGTTGAGCGACGATTCGCTCTTTTCAGTCTCGTGCTTTTCAGTCCGTGACTGCGTGACGAATGTGCTATCTTCATTACGAACGCTAGTTTTACCAGAACGAGCGCTCCTGTCTCATACTTGATTCTGAGCATGCGCGTTTTTTTTCACGTCGTTAAAGCATACACACTATCGTTTTTCACGTCGTTAAAAAAACGACATGAAAAACGACGTGAAAAAAGAGAGCATGTTCGAAATTTTTAATGGCCGTTTTTCACGTCGTTAAAAATGCTCTGGAGCCTACACACGATCATTTTTAATGGCCATTTTTTTTAATGGCATTTTTAACGGCATGAAAAACGATCGTGTGTATGGGGCATTATTTTAGAATGATATAGGTGCTGCCCTCAGTATACATTTTTGAAGATTTGTTCCATACTCTTTCACCCAATGTTTCAGTCTGGCATGCCTGGATTTGTATATACAGTAAAACCTTGGATTGAGAGTAACTTGGTTTGAGAGCGTTTTGCATTTAACCACTTCTCTACTGTGCACGAAAACCCCCTTCCTGCCCAAGCCATTTTTCAGCTTTCAGCGCTGTCACACTTTGAATGACAATTGCGCGGTCGTGCGACGTGGCTCCCAAACGAAATTTGTGTCCTTTTTTTCCCACAAATAGAGCTTTCTTTTGGTGGTATTTGATCACCTCTCCGGTTTTATTTTTTGCGCTATAAACAAAAGAAGAGCGTCCAGTTTGGAAAAAAAAACACTATTTTTTACTTTTTGCTATAATAAATACAGATTTTTTTTTTTAAATAAAATTTTCCTCAGCTTAGGCCGATACGTATTCTTCTACATATTTTTGGTAAAAAAAAAAAAAATCGCAATAGGCGCGTATTGATTGGTTTGCGCAAAAGTTATAGCGTGTACAAAATAGGGGATAGATTTATAGCATTTTTATTTTTTTATTTTTTTATTAGTAATGGCGGCGATCTGCGATTTTTTTATTGTGACTGCGATATTGCGGCGGACACATCGGACACTTTTGACACATTTTTGGGACCATTCACGTTTATACAGCGATCCCTGCTATAAAAATGCATTGATTACTGTATAAATGTGATTGGCAGGGAAGGGGTTAACCACTAGGGGGCGGGAAGGGGTTAAATATGTTCCCTCAATGTGTTCTTACTGTGGGGGGAGGTGACTGACTGGGGGAGGTGACCGATGGTTGTCCCTATGTACAAGGGACACACCATCGGTCCCCTCTCCCTCACAGGACGTGGATCTCTGTGTTTACACACAGAGATCCACTTTCCTGCTCGTTTCCCGGGCAATCGCGGGTGCCCGGCGGCAATCGCGGCCACCGGGCACGCGCACCGGGGCCTTGTGAACGCGGCGGGCGCGCGCGCGCCTCCTAGCTCATTTTAAAGGGAGGACATCATATGACGTCCTCCCAGAACGAGAGTATCCTCCGCCCGCCGTCAATTGACAGTGGGCGGGGGACAAGTGGTTAATGAAGGTACAACATTTAGCAACTCATATGGTTGATGAATAAAACAGGCATATCTAAGTATGTAGGCAGACAGGACAAAGCTGTCCACATAGACCATCCTCTGCACAGCGCTATCAACGCCATCCCTTCCACGCTGCGCTCCATGAGTGTTTCAAACCTGTTTCAGATCGCTCTACTGCAGGGTAATCTACCCGGTCACGATTGCAGACTGACATCTGTGAGAGCCGGCGCCACGGAGGATGGACAGCTTTACCCTGGATGCCTGCATACTTAGATGTGCCTCTTTTAATCATCAACCATGTGAGTTGCTAAATGATGTACATTCATTAAATGTAACCATATTGTTACACTTAGAGGCGCCTCTTTTCTCTTTTATACTTTGTAGTTCCTGCTGGATTTTGCTTCCAATCCCCTTGTGGAAGCTTCCATTTGTGGATGGACATTTTATGGTTACACAACCTATCACATTGCTATAATCTTTTTATATGGACTATAAACGGAAAGACTTATGAATAAATGGTTGTGGAATGGATCATCTGAGTTTCCATTATTTCGTAGGTGGAAATTCGCTTTGTTATACAAGTGCTTTGGATTACAAGCATGTTTCTGGAACGTTTAATGCTTGCAATCCAAGGTTTTACTATACACACAGTCCAGAGGATTTTCCAGAAGTTGTGATAACACTTGCATGTAATATTGATATGGCACATGTACATGAGTGAGAGAAGGGTGTCACCTGGAACAGCTTGTTTTACCATTTAAGCTAGGACTATGCAATTGAATGCTGCACATATAATGCCTGTTCATTCTCCACTCTCTTTGATGCAATCATGTTAAAGTATTTACTTTTCAAAAATAGTATGATAGGACAGTGGTAACATAGGGGTCAGCAGAAGGAACCACAAAGCACAACTGGGGGACATAGGATATCAACACGCCCAGAATTTTTGGCTTCTGCAGAGACTTACGGGGGTGATTTCTTTTCATCAGAATTATGTTCAGTGGCCATTGTAAATGGAGAGGTAATTATTTGCCTTTCTCTGTTTGCTTAAAACTTTTTTAACTTAAGTGACAGAATCCTTTTAGGCGACAATCAAATACTCATCACAATATTGTGTTGGAAAATCATATAGGCAACCACACTCATACAAAAATTATTGAGAAACATTAAGTTTCACATCTGTGCCCCCATGGGTCCACATCAACAGTGAAAAACAATAAAACAAGTGAAATTCTGCCTGTATGTACATAGAGCTGCAAATGTTGTCTGTAACAGATCAAAATTCCTATACACTCAACAGATGGATTGGTTGTTTTTTTTTTTGTACCCTAAAGTTACTCTGCCAAAACTCCAATGCACTGTAATTACAATGATTCTTTTGTAAACAATTACCTGCACAGGATTTGAATGTGTCTAAAGCCCCGTACGCACGTCGGACTTTTGGCCAACAAACATTTTGAGCAAGTTGGACCAACAATCCGACCGTGTGTAAGCTCCATCAGACAAACTTTTTTTGCTTTTTTCTTGTTTTCATCGGACAAAAGTTGGGTCTGCAAACGGACAAACTTTTGCCCAACAAAAGTCCGATGGAGCAAAGTCCGAAGTGTGCAGAAAACCATCGGACTTTTGTCCGATGGACAAAACAACTAATGTTAAAATCAACCAACAATAGCAGAAGTTGACCAAAGGGTGGCGGTAAAGAGCAGAAAAGAGCAGAAAAACCACGTGATGTTGCAAAAAGTTTTGGGAAAGTTTGCAGAAAAGTCCGAGCGTGTGTATGCTATGGGTGTTCCCGACCAACTCCGTTCGGACAAAAAACCACGGAAAAGTCAGATGGAAGTCCGACCGTGTGTATGGGGCTTTAGTTGTTAGAACAACCAGTCAGAGTGCAGTTTTACTTTTTCCAGTGCAGACAAAAATAAATAAAAAATCTTGTTGTTATGGTGATGCCATCTGTCATTGATGTATTGAGTGAGACTTTATATTATGGGATTTCAACCTGCCCATATAAAGTCACACTTGTCCACATTGTGTGCAACTGTGGTTTGACTTACACTGAATCAAAAAGGGCAAAAAAATATATTAAAATGTTGTGTTTAAATACTCCTACAGAACCACAATCACACATTTATTTTGCTGGTAACTTAAACCAGATAGGGAAAAGGCATTGGTGTAATTTACAACACAACTTTGGCCACTGAAGAACTGCATATGCTCCTTATGAAAATCATCTCCAAATTGTTCAAATTACACATTGAGCAGAAAAGAGATACATCTTAAATCTCCTATTTACTGTGATGCAATCTCCTATACAAGACCTATTGCCAATGTATCTACAACAGTTCACGCAATTTATGCTGTAAAGTTACCTCTTTGCTGCCCACATAACATATTGGTGCAGTGGCAAATAAAATCGACTTCCGTGCTTCAATACAGTATGTGTCTATGGGTGGCAGAGGTTCCTGTGCTGAGATCACGTTCATTGCGCACTCTCAGTCTCTACAAATGGTCAGGAGCTGGCGGGACTGGCTCCCAATAATGTGACCGCAATGAGAGCCAATCACAAGGTTATGTAATTGGCTGGTACTTACCATCTCCCAGGTGTAAAGATCCTGTTAAAGGAAGACCAGGACTGGGGAGAAAGGGTTAAAAATATTTTTTAATAATACTATTTATTATTTTATTTACTGTTTTATTAGTAATAGTATTAGTATCTGCTGCTAATATTACATAAAATTACGACGCAATGCTGTTTTTTTAGTTTGCATTATGTCTACATATTCATTACTATGTATCTAGCTTGAATACAGCTATTTTAGCTTCATTAGTTTTCACTGGTGTAAGGTATAGTACAGTTGCCTCAACAGACTAGAGTTTCAGGCATCAAATTTAGAGGTATTTATTCATTTCACTTTTTGAACATATATTATAATTCCCCATGACCATTTAAAGTGACTGTAAAGCTATTTTTTTAAATTAAAATAACAAACATGGTATAATATTGTATAATTACCTGCTCTGTGCAATAGTATTGCACAGAGTGGCCCATAACCTCTTCTGGTGTCTTCTGCCAGTGCTCTAGCCTCCTCCTCTTCTGCAAGTGCTCCCAAAGGGAAGCCCTTTCAAAGGGGCACTTGTACAGGCTCGATCCCGAGCCTGGCTTTGTGAGTCTATACACACACACAGGGCCATCTTATCCCACCACCTGCTCCCTCTTCAATCGATTTGACTGACAGCAGCAGGAGCTGAAGCCCATGAATGCAAGAAGAGGGGGCAGCACTGGACTGAGAGTGGGGTCAGATAAGTGTTTGGGGGGAAGGGGGGAGGCCCAGACAGTGGAAGGCATTTTACCGTAATGCAAAGAATGCATTAAAGAGGAAGTAAACTTCCCAGGATTGTTTGTACCTATAGGTAAGCCTATAATTAGGCTTACCTATAGTCACTGTAAATATCTCCTAAACTTGCACCGTATAGGAGATATTTACTGTATACGCCGCCAATGACGTCACTGGCGCATGCGCTCTGAAGGAATTAGCTGCCTGTGCCATTTTTCTTTAGAGCCCTGTGCCATGACTGGCGGCTCCCTCGTGCATGTGTGTGAGTGACATCACACGGCTCTGGCCATTTACAAAGCCGGAGTCCACGGACCCGAAAGGAAGATGGGCGAAAATGGATGCGGCCTCCAGCGGTGAAAACTATGGTTTCGTTTGCAGGTAAGTTTCACATAATGTGCTAGTGTGCAATGCATACTAGCACATTATGCCTTTGCTTGGCAGGACAGCAAAATGTAAAAAAAAAAAAGAGGCAGGGTTTACTTTCTCTTTAAGTAAAAAAAAAACTTCTGCCTTTAGTAGAACCTCTTTGTAAATAATAGAGAACCACAGTCCATAAACATATGTTATGGACTGTGGTTCTCTATTATTTACAATCTATTCACGACTACTTCTTATCACCTAATTCAAAGGACTGGTTTTTGGTTTATCTTTCATTTATGAATTTGTGGATATTTCTTTTGTTGTCAGCACTGTATATGCATAATTTTTATTAATTATTGCACTAGAATCTCTTCTATATATTGTTTTCGGTATCAGACGATTTTGTCACTGTATTACACAGCACTTTAACACATTTGAATTTATACGCACCATGCACTTTAAAACACATAAGTTGTAGTGCTGCCCCTTTTTTCGTTCCATTTTTGATATACCTCACCAAAGTTTGGTTCCAGTAACTTTTTTTTATTGAGTCCTAAGTGCCAAAATATATTTTCTCTTTGTTTAGAACCTCCTTAACTTTGCAAATAACCGGTGTAGGGAAGACTTCGACTCAGAAAAGTTTTTTTTATTTGTTTGTTTTTTGGGTGAAGGGTGTGGAGGGCAGGATGTTGTAAAAACTGTTCTTACCATTGTAGGTTAATTCTCTCATTCCCACTATGTTTCTGCCAATAGAAAATAGGCATTGGCTCTTTTAACTTCATAAGTCTGCCAAAATACCATACATCAAAAACGAAATTACCGTTTTGGAATGGTGATATCCTTAACAGCATAGCATGCAGCTGATTCTAGCACAATAATTTCAATATCTAGCAGTAGAATGGCATTGGCATGTCAACTCTATATTATCTTAAAATCTTCACTGAGGAACAAAGCATAAAAAATACTCCATATAATAAAAATAATGGCAGAGGGAACTCTTTAATTTAAACTGTTTTTCTTTCTTTTGCAGGTTTCCACAGTCATCATTTATATAATGAATCTTGAAACCTAACTTCCATTAAAATGTGTCACTGACAGACTTTTTAAACATTGCTGGAAAATCACTTAGTATTATTATTAAACTACTACTTAATCATCACTGTAAGAGAAATACATTTCCTTTCCTTAAGGGAAGCGAGCAAATGCCAAAAATGATCAGATAAACAAATGGAAACTGGTGAGAAATAAGATGACTACATTTGTTTAATTGGGAAAGATAACATTCCTCTTTAATCGGTGAAATAAAATTGTACTAGACTCTTAAAACTGGGTAAAGTGGATTATGACCTATACAGAAATCCTTCCTTGATTAAAACGTTTGAATAAATAAAATGTCCGACTGGTAAATATTTTAACTTTATAGGGGTTACAAGCTTCTATAACCACAAGATTTACAATTATTCCCAATAAAATAGACCTAATCCAATCACTAAAATCTCATATAAATTTTAACATGTTAATATCATTTCATAGATTTCAATCCTTTAAAAATCTGCAGCTTTCATTAAAATAATATCTGGTGGTCCTGCCATGAACATCCTAGCTTATTCACTTTCTATTACAGGGGGACGATGGTCTGTCCCTGACTTCCAGCTGTGCTCCTGCACTCTGTCAAATAGGCTTTTGCTGGAGACTACAAGTGGTTGTTTCAACACGGTATGCAAGCATGGTCCACTGATGTCACCATCTGGAAACTCCACCCTGAGAAATCCCATACAGCTGTTGTAAGAGTGCATGCACATAGACAGGAAGAAGCTGCAACATTGAGCCCAATTAAAGTCAATTGGGGACAAAGCTTTAAAATGTATTCTGGCCATTTTTAAGGCTAATATGTAAGGGTTTGGTAATAAAACACATTAGGAGCTAGGCACTGCCACAGGGTGCATGTACCAATAAAAAATACCACTTTGTGATACTCAATGGAAAATATGGACAACTTGGTTTAAAGGTAATAATTGAACTATCCCTGTATGGTACTACACATTAAGCCCTGGACCATTTTGTAGCTAAAGGACCAGGCCACTTTTTGCGATTTGGCACTGTGTCGCTTTAACTGACAATTGCGCGGTCGTGCGATGTGGCTCCCAAACAAAATTGGTGTCCTTTTTTTCCCACTAATAGAGCTTTCTTTTGGTGGTATTTGATCACCTCTGTGGTTCTTATTTTTTGCGCTATAAACAAAAATAAAGCGACAATTTTGAAAAAAAAATCTATATTTTTTACTTTTTGCTATAATAAATATCCCCAAAAAATATATAAAAAAAATATTTTTTTCCTCAGTTTAGGCCGATACGTATTCTTCTACATATTTTTGGTAAAAAAAATCACAATAAGCAATCATTGATTGGTTTGCGCAAAATTTATAGCGTCTACAAAATAGGGGATAGTTTTATGGCATTTTTATGAATATTTTTTTTTTTTACTAGTAATGGTGGTGATCAGCGATTTTTATTGTGACTGCGACATTATGGCGGACACATCGGACACTTTTGATACCATTTTGGGACCATTGTCATTTTTACAGCGATCAGTGCTATAAATATGCACTGATTACTGTAAAAATTACACTGGCAGTGAAGGGGTTAACCTGTAGGTGGCGCTGTTGGGGTTAAGTGTGACCTAATGTGTGATTCTAACTGAAGGGGGCAAGGCTTGGCGTGTGACGTCACTGATCGTCGTTCCCTATGACAGGGAACAGACGATCACTGCCACTAGGAAGAACGGGAAAAGGTTTGTTTACACTCACCTCTCCCCGTTCTTCAGCTCTGTGACCCGATCGCGGGACACCGGCGGCGATCGGGTCCGCGGGTCCCGCGGGAGCGGTCAGGGAGCTCAGGACCGGGTCGCGAGCGTGCCGCCGCCAGCATGCGCGCGACCCACGGCTGGGATCTTAAAGGGAACGTACCTGTACGCCCTTGTGCCCAGCAGTGCCATTCTGTCGACGTACATCGTCGTGGGGCGGTCCTTAAGTGGTTAATCTCCCTTAAGTTTTTCTGCTCATGTGTTGGTCAGACCGCAGATAGACACCCTCCATTCCCCTTCCCCTCTCCTCCCCTCCCACTGTATAATTTTTAACCCTATACGTTATACTGTATTATTGAAATAACGTTAATGTTGAAAGTATATTCACTCGTGCCTTGAGACTACGTCTCCAACACATTCAACTGTATGTATATATTTATACTGTCATTCCTGTTACTGCTATAATACTTGCTTTCTTTTTTACATTCTGTTATTCAAAAACTTTCAATAAAAAAAACCCAAAAAAAAATACCACTTGGCAGTGAAACTGTCCTTTTTTATGTAACTTTAAGGGTGACACAATTTAATAGCTGCCAACATTTAACCACTTCAATCTCTGAAGATTTGGCTGCTCAATGACTAGGACATTTTTTGCGATACAGCACTGCATTTCTTTAACTGACACTTGCGCGGTCGTGCGATGCTGTACCCAAACAAAATTGACATCCTTTTTTCCCCACAAATAGAGCTTTCTTTTGGTGGTATTTGATCACCTCTGCGCTTTTTATGTTTTGCGCTATAAACAAAAGAATAGCGACAATTTTGAAAAAAAACACAATGGCGGTTATTTACGAAAGGCAAATCCACTTTGCACTACAAGTGCAAACTACAAGTGCAAAGTGCACTTGAAATTGCACTGAAAGTGCACTTGCAAGTGCAGTCACTGTAAATCTGAGGGTAGATCTGAAATGAGGAGAAGCTCTGCTGATTTTATTATCAAATCATGTGCAAGCTAAAATGCTGTTTTTTATTTTTCTTGCATGTCCCCCTCGGATCTACACTTTGCACTTGTAGTGCAAAGTGGATTTGCCTTTAGTAAATAACCCCCAATATATTTAACTTTTTACTATAATAAATATCCCACATTTTTTTTCCAAAAAAAAAAAATATTTTTCCTCAGTTTAGTATTCTACATATTTTTGGTAAAAAAAAAAAAAATCGCAAAAAGCGTATATTGATTGGTTTGCGCAAAAGTTATAGCGTCTAAAAAATAGGGGATAGATTTATGCCATTTTTATTATTATTATTTTTTATTAGTAATGGCGGCGATCTGCGATTTTTATCAGACTGCGATATTGCGGCGGACAAATTTACACATTTTTGACATATTTTAGGGACCAATGATATTTATAGAGCAATCAGTGCTATAAAAATTCACTGATTACTGTATAAATGTCACTGGCAGGGAAGGGGTTAACAGTGTTCTAACTTTTGGGGGATGGGACTGTCTAGGAGGAGAGATAGATCAGTGTTCATACTTATTATAAACACATGATCTGTCACTTCTCCCCTAAAAGAACCTGGATCTGTGTGTTTACACTAGGGATGAGCCGGACACCCCCCAGTTTGGTTTGCACCAGAACATGCGAACAGGCAATAAATTTGTTCGAACATCCGAACCCCGTTAAAGTCTATGGGACACGAACATGAAAAATCAAAAGTGCTAATTTTAAAGGCTTATATGTAAGATATTGTCATAAAAAGTGTTTGGGGACCCGGGTCCTGCCCCAGGGGACGTTTATCAATGGCAAAAAAAAGTTTTAAAAACAGCAGTTTTTTCGGGAGCAGTGATTTTAATAATGCTTAAAGTGAAACAATAAAAGTGAAATATTCCTTTAAATTTCGTACCTGGGGGGTGTATATAGTATGCCTGTAAAGCAGCGCTTTTTTCCCGTCCTTAGAACAGTCTCTGCACAAAATGTCATTTCTGAAGGAAAAAAAGTCATTTAAAAGTACTCGCGGCTGTAATGAATTGCCGGTCCCAGCAATACAGAGAAAAGTAATTGAAAGTCATTGATAAAAAAAAAAAAAAAAAAAAAAGGGGGGGTCCCTCCAAATTCAATACCCAGGCCCTTCAGGTCTGGTGTGGATATTAAGGGGAACCCTGCACCAAATTAAAAAAAAAAAAATGGCGTGCGGTTCCCCCCAAATATCAATACCAGACCCTTCAGGTCTGGTATGGATTTTAAGGGGAACTCCACGGCAAATTAAAAAAAAAATGGCGTGGGGTTCCCCCCAAAAATCCATACCAGACCCTTTATCCGAGCACGCAACCTGGCAGGCTGCAGGAAAAGAGGGGGGGACGAGAGAGCGCCCCCCTCCTAAACCGTACCAGGCCACATGCCCTCAACTTGGGGAGGATGCTTTGGGGTCTGGACCCCAAAGCACAATGTCCCCATGTTGATGGGGACAAGGGCCTCATCCCCACAACCCTTGCACGGTGGTTGTGGGGGTCTGCGGGCGGGGGGCTTATAGGAATCTGGAAGACCCCTTTAACAAAGGGGACCCCCAGATCCCATCCCCCCCATGTGAATTGGTAACAGGGTACACTGTACCCCTACCATTTCACAAAGAAAGTGTAAAAGTTTTTTTAAAAACACACATACACAGTTGGGATAAGTCCTTTATGAAAAAAAAAAAAGAATAAAAAAAAAAAGACTCCTGCGGTGGTGATCCACTGTCGATCTCCACTCCAGTGGTGTTGGTATCCTGTGATGGATCATCTCTCCTGGCTCCAGCGACGATTTCCAACTATGAGGAACAGCACTGGGTCCTCTCTTCACCGGAGAGGAGACACCCCGGGAATGACACAGATTCAGTCATTGACAGCTCTTATGTAGCTGAGGGCGGGGCCACCTGTCACATGACCCCGTCCCCCTTTGACGCAAGAGGAAACCCGGGCTTCCCCAGTGACATGCGGGTGACCCCGCCCCCCTCTGATGCAAGGGAAACCTGCATTGCATCAGAGGGGGGCGGGGTCACCCGCACGTCACTGGGAAAGCCTGGGTTTCCCCTTGCGTCAGAGGGGGGCGGGGTCATGTGACAGGTGGCCCCGTCCTCGGCTACATAAGACCTGTCAGGCTTTGGCGGCGTCATTCCCGGGGTGTCTCCGATCCGTTGAAGAGAGGACCGTGTGCTGTTCCTCGTCACTGGAGCCTGGATAGATCATCCATCGCAGGATACCGACATCGCTGGAGTTGAGATCGAGAGTGGATTACCACCGCTGGAGTCTTTTTTTTTTATTATTAATAAAGGACTTATCCCAACTGTGTCTGTGTGTTTTTTTTTACAATTTTTACACTTTCTTTGTGAAATGGTAGGCCCCTTTACCAATTCACATGGGGGGGCGGGATCTGGGAGTCCCCTTTGTTAAAGGGGTCTTCCAGATTCCGATAAGCCCCCCACCCGCAGACCCCCACAACAACCGGGCAAGGGTTGTGGGGATGAGGCCCTTGTCCCCATCAACATGGGGACATGGTGCTTTGGGGTCCAGACCCAAAAGCATCCTCCCCATGTTGAGGGCATGTGGCCTGGTATGGTTCAGGAGGGGGGGCGCTCTCTTGACCCCCCTCTTTTCCTTTGGCCTGCCAGGTTGCATGCTCGGATAAGAGTCTGGTATGGATTTTTGGGGGGGAACCCCACGCCATTTTTTATTTAAATTTGGCACGGAGTTCCCCTTAAAATCCATACCAGACCTGAAGGTCTGGTATGGATATTTGGGGGGAATCGCACGCCTTTTTTTTTTTATTTGGCGCAGGGTTCCCCTTAATATCCATTCCAGACCTGAAGAACCTGGTAATTGAATTTGGGGGGACCCCCACACATTTTTTTTTTTATCAATGACTTTCAATGACTGTCTCTATATTGCCGGGACCGGCAATTCATTACAGCCGCGAGTACTTTTAAATTACTTTTTTTCCTTCAGAAATGACATTTTGTGCAGGGACTGTTCTAAGCACGGCAAACAAGTGCTACTTTACAGGCATACTATATATACCCCCCAGGTACAAAATTTAAAGGAATATTTCACTTTTGTTTCACTTTAAGCATTATTAAAATCACTGCTCTCGAAAAAAAAGGGGCGTTTTTAAAACTTTTTTTTGCATTGATACATGTCCCCTGGGGCAGGACCCAGGTCCCCAAACACTTTTTATGACAATAACTTGCATATAAGCCTTTAAAATTAGCACTTTAGATTTCTCCCATAGACTTTTACAGGGTGTTCCGCGGCTTTTCGAATTTGCCACAAACACCCCAAATTGTTCGCTGTTCGCCGAACGGGCGAACAGGCAATGTTCGAGTCGAACATGAGTTCGACGCGCACTCGAAGCACATCCCTAGTTTACACACACAGATCCCGTTTTTCGCTCTGCCACGAGCGATCGCAGGTGCCCCGCGCGCGCCCCTAGTGGCCAAAAGAAAAAGCGACGTAAGGTAACGCCGGTTTGCCCAGCCGAGCCAACCTGCCACAGTAAAACTGCGGCGGCTGGTCGGAAAGTGGTTAAAAAAGATTCCAGGGATGCATGTTTTGCTGTGCATCCAGCTGGCCACTATAGATGGCTGGGGAATAAACTTTAATTAGGAGTGGAGTTAGCTAAAAAAAAATCTCTATAGCGTTGGTGAGCTAATTTATCAGTTGTGAAGGATATCCCAAGCAGCTTGATCCTCTTGTCTCTAAACTTCCACTGTCGGGGTTAAAAGTTTTGGGTCTTCTGTGAAGCTGCTGTGAAAAAGTTACGGATGAGGACCTTTCATTGCTTTTTCTGCCTGTACCATGAGCAGGGAATGAGGGGGAAAATCTTGTGAGTTGTGACCCATCAGACTCCCCCCCATTCACAGACGCACCCCAACATGCCTCTGCCTCCAATGCCCCATTCCAGCAAATTTCTGTACCCCCAGAACACCCCTTCCACGATGCCCCCACCAGACCTCTGTACCCCCAGCACTCATCTACCATCAGTGTGTCTCCAGCGCACCTCTGCCTCCTAATTCCTCCTTAGCCCACCACTGTCTCCAATCCCCCAGCACACCTCTGTCTCCAATTTCCACCACCCTCACACTTGTGTCCCCAGTTTCCACTGGCACACCACTGCCTCCAATTCCATCCCGCATCACATCTTTGCGTTCAATTCCTTCTTACCTCCCAGTACACGTCTCCAAATTCCCCCCAGCACAATTTTGTCACCATTATTAGCCAGAAATATTGTACAGACACATTACGCATTATGTAAAAGGTTTTAGAGTGTATTTTTTCTGAGACAACTACAAATATTGCATGGACTCACTGTACATTATGGATGTGCTTTTACCAGGCCACAATGAAAGAAGGAGAAAGAAGGCAGATTTTATTGTTAATATACAACAATTGAAAGGCTGTGACCTTAAAGTGCTATTACAATCCAAATAAAAGTGATGATTTAAAGTGCAAATATATGTGCTATAGTTCTTCTTAAACATAAAATGACTGGTGCTCCGTGCAAATTCACTCCAGATTCCTTTGAAAAGTGTGGTCACCCGTCTCCCCTGCAAGGGCCAAACTCACCAGAAGTTTTTGACCACGTGTGTGTTTACCAAGGGATGGTCAATATGGGCCTTTACACAGCCCTGCTGTATATTATGCCAGCATCCCCGGACCCAATACTATGAATTTCACATTGCCCATATAAGAGAAGGAAGCCAGGAAAACCACATAGGGTATTATAATTTTTTTAAATCTCAAATAAAATTAAAAAGGATTTACATTTGCAATGTATGGTGCCTGACCTGGCACCCAGATTGATCTGCCAAAGCTTAGTATAGAGACACCGTCGCTCCGATCCACATATGCATAGCCAGAACACGCATTTCCACCATTTGGAATGCACAACGGCTCCTATGTGTAAAGAGTACCTTGAGAGATCTTGTTACTTTACAGCATGGATATGCAATTAGCGGACCTCCAGCTGTTGCAAAACTACAAGTCCCATCATGCCTCTGCCTCTGGGTGTCATGCTTGCTGCTGTCAGAGTCTCGCTATGCCTCATGGGACTTGTAGTTTGGCAACAGCTGGAGGTCCGCTAATTGCATATCCCTGCTTTACAGTATACTGTACAATGACAATAAAGTATTATCTTATCTTATCATATCCTTCTAATGTCTGTTGCCTACCATTACCTTTGCTATGTCCATGGATTAGGCCTGCTGCCACTTACCAGTCTTGATTTCACCAGAGTGGCTATTGTCAGGGCTCAGGTTACTCAGCTGTCAGTTAATTGCCAGCACTCATCGTTCCACAGCGGCTCAGCTGGTGATCATTTCCTGCTCATCAGTCCAGCCTACAGCCAGCCCCTTCTGGCTATTTAAACTGCCTGATTCATTTCTTCTGTGCCTTTACCTTGGTTAAACACTCTCTGCTGTGTTCCTGTTAAAGACTTGCCTGGCTGATGTCCGTTCTGGTTCCTGATTGTGTCAGAGTGAAGTGACTATACATTATTCACTTCACTCTGACACACTTTCGTTCACCTTGTTCACATCTATATCCACTTCCACTTTTTCTTGCCCACTACCACAGCTCTCACTACACACTCACATTCCACTTCTTTTTCCTTTTTTCTTCTTTTCCACTGTTTTTCTTTTCCCCATCACTCCATCCTCCCCACAACCCCTATGTTCATACCATCTTTGGCTCAGGCTTCTTTATCCATGCATAAATTACTACATGTTACTCTTTACTGACTTCATCTTTGACTTCATTTTAATACTCCATATTTCTGACAAACACTGTTATGTTTACAGCTTACTCTACATGGATTATTATTATTATTATTGTAGCACACAGATCCCTTTCTTGCTTACCTCCGCTAGCAAGTGGGAAACACCATGCCACATGCCCAGTATCCTCCTTAATGAAGAGGGTGAGCGGTGTTATCTATTTTTAGGTCCTGCAGCGAGTTACCTCTTTCCGTTGGTTCTTCACCCTAGAGTGTAGGAAGAAGTCTATTCTCTCTCTTTATTTTAAGAAGACCATTGTCCAGACAGTATTAAACCCAATAAAGAAAGGTTTATTTTTCCTTGCTTAATAACTTGACAGGAAAGTTGGAGATAGAGAATAAATGACAGGGAGGTAGGTTCAGGCACGCGGCACTCAACTAACAATCATCGCCACTCAGGCCTGAGTGGGATTTGCTCACCCGGATAGTCCCCTCTCACGGTCCTAGCAGCCGGTGTGGAGCACGGAACATTCACTGGTAATTTCCTAGTGATACGATCAAGAGACAGCTTCCAAATCTTGAACTTCCCAGCACTTGTAATATTTAAGTCCTTAGGTGCCAATGGGGCACATTACAAGGCTTGTGGCAGATTATGGAGTCCTTCCCTCTGATAGGTAACCAGGCCTCTCCTGAGACAGTGACTTCCTTCACCGATCCCCTTGGATAGGTCCTCCCCTGGTTTCCTCTCCTTCAGAGCGGGTTACCCCCTACTTCAGTACCCTGGGACTCCTCTTCTAATGTAGGCCTCAGCCAAAAGTGCTGGGCCTACCTGGAACGATGCAGCCTCAGGCTAAAGGTGCCTGGGGCTAGTACACACATGCACCCCTGGCCTGGAGGGCCGGGAGGCGCAAACTGCTCCCCGAATAATGGCGTCTGCCCCTTATGTATCCTCTCCCAGCATGCACAGTGGGTAGACCACGCCCACTACACGGGTGCCGAGAGAGGACACCCAATAATACTGCAATGCTACCTGTGGTTCAACCTGGGCCTGGGGCTGCAGTGCTACCCACTGGCCACAGGGAACTGTACTGCCAGGCAACATTACCTCAGAGCAGAAGCCAGTTTAAAGAATTCAACAGCCTGAGCCCAACTATTAGCTCAGGCTACCCTCTAAATTTAGGTATAGCGACCCCCATCATTGGGGGGTCAGCTACACTATTATTATTATACAGGATTTATATATCGCCAACAGTTTGCACAGCGCTTTAGATTATTGAGGTTACTAGGGATACACCAACCCACTTGCACCATGCCTGCCCTTCGTTTGGCCCCCGATGGGGGCTCCTCTGATTCTGCCCCTCCAGCTCCCTGGGGAGACCTTTTGTCGCTGCCCTCTGGATGCCACACATTCATTGCCATGGCCAAGTTCAGTGGTAAGTATGGGGTCCTTCATTTGAGACCCCTCTCACCGTGCTACTTTTGAAACCCACACCATTTTGTATTGCCAATTTATAATTTTTTTATCATCTTTACTCTAGGGATATTGTTACGTGCATCTACCCCTGATGAGCGAGTTAATCTTGCAAAATGCTTCGGGTAATTTTGATACCGCTCCATAGTGACTGTGACCACAATCCTGTTACCTACCTCTTTTACTTTTCCCTATGGCAACTGAATATTTTTGACCGTTATTTGTGTTATTATAACCATGTATCATCAATTCATGTATTCTCTTTTAAATTGGCTATTGTTGGTGTCAATCATGTATTCAATATTTCAATAAACAACCTTATTGTATTTACCATTGTTATGCTCACTTGCTGAACAGTACCCACTTCATTCAAAGTCCCAGGGCTAATTTCCTCTTTTTCGCTATGTTTTGACTATGTTTACTATTTGTACCATTTATACCATTATATTAAAATGTGTGATTTTCACTGCATTTTCTGTCTGTCAGATTCATGGTTCCTGACAGCTATACAGTATATCTACGTTCTTCTACCTTGGGTCCACTAGTGACCTTCTACATTCAGAGTATATACTTCCATGTATTAACTTTTGGGGACAACTTAGTACTGGTACACCTGCTTGTTTTAGGGTAAGGGGGTGGCCAGCAGTGTTACACTTGCCTGCTTTTTATTTTTTATTTCTGCTTTCAGACCTCACAGATATTACTTGTGCATGGTATGGATCTTTCATGAAAGAACTCTTGTTTTTAGCAACAGTATAAAGCTGACCAAGGTAGAACTGGAGGAACACATATAACCCCCCCCACCCCCCCCACAGTCGGGCACCACTGCATTCCGATCTACATTTTAAACAACGTAATAAGTACATATACACATCTGTTGCTATGTAAATATTACATTTTATATCTTGTCAATAACTGTGTGATTCTTAATGCAACTCAGCTTTGCATTTGGCTTATATAAAAAAACTCTGTGCCCAGCTGTATTGTCACAAAATTAATGTTTTTGACATATGACAAAGATAAATTGAAACATCTGGTACACAAATTTTGTCTCACAAGCTTTCTCTGGGATTATGAGGGATTATGTAATATGCGTGACTAAAGCAATCCCAAAAAAATAAATAGAATTGTAAAAGAAGAACTAACAAGATAACTATAAATGTGTCTTTAAACAATGCAATCTTATGAGTACATTTGCAGATAATAAATCACAAGGCTTTCATTTAGAAGTTTCTCAGTATCTATATTTTTTAACCAATACATGTTTGTGTCATTGTATGATAGGGTACATGGCGTTATCTGCAGACTTAGAAACTTTCTTCGTAGGGAAGTTATATGGTATGTATTACATTTTCAGATTTATTTTTCCCTGTATATTTTAGGCATTATATTCATGTAGACTTCAGGCCTACATTTACTTAAACGTATGCATGTACTGTATACCTGCACACCGATTATGTGCAGACAACCAAATCATATTCACACAGCACTTAGTGTGCACCAGTTATGTCTCTGGACACATGCACACTTATAAGTAATTAAATTCTGCATATATTCACTGTTATACAGTATATATAAAATTTACTAACAAATATGGTTTTCTATTGAGTGTGCGCACTAGCATCAGAACATACATTGGTGATGTCATACCTAAAATAAAAATATGATTTTCTTTAATGGTATGGGGTCGGACAGCTGTAAGGAATTTTACAAATACTTTTCATGTAGGAAAAAAGCACATGAAGCAAGTACTGATATAGTTAAAGATGACTGTAAAATAACAGTAAAAGAAAAAAGTCATAGTGCTCTCTGAATTATTTGGGTGTTCAACATGCAAGTTAGAACCATACAATACTCATGGAACATTCAAGGCCATTTTCTTGATAAAAAGGCCTTTATGCCTCAAAAGCTTACACTACAACCTATTTAGTTAGCCAATAAATGGTATCTCCCAAACTTTTACTAAAGGAGTAGATACTTTTCACTTTATACAGTGCATGTTCACTCTGCAAGTCCACTTAGCTTAGTGAATAAGGGGAAACAGCTTTCACTTTACTCACCCAATCATGCAAACAAAATATTGTTGTTTTTTTAAAATTTCCTTTGCACATAAATATTTAAATTGAATTGCGCTCCACCTTATTTACTATGGTAAGTAAACATTCGTTATTATTTGTGAAGGTTCCCTATTATCCAGTTCATGATTTAGCTGGTAGTAGTTAGTCACATTCAACTGGAGATTTTGCTACTCATGTGCCTTAAGATGGAGGAGGTGAAGAAGCTACTTGGATTGGTTTCAATACTTCATTTAACATTACAGAAAAAGTCCAGTTGAATGTGACTCCCTATTATTACCAGCATTCTTGACACCTTTATTAAATCAACCCCATTGTGACCAAGGGTTATTAGCCCTTATTGTTCCTATGAAAATGCACAAAATGGAATTCCTCAATACTGTAAGATGAGTCAACTGTTGTTTCTGGATTTTAATAATGTTAAATTCGAGTTGTGGCATCTAATGCTCTTTTGTATACCCTGTTATACAAAATATGTTGAAGGGGTCTTTATTAACCCCACTGTGTTTTTTTTTTGTGTTGAACAATTATCAATAAACTGAACAAGAATTCTTCAATACGTAACTTTACTAAAAAATAAAAATAAAATACATTTTTTGTCCGATAGCAATAAAATGCTTCCAAATTCTCATGAATAAGTGCATTCTTTAAAGCTTGCTTCCTGATCTCATTTCACTTAACACACTATGTAAAATGTATCTCAAATTACGTAATACAAAATAATTTGACAGTATTTCCTGACTTAATATTTTCATATAAAATATCATATATATTTATTGCTTTTTTTACAGTTGCCTAGCGGTGATTTTTAAGGGCTAACCTTTATTAAATATATTCCCTGCTTTCTTGCAAATGAAGCTTAATATACATTTTTGCTGCATGAATGGTGTAACCCATTATGAACGTTTCTGATTCCTAATATCATTTAAAATATTTAGCTTTTTGTCCAAAATCTTGAAGTACATTTATGTGAAAAAGATCTTGCTAAAAGATATCCAAAGTGCCTGTGCCAGGACAAATATTATATTACATGGCCATGTGCCATGCATGTCCTTCTATAACATGGAAGTACACATTCGAAAAGGACATGGAACATGTACTGTACAGAATGGGGTATCGAGCCAGGCAGAACAAAGCAGTTGTAAATTACCTTGTCAGCATCTACATTTTTTATGGCAAATGTGATATGGAAGTAAAAGAAGAATGACAGGTATCTTTTATCTTTGCAGATACAGAATATTGTACTGTATACTGTAAATGAAGAATATGTTAATGCTATAATTTAAAGCGGAGGTCCACCGACCATTCTTTTTTTTTTTTTTCAGCAATTATGACACTTTCATAGGTACAATATTACACTCACTTGTTGGCTGTATTATCTCCCCTGATGTCCGGTTTGGCATAAAAAACGTAGTTACCGTATATACTCGAGTATAAGCCAAGATTTTCAGCCCTTTTTTTGGGGCTGAAAGTCCCCCCCTCGGCTTATACTCGAGTCATATAAATTTTTACATTGTAAATATTACCTGTAAAGAAGTTGCGGCTGCGGCGTCCATCGTTCAAATTCCGCGGCGTCCATCGTTCAAATTCCGCGGTCTCTTCCTGTTCCTTCCTTGATAGGCGAGTCTCAGCAGACACTCTCCGCCTATCACGATCATTCTCTCATCCTTAGTTTTCCAGCAGACGTCTGTGATTGGCGGAACACCCAACACAGTGTCTGCTGGGAAAACTAAGGATGAGAGAATGATCGTGATAGGCGGAGAGTATCTGCTGAGACTCGCCTATCAAGTAAGGAACAGGAAGAGACCGCGGAATTTTGAACGATGGACGCTGCGGAATTCAAATGATGGACGCCGCAGCCGCAACTTCTTTACAGGTAATATTTACAATGTAAAAATTTCTATTTACAGGGAACAGTGGGGCATCGGCTTATACTCGAGTCAGTAAGGTTTCCCAGTTTTTTTGGGCAACATTAGGTACCTCGGCTTATACTCGAGTCGGATTATACTCGAGTATATACGGTATATTAATTTATGCAGGCCAGTTCCATCTTGCTTGTGGGCTTGTGAAGCCCCCAAGCATTTATTTCCTGGATGCGGTGAATGCTGAGCTCCCAGCATTCACCACTCGTTCCCACGCATGATCAGTGTTGACGGGGGAAGCGCTGTAAACTTCTAGGTTGGGCGGCGGCGGCGGAAGTTCCCACCCTGTTGTGATGGCAACAAAACAAACACAGATAATGATAAGCGTCCACGTCACTTCCGGTTTTACGAGATTTCTCGGCGGCGATCCGCACTGACTCCTGGGAATGATGACACTTAGCTCCCAGGAGACAGTGCGCCGCCAGGGGAAAAAGAATAGACACGCCTACTTCCGCGGGAGTGAAAAGCAGGAAGTGCCACTAAAAACAACGATACCAAGTTAATTACAGCACAAAAAAAAAATCTTCATTGGCACATCTGTGCAATGCACTAATGGGGTTAAGCTTAACTTAATATTTTGTGTGGACCTCCACTTTAATCAAGCTTAATAACCTACAGTAGCACACTAGTTTTAAAAACATGTAATAATGTGCTAAACTATGCTATAGCCAATATCAGCAATACTGCATAGAGGCATGGTACAGTATAATGCTCAAAGTCAACTTCAGCCTTATTTATTCTGTAGTAGGCATTCTGAAAGCAACTGGTATATCACTTCCAAAGCAAATCCAAAACTTTTATTTCTCATTTTAGGATAGAGTCATGACAAACATTATTTAATGTCCTGACATACTGAACACTGCAGTACATTAAAAGGAAGGAATCAGTTAAGCCCTTTTCTCTTAGTGCTACGCTATTCTTATTTGGCCAAAGAGGATAGGCTGACAAAAAGTTTGGTGTCATAGCTATGCTTTTAGTTCAATGAATAAACAAATTATGATGCGCTGAACACCGACCTAATTATAGTGCACTTGTGACAGGGTTCAAACAACTCTCCGTGCTGAAATCAAAAATATTCTACAGTGAAACCAATATATATATAAATATTCAATTTCCCCTAATCCACACGATGCTGTGTACAATGTCCAAAGGCAGCATAGATTCCAATGTGGGCTGTGATAAACCTTATGTAGCGTGTCCCCAGTCCATAATCATATACACCACTGGACAATACAATGCAAAATCCATTTGCACCACTGTTGATTAAAACAGTACTGGCTCCTAGAACAGACTCCTTCTTATAAGCTCCGATTCCCGGGATAATTCCATACACATAAAAAAGAAAAAAGGAGAAAGCAGATCATTGCGCAATAGCCTTCCACAAGACACAACCTGTCACAGCTGTGGCCTGCACTCACATAACCTCCGGGTTAATCAGCGTGTGCTCAGCTCAGTAGTTCCTGTGTTCCTCACTCAGACTGCTGCTGCGAGCGTCACTTAGGCTCTTCCCCCTACGCGTTACGTCACTGACACGTGACTTAATCATGGGGCGGGGTCACCAGGTGCCAGCGGACCAACAGGAGAACTGAAGAACTGAAGCGTCACACAGCGGGAACCTCCAATTCAAACGGAGCGGCCGAAGAAAGAAGAAGGGAACAAGAAGATGGAAGGAAGGAAGGTGGAAGATGAAGATGAAGTGGAAGAAACCCGAATGGAGAAAAGAAGAAGATGGAAGAAGAAGATGGAAGAAGAAGATGGAAGAAAGGAGAAGACATTAATAAAGGAATTGTCAAAAAACGGCTATTGTCATTTTAATTTTTTTTGACACTTTCTTTGTGAAATGGTAAGGGTACAATGTACTCCATTGCCATTTCACATGGGGAGGGGCCGGGATCTTGGGGTCCCCTTTGTTAAAGCGGTCTTCCAAATTCCGATAAGCCCCCCGCCCGCAGACCCCCACAACCACCGGGCAAGGGTTGTGGGGATGAGGCCCTTGTCCCCATCAACATGGGGACATCCTCCCCATGTTGAGGGCATGTGGCCTGGTACGGTTCGGGAGGGGGGTGCTCTCTCGTCCCCCCCTCTTTTCCTGCGGCCTGCCAGGTTGCGTGCTTGGATAAGGGACTGGTCTGGATTTTTGGAGGTACTCCACGCCATTTTTTTTTTTAACTTGGGGTGGAGTTCCCCTTAATATCCATTCCAGACCTGAAGGGCCTGGTAATTGAATTTGGGGGAACCCCCACGCTTTTTTTTTTTTTTATCAATGACTTCTCTATGTATTGCCGGGAGCCGACAATTCATTATAGCCGTGAGTGAGTTTTAAATGACTTTTTTTCCTTCATAAATGACACTTTGTGCAGGGACAGTTCTAAGCACGGGAAACAAGTGCTGCTTTACATGCATATTGCCGAACACCGGACCCGAACCCGAACATACAGTCAATTGTTCGGGTTCGGACCCGAACTTTACAGTTCGGGTCCGCTCAACCCTATTCTTAAGTACAATCTGTTTGTAATTTGGAACAGGTACATTGTTTAAGTGTAGCTTCAGCCAAAAAATCTATTTTTAAGCTTTTTGGAAAACATAGGGAAGGGTTATCACCCCTGTAACATTTGTTTTGCTGTCTGTGCACCTGTTCAGAACATTTCACCTCACTTTCCGTCCCAATGACAAATGTTTTTTGAAAATTTGGGGTTTGTATTAAAACAAGGATTGGTGATGAAGCATCAGTGGAGAGGAGACACCTTTTTCCCATATTATCTCTTACAGGAGAAAATTTCCCTTCCTAGGGGTAGATTTCCTCTCATTTCCTGTTGTCTCCTTCCGTTTGCAAGTAGGAGTCATTTGTAAGTTGGATGTTTGAAAGTAGGGGCCTGCCATATATACTCTGCAGAAATTTGGCCCTTAGGTGTTGGTGTTGCCACAACACTGTAAGCCTTCACAGTTACTCTTGGTGGGCGCTGGAACACCCTGCTGTGAACTATTATATCAAGAATTGTAATTACATGCCATTGTTGAACAGTGGTAGGAAAAATTGGGCCTTTGGTGGTGGTGCTGGTGCCACAACTCTGTAAGTCCTCACAGTTACCCTTGGTGGGCGCAGGAATGGGACCAGCTGTGAATTATTAGATCAAGAATTGTAATTACATGCCCCTGTTAAATAGGGGCAGAAAAATTGGGCCTTTGGTGGTGGTAGTGGTTTTGCCACAACATTGTAAGTCCTCACAGTTACCCTTGGTGGGCGCAGGAATGGGACCAGCTGTGAATTATTAGATCAAGAATTGTAATTACATGCCCCTGTTAAATAGGGGCATAAAAATTGGGCCTTTGGTGGTGGTAGTGGTTTTGCCACAACATTGTAAGCCCTCACAGTTACTCTTGGTGGGCGCAGGAATGGGCCCTGCTGTGAATTATTAGATCAAGAATTGTAATTACATGCCCCTGTTTAACAGGGGCATAAAAATTGGGCCTTAGGCACTGGTGCCACAACACTGCAACCCCTCACAGATACTGTACTTGGAGCGCAGCAATGAGCCCTGCTGCAAAGTATTGCATCAAAAATTGTAATTACACGCCCCTGTTAAGCAGGGGCCGAAAAATTGGGCCTTAGGCACTGGTGCCACAACACTGCAACCCCTCACAGATACTCTATTAGGAGCGCAGCAATGAGCCCTGCTGCAAAGTATTGCATCAAAAATTTTATTTACACGCCCCTGTTAAACAGGGGCTGAAAAATTGGGCCTTAGCCACTGGTGGCGGTGCCCAGAACCAAAAATGTTCTTACAAGCTATCAGCATGATCATTGAGGAGGAAGAGGATAGTCACTCAGCATAACAGGATAATCACTCAGCATCAGCATAGGCAGTCTTGAAGGGATCTGACAATTTAGAAAAAAAATATTCGGTTACATCAGCATCAGGTGCTTGGTAGCTGGTGGTGATCCAAGACTGATTCATTTTTATGAAGGTCAGTCGATCGACCGAGTCGGGGGACAGGCGCACCCTGTGATCGGTTACAAAGCCTCCAGCAGCACTGAATGTGCGTTCCAAAAGAACGCTGGATGCAGGACAGGCCAGTAGCTCAATTGCATATTGTGCAAGCTCTGGCCAGTGATCCATCCTCAAGACCCAGTAACCCAGAGGATTTTCGGTGGAAAAGGTGTCCAAGTCTGATCTTGCCCCTAGATATTCCTGCACCACGTAAACCAGACGCTGGCGGTGGTTGCTGGAACCGATCATACCTTGGGGCTGCGTACTAAAAAATTGTCTGAACGCAACGGTCAGACGGCCACCTTCTCCACCGCTCCTTCTTTGACTGACCGAAGCCTCAGCAACACATTGTCCAGAACCAGGAATTTGTAACCTCCCAGTCTCTGGGAACGCGTTGCACAGACCTTTCTGCAAGGCCTCCCGAAGATGCTTCATCCTCTGCTCCCTCTGCGATGGCAAGATAAGGTCCGCACCCTTACCCTTGTAACGTGGATCAAGGAGGGTTGCCAGCCAGTAATGATCCCTCTCCTTGATCGCACGAAAACGAGGATCCTTCCGCAGGCTTTTCAGGATCAGGGAGGCCATGCAGCGTAGGTTTGCTGAGGTATCCGGTGCGGAGTCCACAGGGTCACTGAGGACGACATGATCCGCAGCCACCTCCTCCCAGCCACGTACAAGTCTATGGGTGTCTTGGGACTGTAATTGATCCCTTGAAAACTGCTGCTGATGCTGAGTTCTAGGCTCCACCTCCATGCTGACACAATAATCCTCCTCCTCCTCCTCCTCTTCCTGTGTGATAGCCGTGCCAGCGGGAACACTGTCTGGATAAAGGGGGTCTTGAGAGGTAAGGAAGTCCTCCTCTTCCTGCCTCTGTTCTGCCTCAAGTGCCCTGTCCATTATTCAATGCAGCGTGTGCTCCAACAGGTGGACAAGAGGGACAGTGTCACTGATGCATGCACTGTCACTGCTCACCATCCTCTTGGCCTCCTCAAATGGTGCCAGGACAGTGCATGCATCCCTGATCATGGCCCACTGGCGTGGGGAAAAAAATCCAAGCTCCCCTGACCCTGTCCTGGTGCCATATTGAAACAAATACTCATTGATGGCCCTCTGCTGCGTGTGCAGCCGCTGCTGCATGGCCAATGTAGAGTTCCACCTGGTGGGCATGTCACAGATCAGGCGGTTCTTGGGCAGGTTGGATTCCTTTTGCAGGTCAGCCAGCCGAACACTGGCATTATATGACCGGCAGAAATGCCCACAGAGTTTCCTGGCCTGCTTCAGGACCTCCTGTAAGACCAGGTACCTGCCCAAGAAATGCTGCACCACCAAGTTAAGGACGTGAGCCAATCAGGGCACATGGGTCAGTTGTCCCTGTCGGAGGGCGGAGAGGAGGTTGGTGCCATTGTCGCAAACCACCTTTCCTGGCTTAAGATGGCATGGTGTCAACCACCTCTGAGCCTGCCCCTACAGAGCTGACAGAATCTCTTCCCCAGTGTGGCTCCTGTCCCCCAAGCACACCAGCTCAAGCACCGCATGGCATCTTTTTGCCTGCGTACTTGCAAAGCCCCTTGAATGTCTACGGAGCACCGCTGGTTCCAAGGACAAAGCACAGGTAGAGGCCATGGAGGAAGAAGAAGAGGAGGGGTTGGAGGAGAGAGGTGTGTAAGAATCACCAGTAGTAACATTTTGGAGGCATGGTGGAGGAACAACCTCCAACACTACTGCACCTTGTCCTGCATCCTTCCCAGCTGCCAGCAGAGTCATCCAGTGCGCCGTGAAAGATAGGTAACGTCCCTGTCCATGCCTGCTGTACCATGAGTTAGCGGTAATATGCACCTTACCGCTGAGCCAGAATCCCCTTCCGTGAGAAAAAGTAGCGTTTGAGAACCTGCCATTGAGGAACTGCACATTCCACAAACTCATGGAAGGGGGCAGAGTCTACCCACTGAAAAGGCAGCAGTTGAAGTGCTAGCAATTTAGCCAAGCTAGCATTCAACCGCTGGGCATGTGGATGGCTGGGAGCGAACTTCTTTCGGCAGTGCAGCAGCTGGGGCAGGGAAATTTGCCTGGTACAATCGGACGTCGGTGTACCGATAGCAGATTGTCCGCAAGTACTTGGCTGTGACACACCTAATTCTACACCTTCATTCCTCTCAGTGCAGGTTTCAGAGAGGACTGAAGGTATAGAGGGGTTGGAGATCCCAGCTGATGAGGATTAAGGAGAGCTCCGCTTTATTCTTTGGTGTGGGTCTTTTAGATACGCTTGCCAATGAACTGCATGGCAGGCCGACATATG
Source organism: Rana muscosa (assembly GCA_029206835.1). Classification (NCBI taxonomy): domain Eukaryota; kingdom Metazoa; phylum Chordata; class Amphibia; order Anura; family Ranidae; genus Rana; species Rana muscosa. Next base: position 187,568,041 of record CM055122.1, on the reverse strand, counting down.
TCTGGTCAAGCACGTGGTGCCCAAGCGGCTGATGTTTTGGCCACGCGAGATACGCTTTAGACATATGTTGCAAATGGAAACGGTGCAATCTGCTGCACACGTCTGAAAAAAGGCCCACACCAAAGAACTTTTGGAATAACGCGCAGAGACAGCAGCACCCTGCACATGTGGAGCTCTGCGGTGTGATGCAGTCGGTGTGCTGCCCTTAAGCTGGCCCCTGGAGGGCATCCTGCCTCATTGGAGATGTGCCTCCTCATCTCTCCTATCAGGCACCCACGTGGAGTCAGTGACCTCATCATCCCCTCCCTCCTCATCACTGGAGCAAATCTGGCAGTATGCTGCAGCTGGGGTAACATGACTGCCAGATAGCTGTCCTTGTTGGGCACCCCTTCTCTCTGGGCTCACGTTACTACCCCCTCTCTCTGGGCTCACGTTACTGCCTCCTCCAGCTGGGTTCCATCATAGGAGCCTTCAAAACACTGGGCATCCTCCTGGAGCATGTACCCGACACTGTGGTCAAACAGTTAGGGGGACTCCTCAGGAGGACATGGTGGGGCTAGGGAAGGAGTGACTGATGCCATTGAGCCGAGGGAAGAGGCCGCTTTGGCAGCTGCTTTGCCAGACAAAGTACCCTGAGCCTGGGTGAGAGAGGATGAGGAGGATGAGGACGGCTTGGTCATCAACTCTATCAAGTCTTGGGCATGTTGCGGCCCAACATGGCCAGCTGACGAAAAGAAGGACAAGCGTGTCCCATGGCCACGTGCTGATGAGGATGCACCGTGTCCACGACCAGCACTGTTGCCTCTAGACACAGAGCCTTCTTGCCCTCTTTTATTGCCTCGTGACTGTCTGCCTCTCCTTGTTTACAGACATACTAATAGCCTGCAGTGAGATGTAGCTGCACAAAGGTGGGATGTATATATATATATATATATATATATATATATAACTGTACTGATTATAATGCAGCCGTCAGAATCAACTGCCTGCTGTGGTATTAGTATGGGAAAAGCAGCAATTGTCTTCAGTTAGTTTTAGGTGAAAACTGTGCAGAGGACACAGTACACTAACTGAAAATACTTGCAGCTCTCTGCCTGTGGTTTATTATGAGAACACCACTATTAGTCACTAACTGTATTCAGGTAAGCTTTAGGTGAACGCTATGCAAAGCACACAGTACACTAAGTGAAACACTGACTGCAGCTAGCACAATCACCTGCCTGCCTGTCACAGTATAGAGAATAACAGGAACGGATCTAGCTAAACTGAATACAGTGTATAAATATATATACAACACCTAGGATGCATATATATCCTCTACAAACTGTAACTGCAGCTAACTGACTCACCTGCCTGCTCTATCTAACTCAATATAAATGACAGTCTCTCTCTGTAATCTCTCTCTTTAAACAACTCCAACACACTACACAAGCCTGCCAGGCCGGCGGCCTTATATATTGTAGGGCGTGTACTAAACCCCCTGAGCCATAATTGGCCAAAGCCACCCTGGCTTTGGCCAATTACGGCTCTCTGTTCAGACGCGCTGTGATTGGCAAAGCATGCGGGTCATAGTGCATGCTTGGCCAATCATCAGCCAGCAATGCACTGCGATGCTGCAGTGAATTATGGGCCGTGAAGGCGCAAACGGCCTATAATGTTCGTAATTCGGCGAACAGCCGAACAAACGATGTTCGACTCGAACACGAAGCTCATCCCTAATAATGAGGATAACTTACCTATTATTTCATGTAACATATTCCGTTGGGCCCATAACATGGGCTTTGATGTTGTGAATAGAGAGCCGTAATTGGCCAAAGCCAGGGTGGCTTTGGCCAATTATGGCTTAGGGGGTTTAGTACACACCCCACACTATATAAGGCCGCCTCCGTGGCGGCCTTGTGTAATGTGTTGTGTATTGGTTAAAGAGAGAGCTTACAGAGAGAGAGAGACAGTGTAATTTATATTGAGTTAGATAGAGCAGGCAGGCGAGTCAGTTAGCTGAGGTTACAGTGTGTAGAGAATATATATGCATCCTAGGTGTTGTATATATATTTATACACTGTATTCACTTTAGCTAGATCCGTTCCTGTTATTCTCTATACTGTGACTGGCAGGCAGGTGATTGTGCTAGCTGCAGTCAGTGTTTCACTTCGCGCAGTGGTCATCAACCCTGTCCTCAGGGCCCACTAACAGGCCAGGTTGTGTTCTCATATTAAAACCACAGGCAGAGAGCTGCAAGTATTTTCAGTTAGTGTACTGTGGCCTCTGCACAGTTTTCACCTAAAACTAACTGAAGACAATTGCTGCTTTTCCCATACTAATACCACAGCAGGCAGTTGATTCTGATAGCTGCATTATCAGTACAGATTCTATATATATATATATTGTGACAGTAGGAGCTACTGTCACGGTAAAATGGACAGTTTGCTGGACACAGGGTCTGCACATTTGCAAGGTGCAAGACTACAGAGCGTAGATGTGGACAGGAGAAGACTGCTTTTGCAGCTTTCTCCAGGTTTTGGTATTCTGGAAAGGGGCTTTGTAGTTTGGAGATTCCACAGTGTCTTGGGAGGGATGGGATCTCCAACCCTGTGTCCAGACTTTGCTGATTACCAGCAGGGTGTGTGCTCAGGTGAGCACAGCCCTTATAATGAATGTATGGGAAGACCTCAGGGCTCCCAGTTGGAGACGGCTCCACACCAAGAGACAGGAGGTCTTCAGGAGTCAGAGAGGCTGTAGGTGACAGCCAGAACATTGGTGACTGCAAGAGGCTGAGCTGTGGACGCTAAAGGGAAGCCGTCTACTTTGAGGAGTCCGGTGGTCTGGGTGACCAGGAAAGTGCAGAAGTACTGCTACAGAGGGCCAGGTGGGCTAGCATTTTCTGTTATGTGTATTTGATGGAGAAGAACCCCTGCGTGGGAAACCTTTGTTTGGACTTTTATTTTGCCTTTTTTAATAAAAATGGGCTACCATGCCCTTAAATATAGTTCCTGGCTGGCTTGAATCGCTGCGAAAACGCATCTACCACTTGAGCTAAACAACCCCCATCCCACAATATATATATATATATATATATATATATACACATCCCACCTGTGTGCAGCTACATCTCACTGCAGGCCATTAGTATGTCTGGAAGGCAAACAAGGAGAGGCAGACAGTCACAAGGCAATAAAAGAGGGCAAGCAGGCTCTGTATCTAGAGGCAACAGTGCTGGTCGTGGACACGGTGAATCCTCATCAGCACGTGGCCAAAGGACACGCTTGTCCTTCTTTTCGGCAGCTGGCCATGTTGAGCCGCAACATGCCCAAGACTTGGTAGAGTGGATGACCAAGCCGTCCTCATCCTCCTCTCTCACCCAGGCTCAGGGTACTTTGTCTGGCAAAGCAGCTGCCAAAGTGGCCTCTTCCCTTGGCTCAATAGCATCAGTCACTCCTTCCCTAGCCCCACCATGTCCTCCTGAGTAGTCCCCCAAACTGTTTGACCACAGTGTTGGGTACATGCTCCAGGAGGATGCCCAGCGTTTTGAAGGCTCCGATGATGGAACCCAGCTAGAGGAAGGCAGTAACGTGAGCCCAGAGAGAGGGGGTAGTAACGTGAGCCCAGAGAGAAGGGGTGCCCAACAAGGTCAGCTATCTGGCAGTCATGTTCCCCCAGCTGCAGCATACTGACAGATTTGCTCCAGTGATAAGGAGGGAGGGGATGATGAGGTCACTGACTCCACGTGGGTGCCTGATAGGAGAGAGGAGGAGGAGGAGGAGGCACATCTCCAACGAGGCAGGATGCCCTCCAGGGGCCAGCTTAAGGGCAGCACACTGACTGCATCACACCGCAGAGCTCTGCATGTGCAGGGTGCTGCTGTCTCTGCGCGTTATTCCAAAAGTTCTTTGGTGTGGGCCTTTTTACAGACGTGTGCAGCAGATCTCACCGTTGCCATTTGCAACATATGTCTCAGGCGTATCTCGCGTGACCAAAAACATCAGCCGCTTGGGCACCACGTGCTTGACCAGACATATGTCGACCTGCCATGCAGTTCGTTGGCAAGCCTACCTAAAAGACCCACACCAAAGAACAAAGCGGACCTCTCCTTTCTCCTCATCAGCTGGGATCTCCAACCCCACTATACTTTCAGTCCTCTCTGAAACCTGCACTAAGAGGAATGAAGGGGTAGAATTAGGTGTGTCACAGCCAAGTACTTGTGGGCAATCTGCTATTGGTACACCGATGTAAGATTGTACTACGGTTCTTCGCCTTATCACTTTAAACCATGCGGGACGGCCGCATGGACAGGTGATCTGGCCACACTCTACATATAGCCCGTCCCTATGCTGGAAGTCACCCAGAGGTATTGCCACACTGGCTTAACAGACGTGGTGATAATTAGCTGGGATGGGAGTGCGTTTTACACCTCCAATGCCACTGTGGAGTTTTATATGCATGTGTACCTCACCTGTGTTTATGTTCCGCTATTTATTTTGCTTATGGTACTTTGTTATTGTGGTCCATGTGGACCAGTTTTTCCTGATATAAAATAAAAAAAAAAATTAAAAAAAAAATTTCCTGCCCCAGCTGCTGCACCGCCAAAATAAGTTTTCTCCCAGCCATCCACATGCTGAGCGGTTGAATGCTAGCTTGGGTAAATTGCTAGCACTTCAACTGCTGCCTTTTCAGTTGGTACAGTCTGCTCCCTTCCGTGTGTTTGTGGAATGTGCGGTTCCTCAGTGGCAGGTTCCCAAACGCCACTTTTTCTCACGGAAGGCAATTCCGGCTCTCTACCGGCATGTGGAAGGCAATGTCTTGGCCATGTTGAACAGGGCGGTCAGCAGTAAGGTGCATATTACCACTGACTCATGGTACAGCAGGCATGGACAGGGACGTTACCTATTTGAGGAAGCCACGAGGATGGTAAGCAGTGACAGTGCATGCATCAGTGACACTGTCCCTCTTGTCAACCTGTTGGAGCACACGATGCGTGGAATAATGGACAGGGCACTTGAGGCAGAACAGAGGCAGAAAGAGGAGGACTTCCTTACCTCTCAAGGCCCCCTTTATCCAGACAGTGTTCCCGCTGGCCTGGCTGTCACACAGGAAGAGGAGGAGGAGGAGGGGGAGGATTGTGTCAGCATGGAGATGGAGCCTAACACTCAGCATCAGCAGCAGTCTTCAAGGGATCAATTACAGTCCCAAGACACCCATGGACTTGTACCTGGCTGGGAGGAGGTGGCTGCGGATCATGTCGTCCTGAGTGACCCAGAGGACTCCGGACCAAATGCCTCAGCAAACCTACGCTGCATGGATTCCCTGATCCTGCAAAGCCTGCGGAGGGATCCTCGCATTCGTGCGATCAAGGAGAGGGATCATTACTGGCTGGAAACCCTCCTTGATCCATGTTACAAGGGTAAGGTTGCGGACCTTATCTTGTTGTTGCAGAGGGAGCAGAGGATGAAGCATCTTCGGGAGGCCTTGCAGAAAGGTCTGTGCAACGCGTTCCCAGAGACTGGAAGGTTACAAATTCCTGGTCCTGGACAACGTGTTGCTGAGGCTTCGGTCAGTCAAAGAAGGAGCTGTGGAGAAGGTGGCCGCCTGACCGATGCGTTCAGACAATTTTTTGGTACGCAGCCCCAAGGTATGATCGGTTCCAGCAACCATCGCCATCGTCTGGTTTACATGGTGCAGGAATACCTAGGGGCAAGATCAGACTTGGACACCTTTTCCACCGAAAATCCTCTGGGTTACTGGGTCTTGAGGATGGATCACTGGCCAGAGCTTGCACAATATGCAATTGAGCTACTGGCCTGTCCTGCATCCAGCGTTCTATCGGAACACACATCAGTGCTGCTGGAGGCTTTGTAACCGATCACGGCTTTGTAACCGACTCGGTCGATCGACTGACCTTCATAAAAATGAATCAGTAGTGGATCACCACCAGCTACCAAGCACCTGATGCTGATGTAACCAAATATTTTTTTTTTTTAAATGTCAGATCCCTTCAAGACTGCCTATGCTGATGCTGAGTGACTATCCTGTTATGCTGAGTGACTATCCTCTTCCTCCTCAATGATCATGTTGATAGCTTGTAAGAACATTTTTGGTTCTGGGCACTGCCACCAGTGGCTAAGGCCCGATTTTTCAGCCCCTGTTTTACAGGGGTGTGTAATTAAAAATTTTGATGCAATACTTTGCAGCAGGGCTCATTGCTGCGCTCCAACTACAGTATCTGTGAGGGGTTGCAGTGTTGTGGCAGCAGCACCAGTGCCTAAGGCCCAATTTTTCAGCCCCTATTTAACAGGGGCGTGTAATTACAATTTTTGATGCAATACTTTGCAGCAGGGCTCATTGCTGTGCTCCAACTACAGTAACTTTGAGGGGTTGCAGTGTTGTGGCACCAGCACCAGTGCCTAAGGCCCAATTTTTCAGCCCCTGTTTAACAGGGGCGTGTAATTACAATTTTTGATGGAATACTTTGCAGCAGGGCTCATTGCTGCGCTCCAAGTACAGTATCTGTGAGGGGTTGCAGTGTTGTGGGACCAGTGCCTAAGGCCCAATTTTTAAGCCCCTGTTTAACAGGGGCATGTAATTACAATTCTTGATCTAATAATTCACAGCAGGGACCATTCCTGCGCCCACCAAGAGTAACTGTGAGAACTTACAGTGTTGTGGCACCAGCACCACCACCAAAGGCCCAATTTTTCCTACCACTGTTCAACAATGGCATATATTTACAATTCTTGATATAATAGTTCACAGCAGAGCGTTCCAGTGCCCACTAGTAACTGTGAGGGCTTACAGTGTTGTGGCAACCCCAACACCTAAGGGCCAAATTTCTGCAGAGTATATACGGCAGGTCCCTACTTTCAAACATCCAACTTACAAACGACTCCTACTTGCAAACAGAAGGAGACAACAGGAAGTGAGAGGAAATCTACCCCTAGGAAGGGAAATTCTCTCCTGTATGAGTTAATATGGGAAAAAGTGTCTCCTCTCCACTGATGCTTTATCACCAATTCTTGTTTCAATAAAAACCCCAAATTTTCAAAAAACATTTGTCATTGGGACGGAAAGTGAGGTGAAATGTTCTGAACAGGTGCACACTGCACAGACAGCAAAACAAATGTTACAGGGGTGATAACCCTTCCCTATGTTTTCCAAAAAGCTTAAAAATAGATTTTTGAGCTGGAGCTACACTTAAAAAATGTACCTGTTCCAAATTATAAACAGATTCTACTTAAGAACAAACCTACAGTCCCTGTCTTGTTAGCACCGCCTGTATACTGCTGTTCAGAGTATATAGGGCCTTTTTTAAATTTGGGTGCGGGGTTCCCCTCAATATCCATACAACACCCAAAGGGGCTGCTAGTGGACTGGGGGGGGGGGTACCCGTGCCATTTTTCTCAAAGATTTTCATCCGTATTGCCGGGACCAGACATTACATTAAAGCCGCAAGCAGTTTTAAATTACTTTTTTTCCTTTAGAAATGTAATTTTGTGCAGGGACAGTTCTAAACACGGGAAACACGTGCTACTTCACAGGCATACTTTAGACACCCCCCAGGTACGATATTTAAAGGAATATTTCACTTTTATTTTTTCACTTTAAGCATCATTAAAATCACTGCTCCCGAAAAAACGGCAGTTTTTAAAACTTTTTTTTGCATTGATGCATGTCCCCTAGGGCAGGACCCGGGTCCCCAAACACTTTTTAGGACAATAACTTGCATATTAGCCTTGATAATTGAAGAGAGAGCGCCCCCCCTCCTGAACCGTACCAGGCCACATGCCCTCAACATGGGGAGGATGCTTTGGGGTCTGGACCCCAAAGCACCATGTCCCCATGGTGATGGGGACAAGGGCCTCATCCCCAAAACCCTTGCCAGGTGGTTGTGGGGGTCTGCGGGCGGGGGGCTTATCGGAATCTGGAAGCCCCCTTTAGCAAAGGGGACCCCCAGATTCCAGCCCCCCCATGTGAATTGGTAACAGGGTACATTGTACCCCTACCATTTCACAAAGAAAGTGTAAAAAAAAAAAACCCACAGACACAGTTGGGAAAGTCCTTTATTAAAAATAAAAAATAAATAAATAAAAAAACCATTCCAGCAATGTAATCCATTCTGTCCAGCATTGTTCTCTATGTCCTGCGGTGATCCGATGTCCAGCGCTGCAGTCTCCTCCAGTCTCCACTCCACACGAAACCCCCATGACGTACGAGGGCTCACCCGTCACATCATAGGGTAAGCCCCAGCTTTCCCCGCTTGCCTGGGAATAGCCAATGACGTAGGCGGGATTCCGCCTACGTCATTGGGTATTCCCCACAAGCGGGGAAAGCCAGGGCTTACCCCTATGATCTGACGATTGACCCCGCCCCCTTGTATGTCAGACCCCACCTACGTCATTGGCTGAGCGGTCCTGATGGGGAACGTGATTTGATTCCTCTGCAGTGTAATAAATTAATAGACCCCGCCCCTTCTCATGTTGCCCATCAGGTCCGCTCAGCCTTACACCCAGTGAAGGTGACCCCGCCCCCCTACGTCATTGGCTGAGTGGACCTGATGGGGAACATGAGAAGGGGCGGGTCTATTCATTTATTACACTGCAGAGGAATCAAATCACGTTCCCCATTAGGTCCGCTCAGCCAATGACGTAGGCGGTGTCTGACGTACGAGGGGGCGGGATCACCCGTCATATCATAGGGATCCCGCCTACATCATTGGCTATTCACCGGCAAGCGGGGAAAGCTGGGGCTTACCATATGATGTGACGGGTGACCCCGCCCCCTCGTACGTCATGGGGGTTTCGTGTGGAGTGGAGACTGGAGGAGACTACAGCGCTGGACATCGGATCACCACGTGACATAGAGAACAACGCTGGACAGACTGGATTACATCGTTGGAATGTTTTTTTTTTTTTAATAAAGGACTTTCCCAACTGTGTCTGTGTGTTTTTTTACAATTTTTTACACTTTCTTTGTGAAATGGTAGGGTTACAATGTACCCCTTACCAATTCACATAGGGGGGCCGGGATCTGGGGGTCCCCTTTGTTAAAGGGGTCTTCCAGATTCTGATAAGCCCCCCCCGCAGACCCCCACAACCACCGGGCAAGGGTTGTGGGGACGAGGCCCTTGTCCCCATCAACATGGGGACATGGTGCTTTGAGGGGTCACAGACCCCCAAAGCATCCTCCCCATGTTGAGGGCATGTGGCCTGGTATGGTTCAGGAGGGGGCAGGGCCGCTCTCTCGTCCCCCCTCTTTTCCTGAGGCCTGCCAGGTTGCGTGCTTGGATAAAGGGTCTGGTATGGATTTTTGTGGGGAACTCCACACCATTTTTTTTTTATTTGGCGTGGAGTTCCCCTTAAAATCCATACCAGACCTGAAGGGTCTGGTATTGATATTTGGGGGGAACCCCATGTCATTTTTCTTTTTAAATTTGATGCAGGGTTATCCTTAATATCCATACCAGACCTGAAGGGCCTGGTAATTGAATTTGGGGGACCCCCACGCATTTTTTCTTCTTATATCAATGACTTTTCTCTGTATTGCCGGGATCCGACAATTCATTATAGCCGCGAGTGCTTTTAAATGACTTTTTTTCCTTCAGAAATGACACTTTGTACAGGGACAGTTCTAAGCACGTGAAACAAGCACTACTTTACAGGCATACTATACACCCCCCCCCCCCCCACAGGTACGAAATTTAAAGGAACATTTCACTTTTATTGTTTCACTTTAAGCATTATTGCTGCATCACTGCTCCCAAAAAACGTCAGTTTTTTAAAAGTTTTTTTCTGCATTGATACATGTCCCGGGTCCCCAAACCCTTTTTAGGACAATAACTTGCATATTAGCCTTGATAATTAGCACTTTTGATTTCAAACGGTCGAGTCCATTGTATTTAATAGGGTTCTAAAGTTTGTGGAAACTTTAGGTCTGTTCGCAGGTTCTGGTGCGAACCGAACCGGGGGGTGTTCGGCTTATCCCTAATTAGAATACATCTTCAGTGGGGAGAACAAGTATTTGATATACTGCCGATTTTGCAGGTTTTCCTACTTACAAAGCATGTAGAGGTCTGTAATTTTTATCATAGGTACTCTTTAACTGTGAGAGACAGAATCCAAAACAAAAATTCAGAAAATCACATTGTATGATTTTTAAGTAAATAATTTGCATTTTATTGCATGACATAAGTATTTGATACATCAGAAAAGCAGAACTTAATATTTGGTTCAGAAATTTTTGTTTGCAATTACAGAGATCATACGTTTGCTGTAGTTCTTGACTAGGTTTGCACACACTGCAGCCGAGATTTTGGCCCACTCCTCCATACAGAGCTTCTCCAGATCCTTCAGGCTTCGGGGCTGTCACTGGGCAATACGGACTTTCAGCTCCCTCCAAAGATTTTCTATTGGGTTCAGGTCTGGAGACTGGCTAGGCCACTCCAGGACCTTGAGATGCTTCTTATAAAGCCACTCCTTAGTTGCCCTGGCTGTGTGTTTTGGGTCATTGTCATGCTGGAAGACCCAGCCATGACCCATCTTCAATGCTCTTACCGAGGGAAGGAGGTTGTTGTCCAAGATTTTGCGATACATGGACCCATCCATCCTCCCCTCAATACGGTGCAGTCGTCCTGTTCCCTTTGCAGAAAAGCATTACCAAAGAATAATGTTTCCGCCTCCATGCTTTACGGTTGGGATGGTGTTCTTGGGGTTGTACTTATCCTTCTTCTTCCTCCAAACACAGCGAGTGGAGTTTAGACCAAAAAGCTCTATTTTTGTCACATCAGACCACATGACCTTCTCCCATTCCTCCTCTGGATCATCCAGATGGTCATTGGCAAACTTCAGACGGGTCTGGACATGCGCTGGCTTGAGCAGGGGGACCTTGCGTGCACTGCAGGATTTTAATCCATGACAGCGTAGTGTATTATTAATGGTTTTCTTTGAGACTGTGGTCCCAGCTCTCTTCAGGTCATTGACCAGGTCTTGCCATGTAGTTCTGGACTGATCCCTCACCTTCCTCATGATCATTGATGCCCCACGAGGTGAGATCTTGCATGGAGCCCCAGACCGAGGGAGATTGACCGTCATCTTGAACTTCTTCCATTTTCTAATAATTGCACCAACAGTTGTTGCCTTCTCACCAAGCTGCTTGCTTATTGTCCTGTAGCCCATCCCAGCCTTGTGCAGGTCTACAATTGTATCTCTGATGTCCTTACACAGCTCTCTGGTCTTGGCCATTGTGGAGAGGTTGGAGTCTATTTGATTGAGTGTGTAAACAGGTGTCTTTTATACGAGTTCAAACAGGTGCAGTTAATAGAGGTAATGAGTGGAGAAAAGGAGGGCTTCTTAAAGAAAAAATAACAGGTCTGTGAGAGCCGGAATTCTTACTGGTTGGTAGGTGATCAAATACTTATGTCATGCAATAAAATGAAAATTAATATCATACAATGTGATTTTCAGAATTTTTGTTTTAGATTCCGTCTCTCACAGTTGAAGAGTACCTATGATAAAAATGACAGACCTCTACATGTATCAAATACTTGTTCTCCCCACTGTATCTATCTATCTATCTATCTATCTATCTATCTATCTATCTATCTATCTATCTATCTATCTATCTATCATATAGCTTTATAATGGAGTGGAACATCTGTAAGATGTGGCATCATGCATGACCATCCTTTTCTACAGGATTCTGTATTTTCATAAATATTTATGGTTTCAACTTTTGTGGAAAAATGTGGACTTCAAAGCAAAAAAACAAAACAAGAAAATAGACTATGCCTACAAGCCATGCTATCATGACTGTATATATAATTATAATAAAAGCATACAAGAAAGAATGCAAAGGAGAGTTGTTTGTTTTTTATAGCAAAACTATCGAATAAATAAAATGCAAGGATTATGAAAATGGGTACAAAACAGGAGAAAATCAATCAACAGCAAATGAGAAATGTCTATAAAATGATTATTTATCTCTATGTGCTTCACTCATTCTGATGATGATGAATGTCAAGAAAAAGATTATGTTTCTTACATGTTTAAAGAAAACCAAACTCAAGAAAATATTTTAAAATGTGCTAGAGTTAAATGATTACACATTCTGACACTGAATATACTACAAAGCTCAAGTTCATATAACCTATGCATTTAGGATAGGATTTCTTTGAAGAGGACCATTAAAAGCTACACTTCACATATATCAATAAGGCAAAGGTCTGCATTTTCAGATAATTTTATTATTTTAAGTTAAAAATAGAAGTCTTCATTTACTTGTGTTTTATTGAATTAACTATTGAAAGTATCCTATAAAGCTGCCACCCCAAAGACAGTTGTACCCTTTGTGCCCAAGTAATCCAGCCCTGTACATATAGATGATATGACTTTTAACCACTTGACCACTGGGCACTTAAACCCCCTTCCCAAATAGACCAATTTTCAGATTTCGGTGCTCTCACATTTTGAATGACAATTACTCAGTCATACAACACTGTACCCATATGAAATTTTTGTCCTTTTTTCACACAAATAGAGCTTTCTTTTGGTGGTATTTAACCACTTAAGCCCCGGACCATTTTGTTGCTAAAGGACCAGGCCCCTTTTTGTGATTCAGCACTGCGTCTCTTTAACTGACAATTGCGCTGTTGTGCGACGTGGCTCCCAAACAAAATGTACGTCCTTTTTTCCCACAAATAGAGCTTTCTTTTGGTGGTATTTGATCACCTCTACGGTTTTTATTTTTTGCGCTATAAACAAAAATATAGCGACAATTTTGAAAAAAATGCAATATTTTTTTTTTTGCTATAATAAATATCCCCAAAAAATATATAAAACATTTTTTTCCCCTCAGTTTAGGCCGATACGTATTCTTCTACATATTTTTGGAAGCACGGAGAGAGGTTTGTTTACACTTACAGTGGGGCAAAAAAGTATTTAGTCAGTCACCAATTGTGCAAGTTCTCCCACTTAAAAAGATGAGAGAGGCCTGTAATTGTCATCATAGGTATACCTCAACTATGAGAGACAAAATGTGGAAACAAATCCAGACAATCACATTGTCTGATTTGGAAAGATTTTTTTTTTTGCAAATTATGGTGGAAAATAAGTATTTGGTCAATATCAAAAGTTCATCTCAATACTTTGTTGGCAATGACAGGAGTCAAATGTTTTCTGTAAGTCTTCACAAGGTTGTCACACACTGTTGCTGGTATTTTGGCCCATTCCTCCATGCAGATCTCCTCTAGAGCAGTGATGTTTTGGGGCTGTCGCTGGGCAACATGGACTTTCAACTCCCTCCAAAGGATTTCTATGGGGTTGTGATCTGGAGACTGGCTAGGCCACTCCAGGACCTTGAAATGCTTCTTACGAAGCCACTCCTTCGTTGCCCGGACGGTGTGTTTGGGATCATTATCATGCTGAAAGACCCAGACACATTTCATCTTCAATGCCCTAGCTGATGGGAGGGGGTTTGCACTCAAAATCTCACGATACATGGCTCCATTCATTCTTTCATGTACACGGATCAGTCGTCCTGTTCCCTTTGCAGAGAAACAGCCCCAAAGCATGATGTTGCCACCCCCATGCTTCACAGTAGGTATTGTGTTCTTTGGTTGCAACTCAGCATTCTCTGTCCTCCAAACACGACGAGTTGTGTTTCTATCAAACAGTTCTACTTTGGTTTCATCTGACCATATGACATTCTCCCAATCCTCTTCTGGATCATCCAAATGCTCTCTAGCAAACCTCAGATGGGCCCGGACATGTACTGGCTTAAGCAGGGGGACACGTCTGGCACTGCAGGATCTGAGTCCCTGGCGGCATAGTGTGTTACTGATGGTAGCCTTTGTTACGTTGGTTCCAGCTCTCTGCAGGTCCTTCACTAGGTCCCCCCTGTGTGGTTCTGGGATTTTTGCTCACCGTTCTTGTGATCATTGTTCTTGCATGGAGCCCCAGATTGAGGGAGATTATCAGTGGTCCTGTAAGTCTTCCATTTTCTAATTATTGCTCCCACAGTTGATTTCTTCACACCAAGCTGCTTGCCTATTGCAGATTCAATCTTCCCAGCCTGGTGCAGGTCTACAATTTTGTTTCTGGTGTCCTTCGACAGTTTTTTGGTTTTCACCATAGTGAAGTTTGGAGTGTGACTGTTTGAGGTTGTGGACATGTGTCTTTTATAGTGATAACAAGTTCAAACAGGTGCCATTAATACAGGTAATGAGTGGAGGACAGAGGAGCCTCTTAAAAAAGAAGATACATTTCTGTGAGAGTCAGAAATCTTGCTTGTTTGTAGGTGACCAAATACTTATTTTCCACCATAATTTGCAAAAAAAAATCTTTCCAAATCAGACAATGTGATTGTCTGGATTTGTTTCCACATTTTGTCTATCATAGTTGAGGTATACCTATGATGACAATTACAGGCCTCTCTCATCTTTTTAAGTGGGAGAACTTGCACAATTGGTGGCTGACTAAATACTTTTTTGCCCCACTGTACCTCTCCTCGTTCTTCAGCTGTGTGACCCAATCGCGGGACACCGGTGGCGAACGGGTCTGCGGGCGCGGTCACAAAGTACCCGACCGGGTTGCGAGCGTGCCGCTGGTGACGAGCGCGTGACCCACGGCTGTGCATATTAAAGGGGACGTACCTGTACGTCAATATGCCCAGCCGTGCCATTCTGCCGACGTGCATTGGTGTGCGGCGGTCGGCAAGTGGTTAATCACCGTTGGGTTTTTTATTTTTTGCGCTATAAGAGAAAAAAAGACTGAAAATTCTGTAAAAAAAAATTTTTTTCTTTGTTTCTGTTATAAAATTTAGCAAATTAGTAATTTTTCTTCATAAATTTTGGCCACAATTTATAGTGCTACATATCATTGGTAAAAATAAGTACAAATTGGTGTATATTATTTGGTCTTTGTGAAAGTTATAGAGTCCACAAGTGGGATGAGCCGAACACCCCCCGGTTCGGTTCGCATCCAGAACATGCAAACGGCCCGAAAGTTTGCGTGAATTTCCGAACACCGTTAAAGTCTATGAGACTCGAACGTGAGAAATCAAAAGTGCGAATTTTAAAGGTTAATATGAGAGTTATTGTCTTACTGCAGGGGTTTCACCTAGGTGATTGGTCCTTCACGTCGACACGTCACTTCCGGTTGTCTGGATCCGAGCGGTGGATTGCACACCGCTGCTCTGTGAGACACCCGACTACAAGTTCAGGACTTTTAAATTTACCTTTATCCACATGTAATAGACAGCGGTTTTGTTTTTGTTTTGATTTTATTTAATTTTTAATAAAAACCTTACGGAATCACGCTATGGTGGCACTTGCTCTTTTAAATCTCTGAGGAATACCGCAGCAAGCCCAGGAGACAGACAGGAAACTCAGGAAACGAGCGGAGGACAGGAGAAGGAGCCCACGCCGATCCGAGGAACCTAACCACTCACTGATGTGCCTGATACCCCTTCAGGGGTTTGTACTTTTGGTGAGTGTGGAACCTTGAGGGGGAGCACAACTGTCACCTGGAGACTGCTAGGAACCTCAAAGAGCTACACAAAAGTCATCCATATCCTCTGTCTGAACTGTCCTATAACACCAACCTATAACTGCTGCTATTATTACTAACACCACTTATTGCTTTGGACATTTTTCTATTATTAGTCATATTTACTACTAATGCATTGGACTATTACAACAATTAATATTGGAGTGGGTCCCAGAGACCGCAATTGATGTTGGGATTTATTAATTTGCTGCTCAGACATAATACCTTGACTTTTTATTTTACACTGATTGTATATTGTTTAAAAATCACTGTATGCACATCACTTGCCGGCTATAATCTGGCCCTGGACTGGTATATACAGTGCAGCTGACACTATTGCTTAATAGGCCTATCCACTGGCCTTTTTATTCTTATTTTTATTTTTATTTTGTATATCCTATCATATTTCACTTTATTTATTCATTCCTTTCACTATTGCACGTAGCACTTTTCACTTATTAGGCGTCACCAGTGACCCAGAACTATCTCGCTTAGTTTGTTACCTAATCATACTTATTTACCTATTGGCATTTCACTTGGGCAGCGCCACTCACCCCACCTATAAAATCCACAGTTTATCAGTCCCTGTACTCAGGGTCTCCAGGGGAGGCAGCAGCCAATTATCCAACTGTCCTAAAGCGTGGATACCACAAAACTTTATACTTTGGTGGTGGTGGTGGTGGTGCCACAACACTGTAAGCCCTCACAGTTACTCTTGGTGGGCGCAGGAACGGGCCCTGCTGTGAAATATTAGATCAAAATTTTTAATTACATGCCCCTGTTGAACAGTGGCAGAAAAATTGGGTCTTAGGCAGTGGTGGTGGTGCCACAACAGTGTAACCCCTCACAGATACTCTAGTTGAGCGCAGGAACGAGCCCTGCTGCAAAATATTACAGCAAACTTTGTAATTACATTCCCCCGTTAAACAGGCACAGAAAAATTGGGCCTTAGGCACTAGTTCTGGTGCCACAACACTGCAACCCCTCACAGATACTCTAGTTGAGTGCAGGAACAAGCCCTGCTGCAAAATATTACAGCAAAAATTTTAATTACACGCCCCTGTTAAACAAGGGCAGAAAAGTTGGGCCTTAGGCTCTGGTGCCACAACACTGCAACCCCTCACAGATACTCTAGTTTAGCGCAGGAACGAGCCCTGCTGCAAAATATTACAGCAAAATTGTAATTACATGCCCCTGTTAAACAGGGGCATAAAAATTGGGTCTTAGGCACTGGTGCTGGTGCCACAACACTCCAACGCCCCTGGTGGTGGTGCCCAGAACCAAAAATGTTCTTAGAAGCTATCAACATGAACATTGAGGAGGAATATGATAGTCACTCAGCATAACAGGATAATCACTCAGCATCAGCATAGGCAGTCTTGAAGGGATCTCACATTCATAAAAAAATTTATCGGTAACATCAGCATCAGGTGCTTGGTAGCTGGTGATCCAAGACTGATTCATTTTTATGCAGGTGAGTCGATCAACCGAGTCGGTGGACAGGCGCACTCTGTGATCGGTTACAAAGCCTCCAGCAGCACTGAATGTGCGTTCGGAAAGAAGGCTAGATGCAGGACAGGCCAGTATCTCAATTGCATACTGTGCAAGCTCTGGCCAGTGATCCATCCTCAAGAGCCAGTAACCCAGAGGATTTTCGGTTGGAAAGGTCTCCAAGTCTGATCTTGCCCCTAGGTATTCCTGCACCATGTAAATCAGACGCTGGCGATTGTTGCTGGAACCGATCAGACCTTGGGGCTGCGGACTAAAAAATTGTCTAAACGCACCGGTCACCTTCTCCACCGCTCCTTCTGTGACTGACCGAAGCCTCAGCAACACGTTGTCCAGGACCAGGAAATTGTAACCTCCCAGGCTCTGTAAACGCATTGCACAAGCCTTTCTGCAAGGCCTCCCAAAGATGTTTCATCCTCTGCTCCCTCTGCGACGGCTGGATAAGTTCCACAACCATACCATGTAACGTGGATCAAGGAGGGTTGCCAGCCAGTAATGATCCCTCTCTTTGATACCACGAATCCGAGGGTCCTTTCACAGGCTTTGCAGGATCAGGAAGGCCATGCAGCATAGGTTTGCTGAGGCATTCGGTCCGGAGTCCTCTGGGTCACTAAGGACGACATGATCCGCAGCCACCTCCTCCCAGCCACGTACAAGTCCATGGGTTTCTGGGGACTGTAAATTATCCCTTGAAGACTGCTGCTGATGCTGCTGATATTGAGTGCTAGGCTACACCTCCATGCTGACACAATCCTCCTCCTCCTCTTCTTATGTGATCGGCGGGTCCACAGGAACACTGTCTGGATAAAGGGCGCCTTGAGAGGTAAGGAAGTCCTCCTCTTCCTCCCTCTGTTCTGCCTCAAGTGCCCTGTCCATTATTCCATGCAGAGTGTGCTCCAACAGGTAGACAAGTTTGACAGTATCACTGATGCATGCACTGTCACTGCTCACCCTCCTTCTTGGGCAGGAACACAACCTGCACAAGAATCAACTGCCTGCCTGTATTATATTAGGAAGAGCACAACAGGAATGGTCTGCAGTGAGATCTACCTGCACAGGATACAGTATACTGACTGAATATACTGCAGCTAACTGAATCAACTGCCTGCCTGTAGTATATTAGGAACAGAACAACAGGAACGGTCTGCAGTGAGATCTAGCTGCACACTGTGCACAGGATACAGTATACTGAATAAACTTCCTACCTGTAGTATATTAGGAACAGAACAACAGTAACGGTCTGCAGTGAGATCTACCTGCACAGGATACAGTATACTGACTGAATATCCTGCAGCTAACTGAATCAACTGTCTGCCTGTAGTATATTAGGAAGAGCACAACAGGAACGGTCTGCAGTGAGATCTACGGGGACAGGATACAGTATACTGACTGAATATACTGCAGCTAACTGAATCAACTGTCTGCCTGTAGTATATTAGGAAGAGCACAACAGGAACGGTCTGCAGTGAGATCTACGGGCACATGATACAGTATACTGACTGAATATACTGCAGCTAACTGAATCTACTGCCTGCCTGTAGTATTAGGAAGAGAATGACAGAAACGGTCTGCAGTGAAATCTAGCTGCACATTGTGCACAAGATACAGTGTACTGAATATACTGCAGCTAACTGAATCAACTGCCTGCCTGTAGTATATTAGGAAGAGCACAACAAAAATGGTCTGCAGTGAGATCTAGCTGCACAGGATACAGTATACTGACTGAATATACTGCAGCTAACTGAATCAACTGCCTGCCTGTAGTATATTAGGAAGAGAATGACAGGAACGGTCTGCAGTGAGATCTAGCTGCACACTGTGCACTGGATACAGTATACTGAATCAACTGCAGCTAACTGAATCAACTGCCTGCCTATATTATATTAGGAAGAGCACAACAGGAACGGTCTGCAGTGAGATCTACCTGCACAGGATACAGTATACTGACTGAATAAACTGCAGCTAACTGAATCAACTGCCTGCCTGTAGTATATTAGGAAGAGCACAACAGGAACGCTCTTCAGTCAGATCTAGCTAAACTGTATACAGAATATATATATATATATATATATATATATATATATACAAAGCCTAGAATGTATATATATATATACTAAATATACTGGAGCTAACTGAATCAACTGCCTGCTAAATCTAGCTAACTGAATCGCCTGCCTGCTCAATCTATCTAAATTAAATGAAATGACACTCTGTCTCTTTCTCTATCTCTCTCTCAATGCCACAACACACTACACAAGGCCGACGTGCAGGCGGCCTTTTATAGTGTGGGGCGTGTACTTAATCCCCTTAACCATAATTGGCCAAAGGCACCCTGCCTTTGGCCAATTATGGCTCTCTGTGCTAACGGCGCTGTGATTGGCCAAAGCATGCGGGTCATAGTACATGCTTGGCCAATTGTCAGCCAGCAATGCACTGCGATGACACAGTGAATTATGGGCAGTGATGCACCGCTCGAATTTGACGCGAACGGCCCATAATGTTCGATCTTCGTCAAACAATCATGCACCCATGCCAATTCTGACATTTCTCTCCTACATGTAAAAATCATCATTTATTTGCTGGAAAATTACATAGAACCGCAAAACATTATATATGCTTTTTTAGCAAAGACCCTAGAGAATACAAATACTTCTTATCTCGCACGGTATTTGCGCAGCAATTTTTCGAACGCGTTAATTTTGGAAAAAAAACTGTTTTGTGCTTTAAAAAAAAAAAAACAGTAAAGTAAGCCCAATGTTTTTGTATAATGTAAAAGATGAAGTTACGCTGAGTAAATATATATCTAACATGTCACCCTTTAAAATTGCACACGCTCGTGGAATGGCACCAAACTTCGCTACTTAAAAATCCCCATAGGCGACGCTTTAATTTTTTTTACTGGTTACATGTTTTGAGTTATAGGGGAGGTCTAGGGCCAAAATTATTGCTCTTGCTCTAACATTCACAGCGATACCTCACATGTGTGGTTTGAACACCATTTACATATGTGGGCGGGACTTTTTTTTTATCGTTCATTTTACTTTATTTATTTTAGTTTGACACTTTTTTCCCCAAAATAATTTTTTGGATCACTTTTATTGCATGACAGGTCCTCTTTACAGTGAGATATGGGGTCAATAAGACCCCACATCTCACCTCTAGGCTGGGAAGCCTGAAATAAAATAAAAAAAACTATCCTGGCTTTGATCGTAGCGGTGAGTCGGTAGAGGGTAGCGGGAGGGGAGATGTCCCCTCTCGCCTCCCGTAAGAATGATCAAGCAGCGGAACAGTCACTATGATTGTTCTTATGGTGTAGGGAATCGCGGGCTGAAAAAGCTGATATCTGAATGATGCCTGTAGCTGCAGGCATCATTCAGATATCCCCGCACAAAGTCAAGGACGTCATATGACGGCCGGCGGAAGGGAAGTGGTTAAAACACATTTTTTTTTAACACAAAGTTGTCCATTTATACAATATTTCGAACACATAGCATGTACATACCAAAAATTACAAAATAGATTCTCCTACTCCTTCTGAGTAGTGCTATACCACATGTGTGAGATTTCCACAGCCTGGCCACATACAGAGGCCGAGTACAGCCGAGTGTGGCTGAGCATGGCCGAGTATGGCTGAGCATGGCTGAGCATGGCTGGGTATGACTGGGTATGGCTGAGTATCGCCGAGTATGGCTGGGTACGGCTGGGTATCGCCAAGTATGGCTGGGTATGGCTGGGTATTGCAGAGTATGGCTGATTACCACTGAGTATGGCCGGGTATTGCAGAGTACCCAATACTCTGGGTATTGCAGAGTATGGCTCGGTATTGCAGAGTATGGCAGGGTATGGCTGGGTATTGTAGAGTATAGCAGGGTATGGCTGGGTATTGCAGAGTATGGCAGGGTATTGCAGAGTATGGCAGGGTATTGCAGAGTATTGCAGAGTATGGCAGGGTATTACAGAGCATGGCAGGGTATTGCAGAGTATTGCAGTGTATGGCAGGGTATTGCAGGGTATTGCAGAGTATGGCAGGGTATTGCAGAGTGTTGCAGAGTATGACAGGGTATTGCAGAGTATGGCTGAGTATCACTGATTATGGTCGGGTATTGCCGAGTACCCAATACTCTGGGTATTGCAGAGTATGGCTCGGTATTGCAGAGTATGGCAGGGTATGGCTGGGTATTGTAGAGTATAGCAGGGTATGGCAGAGTATGGCTGGGTATGGCTGGGTATTGCAGAGTATGGCTGGGTATTGCAGAGTATGGCAGGGAATTGCAGAGTATGGCTGGGTATTGCAGAGTATGGCAGGTGTGACAGCAGGAAGGTAAAGTCACCTGGTTGCATCCAGGGGGGTAGGTATATTTCTCCCAGATTCAGGCTTTATGCCGACTTATACAACTAGGGAGAGAGTTGATGAAGCCCAGCTGAGGCTAGTGGGCTCATGGATGATTCATACCTCTAGGGAGAGTGCTGGGCGTCGTGCAGGCAGGGAGTTGATGAGACCAGCTGAAGCTTGTCAGCTCGTTTAAGGCCTCTATAAAAACTCCCAGCTTCATTAGGTGTTCGCTCATGCCTGGACCCAGACCTGTGTGGACTGTCTAGGGAGAGTGAACCCCTGTGCGGTGAGACAAAGCCTGTGTGGCTATTTGTTTGGACATTTACTAAACCAGGGACTTAGGGACTAGGACAGCACCAGGCTGATCCCAGTTGTTAGTTAGGGAAACCTGCATGTTTAGTCAGAGGTCAAGCTGACCAGGATTTATTTTGTTTATGTTTCTTTTTGCTTTGCTGTGTTTTTGTCACTGTAAATAGAGAAATAAACCGCACCTTTTGATCTTGAAAACCACAACCTCCGTCTGCTGGGCCTGTTTTTGTGTGGGGAGCCCATCCAGGGGGTCACACACACCCGCTACCGAGCTAACCCCCTCACAGTTGGTGGAGAATGCGGGCAGTTTTTTTTTAAGCCATCATGGAGGAGATACTGAAACAGCTGGCTCTAGCAAATGCCAATCAACAGCAGACAAATGCAGGTTTGCAAAAGAGCCTTGCAGCTCAACAACAGAGCTTCGCAGCCCAGCAACAAGCCCAGCAGCAATCTGAGGCCTGCTTCATAGACCTGTTGCAGAAGCAAGAGCAGAGACTACAACAACAGATGGAAGCAGTAATGCAGCAACGTCCGCAGACCAGTGAGGAAAGCCGTCCCACTAATACCGCGTCCTTTGGGGTGAGTCGTTTATTGACAAAAATGACTGGAGAGGATGATCCAGAGGTATTTTTGACCACATTTGAAAGGACTGCTGAAAGAGAAAAGTGGCCTGAGGAGCAGTGGGCTGGACTGGTGGCTCCTCTGTTAACTGGTGAATCGCAGAAAGCTTACTATGACCTAGAGCCTGACCAAGCAAAAGACTATGTGATGCTAAAAGCTGAAATATTGGCAAGGCTGGGTGTCACCCTGGCTGTCCGGGCTCAGCGTGTGCATAACTGGACTTTCCAGCTTGGAAAACCCCCCAGGTCTCAAATGTATGATCTCATTCACCTGAGCAGGAAGTGGCTACAGCCAGAGACTTTGTCCGCACCGGAGATTGTGGAACGTGTTGTGATGGATCGTTTCTTGAGAGCTCTTCCTACCGCCATTCAAAAGTGGGTAAGCCATGGAGACCCAGAAACGGCCGGTAAACTTGTGGATCGTGTAGAGAGATACTTGGCTGCAGAGAACCTGACGGCCTCTTCCAGAGACTCTCGGACTTTCCACCCTAAGACCAGACCATCCCCAGGGGCGGATAAGATGATTCCAAGGGGTGAGGGTGGAGAGAGTGAGAGGGTGGGAGCTCTGCCCAGGGTTTGGCGAGAACAGCCTGGGAAGTCGGGGGCTCAAGAGGCAGCCAAAAGGATTATTTGCTACCGCTGCCGGCAAGCGGGACAGATTGCAGCAAATTTCCCGGTTGTGGAGGAACCCATGCAATGTGACTTTCTGACGGACAGACGTCAGTCGCTGTGTGCGACAGTCGCATGCACTGCCATTCGGGGAACTGAGAAACATTTATGCAAAATGTGTATTAATGGTAGAAATGTTGTGGTATTACTGGATTCAGGTAGCCTTGTGACCCTGATAAAGGCTGAATTAGTTAAAACAGAGGTCTCTGGGAATAGCAAGGTAGCTCTTATTTGTGTGCATGGGGACACCCGAGAGTATCCAGTGACTACAGTGTGTTTCAAGACCCCCAAAGGTACCCTCTCTCATCCAGTGGGGTTAGTATCTCAACTACCGCATGATGCCATTGTGGGAAGGGATTTTCCGAAGTTCTGGGAACTGTGGGATGATCCTGAGCCCCCCACTGGTGCCCCTATGTACCAGGAAGGTGATAGCCAGAACTCCTCTGAGAGTGGTGAGGACTCTCCAGAATTTCCCTTGTCAGTATTGGCAGGCGAGACTCAAGAAACTGGAGAGGAGCCCACCTCCTCAGACGAAAACCTACCGTCTGTGGAGTTTTCTGATCTTGAGGTTCACAGGGAAAATTTTGCCACAGAACAGTTAAAAGACCCCGCCCTAATAAAGGCACGGGAAAACGTAGTGGAAATAGATGGCGAGTTAGTGAACCCAGATAATACCTGCACTTACCCATACTTCAGCGTAGAGAAGGACCTACTGTATCGGGTGGCAAAAAGGGCAGAAGAAACCGTTGAGCAGCTTGTGGTGCCCAAACCTTACAGGAAGTTGGTGTTGGAGTTGGCCCATGGGCACATTCTTGGAGGTCATCTGGGGACAGAGAAAACCCGAGAGAGGGTATTACAGAGATTCTATTGGCCTGGGGTGATGAAGGACATAGAAAATGATTGTTCCTCCTGCCCTGTGTGTCAGAGGTCGGCCCCGATGCCACATTTCCGTAGCCCGCTGGTCCCTCTACCCATCATTGAGGTCCCGTTTGAGAGGATCGCAATGGATTTGGTAGGTCCTATAATCAAGTCCGCTAGGGGGCACCAGTACATATTAGTTATAATGGACTATGCCACCCGTAATCAAGAAGCGATCCCTCTCCGAAATACCTCGGCCAAAACCATAGCCAAAGAGCTATCTCTTGTTTTTAGCCGGGTGGGTATTTGTAAAGAACTGCTTACGGACCAAGGTACACCCTTTATGTCCCGGGTTATGAAAGAGCTGTGTAAATTGTTCAAAGTGACGCAATTGCGTACGTCTGTGTATCACCCCCAAACCGATGGGCTGGTTGAAAGATTCAACAAAACCCTAAAACAATTGTTGAAGAAAGTGGTGGATAGAGATGGAAAGGATTGGGACTGTCTACTTCCTTATTTGATGTTTGCTATTAGGGAGGTGCCCCAATCCTCTACGGGATTCTCCCCCTTTGAGTTACTGTATGGGAGACACCCAAGAGGGCTGTTGGATATTGCCAAGGAAACTTGGGAAAGTGAGAGTTCTCCCCACAGGAGTGTGATTGAGCATGTCGCCCTGATGCAAGATCGAATTGCACAGGTAATGCCCATCGTGAAGGAACATTTGGCCCAAGCGCAGTTGGCACAGCAGAGAGTGTACAACCGTGGAGCCAAGACCCGTACCTTTTCCCCGGGGGATAGGATATTGGTACTTGTCCCTACGGTTGAAAGTAAATTCCTTGCCAAATGGCAAGGCCCCTACGAGATAATGGAAAAAGTGAGCGAAGTGAATTACAAGGTCAGACAACCAGGAAGGCGAAAGCCCGAACAGATCTATCACGTTAATCTGTTGAAAGCCTGGAGGGATAGAGAGTCCCTAGTCGCAGAAACTTGGTCACCAGCTCAAACTGGTTGCGTGATTCCGGAGGTTGGAATAGCAGCCACCTTGTCACAACCCCAACAACAGGAGGTTAAGGAGTTTGTGCTTCGCAACAAGGAGGTGTTCTCTGAGCTGCCGGGACAAACATCTGGGGTAGAGCATGATATTATTACCCCGCCCGGTGAAAGGGTGAAGTTAAAACCCTATCGGATCCCAGAGGCCCGACGGGAGGCAATACGGGAGGAAGTACAGAAAATGCTGAACTTAGGGGTGATAGAGGAGTCCCAAAGTGATTGGTCTAGTCCCATTGTGTTGGTGCCTAAACCGGATGGGAGCTGGCGATTTTGTAACGATTTTCGTCAGTTGAACAAAGTTACAAAATTTGACACCTACCCCATGCCACGTATAGATGAGTTGATCGACCGGCTGGGAACAGCCCGATACATGACGACTCTTGACCTCACAAAAGGGTATTGGCAAATTCCCCTGGCCAAGTCGGCCAAAGAGAAAACCGCATTTGTAACCCCAGACGGGGCGTTCCAATATAAGAGAAACCGTTCGGGTTACAGAATGCGCCGGCCACATTCCAGCGGAAAATGGACCAGATACTGAGGCCCCATCGGAAGTATGCTGCGGCTTACCTGGATGACGTAATTGTCCATAGCACAGATTGGGCCTCACATCTGCCAAAAGTGCAAGCAGTCCTAGACTCTATCCGGGAAGCGGGGTTTACGGCTAACCCCAAGAAGTGTACCATTGGGCAGGAGGAGGCCAAATATCTTGGGTACACCATTGGCAGGGGAGTAATAAAACCCCAACTCAACAAAGTCGAGGCCATCCAGAGTTGGCCACGTCCCAACAGCAAGAAGCAGGTACGAGCCTTTCTGGGAATCGCGGGTTATTATCGGCGCTTCATTCCCCACTTTGCTTCTAAGGCTGTGCCCCTAACCAACCTGACGAAAGGGAAAGGGTCGGTCATGATTAAATGGACCCCCGAGGCTGAGGCAGCATTCCAATTCTTGAAACAAGCCTTATGTAGCCAGCCAGTGTTGTACTCACCCGACTTCTCTAAAGACTTTGTCGTACAAAGTGATGCGTCAGATGTGGGGTTAGGAGCAGTATTGTCCCAGGTCTGGAACGGGGAAGAGCACCCAGTCATTTACCTCAGCAGGAAGTTGAAGTCCCATGAGGTAAATTACGCCACGGTTGAAAAGGAGTGTTTAGCGGTGAAGTGGGCTCTAGATTCCCTTCGGTACTATCTGCTAGGTAGGCACTTTGACATGGTTACGGATCACGCTCCGTTAAAGTGGATGGCTCAAAACAAGGAGACAAATAGAAGAGTAAATAGGTGGTTCCTGGCCCTACAGGAATTCAACTTCACAGTAAAGCATCGCCCTGGCGTTCAAATGGGGAATGTGGATGCTTTGTCTCGAGTACATGAATGCCTGATTGCTGGTGTTCCAACCCCAAGGTTAAAACAAGAGGGGGGGTATGTGACAGCAGGAAGGTAAAGTCACCTGGTTGCATCCAGGGGGGTAGGTATATTTCTCCCAGATTCAGGCTTTATGCCGACTTATACAACTAGGGAGAGAGTTGATGAAGCCCAGCTGAGGCTAGTGGGCTCATGGATGATTCATACCTCTAGGGAGAGTGCTGGGCGTCGTGCAGGCAGGGAGTTGATGAGACCAGCTGAAGCTTGTCAGCTCGTTTAAGGCCTCTATAAAAACTCCCAGCTTCATTAGGTGTTTGCTCATGCCTGGACCCAGACCTGTGTGGACTGTCTAGGGAGAGTGAACCCCTGTGCGGTGAGACAAAGCCTGTGTGGCTATTTGTTTGGACATTTACTAAACCAGGGACTTAGGGACTAGGACAGCACCAGGCTGATCCCAGTTGTTAGTTAGGGAAACCTGCATGTTTAGTCAGAGGTCAAGCTGACCAGGATTTATTTTGTTTATGTTTCTTTTTGCTTTGCTGTGTTTTTGTCACTGTAAATAGAGAAATAAACCGCACCTTTTGATCTTGAAAACCACAACCTCCGTCTGCTGGGCCTGTTTTTGTGTGGGGAGCCCATCCAGGGGGTCACACACACCCGCTACCGAGCTAACCCCCTCACACAGGGTATTGCAGAGTATGGCTGGGTATTGCAGAGTATGGCTGGGTATTGCAGAGTATGGCAGGGTATTGCAGAGTATGGCAGAGTATGGCAGGGTATTGCAGAGTATGGCAAGGTATTGCAGAGTATTGCAGGGTATGGCAGGGTATTGCAGAGTATGGCAGGGTATTGCAGAGTATTGCAGAGTATGGCAGGGTATTGCAGAGCATGGCAGGGTATTGCAGAGTATTGCAGTGTATGGCAGGGTATTGCAGGGTATTGCAGTGTATGGCAGGGTATTGCAGAGTGTTGCAGAGTATGGCAGGGTATTGCAGAGTATGGCAGGGTATCAATGAGTATGGCTGAGCATGGAGGGATGCCTGAGCATGGATGGATGGATGTCTGGATGTGACTGAAATTGTCACAGAGCAGCGCTGTGGGCACTACAGATCAATCCCACAGCACTGCTGCCATCGATCTCTCCCCCTCTCCCCTCACACTGTACCGATCGGTACACTGAGGTGAGAGAGGAACCGGCATCATGACATGGCGGTTTGTTTGTTCGTCATTTGACGGAGCGATCACGTGGTAAACGTCCGCTATATCAGCAGCCATTTACCGTGATCCGTGTGTGCGCCCCAGGGGGGAGGACAATATACGCCCTCCCAGAGTTATCGAGCCGCCCTTTAGCCGTCATTCGGCTATAGGGCGGTTGGCAAGTGATTAAGGTCCGAAGAGTAGGGATGAGCCGAACACCCCCCAGTTTGGTTCGCACCAGAACTTGCGAACAGGCAATAAATTTGTTCGAACATCCGAACATCGTTAAAGCCTATGGGACTCGAACATGAAAAATCTAAAGTGCTAATTTTTAAGGCTAATATGCAAGTTATTGTCATAAAAAGTGTTTGGGGACCCGTGTCCTGCCGCAGGGGACATGTATCAATGCAAAAAAAAGTTTTAAAAACTGAAGTTTTTTCGGGAGCAGTGATTTTAATAATGCTTAAAGTGAAACAATAAAAGTGAAATATTCCTTTAAATTTCGTACCTGGGGGGTGTCTAGAGTATGCCTGTAAAGCATGGCTTGTTTCCTGTGCTTAGAACTGTCCCTGCACAAAGTGTCATTTCTGAAGGAAAAAAAGTCATTTAAAAGCACTTGCGGCTATAATGAATTGTCGGCTCCTGGCAATACAGAGAAAAGTCATTGATACAAAAAAAAATTTAAAAAAATGCATGAGGGTCCCCCCAAATTCAATTACCAGGCCCTTCAGGTCTGGTATGAATATTAAGGGGAACCCTGCGTCAAATTAAAAAAAAAATTACGTGGGGTTCCCCCCAAATATCCATACTAGACCCTTCAGGTCTGGTATGGATTTTAAGGGGAACTCCACCCCAAATAAAAAAAATGGCATGGAGTTCCCCCAAAAAATCCATACCAGACCCTTTATCCGAGCACGCAACCTGGCAGGCCGCAGGAAAAGAGGGGGGGACGAGAGAACGCCCCTCCTCCTGAACCGTACCAGGCCACATGCCCTCAACATGGGGAGGATGCTTTGGGGGTCTGTGACCCCTTAAAGCACTGCAGACCCCCACAACCACCGGGCAAGGGTTGTGGGGATGAGGCCCTTGTCCCCATCAACATGGGGAAATGGTGCTTTGAGGGGTCACAGACCCCCAAAGCATCCTCCCCATGTTGAGGGCATGTGGCCTGGTATGGTTCAGGAGGGGGGGCGCGCTCTCACGTGCTCGGATAAAGGGTCTGGTATGGATTTTTAGGGGGAACTCCACGCAATTTTTTTTTATTTGGGGTAGTGTTCCCCTTAAAATCCATACCAGACCTGAAGGGTCTAGTATGGATATTTGGGGGGAACCCCATGTAATTTTTTTTTATTTGACGCAGGGTTCCCCTTAATCTCCATACCAGACCTGAAAGGCCTGGTAATTGAATTTGGGGGGACCCCCACGCATTTTTTTTTTTTATCAATGACTTTCCTCTGTATTGCCGGGAGCCGACAATTCATTATAGCCGCGAGTGCTTTTAAATTACTTTTTTTCCTTCAGAAATTACACTTTGTGCAGGCACAGTTCTAAGCATAGGAAACAAGCGCTGCTTTACAGACATACTCTAGACACCCCCCAGGTACGAAATTTAAAGGAATATTTCACTTTTATTGTTTCACTTTAAGCATAATTAAAATCAATGGTCCCGAAAAAACTTCAGTTTTTATAACTTTTTTTTGCATTGATACATTTCCCCTGGGGCAGGACCCGGGTCCCCAAACACTTTTTATGACAATAACTTGCATATAAGCCTTTAAAATTAGCACTTTCGATTTCACCCATAGACTTTTACAGGGTGTTCCGCGGCTTTTCGAATTTGCTGCGAACACCCCAAATTGTTTGCTGTTCGGCGAACGGGCGAACAGGCAATGTTCGAGTCGAACATGACTTTGACTCGAACTCGAAGCTCATCCCTACCGAAGAGTACAAATATAACACAAAAGTGCAATGCAACACACACTGAGTGTTAAAACCAAAAGTCAAAGTTCAGATTAGGAAAGCTTATTTCCTTTGCATTTTTTTTTTCATTTAAACCCGCACAGGTGAAAAGAATACAAAATATTAACACTAAACTTTGTTATTGCAGCACTAAGGAAAAAAAAAATATGGGTTTAACAAATTTCTACCCAGCCACTGTAGATAAACAGCTGGGTGGATACCCGTATGTCCTCCCAGAACTGTGCCTTGTGCATGCCCCCTTGGGAGCACAGCAGCACGATTTGAGACTCCCTGACAAAGCGGATTACCGATCGCGGTTCCGGACCACTATGAGCAACCCTGGTCCCCCTCCCAGAGCGCTGTGTCACTATGGTAACACTGAACTGCTCTAGTGGCAATATACAATATATATATATATATATATATATATATATATATATATATATATACAGTATATACAGTATGTGTGTTTTTATATTTTATCACCAGAGAACGTGCAGTATCACTATGGCTGCTCTGTTATTACTGTTTGTCAGTGCTGTCAACCATTATCGCTGATCACTGTAACAGCAGTGCAGTATCACTAGACCAGTGCTGCCAGTCAGTATCCCTAATCACCTCCATCGACCCACAATTTTCCTAATTATCGCCACCCACTCACAGTGTCCCTAATCACCCCCACACATTGACAGTGTCCCTAATCACCACCACACACTGACAGTATCCCTAATCACCCCCACTCACTGACAGTGTCCCTAATAGAGTTGAGCGGGTAGCTGGATATTCGGGTCCGGCGGGTTCGGCCGAACTTCGGAAAAAAGTTCGGATTCGGGACCGAACTTTAGCCCGAACCCGGACCCGGACCCCATTGAAGTCAATGGGGACCCGGACTTCTGACGACTAAAAAGGCTCTAAAAAAGTAATGGAAAGGGCTAGAGGGCTGCAAATGGCAGCAAAATGTTGTTAAGAACATGGCAAGTGCCCTGCAAACAAATGTGGATAGGAAATAACTTAAAAGAACATAAAAAAAAAAAAAAAAATATGCTGGAGGCCCCCTTTTCAGCAGAAGAGGTACAGGAAGTCATTAAGAACCTCAGAAACTCAACGGCACGATGCCACACATATGGTGGGAATGCCCCAGAATACGTCCTTTCTGGAATAAATTATTTAATTTAATGGATAAGCTAGTGGGAAAATAAAATACTTTGAAATAAAAATGTAGCGGGGTGCTAAATTTAAGGAAAGTGTTTGAGTGGTAAATAGGCTCAAATACCCTAATTCTGTAGGATTCATGGACCATTTTGTCCTCGGGGGACAGTATTGGTGTGCAGTTCCCTGCGGCCTACAGGTGGCGCCTTTTGTGTCCCCTCTTGGCAGTAGTACAGCGGGGCGGGGAACCTGCTGTGCATGCCGGGAGAGCATATAAAAGGGGCAGACCTTTGGCCTGGGGGCTGATGTCCAGTGGGGTCCGCGCCCAGGTGCCTTCGGCCTGGGTGCATGTGTTCCTGTTCCATCTCGGGCACCTTTAGCCCGGGGTGAGGTACTATCCTGGAGTTCTTGCTGCCCTGGGTATGGAGGCCTAGGGGCGGGAGTAAAGCCTGGAGTCCAGAGCCGCCTCGTGTAGGGGACCCTGTTCCAGGGAAGGGAGGATCATTCTGATGGACCGATGCGGGAGTCACGGTGAAGGAATGGTCTGTTGACTCCCTGGAGAGATGTCTTCCCCTTGATATGGGCTAGGTTCATAGAAGGAGAA
Source organism: Rana muscosa (assembly GCA_029206835.1). NCBI lineage: Eukaryota > Metazoa > Chordata > Amphibia > Anura > Ranidae > Rana > Rana muscosa. The sequence goes on along the minus strand of CM055122.1, from coordinate 187,536,896 downwards.
GCTCAAGGTCACCTTGACTGTATCAGAGGCCTTATTCAACCGGCCCGTGGCAGGGGCCTTATACACCCTGGTCTGTGGCTGAGACCAAAGTTCTCCAGGCCCGTGGCAGGGGCCTTGTACACCCGGTCTGTGGCAGAGACCAACCTCAATGTCTGTGGCAGAGACCGTGCGCCAAAAACTGTTTGAGAAACCTAAGCAGTGAAGTGAATGTGCTACGTTTGTGCCTGGACCTCCTCCACACCTTAAGCTGTCCTGTTTCTTTGCTCTAACCTTTTCTATCTGAGTACAGTTTATTTTGCCATGAGAGAATAAGAGTTGGAGTTTCAGCTGGTGTGGACATTGACTTTACTGGCAATTAAAGGACTTGCCACTACCTACAGTAGAGGTGAGAATCATCCTCTGGAGGAGTTTTGACTCCGGCTGTGGACACGGCCCGTCAAGTACACCGCTCAACCTCTTTATATAGGAGGATACGGGCTGGTAGTGCGGTGTGCCTTTCTCCCTCCTGCGAAGAGCCAACAACATAAAGGCAGGTAAGGGGGAAAGGATCTGTGCGCTACAAAAAAATAAAATAAAAATTTTAATCTTGGCCTAGCAGGACGAGGTCCATATGGAGTAGGAGGTTGAGGTGGCGGTGGATGTGGCTGTGTAGGTGGAAGCGGCGGTGGAGGAGGACGAGGTAGACAACACTGGTTCAAAAATACAACAATGGCTGGGTAAGGCCGGTGATGTGTCGAATTCTGTCCCCTGTCGAATAGTGTCCGCCCTGTACTGCGCTTGCTCAGTATGTAGGACAAGGGGATTTCAAAAATCTCCCAAGACTAACGGCGCCTGCGTGTTGAGTTCAGGTGAAGGCCACACCATCCGTGGTTCAAGCCGAGCCAAGCAAGGCCGCGATCGAAGCGAGCCCGTGAGGGGCCCTGTTACTATGTGCTACCGTATGTCCTCTTGGATGGTGGGGCTTGAACCTGCACTCACAGCGCAGGCGCCGTTCATCTTCGGAGATTTTGTGAATCTCCTTGTCCTCTGTACTGCGCAAGCGCTGCGCCTGCACAGTACGGGCCGGGCACAATCCGATGGCCGGACAGTTTTTGTCACAACACCGGTATACATGTCTATTCTGCACAAGGTACGGACAAGTCCTGTGGGATCCATGTCTGGTTAATTTTAATGAACGTGAGCTTGTCCACATTGGCTCTGGACAGGCGGCTGCGCTTGTCTGTGATAACGCCCCCTGCCGTGCTAAATACACGTTCAGATAATACACTGTCTGCAGGGCAGGCCAGCACCTCCAAGGCATAAACGGCAAGCTCAGGCCATGTGCCCAATTTGGAGACCCAGAAGTTAAAGGGGGCAGACCCGTCATCCAGTACGTGTAGGCCTGTGGACACATACTGCTCAACCATGTTGGTGAAATGCTGCCTCCTGCTAAGACGTTCCATCTCAGCTGGTGGTGCTGGTTGTTGTGGCGTGCTGACAAAGCTTTTCCACATTTCGGCCATGCTAACCCTGCCTTCTGAGGTGCTGCCGGTGCCCCGGCTGCGTTGGCGACCTCTTCCTCCTCCTCTGCCTTCGCCTTGTGCTTCCACCGTACGCGCGCTGTCAGGTGGGAATGCCACCAGCAGCGCGTCTACCAGCGTGCGCTTGTACTCGCGCATCTTACGATCCCGCTCCAGTGAGGGAATTAAGGACGGTACGTTGTCCTTGTAACGGGGATCCAGCAGGGTGGCCACCCAGTAATCAGCACCAGTTAAAATGTGGGCAACTCGGCTGTCGTTGCGGAAACACTGCAGCATGTAATCGCTCATGTGTGCCAGGCTGCCCAGAGGCAAAGAAAAGCTGTCCTCTGTGGGAGGTGTATCGTCTGTGTCCTCTGTATCCCCCCAGCCACGCACCAGTAATGGCCACGAGCTGGTCTGAGTGCCACCCTGCTGTGAACATGGCTCCTCCTCCTCCTCCTCCTCCTCCACCTCGTCATCCTCCAGAACTGTGCCCTTTCTGCCGCACAATTGTGTACCTGGCGTTTGTTGGTGCAGGAACCCACCCTCGTAGCCACTTGTGAAAGACTGGCCTGAAAGCCTTTGAAATGATCCCGCTTCCTCCTCCTCCTCCTCATCCTCCTGTGCCACATCCTCTTCCATCATCGCACGAAGCGTTTTTTCAAGGAGGCATAGAACTGGGTTAGTAACGCTGAGAACGGCGTCATTGGCACTGGCCATGTTGGTGGAGTACTCGAAACAGCGCAACAAGGCACACAGGTCTCGCATGGAGGCCCAGTTATTGGTGGTGAAGTGGTGCTGTTCCGCAGAGCGACTCACGCGTGATTGCTGCAGCTGAAACTCCACTATTGCCTGCTGCTGCTCGCACAGTCTGGCCAGCATGTGCAAGGTGGAGTTCCACCTTGTGGGCACGTCACATATGAGGCGGTGAGCTGGAAGGCCGAAGTTACGCTGCAGCGCTGACAGGCGAGCAGCAGCAGGGTGAGAACGCCGAAAGTGCGCACAGACAGCCCGCACTTTCTGCAGCAGCTCTGGCATATTGGGGTAATTTTTAAGGAACCTCTGGACCACCAAGTTCAGCACATGCGCCAGGCAAGGGATGTGCGTCAAACCGGCTAGACCCAGAGCTGCTACGAGATTTCATCCATTATCGCACACCACCAGGCCGGGCTTGAGGCTCACTGACAGCAACCACTCATCGGTCTGTTGTTCCATGTCCCTCCACAACTCCTGCGCGGTGTGGGGATTTTCCCCCAAACAGGAAAGTTTTAAAACTGCCTGCTGTCGTTTACCCCTGGCTGTGCTGAAGTTGGTGGTGAAGGTGTTACGCTGAATGGATGAGGAGGCGGTAGAGGATGAGGAAGCGGAGAAGGAGGAGTTAGCAACAGGAGGCAAACTGAAGCGCCCTGCAATCCTCGGTGGTGGAAGGACATGCGCCAAACCGCTATCTGCCTCAGGCCCAGCAGCCACTGCATTTACCCAGTGTGCTGTTAGGGAGATATAACGTCCCTGACCGTGCTTACTGGTCCACGCATCCGTAGTTAGGTGGACCTTGCCACAGATGGCGTTGCGCAGTGCACACCCGATTTTGTCCCCCACCTGGTTGTGCAGGGAAGGGATGGCTCGCCTGGAAAAGTAGTGGCGGCTGGGCACGACGTACTGCGGGACAGCCAATGCCATCAGGCTTTTAAAACTCTGCGTCTCCACCAGACGGAATGACAGCATTTCAAAGGCCAGGAATTTTGAAATGCTGGCATTCAGGGCCAGGGATCGCGGGTGGCTAGGGGGGTACTTCCTCTTCCGCTCCAATGTTTGGGAGATAGAGAGCTGAACGCTTCCATGGGACATTGTGGAGATGGTCGGTGACCCAGGTGGTAGTGTTGCTGGCAGATCCTCTGTTTGCGGGGTGACAGGTGCCACTGTCACTACAGAGGTGGATGAAGAGGCCGAGACTGCAGCAGAAGAGGAAGCAGGAGGAGCCAGAGACCTTTCTTGGTTTCTGAGGTGTCTACTCCACTGCAGCTCGTGCTTTGCACTTAGATGCCTGGTCATGCAGCTTGTGCTCAGGTTGAGAACGTTTATGCCTCGCTTCAGGCTCTGATTGCACAGCGTGCAAACCACTCGTGTCTTGTCATCAACACACTGTGTGAAGAACTGCCAAGCTAGGGAAGTCCTTGGACCTGGCTTTGGTGTGCTCGGTCCCTTGCTGCGTTGGGCAGTAGCAGATGTACTGTCTAGGGGACGAATGCTCCGTTTTTGCACCCTGCTCCCTCTTCTGCTGTGCTGGTGGCTCTGTGCGACCACCGCCTCTTCCTCCGAACTACACTGGTCACCTGCATAACGTTGATTCCATGTGGGGTCGAGGACCTCATCGTCCTCCACATCATCTTCCACCCAGTCTTCACCCCTGCCCTCCATGTCTGTCTGCACAATTGCGAAAGCAGCAGCAGTTGGCACCTGTGTTTCGTCATCATCCGAGACGTGCTGCGATGGTCCTCCCATGTACCCATCATGAAACATAAGTGGTTGGGCATCGGTGCACTCAATCTCTTCCACTTCTGGGGCAGGGCTAGGTGGATGGCCCTGGGAAACCCTGCTAACAGAGTCATCGAAAAGCAGAAGAGACTGCTGCATGATTTGGGGCTCAGACTGCTTGGCTGATTTGCAAGGGGGTGAGGTGGAAGACTGATGGACATGGGCTTCAGGTGCTAACTCTGATCTTTCAGCAGAAGAGTGGGTGGGAGACAATGTGAAGGAACCCGAGGCACTGTCAGCAACCCAATCTACTATCGCCTGTACTTGTCCTGGCCTAAACATTGGTACAGCCTCATTAGGCGCGACAAAATACCGCCGCAGGCTCGGTCGCCTACTCGCACCTGAGGAAGGTGTTTCACTTGTGCGTGTAGCTGGCACAGATCCACCACGTCCTCTCCCTGCAACAGGAGCTCCACCAGCAGCACCACGACCGGGGCCACCACGTCCCTTTGACCTTCCCCTCATATTTTCCAAATTTAGGAACTTGCCCTAAATGGCGTTTTTTGGAAGACCACAACACACCCACAGTACGTAATGGCTGAAACGCACAGCTACAGAACTGCAGAAAATGCTATTCAAAAAAAAAAAGGTTGTTTTTTTTAGTATAGCACAGTACAAGGAAAATATATAGAAATTGTTTTTTTACACACACCTCCAGATGTGTATTTCACACTGCAAAATATTTTCTGTGGCCCTAAATGGCGTTTTTTGCCAGACCACAACACACCCACAGCACGTAACCGCTGAATCGCACAGCTACAGAAAATGCTATTCAAAAAAAAAGGTTGTTTTTTTTAGTATAGCACAGTACAAGGAAAATATATAGAAATTGTTTTTTTACACACACCTCCAGATGTGTATTTCACACTGCAAAATATTTTCTGTGGCCCTAAATGGCGTTTTTTGAAAGAGCACAACACAACCACAGTATTTAACCACTGAATCGCACAGCTATAGAAGTGCAGAGAATGCTATTCAAAAAAAATGTTGTTTTTTTTAGTATAGCACTGTACAATATATAGAAATTGTTTATTTTACACACCTCCACATGTGTATTTCACACTGCAATTTATTTTCTGTGGCCCTAAATGGCGTTTTTTGCAAGAGCACAACACAACCACAGTATTTAACCACTGAATCGCACAGCTATAGAAGTGCAGAGAATGCTATTCAAAAAAAATGTTGTTTTTTTTAGTATAGCACTGTACAATATATAGAAATTGTTTATTTTACACACCTCCACATGTGTATTTCACACTGCAAAATATTTTCTGTGGCCCTAAATGGCGTTTTTTGAAAGAGCACAACACAACCACAGTATTTAACCACTGAATCGCACAGCTATAGAAGTGCAGAGAATGCTATTCAAAAAAAATGTTGTTTTTTTTAGTATAGCACTGTACAATATATAGAAATTGTTTATTTTACACACCTCCACATGTGTATTTCACACTGCAATTTATTTTCTGTGGCCCTAAATGGCGTTTTTTGCAAGAGCACAACACAACCACAGTATTTAACCACTGAATCGCACAGCTATAGAAGTGCAGAGAATGCTATTCAAAAAAAATGTTTTTTTTTTTAGTATAGCACTGTACAATATATAGAAATTGTTTATTTTACACACCTCCACATGTTTATTTCACACTGCAATTTATTTTCTGTGGCCCTAAATGGCGTTTTTTGCAAGAGCACAACACAACCACAGTATTTAACCACTGAATCGCACAGCTATAGAAGTGCAGAGAATGCTATTAAAAAAAAATGTTGGTTTTTTTTAGTATAGCACTGTACAATATATAGAAATTGTTTATTTTACACACCTCCACATGTGTATTTCACACTGCAATTTATTTTCTGTGGCCCTAAATGGCGTTTTTTGCAAGAGCACAACACAACCACAGTATTTAACCACTGAATCGCACAGCTATAGAAGTGCAGAGAATGCTATTCAAAAAAAATGTTTTTTTTTTTTTAGTATAGCACTGTACAATATATAGAAATTGTTTATTTTACACACCTCCACATGTGTATTTCACACTGCAATTTATTTTCTGTGGCCCTAAATGGCGTTTTTTGCAACAGCACAACACAACCACAGTATTTAACCACTGAATCGCACAGCTATAGAAGTGCAGAGAATGCTATTCAAAAAAAATGTTGTTTTTTTTAGTATAGCACTGTACAATATATAGAAATTGTTTATTTTACACACCTCCACATGTGTATTTCACACTGCAAAATATTTTCTGTGGCCCTAAATGGCGTTTTTTGAAAGAGCACAACACAACCACAGTATTTAACCACTGAATCGCACAGCTATAGAAGTGCAGAGAATGCTATTCAAAAAAAATGTTTTTTTTTTTAGTATAGCACTGTACAATATATAGAAATTGTTTATTTTACACACCTCCACATGTGTATTTCACACTGCAATTTATTTTCTGTGGCCCTAAATGGCGTTTTTTGCAAGAGCACAACACAACCACAGTATTTAACCACTGAATCGCACAGCTATAGAAGTGCAGAGAATGCTATTCAAAAAAAATGTTTTTTTTTTTAGTATAGCACTGTACAATATATAGAAATTGTTTATTTTACACACCTCCACATGTGTATTTCACACTGCAATTTATTTTCTGTGGCCCTAAATGGCGTTTTTTGCAAGAGCACAACACAACCACAGTATTTAACCACTGAATCGCACAGCTATAGAAGTGCAGAGAATGCTATTCAAAAAAAATGTTTTGTTTTTTTAGTATAGAACTGTACAATATATAGAAATTGTTTATTTTACACACCTCCACATGTGTATTTCACACTGCAATTTATTTTCTGTGGCCCTAAATGGCGTTTTTTGCAAGAGCACAACACAACCACAGTATTTAACCACTGAATCGCACAGCTATAGAAGTGCAGAGAATGCTATTCAAAAAAAATGTTTTTTTTTTTTAGTATAGCACTGTACAATATATAGAAATTGTTTATTTTACACACCTCCACATGTGTATTTCACACTGCAAAATATTTTCTGTGGCCCTAAATGGCGTTTTTTGAAAGAGCACAACACAACCACAGTATATAACCGCTGAATCGCACAGCTGCAGAGATTGCTATTCAAAAAAAAGTTTTTTTTTTTTTTTAGTATAGCATAGTACAAGAAAAATATATAGAAATTGGTTATTTCACACAACTAGAGATATACACTGCAAAATATTTTTTTTGCCCAAAAGTAGGTCTTTTTTGCGCACAACAAAGTGCCTTTTTTTTTTTTGCAACAGCACAATAAAGTGCCTTTTTTTTGGGGGGGGCCCAAAAATGGGTCTTTTTAGCAAAAGCACAATAAAGTGCCTTTTTTTTTTTTTTTCTGACCAAAATAGGTCTTTTAGCAAGAGCACAATACAGCCACAGTATGGAATAGGTGTATCACTCAACGTAATGCAGTGCTGGTGCACTGAGCTTGCAACACAAACAGATAAACCTATGCAGATCGCTGAGCTATTATATCTCTCAATCTGGACTCCTATCTAAATCTCTCTCCCTGAAAGCACAAACAGGATCCTGTCCCTACACTACACTACACTACACTGTCTCCCTATCTTTTCTATCAGTAGATTGCAGAATCAGGACTAACTCCTATCATATAATTCTCTCCCTCACAGCAACAGCAGCCAGGATCCTTTCCCTACACTGTCTAAAAGCAGAGTGACGATCTGTGCTGTGTGCCTCTTTCTTATATAGAAGCTGGTCACATGCTGGGTCACATGTTGCACTGACCAATCACAGCCATGCCATTAGTAGGCATGGCTATGATGGCTTCTAAGGGCACACCAGCTAATCAAATGGTGATTGGCTGGCCCCTGAAGCATTTCTAACTGCGCCATTAAATTCCCGAATCCGAACCCGAACCCGGACTTTAGCGCAAAATCCGGGTCCGGGGTCGGGAAAACGCCAAAATTCGGTACGGACCCGAACTTTACAGTTCGGGTCCGCTCAACACTAGTCCCTAATCACCACCACACACTGACAGTATTCCTTATCACCCCCCACACACTGATAGTGTCCCTAATCACCACCACACACTGACAGTATCCCTTATCACCCCCCACACACTGATAGTGTCCCTAATCACCACCACACACTGACAGTACCCCTAATCACCCCCCACACACTGACAGTGTCCCTAATCCCCACCACACACTGACAGTATCCCTTATCACCCCCCACACACTGACAGGGTCCCTAATCACCACCACACACTGACAGTGTCCCTAATCACCACCACACACACTGACAGTATCCCTAATCACCACCACACACTCACAGTGTATCTAATCACTGCAGTCCACTCACCAGGGTTGATTTACTAAAACTGGAGAGTGCAAAATCTGATGCACTGGTGAATGGTAGCCAATCAGCTTTTAACTACAGTTTGTTCAATGAAGCTTTGCCCAAAAAATTTGGAAGCTGATTGGTTTCTATGCAGAGCTGCACCAGGTTTTGCACACTCAAGTTTTAGTAAATCCACCCCACCATGTCCTTAAAGTGGAACTATGCCGTATCTGAGTACCACAAACCAGAAGCTCAATTGAATTTATTTTTAAAAATTAAAGCAAACTCACCCATCCATGTCTCCAACACCCCCTAGCATTTCTGGCCACAGCCATCTTGAGTAAGGGCAGATGATTTATGTAGCATTTACTTCCTGGAATCCATTTGCCCCTAGCTCACGCATGCAGGCAGGAGGGTGTGCTTAGCTGAGAAAACCCCTCCTCCTCTCCTGAAGACTCTTGGGATGTATGACATCAATTTCCCAGGCATGGAAACCAGAAAAGGCTAAAGAAATAAAAACAAACTGTTTAAAACAAGGGATTATGATATACTAACATATCTATTTACAAATTTTGGCAGCATAAGGATTCAAAATAGTCAATGTCGGTTGAGAGAGCAAAGTTCCACTTTAATCACTGCCACCCATTTACAGTGTCCCTAATCACCATCACCCACTCACAGTGTCCCTAAACACTGCCACACCAATCCTATTGTTCCTGATCATCACCAGACCAGTTACAGTGTCACTGATCATCAGCTCATAAGTTACAGTGTCACTGATAACCACCAAACCAGTTACTGTGTCCCTGATCACCGCCACACCTGTGCACTGTTGCCTCTGCCTGCTTCCTGTACTAACCCTGCCCTGTTTATTGACCATGTTTCTGCCTGCTGCCTGGACCAATTCTTTGCCTGTGGGCTGACCTTGTCTCTGCCTGCAGTCTGAACTGACCCATCTGCACATCCTGCTGACTACATTCCTGTGAGACACCAGGCCAGTGAACATGGCATTCCTGGGGGTATGTACCACTAGGCTAGGCTTTCTTGGCTTGAAGGACCTGGTACTGCTATAGGTGATGCTACACTAAGCTATATTCCCTGTATACTCGTAAAGAGGTGACCATTACAGTACATTGCTTTAGACACAATTGGTTGATTTGTGTTATACACAGGATAATATGTCCGGTACCCAATCAGTCCAGACAGTGAAAAAGTCTCACACATGTGGTATCACCATACTTGTGAGGAGTAGAATAATGTGTTTTTGGGTGTAATTCTAAGTATGCCCATGCTGTGTGTGAGAAATATCTTATTAAATTCACAATTTGTGTAAAAAAATGTAATTTAAAAAATTTTCTGCAGTTTCCAAAAACTTTATGCAATAGAACGAACACTTTAACCACTTAACGACCGCCCACTGTAAATATACGTCAGCAGAATGGCACCGACAGGCAGAATCACGTACATATACGTGATTGCCTTTGTATAGTTGGGGGGTCCGATCGGACCCCCCTTCTTTACAGTGGGTGGTCGTTTTACCTTCGGGAGCGATCCGGCATGAGGGGACGGCCGTTCGATTCTGGCCACCCCCTCTCGATCGCTCCCGGCGAATGAGAGAGCTTCCCCTGCCTGCCAGGAAGGAGGAAGTGATGTCATCTCTCCTGGGGCGCTCACATATACCGAGCGCCGTACAGGAGAAGATGCCAGGTTAGTACACAAAACAGCACACTGACACCAGGACACATAGGCACATAAATCGCCCCACCAGGCCCCCCCAGACACCCCCAGATCACCCCCCAGCCCCCCCAGCCCCCAGTCACAGTGTCACTGATTGCAGTGACCATTTATTTAGTGATCACTGCAATCAGTGACATTTGTGACTGTAAAAGTGTCACTACATTTAGTTTTAGGTCCAGTGTAGCCCCCTAACCCCCCTAATAAAGGTTTAACCCCCTGATCACCCCCCAGATAACCCTTTCACCCCCTATCACCACTGTCACTAAGCAATAATTTTTCTGATCGATGTCTTAGCGTCGGTGATGCTGATCGGTAGCCAGTAATTTTTTTTAGGTTCGCCGCAGGTTTTTATAGCGTCGGGTACCCCCATATATTACCTAATGAAGGTTTAACCCCCTTGATCGCCCCCCAGGTAACCCTTTCACCCCCTATCACCACTGTCACTAAGTTATAATTTTTCTGATCGATGTCTTAGCGTCGGCGATGCTGATCGGTAGCCAGTAATTTTTTTTAGGTTCGCCGCAGGTTTTTATAGCGTCGGGTACCCCCATATATTACCTAATAAAGGTTTAACCCCCTTGATCACCCCCCAGGTAACCCTTTCACCCCCTAGCACCGCCGTGGCTATGCGATCATTTTTCTGATCGATGTCTTAGCGTCGGTGATGCTGATCGGTAGCCAGTAATTTTTTTTAGGTTCGCCGCAGGTTTTTATAGCGTCGGGTACCCCCATATATTACCTAATAAAGGTTTAACCCCCTTGATCGCCCCCCCAGGTAACCCTTTCACCCCCCTATCACCACTGTCACTAAGCGATAATTTTTCTGATCGATGTCTTAGCGTCGGCGATGCTGATCGGTAGCCAGTAATTTTTTTTAGGTTCGCCGCAGGTTTTTATAGCGTCGGGTACCCCCATATATTACCTAATAAAGGTGTAACCCCCTTGATCACCCCCCAGGTAACCCTTTCACCCCCTTGCACCGCCGTCACTATGCGATAATTTTTCTGATCGATGTCTTAGCGTCGGTGATGCTGATCGGTAGCCAGTAATTTTTTTTAGGTTCGCCGCAGGTTTTTATAGCGTCAGGTACCCCCATATATTATCTAATAAAGGTTTAACCCCCTGATCGCCCCCCAGGTAACCCTTTCACCCCCTATCACCACTGTCGCTAAGCAATCGTTTTTATGATCGTTGTCTTAGTGTCGGTGATGCCGATAGGTAGCCAGTAATTTTTTTTTAGGTTCGCCGTCAGGTTTTTATATAGCGTCAGGTACCCCCATATATTACCTAATAAAGGTTTTAACCCCCTAATTGCCCCTAGTTAACCCTTTCACCAGTGATCATCATATAAGTGTTACGGGTGACGCTGGTTAGTTAGTTTGCTTTTTATAGTGTCAGGGCACCCGCCGTATATAACCCAATAAAGGTTTAACCCCCTGATCGCCCGGCGGGGGATATCAGTTAGGTTTTAGCGTCAGAGAGGGTCTGTGTCACACCCCAGGCAGCGTCAGGTTAGTGCCAGTAGTGCTAACACCCACACGTGAAGCATACACCCCCCTTAGTGGTATAGTATCTGATCAGCTCAATATCTGATCTGATCAGATCTATACTAGCGTCCCCAGCAGTTTAGGGTTCCCAAAAACGCACTGTTAGTGGGATCAGCCCAGATACCTGCTAGCACCTGCGTTTTGCCCCTCCGTCCAGCCCAGGCCACCGAAGTGCAGTATCGATCGATCACTGTCACTTACAAAACACAACACACATAACTGCAGCGTTCGCAGAGACAGGCCTGATCCCTGCGACTCCAGTGCTGTAGGAGGTAATTTCACCACTACAGTTAAAAAAAAAAGCATATATGCCGAAGCATAGGAGCAGCAGGGGCGGAGGAGCGATTTTGCTCCTAATGCCGCGTACATACGGTCGAAATTCCGACGGAGGCTTGCCCGTGGAAAAGTCTGACCATGTGTACGCGGCATAACTTTTGCGAGAAGATGCCCCCATGCTTCGGCATATATAAATGGTGCATGTATGCCCATCATTAGAAGTGGGTGGATAAAGGGCGGTATTCTAATGGTGGGCATACCCACCGATCAATCTTTTTTTTTCGTTCAGCCAACAGGCTGCATGAAAAAAAAGATTACAATACATGTCCAACAAGGACCAGCAACGTACTGGTATGTTGCTGGACTTTGAATGTTTATACCAGAATGATGCCTGCGGGTTTAGGTATCATCTTGGTATCATTCTTTTCAGCCAGCGGCCGGCTTTCATGTAAAAGCAATCCTAGTGGCTAATTAGCCTCTGGACTGCTTTTACAAGCAGTGGGAGGGAATGTCCCCCCCCGGATATAAAAAGCGCCATTGGGAAATTGGGAAAGCATTTTATCACACCGATCTTGGTGTGGTCAGATGCTTTGAGGGCAGAGGAAAGATCTAGGGTCCAATAGACCCCAGTTTTTTCAAAAAAAGAGTACCTGTCATTACCTATTGCTATCATAGGGGATATTTACATTCCCTGAGATAACAATAAAAGTAATAAAAATAAATAAATATGGAAGCAACAGTTTAAAAATAGATCGAGGGCAGTCATTTTAGCAGTAGACCTCCTCTGTAAATCTAACGGGGTAACCTGTAAATGCTTTTAAAGGCTTTTAAAAATGTATGTAGTTTGTCGCCAATGCGCGTTTGTGCGAAATTTTAAAGCATGTCGTGTTTGGTATCTATGTACTCGGCCTAAGATCATCTTTTTTATTTCATCAAACATTTGGGCAATATAGTGTGTTTTAGTGCATTAAAATTAAAAAAAGTTTGAAAAATCTCTGCGCAAATACTGTGTAGAAAAAAAAAATGCAACACCCACCATTTTATTCTGTGGGGCCTTTGCTTTAAAAATATATATAATGTTTGGGGGTTCAACATAATTTTCTTGCAAAAAAAAATATGTTTTCATGTAAACAAAAAGTGTCAAAAAGGGCTTTGTCTTCAAGTGGTTAGAAGAGTGGATGTAAGCTTCCTAATGTTGTGTATAAAATGCCAGAACAGTTCAAAACCCCCCCAAATGACCCCATTTTGGAAAGTAGACACCCCAAGCTATATACTGAGAGGCATGTCGAGTCCATGGAATATTTTATATGTTGACACAAGTTGCGGAAAAAATATTTTTTTTTTTTTTTTTGCACAAAGTTGTCACTAAATGATATATTGCTCAAACATGCCATGGGCATATGTGGAATTACACCCCAAAATACATTCTGTTGCTTCTCCTGAGTACGGGGATACCACATGTGTGAGACTTTTTGGGAGCCTAGCCGCGTACGGGACCCCAAAAACCAAGCACCGCCTTCAGGCTTTCTAAGGGTGTCAATTTTTGATTTCACTTCTCACTGCCTTTCGGAGGCCATGGAATGCCCAGATGGCACAAAACCCCCCCAAATGACCCCATTTTGGAAAGTAGACACCCCAAGCTATTTGCTGAGAGGTATTGTGAGTATTTTGCAGATTTTGTGCTATTTTGGCATTTTATGGCCTTCAAAACTGTGATAGGTAGTGAGGAGTGAAATCAAAAATTTGCGCCCTTAGAAATCCTGGAGGCGGTGCTTGGTTTCCGGGGTCCCGTACGTGGCTAGGCTCCTAAAAAGTCCCACACATGTGGTATCCCCGTACTCAGGAGAAGCAGCAGAATGTATTTTGGGGTGCAATTCCACATATAACCATGGCATGTGTGAGCAATATATCATTTAGTGACAACTTTTTGTATTTTTTTTTTTTTTTGTCATTATTCAATCACTTGGGACAAAAAAAAAATATTCAATGGGCTCAACAGGCCTCTCAGCAATTTCCTTGGGGTGTCTACTTTCTAAAATGGGGTCATTTGGGGGGGTTTGTGCTATTTTGGCATTTTATGGCCTTCAAAACTGTGATAGGTAGTGAGGAGTGAAATCAAAATTTTGCGCCCTTAGAAATCCTGAAGGCGGTGCTTGGTTTCCGGGGTCCCGTACGTGGCTAGGCTCCTAAAAAGTCCCACACATGTGGTATCCCCGTACTCAGGAGAAGCAGCAGAATGTATTTTGGGGTGCAATTCCACATATAACCATGGCATGTATGAGCAATATATCATTTAGTGACAACTTTTTGTAATTTTTTTATTTATTTTTTTGTCATTATTCAATCACTTGGGACAAAAAAAAAATATTCAATGGGCTCAACATGCCTCTCAGCAATTTCCTTGGGGTGTCTACTTTCTAAAATGGGGTCATTTTGGGGGGTTTTGTACTGCCCTGTCATTTTAGCACCTCAAGAAATGAGATAGGCAGTCATAAATTAAAAGCTGTGTAAATTCCAGAAAATGTACCCTAGTTTGTAAACGCTATAACTTTTGCGCAAACCGATAAATATACGCTTATTGACATTTTTTTTACTAAAGACATGTGGCTGAATACATTTTGGCCTAAATGTATGACTAAAATTGAGTTTATTCGATTGTTCTTATAACAAAAAGTAGAAAATATCTTTTTTTTTCAAAATTTTCGGTCTTTTTCCGTTTATATCGCAAAAAATAAAAATCGCAGAGGCAATCAAATACCATTAAAAGAAAGCTCTATTTGTGGGAAGAAAAGGACGCAAATTTCGTTTGGGTACAACATTGCATGTCCGCACAATTTACAGTTAAACAGCGCAGTGCAAAATTCTGAATTCACCTCTGGTCCTTTAGCTACCAAATGGTCTGGGGCTTAAGTGGTTAAAAGATTCACTATGCCTCTTAAAAAATACATTGGGGTGTGGTCATTTCATGGGTGTTTTTACTGTACTGTGTTCCAGTGCCTCCAAAAATGTGATAGGTAATCAGTAAATTAGACGGGTAATGTCCATAGAATGCCTGAATGTGCTTATTCGGATTTTGGGCTCCTCTATTTGGCGAGGCTGTGAAAAAGTCTTACACATGTGATATCATTATACTGAGGAGCAGTAGCAGAATGTGTTTTGGAGTGTAATTCTAAGTATACCCATGATGTGTGTTAGAAATACTGTATGTTATTAATTGACAACTTTGTGTAAAAAAAAATACATTTTCATTTTCTTTCCTGCATTTTTCTAACACTTGTGAAAATTACATTTTCAAAAGACTCATTATACCTTTCAAAAAAACCTTGGAGTGTTTGCTTTCCAAAATGGAGTCATTTTGCATTTTTTTCCACTGTCCTGTTGCTTCAAGGCCTCCAAAACTGTGCTAGGTAGTCAGGAAATTAGATGCATAATTTATGCTTCTTGAAGGCCAAAGGTGCTCCTTGGATTTTGAACCCCTCAATGCATCTAGACTGTTAAAAAGTCTCACACATGTGGTATCCCCATACTTTGGAGGCATAGAAGAATGTGTTCTGGAGTGTGATTCTAAGTTTGTTTGTGCTGTGTGTGAGAAATAAATGGTTAAAAATGGCAACTTTGTAAAAAAAAAGTATTTAATTTCTTAATTTTCAAAAAAATTGTGACCAAAAAATTACAACTTAAAAAAACTCACAATGCCTCTTATTAAAAAACCTTTAAATGTCTACTTTCTGAAAGGGGTAATTACTTAGCTATGGAGCAACTTCCCTTGCAGAGTGCAACTGCACTTTGCAAAGCAAACAGTCCATTTGCCTTTAGTAAATCAACTACTATAATTTTCACACAGACTAAATAAAACAATGATTTGTTTTTGTTTTTTGCCAAAGAAATGTAGCAGGATACATTTTGGCCTAAATTTATGAAGAAAGATTATTTATTTGCAACATCTTTTAACAGAAACAAAGAAAAAAAATCTGTATTTTTTCATTTATATAGGAATGTTTTTTTTTTTTTTTTAAACTGTCATAATTAAATACCACAAAAGAAAGCTCTAACTGTCTCAAAACATTTAATTTGGGTACAGTTGCATGGGCAGAAAGGGGGTGAAAATATTTGGTATTGAGGTGGAATAATTATAATTGGAATGCATATAACATATAACAATGATGTTTAATCAGGACTTCAATTGCAAAATTGCTAAATTAAATCACACGCTTGCCTGAGCATTTGAAACTCATGCCATTTTTACAACTGCCATTTATCAGGACCTAAGGTAAATATAAAGAGGTGGGTATTTTTCTTTCTTACTGATTAACTGATTTGTTTAGTTGGATGAGGCTAACAGGGACCAAATCCAGCCATCAACCCCCCCCCCCCTCCTCTTTCCCATCCACATCAACAGATCACTTAATATTGTTTTTTTTATTTTTTATTGGTACAAGTAAGCAATATTACACTGATCTATTGCAGCCAAGTCGGGTCAAAGCTCACAGGGAAACCCAGTGATGTCAGATTTAGAGAGGAACCTTTTACCATACCAGCATGTCTTTGGAGTGTGGAAGAAAGCCAGACTGCCAGGAAGAAACCAATGCATGCACAAGGAGAACATGCAAACTCCATGTGGATAGCGTCCTGGTTGGGATTTAAACTGAGAATCACAGTACTGCAAGTGAGAAGTGCTAACCACTATATTACCACCCTGTTTCTGTAATTAGGAAGGGCCAGAAGATTCAGCTCCTGGGATTAGTACTGGACCCTTGCATCACTGACAGCTCATGGTTGAAATATAGATTCTGCCTGGATCCACCCCAGATGGTTAAAATGTCCTGTAGCAGAGGAATTATGCTACAGTACTGTGTCCTCAAAGTGTTACTAAACCCACAGTAAAATCAGTGTGTATATGCAGTAGGGATGAGCTTCGAGCTCGAGTCGAACTCATGTTCGACTCGAACATCGGCGGTTTGCTCGTTCGGCGAAGATCGAACATTATGGGCCGTTCGCGCCAAATTCAAGTTGCGCGTCCCGGCCATAATGCACTGCGTCATCGCATTGTATTGCTGGCTGATGATTGGCCAAGCATGCACTTTGACCTGCATGCTTTGTCCAATCACAGCGCCGTCAGCACAGAGAGCCATAATTGGCCAAAGCCAGGGTGCCTTTGGCCAATCATGGCTCAGAGGGACTAAGTACATGCCCCACACTATATAAGGTCGCCTGCGTGTCGGCCTTGTGTAGTGTGTTCCGGCGTTCAGAGAGAGACAGAGAGAGAGATTGTGGCTTTATTTCAGTTAGCAATAGCTAGATTGAGCAGGCAGTTGATTGAGCTAGTTAGATCCAGTATTCCAGTATATTTAGTATATATATGCATAGCAGGCTTTGTGTATATATATATATATATATATATATATATATATATATATATACTGTATACAGTTTAGCTAGATCTCATTTCAGAGCGTTCCTGTTATTCTATGCCTACTAATAATACAGGCAGGCAGTTGATTGTGCTAACCTGCAGTATATTAAGTCAGTGTACTGTATACTGGCCACAGTGTGCACCTAAAGCTGACTGCAGAGTATTCCTTTCCTATTACTAATAATACAGGCAGTTGATTGAGCTAACCTGCAGTATATTAAGTCAGTGTACTGTATACTGGGCACAGTGTGCACGTAAAGCTGACTGCAGACTATTCCTTTTCTATTACTAATAATACAGGCAGTTGATTGAGCTAACCTGCAGTATATTAAGTCAGTATACTGTATACTGGGCACAGTGTGCACGTAAAGCTGACTGCAGACTATTCCTTTTCTATTACTAATAATACAGGCAGTTGATTGAGCTAGCCTGCAGTATATTAAGTCAGTGTACTATATACTGGGCACAGTGTGCATCTAAAGCTGACTGAAGACAATTCCTTGTGTACCTATTCCAATACATCAAAGTCTGGAAGGCCAACAATGAGAGGCAGACACTCACAGGCTAATAAAAGAGGGCAAGCAGGCTCTGTGTCTAGAGGCAACAGTGCTGGTCGTGGACACGGTGCATCCTCATCAGCACGTGGCCATGGGGCATGCTTGTCTTTTTTTTCAGCAGCTGGCCGTGTTGAGCCGCAACATGCCGAAAAGTTGGTAGAGTGGATGACCAAGCCGTCCTCATTCTCCTCATCCTCTCTCACCCAGGCTCATGGTACTTTGTCTGCCAAAGCAGCTGCCAAAGCGGCCTCTTCCTTCAGCTCAATGGCATCAGTCACTCCTTCCCTAGCCCCACCATGTCCTGAGGAGTCCCCCGAACTGTTTGACCACAGTGTTGGGTACATGCTGCAGGAGGATGCGCAGCGTTTTGAAGGCTCTGATGATGGTACCCAGCTTGAGGAAGGCAGTAACATGAGCCCAGAGAGAGGGGGTGCCCAAGAAGGACAGAAAACTGGCAGTCATGTTCCCCCAGCTGCAGCATACTGCCAGGTTTGCTCCAGTGACGAGGAGGGAGGAGATGATGAGGTCACTGACTCTACGTGGGTGCCTGATAAGAGAGAGGAGGAGGAGGAGGAGGGGGAGGAGGAGGAGGTACATCTCCAACAAGGCAGGATGCCCTCCAGGGGCCAGCTTAAGGGCAGCCAACCGACTGCATCACACCGCAGAGCTCCGCATGTGCAGGGCACCGCTGTCTTTGCGCGTTATTCCAAAACTTCTTTGGTGTGGGCCTTTTTTGAGACGTGTGCAGCAGATTGCACCATTGCTATTTGCAACATATGTCTGAAACATATCTCGCGTGGCCAAAACATCAGCCGCTTGGGCACCACATGCTTGACCAGACATATGTCGACCTGCCATGCAGTCCATTGGCAAGCGTACATAAAAGACCCACACCAAAGAACAAGGCAGACCTCTCCTTGCTCCTCATCAGCTGGGATCTCCAACCCCACTATACATTCAGTCCTCTCAGAAACCTGCACTGAGAGGAATGAAGGTGTAGAATTAGGTGTGTCACTGCCGAATACTTGCGGGCAATCTGCTATCGGTACACCAATGTCTGATTGTACCAGGCAAATTTCCCTGCCCCAGCTGCTGCACCGCCGAAAGAAATTCACTCCCAGCAATCCACATGCCCAGCGGTTGAATGCTAGCTTGGCTAAATTGCTAGCACTTCAACTGCTGCCTTTTCAGTTGGTAGACTCTGCCCCCTTCCGTGAGTTTGTAGAATGTTTCACCGAATGGCGATTCCGGCTCTCTACCGGCATGTGGAAGGCAATGTCTTGACCTCGCTGGACAGGGCGATCAGCGGTAAGGTGCATATTACCGTTGACTCATGGTCCAGCAGGCATGGACAGTGAGGTTACCTATCTTTCACGGCCCACTGGGTGATTCTGCTGGCAGCTGGGAAGGATGCAGGACAAGGTGCAGTAGTGTTGGAGGTTGTCCCGCCACCACCCCTCTAAAATGCTACTAGTGGTGATTCTGACACACCTCTCTCCTCCACCCCCTCCTCTTATTCTTCCTCCAGGGCCTCTTCCTGTGCTGATTTGTCCTCGGAACCAGCGGTGCTCCGTAGGCGTTCAATGGGCTACGCAAGTACGCAGGCAAAAAGATGCCATGTGGTGCTTGAGCTGGTGTGCTTGGGGGACAGGAGCCACACTGGGGCAGAGATTCTGTCAGCTCTGCAGGGGCAGGCTCAGAGGTGGTTGATGCAATGCCAGCTTAAGCCAGGAATGGTGGTGTGTGACAATGGCACCAACCTCCTCTCCGCCCTCCAACAGGGACAGCTGACCCATGTGCCATGTTTGGCTCACATCCTTAACTTGGTGGTGCAGCGGTTCTTGGGCAGGTACCCGGGCTTACAGGATGTCCTGTGGCAGGCCAGGAAAGTCTGTGTGCATTTCTGCCGGTCATATAATGCCAGTGCTCGGCTGGCTGACCTCCAAAAGGAATACAACCTGCCCAAGAACCGCCTAATCTGTGACATGCCCACCAGGTGAAACTCAACCTTGGCCATGCTGCAGAGGGCCATCAATGAGAACATGTGCGACTATGGCACCAGGACAGGGTCAGGGGAGCTTGTTTTTTTTTGACACGCCAGTGGGTCATGATCAGGGATGCATGCACTGTCCTGTCACCATTTGAGGAGGCCACGAGGATGGTGAGCAGTGACAGTGCATGCATCAGTGACACTGTCCCTCTTGTCCACCTGTTGGAGCACACGCTGCATGGAATAATGGACAGGGCACTTGAGGCAGAACAGAGGGAGGAAGAGGAGGACTTCCTTACCTCTCAAGGCCCTCTTTATCCAGACAGTGTTCCTGCTGGCCCGCCGATCACACAGAAAGAGGACGAGGAGGAGGAGGATTGTGTCAGCATGGAGGTGGAGCCTAGCACTCAGCATCAGCAGCAGTCTTCAAGGGATCATTTACAGTCCCAAGAAATCCATGGACTTGTACGTGGCTGGGAGGAGGTGGCTGCCGGATCATGTCGTCCTTAGTGACCCTGAGGACTCCGGACCAAATGCCTCAGCAAACTTACGCTGCATGGCCTCCCTGATCCTGCAAAGCCTGCAAAAGGATCCTTGTGTTTGTGGTATCAAGGAGAGGGATCATTACTGGCTGGCAACCCTCCTTGATCCACGTTACAAGGGTAAGGTTGCGGACCTTATCCAGCCGTCGTAGAGGGAGCAGAGGATGAAATATCTTCGGGAGGACTTGCAGAAAAGTTTGTGCAACGCGTTTCCAGAGCCTGGGAGGTTACAAATTCCTGGTCCTGGACAACGTTTTGCTGAGGCTTCGGTCAGTCACAGAAAGAGCGGTGGAGAAGGTGGCCGTCTGACCGATGCGTTCAGACAATTTTTTAGTCCGCAGCCCCAAGGTATGATCGGTTCCAGCAACCATCGCCAGCGTCTGATTCACATGGTGCAGGAATACCTAGGGGCAAGATCAGACTTGGACATCTTTCCAACCGAAAATCCTCTGGGTTACTGGGTCTTCAGGATGGATCACTGGCCAGAGCTTGCACAGTATGCAATTGAGCTACTGGCCTATCCTGCATCCAGCGTTCTTTCGGAACGCACATTCAGTGCTGCTGGAGGCTTTGTAACCGATCACAGGGTGCGCCTGTCCACCGACTCTGTCGATCGGCTGACCTTCATAAAAATGAATCAGTCTTGGATCACCAGCTACCAAGCACCTGATGCTGATGTAACCGAATAATTTTTTTTTGAATGTGAGATCCCTTCAAGACTGCCTATGCTGATGCTGAGTGACTATCCTGTTATGCTAAATGACTATCCTCTTCCTCCTCAATGTTCATGTTGATAGCTTGTAAGAACATTTTTGGTTCTGGGCACCGTTACCAGTGGCTAAGGCCCAATTTTTCTGCCCCTATTTAACAGGGGTGTGTAATTACAATTTTTGCTGAAATACTTTTCAGCAGGGCTCATTCTGCGCTCCAACTAGAGTATCTGTGAGGGGTTGCAGTGTTGTGGCACCAGCACCAGTGCTAAGGCCCAATTTTTTTTGCCACTGTTCAACAGGGGCATGTAATTACAATTCTTGATCTAATATTTCACAGCAGGGCCCATTCCTGCACCCACCAAGAGTAACTGTGAGGGCTTACAGTGTTGTGGCAACTCACCACCACCACCACCACCACCAAAGGCCCAATTTTTCTGCCCCTGTTCAACAGGTGCATGTAATTAAAATTGTTTATATAATATTTCACAGCAGGGCCTGTTCCAGCCCCCACCAAGAGTAACTGTGAGGACTTACAGTGTTGTGGCACCAGCACCACCACCACCACCGCCAAAGGCCCAATTTTTCTGCCACTGTTCAGCAATGGCATGTAATTAAAATTCTTGATCTAATATTTCAAAGCAGGGCCCGTTCCTGCACCCACCTAGAGTAACTGTGAGGGCTTACAGTGTTGTGGCAACACCAACACCTAAGGCCCAAATTTCTGCAGAGTACATAGGGCAGGCCCCTACTTTCAAACATCCGACTTTCAAACGACTCCTACTTACAAACGGAGGGAGACAACAGGAAGTGAGAGGAAATCTACCCCTAGGAAGGGAAATTCTCTCCTATAAGAGTTAATATGGAAAAAAGGTGTTCCTCTCCACTGATGCTTTATCACCAATCCTTGTTTCCCTAAAAAAACCAAATTTTCAAAATACAATTGTCATTGGGACAGAAAGTGAGGTGAAATCTTCTGAACAGGTGCACAGACAGCAAAACAAATGTTACAGCGGTGATAACCCTTCCCTATGTTTTCCAAAAAGCTTATTTGCACTTGTTTGCACCACCTGTATACTGCTGTTCAGAGTATATAGGGCCCGGGGGCCCCACGCCTTTCCTTTTTTAAATTCGGGTGCAGGGTTCCCCTTAACCTCCCTGGCGGTATGAATCTGTCTGATTTTAGGTCCTGAAAGCGGTACAATTATTTTGCATGGAAATTTGGCGTTTTATATTGTAGGCCTGAAATTCTTAGGAATAACTCACTTAAATCTGTCCAAACCAGAGTCTAGTAGACATCTCAGGTATGATAAAGTTTGAAACACAAAATCATAAATTATATTATAATAAATAACTATAAAATAATTCTTACAAATAATAATATAATAATAATAAAAGTGTTTTTCAGTGTTTGATGATGAATTTACCCACAAATCGCTATTGCTCAATTCTGCAAGTGATTCTAATTTATTAAATAAAATAAATGTTTCCGCGCTAAAAGCTGACACACAAGTGTTAACTAGTAAAAAGAAATGTGCATAAATAAAATTAATAAAAATAATCAATCAAAACCATAAAGGAAAAATGTCACTGGTGTCGATAAATTGTGCATATAGGCATACAGAGATAATAATAAAAAACCCTGCTAGTAAAGTGCCTGTGCAATAATATAAAACACGTTTGTGCATAAATACTACAAGTGAACAGAAACAAAATAGTATATCAAATAGTCCAAAGTGATATCAATATTCCAGTGTAAAAGATGATAAAAATTGAGTGAAAAAAATGCAAGCATATAGTCTCTCAAACAGGCTTTCTTGCTAGAATGCGGTAAACTGATGTGCAAATATCCTATTGTATTGATGAAATGTGAATATCTCCAAACTATGGTCTCACAGGACTCTCACCTCCAAATGGATAAGTGTAGGCAAAATCTGTAGGCAAAACCTGTATGATCTCTCTCCTCTGAATTGACCCCTCCAGCGTGTATATATGTATCGTTCTCCTTCTCACCTCCACCGATAATGTTGGTATGATGATCCTGAAGGGGAGGGGGAAGTAGGGGATCGGTTCCAATAAGGGTATTGGCTCTGGGGTGGGGAGAAAGAGAATCTCCAATAGTGTAGTAGTTTAAAATATATGCAGAATTTATTAAAAGGTAATGCTCTTACATAAAAATAAACATAGAGGGCATGTATAGCTAAAGCGGCACGATCGCCGTCTTACTGATAGTCCGGGTACTTCCGGTCTGCGGTACCTTTCAATCTCGAGAGCCTGATGCAGAAGCACGCATGCTTTGAACGCGCGCACCCCCCCCCCCCCCCCGTTGACATCATACCAGGAAGTGATGATCTACACAGCTGTGCTCCAGGAAGGATTGTTCCCTGTCCCCGCTGCCGTGAGTGCTGGGTTCCGCCTACCGCTGCCGACATCTCGGAGGACACCGTGAGGCCTCATCCTTCAACACCAGGATCCACAGCCCCCGGGAATAGCGGATGACGATTACAGATAAGCTTTTACCCATTACTCGTTTGTGAGTGCATTTCCTATTACTGTGCCATTTTTTAATAAATTTTGTTACACTGCTACGCTCAGAAGGCGCTGCTTTTTTCCCTTCCTCCTATCACATTAAAGCCGCAAGCAGTTTTAAATGACTTTTATTCCTTTAGAAATGTCATTTTGTGCAGGGACAGTTATAAACCCGGGAAACACGCGCCACTTTACAGGCATACTATAGACACCGCCCAGGTATGATATTTAATGGAATATTTCACTTTTATTTTTTCACTTTAAGCATCATTAAAATCACTGCTCCTGAATAAATGGGGTTCGAAAATTTGCGCGAACTATCGGTCCGTTCGCATGTTCTGGATGCAAACCGAACCGGGGGGTGTTCGGCTCATCCCTAATATGCAGTAAAGCATGCTTGTTATAGGGGGTTAATCCTCTGCATTGTGTAAAAAGGCTGCTTGATTCTGTCTTCTGTGATCTTCCCCTTCTTCCACAGTTCCCAATCTATCTGCTAATATAACATAGACTTGGGGGCAAGCTGCATGCTCAGTTTGGTGTGTATTGCTAGAGATTTTTTTTTTCTTGGGAGGGTGCATTTCCTCAGCATAGGACCAATCAGCACTGTCCAGACAGAGGGTCAGAGGTTCTGCAGCCTCATAGGACAGTCAGGGGAGAATGAAAACCCTTCTACAAGCTTTAATTAGACACTGATAGATATATACCGGTGATGAGAAAAGGTATTTAGTAGTTTATATTTGCTAAAATAATTGCATTTCTGTGTTCTGTGTACTGTGGGAGGCCAAATATAGTGAATGCAGTGTCCTGGGTTTAATAACACTGTAAATAGTAAAAAAAAAGTCTCCAGCCACAGATCAGCCCCACTGAGTTTCTTGCTCAGGGAGGAGATTCCCAAATCTCTAGTCCTTACTTATGAGCCACTGAGTGCATTTTGTAAAAGTTTGCTCGGAGTTACCTCCTAATGGGCTTATAGTGGTGAACACAGCCTTTCAAACAAAGCAAAGCAAGTATTTAATATCACAACTATATTCCAAATTATCTGTATGCTCTATAACCTAAATCCTGTGATTGTCAGGAAATTCATATCTCAATGTTCTGGAATCCAGATGTGAAAGACAAGAGATTAGTGAATGGATTACTGGAGTAGAAAACACCAGGCAATAATTCACACTGTACAATTAACTCTGCAGTTGATATTAAAACACATTATATAACATCCTTTTGAGATGAAAAGCCATGTCATAAATATTATAAAAAAATAAATAAAAAAATATCGGTGCCTTCCAAACAGATGTGCCCACAGCAATATTCTCAGAGGTGCAAGATAATATTCCAGAACCACACGACATCTCACACCAATCGGTCTATGTACACCTGCAGAACATGACATAGTGGAATCCAATCTCTGACAAACAGCATGTTAGTTATATGTCATAGATGTACATTAAATATTCCTTTTATGTACGCACACTGCCAGGAAGACAGGCATGCAACACAACCTCAGGCACATTTCTGGCCAATATTAGGATTTATATATTTCATATGCCATTTGATACACTTTCAAGTACAAATCACATTTTTTCCTTCCTGTGTTGCCTGGACTGTGTATTTAAATATACAGCAAATGAAATAAGTACAGGTGTTCATAAATATTCCAGCAACTCTTACTTGATTGTGTTTTCATTATAGTAGATACGCAATTTGATGACCATTTGTTTTTAGCATGTGTGTATGTACATATATATATATATATATATATATATATATATATATATATATATATAAAATATATATATATATATATATATATATATATATATATATATATATATATATCATGCATGCAGTCAGTTGGCTTTAGAAATTTTTTAAAGGCTTTACTTTAATAAAAATTGAATAAATCTTAAGGGTTTTTATGCTTCTTGGCATTGGGAATATAAGAATTAAAATGTATATAATTATGTTTTTCCTTATATTAATACACAAAAATAAGAAAAAAACGCACACAGATACATTCTTGTGTGCAGACTTATTTTTGTACTTTGTATACTTACTTTTAAAATGTTTGCACTGTTTTTCTGCACTGTAGAAAAAACAAATAACAGAAATACACCTAAAAAGCAAAAAAAAGAGAAAAAAGTAGAATGTTATAATTTTTTCAACGTTATTTAGGCTGGGTTCACACTTTTGCGATGTTAGACATTGCATTTGATTCACGGCACACTGCTGTGCAGATCATATGTGATGTCTTTGCAATGCGAATTCATCCATACACATTGTATAGCTGAACTTGCATTGCATTCGTACCAAAATGGTGTAGCACCCTCTTTTTGGTCCGCACTGGAATCGGATCGCATGGGTGTTCATACCCATGCGATCCGATTCCTGCACCATTTGGCAGTTCTTACTGCGATCTGTGAACTGATCTGGGGGTGTCATAAATCTGGTAAATACCAATGGCTTTGTTGATAAACAAAATCCAAATTTTTAATACTAATTTCACCACATGGAGAAATTAGTGGTCATTTTTGACAATATTTCTAAGAAAGCAAAATTGCTACTTTTACTGTGACACAAAAACAACCACACGGTATGTAATAAGTATACATTAACCTCCATGGACGTATTATGATTATGTCCGATTTTTTAATCTCAAAGCGGTACATTTTTTTGCATAGAAATTTGGCATTTTATATTGTAGGCCTGTAATTCTGTAATAACTCACTTAAATCTGTCCAAACCAGAGCCTAGTAGACATCCCGGGTATGATAAAGTTTGAAACACGAAATCATAAGTTATAATATAATAAATAACTATAAATAATTATTAAAAAAAATAATATAATAATAATAAAATTTTATTTCCCCACGAATTACTATCACTCAATTCTGCAAGTGTTCTAATTTACTATCGCTGTTTTCTAGCTGGTCTAAAACCACTTTTGACATAAAGGGGCACTTTTTGGTTGCCATGGACAATCTCAAGTTTACAGACAGAAAAAAACAGTATATATAATATAAAAGTGTATGCAGGGCACTGGACAAAGCACTAGGGACAAAAGGGATGTGAAATGATTTGATACAGTAATGTAATCTGTAAGATTACAGTGTACTGTATGTGTTATGTATTTTGTACTTTTTGAATTTCCTGCCCGGCTTCGCCCCCATGCATCACGACATTTATAGGGAACGGAGCCCGGCACACAGTAAATCAGGCGGAGGATCCGGTGGGGGACACAGTGGGGAGACATCGCAGGATCCTGGTGACAAGGCAAGTTACCTGGACCAGGATTCTGCAATGCAATCCCGTGGCTCAGGGTTACCGCTAATGGTACTGAAATTTAACCCCGAGCCACACTCAGGAATACCGCCAGGAGGGTTAATGCATGTCATTCAAGCCAACCTTTGTTTTTGTGACCCATATAGAATATAGGTCAATGTTATTATATACTGTATTACAGATTTTTCTTGCAAATCTCCTGAATGTACATGTTGGAGGATGTCCAATCCTTAGATATGGTGCCTGTATTTATTTTCCTTTTTAGGCATTTCCCCTTTATTTTCACTGGGTGATCTGACTAGTAACACACTTTCTGTTTTCGAGCGTCACCAATCTGAAAGCAGTGTCATTATACACACACTTGGACAGGCACAGTGTCAATCTGGGCAGAGGTTTGTGTTAGATGAACTAGCAGATTTAGATGGACTTGACTAACAAATTGAAGCCAAAATCCAGCTAACACTTATAAAGCAGTTACAGCTATTTTTTGCTTTCCTTGTGGAATAACGGTTTTACATAAACAAATAAAAGCTGACCATTGTCAGCACCCCTGTCATTATAAAAAGGTTGGTCTCAATATATTACAGTTTTATTTTTTGGTTAAATGCCACTTTCATTCAGTATTTTGTATTCTTATGCTGTGCAGGTAAATGCTTGATTTTCCTGATCTGTATATGCTCAGAGCAAGATAACGATTGCATGGGGGCGTGGCCGACCGAGGTAAGAAGATGGACGCTTAATCCCCTCGCTCCTGCCGCCACAGAAGACCTTGAGCTATATTTTGAGGTTACCTGCCCCTAAATCTCACCCAGACGATGGGCACAGATTCCCGTACCTCCTCTGCCTCTAGATCCCGCTCCCCAAGGGAACAACCGGGAGGAAATAGCCAGAACATCCCTGAAATGTTCCGTAACAGCAGGGGAAACATGGCGCCTTCCCGCCATGGCCGCTCGCAGGACAACGACCCGACGGCCTCCACTTCCCCTTCCACACACCCGCCGGCTTCTCACTCACACCCTCAAGACATAGAACTGTCTCCCCAACCTCAGCTAAACATTCACGATCTGCGGACCATAGCAGCGGACATAAAAGACACCCTGGCGGCTGCCATCGCGGACCTGAGACTGGACATCCGCGCGCTCAACGATAGGGTGCTCTCAGTGGAAAACACTACCGACCGCCACGACGCTTACATCCACAAAACAGCCTCCCGCGTTGACTCCCACACCCAACAACTGAGAGATATGCAGCGCCATTTAGAGGACCTCGACAACAGAGGTCGGCGCCATAACCTTAGGATCCGCAACGTCCCTGAATCAGTGGAAAACGATCAATTAGCCCCCACTGTTGTGGAGATCTTCAACGACCTGCTCGGCCGACCACCGCAATCTGCCATAGATCTGGACAGGATTCACCGTGCCCTCCGGCCAAAGGGAAAAGAGACTGACCCCCCCAGAGACATAATCTGCCATGTAGTAGACTTCAAACTTAAAGAGGACATCATGAAGCAAGCGAGAAGTCGACCACAACTACTGCACAGGGGCCATCCCATCCAACTATACCAAGACCTGTCAGGCATAACACTTCGACACCGCCGTGATCTGAAGCCCTTACTAGACGTCCTTCGCTCCAGAAACATCCCATATAAATGGAAGTTTCCCTTCTGCCTATCAGCCTCCTTCCAGGGCCGTACAGCCCTGCTGAAAGTGCCTGAAGACCTGCCTCACTTCTGCAATACGCTGGGACTGCCACTGATAGAAGTACCTAACTGGTACGGGGAATTCCGTCACACTTTACTACGGAAAGCGCTCCCCCAGGAAGAACCCATGGAAGCGCAAGACAACAGACCTCGCAGGAGACGTTCGCCCTCGCCCACCGGGCGCCACCCCTCAAACCGCCAGCATTTCAGCACCTCCAGCTCATCCGATTCCCCCCGCACAAGGAAGACCCGTCGGGACTACTAAGGCCTAAGGTACCGCTATACCCCACACGCCTCCTCGATCCTTCTAGCCGAAAGTTCCCCTGTTTTGTCACCTGTTGAAAGTTTACAGTTCCCCCCCGCACATTCTGGTTTAGACGTTCTTTTATTGTCTTAGTCTACTCTTAAACTTGACGCCAGTACAACCCTTCGGAGTCCTGGCTTGGACATTCCGAGTGTGCCCTGCCACAGAGCTATGGACGGTATCCATGCAAATCACCACTCCCACGAACCTACTGATTGGCCCTGCTGCCGCCTCAGCCGAGACACTACCTACACCACCCTCAGTATGGCTGCTCCGCCCTCACTCGACAGAAGACTACGCTCTCCAGAAGGCACTGCGCCACCCCCGGCTCGGTCCCCGCCCCACTCACCTGCTCTACACGAAGAAGCGCCACATCCGGCAGCCAAATGGAAGGACGACTACTACAAGCAACATCCTGGTCTTCCGGTGACTCCTCCGCCTCCCTCCGCCGGACGACCTAGGTCACGCCTGCGGCATCCCATCAGCTCCACGTGATGGCCCTCCATGACGCAGCCTGACAGACTTCCACACGAGCGAGTACCGGACTTTCTCCCCACAGCCGCACCTACGCCACCGGAAAGATCTCACGCGACCCGCACGTCCGGAACCGCCAACCTTGTCCGTCCGGCAAGTATCTCCCTCTTTCACATGCGCAGAAACACTACATCCCTCGCTGTCTTCTGTTATTACCGGCACTCCGCCAAAACGGGTCAGTAAAGCCCCGATTGTTCCCTGAACCCCTGTCTCGTTAACCTATGCAGCCGGCAGGTCTTCAACCATTTTACTGCCTAATCAAATAATTGCAGACTTGAATAATTATTGCAGTTACATGTATTAGCCTTTCTAAATTCACTATATCCTCCCTGAGATCCACGGTCAGCTAACCCCCCTATGTCCTGCCAATCATTTAGCTAACTGGCAATAACCCGCCCCAAAACATGGCGGTCTAACAATTTTGTCTATGCTGCCCGTGGACCATACGGCTAGGTATCACTCAGCACACATGCTTGGCTCAACAAGTGCCGACGTCCCAGGACTTATATTCTTTACAAGATACCTCTTGACCCATCAATGCTAACAGGTGTCCACATGTTTACTTGGGTTTACTTCTTAATGTTTATTTCTTACTTTTTACAATTTTGTCTCACTTACCGTTTTATGTTTCTGACATCCCCAGTTCCAGATCTCCACGATTTGGCTCCATGCCTAGACCCCACCCAGACGCTAAATCGCAATTCAAACACCTCATGAAGTCCCATCCCACCTCTCTGTGGCGGCGGACGCCTACATTCCAATTTCATCCACCTTCGCTTCCTTGTGTTTTACCAACCCTCCTACAGTCGCGTGTCAAGGTGAGTCCTCTACATAGGGGTTGTCACCCCATACACGCACTGTACCTGACCGATACATAATTTCTAGAGGTTATTCAACCTATCTGGTTGTAACCTCATCGGTTTTTCACGTGTGACCGATCTTACTCACGCACCAATTCCACTCCCTGTTTTCCGTACAACCCTCACCCCCCCTTCTACACCTTCACCCCTATTACCCCCACACAATACCACGGTAATGGCAAGCAATATCCCCACCAGATCAACACATTCGACCCCCCACACGCAACCCCCCATCCTTAATTTGTATTCAGTAAACATCAGGGGTCTGAACACGCCTGAAAAGCGTTCTAAACTGCTCCACTCCCTACACCATTCCAAAGTCCACGTAGCTCTCATTCAAGAAACGCATTTCAGATCCAATAGCATTCCCAAGCTACAAAACTTCCACTTCCCTACGGTATTCCACGCTTCTAATCCAGAAGCCAAATCTAAAGGAGTGTCTATTCTCCTCTCGAAACACTGCCCCATTCAAGTCACGGATGTCCAAAGAGACACTCAGGGCAGATTTATCTTCATCAAAGGCACATTACATCAAAGACCTGTGACCATCGCTAACATATATGCCCCCAATGCCCACCAGGTTCCCTTCTTTCGCACCACCCTTGAACAGTTGATCGCCTTTCAGTCTGGCACCTTGATTGTGGGGGGCGACTTCAATGTAGCACTCAATCCCACGATAGATACTTCCAACGGAACATCTTCTCTCACCTTTCGAGCCCTCCGTGCGATCAAACGAATGCTACACACTCTTCTCTTACACGACACCTGGCGCACCCTAAACCCGAATGGCCGTGACTACTCATACTTCTCGAGTCTCCACAACAAATACACCAGACTGGACTATTTCTTCCTCTCCCAATCTGACCTCTCGTACCTGTCTTCTGCAACGATCGAACCTATGATCCTATCAGACCATCACCCTATCTCTATGGCCCTCAAACTCCCGACATTTCTCACGAGACCTAATATTTGGAGACTGGATAGCTCCCTACTCACAGATATGACACACACACAAACAATCGCCGACACCCTCACTAACTACTTTAGAGAAAACGCCAATGGGGACACCGCCCCTCCCATGGTCTGGGCAGCACACAAATGTGTAGTAAGAGGCACATTCCTATCACTAGCAGCTAAAAGAAACAAATCGAGAAAAGCCCACATTGCGCAGCTGACTGCACGTGTACAAACCCTGGAACAATCACACAAAATGTCCCTAGCCCTAGACTCCTTGTCAGAACTAACCCAAGCACGTGCTGATCTTTTGGAAGCACTCAATCTAACAATTCAGCGCAAATACACTCTATCCCGAAAACTCTTCTATGAGCACAGTAACAAAGCGGGTAAACTCCTAGCAAGGGCCCTACAGACAAAGAAAGCAGCGCACACTATTCACAAACTTAAGCACCCCTCGGGCACCGACCTGGTCAAACAGGAAGACATATCCCATCATTTCGTATCATATTTCTCCAACCTTTACAACCTCCCCACCGCCGACTCCCCCTCCACCACTTCAGACAGAGTAGCAGCGATAACTGCATTCTTGACACAATACTGCCCGACCCCCCTGACTCCCGAAGACGCAGCCACCCTCGAACTCCCAATTTCGAGGGCCGAAACAGTGGCAGCACTAACACAAATGAAACCGGGCAAATGCCCAGGCCCTGATGGTCTGACGGTTAGCTATTATAAATCCTTTTCTGATACCCTTCTCCCACACCTAATAACCGCTTTTGAGTCCCTCTCCGCTAACCCACTCTCCAATGCCGAATTCCTTGAAGCCCATGTATCCCTAATCCCCAAACCTGACAAAGACCCCTTACTGGTCACTAATTACAGACCAATCTCCCTTCTCAACGTCGACCTGAAAATATATGCTAAAGTCCTAGCGAACCGTATCCTCCCCTTCCTAGACAGACTGATATCCCTGGACCAAGTTCGTTTTGTCCCCGGTAGAGAAGCCAGAGACAACACAATCAAAGCTCTGAATATCCACCATTGGCTATCCAATTCTAAAACTCAGGGATTCTTCCTCTCCTTGGACGCCGAGAAGGCGTTCGACAGGGTTGCATGGGACTATATGGAGAAAACCCTTTCAATCATGGGCTTCCCCCCACGCCTGCTCCGCATGATTCTATTGCTGTACGCTGCCCCCTCCGCTAAATTAAAAATCAACGGCTGCCTGTCGAGCGCCTTCCCCATCTCCAACGGTACCCGCCAGGGTTGCCCCTTATCCCCTTTGATATTTATTCTGACCATGGAACCCATGCTGCGCAAATTGAAAGCTAACCCAGCCATTAAAGGTATAGATATAAAAGGGAAACTCTATAAAATAGCCGCATACGCAGACGACGTACTCTTATTCCTGAAAGATCCTATCACCACCATCCCTAATCTACTTGCCGATTTCTCCTTATTCAAAACCCTTTCCAATCTACAGATCAATTTTTCAAAATCCAGAGCACTCAACGTCTCTTTACCCCCCACATTGCTCTCTCAATGCAAACTTAACTTCCCCTTTAGTTGGGAACATACCTGCCTCTCCTACCTGGGTATCAAAATTCCGACAAACCTGCGGGATCTCTACGCGCAGAATTTTCTACCAGCCCTACAAAAGCTACAAACTGACTTACATAAATGGCATCAAGGCACTTTCTCCTGGTTTGGCAGGATAGCAATCATAAAAATGAATATCCTCCCGAGGATCCTTTACCTCCTCCATGCTATCCCTATCAAACTTCCCCCCTCGTTCTTCAAATCCTACAAACGCATGTGCAGGACTTTCATTTGGTCCTCTACAACCCCTAGGATAAACTGGCATAGGCTAACGCTCCCAAAAGTCCTAGGGGGTCTCGGACTTCCCGACATCCAAAAATATCAGTGGGCATGCCATCTAACCCGTATCGTGGATTGGCATATCCATGGAGACTTCAAGGATTGGATTACATTGGAAAATTCTACATCCAACATCCCCCTCTCTCACCTCCCATGGATAACAAAAAGCTCTGTCCCAGTATCCTGTTCCTCTCACCCCCTCATTGGAACCTCTTTAGCCCTATTTAGACTTGCCTGCACGCTCCTACGCACAACACCCACCCCCGGCCCCATGACCCCACTAGACCGGAATCCTGACTTTCCCCCTGGCCTACATCTCCATACCACGAACACTGACTCCCATCGCCCCTACACAGGTGCCAGTGTCAGAGCACACACTCTATTCCAGGAAGACGCTCTCCTCCCACACCGAACCCTGTCATCTAAACTCCCCGATCGCCATATCCCGTTCTACACTTACCTACAACTCCGACATTTCCTAGCTTCGGCTACTCCATCCTCACCCTGGAATAGAGACCTAACGTCCTTTGAATCACTTTGTACCATGACTGAACCCCAACGTCACCTGATCTCTACACTGTACGCTCTCCTCTTCTCCACTCACGACATACAAGAGGATACCCTAGTAAAAAAATGGGAAAGAGACCTCTCCATTCACCTCTCGGTCACTGAGTGGGAACAAATTTACACCCACATGCACAAGGGCTCCATCAATGTCTCGGTCCAGGAAAACAGATACAAAATCTTTTCTAAATGGTACAGAACGCCGGTGATCATCCACAAGTACCAGCCCAACCTCCCTCCATTATGCTGGAGATGTAAAGCACACACCGGCTCCTTACTCCATATATTCTGGGAATGCCCCCTTATCCAACCATTTTGGACAGAAATCCATCGCTTAATCTCTCTCATCACTACATACTCCCCGACTTTTACACCAGCACAATACCTCTTACATCATACCTCTATTCCCTTTTCCACATACAAAAAATCCCTGATTTTTCATCTCATCTCTGCCGCCTCCATGTGCATCCCCACCCACTGGAGAGACAGTACGCCCCCCTCAATTTCAGAATGGATCCGGCGGGTCGACAAAACGTCGGCCATGGAAAATCTTATACACCAAGCACACGATACCCCGACCAAATTCACCAAAATTTGGGCCTGTTGGCTCCAATTTAAAGAAACTGAAGCTCACACCCCAGCTTCTCAGAATCCCCCCACGCCCAATGGATCCCCCTGCTCTCCCAGAAGGCCCCCCCTCTCCTATACCTCTTCCGACACCCTCCCCCCCCCCCCAGTCCCCACCTGGATCAACCCAGACTGACTCCCTCCAACACATTGTTACCGACCCAACATTACATTCCATCGTATGAACCCGAAGCCTCTCACATCTACTCCCTGGAGTCCTCCTCTTCCCCACACTATCCAATACCCACAATAATCTGACGCTAATCACTCTTATAGTACCACCCAGTCAGATCATTCTTGCACACATCCTCCAGGCCCGCACCCACTCGCAGAAAGTACCCGTGGGGGCGAGAGGATCTGTGGCTGATCGACGATAGTAATAATTAGGGTACTTAGATCCCGATGACTACCATCCTACTGCTGCCATACATCCCGGCACATTATCCCCCACCCCTCACCTTCACAATGGTGTATAATACTCTCTTCCATTTCCGTTCTACCGGTTACCCCACTGGTCGCATCCTGCCACTGATTAACTGATGTCCCCACCAGTAGACATAACATGTATTGTTAGACTATGGTTCCATTAACCCTGTTTTACACTCTGACCTGTTCCGCAGAGACTATAACGTCTTGTCTGTGTTGCTTGTCGAGCCCAGCCTGTATCATACACACGTACTTCTCCGCAAAACAAATAAAAAAAAAAAAAAAAAAAAATATATATATATATTCGAAAATGCTCACCACACGTAAGCGTAACCGGGAATTTGGGTTCATTTGAGTATGAACCATTGTACCAATGTTTGTATGATCATAGTTACATATGATATGTCATAAAAATTTACTTTCTTTGTTTCATGTCTCTGTAAACTTGAAAAATTTTCAATAAAAATCTATTTCAAAAAAAAAAGATAACGATTGCATAACTTTATTGTATCCAGTAGATATGGTTAGATTTCTTGATTTCAGAATTACTGTGATCAAATACAATGAAAATGTTTAAAAACCCATACATGATGAGCTCCAGTCAGGTACAGTATGGAGTCATGTGAAACAGGAACAATTTGGAGCATTTGTTTCAAGTAATGTCCAGCAAACTGGAAAATGTAAGGATCAGGTTTTTATTTGATTTGGGCTTGGAGTAATATGAGATATAAAGGAATATTGGAAGTGGACTGAGTATGTAAAACTGGAGGACTATAAGGCCATCATAGAATACATAGAAACATTATAGAATAGTTATATACTTATATACGTATACTTCTATCTATCTATATATATCTATTTCGTTCTATATATCGAGTTAGCTATTATCTGTCTGTTTTAAATCGTATATTTCCTTACTGCCATACTTCAAAGGTGACACACTGATCTGTAACATATGCAGTATAACCTTTGAAGATTTTTTTGTTCTTCCAGAAAAAGTAAAATATGAAGTGTCTAGGAAAAACGAGTATAGATAGATATTTATGGAGATATTATGTAGGGATATTAGGAATATGTACAAGAATATATAATATTACATATATGCAGTGTATATATATATATGTATTTATATATAGTATATATAATCCATATGTTGACAAAATCTGTTTTTTTTTTAGGTTGTATCATTGCTGTAATATAAATGAGAACATTTTTCAGGCTTAACATATTAAGGCTTAATGTCTAGGGAATATATTGTTTCAATTTTGTACTTAACATACGGTATAAGCAAAAAATGTGAACACATTATTTATAATGAATAAAAATAAAAGTGGTAATTCCACAATAAAAACTAAATTAAAATGCTTTATATGAATTTTTATTTTTCAGTTTTGAAAGCAGAGGTAGGGTATCCAGTAGACGTTTGTCAAAGCAGAGAACATTTTACAGCATGTTAGCTATTCTTGTTAACTGAAATAAGATAAATAAATCTGCTTCATTAATTTTTTACTTTAAAAAGAATACAAGTTTTTCTTATGAGTAAGTAAATTATCTCATTGAGATTTGAAAGTGTATGCTTCATTTATTACCTTCTAAATCTCTAACTTGTCTAACTAGCAAAGAAAGTATAGTTAATAGGTAAATGATATCACCAAAACTGCATTTTTAATTACTTTTACCAGATTATACTATTAATAGATTACTAGATTATACTATTACTAGATTACTAGATTATACTAATAATACTACCTTATATCATTGCAATATATATATATTTATGTATATATATATAAAATAAAACAAAACTAGGTTCATTAAAAGAGAATTTTTTTAAAAGATAATATTATCATATTGTTGAATTTATTGCTGAAAAAGTAGTAAAACTGTAAGTAGAACTACTAAATTGTTAACTGTACATACATCTATGAGTGAAGCAGAAGCAACTGAAAAAATAAGAAAAAGAGTCACATAATAGCATTAAGATTATTTAATGCGTCTACTGTTCTGACTGTTTACATTTTAAGAGAAACTGTTTGAAAAGGAATCCGAGACAAAAAATGTCCAAACAAAAAATTCTCAACAGTAAATATTCCTCTAAACCCAAATTCAATAAAAGACCCAGGGAAGCAGACATTGTACTTTTGCCAGCAATTGAAACTTTTTGCTTTCTTTTCGTCTCTTTCCTTTTGTCCTTAGTATAGTCTGGCAGGGGTACATTTTATACATGTTGTCTCGGAAATATTATATCTTCTTTAACTAAGTTTGCTCTGTTTGTGGTTTTAGCATTCCATTTATGTTAGACAAATAGTCCCCTATCCCCTTTAAAGTAACAGATAAAGGACTATCTTCATTAAGTGCCACTGGGAGGCTGGCACCATGTAAGCTAATCAGGAGTTTCAGCCGCTTCATATCCAAAGGATGCATCAAGTTCAAAGAAGGTTGTGACATCCTGCTTGGTGTAGAGTTTCATGTAAAGCTAGTAAAACTGCCCAGAGCTAAAGTGAACTTTTAAATGTAATTTTCTCTGTCTTTCAAAAGGCATAAGGCTACGTAAAGTAAGCACTTAGCTTTTTAACAGCTAAATTTTATCTGGCTATCAAAGTAAATGCTCCATAAAAGAAAATTCTCTAGGACTAACATTAACAACAAACACCCTTTCCTAAAAATTCTACATCCATCTATCTATCTATCTATCTATCTATCTATCTATCTATCTATCTATCTATCTATCTATCTATCTATCTATCTATCTATCAATTTTTAATCCCAGCTTGACATACTGTATGTTAAGATGCCATGAAGGTTTTTTTTTTTTCATTGAGCCAGGTAGGTAAACCAAAATAAGTGAAAGCAAATATTTTGTACTAACTTCCTTTAGAAATTAATACCCTATACCAGTTGTCTCAAAACTGTGGCCCGGGGACCAGATGCGGCGCTTTGCTTGCTTTTATCTGGTCCTTAGGGCACTATTCATCCTACTGACACTATTAATGGGGGCATAATTCTTGCTACTCACACCAACAAGGACTATACCTCCCAATGATACCAATGAGGGCCACCCTTCCACCCACTGACACTAATGATGAGGCACTATTCTTCCCACTGACACCAATGATGGGGCACTATTCATACCACAGACACCAATGAGAAGACACTATTCCTCCCTCAAACACAAATGATGGGGCACTATTCCTCCCACTGACACCAATGATGTGGCACTATTTCTCCCACAGACACCAATTATGAGGAATTATTCCTGCCACTAAAGATTTGGCATTGTTTTCTCCAGCTGACACCAGGACATTTTCTACTCCAACTGGCCACGGTCCGGCCCCCCTAAAGATTTAAGGACCATAAACTGGCCCTTTGTTTCAAAAGTTTGGAGACCCCTGCCCTATACTGTTCTAAGTACTACATCAAATGGCTCTTTTCGAACAGATTCATATTAAACCTGTTTTTTTTTTACTTAGCTTTAGGGTGTCTCCTCTATTTATGGAGTAACAACATTGATGCCCTTGGACTGCAGCACTGTCTGTAGAGCAGGGCCCCACAAACTACGGCCAGCGGACCGGATCCGGCACACCAGTGTGATTTACCCGGCCCCTGGACTGAAACTAGTGAGCAGGCTGTGCTGATACTGACCACCCATCAGGACAGGACAGCGGCGCCGAAACTGACAGGCTCTGTGAAGGGACACAGTCAGAGCCGCAGCTGCAGGGGAATTCCACCCCTCCCTCTCTTTGAGCAGAGTATTCACCATGCTCCTATTGGCTACATTCAGAGCCAATAGCTGGGAAACTAGAGCATTATGGGAATTGTAGTCCTGGATACCAGCAGGCCCCATGATGATTCCCTGAGAGGAGTCCAGCCTCCAACATGCCGAGCGGGAGGGGGAATAGGAAGAGAGGAGAAGAAATACCATGAGGCTGTCGAGTGGAGGGAGCCAGTGATTCTTTTATTACCCTCCAAGGTAAGAACTTACCTCCCATCTATCTGGCTGCTCCCACTCTGTTCTACCCTCCACCTGGCTGCTCCCACTCTGTTCTACCCTCCACCTGGCTGCTCCCACTCTGTTCTACCCTCCACCTGGCTGCTCCCACTCTGTTTTACCCTCCACCTCGCTGCTCAAACTCTATTCTACCCTCCACCTGGCTGCTCCAACTCAATTCTACCCTCCACCTGGCTGCTCCCACTCTTCTGTCCTGCCCTCCACCTGGCTGCATCCACCCTGTCCACCCCTTCATCTAGCTGCTCCCACTCTGTCCTACCATCCACCTGACTGCTCCTTCTCTGTCCTCTCCCCTCCCCCCCTTTTTGTTGGGGGTCTGTGTGATGGGGGGGTCTGTTATTTGGGGCTTTGTAATGGAGAGAAGTTTGTGTTGGGGGGCTTTGTGATGGGGGGACCTAATACGGGGGGAATCTTTGATGGGGGGATCTGTAATGGAGAGGAATTGGTGATGATAGGGAGGGGGTTCTGTGGTGGGGGGATCTGTGATGGGGAGCGGTTCTGTCATGAGGGGAGTCTGTGAAATACTAATACGTTTATGTTGATTAAAATTGCTCTTTATTTCAAATATTGTATTGTTTTTTCCAGTTTTTTTGCACTTCAAATAAGATGTGTGCATAGGTTCATATTTTTGTTAAACTATAGTCCAGCCCACCAACAGTCTGAGGTACCGTGAACTGGCCCCCTGTTTAAAAAGTTTGAGGACCCCTGCTGTAGAGGGTAGTGTAAGATGGACTGGTAGATATAGATTGACTTTAAGTAACTAACACATTAAAGCCAAACTCCAGCTAACACTTTTTAAGCAGTTACAAAAACAGTTTTTTTCCTTTTGGGATGACCATAATAAAAATGCCTGTAAAGGCTAAACGGTTTGTTTCATCCCTCTGGCTTCCACTTTTGCTGAGCAGTTTGGTCTGTTAAAAGCGGTTGAAAAAAACTGTGGGATGGACACATAAAAAAAAAAAAAAAACTACTAAGTTATGAGTGGTCTCAGAGAAACAAGGACTGCTTTGGTAATTCTAGTTACAGACAGCATCTTATATATCACTTTTTGATGTTGCCTTCAGTACCACTTTAGTTTCACCTTACGAAGTGACTCCATTGCAATTCAAAAAAGTTTGGCAAGAAATTCGGGGTAATTAGAACTTTTGTTCATTCCTATGTAAAAACCTGTCAAGATGCCATCTGATAGCATGATGTATGCTGATGTATGCTGCCTGATCAACGATTCCAAAAATATGATCACTTATTCCCCTAACTTCTTCAAATACATAAACAGACATGTTTAGTTGACTAAACATTTGTGTTCATGGAAAAGTCAGAATATAGTAGTATGGTTGTTCCTTCGACCTCCCTATCAAATCAGAACACTCCTTTAGCCATATGACAGCAGCTGGTTACTAAGAAATAATCCAACTCAATAAAAAGATCTTTACATTTTTTCAGCAAAGGCAAATGTATGCAGCAAACGGGCAGACTCTAAGCTCGTATGAAAACAATAAAGTACAGCCAGAAATGCTTTCAGCCCAGATAATACTATAAAAAAATTGGGGCTGATTTAATAAAGGTAAATCGAATGTACACTTTGCAAATACAGTTCCACTAATTTTCCTTAGTAACTGTAATGTGGTAAAGCTTGACATTGTAATTT
Organism: Rana muscosa; assembly: GCA_029206835.1. NCBI lineage: Eukaryota > Metazoa > Chordata > Amphibia > Anura > Ranidae > Rana > Rana muscosa. Next base: position 187,496,444 of record CM055122.1, on the reverse strand, counting down.
GTAAAGAATACTCAATCAGGTACAAGGAAAATAAAAATAGGCATTTTTGCTTGTACATGATTGGATGATGGAGGTCAGCAGAGCTTTACCACATTTTACTAAGCCCTGAGCAATTGCACTTGCATATTGTACAGTCTATTTGCCTTTAGTAAATCAACCCAATTGAATGGAAGTGTGGTGAATTAGGCACAAATTAATGTCTTGATGAAAGAGGGGAGATATGTGCAGGGTGAAATAAAAGAGGCAACTTTTTAGCATGGTCGTAACACACATGCACCACATATATTATTATGAAGATAGTCATTCAAAATTAAAGGACACAATTTATATAAGCCCAATGAGGGGAGGGGTCGCAGGGGGAGTCGGAGACTGAACACTGAGGGGTCCTTGGCTTGGCAGGAAGTGCTGGTCGCTGATCTCTCACCTAAAAATTGTGTAATCTGTGCTCAGTAAAGTAAGTCACGTTCCCTCCAAAAATGTCATTTAGGCTCACAATCACAGATTTGTGAACTTTTTGGAAGAGACAGTTACCTCATGGAACACAGACAATGTGGCTGGCTAATTTCCTGATGAAGTGCTTGTTAAGGCCCATACACATGATCAGACTTTTTGACAACAAACCTCCAACGGACCTGTTTTTGTGGAAAATCCGACCGTGTGTACGCTCCATCAGACAAACTTTTTTCGTTTTTCATGGACAAATGTTCGCTGTGCAAACAGACAAACTTTCCGGAAAACAAAAGTCCGATGGTGCAAAATCTGATAGTGTGTACACAAGTCCATCAGACTTAAGTCCAAAGTACAAACACGCATGCTCAGAACCAATGCTAAAGATCAACCATTAATAGCAGAAGTTGCCCAAAGGGTGGCACTAAAAAGCAGAAAAAACACGTAGTACGTCAATTACGTCACTACATTCGTGTTTGTTGGCTGAAAAAGTCCTGCCGTGTGTATGCATACCAAGTTTGCGGCCAACGTCCTTCGGACAGAAATCCACTGAAAAGTTGGTTGTAAGTCTGATCGTGTGTATGAGGCTTTAGACTGTACAATGGCTTATGAAGGGTTCTCCTTGGACATCAACATCATTACTAGGGATGAGCCGAACACCCCCTCGTTTGGTTTGCACCAGAACCTGCGAACAGACCTAAAGTTTGCGTGAACTTTAGAACCCTATTAAATACAATGGACTCGAACGTTCAAAATCAAAAGTGCTAATTATCAAGGCTAATATTCAAGTTATTGTCCTAAAAAGGGTTTGGGGGCCCGGGTCCTGCCCCAGGGGACATGTATCAATGCAAAAAAAAGTTTTAAAAACTCAAGTTTTTTCGAGAGCAGTGATTTTAATAATGCTTAAAGTGAAACAATAAAAGTGAAATATTCCTTTAAATTTCGTACTTGGGGGGGTGTATAGTATGCCTGTAAAGCAGCGCTTGTTTCCCGTGCTTAGAACTGTCCCTGCGCAAAGTGTAATTTCTGAAGGAAAAAAAATAATTTAAAAGCACTCGCGGCTATAATGAATTGTCGGCTCCCGGCAATACAGAGAAAAGTAATTGATAAAAAAAAAAAAAAATGCGTGGGGGTCCCCTCAAATTCCATTACCAGGCCCTTCAGGTCTGGTATGGATATTAAGGGGAGCCCTGCAACAATTACAAAAAAAATGATGTGGGGTTCCCCCCAAATATCCATACCGGGTCTGGTATGGATTTTAAAGGGAACTCCACGCCAAATAAAAAAAAAAAATGGCGTGGAGTTCCCCCCAAAAATCCATACCAGACCCTTTATCCAAGCAGGCTGTGGGAAAAGAGGGGGGGACGAGAGAGCGCCCTACCATCCTGAACTGTACCAGGCCGCATGCCCTCAACATGGGGAGGATGCTTTGGGGGTCATGTTGATGGGGACAAGGGTCTCATCCCCACAACCCTTTCCCGGTGGTTGTGGGGGTCTGCGGGCGGGGGGCTTATCAGTATCTGGAAGACCCAATTAACAAAGGGGACCACCAGATCCCGCCCCCCCTATGTGAATTGGTAAGGGGTACATTGTACCCCTACCATTTCACAAAGAAAGTGTAAACAATTGTAAAAAAACACACAGACACAGTTGGGAAAGTCCTTTAGATTTCTCCCATAGACTTTTACAGGGTGTTCCACGGCTTTTTGAATTTGCCGCGAACACCCCAAATTGTTCGCTGTTCGGCGAACGTGTGAACAGGCAACTCGAACTCGAAGCTCATCCCTAATCATTACTAATCCACATCCTGGTCCTTTCACAGAAAGCATTTTTTGTGAAGCTTTTCTACTCTTTTTGGTGCTTTCCACTTGTATGTCATAGGCATGTGTCCCTGTGTGTCACTTGTTAATCGTTATTTATTATATTTACATTTGGATACTTTCCTGCCATTCTAATGCTGGGTTCACACAGTACGTTTTTTTCATTCAACCCAGTGGCCTGAACTAAAAAAAATTACAGATCGCCATACTAAAGCCACCATACATAGTTTAAATTTCAGTCCGGTTCAATAGGAACTGGCCGAGATTTGAACCACCAATGAGCAGGCTGAATGTACCAAGTTGATCAATCGATCAACTTGGGTACAACCAGCCTGCCAGATTCTCTTGTGATTATCGCTAGTAGCTGCTATAGCCGCTAGCAATAATCACTGTCTTCTCCTGGAGGCCTCCCCCCCCACCCGCTGCTGGGAGAAGACGATTGCTGATTCCAATGTCAATGCTGTCTGTGTTGCTAGGGGAATCGTGCAAATTTCTTGTCTGCAACCTGTGGTTGCAGGAAAGAAATTTGCACTGTGTATGGCCTTCCTAACACATTTGATGTTAGTGTGGCGATCTCCCACGCTGAGCTATTGTGTTGTGACAAGGGGACTGCTCCCCCACTAGAACATAGTGATCAGCGCTCACAGACATTGGCTGCGAGCACTGATCGGATGCTGGTTTTCCATGTGTGTACCCAGCTTTACTTTTAGTTGGCTTTCCTTATATACATTTAGTGAATTGTCATTTTTTTGGTATTTATGTAGTTGATTTTTGTCACATAAACTTTACACTTTTGTATTTACTTATTTATCTTTGGAATTTTAAATAGATTTAGCAATGTTAGAACCCCTCTTGTGATTTCATTAGACAGATTTCTCCTCACTTTCTGTCTAAGACCCCACACACACTATACAACTTTTGTTGTCTGATTTCCTTTAGATTTACCAAAACCATGTGGTGTAAGGGTCTGTCTGATTGCATACAAATTGAAACTCTTAAAGTTTGACCTCATATTATATGGATATAAAATGCCTTTAGCATAAAAGACGCCATGATTTATCTCCTGAAGGAGCTCTTCCGAGCGAAACATGTAGAGAAAAGTGGTATTGTCTGTTCAAATGCTATTCCTTAGGAACAATTGATATATGATTTGTTTTGATCTCATGTTTTTAATGAATTTTTTGTAATAACATTTTTTTCTAACTTGCATCTTGGTCGATCTGTAATTCTGGTTGTTACCCACTTGACACCTTTAAAGTCCTGGGGCCAGTGACCTCTCACCCTTTATTTTATCTCCATATTGGGATGTGGTGTCTGATATTTGCATTCCCATTCTGAACCCTTTTCTCATATTATATGGTTTTGGTAATTCTGAAGGAAAAAATCTACAGAAAATTGTATAGTGTGTATCCAGCTTAAGTCACCAGACAGAAAGCAAGGGAACATCTTTAGATGCACAGTCAGCAGTAAAAACCTGAAAGGGGTTCTAGCCTTTTCCTTCTCTACTAAAATATATTTTTCTATTCCAGGCTGGTGTTGCCGTTGAAGATTTCATATCTTGTGTAACACTTGCTGCCAGGACAGGAAGGACATGTTATCTAAATACAAACTAAATTACAACGAAAGGCAAAACTTTAAAAAATGTTATAGAGTGGAAAGTGATTAGAACACCTATCATGTTTTTATTGCTGTCTGTGTCCCTGTTAGGGAGGTCCGCCTTCTTTTTTTTTCGGGTGTAACCAGAGCACAAATAGAAGGGAAATCTTCCAATAGGCATACTCTGCCTACTCTGGTGAAAACCAGGGTTTCCCTCATTTTGGAGGAATATCTTCCCACTTCCATGTGCTTTATGAATGAAGTTGGTTGCATTCTAATCCTGAAAACACTAGTGTGTACTAATTAGGTGGTTACACATTTTCTTGCCATATTTATCATTTCTTAACTAATATTTTAGTAGTATTTATTAAATATTTTCTATAACAATTAAATAAATACAAGTATATATATATATATATATATATATATATATATATATATATATATATATATATACATATATGTATTAGATTTGTTTTATTTTGGTGAAGGGGGCCCAGAGGGTTTGTTTTCCCAGAGTCCTGTCTAGCTCCCATCACTCTTGATAATAAATAACGAGTTTACCAAAATAAGCAGGTATGCATCTCTGTATAATATGTTATTCATTTTTGATTCATTAGAATACCATGTTGAATTAGAACTTTTATCGATTGAGCCCTAGAGTTAAAAAAATGGAAAGTGAGATGGATTTGCCAGTTGTCATCACTCACATCGGTTTAAATAAAGACTGCAAAATGTATTTATTTTTGTAAATAGTGTAACAGGATTGTGTGACATTATGTTATGGATTTCATTAGGATGGGGAAGAAGTGTGCGTGTTGTATTTTGAGAGCATCACTCACTATTGTGTGAGATTGTCCAGCATACTTTTAAAGTCATCTGGAAATTCCCACTGACTGGCAGGGTTTTTCTAACAAAAAAGACCCTATCAGTCTCCTCTGTTATAAATGCTTCTCCCGGCCTGTCAGCAGGAATGTAGTTTGAGCCGCACATGAGCAGAGAGTGCAAACCTAGAAGGAAGTCCAGGCAAAGATGGAAACTGCAAGGACCTGCTGCAGCCATGACAGTGCAGCACCGGAGATAGTATGGGGTGCATTAGTACATTATTAGTATATTAATATATTAGCACATTATGGGATATACCTGGAGGTGCCCAAAAACAAGAGGGCAGAATAGGCAGGGAAACCCACAATGGTCATTCTCTTGTTCTATGTGTTTGATGAAATGATTAAAAAAAAGAGCAAGAATACCCTGTGTCACACCCCTTCTTTTGGAATTATATGTATGGGCAGTGTAGGGGAGCCTGCTAGATAAAAGTGCAAAGACTATCCTCAGAAGAATCTGTGCATCTCACCACTACTATATTATTATTATTATTATTATACAGGATTTATATAGCGCCAACAGTTTGCGCAGCGCTTTACAACATCAGGGAAGACAGTACAATCATAATACAATTCAATACAGAGGGATCAGAGGGCCCTGCTCGTTAGAGCTTACAGTCTAGAAGGGAGGGTCACATGAAACAAAGGGTATTAGCTGTGGGGGATGATCAGGTGGACAGAACCGAAATATAGTTGTTAGGTGTGGGTGGGATAGGCTTCTCTGAAGAGGAGGGTTTTTAGGGATCCTCTAAAAGCTAATAGAGAAGGAGATAGACGGACAGATTGGGGTAAGGAGTTCCATAGGCTTGGAGAGGCTCTGGAAAAGTCCTGTAGGCAAGCATGGGAGGAGGTAATGAGCGAGCTAGAGAGCAGGAGGTCTTGAGAAGAACGAAGAGAACGATTAGGTTGGTATTTAGAGACTAGGTCAGTGATGTATCTAGGGGCGGTGTTGTGGATGGCTTTGTAGGTGGTCGTTAGTATTTTGAATTTAATTCGTTGAGTGAGCGGAAGCCAGTGGAGGCATTGACAGAGAGGAGAAGGAGACACAGAGCGGTTGGTAAGGTGGATGAGTCTGGCAGCAGCATTCATGATGGACTGAAGGGGGGTTAAAGTTTTCCGAGGTAAGCCAATGAGGAGGGAGTTGCAGTAATCGAGGCGAGAAATGACCAGGGAGTGGATAAGGAGCTTTGTTGTATCTTTGGTTAAAAAGGGGCGTATTTTGGAGATGTTGCGGAGGTTGATGCGGCAAGATTTGGACAGTGATTGGATGTGAGGATTAAAGCAGAGTTCAGAGTCTAGAACTACTCCTAGGACCTTGGCGTGTGGGGATGGGCTGATAGTTGTGCCATCAATTTTAACAGAGAGATCGGGGGAGGAGGCACGAGGGGGAGGAAAAATGACCAGTTCAGTTTTGGATAGATTAAGTTTAAGGAAGTGGTGTGACATCCAAACTATATATATATATACATACATACAGTATCTCACAAAAGTGAATACATCCCACACACTTTGCTAAATATTTTGTTATATCTTTTCATGTGACAGCACTGAAGAAATTACTGTATATACTCGAGTATAAGCTGACCTGAATATAAGCCGAGGCACCTAATTTTACCACAAAAAACTGGGAAAACGTATTGACTCGAGTATAAGCCGAGGGTGTCCATCTGCATGCCTCACTGTACCTCACTTTGCCTAACTGTGTCCATGTGCATGCCTCACTGTGTCCATGCCTCACTGTGCCCATGCCTCACTGTGTCCATGACTAGAATGACGTTTAACATAGGAGTCTATGGAAGGGGTGCCCGGCTTTGAAAAATCGGTACTCCCCGGCCGTAGGTCCTCCGGACAACAAACTTTGCACACTTGTAGAGGAAGAGTGGGGCTAAATCTGTGCCAAGCTTGGGGTCCAGGGGACCTACGGCTGACCGGTACCGGGTCCCCAAATTCTGGGAGATCAGGCGCAAAAAGGTGACTCGAGTATAAGCCAAGGGGGGCATTTTCAGCACAAAAAATGTGCTGAAAAACTCGGCTTATACTCGAGTATATACGGTACACTTTGCTACAATGTAAAGTAGAGTGTAAAGCTTGTATAGCAGTGTAAATTTGCTGTCCCCTCAAATTAACTCGACACACAGCCTATTCATGTCTAAACCACTGGTAACAAAAGTGAGTACACCCCTAAGTGAAAATGTCCAAATTGGGTCCACAGTATCAATATTTTGTGTGGCCACCAATATTTTCCAGCACTGCCTTAACCCTCTTGGGCATGGAGTTCACCAGAGCTTCACAGGTTGCCACTGGAGTCCTCTTCCACTCCTCCATGATCACATCACGGAGCTGGTGTATGTTAGAGACCTTGCGCTCCCCCAACTTACATTTGAGGATGCCCCACAGATGCTCAATAGGGTTTAGGTCTGAAGACATGCTTGGCCAGTCCATCGCCTTTACCCTCAGCTTCTTTAGCAAGGCAGTGGTCGCCTTGGAGGTGTGTTTGGGGTCATTATCATGTTGGAAAACTGTCCTGCGGCCCAATCTTCGAGGGGAGGGGATCATGCTCTGCTTCAGTATGTCACAGTACATGTTGGCATTTATGGTTCCCTCAATGAACTGTAGCTCCCCAGTGCCAGCAGCACTCATGCAGCCCCAGTCCGTGACACTCCCACCACCATGCTTGACTGTAAGCAAGACACACTTGTCTTTGTACTCCTTACCTGGTTGCCGCCACACACGCTTGACACCATCTGAACCAAATAAGTTTATCTTGGTCTCATTAGACCACAGGACATGGTTCCAGTAATCCATGTCCTTAGTCTGTTTGTCTTCAGCAAACTGTTTGCAGGCTTTCTTGTACATCATCTTTAGAAGAGGCTTCCTTCTGGGAAGACAGCCATGCAGACCAATTTGATGCAGTTTACGGCATATGGTCTGAGCACTGAAAGGCCAGCCTCCCACCCCTTCAACCTCTGCAGCAATGCTGGCAGCACTCATATGTCTATTTCCCCAAAACAACCTTTGGAGATGACGCTAAGCAGGTGGACTCAATGTCTTTGGTTGACCATGGCGAGGTCTGTTCTAAGTGGAACCTGTCCTGTTAAACCATTGCATAGTCTTGGCCACCGTGCTTTAGCTCAGTTTTAAGGTCTTGGCAAACTTCTTATAGCCTAGGACATCTTTATGTAGAGCAACAATTCTTTTTTTCTTTGCCATGATGTGCCATGTTGAACTTCCAGTGACCAGTGTGAGAGAGTGAGAGCGATAACATCAAATTTAACACACCTGCTCCCCATTCTCACATGAGACCTTGTAACACGAAAGAGTCACATGACACCAGGGATAGAAAATGGCTAATTGGGCCCAATTTGGACATTTTCACTTAGGGGCGTACTCACTTTTGTTGCCAGTGATTTAGACATTAATGGCTCTGTAGATAAAAATAGAATCGTGCTAAATGGCTTAGCATAATCACAGCTTAGCATTTCATGAATAACAAAGTCCACCAGTGTTCATAACTAAGGGCTTATTCATAAAATCCATCCACCATCTTCCGTGTGTGAGTTCCACCACCAAATTAAATAGATGTCTCCTTACCAGATCATCATGACCCCCCATTACAGAGGGTCATAAAATGCCTGTAATAGCCTTAGTCTTTGTCCAGGAACAGGCCGTGGATCTAACATCTGGTCAACTCACACCTGTTGTCTCCCACTCGAAACAGTGTATGGATGGTTTCATAAAAAATATAAAGGCTCCATATAGTGTAAAACCTTAATCACATTTGTAGCGGGCAGTTCCTCCCCTCTCACCGTCCCCTCTATTAAAGTTCTGCTCGCAATGTCTCTGGTCTAGGGGTATGATAGGGGAGGGAGAGGGTGCACTACGCCTGGCTTCCACCACAGGTGTAAAAGTGGTATCAGCAATGCCTTTCTTTACCTTCGGGCCTGTGTTGTGCATCGGATCCTCCCTCCAAGAGTCTCCGAGAACCTCGTCTGCCAGGAACTTGAGCCACACACCGTTAAAGTCCAACACTCCTTTATTTAGAACATAACATGGACTCCCTTGGCTATAGAACAGAAAAAGGAGGTGTGTGTACGAATAGGCCCAGACACAAGTTTGATCCTCCACTCTCCTCCAAAGAGTGGGTTATGGTCTCCGCACGAGGGAAATTCACCTTCCGGACGGTCTCCGACAAGAGACTCACCCGTCACCGGCAGTATGCTGCACTGGGTCTTCAGATGAGGAGATCTTCCCGGTCCATTACGCCCACCTTGGATTCAGGCATCCATCTCTGGAATACCTTAGGATCCTTCCCTCGCGGAACTCAGTGTTGGGCACTAAGCTCCGGACCGCCGTCCGAGTACCTCAACCCAGGCTAAAGGTGCCAGAGGTGGAACACGATCTCCGGTGGTCCTCTAGGCCTAGTCCGCCTAGAGGACAAGCACGAACTCCGTCCGCAGGCTAAAGGTGCCAGGGACCAACCACCCCATGACCAAGATGGCCGTCCCCTTTTATCCCCTCTCCCAGCAAGCACGGCGGGTTCCCCGCCCCACCATACCGCTGCCAAGAGAGGACAAAATTAGGTTCAGCACACAGTGGTATCCGTTCGTCGGCCCATGGTGACAGCGCCACCCAGTGGACCGCCGGAAATACATCACTGGTGTAACCGAAAAATTCTAAAATTACCCCGGGAAAGTAAGTACCCGCTACATACTCCCCCCTGTTATTTGACACTGGTCCCCAGTGTCTGGAGTAAACCACATCCTCAACAACTGACATGATCCAGTCCAGAAACCATTAACAATTGAAAAACAAAAACTTTTTGGAAACTCTCCTAACGAAGAAGTTGTGTCTGAGCCCCTGTAACAAAAGATGAGTGAAAGACAACACATTAAACATGAAAATCACATTTCAACACTTTACTTTTCCCTCCCCATCCTAACTAAAGACCTCCCCAGAGTATGTAATCTTGCTGGGATGTTCTCCTGTAGAGGGAAAAAAACAAAACCAACACACAAACCCTGACACATGTATTCGTGTAGTGAAGGAAAGAAACTTCTCCGAAAAGAAATCCCTGTTTCTCCAAAGAGTGAGTGTGTGAAAAGTGTTTGGAACGTTGCACGACACTGCCACCTGGTGACAGCCTCGCGGTAACTGCACCCGTGGAACTTCTTCTCCTTTCTCTCTAACCCTATCTACCCCAGAGTCTGTGATCTCCTTGCAGGAAGATAGAAACAAACAGGAACAGTCCCTTTTTTTTCTCTTTCTTTGGGTACACAAAAATACAATTTCCCCAGAAAGTTCAGCAGCATGACAATATTGGAGTCTTTCTCTCCTAAAGGTAGAAGCGGGGATGTGGCAGAATCAGTGGCTTCAAGTGCTGATCCATAGTCTCTAGATGGTATTCTACATCTTCGCCTTCTTTGCGTCTTATCACTACTTTGTCTGCGTGGATGTGTCTTCCCACCATCCATTCTGCCTTGCAGTCTTTGAAGCGCTGTGAAGCCTTTGGAGAACATGTTAGGTATCTGCGGGCGTGTGGAACTTTGAGGTGGGTCCACACAAAGTCATTGTACCAGCGCTCCCTATACACTTCCACCTCATATAGCAAGTCCTTCGATAAGTAGGGGTACTCCCATCCGTACTCCGCTGCAACCTTTTGGCTAAATAAGCACTGTAGTCTTGCCAAAGGAGGCATGATAGCTTTGTCCCCTTCACCAGGCAAAACAACTGAGTCTGGATGACGAGGTGCCTTGACCACCTCCATTCTGGACATTGGGGGCCGCAGCAACAGTCTCTTAACCCCAGCGTCAGATACAGATGGTGCCGGGGATGCAGGGACAAGTTGAGGAAGGGATTCTCCTTCAGGCGCTGACGCCTCCACCCTGGGTGTGCTCTCTCCTGCGGACATAGGTGAATTCCCACTTCCACGGAATGAAGCAAGCGGTATCTTGTCCCAGCCCTTCTTGGCAAACAGGTCATCTATCAGGGCATCATCTCCCATATCAGAGAGAGATTCCAGGTCGGAGGTGTCACACTCCTCCGCGGGTATGTAGCCCTGTGTGGAAACAGAACATCCACACTCCGGGGACTTGCTAGGCCATGCCTTCTCGACACCTCCTCCCTCACACCAAGTCTTCTCTGCCGGCTTACCTTGGCCTTTCCTGGGACGTCCGGAACTCCCGTCAACAGGATCGTAAGCATGCGAGACGGTCCACCACCACCGCTGGTCGGGGCTACCACGCTGGTTCTTTTCTTCAGTGGCGGACGCTGTGAGACAGTGGTGACTGAGTCAGCATCCTCGGATTTCTCCCGTTGATGTTTTACGACCTCCTCCGCGGTCGTTGCAGTGTGCCCAGGGGTGACTCTCACAGCCGCGATTCCTCCCTTCTGAGTGGCGGTACCTGAAGCCCGGCCTGGGTAGATGGTTTTCGGCCTCTCAACCTCTGGATCCACTTCGAACGTGAACTCCCCACAGGCCTCACAACGTCCGAACGGCTTCAACAAGCACACCAGTCCCGAACACCCGGAGCAAATCATACCCAGGGCCTGAACGTCCATACATGAGTATAGGGCGAATCGACCCCTCGGCTTCAGTCGGATCCCCGTATCCGTTATCGGAGCAGCAGCAGTCAATGTTGTAGTCGCCGGGTGAACCGGAATCCATGAGGCGGGTCCAAACATGGCGACCTGTTGCTGTTCCATCTCACACTGCAGAGTTTTTTCGCGCCAATGTCCCACGTGTAGTCCGTCACACGTATTGGACTCCTCTCCTTTTGCTCCAGTCCGCGGTATTTTCCACTTTGGCTTGGTTGAGACACGCCCACGAACTAAGCGGTGGGGGTTGTGTCTGGTGGCGCAGTACAATTTAAAAACCCCCACCTGTAGTCCGTCACACGGCTGGGTTTTCCCCCTTTCACCACTCTTCCTGCACGGGCCTTTCCCCTACTAAGGTCATGTCCACGACTTTCGAGCAGGGCTGCACTTTGGCCTATTCGTTTAACTCTGTCCGGCAGACACCTTCTACCAAGTGATGCACAACACATATCCCGGACGAGCCCCCACGTGTAGCGGGCAGTTCCTCCCCTCTCACCCTCCCCTCTATTAAAGTTCTGCTCACAATGTCTCTGGTCTAGGGGTATGATAGGGGAGGGAGAGGGTGCGCTACGCCTGGCTTCCACCACAGGTGTAAAAGTGGTATCAGCAATGCCTTTCTTTACCTTCGGGCCTGTGTTGTGCATTGGATCCTCCCTCCAAGAGTCTCCGAGAACCTCGTCTGCCAGGAACTTGAGCCATACACCGTTAAAGTCCAACACTCCTTTATTTAGAACATAACATGGATTCCCTTGGCTATAGAACAGAAAAAGGAGGTGTGTGTACGAATAGGCCCAGACACAAGTTCGATCCTCCACTCTCCTCCAAAGAGTGGGTTATGGTCTCCGCACAAGGGAAATTCACCTTCCGGACGGTCTCCGACAAGAGACTCACCCGTCACCGGCAGTATGCTGCACCGGGTCTTCAGATGAGGAGCTCTTCCCGGTCCATTACGCCCACCTTGGATTCAGGCATCCATCTCCGGAGTACCTTAGGATCCTTCCCTCGCGGAACTCAGTGTTGGGCACTGAGCTCCGGACCGCCGTCCGAGTACCTCACCCCAGGCTAAAGGTGCCAGAGGTGGAACACGATCTCCGGTGGTCCTCTAGGTCTAGTCGCCTAGAGGACAAGCACGAACTCCATCTGCAGGCTAAAGGTGCCAGGGACCAACCACCCCGTGACCAAGATGGCCGTCCCCTTTTATCCCCTCTCCCAGCAAGCACGGCGGGTTCCCCGCCTCACCATACCGCTGCCAAGAGAGGACAAAATTAGGTTCAGCACACAGTGGTATCCGTCCGTCGGCCCACGGTGACAGCGCCACCCAGTGGACCGCCGGAAACACACCATTGGTGTAACCGAAAAATTCTAAAATTACCCCGGGAAAGTAAGTACCCGCTACACATTTATTAAGTTAAACTGTATTGCACTTACAGCATCCAAAATAACAGACAGCCTTAAGTCTGGTGTGCCGGCCGGCGCACATCCAGACAAACCCATCCTTCCAGGACATGATTACGATAAACCCTGGGCGGAGCGTCACACTGACGTCACCTCGTGTTTATCGTAATGGTGGTGGATGGTTTTTATGAATAAGCCCTTAGTTATGAATACTGGTGGACTTTGTTATTCATGAACTGCTAAGCTGTGATTATGCTAAGCCATTTAGCTCGATTCTATTTTTTCTATTTGTGCTCCACTGTTTGTTATTTACAGGAGAATTAGTGCTTTTATATATCAATTTAATATCATAATTTTAATATCATTTAGACTGTTATGTGTGCTTAGCGCATTTTTTTCCCCCAAACTTTTTTCTAAATAAATGGCTTTGTATTGAGTTATTTTGAGGGGACAGCAAATTTACATACAAGCTGTACACTCACTACTTTACATTGTAGCAAAGTGTAATTTCTTCAGTGTTGGCACATGAAAAGATATAGTAAAATATTTTCAAAAATATGACGGGTTACTCCATTTTGTGAGATACTGTATATATATATATATATATATATATATATATATATATATATATACACACACACTAAGATACCAAAAGTATTGGGACACCTACTGTACCTTTACACGCACATGAACTTTGAAGGTATCCCAGTCGTAGTCCATAGGGTTCAATATTGAGTTGGCCCACTCTTTGCAGCAATACCAGCTTAACTTTTTTGGGAAGGCTGTCCACAAGGTTTTGGAGTGTGTCTGGGAATGTATGACCATTCTTCAGAAAAGTGCATTTGTAAGGTCAGGCACTGATGTGGATGAAAAGGCCTGGCTCGCAGTCTCTGCTTTAATTCATCCCAAAGGTGTTCTATCGGGTTGAGGTCAGAACTCTGTACAGGGCAGTCAAGTTACTCCACTCCAAACTTGCTCATCCATGTCTTTATAAACCTTGCTTTGTACACTGGTCCTAATCATTTAGTGGAGGTGGGATTATGGTGTGCGGTTGTTTTTCAGGGGTTGGGCTTGGCTCCTTAGTTCCAATGAAGGGAACTCCTAAGGCATCAGCATACCAATACATTTTGGGCAACTTCATGCTCCCAACTTTGTGAGAACTGTTTGGGGATGGCTCCTTCCTGTTCCAACATGACTGCATACTAGTGCACAAAGCAAGGTCCATAAAGACATGGATGAGCGAGTTTGGGGTGGAAGAACATGACTGGCCTGCACAGAGTCCTTACCTCAACACCTTTGAACTGCGAGCCAGGTCTTCTCCTCCACATCAGTGCCTGACCTCACAAATTTGTTTCTGGAAGAATGGTCAAACATTCCCATAGACACACTCCTGAAGGGTAGGCCAACGGACTAAGACTGGAATGTCATTAAAGTTCATGTGTGTGTAAAGGCAGGTGCCCCAATACTTTTGGTAATATAGTGGGTATATATATATATATATATATATATATATATATATATATACTGCATTTGTTTTTTAAAGACTAGTTCAAAACAGTGCAAGTGTTGGTTTTTAGGGGACTCAGAGGGTTTATCTGCCCATGTCCCTGTCTAGTTCCCAGAACTCCTGCAAGTATATAAAATTAAATAAGTATGATTTGGGGCTGATTTACTAAAACTGGAGAGTGCAACATCTGATGCAGCTCTGCATGGAAACCAACCAGCTTCCATTTTTTTTTAATTGGAGAATTATTGGCTACCATGCACAGCCACACCAGATTTTGCACTCTCCAGTTTTAGTAAAGCAACCCATTTGTGTTTTACAAAATAAGCAGGTATGCATCCCTGTATAATGATGTATTCATTAGAATACCACATTGATGTAAAACTTTGCTGGCTACAAACAGACAGCACTGCTAGTAGAATCTTGCTAGAGCTGGCACCAGTTACTCACTAAATCTTCTTCTTATGGTGTGAAACTAAGTATGACTAGACTGAGGGGAGAAAGCAAAACAAATGGTGGCTAATCACCCCTTGTGGTTAAGTATACAAAACAAAGCATTGCAGCCTACTGATCTATTCAATTTCTATCCACTTTAGTTGGCCTCCAGTTTTACAGCTACTTTTATTCCTTTACAAAGATTGTCAGATGATGCAACATAAACGATCAGTGGGAAGACCTCTGCCTATGTCTGGAAAAGCACTCCGATCATCTGTGCAACCCATGCGTAGTAGTAGTAGTAGTAGTAGTAGTAGAAGTAGTAGTAGTAGCAGTGAAGTTATCACTTTTCTTGACTTAAAAGGGAAAGAATCATACTAAATTACACATCATTTCCAACATGTACTTCTAAATATATGCTAAATATGTTTCAGTATATGGCAATGTATTACTATTTTAAGATTTTACTAGATTAAGAAAAAAATATATCAACTGTAGTCAGGAAGACATCTGCCTGCCCTAAAATGCAGTTCTGTCTATGTGTAATTTGCCTAAATTGAAGTAGTGTGCAGTGCATCATTCCTTCCCTCTTCACGAGGAGTAGTAGAAAGAAAATTATCTGGGTTTCTCAGAAATTTATACAAGTTTGAAAATTTCTGCTAGTGAAACTGATTCTGTCCATTATCAGAAGCTATCATTTTTGCACCCCGAGTCAGCCAATCAACTAGCATTTTAGAAGGTGGTTCCAGTGACAGTCTCCATATTTCTCTAAGCACAAGTTTCCCTATTACTGTTTACACAATTCCAAGATCTGCACAAAGCAAAGGAAATTCTTATAGTAGCCTAAAGATTGCGGTCTTATTTATTATTTCAAATTCTCTTTAATTTAAATCATTAGACTGCAGATTATTGCTGTTTGTTCTAAGATAGAAAATAGAATCACAATATTTAATTATTTCTATGTAAGCAGCAACAATGGATTTTTTCTTTTTGCATTTTCAAAAAATCATCATCTAGTCATAGTATGGAAGAATGTTCAATAGACATAAATCAATATCCAATTATATTTTGATTTGACATTTACTATATATTGAGAGCTATTTTAATTTTCAATTAATTGTTGCAATTCAGTATGCAGTGTTGGCTTTGTACGCTCAGCTTATTACCATGTTGTTATAAATACTTGCATTTTCTCAGATAATTGGCAGACTGAAATGATTATGCAATAGCTAGCCTTCTCTGCCCCTGTAAAGCTGGCTACTTAATGCATCATGTTACAATATTGTGAAGACAGTCCATTTAGGTAAGTGAGATGAAAGGGAAGTCTGCTGTATATTCTTAACACATCCTTGGAATTAGTGATGGTTCAAAGTCGTAAAACATATGGAGCTATCTTTATGGTGGTAATTAGATGCACACAAATTATGTGACACTTAACTTACCTGAAGTAAACTACTTTGTGTCTCAAATGTCCAATTCATTGCACTATTTTAAATAAACAAATTGGGAGCCAAAGACTGGGTACTTAATGGCTAGAATGATAGATGATGTTGTATGATGACCACATTTTAGCCAACATTCGCAGTAAAAGACCAGAAACAAGATATTTAGCTTGGAAGAATAATGTACAGATGATTAATATTTCTGATGGACCCCCCACAAAAACATTTCCTGATCAGATTACATCAAAGTGCATATTTTTTTTTAGTTTTTTCAATATAGCAACAATACCCCAATCTGAACCATTTCAAAAAGGCTTTATTAGGTAGTTTTGGCTGCAGCAATTTACTTTTTTTATCAAGTGGAAATAGAACTGAATGATCGGTGGATGTAGCAGCCACAACAAATGTAAGAGCTATAGGAAGTTAACTCCTAAATTATTACAGCTTAAAATCTAACTCCGGTTTCTTTTTTTTTAATAATTTGTTTGGGTCAAGGTGGCCCAAACAAACTACCTCCATTACTAAGAAATGTGCCCCTATCAGTGCTGTATGAAGTGTATGCAACATCCACCCACCTCTCAACACAAGCTAATCAGAGGAAGCCTTGCATTCATTCACAAAACACAAAGCTTTTGTAAATGGCAGAGCAGCACACAGCCTGACTCGATTTTGTTCCGGTAACGGGAAGGGAAATCCGAGCTCTGCTGCCTGAACACAGCACTGTATACAGAAAGTAGCTAATGCTACTTACCGTTTTGTACAGTGCTGAGAGTGGCCACATGTATTAGCAATGAAAATATGTTGTTTCAACCAGCTAGGCTCAAAAAAACAATTTAAACTGAAATTAAACCTGGAGTTATGCTTTAAGGCCTCAAATTTGTACAAACTGGCAAGTGACACAACAGTTCAGAGAAACAGCAGTCCTTTTGAGGACCACCATTTTGTATTTGTCATCAACAATTGTAGCTGACGCTTAACTGCTTAGCCCCACTTTTCTTCTTTTTTTTGGGGGGGGGGGGAGGGGGGGTTATTTTTTTATTTCACGTTTATCCCTTTTTAAATTGTTTGCTAGGTTACAAAAAATAGGGTTGGGATTAAATCTTTCAGGGTTTTGAAGGGAAGGTAAATTTTATTTTCTGTTTCTGTGTCTTTTTTGGGTGCACAGTTTACACTTTTTAGTGACACAGGCAAAGCTATCCTTAGTTTTCACCATGTCACCACATACTTGTGCAGTAAATTGGTGTGCACCAAGCACCACATATTAACCCCACAATTGCCATAACTGCCATTCAATTTAGGCAAGCCAGAGGTTCGGCACATGGAGGCAGAAGGGACAAGAATGATTTGCAAAATATAGTAGTCGTTGGGCCACATCACATTTGCCCTTTCTATCCTAAAGAGATAATGATATACAACCACAGCACAAACAGGAGATAGTGAAGTGCCTGATAAGGCCTTCCTCTTCTTCTTTTTAGAAGGCTCAGAGCAGCCAGTTGTCGTAAAGTGCTGCTAACGCACCCTGTTTATCCTTCTCCTCTTTTTCTTCTTGTAATCCTCCCATAGCCCCACAAACTGCCTGTGAGAAAATGGCAGAACTATTTAATCTCATGAGCACTGACTTGCTGATAATCTCGGTCAAGCACAAGTATTCCTCTTTTCAGATATTGAGGAGGTGGAAGATAGCACCAGGGCTGGGACAAGAAGGAGACATGAGAAGCAGTTGCCTGGGCAAAAGGTTTTTAAATGGGGTGCAATATTATACACTATTTATGAATACAGAACACAAATTAATGTTAAGTACAGGATCTCTACAAACAACTGACCACTGCCATTAGCAGTATGACATTCTCTGTTTCCCTGACCATAACACATGTATCTTCTTCTGTATCTTCTTCTTCCTGTTACCCAGCACATCAGTTGTTGCTCCCAGAGACCTGTCCATCTTCTGTACTCATTGAAATGGACAGGCTGTAAAGATTCCTAGGAGGTACAGTTGTGACTGAATTCTGTTTGACTCGCAGCTGCAGGGTGCACATGACCATGGACACATAGTTCAGGAAGCATGGGCAGGGATGCAACACATTTCTTTCACTACTCAGTGGGTCAATCTTCTGGTGGCTAGGAAGGATGAAAGGTGGGGCACACTGCTGGAGCTGGAAAAGCATCCCTGAATCATACTTGGTGAAGAATTGACCATGTCAAGCTAATGTGTGTCTGTGTGATTTCCTATGTACAAAGTGCTCTCTTCCCGTTTTAATTTGAATGCTAAGTCACCACTAGATGGCTCTAATCAAATGTTCCAGTCAATGAAATTTACAAATGGACATACTGCCCCTTTAAAAAGCATGGGGAAGAGCGTTTGAATGTCCTGGTCACGCGTGGGACGTAGGCATGGCACTGCGCTCCAACATGTGTTCCACCATCGTAGCGGTGCTTTCATGGCCGCCTGCAGGGATGCAACAGGCACTGGGCACTGGAGTGTACATGACTCCCTAACACCATTAATGAAGATCTAACAGATTGTTGCTTGGATCATTGCGGTAACTTAATGACTCCACAAATGAGGAGTGTTGAATTATATTCACTGGCAATACAGAGGAGGAGAGCAGAGCAGTAGAGGCTGGACATACGGGAACGCTGTGGAGTGGTGAGATCCTCTGGGCAAGCCCCTATACTGCTTTCTGCATATTGAACTGTGATGTTAATATTCAAGATCTTTTTTAATTCACTGTTATTCTGCAACCACTGGGACCGCCTGTGCCAACACTGAGCAGCAGAAACCAGTACAGCGCTGCTTTATATCTACTCTGACAGGGCCTGGGACAATAGATCGATGCATATTTCAGCAATCTGCTACTCCACATTAAAAAATAGAAAAAAACTTGTGAGCTGCCACTTATAAATAAAATTATACGAACAGCTGCTGGCAATAATCACGTCCCATATACACGTGTGTGTGTATAGTGCATAAATGTCTAATAGGATTGCCACGCTAAATGATATAAACACTGCTTATGCAGTAGTGGATGAATAAAGTGTCAATAGTGCAATATAATACTATAGTGTATAGATTACTCACATGCAAAATCACATAAATCATAAATCATAAATGATATGAACACTGCTTATACTGCAGTGGATGAATAAATTGACAATAGTGCTATATAATACTGTAGTGTATAAATTACTCAAATGCAAAATCACATAATTCAAACAGACATGATTGATATAATAAAATGCAAACTGACAGGATTAAATCATAAATTCATTATAGTGAATCCTGAGTATTATAAAGTGACAAATTGTGAAAGTAAAGTGCTATAGTGCAAAAAATGTGATGCACTGACCATATGTCTCATGGGTCAGTGTAACATAAATATCATAAAGTCCTTATCAAACATAAAATAGATCCTTTGTTAAGGTGATCCAAATGTGTTGAAGTGTCCACACTCTGGTGCTCCCCCCTTAGGTAATAGTCGCTCATCTCTGAGCGTGTGACGTCATATTTTCGTTCGGTCAAACCACGCATGTGCGCCACCACTGGGTTCTGTGATTGCTGTGGGATCCTGGGCTGCCAAATAGCACTGTCTCCTCATAAACATATAGTAAGAAAGAAGGCTAGATAGTGTGATATCTTTTTTAAAACCACACATTTATTGAACAAAAAAGCCCCAATGCGGGGTAGTCATATGGACCTTGTGCTTCAGTGCACCAGTCTATCAGAAGCATAAATGTTGAAATTGTACTGAGGTCTTAGGTCCCTCCACTCTGAGACAGATGAACTGTCTCCTACACCATCCTGTCTCCTCCCCAACGCATGTTGATACAGGGATATAAAGTATCTTCCTCAGGGGGATCCCGTTTATGCTTCTGATAGACTGGTGCACTGAAGCACCAGGTCCATGTGATTTAAAGGAGGGTGAAAATTCTGAACATTTTATTTTGGCTGTCTTTGTACGATTTGGGAATTTTTTCTTACCTGCTGTC
Organism: Rana muscosa; assembly: GCA_029206835.1. Lineage (NCBI taxonomy): Eukaryota > Metazoa > Chordata > Amphibia > Anura > Ranidae > Rana > Rana muscosa. The sequence goes on along the minus strand of CM055122.1, from coordinate 187,476,340 downwards.
TCAGAGAAACAGCAGGAAGTTAGTAAAAATCTTCCTAAATGAAAGGAACTCCCCTCTTAGACAGTTGTCCTGGGAACAGGTGTTCATTTTGCCTCTTGTTCTAGGGACAACTCAAAAAAAAATATTTTATGTAATTCCTTCATTTTCCAAAAGATTGTGACAAAAAATGACAACTAAAAACTCGCCATGCCTCTTACTAAATACCTTGGGCTGTCTACTTTCCAAAAAAGGGGTCATTTGGCATTTTAGGGTCTCAAGAAATTAAATATGCCATTAGTACATCAGGATTGATCAATTAAAAAATAAATAAATAAATATATATATATATATATATATATATAGATATATATAGATATATCTATAGATATATATCTATATATATATTGTGACAGCAGGAAGGTAAAGTCACCTGGTTGCATCCAGGGGGGTAGGTATATTTCTCCCAGATTCAGGCTTTATGCCGACTTATACAACTAGGGAGAGAGTTGATGAAGCCCAGCTGAGGCTAGTGGGCTCATGGATGATTCATACCTCTAGGGAGAGTGCTGGGCGTCGTGCAGGCAGGGAGTTGATGAGACCAGCTGAAGCTTGTCAGCTCGTTTAAGGCCTCTATAAAAACTCCCAGCTTCATTAGGTGTTTGCTCATGCCTGGAACCAGACCTGTGTGGACTGTCTAGGGAGAGTGAACCCCTGTGCGGTGAGACAAAGCCTGTGTGGCTATTTGTTTGGACATTTACTAAACCAGGGACTTAGGGACTAGGACAGCACCAGGCTGATCCCAGTTGTTAGTTAGGGAAACCTGCATGTTTAGTCAGAGGTCAAGCTGACCAGGATTTATTTTGTTTATGTTTCTTTTTGCTTTGCTGTGTTTTTGTCACTGTAAATAGAGAAATAAACCGCACCTTTTGATCTTGAAAACCACAACCTCCGTCTGCTGGGCCTGTTTTTGTGTGGGGAGCCCATCCAGGGGGTCACACACACCCGCTACCGAGCTAACCCCCTCACAGTTGGTGGAGAACCAGTGGCAGTTTTTTTTTAAGCCAGCATGGAGGAGATACTGAAAAAGCTGGCTCTAGCAAATGCCAATCAACAGCAGACAAATGCAGGTTTGCAAAAGAGCCTTGCAGCTCAACAACAGAGCTTCGCAGCCCAGCAACAAGCCCAGCAGCAATCTGAGGCCCGCTTCATAGACCTGTTGCAGAAGCAAGAGCAGAGACTACAACAACAGATGGAAGCAGTAATGCAGCAACGTCCGCAGACCAGTGAGGAAAGCCGTCCCACTAATACCGCGTCCTTTGGGGTGAGTCGTTTATTGACAAAAATGACTGGAGAGGATGATCCAGAGGTATTTTTGACCACATTTGAAAGGACTGCTGAAAGAGAAAAGTGGCCTGAGGAGCAGTGGGCTGGACTGGTGGCTCCTCTGTTAACTGGTGAATCGCAGAAAGCTTACTATGACCTAGAGCCTGACCAAGCAAAAGACTATGTGATGCTAAAAGCTGAAATATTGGCAAGGCTGGGTGTCACCCTGGCTGTCCGGGCTCAGCGTGTGCATAACTGGACTTTCCAGCTTGGAAAACCCCCCAGGTCTCAAATGTATGATCTCATTCACCTGAGCAGGAAGTGGCTACAGCCAGAGACTTTGTCCGCACCGGAGATTGTGGAACGTGTTGTGATGGATCGTTTCTTGAGAGCTCTTCCTACCGCCATTCAAAAGTGGGTAAGCCATGGAGACCCAGAAACGGCCGGTAAACTTGTGGATCGTGTAGAGAGATACTTGGCTGCAGAGAACCTGACGGCCTCTTCCAGAGACTCTTGGACTTTCCACCCTAAGACCAGACCATCCCCAGGGGCGGATAAGATGATTCCAAGGGGTGAGGGTGGAGAGAGTGAGAGGGTGGGAGCTCTGCCCAGGGTTTGGCGAGAACAGCCTGGGAAGTCGGGGGCTCAAGAGGCAGCCAAAAGGATTGTTTGCTACCGCTGCCGGCAAGCGGGACATATTGCAGCAAATTGCCCGGTTGTGGAGGAACCCATGCAATGTGACTTTCTGACGGACAGACGTCAGTCGCTGTGTGCGACAGTCGCATGCACTGCCATTCGGGGAACTGAGAAACATTTATGCAAAATGTGTATTAATGGTAGAAATGTTGTGGTATTACTGGATTCAGGTAGCCTTGTGACCCTGATAAAGGCTGAATTAGTTAAAACAGAGGTCTCTGGGAATAGCAAGGTAGCTGTTATTTGTGTGCATGGGGACACCCGAGAGTATCCAGTGACTACAGTGTGTTTCAAGACCCCCAAAGGTACCCTCTCTCATCCAGTGGGGTTAGTATCTCAACTACCGCATGATGCCATTGTGGGAAGGGATTTTCCGAAGTTCTGGGAACTGTGGGATGATCCTGAGCCCCCCACTGGTGCCCCTATGTACCAGGAAGGTGATAGCCAGAACTCCTCTGAGAGTGGTGAGGACTCTCCAGAATTTCCCTTGTCAGTATTGGCAGGCGAGACTCAAGAAACTGGAGAGGAGCCCACCTCCTCAGACGAAAACCTACCGTCTGTGGAGTTTTCTGATCTTGAGGTTCACAGGGAAAATTTTGCCACAGAACAGTTAAAAGACCCCGCCCTAATAAAGGCACGGGAAAACGTAGTGGAAATAGATGGAGAGTTAGTGAACCCAGATAATACCTACACTTACCCATACTTCAGCGTAGAGAAGGACCTACTGTATCGGGTGGCAAAAAGGGCAGAAGAAACCGTTGAGCAGCTTGTGGTGCCCAAACCTTACAGGAAGTTGGTGTTGGAGTTGGCCCATGGGCACATTCTTGGAGGTCATCTGGGGACAGAGAAAACCCGAGAGAGGGTATTACAGAGATTCTATTGGCCTGGGGTGATGAAGGACATAGAAAATTATTGTTCCTCCTGCCCTGTGTGTCAGAGGTCGGCCCCGATGCCACATTTCCGTAGCCCGCTGGTCCCTCTACCCATCATTGAGGTCCCGTTTGAGAGGATCGCAATGGATTTGGTAGGTCCTATAATCAAGTCCGCTAGGGGGCACCAGTACATATTAGTTATAATGGACTATGCCACCCGTTATCCAGAAGCGATCCCTCTCCGAAATACCTCGGCCAAAACCATAGCCAAAGAGCTATCTCTTGTTTTTAGCCGGGTGGGTATTTGTAAAGAACTGCTTACGGACCAAGGTACACCCTTTATGTCCCGGGTTATGAAAGAGCTGTGTAAATTGTTCAAAGTGACGCAATTGCGTACGTCTGTGTATCACCCCCAAACCGATGGGCTGGTTGAAAGATTCAACAAAACCCTAAAACAAATGTTGAAGAAAGTGGTGGATAGAGATGGAAAGGATTGGGACTGTCTACTTCCTTATTTGATGTTTGCTATTAGGGAGGTGCCACAATCCTCTACGGGATTCTCCCCCTTTGAGTTACTGTATGGGAGACACCCAAGGGGGCTGTTGGATATTGCCAAGGAAACTTGGGAAAGTGAGAGTTCTCCCCACAGGAGTGTGATTGAGCATGTCGCCCTGATGCAAGATCGAATTGCACAGGTAATGCCCATCGTGAAGGAACATTTGGCCCAAGCGCAGTTGGCACAGCAGAGAGTGTACAACCGTGGAGCCAAGACCCGTACCTTTTCCCCGGGGGATAGGATATTGGTACTTGTCCCTACGGTTGAAAGTAAATTCCTTGCCAAATGGCAAGGCCCCTACGAGATAATGGAAAAAGTGAGCGAAGTGAATTACAAGGTCAGACAACCAGGAAGGCGAAAGCCCGAACAGATCTATCACGTTAATCTGTTGAAAGCCTGGAGGGATAGAGAGTCCCTAGTCGCAGAAACTTGGTCACCAGCTCAAACTGGTTGCGTGATTCCGGAGGTTGGAATAGCAGCCACCTTGTCACAACCCCAACAACAGGAGGTTAAGGAGTTTGTGCTTCGCAACAAGGAGGTGTTCTCTGAGCTGCCGGGACAAACATCTGGGGTAGAGCATGATATTATTACCCCGCCCGGTGAAAGGGTGAAGTTAAAACCCTATCGGATCCCAGAGGCCCGACGGGAGGCAATACGGGAGGAAGTACAGAAAATGCTGAACTTAGGGGTGATAGAGGAGTCCCAAAGTGATTGGTCTAGTCCCATTGTGTTGGTGCCTAAACCGGATGGGAGCTGGCGATTTTGTAACGATTTTCGTCAGTTGAACAAAGTTACAAAATTTGACACCTACCCCATGCCACGTATAGATGAGTTGATCGACCGGCTGGGAACAGCCCGATACATGACGACTCTTGACCTCACAAAAGGGTATTGGCAAATTCGCCTGGCCAAGTCGGCCAAAGAGAAAACCGCATTTGTAACCCCAGACGGGGCGTTCCAATATAAGAGAATGCCGTTCGGGTTACAGAATGCGCCGGCCACATTCCAGCGGAAAATGGACCAGATACTGAGGCCCCATCGGAAGTATGCTGCGGCTTACCTGGATGACGTAATTGTCCATAGCACAGATTGGGCCTCACATCTGCCAAAAGTGCAAGCAGTCCTAGACTCTATCCGGGAAGCGGGGTTTACGGCTAACCCCAAGAAGTGTACCATTGGGCAGGAGGAGGCCAAATATCTTGGGTACACCATTGGCAGGGGAGTAATAAAACCCCAACTCAACAAAGTCGAGGCCATCCAGAGTTGGCCACGTCCCAACAGCAAGAAGCAGGTACGAGCCTTTCTGGGAATCGCGGGTTATTATCGGCGCTTCATTCCCCACTTTGCTTCTAAGGCTGTGCCCCTAACCAACCTGACGAAAGGGAAAGGGTCGGTCATGATTAAATGGACCCCCGAGGCTGAGGCAGCATTCCAATTCTTGAAACAAGCCTTATGTAGCCAGCCAGTGTTGTACTCACCCGACTTCTCTAAAGACTTTGTCGTACAAAGTGATGCGTCAGATGTGGGGTTAGGAGCAGTATTGTCCCAGGTCTGGAACGGGGAAGAGCACCCAGTCATTTACCTCAGCAGGAAGTTGAAGTCCCATGAGGTAAATTACGCCACGGTTGAAAAGGAGTGTTTAGCGGTGAAGTGGGCTCTAGATTCCCTTCGGTACTATCTGCTAGGTAGGCACTTTGACATGGTTACGGATCACGCTCCGTTAAAGTGGATGGCTCAAAACAAGGAGACAAATAGAAGAGTAAATAGGTGGTTCCTGGCCCTACAGGAATTCAACTTCACAGTAAAGCATCGCCCTGGCGTTCAAATGGGGAATGTGGATGCTTTGTCTCGAGTACATGAATGCCTGATTGCTGGTGTTCCAACCCCAAGGTTAAAACAAGAGGGGGGGTATGTGACAGCAGGAAGGTAAAGTCACCTGGTTGCATCCAGGGGGGTAGGTATATTTCTCCCAGATTCAGGCTTTATGCCGACTTATACAACTAGGGAGAGAGTTGATGAAGCCCAGCTGAGGCTAGTGGGCTCATGGATGATTCATACCTCTAGGGAGAGTGTTGGGCGTCGTGCAGGCAGGGAGTTGATGAGACCAGCTGAAGCTTGTCAGCTCGTTTAAGGCCTCTATAAAAACTCCCAGCTTCATTAGGTGTTTGCTCATGCCTGGACCCAGACCTGTGTGGACTGTCTAGGGAGAGTGAACCCCTGTGCGGTGAGACAAAGCCTGTGTGGCTATTTGTTTGGACATTTACTAAACCAGGGATTTAGGGACTAGGACAGCACCAGGCTGATCCCAGTTGTTAGTTAGGGAAACCTGCATGTTTAGTCAGAGGTCAAGCTGACCAGGATTTATTTTGTTTATGTTTCTTTTTGCTTTGCTGTGTTTTTGTCACTGTAAATAGAGAAATACACCGCACCTTTTGATCTTGAAAACCACAACCTCCGTCTGCTGGGCCTGTTTTTGTGTGGGGAGCCCATCCAGGGGGTCACACACACCCGCTACCGAGCTAACCCCCTCACAATATATATCAAGTACAATATAAATCCACCTTCATTCATGTTGTCCAGCAATGCAGATCAATGTACCGTAAATCATGATCACCCAGAATCCCAGTGATGTTATTAACCAAAAATGGTAATTACCATATTTGGTCAATGACAACAACTGGGAGGCCCCACCCATCTGCCCTCCATGGAAGTTGTCATTTATGGGTGAGCAGTTGTTGGAATTTGCGTGCCAGCTGTTTTTTTCTTTTTGTAGGTTGGCAGCCATTGTTCATCATGATTGATGTGGATATGCATGGCTGAACAATGTGATTGGTCGTAGGTTTAAATATTTAAATCATGTTTTTTTTTAATTATTAATATTTATATTTAAAGGACTAAACTGTGTGTGTTTTTATTTACTTTTCTTTTTTTGTGAATGAGATTGGTCATTTTTGTATATATAGCAAGGGATTTCCAGTGACCTTTGCTTCCATAACAACCTTGACAGCAAAAGAAGGAAGCTGTCACATATTGTATAGTGGTGGAATAAAAACCTTCTACTATATATGATGCTCAAATGGGCTGAAATTCCAATGTTCAGGATCTCATCCTGACTTGACATAGCTAGAAGTGATAAACCATCATAGAGTACTGAATTGTGTATCAAAGATTTTATACTTTTCTTTATCCGGCTGAGTACTTTTGCCTCAGAGATAAAGTTACTATGACTATGGGCAAAAATAATTTTTTAATAACTTCAGCTTTAAAAAGTGTGCAAGTGGGAACACTGAAATAATCAGTTCTTTAAAAGTGTTGAAGTCAGTGAGAGAAGAGATCCCCAAAACAACCAACATTCTGATTAAATTCCTAATTCATTCTAGGGATCTCTCGCGCTAGACCTCTCCATTGACCCAGGCCTCCCTGTCTGTATGCGATAGATTGAATACATCGGGCAATTATGCTCCTCCAACCTCCCTGCTAGCCCCATTGGGAAGATACCCTTGGTTCCCCCCTGAAAACAAATCTGGCTTCTTTGGCTCTTGGGGCTCAGATGGAAATACAGCATTTGCCAAACTCGCCCCACGAGGTACTCTATCCCCTCTTTCAGAGTTAGTGCTAGCCTTTGGGTATATACCCTTAGTGACCTGGAAATATTGCTAACTGACAGACTTCTTTAATAAATTACAACCTCGAGTGAGACCCCTTAACACGCTTACCACATTTGAATCTTTATGTGTCGAGCTTTCAGAATCCAGGCATCTGTTGTCACAGATGTATAGACTCATCCTTAGCATGCAGTCTTCCTCAGTTCTCTAGTTTGTTAGGTAATGGGAGAGGGAAATATCTCAAGACTTTACCCGCCACAGATTCAGAGACTAGTTAGATTGACCCACTCCACCTCCATAATCTCCCATACACAAGAAATGTCATACAAATTTCTCACCAGGTGGTACCGGACTTCTGTCCGATTAGCACAGATGTATCAGATGGTAGATGCCCGCTGTTGGAGGGGCTGTGATAGTTCAGGCACATTCCTCCATCTGTGGTGGTCTAGTCCCAAAATTAAACCATTTTGGGAGGCTATCACCCCATGGATCAAACAGACGACTCTAGACCTAAAGAGTTTCAATTTTGCATTTTCTTTTCCATGGGGTTCCCTTCTCCTTAAAACTTTATTACAAAAAAGTGTAACTCCTCATCTATTGAATGCAGCCAAAACAATCCACATGTCCTACACTGCTAGACTGGAAAAGCGAGGTTGATGCAATCATGGAAAATGAACAGTGGGTTCACACGATCAGGGACCAGCAAGATAAGTTTAACCACTTGCCGACCACCATACATATACGTCGGCAGAATGGCATGGCTGCGCAAAGCAACGTACCTGTACGTTGGTTGAAATTTGTCGACATGCGCACGCGCCCCTGTCGCACGCTCCGTGAGCGTGCCCGCGGGTCCCGCGGACTCGATGTCCGCCGGGTGCCCATGATCGTCTCACGGAGAGGCAGAACAGGGAGATGCCTATGTAAACAAGGCATTTCCCTGTTCTGCCATAGTGACATGACAGAGATCTACTGCTCCCTGTGATCGGGAGCAGTGATCTCTGTCATGTCACTGGTAGCCCATCCCCCCACAGTTAGAATCACTCCCTAGGACACACTTAACCCCTTGATCACCCAATAGTGTTTAACCCCTTCCCTGCCAGTGTCATTTACACAGTAATCAGTGCATTTTTATAGCACTGATCGCTGTATAAATGACAATGGTCCAAAAATAGTGTCAAAAGTGTCCGATGTGTCCGCCATAATGTCACAGTTCCAATAAAAATCGCAGATCGCCGCCATTACTAGTAAAAAAAATGCCATAAGACAATCCCCTATTTTGTAGACGCTATAACTTTTGGCGCAAACCAATCAATATACGCTTATTGCGATTTTTTTACCAGAAATATGTATAAGAATACATATCGGCCTAAACTGAGGACATTTTTTTTTTTTTTTAAAAAATGGGGGATATTTATTATAGCAAAAAGTAAAAGATATTGTGTTTTTTTTTTTTAAATTGTCGCTATTTTTTTGTTTATAGCACAAAAAATAAAAACTGCAGAGGTGATCAAATACCACCAAAAGAAAGTTCTAAGTGTGGGAAAAAAAGGACATCAATTTTGTTTGGGTGCAACGTTGCACGACCGCGCAATTGTCAGTTTAAGCGACACAGTGCCGAATCGCAAAAAGTGCTCTGGTCAGGAAGGGGGTAAATTCTCCCGGGGCTGAAGTGGTTTGGTCAGGTTGGATGGACTATTCCTCTGAGATTTCAACAGATTAAATACCATCACTGTACAGCACTCAAGTTACACCCGAGCTGCTACATGTCCTCCCCACATATGCACCTGCTACTACTTTTCCTTTCTTATCACCCATGTGTAAGTTATCTTGAAGAAGTTAGGGCTGTGCTTACATTCTGTATGCCTTGGATTTACCCCCTTCCTGACAAGAGCACTTTTTACAATTTGGCACTGTGTCATTTTACCTGACAATTGCGCGGTCCTGCAGTGCTGTACCCAAACGAAATTTGTGTCCTTTTTTTCTCACAAATAGAGCTTTCTTTTAGTGGTATTTTATCACCTCTGTGGTTTTTATTTTTTAAGCTATAAATAAAAAAAGAGTTACAATTTTGAGAAAAAAAAAAAAATTACTTTTTGCTTAATAAATATCCCTAAAAATGTTTTTAAAAAACACATTTCTTTATCAGTTTAGGCCAATATATATTCTTCTACATATTTTTGGTAATATGGCCCTTATTGAATAAGCGTATATTGATTGGTTTGCGCAAAAGTTATAGTGTCTACAAACCATGGGAAAGATTTATGGAATTTTTATGGCATTTTTATTATTATTATTTTTTTACTAGTAATGGCAGTGATCTGCCATTTTTAGCGGTGCTAACAGGGGTTAACTTTGCGGCGGACAGATCGGACACTTTTGGGACCATTGACATTTATACAGCGATCAGTGCTATAAATATGCACTGATTGCTGTGTAAATGTCACTTGTAGGGAAGGGGTTAACACTAGGGGGTGCTTAAGGGGTTAAAATTGTGTTCCCTAGATGTGTTCTAACTGTATGGGGATAGGACTGACTGGGGGAGGAGACAAATTGTTGTTCCTACTTAGTAGAAACAAACAATATGTCTCCTCTCCCCTGACAGAATAGGGATTTGTGTGTTTACACACACAAATCCCCGTGCTGGCTCACATGTACGTGATCACGTGTAGGCAGCGGCATGCGCACGCCCTCTGGCAGCTCTTTAAGGGGACCCTGTACCCGTATGGGTTTTCGCCCAGCAGTGCCATTGTGCTGCACCATAAGTAAGTGAGCCGGTCGGGAACTGGTTAAAAAATAAAAGTATAAAAGTAAACTAAAATAAAATAAAAAAAAAAACCTTAGATTTTCTTAGCAATAGTTAAAGTAAGAAATGTTTAATCTAGTTAGAGAAATAGCTGAAGAGTAATAATTTCTGCAGCACAAGAATTGCTGACGGCAAAAAAAAAAATGCTGGCTAAAAAAATCTAAAAGGGTGTAAACATATCTGTGGTTTTTGGTGCAGACTAGTAGGAGGCTAATTGCATAAACCTAAGTTGACACATACTGGCATAAAATCAGTATCAACCTATCTGTCACCAGCTAAGTAAAAGTTAATTTTTCCTGAGTGCATAATATTTCGAGGGCAGAGCAGAAGGATAGTCTTTCACGCCAAATGCTCTCGTTTCACATTTTCTCTAATTATATTTTAACTTTATTACTCAAATTGAATCTCTACGGTTTTCACTTCATTACATGATCCGACTATAATATTCTTGGGGTAAACTCACATGGGAAATCGTCAGTATTTTGCATTCTGATCATTTGTTAATATAATTATGGTTATAAGTAGCAGATAAAAATGTTTCACTTAAGTATGATATTATGAAGCTGGCCAAATATGTTACAATATGATTGTACAATTTTTAGGATTACAACTATATAGCATACGTGCCTGTATACATGAACTGCTCAATTTGTTTTCAGTGAGGCAGGCCTGCATAGTTGTTGGCAAAGTTATGCCTTGTACACACGATCGGAATTTCCGATGGAAAAAGTCAGACGGAATTTTTTCATTGGATATTCCGACAGTGTGTATGCCCCATCGGACTTTTTCCATCGGAAATTCCAAGGAATTTCATCGGAGTTTAGATAGAGAAGATGTTCTCTTTTACTCCGATGGAATTCCGTCGGAATTCCGATGTGATTTTGGCCGGTCAAAAGTTCGACCGTGTGTACGGGGCATTAGAAGATTTTTTAGAAACTGGTTGTACTGTGTAGGACCAGTTTCAGGAACTTTTAAAGGTTAACCCAACTGAAGCGAATACTTACATTTTGAATCGATACTGGTAGGGTGAATCGCATGCCAGCTTCGTATAAATCTAGTTCTAGCTCCACCCTCTTGTTGTGGCCAATACAAGGTGCTTTGAGTCTTCATGCTAGATTCTTTTTCAAATTCAAAGGAAATTTTGGGGGTGCGGATCTGGGATCTTTAGTACATGTATTGGGGACCTTACTTTTGGTGTCTCTGAGTGGTTTGTCTCTCTAGTAGCTATCTTCAATATTTAAGTGGGCTGACTCTAAAAATCAAATGGAATATTCATTTGTAAATTCATAAGCATGTATAAAAAGAACCACTTTTTTTTTGGATGATGGAAATAATCCAAAGTGCAATCAAAAGGTAGGAGGATGTCCTTGCCCCATATCATCATACACTTCCCAGGCAGAATTTATTTAAATTCTTGGCAGTAACCTACCTTGGAACTCCTACCTGGCCAACAAGATTAAATGTATTCATCGTGTACAAATCCCAACTGGGGCATAAAATCAACTCTGGCATATAAAACACACACGCTCAGTTCTGTGTGCATGATCAAAGCTAGCTCTGCCCAGCAGATTTAATGTTTTATGATGATCAGGCAGCATAAATACTGTATCCTTAGACTACAGAATTCTCTAATACTATTGGCTGACTACTGCCATGTTGCCCCCACTATAAGAATAAAGGGTTTGTACTCTCCTTTTTTTTTCCATTTCCTCTGTTGTATTGTATTATCAGAGTAACAGAGCTGTAAAGAAATAAACCACGGATTGACAAGCATATGAATTATTAAAGAAATTAATTTTTTGCTACTTCTGATCTACACCTGTAGCTTTGACTATAATAACCATATCAGCCTACTTAGAAAATTTTAATGTGTGTACTGTGTGAAAATATGTTTCATGTAAACACAATACTGTTTATATTATGTATATTTATATACACATACATTTTATATGCTACATGCACAGTGCTTAACCTCAGCAGGGTTATGAACCTTCAGCCATGATGCAATATCTCTCAGGACATAAACAGCATACTAGTACATTCTTTTTGAAAACATGCATTTTAAAGAAGCTGTGGGATTCAACCTCATAGCCAGAAGCAAATTTCTAAAGATGCAACAGATGTCGGCGAAGTGTGCAAAATAAAATCCAGGTCACATAATATGTCTGCTGCAAATGTCCATAATTAGAAACAGTTTGTGTTGATACTAAGGAGAGGGTTTTACAAGAATTTCACATTCTTGTTTCACGTATTGCTCTGTATTTACCCTACTAGGAAGTATCTCTTTAGAAAAATAAAATCATCACATTTATGTAAGCTCTAGATACCATACAGTATTGAATGCAATGCTACTACTGGACATGTAACTGTGCCAAACTCTAAACTGGCAAAACATATATGACCTGCCCCAGCTCATAAAGAATACTATTTTTTTTTTAAGTTACTCTACAGGCAGTTCAGTAATAGATTTCCTACTTACTGTATTATTAACCACTTTCCCACTGGGAATTTTTACCCCCTTCCTGCCCAGGCCAGTTTTCAGCTTTTAGTGCTGTCACAATTTGAATGACAATTACGTGGTCATGCAACAATATACCCAAATTTAATTTTTATAATTTTTTTCACACAAATAGAGCTTTCTTTTAGTAGTATTTAATCACCACTGGGTTTTTTATTTCTTGCTAAACAAACGAAAAAATACCCAAATTTTTGAAAAATAGAAAACAATAGTTAGAACATTTTGCAAACAGGTAATTTTTCTCCTTCATTGGTAGGCGTCAATGCGGCTGCACTGATGGGCACTGATAGACTGCACTACTGGGCACTGATGGGCATTGATGAGGTGGCACTGGTGGGCACTGATGAGGAGGGACGGATGAGGCTGCACTGATAGGTAGCACTGATAGGCGGCACTGATAGGTGGCGCTGATGGGCCCTAGATGGGGACGCTTAAGGGCACTGAGGGGTGGCACTGAGAGGCATCACTGATAGGCAGCACTGATGGGCACTGGTAGGCAGCACTGATAGGTGACTCTGATGAGGAGGCACTGATGGGCACTGTTTGGAAGAACTAATGGGCACTGATAGGTGGCACTGATGAGCACTGATTGATAGCACTAGTGGGCACTGTTTGGAAGCACTGGTAGGCACTGGTAGGACTACACTGATAATCAGGACACTGATAGTCAGTGCCAATGTCCTTTTACCATAAGCCGGTTATCGGCTTTCTTTTTCTCTCCTCATGCTGTCAGCGTAAGGAAAGAAAAGCCGATAACTGACTTGTGTTTACACCCTATGATCAGCTGTCATTGGACACAGCTGATCACATGGTAAAGGGCTGCTGTGATTGGCTCTTTACCCTGATCTGTGATCAGCTGAATCTGAAGGACTCAGCGATAACCGAGCGCGCCACCCACACACCTGGGGGGGGGGGGGGTATGGGCAGCACCATCAAGGGGTGGCGTCCATTACAAACTAGGGAATGTATAGGAGCTAAAAAATACAATTTCACAATGATAGAAGCTAAAAATAAACAATTTTAAAAACACTTCCATCACATACATATAACATTATTTATCCTAACCCTTCATGGTTACATTTATAGTCAGCTGGTGTACATAGTTATATAGTCATAACTATAAACACAGACAAAGAAAACTTACTAATGCGCAACCTAGTTCTCCTTATACCCAGCGCTATGGACCTTATTCCAATTCTGAACACACCTTAGATCTCCTTATAATGACACAGACAAGTTCATCTATGTCACTATTTTTATACTAAGCAGCCACATTCAAAATTATATAAACTCATATACTAAAAAGACATATATATTTTACCACCCGTCAGTGACAAACAATTTGTCTAATGCGGCGCTCTTATTAATATTAAAATCAATAAGGATCCCTATTGTCCTAAAAACAAAGGTGAGAAATCCAGAGCACCCGATAAGGCGAGTGAATCCTGATAGATACAGTTCAATATATCACATCACAGTAATCCTTAGATATTTTCCAATCAACTATGCATCCTCCTCACACGTTACTCCGGATAGACGTATCAAAAGCTCCCCATAGGGATTACACTCACCAGATCACGGCGGGTAATAAGCCTCCAACGAAATCCAAATACAGGATGCAGTGGAGGGATGATTTCTCAAGATATCCGCGGATCTCGGCTGGTGATAAGCCTCATACGAAATCCCAGAGTAGGATGCGATAAACAAATGATACCTTCTCTGGATATCCTCTTCAATAGAGGTGTACAGTTTTTCCTCCCGGAATTTATAAAATGGAGAGAAAGGGGAAACTGCATAGTGTAAACCGGTTTTCAAAAACTTTATTTTCCTCTTCTCTAAAAGTCCGTTTCCATAAAATCAACACTAATCCTATTAGCCTATACAGCCTTCGTTCCGTTTTGCTCGTCAACTCGATGCTTATCAGGCAAAGGTTAGTACACTGTCAGGGAGCTTGGTGGAGCTACAGTATATCAAATCCAGCTCACCGCTCCTCCAAACGCCGGACGATACTTCCGGTTTCCCTGACCAGTTCCCTGGAACGCAAGGCGTCAATCGTCACTTCCGGTATGACGCAAGATTACGCTCAGACGCGTTTCGTCATCACAACTTTTTCAATGGGCGTGGTCTTACGGCGTGACGTGACCTCTATTTATCTTACGGGCAATTAAACCAGTTTAACTCTTAAACTGATCGCCGCTCAACCTTCTAAGTGTGCATAGCGACCGTATTCTCTCTAGGTATATTCTTTATATGTGTTTAAAAATAAACTGTAGTGCCATACATCTGCATCGAGTTGCGATCATTACAATCTTAAAAACACATTATACCTGTTAAGCATATAAAAACTCATATTTCGTCAGTATAAAACAGCATTAATTTACTGAAAAATCAACTGTTCTCTAATCCTCAGCATATCAGATATCCAAAACAGAAAATTTTATTTAATATATTAAAATTACATTGAAAATAAACCATCCAAATTAAATAATGAATGGGAATCATTTAATTGAAAAAGATTAAAAAACTCTAAACAATAGATGTGAAAGAAGTTCATATATATACTCCTAGCCGTCATTAACTCAGAAAACCGGCAGAAGATGGAATACAACTCAAAATAGCTTTCCGCATAATCAATGATTTCCTAACTGTAAAGAAAATAATAATTTTCTTTTACAATATCCTGTCAATATTCACATAGGGGTAAATATACATATAAATGTATATCAGAGCCAATGATACATAATAGGCCCCTAATCTGTGCACTATCTGGCATATACATAAACTGCTTCCAATAGCCACCCTTTAAGGGCAGTCATAGGACCATAACATCAATATTATTAAATATAGTTTACAGATCACTAATGAAGCAGTTTATGTCCAATTCTATATTCAACCCCTTCGGAGAGAGAGTATCAATAAGAAAAATCCACTGAGTCTCTCTTTGTGATAATTCACGTACAATATTTGACCCTCTCCAGGCAGGTTTAATGTGGTCTATCCCCCAGAAGGTTAAACCTGAGGGATCCCTGTCATGAAAAACCTTAAAGTGGAGGGACACATTGTGATCCTTGTAACCAATAAGGATATTGTTAATGTGCTCGGCTATCCTAATTCGGAGCATCCTCTTGGTTCTCCCAATATACATTAACCCGCAAGGGCACTTTAAAGCGTAAACTACGTGCGTAGTATTGCAGGTTATGAATTCCTTTATTTGGAACTCATTGTTGTTGGAAGTGGACGTGAACCTTTCTATCCCTCTCATTTGACAGGCGACATCTCTACAGGGTTTACACTTCCAACAGAAAAATCCATCCCTATCCCAAAAAGTGGGGGGACGTTTCGGAGGATCTAGTACTTTTTTCACTATACAGTCTCCAAAGTTTTGGGCTTTCCTGTAGATAAATCTCGGGTTAGACGGAAGCTCCTTTTGGAGGGTTTTATCCAGACAAAGGATGTGCCAATGGTTTTTAAACACCGACTCCACCTCTTTGTATTGAGAATGAAAATCTGAAATAAAACCCCATTCTTGATTTACACTTCGTCCCACCACCAGAGATTTATCTTTCAGGAATTCTGCCCTAGGTAAGGCAGCCAATTCTTCTACTACTGTGTTCAAATGATGCAACTTATAACCCTTCTCCAAAAATCTTCCTTTTAGGATCCCAGCCTGTTCCCTAAAGTCATCTATTGAGGTACAATTTTGTTTTACCCTCATGAATTGGCCTTTCGGCACATTCTTCAGCCATATGTGGATGGTGTCCACTATGGATGGGTAAAAAGCTGTTCCTGTCTGTTACTTTAAAATATACTTTAGTCTGCAAAGTGTCATTAACCCTAACGATTGTCACGTCAAGGAAGTTAATCTGTTCCTTGCTTACTTGGCTGGTCAGTTTGATATTGTTATTGTTATTATTAAGATGCGCTAAAAAAAATTCTAAAGATATTTTTGATCCTGCCCAAACAAGGTGTCAGGAATGGTGTCATTACTGGGCCCACCTGCTGGTGGCACTGTTGCATTCGGCAGCAGTGGGTGTAGTTCTGGTGACCACCAGCGGGTGTCTCCTCACCAAGACTTTCCACCAGCCATCAAGCACACCTGATCTGGGTCTGCTGGACTATATAAACCCGCCCTTAACAAAGCTCAGTGCTCCAGAATTCCTTCTGTAAGCCTGGTCCCTGCCTGAACCTGATCCGTTACCTGAACCTGAACCTGAACCTGATCTGTTCCCTGCCTTGTCCTGGACTCTGATCCTTGTACCCTGTCCCCTGAGACCTGTCCCCTGATACCTGTCCCCTGATACCAGCTTCCCCTTGCTGTCTGCTCCCAGTACCTGGCCTTCTGCTCCCCTTGTCTCTCATCCCCTGCCTTGTTCATGTATGTGTGTTCTCTTTTGTACATATTAGTTAGCTAGTTAGATTAGGTTGTTTTTGGGGTTTGTTGTGCTCCTTTGTATTCGTTTCTTGCTTATGGTTTGCTGTGGTTTTGTTTACACGTGTGTCTTTATCTTTAATAAATATATATATTTTTCACTTACTCTGTTCCCGATTCCTTAATGTGCAGCCCAATGATCTGACCACCTGTATTGGATGTCTGTGTATAGCATCCTCGTGACACAAGGAACAGGTCGTCTATATAGCGTCTGTAAAACAATAACTCAGCCCTTTTCTGGTCGAATACTGATTTGTCCTCCCACTCCCCCCTGTCTAGGTATTGTCCTAGTCTTGCTGTGACAGACCCAATCCCATTGACTATGGGTCTAGGTGGAGGGTTCTTTTGATCCTTATGGATTTTGGAAAGGGTATAGATAGTGGGTATGCGACTACTGCTCGGTATAAGAAACCTCTTTTCTTTTGTAGTTAGAATGTGGGATTGGTAACCTCCCTCTATTAGAGATTCCATATAAAGATATAGTCATAACTGGTTACATAGTTATAACTGATTACATAGTTATATATTTTCATAGTTCATAAGGTTGAGGGGCCTTAGAGTAAATAGTTTTTTACAGTTACTGAAGTCACCTTTGATATACTGTGGGCATTATTTACGAAAGGCAAATCCACTTTGCACTACAAGCCTACTGCAAGTGCACTTACAAGTGCAGTCGCTGTAGATCTGAGGGGAAGATCTGAAATGAGGGGAAGCTCTGCTGATTTTATCATCCAATCATGCACAAGCTAAAATGCTATGTTTTATTTTCCTTGCATGTCCCCCTCAGATCTACAGTGACTGCACTTCCAAGTGCACTTTCAGTGGTGCAAAGTGGATTTGCCTTTTATAAATAATCCTCACTATTTGTACATTTTATAAATATATCCCCTCTTCATTCCCTCTTCTCTATGTTAATTTCCACAGCTTTTTTAGGCTATATTAAAGGAAAAAAAAAACATTGTTGTTGCTCAATAACTCCAGCTCAAAGCTCAATTTGACAAAAACAATTGGATGTGTCAGGCCTCGTACACACGACCGATTTTCTCATCGTAAAAAACACATCGTTTTTTTCGACGAGATTCTTGTTAAGCTTGCCGATTTTCTCGTCAAGCTTTCTATGCGTACACACTGTCATTTTCCAATTTCCTCGTGGTTCTCTGCGCTCACGTCCAGCACGTACGACGGCACTATAAAGGGGAAGATCTTTTTTCTTGGCGCCACCCCTTGGGCTGCTTTTGCTGATCTCGTGTTACCGCGTGTGAAGTAAAAGTTTGGGAAGAGACGATTCACGCTTTTCAGTCTTCGTACTTTTCAGATCGTTTTCTGCCGTTCAGTTTGTGCTTGTGGGTTCGTATCTTGACTTTCAGGGCGTCTAGGCAGGTCGTATCTGTTTTACAGTGCGTTCTTGCCTGTTCGTTTCTGAATTTTAGTTCGTTATTCATAGGCCTTGTTGTTCTAAAGTGCGTTCTGTTCTGTACGTTCTGATTAGACGACCGTTTCCTAGCCATGTCGCCTGGACGTTCTCGTCGTCGAGTTCGTGCTGTGCGTGCGCTTGGTGTTGGTCTGCTTCTTTTGAACCAAGACCAGTCCATGAATGGTGTGAGGAGGAGTTCATGGACCAAGAATTGGTTGCTCCAGCGGGACCAATTCTGCCACATGCCTCTGCTGCGGGAGATCGTTGAGAATAATCCTGAGGACTACAGGAATGTTCTGCGGATGTCTGACCCCGTATTTCAGGAACTGTTGGCTTTGGTGTCCCCCTATATTACCAGGCAGGACACCGTTATGCGGGAAGCCATCAGTGCTGAGCAGAGGCTCATCGCCACGTTGCGTTACCTGGCGACAGGGAGAAGTCTTCAGGACTTGAAGTTCACCACAGGCATCTCCCCCCAGGCTCTGGGCCTCATAATCCCAGACACCTGTTCTGCCATTATACAAGTCCTGCAGGAGGACTATATTAGGGTAAGTTTTCTCCCTTAACATCACATTTTATGTATTACATGTATGCTAATGTATTGTATTTCTTTCATCCTTCCCTAATTACCATGATTGTAATATGCTGAGAATGTCCCCTTTGTCCCCATGCATGTTGGAAGCTTTAGATTGCCCCTTTTTTATCCTCCCTAAATATTTCCCCTCACTAACTTTTCCAGCAGGGGCGCCTGTTGCTCCAAATGTTGGGGGGTTCCAACCCCAATTTAGGAAATAAACTTCCTCCTTTTTTGCTCTGTTGCCTAATAAACGCCCCCAGTTGTCCCCTCCAATGCAGCCATTTGTTCCCTCAAATGCAGCCATTTAGTCCCCTCTAATGCAGCCAGTTTCCCCCCAGCCCTGCACTTACCTTCTTGTGGTCAGCGCCATCCTTCTTCTGTCCTTGATGTCTTCTCCTTCCCTTCATGTTGCATCAGCCAATCATGTTACCATTAAACAGACTTGGTGAACATGATTGGCAGAGCAGCCTGTCAGTGTTTACACAAGGAATGCCCCCCTCTTTGCGTCCCTGATTTTTCTTTGAGGAAGCCAATTACATCCCTCAGGTTGTAATTTGCAAGACTATTTTAATACCTGTTTCTGCTCTGCAATTTTAACCCCCTAAATGCCGCAATTATTCATATGTTGGTCGCTTTACAAGAGGCCATCCACCTGAATAGTGTGCGGCATAGACAATATATAGGTTCATGCAACGCATGAACCTATGTATTGTTCTGAGTGATGGGCACAGGAGAGAGGGGACAGTGCTCCAGCGCCCACTCAGGACGCACCGCCACTGCAATGCTATCCTGTGGCCAAACACATCTCCCCCCCCCCCAAAATAATTTAGTAATGGCCCATCAGAGGGGGTGATGAATATGATAAATGAGCCTTCCATTATACTTTTTTTACACACCTTAATAAACGTATAATTAGATTGATGTTGGTCTCTAATTTTTTGGGATAGAATTTCCTTGTAATGTATGCCTTTGTTTTTCTAATATTATTTCATCTTGTTTCACTCCACAGCTTCCTTCCACGCCACAGGAATGGCAGACTGTGGCATCGGAGTTTGCCACGCGGTGGGACTTCCCCAACTGCGGTGGTGCCATAGACGGGAAGCACGTCTGCATCGTGCCGCCACCCCGTTCTGGGTCCTACTACTACAATTACAAGGGGTTTCATAGCATTGTGCTGATGGCGGTGGTGTCAGCACGGTATGAATTCCTCTATGTTGATGTAGGGAAGAATGGCCGGATGTCCGATGGGGGATCCTTCATCCAGACGGAGTTTGCCCTCCGTCTCCAGAGTGACGACCTTGCATTGCCACCGGATGCAGGGAATATTGAAGGACTCCCCTTTGTTTTCTTGGCTGATGAAGCCTTTGGACTCGGACGGCATCTTATGAGGCCATTTCCACAGAGGACCCTGACCCCAGAGAAGAGTGTGTTCAATTACCGGCTGGCCAGGGCCCGAAGAGTAGTTGAAAATGCCTTCGGCATAATGGCCAGCCGGTTCCGCCTTTTTATGACTTCCATCCACTTGGCGGACTACAAAATAAACTATGTAGTGTTATGCTGCTGTGTGCTACACAACTTTCTGAGCCAAAAATCAAATTCCTATATGGCCTCAGTTTTGCCAGAGGCTGGACTTTCCCCTGCAAATCCCCTTCCGGGCCTGGAATCTGCCCGTCTTGGCTTGCCCCCCCAAAATGCCCGTGTGGTTCGGGACAAATACATGGAGTATTTCACGGGTAGGGGGGCAATTCCTATGCCAGCCTATGTCTAAGTATCCCAAAAAAAATCTTGTTTAAACCTTTAATTATTTGTTCTTTCCTGTCTCCTAGTTTGTCTTTGTGCATTTGTAGTGGCAAGTGTATTTTACTTTAGTAAATAACAACCAATTTCACTATGTTACCTTACAAAAGAACCAAATAAGCTTAGAGAGTATTATAAAAAGAAGCTACACGTTGTTTGTGGTCAAATATTTTACTCTCTGCACATTCTCTCTTTTTTTTTGTTTTACTTTGGGGTTGGCCTGGCCACAACCCGGCAAATTTTGGCTTATGAAAATACAAAAATATCACTTGCATTTCTAAAATTACAACATTGGATACCTCTGAGCAATCGGAGACATTCAGTTACACAAACTATGTCTCTATGTGCCCGTCCTAATATGGGGTCCTGCCACCCCTTGCCCAGCCAAAAATTCAATATGCACACATTTTTAATTTTTTGCAAATAGGAAGTTTACAATCCTGATCCCTATTGTCAACATGTGCTATCTGCCATCAGGGGTGATCAATGGACGTGTTTTGGTGGTGCATCCCCTTCCTCAGTTCACCGACTTTTGATACGAGGAAGGGGTTGCACCCACAAAAGACGTACATGGATATCCCCTGATGGCAGATAGCACATGTTCACACACTGTGTGCATATTCAATTTTTGGCTGGTTTGTTACTCAAAAAATTAGAAAAAAATATAAAAACAAACATGTAAAAACAAATGTGTTTGGATGGCTTATTGAATTCTCCCCAAAACATCGAGAATGTCTTTAAATGTTTGTTCCATCACATGGATTCTTTGTTTAATTAGGTCCAGTTCCGTGCTACATTCCATCACTTGCTGGATGAGGCGGAGGGCACTGTCAGCAGAGACCGTGTGCTATCCTTCACAACATTTACATCCCCTAAAAACCAAAAAAAATAAATAATAAAACTCTGAAGGCCTACCTCGCTTACCTTAAGCTGTGGTGTCAGATACTGACCTGTTGTGGTGACCAGATCCACAACGTCATCCACCTCTCCTTCCTGCACTTCTCCTTCCTCCACCTCAACTTCCTGCACATCTTTCGGTTGTGGATCTTTGGGAGTTTGGGGTTGCTTGGAAGTTGTGGGGTGCATGTGCTCCCTGGAGTGTCCTCCTCCCAGTCTTCTCTCCCCTATGAGAATAAAACCAAAGGTCTATTTATCACACTGTAAATCTCCTTGTTAAACTAAAAAAAGGATAAATTGTTTGGAAGTGGGGTACAAGTGTGTGTTTGTGCGGAATTTAAAGAAGAATGCATTATTTATGAGCCCAAATATGTTTAGTATTCACATTTGGATGTAATTTTTTGGACATGGAGGCACCACAAATAAACTCTGATGCACCTGTGTGGGACACCCAAAAAAGGCGGGTCTGTTGGCCCACACTATAGTGCTCCAAAGTACAGATGTGGAAGCAGCTGCTGAGTGTCCTCTCCTTTACACTGATAAAAGTTTGCATTTCATTCTCCTTACAAACACATCATCTAGACTTAAAAATTATCCACAATACTTGATCAAAAATGGCAGATGTCTAATTACTTTTGTGGCTCTTAAATAAGCCAAAACCGCGTTTAGTGGCCGGACGAAGTGTCGGTAACGTAACGAACGATTACTGTGCCCAACCTAGTTCAAAATATTACATTTTGGAAGGGAGTCCAATATGATAAAAAAAAAAAAAAATGTCAGTTTCTAAAAAGATTAATAGCAGAAACGTTGTCATTTTACTTACTTTTAGCGAGCATCCTCTTTATGATCCTCAACTTGTCTGGCTCCCTCAGTTTGAGGTCTGACCACCTCTTTCTGAGCTGCTCATTTGAGCGTTTCACCCCGAACTTTGCCCTCAGACTCTTCACAACTTTAGTGAGGATTTTGGCCTTCCTTCTATTTGGTTTGCTATACGGCCCATGCTTGGCATCATAATCAGCCTTGACCAAGATGTCCACCATCTCCGCCATCTCCGCCAAAGACATATTCGATGCCTTGAATCTCCTCCTTGATCGTGACGTGTCCTCGGTCTCCGGGCTTGTCTCCTCGCTAGTTGCGGAATTATCAGACACCTGCTGTAACTCCGCCATATCTGTCTGCGCGCCGAAAGAGAAGGGGCGGGGAAAAGATGTTAGTTAGAACGTCATGGGCGGGCGACGTGTGCGGAGCGACGTGTTCGAATTTTGACGCATGCGTGGTGTGTATATAGCAAACACACATGTGACTATAGTACGTTCGGTGTGCGGAGAGAGGAGTTCAAGTGACGGACGTGCGAACGAAGGTATGTGATTTTGTGAGACTTGTAAAAATTGTTGGCCTATACTGTCTTGAGATTGGTGGAGGATATATATGGTGACTAGGATGTGAAGGAGGTTAGACTGTTTGCCTCACATTATTTAAATATAATTTATTTTACTTGCAGATACAATATGAATGTCTTTATTAGCGACAAAGAGTTCCTGGCGGAATTTATTGACCGGGTAAGGGAGCTGCCGGCTGTGGGAGACCAAAAACCCCATCCATAAAAAAAAGGGGTGAGAAAAGCAGCGCTGGAGAAGCTGCTCCCATTTGTGCATACCAAGGTGCCCACAGCCACAGCAAAACAAGTGGACACTAAAATTGGGAGCTTGAGAGGTACCTACAGGACTGAACGCTCTAAGGTGCTGGCTTCTCAGAGGTCAGGAGCAGCAGCAGATGATGTTTATGTCCCGATTTTGTGGTACTACAGCAGGATGTCCTTCCTGGATGACCACATTGAGACAAGGCCATCACTCTCCACTCTTCCCCCCAGACTTCCCTGCAGCCAACCTGAGCCTTCTCTGGAGAAAGAGGAGGCAGCCATCCTGGATGATCCTGATTTGTCCATCTGGAGCCAGGTATAGTATTAACTGAAAATGTATTGGGATAAAATTAATGTTTCCCAAATATGTCAGGATAAGAAACATACATTATTTTGTATTCCACAAGTGAAATCAGGATCTGTAGACATTATTCTGCACTTAATTGTGTGGTAAATAGTCAAGCTGATGTAGTGGTAAATTTAAAGCAAGGATTTATGCATTTACATTCTAATTGCTTCCATCAGGATTACAAAGTTTGATGCAAAGATTAAACCAACATATTAAACTATGTCCCTTTTTCATACACAGGATGAAATCAGCCAGGAGGAGGGTCTGGAAACTGTCAGGCAGGAGGAGGAAGGGCCCAGTGGCAGCCAGGAGGTGGCAGGGCCCAGTGGCAGCCAGGAGGTGGCAGGGTCCAGTGGCAGCCAGGAGGTGGCAGGGCCCAGTGGCAGACAGGAGGTGGCAGGGCAAAGGAGAAGCACCAGATCCCAGGTGCCTCCCATCCGGCTTCACAAAAGAGGCAGGAGGGACAGGACCACCAGTGAGGCAGCAATTAAAGAGTCCCATGCCACCCTCAAGGAGCCCACATCCCCTGAAGAGGCCATTGCCGGCCTAGTGGAGGCTAAGTTCAAGGTGATGAGCATGGAGCAACGCCTCCTATGCAAGCCCCTGCTCATCACCTTGCTCAACAAGGGGGTGATGGAGCAAATTACCCCCAATACCGCCATATGTGAGGTGGCCCAACTGACCCAACTTCAACCTCCACCTCCACCTTCCTCTTCTGCCCCACCCCCTTCTGCTACACCTCCACCTTCTGCCCCACCCCCTTCTGCTACACCTCCACCTTCTGCCCCACCCCCTTCTGCTACACCTCCACCTTCTGCCCCACCCCCTTCTGCTACACCTCCACCTTCTTCTTCTGCCCCACCCCCTTCTGCTACACCTCCACCTTCTTCTTCTGCCCCACCCTCTTCTGCTACACCTCCACCTCCTCCTCCTGACAGGAGTACCCCTCCAGTGGGCCAGCCTCCAGCCAAACGAAGAAGGAAGGCTGCAGGAAAGGCTTCAGGAAAGGCTTCAGGAAAGGCTGCAGGGAAGGTTGCCAGGAAGAAGAGGAAGTGATGGCCTTGCTTCATTTTGGTCGGACAGAAGGCAGCCTTTTGTAGTACCACACACTTGGGACATATATCTCACCTGCTGCTGTTCCTGACCTCTGGGAGGCCAGCATCAGATTGTGTTCTGAAATGTGGGCCTTCTCAAGCTCCCAATTTTAGTGTCCACACAGGGTTGCTGTGTGCTCTGGGGTCCCTGGGATGCACAAATGGCAGCAGCTTCTCCAGCGCTGCCTTCTCTTTATTTAATTTATAAATATGAATAAATGTGTTTTTTGCTTAAGTTCATACTTGACTATGTGTAATTTTAAATAAAAAAAATCAAGCTTTGGAGTAAGCAGATACATTTGACTGACAATAAAAGGCACAGATATCACCCCCCCCCCCCCCAAAAGAATAACTAAATCTGATTAGCACAAAAACATGGTGTGAAATTTTAATAATATAGATTCCAAAATTAAATGGGAGATCGCTATCAAAACATTGAGAAATTATAATTAACATCATTTTGAAAAATCTAACCATTTAAATTATTCCTTGCATGATATAATACACATAAATCTTATAAAGAGCAGCATGAAAAAGGTTAAAAATAAGGCTCAACTCTGTGTGAATATCAGCAGCAAAAGAAGGTCACTCGTTTTGATTAATGTAACATTCTAACGAAGATTTCAATGCAGAACATTTAAACGATGAAATATTTATGAGCGTGACGAATGTGCTCTCTCCATTATGAAGGCTTGTTTTACCAGAAGATGCGCTCCCGTCTCATAGTTGCTTGTGAGCATGCGCGCTTTTGGAAGAGTCGTAAAAGCATACACACGAACCATTTTCTCGTCACAAAACAGGCCGACGAGAAACACGACGAGGAAATCTGGAATCCTGACGAGAAAATAGAGAGCAGGTTCTCTATTTTCTCGTCGAGATTCTCGTCAAGTTTCTCGTCGTAAAACTATACACACGAACGTTTTTCTAGACAAAAAAACTCTCGCGGCACTTTTCTTGACTGTTTTGGACGAGAAAATTGGTCGTGTGTACGAGGCCTCAGAGGAATTATTTCACACCCTCTTTTTGTCTACCCTGTTTAGATGTGTCATATGGGGTTTCAGTTAGCATGAGTATTTAAGTAAGTCACTGCACCACCTGAAATGCTTCCTGAATTAGGTTCACCCTGTGTTGAACATTTATTGTAAAATAAATATTGTATATAAATAATAAATACATAATAAATATATGATCCTCAAACTGAAATTAAAATATTGACAGTGAAATTACCTAAACAATTTTAGTCTCCCTTTAAGGAGCCTATTTAAAAATGGTTCTGACTGATTTCTCCCTATTTAGTGAATATATTTTTTTCCAGAAAAAAATAAAAGAATAGTCAAAAGTAGACAATGTAGTCGAACAACTTGTGAAATACAGAAAATTCAAACCAAAAAAAAGGTAATTTTGATTTAAAGTAGAACTGTTAATTCTCCATCCAGATTCTTTTCACTGAAAATAATGGATTTCATCAGCTTTTGAGTGGCATACAATGTATTTTTGTCAAAAACTGTAAAAAATCCTCTTACTAGATTTGAGAAAAGTTGGCACATCTACTCATGACAAAGACTTCAAAGTTGAACAGTATTTATTTTTTAAAAGATGTCACAATGCAAAAGGAAACATGTGGCTATAAAAAATATATGAAACTGTTGCATAATTGGCACAATCAGGTGCTGCATGTCATTTCTCGTTTCTAGAAGAATGTCCAGGACCCAAAAAAAATGATATACAAATAGTGACCTTTGCATGTGGTTGGAGGCTGTGTCCCAACCCCCTTTTGCAATATTCCTCTCCTGGTTAGTGAGGCTACCCATCATAGAGATTAAACAATAGAGTAGGGCAGGAGGCAACATGGTGTAGGCTAGAGCTTGTTACCATAGAAATAATCACCATTTGCTTTTTAGAGCCCATTCACACAGGGACGACTTTGGATCCAACTTCAAGTCGCCCCAAGTCGCCCCTAGTCGCCTCAAGTCGCGCTGCATGAGAAAATCAATGTAAGTGAATGAAGCTGTCTTAATGCACACTACTGCAGTCGCTCTGACTTCAGAAAAGGTTCCTGTACTACTTCAATCCGACTTGTAGGCGACTTGTAGGCAACTTGTACCCATTGATTTCAATGGAAGTCGCCTCAGAAGTCAGATCACTGTCTTAACAGAAGCAACAATACAGGAAGAGAACATACATTTCTCAGGCAAACCCCTCCCTCCCACAGAGCTGATTCTTGTTTGATTGGCCACTAGAAAGCCTCCTGTCCTGGAGGCAACTTGAAGTTGCCTTGTAAGTTGCTTCATGTCGCGCTGTGATTCATACTCAAGTCGTGTCCAAGTTGCCTCCCAAAGTCGCGCTGGAGGTCGTATTGCCCCTGTGTGAATGGAGTCTTAGAGTTCCCTGCTTTTTTGGGTTCCAGCCTATTCTGCAAGAAGCTAAAAAGACATGCAGCTGTCTGGAGGTGCAGTTATACATTTATTACAAGTGAGCCAATCCGACTGTTTTACAATGCGCAGCGATGTCAGTCTAAAACAGGAACATATTTAGAGAACATTGTGCTGCTGCTTCTTCTTCCACAATCAGCAGGATGAACTAGTAAGACGATACAACTCTGTTTCTTAAAGTGTATGAAAACCCTAACAATTATTTTTTTTATTTGCTCCCTATTGGTATGTTACATACACAATTGAAAGCATTTTGTTATATATGTTTGATGAGTACAAAAAAAATACCTGTTGATCATGTCAAAAATTGCCCTTTGCACACTTTGTGCGTGTATCCAAAAATAGAAATGAGCCTTTTGGTTCTTATCATTGACTACAGAATGATTAGCCCTAATGCTGTAGAAATATAAAATTGTGAGGGTTTGAGTAGTTTAGCAAAAAATAAAAAAAATAGACAGTACACAAAAATGCTGCGTGTTGCCAACCCAAATCAAGTTTTAAGAGCTGGATCTTTGAAGGGATAAATCATGAGCTCATGTGCATGTGTAGAAGTGTAATTGTGTCACCTAGGTTTCTCACCTACACATGGTGAGAGCGCCAAGATTTGTGTCTATTATTAACAAATGTTTTATATTCTCAGATCTTCACAAGTTCTGGTCTGGGTCCTGGAGTCCCAAAACTTTGTAGAGCTTTGGCTGGGATAAAGCTACATTATTAGGTCCACACCTTACTTGGTAGTCAGATCTCATTAACTAGTCGCAGATATCCACAGGCTTTTTTAAGTGTGAGCTTACTGATGCTGAGGGCTCTCTCTCACTCCCTTTCTCTGTCTGGGATGAGAGCCTGCTGCTGGGAAAAAAGGCTGACTGCTGACAGTACACTAAAAATGAACACGTGTTGCCTGTTTATTTTTAGGAACCCATTAGAAGGTACCCTGCTGGTCGGAAACTGACATACGTTTAGTTAGCGGCTCATACCTGCAGATGTTTAATTTGTTTTATGCTATAGACTTGCTGTAGAAAACCCTCCTGCATTAAATTATGTTTGTTTACTGCCTTGCTGAATACAAGTGCAAGTCAAACCAGCTTGGACAGCTCGTGGGTGTCACTGTGTTGTGCAAGGTTTACCACTCCCAATTTAGACAGTGCCCTTCAAATTTATTTTTTATTTTTGTAGCATGGAGAGCTCTGAGAGTACTGCTGATCTGCTGAGTGCTGGTCACACTCACAACCCAATAAGATCTACTGTGGACAGCAGAGAGAACAGTGTTGTGTTGTGCAAGTAGAGGAGAGAATCCCAGAAGGCCTGCTTGGGACTGTGCTGTGGACTCCAAAGAGGAAGAAAGTACAGGCTAGAAAGGGGAGTCCTTAGTGTACAGTTGACTTCTAATCTGGCCTCCAGGGAGAATTTGTTTACAGACTGTTAACCGGAGTATATTTTTTCAGCTATGGTGGTGAGAGGCCTCTGGCCCACCGTTATTTGTTCTCAATCTATTGTTGCAATCTGACTACCACTAACATAGTCTAGTTTAAGAAGACTGATATGCCCATTAGTTTACTGTGGATTACAAACACTTTCGCTTTGACAGTGTCCGATGCATCTGTGTGCCGAGCCCAGAGGCAAATTAAAAAATGTCAAAATTCATAATACACACAGTACACTGTAATCCTACAGATTACATTACTGTATGAAATCATTTCACATTCCTTTTGTCCCTAGTGCTTTGTCCAGTGCCCTGCATGCAATTTTATATTATATATACTGTTCTTTCTGCCTGGAAACTTGAGATTGTCCATAGCAACCAAAAAGTGTCCCTTTATGTCAAAAGTGGTTTTAGACCAGCTAGAAAACAGCGATAGTAAATTAGAACACTCACAGAAATTAATCGTGGGGAAATTAATTTTATTTCTGTATTATTATATATTTTTTTATATAATTATGTATACTTATTTATTATATTATAATTTATGATTTTGTGTTTCAAACTTTATCATACCCGGGATGTCTACTAGACTCTTGTTTGGACAGATTTAAGTGTGTTATTCCTAAGAATTACAGGCCTACAATATAAAGCGCCAAATTTATATGCAAAACAATTGTACCGCTTTGAGACGCAAAAATCTGACATAATCATACCACCAGGGTGACTACAATGAACCTCCATTGTTGGGCTGGTCCTGGCCCTAATGAAACCACTTGCATGTTACTGCTGTGTCAGTTAATGTTATGTTTAATTTAGCAAGTGGACCAAACATCTCATAAGCTGCCTAGGGAGTTCTACAGATACAAATAAACATTATTTTTCTATGATTACTATGATTGTATTCTCAAAAGCATTTGTATTTTAAAAAAGCTAGAGGCTATGCATATTAATGCTCCTTGTATAATACCCAATTAAGTGGTTCTAAAGTCTAAATGTTTCTTACCTTAATATATTCTTTGCATTAAGGTTAAAAAACTTCCAGTGTGTGTTCCCCCCTGCCTAACACTTGTCTGACTCCTGTATCGATCCAGTGGTGTGGCCGGCTGCAGCTCTCCTCAGCCCTCTTCCTTGACTCACAGTCTTTACTAAGAACAGTGGGAGCCATTGGTTCCAGTTGCTATCAGTCAAAACCTGTGAGCAGAGAGTGGGGAGTGGGGCTGAGCCGAATTGTGTGTGTCTATGGAAACACACAGCCCGGCTCTGGATCGAGCCTGCACAGCTGTCTCCATAGCAAGTGGCTTTTTAATGGGGGCAGACACAGAAGAGGAGGATCCAACATTATTGGTGTTGAACCCCAAAAGAGGGAGTTCAGTGCCGCTCTGTGCAATACTATTGCACAGAGCAGGTAAGTATAAACCTGTTTATTATTTTAATAAAGAAAATAGACTTTAAAAAATCCCTTTAGCAAAAACTAGATTAAAAGCAAGTTACATTGTCATATGTTCTTGTCATACATATTGTCTTTTTAAATCTTTTAACCAGTTGCCGACCGCTCACGGTATATATACGTCGGCAGAATGGCTCGTACAGGCACAATCACGTACCTGTACGTGACCCTTTAACTGCCTTCCCCATGAGTGGGACCGCAGGTCCCATGGACTCGATCGCCGCGGGGATCCCCGCGATTGTCTCACGGAGGCTCGGAGCGGGGAGATGTGTGTGTAAACACAACATCTCCCCGCTCCTCTACTGACAATGTCAGCGATCTCCGCTCTGTGTAATCAGAGCGGAGATCGGTGACGTGTCAGTCGTAGCCACGCCCCCACACAGTAGTAAACACTCCCCTAGGCACACTTAACCCCTCCAGCGCCCCTGGTGGTTAACCCCTTCACTGCCAGTGTCATTTTCACAGTAACCAGTGCATTTTTATTGCACTGATCGCTGTGAAAATGACAATGGTCCCAAAAATGTGTCAAAAGTGTCCGATGTGTCCGCCATAATGTTGCAGTCACGAAAAAAATCGCTGATCGCCACCATTACTAGTAAAAAAAAAAAATTATAAAAATGCCTTAAAACTATTCCCTATTTTGTAAACGCTATAATTTTTGCGCAAACCAATCAATAATCGCCAATTGCGATTTTTTTTACCAAAAATATGTAGAAGAATACGTATCGGCCTAAACTGAGGAAAAAATATGTTTTTTTATATATTTTTGGGGGATATTTATTATAGCAAAAAGTAAAAAATATGTACTTTTTTTCAAAATTTTCGCTCTATTTTTGTTTATAGCGCAGAAAATAAAAACCGCAGAGGTGATCAAATACCACCAAAAGAAAGCTCTATTTGTGGGAAAAAAAGGATGCCAATTTTGTTTGGGAGCCACGTCGTACGACCGCGCAATTGTCAGTTAAAGCGACGCAGTGCCGAATCGCAAAAAGTGGTCTGGTCATAATGGCCCGTATTGGTCCGGGGCTTAAGTGGTTAAATAAAGTTTTCAGGACACTTTTTCAAAAACAAAGTATCTTATAGCTAATTTCTGCATATAAAACTGAAAATGCCTATATCACTCATAACAAATAGAGTTATATACAGTTTCAATGAAAGCAACTTTTTAAAAAGTTATCCTACATCAAGAAATATGATTTTTTTTGTTACTTAGTTAATTGGCCCTCATTTCACTAACAGTTTATTCTATTACTGTTCAAGGATATCTGGCAGTCTTCAAATGTATGAACACTATGTCTGTCTGTAAGTGGAAAAATGGTCTTAATCCAAAAGATAACATGAAGATTCTTTATTACTGTTACAAAACATATTTGAGTCAAAATTACATTTTTGTAGTGTCAAACCTTTCAGCACCTAATAGAAGGATGTGATAATGACATGACTGGGAATCTAGATACTAGGCACTCAAAATGAGCAGACTCATACAATTCATTTTCAAATATAAATTACATTTTCTATATCTTGAATACATTTTCTAAGATGGCTTTTAGGTGTTTAAGCAGTCAAAATACCCTTTTGTAGCCTATTAATGTTCAGCATAGACTGTCAGGATCAAACAAAGATTAGAATGTATGTATAGATGTTGATTTACTAAAGGCAAGTAGACTTTTCACTTTGCAAGGAAACTTTCCCTTAGCTGAGTGAATGTGGCGAAATTCTTAGCTAAGGAAAAAAAAAATGCCTTTGTGCTTGTACATGACTGGATTATGCAAGTCTTCAAAGCTTCATCTCATTCATTAACCACTTGCCGACCGCCTCCTGTACTTATACGTCGGCAGAATGGCACGTACAGGCACATCCACGTACCTGTACATCCCCTTTAACTGCCTGATGTGGGGGTCGCGGGTGCGCCGCCGCCGGCGTGCTTGCAACCCTGCTGCCTTCCCCATGAGTCGGACCACGGGTCCCGCAGACTCGATCGCCGCGGGGATCCCCGCGATCGTCTCTTGGAGGTATAGAGCAGGGAGATGCTTGTGTAAACAAGCATCTCCCTGCTCTGCCTAGTGACAATGACACGGATCTCGACTCCGTGTACTCGGAGCGGAGATTGGTTTCATGTGACACAGAGCCCAACCCCCCCTCATTTAGAAACACAATGCAGGAAACACTTAACCCCTACAGCACCACCTAATGGTTAACCCATTCACTGTCAGTGTCATTTTCACAGTAATCATTGCATTTTTATAGCACTGGTCGCTGTGAAAATGACAATGGTCCCAAAAATGTGTCAAAAGTGTCCGATGTGTCCGCCATAATGTCACAGTCACGATAAAAATCACCGATCGCCGCCATTACTAGTAAAAAAAACATTTTTTATAAAAATGCCATAAAACTATACCCTATTTTGTAAACGCTATAACTTTTGCGCAAACCAATCAATAAACACCGATTGTGATTTTTTTTTTACCAAAAATATGTAGAATAATACGTATCGGCCTAAACTGAGGAAAATATATTTTTTTATATATATTTTTGGGGGATATTTATTATAGCAAAAAGTAAAAAAATAATTGGTGTGTGTGTGGGGTGATTGGCGCTCCCAGTGGAGGGTGTGTGTTATATAAATTAACGTTGAAACCTGAGTGGTATCAAATTATGACCCAGGATAGTAAGAATAAAGGCAAAAACCATAAAAAACACACAAAGATAGTGTCAGTGGGTGGGTCAGCAGTGACCTCTCCCTGACCCCATCAATTAAGGTTGTGAAACAGGTAAGTATTAATTAGTGATTACTAAAGTGCTATGTGCATGTGCGCATATATGCCAGTCACTGTAAAAAAGATTGGGAATTGGGGGGTAAAAACCCTTATGTGAGCTAAAACATAAGTGGGGTGATATCCACATTATTATTGCTATAAGGCAAAAATCAAAAACCAAATCAAGATGTAACAAAGAGTGATCAATATCCCAAATTGTGAAACAATTGGAGCAGTTAAATAGAGTAGTCCATCATATATATATATATAGAGATCCTAAACAATATTGCAGTAGATAGATTTTTCCAACAACAATGCTCGATCCTAAGCAGTTCAGCTGGTGACTTATATGTGAGTCTTTACATAAAATTCAATCCTGGTGACTGTTGTGCTCCCCCTTAGGATACCCTACTCACCAGAAGATGAAACCCCTACAGGGGTATACGGCATGTAGGTGAGTGGTTTGATGTCCAGGGAAGGTGCAGTACCTTACTTACTTACTTACTTACCACCAAAATAAAGCTCTATTTGTGGGGAAAAAAGGGACGTCAATTTTGTTTGGGAGCCACGTCGCACGACTGCGCAATTGTCAGTTAAAATCGCAAAAAGGGGCCTGGCCTTTACCAGCCAAAATGGTCCGGGGCTTAAGTGGTTAAGCTAAGGTAATATTCCTTTGCAAAGTAAAAAGCTTATTTTCCTTTAGTAAATCAACCCCATAATATCTAAAAAGTTGAAGGGATGACTGTATAGACTCTTCATCCATGGCCCTAGCAGGTTGTCTTAAAGAGAAGCTCCAGTCATATTTCTGAAAACTCATTTCTGAGTCAGCAGCTACAAAAACTGTAGCTACTGACTTTCACTTGTTCCAGGATTCACTTGTTCCAGGATTCAGCGCTGTGCTCACCTGTGTAATTTTTCTACTGGTCTTCAGTCCCTGATACCATTAAAGTGTTACTAAGCCTAAAAAAGTTTTTTACCCTAATGCATTGTTTGCATTAAGCATTGAGGTAAAAAACATTATCAGTTTCTCTGTGCCCCCCTTCCCCTGTGTGAAGGGGAAGAGAGGGGAGAAGAAATCAGCACTGTGCGTGGCTGCATCTATTATTTACACAGCATTCGAACAGCAGCAGGGGCCATTGGCTCTTGCTGCTGTCAATCAGATGCAGTGAAGAGGAAGTGGGGGGTGGGCCTAAGTCCCGCTGTGTAAGTCTATGGAACACGGCTCTATAGACACACATGTTGGGATCGCGCAGACTACGCTCTTTTTATAGCCAGCGGCTGGCTATGGTAGTCCTAAAAAGAAGAGGAGCAGCCAAGATCGCTGCCGGGGACCCTAGAAGAGGAGGATCAGGGTCACTCTGTGCAATAGAGCATGCACAGAGCATGTAAGTTTAACAAGTTTGTTATTTTAATTAAAAAAAAATATTTGACTTTAGTAACACTTTAACTGTGGATACTCGGCTGTGACAGCTTGTGGCTTCCCAGCCGGCTGCCCACTGCACATGTGCGAGCCATGCTGCACTTTGTGAATGGTCCCACAGTCTTCTGGGACCTGTGATGTGTCCCACCCCCTAAAAAAAAGAATGTGCCAAATAATGCAGAGGAGGGGGAGGAGGAGGAACAGTGGAACTTCCCCTTTTGGGTGAAGTTCCTCTTTTAGGTTGATGATTCTTAATCCACTTGCCCACTGAGCACTTTCACCCCTTTCCTGCCCAGACCCATTTTCAGCTTTCAGTGCTATTGCACTTTGCATGACAATTGCCCGGTTATGCAACACTGTACCCAAATTATATTTTTATCATTTTATTCACACAAATAGAGCTTTGTTTTGGTGGTATTTAATCAGCTCTGCGGTTTTTGTTTTTTTGCTAAATAAACAAACAAAAAAAGACAGAAAATTTTGAAAGAAAAAATAATGTTTTCATAGTTTGTTATAAAATTTTGCAAACAGGCAATTTTTCTCTTTCACTGATGGGCACCAAAATATTGCTGCACTTAGATTGGCGCTGCTTGTCTGTCTTTCCCAGAGTTTCTTCTACTCTTCAGCGTGCTGCCTTCCCTGTGTCAGCTATACTCCCTGTGGTTATTACCCAGGCTATAGACTTCCTTCTAAAACCCATCATTCCCACCATGAGTCATACCTAACTATATATCCTTGTATTTATATATATAGCGATACCCTCAGGATAAGAGGGCTGCTTGATTGTTTTGGGCCTTGTAATGCACCGCTGTCAACCCCTGGCAATCGGCTCTAACCTCTCGTGGCACAGTTAGGAAAGGGGAAAGGTGGTATAACTGTACTATATCTATACTGTTATATGGCACAACCCCTTTATATCCCAATGCAGTAATTGACACTGACAACCAAATTACTTAACTATAACTTTTTACTATTGGTAAAAGTATAAAAGGTACTTAGTATACAGTGTCTCATGCAGATCCCTGCAATATACAGTAGGTGTACACATCAAAAGGGTATAACATTCAGCAATGCAATTATAGTATAATAACCCCGCTGCAGCTATCCTCCCTCGTGAGCAAAAAATGGAAATGGCGCCCAGCAATGTCCTATACTACCCAGTCAGGCCTGACTATAACTTGGGGTATAGTTTGTTTAAGAATCTTCGCTAGCAAAACTCGTGGCGCACATAAAGAACAACTGTAATCCAAAGGGTGAAGCTGGAGAGACTAGTAAACTCAGTTCAGCAGGCAGTCTCTCCAGAATACAACTGTAATCACTGATGGTCCTAAGAAAGTTAATAGGCAACAAAGTTAGTCAGATGAAATTCTGAACTGGCGCTCTCTCACCCGACCGGACCGACTCCCGTCCGGTACCTCCGCTACTGTGAGTCGCTTCACAGTGCCCACGATGCCCGGGTCTTCGGTCCTCCTGGTGATGGTGGCACCTCAGGTGGAGCGGAAGCTCCGCAGGCTCCTCGATGGAGCGGAAGGCTCTCTGGAACAAACGCAAGGCCCATGCTTCAGGCCTTGCTCGCACAGCAGGTAAGTGCAGGGATCCTCTTGCAGGGAGGATGGCCTCAAAAGAGAAAGAACCAGGCCCCGCCTCCCCCTTTTAAAGTCCACCCCAGCAGTCCTTGCACGGGGAAATGCACCCTGGGTGCCTCTAAGCGTGCTGGGAACTGTAGTCTGTGGGTGAAAATGATACCCCGCTACACATACATATATTATTTCAATAGTGACTATTTGTTCCCCATTGGTTAGAACTTGGACTAACTTCAGTATTTTGACACCATAATTTTTTCATCATCCCAGATGACAGAGCTCTGCCTGCTAAAACACGCTGGCGCAACAATTATTGTGTTTTTTCCATTGGATTGAGATCTGGTGACTGTGAGGCCATTGGAGTACAATTAACTTCTTGCCATGTTCAAGAAACCAGTGGTGAGATGATTTGAGCTGTGTGACATGGTGCATTGTCCTGCTGGAAGTATCCATCAGAAGATGTGTACACTGTAGTCATAAAGAAATGGACATGGTCAGCAACAATACTCAGGTAGGCCGTGGTGTTTAAACGATGTTCAATTGGTACTAAGGGACCCAAAGTGTGCAAAGAAAATATCCCCCACACTATTACACCACCACCACCAGCCTGAATAGTTGATACAAGGCAGGATGGATCTATGCTTTCATGTTGTTTAGGCCAAATTCTGACCCTACCATCTGAATGTTGCAGCTGACATCAAGACTCATCAGACCAGGCAATGTTTTTCCAATCTTCTATTGTACAATTTTGGTGAGCCTGTGCGAATTGTAGCCTCAGTTTCCTGTTCTTAACTGACAGGAGTGGCACCCGGTGTGGTCCTCTGCTGCTGTAGCCCATCTGCTTAAAGGTTCGATGTGTTTTGTGTTTAGAGATGGTATTCTGCATACCTTGGGTGTAAAGAGTGGTTACTTGAGTTACTGTTGCCTTTCTATCATCTTGAATCAGTCTGCCCATTCTCCTCTGACATCAACAAGGCATTTTTCTCCATGCAACTACCGCTCACTGGATATTTTCTCTTTTTCTGTCCATTCTCTGTAAACCTGAGTGATGGTTGTGCATGAAAATCCCAGTAGATCAGCAGTTCTTGAAATACTCAGACCATCCCGTCTGGCACCAACAACCAAGCCACGTTCAAAGTCACTTAAATCCCCTTTCTTCCCCATTCTGAAGCTCAGTTTGCACTTCAGCAAGTCATCTTGTCCACATCTGGGTGCCTAAATGCATTGAGTTGCTGCCATGTGATTGGCTGATTAGCAATTTGTGTTACCAAGCAATTGTACAGGTTTACCTAATAAAGTAAAGTGAGTGATATTAACTGCTTAAGGACCCCTTCACGCTGATATACGTCGGCAGAATGGCACGGCTGGGCACAAGCACTTACCTGTACGTTGCCTTTAAGAGCTCAGCCGTGGGTCGCGAGCGCGCTGCCAGCGGCGCGCTCGCGACCTGGTCCTGTGCTCCATGACCACGCCCGCGGGACCCGCAGACCCGATCGCCGCGGGTGTCCGTGATCGGGTCACAGAGCTGAAGAACGAGGAGCGGTAAGTGTAAACAAACCTTTCCCTGTTCTTCCTAGTGTGACTGCCAATGATCGTCTGTTCCCTGTCATAGGGAACGACTATCAGTGACTCCACACGGCAAGCCACGCCCCCTAACAGTAGTAATCACTCCCTAGAAAACACTTAACCCCTTCAGCACCCCCTACAGGTTAACCCCTTCACTGCCAGTGTCATTTTCACAGTAATCAGTGCATTTGTATAGCACTTTTCGCTGTAAAAATGACAATGGCCGCAAAATAGTGTCAAAAGTGTCCGATGTGTCCCCATAATGTCGCAGTCATGAAAAAAATCGCTGATCACCGCCATAACTAGTAAAAACAAAAATTATTAATAAAAATGCCATAAAACTATCCCCTATTTTGTAGACGCTATAACTTTCGTGCAAACCAATCAATAAACGCTTATTGCGATTTTTTTTACCAAAAATATGTAGAAGAATATGTATCGGCCTAAACTGAGGAAAAAAAATATTTTTTTTATATATTTTTGGGGGATATTTATTATAGCAAAACGTACAAAATATAGAATTTTTAAAAAAAAATTCGCTCTATTTTTGTTTATAGCGCAAAAAATAAAAACCGCAGAGGTGATCAAATACCACCAAAAGAAATCTCTTTTTGTGGGAAAAAAAGGACGTCAATTTTGTTCGGAAGCCATGTCGCACGACCGCACAATTGTCAGTTAAAGTGACGCAGTGCCGAATCGCAAAAAGGGGCCTGGTCCTTAACCAGCCAAAATGGTCCGGGGCTTAAGTGGTTAAAGTGAACCTTCAGTCATTTTTTTCATCTTTCCATCTATTAAATCTTCTTCCCTTGTTGTTTTAACTTTGGATAGTAAAACATTTTTTTCTGCCAGTAAATACCTTATACAGCCCACTTCCTGTTTCTTGTTTGGTCATTAGCCTAGGCTTACGACATCACACACAGCTCTCTCTCTCACTCTTGTGAGAGTTTGCCAGGAAGGGATGGGGGGTGAGTCATAAGAGGGCCAATGAGAGCTGCAGAGCTGGAGGTGTGTCTCTGTGTGTCTGTGTAAATCCAGAAAGTGAACAGGCAGCAGCTACAGCTGCCCACAGTAAAAATGGATGCAGCCAGACTTAGTGGAAAGAGATATCTGCAGCATATTTGGCAAGTACAGAATCACAGTATATATAAAATAATATGCAACGTGGTTGGAGGGAAGCTTCAGAATGGCAAAGATGTTTTTATTACAAATATATGTGAGCAGACTGCAGTTCCTCTTTAAAGTCCCTTTCATTTAGACACACAACTTTGGTTTAATACTTTATTAGGCATGATACTCTCCAATGGGATGATATATTACATCACACCACTCCCCCACTCTAGTTAATACATTCCTACATACAGTGGGCCCATGGAGAATGAACGTAGACTAGAATACCAGCCAAAGGATTTCTAATTGTTCTCAATCAGTCTTGTGATATAGGCATCTCTGCCAGACCTCCACTGCAGACTACTACAGACGTGCTCACAGTCAGTGGTGGTGCATCCATAAAGGGTGCATGAGCACCGCCCCCCCCTCTTCTGTCACTCTCTCTCGCACATAGATTGATTCATGCATTGCATGAATTTATCTATGGTCACCGCTGCCGCCTCCTATTTATGTGCCCGACCCCTTGTCGGGCGTCGGGCATATGAATTACAGCGGCAGGGGTTTCTTTGGAAGCGCCTGATTAGAGCCATAGGCTCTAATAGGTTTCCTGATTAGAGCTGTGGGCTCCAATAGGCTTCCAAAAGGGTAAACAGCGGGCACACTAACAAATGCTTTCCTAACACTGACCTGCCTCTCAGCCAATCAGGTTGCTTGGTTCTGGTTACCTGTCACCTGATTGGCTGAAACAACAGGCGCGGCTATTGGACGCCTGACAGGAGGAGAGGACGGGAGAAGAAGTGCAGGAGACGCATGAAGCACCCCGCTCGTCGCCGCCACCCGCTGCCCCACCAAGACAGGGTATGTGCCGTGCAGATGGCGAGCGGGTGGGGGGCACACTGGCAGCATTTAATGGGCACATTGGCAGCATTTGGCACACTGGCAGCATTGGGCACACTGGCAGCATTTGGCACACTGGCAGCATTAGGCACTCTGGTAGCATTGGGCACACTATCAGCATTTGGCACACTGGCAGCATTGGGCACACTGGCAGCATTTGGCACACTGGCAGCATTAGGCACTCTGGTAGCATTGGGCACACTATCAGCATTTGGCACACTGGCAGCATTGGGCACACTGGCAGAATTTGGCACACTTGCAGCATTTAATAGGCACACTGGCAGCATTTGATGGGCACAGTGCCAGCATTTGATGGGCACACTGGTAGCATTTGATGGGCACACTGGCAGCGTTTGATGGCACAGTGGCTGCAATTGATGGCACAGTGGCTGCAATTGATTGCACAGTCGCTGTGTTTGATGGGCATAGTCACAGCATTTGATGGCACATTGGCAGCGTTTGATGGCAAAGTGGCAGCGTATGATAGGCACAGTGGCAGCGTTTGATGGGCACAGCACTTGATGGCACAGTGGCAGCGTTTGATGGGAACAGTGGCAGTGTTTGATGGCCACAGTGGCTGCGTTTGATGGCACAGTGGCTGCGTTTGATGGCACAGTGGCTGCAATTGATATTTTTCTTTCTCAATTTTTTTTCAGTTTGTTTGCGCACCCCCAAAATTGTTTAGCACCAGCCGCCACTGCTCACAGTGCTTTTTTTTTCATAGAATAGGTGCAGAAACTCAACCACACCCACCACACATACCTGCCAAATGGCATCAAATAGTAGCTCTTCCCTCTGGATACAACCCCTCCCTCCACTGCCCTCATCTTCTCTCCCCTTCTTAAAAGCTTTACCATTAGCCACGTGTCTTACCTTTGTTGCAATATTAAGCTGAAGAACCCATTCGGCTGTAGTACCTCCCAGCTTACTAGACTATAATACAGACACTTACAAGGGAGATCATGCAGTAGGAGCATCAACAACTGGTCACCAGGAAAAAAATGAAGACCACAGAGGGTGCAGCCTACCATGCGCCCCCTACCGCCCATGACTGCACTGAACGCTGGGCAC
The DNA here is from genome assembly GCA_029206835.1 of Rana muscosa. Classification (NCBI taxonomy): domain Eukaryota; kingdom Metazoa; phylum Chordata; class Amphibia; order Anura; family Ranidae; genus Rana; species Rana muscosa. The sequence continues at coordinate 187,436,090 of CM055122.1, read as the reverse complement.
CTGTTCTGTATCTCCCTTGTCCCTGTCCTGCACTCATTGGTATCTGTTTAGGAGATCTGACCTGTGGGAGCTACTGGGAGATAAGCTATCACTTGTAAACGCTGGACTTCTGTGTTACCAAATGATAGTGGTGAGCAGGGAGCATAAGATCTGAGCCAGAGGTGGTGGAACTGAGTCCCCCCTAGCTCCTGCTGAAAAAAGCCCTGTTTATTTATATATATACATATACATATATATATATATATATATATATATATATATATATATATATATATATATATATTATTCTATTCAGTTCTATTGTATTCTCATATTTTTTATTCTATTATTTTCTAATGTATTCTAATCTTTTCTATTCGAATTTGAATTAGTTCTATACGAAGATGGCTTCCTAAATTAGAATTTTGTATAGAATGAATTTGAATAGAAAAGATTAGAATAGAATAGAAAATAATAGAATAAAAAATAGGAGAATACAATAGAACTGAATAGAATAAAATATAATATATTATATATATTATATTTTATAATATATAGTTCTATTGAATTCTCTTATTTTTTATTCTATTATTTTCTATGCTATTCTAATCTTTTCTATTCAAATTCATTCTATACGAAATTCTAGTTTCGGAAGCCATCTTCCGAAATTTGCATTTCGTATAGAATGAATTCAAATTCAAATAAATAGACCATCTTCCGAAAATTCGAATTTCGTATGGAATGAATTCAATTATTTTTTTTTTTAATAGAACTTAAGTATCATTATTGGCAATTGCCATATGGCTGGTGTACTTGTCAATCTTTTATGTTATTTATGTAATTTACAATAAGAAAACTATTTTTATCATTACAATTATTGTGCGTGCTTACCTCAGTGACAACCTCACATCCTTCAAAGTCCCATTAATCCATGGAAGAGTGGGTTTTCCCAACTCTTCTACTTCTTCTCTTTTATAGTGAGTGGGTTGGCTTATCCCAAAGCTCCCTTATTGGCCCTTCTAAGGCTGCTGACCATAATTGAAAGGCCATGCAGTGCATTGTAGTTTATTTATTTTTTTCTTAGGGCAAGCCTATACATAACTTTGCCATGACCGTGAATCTCAAACCCACAGAATTTAATTCAACCCATGGCAGCAGCAAACTAGAACCTTATACCTAGTAAACTTTATACAAATAAAGGTTTTCAAAGAAAACTAAGAAAACTAGGCATCCCCTGAGCATAACCACAACACCGGAACCCCCCAGTTTTGTTTTCATGATTTACAGAGATTGGTAATCACAGCTCCACCAGCTGGTGAAACTTAGTATTGCATTAATATCATAAAATTTGATAGTCCTTAAAGATGATGGGGCTTTCCTAGCTTTACAAAGGGGGCTGTTGGAGGGGAAAACTTCTAAACTTTACTGCATAAAGTGGACTAAAATAGATTGAGGAAGTGTGGGAAATAATTCACTTAAGTTGCAATGTTAATCACAGTTAACTGATACATGGGCAATGAACACTGCAAACCTGTATTAACCCAAATTAATATATTTCTTCTTTTAGTTCTTTATTTCAGAAAGTTTATTTCACTTTCTTAAACCAAGGATAGTTGTGCGGATACTTTTACATGTCATTCTTGACAAATCATCAGCACCTCATTTCTTTAACAAACACTTGGCAGATTTAAAACACCACTGGGTTAAAGCCAATAATCTATTCTTTAATCACAGACTTCCACAGACCTGTCTCTAGGGCCTTTTTCCCCCTAAAGGTCAGCTATTCAGTACACATTACACCATATAACACATTTACATGCAAATCAGTATCATTATATGCACATGAGATCAATTACAATGAAATTACACAAATGTATTTAAATTGTAGATCACAGTAATATGACCTCTTTGGGGGTTTCAAGAACAAACCTACTTTCTGGAGACATCTACTAAAGAGCTCAATTGTTCAATTCCCTAAGACATGTTTAAGAATGTAAATAAAAGACGAAGGAGCATTTTTACATGGCAAAGCAACACACCACTTTGACTGCAACTTGCTGTATTGCACATCTGAAATGAATCAAACTAACTTGCATCATTTTCTGAACAAGTGTTAGTATACCGTTGTCAGTTTCTTGCCAAAGCTATTCACTACTGTATGACCTACACAGCATAATTTTAAATAATCTAGTAACATATGTATTAGCAATTGGTTGAATCAGCAAAAAATACTATTTCTAAATATTTGATCCATTTGTGTTTTTACATATAGTTCTATCTGATTTTTTTGAAAAGGGTACAACTTACTTTAAGTGGTTCTTTGAGTGAGTGCCCACCATGGAGAGCTGTATTTCATGGGGACACTTGTGCGGGTGCGCTCCCTAGTACTGCTGTTGCGTTCATTGACACAGACAGCAGGACTCGACCCCACCCCCTGGCTCCCATGTCACTGGATTTGATTGACAGCATCAGGAGCCAATCAAACCAATCCGACCAAGAGCTCACATTGAACTTTTTTTGTAGGAATTTCCGATCGTCTATACACGGCATAAGGAGAAGGTGTTAGAGACAGTTTTTTTTTGCTGTTAATCTTAATTATTTTAACCAGTTTTAATCACAAAGACCAGTCCGGAGAAATAACTATGCTGGCCTAGCAGCATCCATTATGATAAGTATTAATACTTCAGATGGTAAACCAAAGCAGGATTAACCATTAAATCTGAACATATATGAGCGTTCCAATTAATGCAAGCGAGTCTGAACATACAATATACAGTATCTCACAAAAGTGAGTACACCCCTCACATTTTTGGAAATATTTTATTATATCTTTTCATGTGTCAACACTGAAGAAATTACACGTTGTTACGAAGTAATGCAGTGAGCGTATAGCTTGTATAACAGTGTATATTTGCTGCCCCCTCAAAATAACTCAACACACAGCCATTAATTCCTAAATCGCTGGCAACAAAAGTGAGTACACCCCTAAGTGAAAATGTCCAAATTGGGCCCAAAGTGTCAATATTTTGTGTGGCCACCATTACTTTTCAGCACTGCCCTAACCCTCTTGGGCATGGAGTTCACCAGAGCTTCACAGGTTGCCACTGGAGTCCTCTTCCACTCCTCCATGATGACATCACGGAGCTGGTGGATGTTAGAGACCTTGCGCTCCTCCACCTTCTGTTTGAGGACACACCACAGAGGCTCAATAGGGTTTAGGTGTGGAGACATGTTTGGCCAGTCCATCTCCTTTACCCTCAGCTTCTTTAGCCAGGCAATGGTCATCTTGGAGGTCTGTTTGGGGTCGTTATCATGTTGGAATACTGCCCTGCAGCCCAGTCTTAGAAGGGATGGGGATTATGCTCTGCTTCAGTATGTCACAGTACATGTTGGCATTCATGGTTCCCTCAATGTACTGTAGCTCCCCAGCGACGGCAGCACTCATGCAGCCCCAGACCATGACACTCCCACCACCATTCTTGACTGTAGGCAAGACACACTTGTCTTTGTACTCTTCACCTGGTTGCCGCCACACACACTTGACACCATCTGAACCAAATAAGTTTATCTTGGTCTCATTAGACCACAGGACATGGTTCAAGTAATCCATGTCCTTAGTCTGCTTGTCTTCAGCAAACTGTTTGCAGGCTTTTTTGTGCATCATCTTTAGAAGAGGCTTCCTTCTGGGATGACATGCAGACCAATTTGATGCAGTGTGCGGCGTATGGTCTGAGCACTGACAGGCTGACCCCCCACCCCTTCAATCTCTGCAGCAATGCTGGCAGCACTCATACATCTATTTTCCAAAGACAACCTCTGGATATGACGCTGAGCATGTGCACTCAACTTCTTTGGTCGATCATGACAAGGCCTGTTCTGAGTGGAACCTGTCCTGTTAAATCGCTGTATGGTCTTGGCCACCATGCTACAGCTCAGTCTCAGGGTCTTGGCAATCTTCTTATAGCCTAGGCCATCTTTATGTAGAGCAACAATTATTTTTTTCAGCTCCTCAGAGAGTTGTTTGCCATGAGGTGCCATGTTGAACTTCCAGTGACAAGTATGAGAGAGTGGGAGCGATAACACCAAAATTAACACACCTGCTTCCCATTCACACCCGAGACCTTGTAACACCAACGAGTCACGTGACATCAGGGAGGGAAAATGGCTAATTGGGCCCAATTTGGAAATCCTCACTTAGGGATGTACACACTTTTGTTGCTAGTGGTTTAGACATTAATGTGTTGAGTTATTTTGAGGGGACAGCAAATTTACACTGTTATACAAGCCATACACTCACTACTTTACATTGTAGCAAAGTGTCTTTTCTTCAGTGTTGTCGCATGAAAAGATATAATTAAATATTTACAAAAATGTGAGGGGTGTGCTCACTTTTGTGAGATACTGTATGAGTGTTCCAATAAATGCAATTTTATACTTTCTTATGACAATAAAGCTAAGAACAGATCATAATCTCTCATATTCTCTATCCTAATGCCGCGTACACACGATCGGAAATTCTGACAAGAAAAGTCTGATGTGAGCTTTTGGTCGGAAATTCCGACCGTGTGTATGCTCAATCGGACTTTTGCTGTTGAAACTTCTGCCAACAAAATATTGAGAGCAGGTTCTCTATTTTTCCGACGGAAAAAGTTCCTATCAAAAATTCCGATCGTCTGTATGCAATTCCGACGCGCAAAAAAGCAGGCATAGAATCAAGCAGAAGAGCCGAACTGCCTATTGAACTTCATTGATCTCGGCTCGTCGTACGTCTTGTATGTCACTGCGTTCTTGACGGTCGGAATTTCCGACAAGATTTGTGTGACCATGTGTATGCAACACAAGTTTGAGCCAACATTCCGTCAGAAAAAATCCACGTTTTTTTTTGTCGGAATTTCCGATAGTGTGTACGCGGCATTAGTGATTCAACATTCAGAGCAGAATGATGTTGTGCCTTCTATATTTTCAATTTGAGATTGATATAAAAATATCTACTGTCTAATCCGAAAGCCCATGATGAATTAAAGTAGATGTGACCCCTAACTAAATGGCATTTACCGTAGTTTGCTAAACCACTGTTTATGACAAGCAATTACTATTTGTCCAAAAAATGTAATACTTGCTATTACTTTTGTTCATTCTTTTCAAGTCAGTGCTAATGATCTCCTGCACTTTTTAGTCTCTTCCTTTCTATATGCATGTACTTCAGTGAAGGCTGCTTGGCATTTTTTCAGGGCAGGTTTCCTGATGGTGACAATAGTGGTCATGTCTGTGTAATGAGTGCTGAAATGGGCACTTATAGTTCATGTGACAGGATGATAATGCAAAAGTAGAAATGAGAGACAGGGACAGAGCATTGTCACGATATAACTGGAAGTCTCTGAACAAGAACTTTCATGACAGGATCACCAGATATTTTTTTTAAATGAAGGCTGCAGATTTAAAATTAGAAAAATCACTTTTAAAATTACATTAACATGTCAAAGCTAAAATGAAATTTTAGCGATTAGATTTACTTATGCATTAACGCTTTATGGATTACGGTAACTTCTTTATAATAAAATCAAGCTAGTGCCTTTTTTCAACAGTGAACTTGAAATGAAAGAAATCTTTCTACAATGATAATCAATGCGCATCCAAAAATGTCATATAGAACTTTGGATAAAAACGAAAACAAACCACGCTTGCGACAACAAATAATCAATTGTACAGCTGCACCACTCTAGTGAGATATTATCACAAACAAGCACAACACATTTTATTGATATAGAACTTTGGATAGGATATTTACATTCATGTCTAATTATCCCTTAAATGAAATAAGGCCACTTATGTTAAAATATGTGGCTGGTCCCAGAGGAAACAATTTGACATACCAATATATAATTCATACGGGATAAGTTAATAAAATACACATATTATTCAGGAAGACATGCAATCCTTTTGGATATTTTTCCCTTGGTTTCAGTTATTGAACCTTTTTCAGTTATCTAATACAATCACCCTTTCATTCTTTTCCCTAGAGAGCTGTTTTCCATTACATGAGTCACGTATAGTGCAGGATTGCCTCAACAGATTACTCATTTCGGAAAAATTGCAATAAATTAATTGGATTATATTGTAATACACAAGAACATAAAAAATGTGCTAGCAACTTTTTTCTCACGCACGTTTGTAGATTATAAATTTGACATTAAACGTTTGTAACCCAAAAAAAAAAAAGATCCTGTTCCCTAAAGCATGTTATGCAGCACAGTGCTTTTGCTGTGTAATTTGGCCCCCTGTATCATATAAAATACCTGGCTGATCCTGCCTGGTTCTGCCCTCCCCCCTGTAAACTGACCACGGTTTATCATGGCTGCTGAGCCCTGACACTGTGGTCAGTTTATGTGCCTCCATCATCTGCAGCTCTCCTCTGTCTGCAGGCACTCACGTGACTTCTTGCCTCTCTCCTCCTCTCCTCCCCGACTCCCCGACTGACATCAGCAGGAGTTCTCAGTCCCTCCCGCTATAGCTGTCAGCCCGGGAGAGGAGAGAGGCGAAGAGTCACGTGAGCGCCGGGAAGCTCTGTGAAATTAGGTAGTAATCTGCATCTTTTTTATAAAACACATACACTGGGGCACATATAATTTTTAAACGCAGGAGACTGTATGTTATTAAACAAGTGGCTTTACAACCACTTTAAATAGGTTTTTGCATTTGAATTCAGAAATCTAAATGCAGTCAAATATAATTTTACAGATATAAAAAGGGATGCTAGCGAGGCAGTATTACACGCAGTAGTAAATGGCACGTGTGTCCTATTACTGATAGGCAGCGCACATGTCACGGGCCAGTCCAGAGACCGTTAACCAAGATGGCAGACAACAGTGTTAGTGGCATCCCTGGAACAGCGTGTGAGAAAGTTTCTTGTGAACGAAAGCCTCGTACACACGACCGGTTTTCCCGGAAAGAAAACTGCTGGGAGAGCTTTTTGCTGTGAAAACCGGGCGTGTGTATGCTCCCTTGCCAGGAAAACTGCCGGGAATCCCGGCGGGGAAATTAGAGAACCTGCTCTCTATTTTCCGGCCGGGATTCCCAGCGTTTTTTTTCCCGCCAGATTTACTACACTTGCCAATTGAAAACACTGCGAGGCAGTCCCGAGGGAGCATAAGCCCTGTACACACGGCTGGGATTCATGGCCAAAGCTCTCCCCGCAGTTTTCCCCATCGGGATTCCCGGCTGACTTTATACCGCCGGCAATCCCGGCCGTGTGTACAGGGCTGAAGGCGTAAAACCCATGGATATCTACAGAAAATTTCAAGCACAGTACGGTGATGAGACTCTTAGCCGCAGTAAGACATTTGAATGTTGTAAAAGTTTCAAAAATGGCCATATGTCCATTAGTGACAATCCCGGCCATATTAGTTCCCAGCTAACAGCAGTCATTCCTGTGAACATTCAGTACATTGAACGTCTGGTGCTGGAAAATCAATGCATAACCTGTCATGAATTTGCACAAAAGGCAAATCTTTGTGTGGCAAAGTGAAGCAGACTGTTCTAGGATGGTTCAGGCGTACTGACAAATCTTTCTATACCAAAGCTTTCCAGGCATTAGTTAAACACTCAGGTAAGTATATAAATATAGCAGGGCAGTATGTAAAAAATAAATAAATGCAGTTTCTTTCAACTCCTTGAAATTTGTTCTTTTATTATATAAGATGAAGAAATCCTGGTTTGAATTGAACGCCCCTTGTATGTGGAATGTTTTTTCAAAATCTAAAGCCTTATGGTTCTTAAACCTCTTGTGCTGCAGCTTCCACCCAGACCCCCCTTTTTCTTACCTGAGCCTGATCTGATCAGCTATGTACACAAGTGCAGCAGTTCCAGCCGCTGTCTCCCTCCTCATTGGACAGATTGATAGCAGCAAGAGCCATTGGCTCCCGCTGCTATCAAAAAAATCCCGTGACACGGGAGTAGGGGGTGGGGCCAAGTTTGTGTCAATGGACACATCAGCAGGACGCATCAGCAGGGCTTGGGAGCAAGCACACACGGATACCCCCGTGGAAAGGGGGCACCCAAAAAAGAGGAGGGGCCTTAAAGCGCCGGTGGGGGACCCCAGAAGAGGAGGCTCAGGGCTGCTCTGTGCAAAAGCATTGCACATAGCAGGTAAGTATAGGCAGGTTAGTTATTTTACTACAAAAAAAAAAGCTTTACAACCACTTTAAATAATTTTTTCCAAATATGAAAATCCTTTCTGTTTAGCTCAGCAACTCTTTTTTATATTCTCCCAGAGAGTGTCTAGTGATATTATACCATGTTTTACCCTTTGCCTTAAAACATTCCCAAAGATATTTGGTACGATCACCAGGTATTATTTTAATAAAGGAAATGTGAGAAATCGCTTTGAAAATTAGGCACATTTTTACGCTTCTATGAGATTTTAGTGACTGGCCTCACAAATACTGTCACAATCTGCTGTGAAAGTTGGTACTTACCATAAAGAATCAGATTCTTCAGCTGCAGTAATAATTTGGCAAATGCAAAAAAAAAAAAACATGAATAAGCAGGAGTCAGAGGTTGCATTGGTAATAATGTAATGCATACCATGATCTGAAACAATTTTTCCATGTCCCCTGAGCTCAGTGTTGGTGTAATACAAGGACTATTTTCTTTGGGAGCCTAAATTCTCTGGCCCATTATTAGATTATAAACAAGTAACCTCTTGCTTAACACTGCAGCTTATTAATAATGTTATGTATGGGATATCATACTGCACGCACATACTGCCCATCCCTCAAAACATATTTAAATATTCTATTAAAGAATCCTGAACTTAAGAACTAAAGCTGCAGTATGAAGGATACTGCCTGAGAACATAATTATAATCAATCATACATGTATTCAACTATCTTACCGTAATCCTTGAACTTTGAAAAATATCACATCATTGTTCTTGCAACCTGCAAATAATGGAACAGATTACCTGAGTTTTCCATGTCGGTAAAAAATAAAATAACTATTCTATACAGATCAGACTGTATTCCTTTTAGCATTATAGGTTTCACGGGCACTGAATGAATGTGGACCCAAACTCCAAAAAATCTATATTTGCTATTTTTTTTAGGTGTAGTGGTGTAGTGGTTGGTTGCTACGAGTTACAACAGCCACACTTTCCACCCTGTTGTCAGACATCCATTAGACACACTCCTTTAGTCAATGAACAGTCTTTTGCTTGTTTTTGTTATTTTATTAGGGGATTGAACTTGGTTGGGGAAAGGGACATGGGATGCCCATAGAACAAATTAGTACTTTGAAGATTAGAGTAACTGCGTCACACTTCTCAGAAAGGACAAGATGGCTGACCCTAAACTTGACAGTCTTTTACCTCAGAACACTTATTCCTCCAGCACACTGCTTGACAGACTTTTACCTCAGAACATTTCTTCCTGTCACAGTCTTAGTAATCCTGTCACACCATCAGAACTTGACTATTCCTCCCTCTGAATAAGTCACAGTTAATTTAGTTGATGACCCTTTGTAGGCCGGGGCCTGCAGTACTCTTTATGGCAGCAACCGTTTAATTGAGAAGATTAAATGGTGATGGACTACTATCCCAGCAAGTCAGAATTGCAAATCCTGCCTGCCCTCATGGCTGCATCAATTTGACACAAACTCCACAGTCTCTCCCTCTAGCTCTGCATCCAGCTCCCTTGGCATGCCTCTTCCAGATCTCTCCACTGTGCTTTCACTCACCGACACCTGCCCTGGATCCTTCCTGAAGGACTTAATCTGGACGTGCGGACCAACTCCCTCTTCCAGCTCCTGTTCCAGGATACCTCTCCATGACCCGAGCTCCTCCGCCTGAGCTACACCCCCCCAGATGGGGGTGTCCCTCCTGCACGACAGTCCAGCACTCTATCCTTTAGTTCACCCAGCCAACAACTCCTCCCCCAGCAGGCCAACCATGGGTAGGAGGCCTGCCCCCTGCCAATCCTACTTGGGGATTTGTCAGAGCTCCTCACATGTACCCCATGTAACTCTAGCTCTCAGCCCTGCCCCTTTTCCAGAACCTTCTCCCTGGAAACAGAGGAGGCGCCCAAGAACCAAAGTACATGTTAGTCACCTACTGCTACACTAAACCACTCCCCTGCCCCCAGATGAAAAAAACAAAAAGGCCTAGCTCGCAGCATAGGCCTGCTTAAATTTACCTGCACTGGCAGCTTACACAAAACACTACACTTAGCACCTACCTAAGGTAGAGGATGCTACATAGGGGAACATTTTTAAATGCAAATTAAGCCTTAGCACTACCCTAAAAATTTAACTTTTTGTCTTGAATTTCTCCTGCAAAGTAGCTGTGAATTTACCTTAAGCCTCACTGCAGTGTGAGATCACCTAAAGCACTGTTGCCTCTGACAGCTAGTCTCACAAGATTTGGATCAAGATTTGGCGATGAGACTACTGTGCTGAACACTGTTCTGCTCATCAGAGGGACAGCTCTGTTATGAGGATGCAAAGCTTTGCTTCTCTACCAAGATGGCTTCTCTACCAAAATGTGACAGTGCAGAACAAGACATGGTAAGTCACTAATGGGGAAATAATCAGGTGCTAGTAGCCCACAGGCAATACTGGTGACAAGTATTTTTCCCTCTGCTTACATATTTTGGACACAGTCTCCATGATTTAGATCCTCTTTAAAGCTGCCAACAAACTAGAGCAGTCAGAAGTGAATAAAATTATCGAGATCCGCCATGCTCTGGTCCTTTTCTAGTCTTTCTATATTCCTTTTATCCTATTCATTGTTGTATCAGTTTTTAATTTTTATTCCCCTATTAATTTATTTTAGGACCTTTCACTTAAATGCTTAGAAACCATTAACTCAATCTCTGGTGTTTTCTTCTGTCCTATAAAGCAGCAGTCAAATGCATCAAAATGTCATTAGAAAACCCACCACATGTCTCAGGAATATGTTGCTATTGAAAAATCCTTCAGTTTGCAGTTTGTGTTTATTAATGCTGCGCACACATTATGGATGCACTAAGGCAGGTGTGTGCATCCTGCGGCCCATGGGCTGCATTTGGCTCAAAACAGCTATAATTGTGGCCTATCACAAAATCGTAAACTTACTTAAAAATTATGATTTTGTAAAAATCTTTTTGGAAAAATGGGTTTACACTTAGCAAACACATGGCCAAATAAAAATTTGACAGTGTCTCTTTACTGGGTTTTTATAAGTTGTATCTTCCCAAAGAAAAATATTGCACTCTTCACTCTTCTCTCTTAACAATCCTCCCTTATTTATGTCATTTATGTTATTTATGTCATCAGTTTCAGCAACACCTATAATTGTGAGAAACTATTTTCAAGGATGAAACACATGAAGGGCAAATAACAAAAAAATACGGTATATACAGCGCTAGGTATCAGTGAAAAAAATCGAAAATAAACCAAATGCCTACTAAAAAGCTATAAACTCACACAAATATCCAAAATAAAAAGATTATATGCAAAATTACAAATATTATGTGTTATCCCAACATAATTCCTCTAAACCCCTGTACACACAGATCGAATGTCAGGAAACATTGGATGGTTAAAAAAATTAAACGGCTGAAATTCGGCCCTTTTGTACGTTGGTCTGTCTGATAGAAGCCGACCTTCTGTAGAACGTGCATGCTGGAAATCCAGTAGCCGACCAACTCCCGATCAGCGCTCTCGGCCAAAGACAGAGAGTGCACATCAGAATGTCCTGGCGGGGGGAGGTGGGCGTCCCCCTGTCAGAACACAACAACTCATCGGGGGAGATCGCTGAACTAACCTTGCATGCTTAGTACTAGGCTTGTGCAATTCGTTTCATAACGAATCGAAATTCGTCTGAATTTAGCAACTTTCGGACATTCGGAAGCATTCGAATTTCCGAACAGAGCAATTACGAATAAAACCGAATCCGAAATAAATTATACCGCAAAATAGCGAATGCCCGAAGGTCTTCGGCATAATTCGTTATGAAAAAAGTTACGAATGTACGAATCCATTCGAAGCACAATAACACTCACTCTGCTCTCTGCTTCTCCCTCACCATGCTGAACTCCCTCTCAAAATGGTGTACAGGGGGCGGAGGCTATAGCCGCATGAAAAAACGAAAGTAAAATACGAGATTTCGAATCCATTCGAAGCACAATAACACTCACTCTGCTCTGCTCTCTGCTTCTCCCTCACCGTGCTGAACCCTCTCAAAATGGTGTACAGGGGCGGAGGCCTATAGCCGCATGTAAAAAACGAAAGTAAAATACGAGATTTTGAATCGTTACAAATAACCGCTATGTATTTAGAAAAGTACAAATCCATTCGAAGCACATTAGGCATAATAGGCAGCGTCGTTGTGAGAGAGACACGGAAAATTACGAATCAACGAACCCAAAAAAAGTTACGAAAGTAGGAGTTGTGTCCAGAATCAACGAAAAACAACGTACTCTACCGAAAGTACGAATTATAAAGCAACAAAAAATTCAACGAAAAATGTCGCTTGCAAAAATACGAATGAGTCCGAACACGAAAAATCCCGTCTAGCAAAATTACGAATGATTACGAATCAACAGGACCGGAAAGAAACGAACCGAAACGGAACAAATTTTTCCGTTGTGCACAAGTCTTCTTAGTACAGCGGCTCCATCCGGAGCTCTTCAGTGATTCCACTCCTTCCCGATATACACTGAAACTCACTAGACGTTTAGACCCAGGTGAAAAATGGGTCTAACTGTGCTTGTATATTATACCAGGGTCTGTGTCTCCACTGTCCTTTAAAGCCCCCTCATGTAAGAACACCTGCTACAATCCCACACTGAGCAAACCGCATCAGGACACTTTTGGGAGCATGGGTCAGTGGCACTGCCCACCTGGAGGAGTGACAGCACAACTCACCTAAATGTCAGCAGTGGGATATCACAGTAGTCCCAGTGGGGGCTCATGAGATCATTAAGAAAAGCAGCAAGGGTATCATTTATTTATGTGAATAATCCATTAGCGCAGTGTTTTTAATATACAGTTGCAAAAAAAAGTATGTGAACCCTTTTGGAATGATATGGATTTCTGCACAAATTGGTCATAAAATGTGATCTGATCTTCATCTAAGTCACAAATAATTAAATGTTACCATGTTTTTATTGAACACACCATGTAAACATTCACAGTGCAGGTGGAAAAAGTATGTGAACCCTTGAATTTAATAACTGGTTGAACCTCCTTTGGCAGCAATAACTTCAACCAAACGTTTCCTGTAGTTGCAGATCAGACGTGCACAATTCTTGACCATTCCTCTTTACAGAACTGTTTCAGTTAAGCAATATTCTTGGGATGTCTGGTGTGAATGGCTTTCTTGAGGTCATGCCACAGCATCTCAATCGGGTTGAGGTCAGGACTCTGACTGAGCCACTCCAGAAGGCGTATTTTCTTCTGTTGTTGATTTACTTCTTTGCTTTGGGTCGTTGTCCTGTTGCAACACCCATCTTCTGTTGAGCTTCAGCTGGTGGACAGGTGGCCTTAAGTTCTCCTGCAAAATGTCTTGATAACTTGGGAATTCATTTTTCCTTTGATGATAGCAATCCGTCCAGGCCCTGACGCAGCAAAGCAGCCCCAAACCATGATGCCCCCACCACCATACTTCACAGTTGGGATGAGGTTTTGATGTTGGTGTGCTGTGCCTCTTTTTCTTCACACATAGTGTTGTGTGTTTCTTCCAAACAACTCAACTTTGGTTTCATCTGTCCACAGAAAATTTTGCCAGTACTGCTGTGGAACATCCAGGTGCTCTTGTGCAAACTGTAAACGTGCAGCAATGTTTTTTTGGACAGCAGTGGCTTCCTCTGTGGTATCCTCCCATGAAATCCATTATTTTTTAGTGTTTTACGTATCGTAGATACGCTAACAGGGATGTTAGCATATGCCAGAGACTTTTGTAAGTCTTTAGCTGACACTCTAGGATTCTTCTTCACCTCATTGAGCAGTCTGCGCTGTGCTCTTGCAGTCATCTTTACAGGACGCCCACTCCTAGGGAGAGTAGCAGCAGTGCTGAATAGGGATGAGCTTCGAGTTCGAGTTGAACTCATGTTCGACTCGAACATTGCCTGTTCGCCGAACAGCGAACAATTTGGGGTGTTCGCGGCAAATTCGAAAAGTCTATTGGAGAAATCTAAAGTGCTAATTTTAAAAGCTTATATGCAAGTTATTGTCATAAAAAGTGTTTGGGGACCCGGGTCCTGCCCCAGGGGACATGTATCAATGCAAAAAAGAAAGTTTTAAAAACTGACGTTTTTTCGGGAGCAGTGATTTGAATAATGCTTAAAGTGAAACAATAAAAGTGAAATATTCCTTTAAATTTCGTACCTGGGGGGGGGGGTGTATAGTATGCCTGTAAAGCAGCGCTTGTTTCCCTTGCTTAAAGTGCACAAAGTGTAATTTCTGAAGGAAAATAAGTAATTTAAAAGCACTCGCGGCTATAATGAATTGTCGGCTCCCGGCAATACAGAGAAAAGTCATTAATAAAAATAAAAAAATGCGTGGGGGTCCCCCCAAATCAATTACCAGGCCCTTCAGGTCTGGTATGGATATTAAGGGGAACCTGTTGTTTACATCTAGGGATGAGCCGAACACCCCTCTGTTCGGTTCGCACCAGAACCTGTGAACAGACCTAAAGTTCACGCAAACTTTAGAACCCTATTAAATACAATGGACTCGAACGTTCGAAATCAAAAGTGCTAATTATCAAGGCTAATATGCAAGTTATTGTCCTAAAAAGGGTTTGGGGACCCAGGTCCTGCCCCAGGGGACATGTATCAATGCAAAAAAAAGTTTTAAAAACTGATGTTTTTTTCGGGAGCAGTGATTTTAATAATGCTTAAAGTGAAACAATAAAAGTGAAATATTCCTTTAAATTTCGTACCTAGGGTGTGTGTATAGTATGCATGTAAAGTCGCGCTTGTTTCCCATGCTTAGAACTGTCCCTGCACAAAGTGTCATTTCTGAAGGTAAAAAAGTCATTTAAAACTCACTTGCGGCTATAATGAATTGTCGGCTCCCGGCAATACATAGAAAAGTCATTGATAAAAAATAAAAAAAAAGCGTGGAGGTCCCCCCAAATTCAATTACCAGGCCCTTCAGGTCTGGTATGGATATTAAGGGGAACTCTGCCACAAAAATCCATACCAGACCCTTTATCCGAGCACGCAACCTGGCAGGCCACAGGAAAAGGGACGAGAGAGCGCCCCCCCCTCCTGAACCGTACCAGGCCACATGCCCTCAACATGGGGAGGATGTCCCCATGTTGATGGGGACAAGGGCCTCATCCCCACAACCCTTGCCCGGTGGTTGTGGGGGTCTGCGGGCAGGGGGCTTTTCGGAATCTGGAAGACCCCTTTAACAAAGGGGACCCCCAGATCCTGCCCCCCTCCCTATGTGAATTGGTAAGGGGTACATTGTACCCCTACCATTTCACGAAGAAAGTGTAAAAAAAATGTAAAAAAAACACACAGACACCTTGGAAAATGTTCATTCATTAGAAAAAAAAAAAAATCATTCCAGCGATGAAATCCAGTGTCCCGCGGCGATCCGATGTCCAGCGCTGTCCACACGAGACGTCATTGGCTGAGCCTGAGCGGACCTGATGGGGAACTTCCTCCGCAGTGTTATAAATGAATAGACCCGCCCCTTCTAAAGTTCCCCATCAGGTCCGCTCAGCCAATGACTTAGGTGTCAGGCTAAGCGGACCAGATGCGGAACGTGAGAAGGGGAGGGTCTATTCATTTGTTACACTGTGGAGGCAGTTCCCCATCAGTTCCGCTCAGCCAATGACGTAGGCGGGGTCTGACATACGAGGGGGCGGACCTGATGGGGAACTACCTCCACAGTGTAATAAATGAATAGACGCACCCCTTCTCACGTTCCGCATCTGGTCCGCTTAGCCTTACACCTAAGTCATTGGCTGAGCGGACCTGATGGGGAACTTTTAGAAGGGGCAGGTCTATTCATTTAATACACTGCGGAGGATGTTCCCCATCAGGTCCACTCAGGCTCAGCCAATGACTTCTCGTGTGGACAGCGCTGGACATTGGATCGCTGCGGGACACTGGATTTCATCGCTGGAATGTTTTGTTTTTTTTGTTTTTTTAATAAAGGACTTTTCCAAGGTGTTTGTGTGTTTTTTGTTTTTTTTTTACACTTTCTTCGTGAAATGGTAGGGGTACAATGTACCCCTTACCAATTCACATAGGGGGGGCCGGGATCTGGGGGTCCCCTTTGTTAAAGGAGTCTTCCAGATTCCGATAAGCCCCCTGCCTGCAGACCCCCACAACCACTGGGCAAGGGTTGTGGGTATGAGGCCCTTGTCCCCATCAACATGGTGACATCCTCCCCATGTTGAGGGCATGTGGCCTGGTATGGTTCAGGAGGGGGGCGCTCTCTCGTCCCCCCCTCTTTTCCTGCGGCCTGCCAGGTTGCGTGCTCGAATAAAGGGTCTGGTATGGATTTTTGGGGGAACTCCACGCCATTTTTTTTTCTTAATTTGCGGCAGGGTTCCCCTTAATATCCATACCAGACCTGAAGGGCCTGGTAATTGAATTTGGGGGGACCCCCACGCTTTTTTTTATTTTTTTATCAATGACTTCTCTATGTATTGCCGGGAGCCGACAATTCATTATAGCCGCGAGTGAGTTTTAAATTACTTTTTTTCCTTCAGAAATTACACTTTGTGCAGGGACAGTTCTAAGCACGGGAAACAAGCGCGACTTTACATGCATACTATATACACACCCTAGGTACGAAATTTAAAGGAAAATTTCACTTTTATTGTTTCATTTTAAGCATTATTAAAATCACTGCTCCTGAAAAAACCTCAGTTTTAAAACTTTTTTTTGCATTGATACATGTCCCCTGGGGCAGGACACGGGTCCCCAAACACTTTTTAGGACAATAACTTGCATATTAGCCTTTATAATTAGCACTTTTGATTTCGAACATTTGAGTCCATTGTATTTAATAGGGTTCTAAAGTTCACGCGAACATTCTGGCTGTTCGCAGGTTCTGGTGCGAACCGAACAGGGGGTGTTCGGCTCATCCCTAGTGCTGAACTTTCTCCATTTATAGACATTTTGTAAAGATGAATAGCAAGGCTTTTGGAGATACTTTTATAACCCTTTCCAGCTTTATGTAAGTCAACAATTCTTAATCGTAAATCTTCTGAGAGCTCTTTTGTGCAAGGCATCATTCACATCAGGCAATGCTTCTTGTGAAAAGCAAACCCAGAACTGGTGTGTGTTTTTTATAGGGCAGGGCAGCTGTAACAAACACCTCCAATCTCATCTCATTGATTGGACTCCAGTTGGCTGACACCTCACTCCAATTAACTAGCTCTTGGAGATCTCATTAGTCTAGGGGTTCATATTCTTTTTCCACCTGCACTGTGAATGTTTACATGATGTGTTTAATAAAAACATGGTAACATTTAATTATTTGTGTGTTATTAGTTTAAGCAGACTGTGATTGTCTATTGTTGTGACTTAGATGAAGATCAGATCACATTTTATGACCAATTTGTGCAGAAATCCATATCATTCCAAAAGGGTTCACATACTTTTTTTTTGCAACTGTATAGCATATTACACGAAGGGCAAAATTAGAGCTAAAACATCTGATGAACACCTTAAGAATTAATTGAGAATTGCTACTACATCCATTGAACCAGATGTTGATGCTTTAGTTTATTAAAAGAAGTGTCAAATATAGCTCTAGTTTTATGTTGCCTTCTTTTACTTTTATAATGAAAATATTACGAAAAAATTAAGTTGTCTTACTGCCCAACTTTTTCTGCTCATCGGCTATCCTTATTGTTAGTGTATTTTATGTGTGGCCCAAGACAATTCCTCTTCTTCAAATGTGGCCCAGGAAGGTTGGAAGGTCAAAAAGTTGGACAATTTCTGGGACTCCCAACAGCGACACCCTAAATTGGCAGAACATGCATCGCTGTATATGTGAACATTTTTTTTAAATATCTTTGTTTGCGCACATCAGCTTCTCCCCAAAAACATTTTTTAAGAAATGTCAGTTAACTAAAAATGATTTTCTCTTGTAATATTATCATTCAACTGGTGTCAGTTTAGCAAATGGTATTAGCCATGCATTGGTCTCTTGCTCCAAACACTGTTGTTTCAACATTGTCAGTGACCTCTTTGGCAATAGCATACCTCCCAGTCCCCCCAAACACTTATCTGAGCCATATGGGGCTTTCCTTTCTTCTAAGGTTGTTGGTATCCAAACTGGAGCCAACATATTTATTGATCATCATGGATAAGGCTTGCCTGTGATTGTTATTTGGGCCCAAGCCTGCTCGCTGTTGCTATAAGAAAGAATGTAACATCTTTGTTACACATCCCCAGCTGGAGGTAGTTGTACAACTGCTTGCAGCTTGTCTGCTGTGGGTAGCAGAGTTCCGATGGGTAGCAAAGACATCCTTGCTTTGTACAAGCACCTTTTGAAGCACCTCCTCATCTTGACACATTTGTTTTTCCTCTCGTGTGGTGGGATGCAATCTGCCAGTTTCGTGTTGTAGCATAGATCCAAGAGAGTGGCAGAAGGCCCTTGAAGTTATCTCCAGTGAAACACAATTAAATAATAAAAGTTTTAAATTTTTAACCACTTGCCTACTGGGCACTTTTACCACCTTCTTGCCCAGGCCAATTTTTAGCTTTCAGCACTGGCGCACTGGCAATTGCGCTTGAATTCAGCACTGTACCCATATGACATTTTTGTATTTTTTTCCACACAAATAGAGCTTTCTTTTGGTGGTATTTAATCAGCACTGGGTTATTTTTTATCACGCAAACGATTTTGAAAAACAAACAAACACATTTTTCTTAGTTTCAGGTAGTTTTTCTCCTTCACTGATGTGCGCTGATAAGGCAGCACTGATGGGCACTTATAGACTGCACTGATGGACACTGATGAGGCGGCACAGATGGGCAATGATAAGGCGGCACTGACAGGCTGCACTGATGGCCACTGATAGGCTACACTGATGGGCACTGATGAGGTGGCACTGCTGGGCATTGATGAGGAGGCACTGATGAGGCTGCACTGATATGCAGAAATTATGGGTACTGATAGGCAGCACTGATGGGCACTGATGAGGAGGCATTGATTAGCAACACTGATGGGCACTGCTTGGCAGCACTGGTGGGCACTAATTGGCAGAACTGATGTGCACTGATAGGCAGCACTGATGGGCACTGTTGGGGCTGCACTGATATTTAGCAAACTGATGATCAGTGTCCTGATTATCAATGTAGATGTCCCCTTTCACACTAGCCAGTTACCGGCTCTCTCCTCTCCTCACCCTGTAACAGCTTGAGGAAAGGAATGCCGATAACCAGCAAGTGTGTTTACATAGTGATTAGCTGTGATTGGACACAGCTAATCATGTAGTAAAGAGCTGCTGTGGTTGGCTCTTTACCCTGATCTGTGATCAGCTGTGTCTGAAGGACACAGCGATCACAGAGCACGCCGGGTGCTCAGCCCAGCGGGCACGCTGGGGACATGGTTATGGGAGGACGCCAATAGATGGCCTCCCAGAACTGGATGACCCCGCTGTAGCCATCATTCAGTTACAGTATAGCATGGTCCGAAAGTGGTTAAATGTAAAAAGATATATATTGTATTTATCTCTGTGTGTATGTTTTATTTTTATCTATCTATTTATCATTTTAGTTGGTAGAACCAGCCAGGGGTTAGTGCTATCTGGGATCAAGCCATCCAGCTCTGAATTGGCTGCAGTGAAGGCACAGGACACTATGGAAAAGCCCACAAAATTTTCAGGTGAACATTGCAGCTGTCCAGTTTGGATAATCCAGAATTTATCATGTGGTGTTTAGGGGAACAATGTCACTTTTAGCTGAACACTAATCCTTAATTCGCATTATCCTGTTCTTTTTTCCATGATATAAAAATGTCCGGACTCACTGAGAGTTCAAGTTTTTGTTATCGCCAGGGGACAGAGGAGCCATGACAGAGGACAGTTGGGTCATGCTTACATGTCTGACCGCCCTCTAAGGCCGATTGGTAACAATGTGTGGTTAGAACTGTGTTAAAAAAATATTTTGGCAAAGTCAGCTAGATTTGAAATTAGAAGTTTAACAGCAAAAAGCTTAAATGACTGAAAATTACTGAAGTTAAAAATTGCAGAACCCTAATGCCGCGTACACACGACCATTTTTAATTATGAGAAAAATGCTTTTTTTTTAAATGGTCATTAAAAATGATCGTGTGGGGGGCGTGGCCGGAACTCGACCTGAATGGCAGCATAGACCGAGAGCTCTCTCCCAGCCCGCAGCTATAGAAGCCAGTAAAGCTGATCACACCCCGCTTTAATGGGTGGCTCCAGGACGACCAGATTCACAAAGCCCCGGGGGTCCTCACAACCCCCCCCGGGCACATCCTCCGACCTCAGGGACTACTTCACCCAGCCAGAACTCCCGCCGGGCGGACCGGCTAAAATGGCGCCGGCCGGCGTCACAGAACAGGCCGCAGTGCTCCATCCCACCCCCATTCAAGCTCCAGAGCGCCATCGGGACCCCTCGGGCCCAGAACCATCTCGGCACTCACCCGGAGAGGCGAACCGGAACCAGGGAGCGGTGAGTCCTCCGCTCGGGCCTGCGGTCCTCCCTGCAACCTTCCTCCCCGCGTCCCCGGCGGCCATCTTGGGACTCCACACGAGGCAGCAGCCTTACACCCAATGCTCTGAGGCCTTCCCGCAGCTTCTCCGCACCGCCTCAGACCCGGGCCTCACAGGGACAGCTGCCAGCTCGCTGCCCAGCACAGGGGGAGCGGGGGATTGTCCATCTCCACAGGACGGGGCCCATTCACCTCGGGATGGCAGGACACCGGGCACTTTTACCCCCCATGAGACCACCCTGCCGGACCCCCTCTCCCCCAGGGCACAGAGGCACTCCAGACCGGGAGACCCTCACCCACAAGCCCTCCCTGCACCACTGGCGCCCCCCTGTGCCCAGGTGGCCAGCACCTCAGCTCCTCCCCACTCCCCGAGGTCGCCTGACAGGGACCACTGGCCGACACACACCCAGGACTGGAGTGAGCCCTGGGAATACCAGGCCTCTCCAAACCCCTCCTGGGGAGCCACTCTTTTCCCCCACTACCCCCACGATGCTCCTGATGGCGGTCGAGGGGCACAGGGACAACCCCCCCCAATGCCCCCGCAGTGGCACGCTTACCTCCAAGCGATCCCGACAAAGGACGACTTCAGGCAGCTTATCGAGGACGTGAAATCCACCTGCAGATCAGAGATCCAAGCCCTACAATCGGGCCTCAAACATCTAGCAGACAGGGTGGAGATGGCAGAAGAAGAAATCCAAGAAACAAAATTAGCAGTACACAGAACCCAAGTTCAAGGGTCAGAACACCACACCCTCCTTAGGGACATGCAACGCCACGTAGAAGACCTGGACAACAGGGGGCGCAGGAACAACATCCGAGTTCGGGGGGTCCCAGAAGCGGAGGGCCCAGAAGATGTCCAGAACACACTACAATCGCTTTTTAACGACCTTCTGGGGGCGGACCCGACCCATGCTATTGAAATGGACAGAGCCCATCGCGCGCTGCGGCCTAAAGGCACCTCTACCAGACCCCGAGATATCATTTGCAGGCTGACATCATACCCTTTGAAAGAGAATATCATGAAGCAGGCCCGCCTAGCCCGCAAGGTGACCCTGGGTGATCATCACGTTCAACTGTTCCCGGACTTGTCCTGGATCACCCTGCAAAAGAGAAGACTGCTCCAACCACTGCTGCGCATTCTTCAAGAAGAGAATATACCATACCGCTGGGGATTCCCCTTCAGCCTCACGGCCAAGCATCAAGGCAAATCGGCGACCATGAGGTACCCGGAGGACCTAGAACCTTTCTGTGGCACCCTGGAGATCAGAGCACCCCAGCTTCCTGATTGGGATCTTGTGGCGACCCCACCACCGCCGCCCACAGTGTGGCAGAAGGTCCCACCACCCAAGCGATCCCGAGGCCCGGAGAGATCCCCAAGGGGTCGGAGCTCGCAGCAGAGGAGACCCTGATTGAATCTTGCACTATCTGACTTGCTACATATCTGAAGGACCATCCCTGTCCCTGTTTACGCTTTATGGCTCGCTGTTTTTTGCTACCTTTTTTCATAAGTTTTACTTTTTCTCTCTATTTTTCACCCCACGATACAGCCACCCTGGCACTAGGCCACGCAATACTCCATCTTAGGCGCCTCTGCTACAGAACTGACCAACATCACGGGCGAGTCTTGAAAAAGACCTTGGAGAGAGACTGTTCGGGCACCCCCTGCCTTCCCCCCCTCTCTTAGATCACTAGACTTCTAGAGCAGGCGGGTTATCACCGTCTTGCATGTTTGAATCTGGGCTCCCCTGGGTCTCCCTGGCCCACCCTACCTGGGTGGGGGCGGGGAGGCTCACGGGAGGCCTTCTGGACCTGGGCCGGCTGGTCCCATCGGGTCGGTTGATGTTGTTTTCTAAGTTTATACATAATATTGCTATACTAATTACTTTTCTCTTTCTCCTAGCTTTTCCTAATCCCCTCTCTTCCTTTGTCATCGCCTGGCTCACTATGCGAAGTCACCAATCCTCTCGGATCTCCTCCCGTGTGGCGCCCATCCCTGGCCGTGACTGCCTGGACCACCTTCAACAACACCAGATGAGTATTTATGCCCCCCATCCTAGCTCCCATGGCTAAGATTTTCTCCTTAAATGTTCATGGCCTGAATTCTAATCGTAAAAGGCATCTGGCACTGAGGGAGTTTAGACAGTCAGGAGCGGATGTCATACTGGTACAGGAAACTCACTTTGACAAAGAGGGCACCTTTAAATTCGCCTCGAGGTACTACTCACAGATCTACCTGTCATCAGGATCCCACAAGAGGGCGGGGGTGGCTATCCTAATCAAACAGGGGTCCCCCTTCACATACTCGTCCCACTACAGCGATCCCCAAGGCCACTTTCTCATACTCAGAGGCCTGTGGCTGGACAAGGAGATCACATTTTGTGTGGTCTATGTCCCCAATGTCAGGCAGACAGGATTCCTAAATAAAATGCTAGCTCACCTATTCCGCTCGGACCATGGGGTGTTGGTGGTGGGGGGGGAATTTAACCTAACCCAATCGGAGATGGCGGATCGCCGGGGGGTGGGCCCCAGGGTGCCCACGCCGAGGGCACTTAGAGAGTCGCAGCTTTTCCGCCAAATTACCAGAAGGTATGCCCTCTTTGATGCCTGGCGGAATCTCCATCCTGGAGACCGACAGTACACCTTTTATTCGGCCCCCCACCGCACGCACTCCCGCATAGATTACATCTTTGTTAACAATGCAACCCTACGTATGACTCGAACTGCGAGGATCCTGCCGATCTCGTGGTCGGACCACGCTCCAGTAGAGATAACCCTGGACTTAGATGCCCCAACACGTAGACCGTGCACCTGGCGTTTAAATACGTTCCTACTGCAACACCTCCCCTCAAAAACTGAACTAAATACCACGCTACAACACTATATGGCAGACAATGACACGGGGGATGTCTCTATATCCACATTTTGGGAAGCCCATAAGGCGGTGATGAGGGGCAGATGCATAGCCCTCTCCTCAACTATGAAAAGGGACTCACAGGCCCTCCAGAAGCACACAGAACAGGAGCTTAGAAATCTAGAAAACCAGCTTCAGTCCAACCCCACTCTGGTTCTCCTGAAAAAAATTACGGCCCTCTGGGCAACGTTAGGAGACCTAGCCCTGGGCAGGGTAGAAAAAGCCTTACTCAAACTGAAACAGATGTTCTATGACAAAGGGAATAAGGCCCATACGCTTCTAGCTCGGAAGCTCCGGGACAACGCTCAAGTGTCGACCCCGCATCAGATCCAAAATAGCTCAGGCCGCCTGGTCTCCCACCCCACTGACGTAGCCCATTCCTTTGAAGTATTCTACAAGGCCCTGTATAATAACCCTGATATCCCCGCAAACCCCCCCACGCCTGACCTGACTAACCGTATTCAGCAGTACCTAGATCTTAGCGGTGTATCACGGCTCCAGTCCACGGATCTGGAAGCTTTGAATGCTCCGATCACGCAAGAGGAAATAGAGCAGACCATCAAATCCCTACCCAATCGCAAAGCCCCAGGCCCGGACGGCTTTCCTTACGAGTACTACAAGGAATTTCTCCCTCCCCTCCTCCCCTACATGTGCAGGCTCTTCAATGCCTTCCTCCATGACACCCCGATCCCGAGAGATATGCAAAGCTCCTTTATCACAGTGATCCCCAAACCCGGGAAGGATCCTTCCCTCTGCGCTAACTACAGACCAATTGCCCTGCTGAATTCGGACCTTAAAATATTCACTAAACTCCTATCTATGCGCCTGAATACGGTCTTACCCTCCCTGATCCATAAAGATCAGGTGGGATTCGTCCCTTTCCGCCAGGCGGGTGACAATACTAGGAAGATAATAGACCTGGTTGAGGTGGTGAACAGGGAGGGCGCACAGGCCCTGTTGTTGAGCTTGGACGCAGAAAAAGCGTTTGACCGCCTCGGGTGGCCCTTCCTGTTCGCCACGCTCCGCCATGTGGGATTTGGGGGACCCTTCTATAAAGCCATACAACACCTATATTCAAACCCATCTTCCCAAGTTAGGACCCCCTTCGCCATGTCCGCCCCGTTGCCAATACAGAATGGCACCAGACAGGGGTGTCCACTCTCACCCCTGCTCTTTGCACTATGTGTCGAACCCCTAGCAGCGACAATCCGTGGCAACCCAGACATTAAGGGCATAGGGGTTCGAGGCAGGGAGTTTAAAATCTCCCTGTTTGCAGACGACATCATTCTCTCCTTAGTTCAACCCAGGACTTCCCTTCCAATCCTTCACGCGGAACTAGACCGCTATGGGGCTCTATCGGGATACAAAATCAATGCATCAAAGTCGGAGGCACTCCCAATCAATATACCAGTAGGTGAGGTAGAACATTTGAAAGCCAATTTCCCCTATAGCTGGAAAAATACCGCCCTAAAATACTTGGGAATCAATATTACCCCGCAATACTCTACTCTTTACCAAGCAAACTTCCCCCCTCTCTTCCACAACATCAGGACCCTCCTCCAGCAATGGAAAAAGCACCACATCTCCCTACTCGGAAGGATAGCATCGGTGAAGATGACGATCCTCCCGAAACTGTTGTATCTCTTTCAGACCTTGCCCATCCCCGTCCCCTATGGCCAACTGAAACACTTACAAGCCGACCTACTACAATTCACCTGGAACTACGGGAGGCATAGAATCCCACGGTCGGTATTGCAGGCGGCCAGGTCGGATGGGGGCCTGGCTTTCCCCACCCTCACTAAATACTACCAGGCGGCACAACTGAGGGCAATAACTTCTTGGTTCACACTCCGTTCCTATAACAAATGGACCGAGATAGAGAAACTGTGGTTAGCTCCGATACACCCAAACAACCTTCTGTGGAATGCAAACGCAGAGGTAGAGCCAGCACGATTGCTAGGCCCGATGGCGCAGCTTAGAAAGATGTGGCGCAAACTGACACAACAACATAGACTGGTCTCTGACAGCTCGCTCCTGACCTCATTTGCTTGTAACCCCAAAATGCCAGATAGCTTAACCTCCCAAATGTCCTCCCCCTGGACTATGAGAAACCTCTTCCACTTTGGAAATTTGGTGGATCCTCGCACCCGTACACTGCGTCCCTTCGCCGATCTACAGTCCCAATATGGCCTCCCTAAGCAGGCTTTCTACGGGTATCTCCAAATCCGCCACTATGCCATGTCCTTCGCACCAGCTCTGCAATTTTCCCCCCCTACCCCTTTTGAGAACCTCATTCTGGTAGGCTTTGCACAGAGAGGTCTGATCTCAAATATTTACAAAATATTGAATGAGAGGCCCTTTGACTCAATGGGCAAACACAATTACATGATCAAGTGGGAAAAGGCACTGGGAGAGGAGATACCCCTGGAACAATGGAGGGCCATATGGAACCAAGCGTCCAAAACATCGATATGCACGCTATACAAGGAGAATATATACAAGATACTGTACTTCTGGTACTTGACTCCTGATGTCCTCCATGCCATCCACCCGGCAAGTTCAGACCGCTGCTGGAGATGCCAGGGAGCAAAGGGAACACTATATCATATCTATTGGGAGTGCCCGCTGATAACTCCCTATTGGAACTCAGTTCACCAACTTCTAACTCACCTCCTAGAAGCGGAAGTACCATTCACCCCCAAATTTTTCCTGCTGGGACTGATGTCTCTGACGGCCCCTCGCCCATACAAGAAACTAGCCAGACATGTCCTTACGGCGGCTCATTGCTTGGTGGCACTGAACTGGAAGCGCAGCTCCCCCCCTTCAGAGGGAGAGCTGTACGCCAGGATTAGGGATGTAGAATCAATGGAGAGGATGACGGCGAGGATTCATGATCACCTTGACGCACACAACATGGTCTGGGAGCTGTGGCGCCGCCGGGAGGACCACGGTGACTCAGAGCCAGGTATACTTTGATGACATTCCCCCCCCCTCTCTCCCCCATCTTCTCTCTCCCGCTTCCCTCTCTTCTTTCCCTTGCATTTTTCCCTTTTTTTTTTTTCTCTTCTCTCTTCTTTTTCCTCTCTACTCTTTCCGTTTATCTGGGAGTCCCTAGGGGACCCATATACTTGAATAGCTAATAGCCTTATCGGTTTAAAGGTTTGGTTGACAGCACGGTACGTAAATGTTAAGTTAATCTGATGAGATCAGTAATCTGCATAGATGCTAGATGTGCGGTGCTGGCACGCTCAGGAACTATTACAAACATGTAACCAAGAAGAAAAAGCAATTACTCTGTTTGTTGTAAGACCAATGCATTATAATTGTAACTGATGTGGCTTCAAATAAAACAGTTATTGATAAAAAAAAATGATCGTGTGTGGGCTTCAGAGCCATGAAAAAATTGGAACATGCTCTAATTTTTCTCATCGTTTTTCACGTCGTCGTTTTTCTCGTCATGAAAAACGGCCGTGTGTAGGCTTTAACGACGTGAAAAAAATGCGCATGCTCAGAATCAAGTATGAGACTGGAGCGCTCGTTCTGGTAAAACTAGCGTTCGTAATGGAGATAGCACATTCGTCACCCTGTAACGGACTGAAAAGCACGAGGCTTAAAAGCGCGAATCGGCTTTCACCAAACTTTACTAACACGAGGATCAGCAAAAGCAGCCCAAAGGGTGGCGCCATCTGAATGGAACTTCCCCTTTATAGTGCCGTCGTACGTGTTGTACGTCACCGCGCTTTACTCGTGCATTTTTTTCCCACGATAGTGTGTAGGCAAGGCTGGCTTGAGAAGAATCACGTCGAGAAAAATTCCGTTTTTTTCAATGACATTAAAAACGGTCGTGTGTACGTGGCATAACACATTTGCCCTGAACACAACCGTTTTTCATGACGAGAAAAATGCAATTTTTTTAATTGGTCATTAAAAACGATCATGTGTAGGCTCCAGAGCATTTTTCTCGACGATAAAAATGGGCAATACATTTTTTGAACATGCTCTATTTTTTCTCGTCGTTTTTCACGTCGTTGTTTTTCTCGTTGTGAAAAACGGCCGTGTGTACGCTTTAATGAAGGGAAAAAACGCGCATGCTCAGAAGCAAGTTATGAGATGGGAGCGCTCGTTCTGGTAATACTAGCGTTCAGAATGGAGATTGCACATTCGTCATTCGTAACGGACTGAAGAGCACGAGGCTGAAAAGTGCGAATCGTCTCTCATCAAACTTTACTAACACGAGGGTGGCGCCATCCGAATGGAACTTCCCCTTTATAGTGCCGTCGTACGTGTTGTTAAATATGTTTTACGTCACCGCGCTTTGCTCAAGTTTTGCATTGTTTGTAGCTGCTGACTTAAAAAAAAAAAAATTCGGGTGGAATCCCGCTTTAAGGCAGTTCACACAGCCACTGCCAGCCCCTCTGTTAGGATTACATGATGTATGTACTATATGCCATTTTCTAAAATTCTTCTTATACATACCGCTTTTCTTATCCTCGATCAGCGGTCATGTGACCGCCCAGCGCTGTCTTCCTCTGATGTATGTATTACAGAGGGAGGGGCTAATCTCTCCCTTTGATGTCTGCCGAGTGGTCCTGTGACCTCCCTCTGTAATACAAACATAGGAGGAAGAAACCGCAGAGTGGTCACATGACCGCTGATCAGGGATAAGAAAAACTGTATTTATAAGAAGAATTTTAGAAAATGGCATATAGTATATACATCATGTAATCCTAGCAGAGGGTCTGGCAGTGATTGGGAGCAGTAATGTGCGAGCTGCTTGGAACAGTGATAGAAGGGGAGGGGAGGGGCGGCTCACACAGTCACACACAGAGCTGACAGGAAGAGAGAGGGGAGAGGAGGAGGACACAGAAGCAGAGAGGAGAGCTGCAGATGACGGAGGCATGTAAACTGACCACAGTGTCAGGTCAGCTGCCCTGATTATCGTGGTCAGTTTACAGGGGGGGGGGCATAGCCAGGCAGGATCAGACAGGTATTACAGGTGTTACAGGGGGCCAAATCACACAGCACAAATACTGTGCTGTACAACATGCTTTAAAGAAACAGGATCAATATATTTTTTTGGGGTTAACAAACGCTTTAAGCATTTCCCCCCCTGTCTCTGTCATTTATACCATAAACCAAATATAGTACTGTCCATAATAAATTAATGCAGAGAATGATTTATAACAGAATGAAAATTACATGAAATTGACCTCGTCCATTTAAAGGAAGGAAGGCTTTTTTAGGAGAAACATGTACCAGGAAAATAAATAAACTGCCACTGCTGACTTATGTAGCGGGTGTTTGAATTTAAGGGAGGCATCTGGGTGGTAATGTAACCCAGATGCACAAATTGCTAGGGGATCCGAGACCTTTTTCTGGTTCTTGGAGGACTCTGGTGGTGTGAGATTCCTTGCGGTCCACGGGTGGCGCTGTTGCCCTGGGCCGGAGTTGAACTCACACCGCAAGACTGTACCTTTTTGTCCTCCCCTGGAGCTGGTACAGCGGGGCGGGGAACCCGCTGTGACGCAAAGGGAGAGGGGATAAAAGGGGTGGACGCCCTTACCATGGGGTTCAGAGTTGAGAGTTCGGAGTGGGAGTCGGAGGACTCGGCCGCACCCAGGCACCTTCAGCTTGGGTGCTGGCGTTCCAGTGCTCCAGGCCTAGGAGCCCTTGGCCTGGCCTGAGCGAAGATGGAGTCCATCTCAGGCACCTTTATCCTGGGGTGAGGTACTATGGCGGACGCCTGGGGCTCAGTACCTTCGACTGAGTTCCGCGAGGGTGGAGGAATCCAAGGGGGCCCTAACTCCTTGGGTGCCCGTGTCTGAGTTCGTGAGATCTGGTGTGCGGAACTTCTCTGGAGAGTCCGGCGCAGCATTGCTGGTGACAGAGAGGCCTCCGGTTTCTCCCTTGGACAGATTTCCTTCCCCTGACAGGGGTGGTGCTAGTGAAGGTAATTCACGTTCTAACTCACATAGTCAGTGGCAGTGACTATTTACCACTGGTGATACCACAGTGGTTAGCAGGAGAAGGGAAAGGATTGTGCCTCGATCTATTCCCCATCACTACTCAGTAGAAGAAACTGTTTGTTGTTTGCCAGGAAGAATAAAACTGAGTTGGACCTATTCATTGTGTGGAACTCTGGTTACTAGGAGCAAAGGAGTCAGGGACGAAGTACTGGACTTGACTCTAGGACACCTACACAAGGCCCAATCTTTCTGGCCTTCACCTCTTCACTATGGAGGACATGGGCCGTGGTGTATCTCATCTCTCTCTCCCAGGTACCCCTAGACAACAGCCATATAACCGATAAAACTAGAGAGAGGGGTGAGGCCGCTACACTTATTTATGAAAATGCTAGTTGCCTGGAAGTCACACCGATCCTCTGGCTTAAATGTTTTTATGTTACTAATATAAAACAAACATACAATGAGCAAATACAAAGATACATTCAGATCTGCATATTTCTTCACGAACAGTGCCTCAGAAAATATTGAAGCTGATGGATCAGCATGTTAACCAGGCAACTAGCATTTTCAGTAGAGGACAGTGATCAAAACTTACATACTTGGCTTAGGTTTCCATTAACTATTATTTACTATTATTTCAAGTTACAGACCTTCAAATTTCTTATGTTCTTCAAAACTTTTTTTCTTTTACTTGCTGTAATTTCTATATATCTCATCTAAGTTTTGATTCATTCAGGCTGCTATATAACACTAGAACTAGCATGGTATTGGTTGGGAATTCCTAGCAGCCGTCTATAGGCTTTCTGTCATTTTTTTGTGCAGTGAATTTTTTTTTTAAAGGTATATCATTTGTACAATTTTAGATATCAAGGAAGGCAAAACTTTTGAAGCAAAAGTGTTTGTTTTTATTATTATTTAATAATTTAATACACGTTAACTTGTCCATTTTATTTACTTATAGATGTAACCCTTACTAGAGTAGATGCAGAATAATTAGTATAAATGTATTTTAACTTTGAATTTTGCTAGAAAATTATCCCATAAATAATAAATGATGAAAAGTAAAACTAGTAAATGATCTTTCTGTTTCAGACTGGAGAGTTTGCCTTCCTTTTGTGCCCTTTCACCTGGCCCTTTCCTCCAGTCTTAGAGGAGTTGATGTTGATGGAACATATAATGGTTCCTTTCCTGTGTAGTAAAGTCAGCAATAAAGCTTAGTAATTAAGGTGACTAGGGAAGCCCTACCCAGCATGCCAGTGGTGTGGCAAACACTTTTCAAACTTCAAACAGTATCAAAGTCACTAAGAAACGGGCCTAGTTTAGGGCTGGTTTGAATTAAACCTCACTTCCACACGCACATTTCAAATCCAGGCTCAAACAAGAAAGACCAGACCTTCTGGATTTCATTAGAACCAATTATCTTATCTGTTTCATCTCAAGCCTGACCCTAAGGCTTGCAAAGAGCCTCTTGGTGCAACATTTTGTGTGCTTGTTTGAGAAAGCCCACAGCCAGCCAATGGCCTGAGGACCAGCTAATTAAAACACTGTTGCCCCCTGCTTCTAGTGATTAAATATTTTCAAGCTTTTGTAAATATTTTTTTCATTCTTTGCCCCAAGCCTTAAGGCCCAATCGATGCAGTCATTTATTTTATTTGTCATAAAATGCCTTAGAAATGGGACACGTCGGAAGAATTTGGAAACATTTCGCCCCTCTCAAAAAAAAAAAAAAAGTTTATAAACTTGCATACTGTTTCTGATGCAATTAAGAACTAATCACCCTGTTTTGTTTAAAATGCTACAATCTTAAACAGAATCACATTATAACTGCAATAATCATATTTCACTGGATTTCAGTGCTTCATCTCGATTACTGAGGGTTTGGGGATTTAATGAGATCATAGGACTTGTTGATGTGCTAGTAAAGTTTAATAATCACATTTAGCCAGGCTGTGATTAGAATCACATTCCAAAACTCTAGATACATTTGAAAGAGAAACTTCTAAAATATCCAGCAATTGCTTTTCATCTGCCATGCCAAGGAACATACTGAAAGCTACAGTGAGTCATTTCTTTAAAGAACTAAATTCCGACAAAGATTAAGAAAAAAAGCCATTATAATGCTGCTAGTGGCCTTATGGAATGTTCTGTGTACCTAATATTATGTACTTATGCATTTTATAATACACATTCAGCTTTTATTTACATATTTTAATACATTTTATATATGTATGTACCTTGCATTTACATTTTCAATTTGTCTGGATTAGAATAGAATATTGCCATTTTAGTCACTAAACAGCCCAGGGGATGAGTTACTAATGGAATACACCTTACAATAGCACAGTGAATCTCTCTTCACTTTAAGGAATCCTGAGGTGACATATAATTACCTGAACTGCTGTAGGCACTACACTCCATTCACCTTGGCGTGCCGCTATACCAGACTATCTTTCCTTTTCAGCGGTTTTAGTGCACAGTCTGCTCTGTTGCACAACTATCAACCCAACTACCTGGATGGAATGATTGGTACCTCCCTATGCTGCCCCGATGGCCTCATTATTGGCCATTGAGGATGCTAATGTGACAGACCAATAGTAAACAAATCTAAGTTTCAGACTCAGTAGGCCAGAATTTTGGGCTTCTGCACCGCTAAACAGGAAAGGCATCTAGGTTGCTTGTTGTGTAGTGCCAGCAGTGGTTCACCTAAATTATGTAAATTTAAGAATCCGTAAAAAAATAAGTTTTTAGATGACTTTAAAAAAAATCTGAAAACAATGCTGATTTGCTAAGCGTGTGTATAAAAAAAAAAAACACATCCTATACCTTTCAAGCTTATTGCAAGAGAATTTTTCTTATAGCCCATTTTTGTGTGGAATTTTAGATACATTTGTCATGCAAAGCAATTCACAAGCTCTATAATTTGATGCATGGTAAAATGGTAACACTATCTCACACATAAAAGCATGCTGACTATACGAGCTATGATATTTCAGGGGTTTTTCACTCAAGTTTATTACATTTCCAGTGATTTAATTCTAGCAAGGTAATCCTGTTTTAGAGCTTGTTGGTCCACTATTTAAAACTGAAAGTGAAAGTTCCACAAAACAAAATGATTACCCTCGCAGGGGTTTCCAACATCCCTTCAGAATGCACAAAAAAACCTCCTGACTTTCTTTAGCAGTGCTGCTACTTAGGCCTCTGGTGGGTCTGAACGCTACACACCACTGCTGTGCTCACATAAACCTCTGCACCTCTCTCTCAGCTCTCTCCACACTCTCACAGCTCCCTGCTACATTGACCCATGCCTTCACCTTGGCAGGGACTTCCTGTCCCCCCAGGCGGTGCTCTGGATCACTGCTATGCCCTTGAGTATAAAGAGTGTGCACACCTGCACACTCAGCCTGCTGGTCTCTGGTAAAACCAGACACAGGATTAGAGGCTTCTTTCTTCCCAAAGCTCTTAGAAGTCTCTGAGCTCCAGACCCCGATCCCCTGATCTACAAAACCCAGGGAAAACTGAAAATGCCACTTTGTCCGCTCAAACCAGACAT
Organism: Rana muscosa; assembly: GCA_029206835.1. Lineage (NCBI taxonomy): Eukaryota > Metazoa > Chordata > Amphibia > Anura > Ranidae > Rana > Rana muscosa. The sequence continues at coordinate 187,402,990 of CM055122.1, read as the reverse complement.
TCCCTTAATCAGCATTCATGAGAATTTTTTTTTTACTTTTTCCGTCCTTATCAAAATGAATAAAGCTGTGATTCCTTCCTCTGAAAGATGACGTACAAAATCACTATACCTTCCTTTTAAGGCATCCATTTTTAAACCTGCCAGGTCGAGACCTTCAGTGTGTCTAAGACTAAACAATGAACATGCAATAAAAATCTACGGGGAAAAGAGAAAGACAGACACCTGATTATACCAGGATTTTCCAGTAAGAAAATGTTTGTGCCTAAAAAGTGTTCTCATCTCATACCAAAACTCTTCAAAGCCTGATCCTTGCCTAGTAATTGTAACCAATAGTCCCTACCACATCAAAACAAAGCTATTATAAGCCACAATTAATTTAGTTTTTGCTTGAGGATAGCTATTATTATTATTATTATTATTATTATTATCACTAGGGCAAAGCAAGATGCATATGGGATCTGTTTGTTTAAGCCATTGTTATAGGGGGACAAGTCCAAAGCTCTCGGTTATAATCTACATTCTACAGACTATGTCACTGACCACGTTTGCAGACAATCTATTTCAGAGATAGAGAAATTTTAAAGAAACTTTAACTGACCTATATAGTATTTTACACTTTTAATTAAACCCTTTTAATAGTCATGAAAGAAAATACATGTAAAGTACAGTAACCCACCCCAAGCAAACAGTTGAAAATGTAACTCAGACTGGTTATGCAGTGGTGTACTTTGCATATCGGTATTTTAATTTGCACTACCTAATTTAATGGAGTTGTATAGTAACAGCATATGGTTTAATTTCATAACATCAGCATTGTAATAACAATACAAACAATTATTTTTTTGACAATCTAATATAAGTTTACTTGAAAAATCTCCTTTCATGTGGTGAGTCCTGCCTGTCTTCTAGCCACCTCTTTCCACAACTTACTGGATTCCCTGCATGTTTTCAGCTTCTCCTCTGCTGTCCACGTTAAATTTCTAAGGACTACATAGTCCATGGTACATTGCTGTCTGCAAGCACTGATTCATGTACTGACTCCACCTCCTAAAACTTCTTCTCTCATCACTTCTGTAGTTCAGAAGGCAGGCACTGTGAAATGTGTAACACAACAAGTAGGTTTATTAATTTCACAATCATTCAGGTTAATAGAAGAAATTTTAAATACAATGTGGCAATAAATCCATATTCTTCACAAATGTAGTGAAGATGTTTTTTATGGGACTAAGTTCATTTTCATGGCAAAGAGGGACCTTGCAAATATTTGAAATCCGTCTGATCACTCTTCATAACATTCTGGAGTATATGCAAATTCTCATTATTAAAACTGAGGCAGCAGACTTTGTGAAAATGTATATTTGTGTCATTCTGAAAACTTTTGGCCATGGCTGTATAGGGTCCAGGTGTCACCTCATGCTACCAGTAGTGACACTGACCCTAGCCAAATGCAAAACTAGTGAAAAACAGTCAGAAAAGATAAGTATGAAAAAAAATCGTCAGTGGCCCCCACCTGTAAAACCATTCCTGTTTTGGAGCTCATTTCATTGTTGCCCATCTAGTGAACCTGTTGTTAATTTCATTAAAACTAAAGCAGCTGAAACTGATTAACAACCCCCTCTGCTACTTAACTGACCGATGATTTTACATTTTGACCAGAGATAGGCTTTAAGGCTGGCCATACATGGTCAAATTTCGAAAGAATTTTCTTTTTAAAATCTGAAATATTGTGCGTTTTGTGATCCGATGGTGCCACCATTGATTTTGAAATTGGACCAACCAAGCCTTCAATTTCACCTCCTGCTGCTACAGAAAATACTTTTCGTGGCTGGGAATCTTCTTTTCTTTCCGGGAATTTTATTTTCTTCCACATACGCATTTCTTTTTTTATTACATTTCTCACATGATTCTCCTATCATTGATTAGAAAATCGTTTATCTTTCTAAAAATTTCCAAAAGGCCAGATTACTCAAATTCATTGGCCGCACGAAAATCGGTTGTTGCTGCAGCCCACTAATGGTGCGAAATTCGAACGAAAATTCTTAGATAAGATTTTCGAAAGAAAATTATTTTGAAATTCGACCCATGTATGGCCTGCCTAAGGGTACACTTTAGCAGATTAGTAAGAGGACATTGATCACTGAGTTCATATACCTCCATAAATTCATGCAAAGCATCATTATAAGCATACTGATTATCATGGTGTGTAGAGTGTGTGTACAACATGGGACATGATCCCTATGAAGCGTGCATGTTCTCTATTTGTTTACATGCATTTTCTCCTGTCTCCTTTTCAGAGCCACTTTCATATCCCATGGCTTGCTGCCTGCAAGCAGTGATTCCTGTATTGGCTCCACCTCCTGACACTTCTCCTAGCAGCTCTGTAGTTCAGAGGGCAGGCTCTGTGAAATGTGTGACACAGCAGTGCCTACACACAGGGTATAATGATTACATGTCACAGAATTCAAGGAAGTAAATGTTTAGGGAGGCTCACAAAGTAAATTTACTAAGGAGTAAGCTAGAAATAATTTAAATACAATGTGAAAATGAATATAAGATGTTAATGTTTCCCCATAACTAAATACATTTACTGGCACTCCGAAGACTGAAAAAAACCCCAAAAAAACAACAAAGCCAAAATAAAAATTAGCCAGTTATATTCTTTCTTATATGGAAAAGATACAATTGATTGGTTGCTAAAGGCTATAGTGAATTTGTGGTTGAGTATGCATTTCAATGCTACAGAAAACCTTTTACTGGTAAAACTACAACAGGTGTATTACTCATTGCCCAATGTATTTCACATACAATTCTAAACCACCACGGTTGCATATTAACACACGTAAAGTGAAAATCTAAACCCATCAGAGTAAGATATAATATGACATTGGCCTCTCAGTTCACTTTATTCAGTAGGAGTTAATATTTATCAGCAGACGTCTCTGCTGCTTGTTCATATAGGAGTGAGAGGAGGTTTCCGTGATCTCTAAACTGTGAAATATTTCCTTCCATAAGACAGCAAGTGCTTTGACTTTGGTGAGCAGCAGCCTAAGATAAACTACACCACATGTAGATGAAAAGCACAGGGATTTAACAGTAAGACTGCCTAAATTCAATCCAGACTGTCTCTGTGTTTACAGAGCTCCCTCAACAGCTCCTGCACATCTTGAAGACTGATTTTATATAAAGTTACACTAATCAAGTTAGTCATCATTGTCTCCATAACGTACAGTAACAGATCAACAAAATACACAGAGAAATACTTTGATGTGTCACCTTTAAAAATTTACATTGATGTAGGAATAAATGACCAAAAAAACATTAAACTAGATCTTAAACTTAACTGGATGATATTTGGTTGCTAATACACTGTGTATAGATGACATTTATTTTTCGTTAAATTATGGTTTTTATCAAAAAACAAAATATATATATACGGTACATATATTATGCCAATACCAAGGTTGTACTGTAGCCATTTTTATACTCTTCCTGTCTACATGCAGTCACTCCAGTGGCAGCTGCACATCATGGCCTTTGAGTAGGTTTACTAGTGGTAGTGACAATGGTGGACCTTGCCTGTATAGTCTGCACTGATAGGACTGCTTGCAGTCTTAAGGCTTGTTAATTTCAACCCTATTGAGCTATATTTGGCAACATTGTCCAACACAGTTCTAATTCATAGACAAGACAAAACCTTATGTTCTATCGCTTCAGTTCACTTCAGTTCACACCACATGCCGCATGGCAGGATCAACAGGTATTGAAAGTGGCAGATAAAAAAAGAAAACACCTTTTAAATTACATTGACATTTTTAGGTTTATATGTCATTTTAGTGATTGGGTTTATCTATAGTTTAACTTAGAGATACTACTTATTTACTCTTCAGTATTTAGAATTTTGTACTTTTAATTCATGCCCCAAAACATTGATGTCCTAGTCAGTAGAGCACCCTGGATTTTGGAGCCCCTGGTGAGCAGTAAGAGATAAAAGATACTGAGCAGAAAATACCTGTAGGTACCTTAAGTTGTCTGTTATATCGTCACAGAGGCCAGTCACTGCATTTGATGTCAACATGGGTACATCTTGTTATACAGTAATGTATTTAATACTTTTTCTTCAATAAATTACAACACAATAAAAATATGTATTAAAAAGAGCACCGGTTACAGGGAAACTACCATCATAGGGAGAAAAGAAACACAAGCGCCTACTAAGTGTCACAATTAGAGTAATTTTATTAGAAAGTAAAAAATATTACTTACAAAAGGAGCATAGCGTGACATCACGACCGGACGCGATGTAGTTGGCGTAACTTCACGTCCGCCGGGTTCTGCGTTCCATGGACCAGGAAGTACCATGAGCCTCCGACGCCCCTGAGAAGAGTGAAATCAGCCCCTCTATTCTACGCAGACCGACATCCAGCTGACTAGGACTAGTCCTATTGCGCTATACACCTGATTTTATGCTCCTTTTGTATTATTTTTTACTTTCCATTAAAATTACTCTAATTTCTACACTTAGTAGGCAATTGTGTCTCCTTTCTCCCTATATAAGCTCCTAAGACTGTGTTAAGGGGCATTCAAATATAATAAATGCTTAGCATACTCTTTAAAGCACTGCAGAACATGCTGACAACTGATACCTGGCTGCAATAAACAAATTATTACTTTTGCTTTTGGAGCACATTTAAAATGAATGAGCAAATAGCTATATATTATATATCAGTTAAAGCGGAGGTCCACCCAATTTTATAAGTTTTGCTCAATCAAATTACATACATGTATTCATTCTTAAACTGAACTTTTTTTTTTTATTTTTATCGAGTGTACCTGTGTATTTCTTCTTTTCATCTTAGTTTCCGGTATATCTCCCCTGCAGCTATGGGCGGGTATTTTGCTTGTATATACGTAATCACCTGTGTGCCACACTGTTTCCTGGGAGCTCGTGTCATTGTTCCCAGGAGTCATTGCAGAGGCCCGCCACAAGTTCTCACAGGATTTGGAAAGAGTAAAAAAAATGTTGCCATCACAATGGGGCGGGAACTTCCTACGACGCCGCCCGTTGTGATGGCAACCAGGAAGTTTACGGTGCTCTGCGCCGTTACAAATGAGCATGCACGGGGATGAGCAAGGGATGCTGCTAGCTCAGCATTACTGGAACCAGGAAGGTAATGCTTGTGGGCTTCAAATGCCCACAAGCAAGATGAAAACATCCGTCCACATTTTTTACAACTTCTTTTTTACAACGAAACTGGACATCCGGGGAAATAATTCACCAAAACAGTGAGTGTGCCATTGTCAATATGTGATTGTGTTAATGTTTGGAAAAAAAAAACGTCAGTGGACCTCCGCTTCAAAATGCATTTTAACATTACTTTGCAAGCTAAAATGTATGAAAATATGTAGCGATCTTTTGATAATACTTCAAAGGGACAGTACTACACACAGTATATATGAGCTGTCTTATTAGGGGTCATGCGATCACTAGAGTGAATTTGCTATACCCATCTGTCCAATGGCTAGGTAGAAAATTCGCTTTTTAGTGAGTGAATAACTTGTATAGCGCTACAAAGGCGAACTTAATCGCCTCATGGCGCTTTGCCTCCATGGACATCCTAAACCTTCAGAAGAGGTGGGTCTTAAGTTTTTTCCTGAAGGCCCAATGGTTTTCTTCCATGCGGATGTCCATGGGTTTTTACTCTGGGAAGCTGTATATGAGCTACATGTACTATATTTATTCCTGTGAAATTCTGAACAGTGATAAGTGGGATGTCTTAAAACTATAGTACATATTTTTTTATAATTATTTTCAGCTTTCAAGATATTTTGAATTAGGTTAGGTTGTTTTAATACCACATTGTTTATCAGAAAGTTAATCCGCACCACCTAATAATATATTGTTTGCGTTTCTTTCTATGTAAAGAAACATTCCAGATTTGTAACAGTGTATATCAACTTGAGTGAAACTGAACATTCCATAAAAAAATATATCTAATGTCACTGGAACACAAACTTTGAAGAATATCATCTGTTAAAGCATTCAGTGATACTTGATTAAACAGTTTATGGGCTCTACAGCAACATCACCAAGAAACTTCATTACTGATCCACAACTATTAGTTTTTTTTTAGCTTGTAATAGATCATGCAAGTTGCCACACACACTGCAGAATTAGAATACATGCAATGAGTTGCAGTATTGCATGATTGTGTGCAGCTATTGCAAAGCCTTATGACCACTCTACTAAGCAACATAAAAGAAGGTCTTAACTAACCACTCTTTATATCTAAGTTTATCAAACAAACCCAAAAACAAACATTCTATGACAAAATAATGTGCTGTTTATGGGATTCCATTTTGGAACACATTCAAAACACAAATGGCTCCACTTGGCCATTTCTCTTCATAATATCCCCAGAAGGCAGGGAGATAAGACTTGGGGTAATCTGACCCAAGAATTTATATGGATAACAATCGTTTTCACTTTATTACACCCTAGAAGTGCTTCTTAGTTTTCTATTTTAAACAAACATTCTAAGGAATAAAATGCTACAGTACATACAGCGAGGCTTACCAACTGTTCTCAGCAACTACAGTACTAGACTTCGACATAATTGAAGAACGTCTTAAAAGATGAATGTGGTTTGAAAGCACATTAGTTCTGATCATATATCCAGGAATACTAATCTACTTGATAAATATCAACAATTACTCTCTTCTTTGAAAGCTACTATCACTTTCAGGTTTGCTACTTTTTTCTTTGTCAAGTTCCATATGACAAAAAGGTACCAACTGTTTGCCCATGTATTCATAAATATCCACAGAACAACTAAAATGAAACATGGTAAGAGAGCTGCTGAAAGCTGAGACTGAAACAGGAAGTTTTAAAGAATGAGAAAAAACTGACAAATTCAAATTAGAACAGACCTGGAAAACTCCTAACCAAGAGGGAAGCACCTGTATTAATTATGCAGGCTGCTTTTGTAGTGGCATAGTAATCTTCTGATTAGTATTATTTTTATTCAGTGTGATTTGGCATTGTTATACATTTTGTAAAGTTTAGTAGGAAACTCAAAAAAAAAAGCTAAAAATTAATAATCAAAAATGAACAAAATTACAAAATTGAGTTGACCACAAATAAACTTTTACTATGTATAAATAAGCTAAATAGCTAAAGGAAACAGAGGATAAAATATTTCCATTAATCAGGATTTAGAACAGTGCATTAACCCCTCCTCTTCCCCCCCCCTCTCTTCTTCTTCTCTTTCTTCCTCTCTTATCAGCAGTGGTTTGTAAGAGTGGCAGTGTGATTTATTTCACAGAAGCTGTGTTGGTTTTCCACTAACAGTAAATTATCATTGTCTAATGTCTTTCCCAGCCTCTTACCAGCACAGCACTGTTGATTACTAGCCAGAACAGCCAAGTCTTCTCTTATAAACTGTCCTGAGAAAATCACATCCTCACTGGTAAATGACTTAAGAGATAACAACAAATTCTTCTGTAGCTTTTTTCTAGAATCCAGAACAAGAAGCATTCTCTAACCGTTAATATGTATTCACAGGCTTTATCCAAATTTGTCTTCAAACCTCTTTATTACCCTCTAGGGCATCCATTTTCAACAAGGGTTCCTCTAGAGATTGCTGGGGGTTCCTTGAGCTGAGCTGGGCTGATTGACCTCCCATTTGATGCTGCCTGTATAGTTCTGGGGTTATCATGAATTGACAGAGCGACAGAGCCAGCAGCAAAATCTTTTTTAGCCGTCTGTTGGGGTGGCATTATGACCATCACTGTAAGAAAGACATCCTTCCATGACCCCAATAGGGGTTTATTTCTGGGGTTCTCTAGGAGTGAAAAATGATGTCAAGCATTCCTGTAGGGTAAAAGGTTTGAGAAAGGCTGCTCTAGAGTGTGCCCCAGAATTATTCCTTTTTTTTTTTCTTTTAGGCTTAAGGCAACCAGAAATGGATCACAATTCGATCAGTTCAGCAGGGACTAGACACATTTGGATCAGTGTGTTGCCATCCCTGTTTGACATAAGTCAATTGATAGATCAACTACTATTAAATGGACAAGTCGGAAAACTTTTGTCGATCACTGGCTGCAGGCGATTTGTCTGCAGCTGCCAGTCAGTGTATTCTCACAGCCTTGAGTCCTGCTGTTAGAATACAATGTTCTGGGGATAAGGGGGGTGGGTGGTTGGGGAGGGGGTATTCCTCTATCCTTGTCTTTTTGATTCCTGGATGCAGGAATATGTTCTTTCTAATCATCATCATTGAATCATCTATGCTTAAGTTTAGACTTGCGCCTTTTCATTCTTATCAAGGTCTTATTTATCAAGCTCTCATTAAGAATTAAGAGATTGCAGATCATACAGCCATGTAAAAATGGCCTGCAGCATGAAATGTAAATGAGGGAGAGTTGGCCGAAAGGTACTAAAGAAAAAGAGTACATTCAGGTGTTTTACTACAAGAATTAAGATACTGTAGAGGATACAGCAGTGTAAAATTGGCCAGCAACAGGTCAGTTTTAATTAGCGATAATAGGGCTGACTATAAATAAATAAAAACTCCAAAACACCACCCTCTGAAGCAAAGGCCCAATTTTTAAAGGGATTGCTTGCAGAAAAAAATCCAATGTATGGGGCAGCAGCTGAACATGACTGTTGATCTCAAATCAACTACAAAATAAAATTTAAGATGACAAAAGACAAAATTAATAACAAAAACTTAGGCATCAAAGACTTTGGCCTTGAACCTATGGTATTGGCCAATCAAATCCCTAACCCCCTAGCCTCAACATACTGTACACTTTAATAGTCTGCTTACAGAGGTGTACCTTTTTAGTCTGCTCCTCCCAACCCCCCCCCACCTAATAGCCAACTTGAAGTAAGACAGCATAATAATGCATGCATTTAAGCACTGGCACTTCTAGGTTTGCACATGCGTACTTCGATATTGTTAAGATTCCTGCACATTGAAAGGGTTTGTGAAGCAGGCATGTGCACAACAACTTCTCATTGACTCCTAAGACAGGCAAATAAAGCAAATTATTCTGGCTATCTGGTTTAGAAGGTTAACATCACTTCTACCTCTAGAATACTGCTATAATCCCTAGCTAATGTCAGCTATAAAAATGATATTCCATGGAGTGTTTTTCTTGGTCCACAGTGCTCAGTAGTTCCTCCCACTGACCTCCACATCACTCAAGTAGATTCAGTAGTAAAGTGGAGGTCAGCAGTAGGGATGAGCCGAACACCCCCCAGTTTGGTTCGCATCAGAACATGCGAACAGGCAATAAATTTGTTCGAACACCCGAGCACCGTTAAAGTCTATGGGACTCGAACATGAAAAATCTAAAGTGCTAATTTTAAAGGCTTATATGCAAGTTATTGTCATAAAAAGTGTTTGGGGACCCGGGTCCTGTCCCAGGGGACATGTATCAATGCAAAAAAAAAGGTTTAAAAACTGCAGTTTTTTCGGGAGCAGTGATTTTAATAATGCTTAAAGTGAAACAATAAAAGTGAAATATTCCTTTAAATTTCGTACCCAGGGGATGTGTATAGTATGCCTGTAAAGCAGCGCTTGTTTCCCGTGCTTAGAACTGTCCATGCACAAAGTGTAATTTCTGAAGGAAAAAAAGCACTTGCGGCTATAATGAATTGTCGTCTCCTGGCAAAACAGGGAAAAGTCATTGAAAGTCATTTATAAAAAAAAAAATGCAGGGGGGTCCCCCCAGGTTTGTAATAGTGGAGAGGACCTGAAGGGTCTGGTATGGATATTTGGGGGAACTCCACGTCATTTTTTTTAAATTTGACGCGGGGTTCACCTTAATATTCATACCAGACCTGAAGAGCCTGGTAATTGAATTTGGGGGGGCCCCCACGCATTTTTTTTATCAATGACTTTCAATGACTTTTCTCTGTATTGCCGGGAGCCGACAATTCATTATAGCCGCGAGTGCTTTTAAATTACTTTTTTTCCTTGAGAAATTACACTTTGTGCAGGGACAGTTCTAAGCACGGGAAACAAGTGCTGCTTTACAGGCATACTATACACACCCCCCTAGGTATGAAATTTAAAGGCATATTTCACTTTTATTGTTTGACTTTAAGCATTATTAAAATCACTGCTCCCGAAAAAACTTGTTTTGCATTGATACATGTCCCCTGAGGCAGGACCCAGGTCCCCAAACACTTTTTATGACAATAACTTGCATTTTAAATTAAATTAAAATTAAATAAATTAGCACTTTAGATTTCTCCCATAGACTTTTACAGGGTGTTCCGCGGCTTTTCGAATTTGCCGCGAACACCCCAAATTGTTCGCTGTTTGGCGAACGGGCGAACAGGCAATGTTCGAGTCAAACATGAGTTCGACTCGAACTTAAAGCTCATCCCTAGTCAGCAGGGGGAACCACAGCTACTGTGGACCAAAGAAATTGACACTCCCAGAAGTGTCAGTTTCTCAGGGGATATGGAAGTGGGTATTCCCATGAACAGAGTGACATGGTTAGCTAGGGAGGCAAGTTTTTACTTGCCTGTTTTCAAGGTATGCCTGTTTCCATGATTTTTTGGTAATAAAATAGTTTCTTGAAGGAGCTGAGGGATCAATTAAAGGCTCCCAGCAAACAAAAAGATCAATCTCATAGATTTAAACAAGGCAAATAGGCTGTTATCTTTGCATAGAGAAGTTGCACCTTGCAAGTGAATTTGACACAGAACTTAATGAATGTGTTGAAGTTTCAATTTCCAAATAATGCCCAACCATGTGCAAGATTTTTTTTTTTTTAAAAAACAGCATTTTTGCTCACACATGTTTAGATGATGGAAGTCAGCATAGCTATGCCACATTACTAAGCTCTGGGGAAAATTCCCCCTGTAAAGTGAACTGCTTATTTGCCTATAGTAAATCAACCTCTATGAGTTCAGAAATCCCAGAAGTTCTGAGAATGAGTAGATTAAAACTGAAAAAAAAAACACTTTTCCTTATTTTTTTTACTTTTTCCCATCTCAGAAGCCATTATTTATTACACATTGCGGGATTTTTGTGTGTGATATAGCTGAGGAAATACTTCTTTATGCAAAAGATGACTGCTGGCATGTTTCTTTGGAAACCAGGCAAAATATCTCAATATTTATTTTTCTTATTGTAGATTGCTGGATATTTTCCAAACCAAAGAAAACTTTATTTGCATTTGTTAGAGGGTATTTAGGGCAGTTGCATAGAGAAAAATAAGCATTTTAATCTTGTTTGAATAGGAGAGATATACTACAATGTAAAATGATTTTACAAGTATGTCCTGGGTTCCATTACGAAGATTGTTGTGAAAGCTGCTATTAGGTCATCTTCTACAAATGACCCTACCATAAAAATAACGAGGAAAGAAAACAATTATGCAACGCATAAAGCAACAGAGTGCAGCTTTGTGTATTTGTTACAATCTGGACATGTTCCAGAAGGAAATTGTGGAGCAGTTAGCCCATCATACTGTATGCAACAAACACTTTGGGAAAATGTATGTGATTTCAGGTCTCCAAATAGATTACTGTTTGAAACAACCAAGAATTGTATAGTATGTCTCACAACATTTTTATCTATTATTTATTTATTACATTTTAAAACAAAAAAGAAGAAAACTGTTTTTTATTTAAAATATTCTATCATAATAATACTATTAATAACCATCTGCATATTGGTATATACCAGGGATATGCAATTAGCGGACCTCCAGCTGTTGCAGAACTACAAGTCCCATGAGGCATAGCAAGACTCTGACAGCCACAAGCATGACACCCAGGGGCAGAGGCATGATGGGACTTGTAGTTTTGCAACAGCTGGGGGTCCGCTAATTGCATGTCCCTGGTATATACCCTCACAAACTTTATCAAGCATCTGCAAGAAAACAGGGACGTTTAGTTCATATATATTGCACTATACTTGTATAAGCTGGCCTTACTTACTTTACTTACTTATATAGTTTCACTTGGAAATTATATTTTGGTCAATCTTGTTTTACTTTTTTAGAACATTTACAAGAAAATAAACTATTCTTTTAAACCTATTTTACCCATGCAAAACATGTTGAGGTTTCTCTTTAGGCCAGCCTGTCTTTTGACTCTACCTTTGTATAAATGCCTAAGCTGCAAGGTCTTGCGTCTGCTTTGAGCGAAACAGAGGATGTCTCTCTTCGGTGTGACTCTTTCAGCAGTCTGTGTAATCTGATTTTCTGATGTTCAATTTATTTTACAGTATTTCAACAGCTGTATATCATCCTCCAGAAAATGGTCTGCTGAATGCATGTTGTCAGTATGAAACATTCATATGAATAACTTCATATTAACCCAAAAATTCAATGCTGAATAATAAACACCTAAATAAAACCTATACAGGTTAAGTGTATCAGGGAACCCAGTAAAGCGAACCTGTGCTTTGCCTATTCTAGGCTAAAGGGTCTCTACATAAATGGCAACAAACAATCAGGAGTTTTGCTCTCTTGGTGCCCTAATCCAATAAATGACTATGCAACAATTCCTGTGCTAGCTTTGACTCTCTGAAAGTAGAAATATACAGGGCTCTGTATCCTCCTACCCTGCCCCCATGGGCATCTGCTGAACTTTTTTCAGGGGGGGCATCATTAGGTCATCCATGCTCGGTCCCTTTTTGACAATGAAGGGGAGGGGCTTGTGGCCATATTTTGATCTTTATGAAAACGGCCTATACTGTATAGGTTGTTTTCATCAAGATCAAAATATGGCCGCCCACAACACAGATGTATTGCAATACAAAAAGATGTACACAGTGGTGTCGTGGCACTGCTGTTACCTGTAGTTCTTCAGCAATAGGCCCAGGGCAGGCACTGGCAGCGTATTCTCTCTTGTTTTGGCCACTGCACGCCACGCACATGTGGGAGGAGGAGCCGGCGCCGGCTGGATCATCATAGGCACAACATACATTTTTTACACAGGCAGAGGCAGGCTGAGGCAGCAGCCAATCACGGAACAGCCGGGTCACGGTGATGTTAAGCAGAGGCCTGAGCGGCAGAGCCAATCCGATGCTCAGGCCGGGGGTGAGGAGGGAGAGACGGATGTGTAGTTGGAAAAGACTGAGAGCAGCCCCAGCCCCCAGGCCAGCAGCAGACTTCTAAAAAAAAGTCCACGGCTGCCGTGGAGGCAGCCACGGCCGCGGTGGCCATTGCAACACAGGGGGCAAGTGTCTTCACTCTGACTTCAACACTCTTACGATTCCAGGGGGGGGGCAATTGACTCCCCTTGCCCTATGGAGCGGACGCCCATGCCTGCCCCTGCCACCACATGACAACCATCAAGTTTGAAGACAGTTTAGGCACCAAATTCTGTATTCAGGTGGTGGGGGATGTGATCCCTGATAATCGGAAGTAACCATAATTTTTTTGGGGCTCTAACAGTAGATAAAGGCAGTAGGGGAATTCAGAGAACATAACGACAGGCTGCTTATAGTTACTTTGCCTAGAGTGGGCAAAGTACAAGTTAACTTTGAAGTAAGACTAAAGCCTCGTACACACGATCGGATTTTCCAACAGGAATTGTGTGATGATAGACTGTTGACCTAAAATCCGACCGTTTGTACGCTCCATCAGACAATTGTTGTCCAACTTTCCGCTGACAAATGTTGGATGGCTGGCTTATAAATTTTCCGCAGGCAACGGTCTGTTGTCAGATTTTCCTATTGTGTGTACACAAGTCCGTTACACAAAAGTCCAAAGTACAAACACGCATGCTCAGAATCAATGCTCACCAAACACAACATTAGCAGAAGGAGCCCAAAGGGTGGCGCTCAAGAGCTGAAATTTCACATAGTACGTCACTACGTTCGTGTTTGTTGGCCGACAATTGTGTGCCGTTTGTATGCAAGACAAGTTGATGGCCAACGCCCTTCAGACAAAAGTCTTTCGCTTTGTCTGCGGAAAATCCAATCGTGTGTACGAGGCTTTAGAAATACTTTTAAAGTATGTTGAGGATATATACTGTCTATACGGTGTATATATATATATATATACTGCTAAAAAAAAAAAATGAACCACTTAAGGACTGCCTCCAGTAGATATACGTTGGCAGAATGGCACGTACAGGCACATCAATGTACCTGTACGTCCCCTTTAACTGCCCGACGTGGGGGTCGCGTGTGCTACCTTCCCTGTGAGTTGGACCGCGGGTCCCGCAGACTCGATCGCTGCGGGGATCCCCGCAATCGTCTCACGGAGGCATAGAGCAGAGAGATGCTTGTGTAAACAAGCATCTCCCTGCTCTGCCTAGTGACAATGACACGGATCTCGGCTCCGTGTACTCGGAGCAGAGATCGATGTCATGTCACACAGAGCCCAACCCCACCTCAGTTAGAAACACTCATCAGAGCACACTTAACCCCTTTAGCGCCACCTAGTGGTTAACCCCTTTACTGCCAGTGTCATTTTCACAGTAACCAGTGCATTTTTATAGCACTGATCGCTGTGAAAATGACAATGGTCCCAAAAATGTGTCAAAAGTGTCCGATGTGTCCGCCATAATGTCGCAGTCACGAAAAAAATTACTGATCGCTGCCATTACTAGTAAAAAAAAAATATATATATAAAAATGCCATAAAACTATCCCCTATTTTGTAAACGCTATAACTTTTGCGCAAACCAATCAATAAACGCCGATTGCGTTTTTTTTTACCAAAAATATGTAGAAGAATACGTATCGACCTAAACTGAGGAAATTATGTTTTTATATATATATATTTTTGGGGGATATTTATTATAGCCAAAAAGTAAAAAAAATAAAGATTTTTTTTTTCAAAATTGTCGCTCTATTTTTGTTTATAGGGCAAAAAATAAAAACCGCAGAGGTGATCAAATACCACCAAAAGAAAGCTCCTATTGTGGGAAAAAAAGGACGTCAATTTTGTTTGGGAGCCACGTCGCATGACCACGCAATTGTCAGTTAAAGCGACGCAGTGCCGAATCGCAAAAAGTGGCCTGGTCATTAACCAGCCAAAATGGTCCGGGGCTTAAGTGGTTAAAGGAACACTTTTTATTCAGAGTTTGGCCTGGTTCACACTTGTCCGACAAACGCTCCGACATTAGGAGCTCATGTCGCATGACGTGTGAAAATCAATGAATCCCTATGAGATCCGTCTTAACTGGTCCGACACAAGTCGGTCCGACATTAAAAATGCTCCCTGTACTACTTCTGTCCGACTTTGATCCTACTTCAGCCCATTGAATATCATTGAAGTCGGGTCAAAGTAGGATCCTTGTCCTAACCATCCGACATTTGACATCCGACATGGTGATTACAGCAGCAGTAAAAGGAATTTATCTCACCCTGGGATTGTTTTGATTGGTCAAAGGACAATTCAGACTAGCACAAAGTCGGATCAAAGTAGTATCCTGTTCATGAATGTCGGATGGATGTCGGACCAATGTAGGATCAATGTAGGACTGATGTCGCAGAGCAAAGTAGGATGAAAGTCGGATGAATGTCGTGTCGTATAGTGTGAACCCAGCCTAAAGCATCAAGTCAATTAAACTCCTGGAATATTGATCTGGTCAGTTAAGTAGCAGAGGGGGTGGTTAATCAGTTTCAGCTGCTTTCGTTTTAATGAAATTAACAACAGGTTCACTAGATGGGCAACAATGAGATGAGCTCCAAAACAGGAATGGTTTTACAGGTGGAGGCCACTGACGATTTTTTTTCATACTTATCTTTTCTGACTGTTTTTCACTAGTTTGGCATTTGGCTAGGGTCAGTGTCACTACTGGTAGCATGAGGTGACACCTGGACCCTATACAGCCATGGCCAAAAAATTTCAGAATCACACAAATATAAATTTTCACAAAGTCTGCTGCCTCAGTTTTAATAATGAGAATTTGCATATGCTCCAGAATGTTATGAAGAGTGATCAGACGGATTTCAATTATTTGCAAAGTCCCTCTTTGCCATGAAAATAAACGTAGTCCCATAAAAAACATCTCCACTACATTTGTGAAGAAGGCTTCAGGGCGCTCAAGAAAGTCCAGCAAGCACCAGGACCGTCTCCTACAGTTGATTCAGCTGTGGGATCAGGGCACCACCAGTGCAGAGTTTGTTCAGGAATGGCAGAAGGCAGGTGTGAGCGCATCTGCATGCACAGTGAGGCGAAGAGTTTTGGAGGATGGCTTGGGGGCAAGAAAGGCAGCAAAGAAGCCACTTCTCTCCGGGAAATACTTCAGGGACAGACTGATATTCTGCAAAAAGTACAGGGATTGAACTGCTGAGGACTGGGGTAAAGTCATTTTCTCAGATGAATTCCCCATTGCAATTGTTTGGGGCATCAGGAAAAAAACTTTTCCGGAGAAAGAAAAGGTGAGCGCTACTATCAGTCCTGTGTCGTGCCAACAGTAAAGCATTTTGAGGCCATTCATGTGTGGGGTTGCTTCTCAGCCAAGGGAGTGGGCTCACTCACAATTTTGCCTAAGAACACAGCCATGAATAAAGAATGGTACAAAAACATCCTCCGAGAGCAACTTCTCCCAACCATCCAAGAACAGTTTGGTGACAAACAATGACTTTTCCAGCAGGATGAAGCATCTTGCCATAAGGCAAAAGTGATAACTAAGTGGCTTGGGGAACAAAACATCAAACATTTGGGTCCATGGCCAGGAAACTCCCCAGACCCTAATGCCATTGAGAACTTGTGGTCAAGCCTCAAGAGGTGGGTGATCAAAAAACCCCCACAAATTCTGACAAACTCCACTTATTAATTATGCAAGAATGGATGTGGCCCAGAAGTTGATTGACAGCATGCCAGGGGCAAATTGCAGAGTTTGTGAAAAAGAAGTGTCAACACTGCAAATATTGACTCTTTGCATAAGCTTAATGTAATTGTCAATAAACGCCTTTGACGCTTATGAAATTCTTGTAGTTATACTTAAGTATACCATAGTTACATCTGACAAAAAGATCTAAAAACACTGAAGCAGCAGATTTTGTGAAAATTAATATTTGTGTCATTCTCAAAATTTTTGGCCATTGCTGTAGAGGTTGCAAAGGCAGGCCAACTCCTCCAGGACGGCACATCAATACGTGTCATTGCCAGAAGGTTTGCTCTGTCTCCCAGCACAGTCTAAAGGGCATGCAGGAGATTCCAGGAGACAGGCAGTTACTCTTGGAGAGCTGGACAGAGCCGTAGAAGGTCCTTTAACCATCAGCAGGACCAGTATCTGCTCCTTTGTGCAAGGAGGAACAGGACAAGCACTGTCAGAGCCCTACAAAATGACCACTGTCTCTGACCAAACAATCAGAAACAGACTTCATGAGGGTGGCCTGAGGGCCCGATGTCCTCTAGTGGGCTCTGTGCTCACTGGCCGGATCCATGGAGCTCGATTGGCATTTGCCATTGAACACCAGAATTGTCAGGTCCACCACTGGCGCCCTGTGCTTTCCACAGATGAGAGCAGGCTCACCCTGAGCACATGTGACAGAAGTGAAAGGGTCTGGAGAAGCTATGGAGAGGGTTATGCTGCCTGTAACATTGTTCAGCATGACGGGTATGGTGGGTGATCAGTTATGGTCTGGAGAGGCATATCCAGGTAGATTTTAGTGAGGGTATGAGAGTAAAGGGGCCTGAATACAAATGCACACCACACTTTTCAGATATTTATTTGTAAAAAAAAATGAAAACCATTTATAATTTTCCTTTCACTTCACAATTATGTGCCAATTTGTTTTGGTCTATCACATAAAATCCCAATAAAATAAATTTATGTTTTTGGATGTAACATGACAAATTGTGGAAGATTTCAAGGGGTATGAATACTTTTATAAATTGTATATTCTGTACATAATTTATGGGCTATTTCTAGCTTTAATGCAACAAAAATGTAATACACAGATTGGAAATTTATCATAGTCTAATTCAATATACCGTACATTTTGAAAGTTGAATCTTTTCACCTTTACAGTGCACAAAGCATTTTGAGTGCCTGGCAGAAAAGTGCTGTTAGGACTGATAAATGGCTTTTGCACTTAAAGATGACACTGGAATCATTAAAGACTTATGTAAATGCTGATAAGTGTTTTCATGAAATAATGCAGCCAAGGCAGATGGAAATATTCCAGAAAGAGCAGATGACTCAAAACCATCCCATAATGGAACAGAAAGAGAATATTTTGCTGAGGCAAACAGTGTAGATGCAGAAACAATCAGAAGGATGGGTTTAACACAATTCATTAGCCAAACAACATGATGCAAATTCCCTAACTTGTTTTTTTAATTTTCTGATGTTATTTATCTCCTAATTGTCAGACTTCAATTCTCAAACACGCACAACATACTTTATTTAGTCAGCTCTGTATGTAGTGGTATTTTACCACTACTGATGCTATAATATCCTTGTTAGTGTTATTTTATCTTCCCTTATGAAAAATTCAATTCACAAAAAATACCACACTGTAATAATCATCCCTTAAAATACCACCAGTTCCAGGATGGTAATAACAAGGAGTTTCAATAGTTCATACCTCCCAGCTTAAAACAATAAGGGACACTTCAGGAAAACAGGGACCTGCGGTGCACATAGCACAATATGTCAAAAAGTGGGTGTGATTTAAAGTAGGTGTGACTGCTGGGACTGCTCCGGACTGGTGTTGTGATTTTCCCTCTAAGGCACAGGTCTACAGCCTGGCCATCGGATTCAAGGCCTTGTGAAGTGAGATACTCTCTACTCACACATACACCAGGACCTACACTGATGTATGTCAAGCCTTCTTTTTCTACCGTGGTAGTTACAACCCTAAAAGTGCCGGAGGACATTACCTGTCACTGCACACAAGCAGCCTTCGCCCAGCAGTATACCCAGCTGTTGTTTATTGTGATTGTTACTATGGCTGGCTGTTTGTTATCGACAAATAGCCAATCAAATCTTACATAGGTGTGTGTTGCCATCGGCAGCACATCATCCGGCCTATTACTGTGCTCCTGAAGAAGCGGTAACCCGCGAAACTAGTAGAGCAAGTCAAGACCACATATGATACATTGGACCTATGGCTCTCGCTAACTTGCTTCATACAATTATTGTTTTTACAGCCTTTGGTTTACTGGAATTGCAGTCCAACCAAGGTGGAATGCTTACATATTACATATCTTGAAGTATTGTTAATAGTGATGAGCCGAACACCCCCGGGTTCGGTTCGCACCAGAACCCGCGAACGGACCGAAAGTTCGAACGAACATTAGAACCCTATTAAATACAATGGATGCGAACGTTCGAATTCTAAAGTGCTAATTATAACAACTATTATGCATGTTATTGTCCTAAAAAGGGTTTGGGAACCCGGGTTCTGCACCAGGGGACATGTATCAATGCAAAAAGAAGTTTTAAAAACGGTCGTTTTTCGGGAGCAGTCATTTTAATGATGCATAAAGTGAAAAAAAAAAAGTCAAATATTCCTTTAAATATCGTACCTGGGGGGTGTCTAAAGTATGCCTGTGAAGTGCCACGTGTTTCCCGTGTTTAGAACTGTCCCTGCACAAAATGACACTTCTAAAGGAAAAAAAAGCCATTTAAAACTGCTTGCGGCTTTAATGTAATGTCTGGTCCCGGTAATATGGATGAAATTCTTTAAGAAAAATGGCATAGCTACCCCATGACCCCCCCCCTACCCCAGCCCATTACCAGCCCCTTTGGGTCTTGTATGGATATTAAGGGGAACCCCGCACATAAAATAAAAAAGGCCCTATATACTCTGAACAGCCCTATACAGGCGGTGCATACAAGACAGGGACTGTAGGTTTGTTCTTATGTAGAATCTGTTTGTAATTTTGAACAGGTACATTGTTGAAGTGTAGCTCCAGACCAAAAATCTATTTTTAAACTTTTTGGAAAACATAGGTAAGGGTTATCACCCCTGTAACATTTGTTTTGCTGTCTGTGCCCCTGTTCAGAACATTTCACCTCACTTTCCGTCCCAATGACAACTCTTTTTGAAATGTGGTGTTTTTCTTGAAACAAGGATTGCTGATAAAGCATCAGTACAGAGGAGACACCTTTCTCCCATATTTATTCTTACAGGAGAGAATTTTCCTTCCTAGTGGTAGATTTCCTCTCACTTCCTGTTGTCTTCTTGCGTTTGCAAGTAGGAGTCGTTTGTAAGTTGGATGTTTGAAAGTAGGGACCTGCCGTATATACTCTGCAGAAATAGGCCCCTTAGTTGTTGGTGTTGGCACAACACTGTAAGCACTCACAGTTACTCTTGGTTGGTGCTGGAACGCCCTGCTGTCAACTATTATATCAGGAATTTTAATTACATATAATTGTTGAACAGTGGTAGTAAAAATTGGGCCTTTGATGGTGGTGCTGGTGCCACAACACTGTAAGCCCTGACAGTTACTCTTGGTGGGTGCAGCAATGGGCCCTGCTGTGAATTATTAGATCAAGAATTGTAATTACATGCCCCTGTTGAACAGGGGCTGAAAAATTGGGCCTTAGGCACTGGTGGCACAACACTGCAACCCCTCACAGATACTGTACTTGGAGCACAGCAATGAGCCCTGTTGCAAAGTATTGCTTCAAAAATTGTAATGACACGCCCCTGTTAAACAGGGGCTGAAAAATTGGGCCTTAGGCACTGGTGGCACAACACTGCAACTCCTCACAGATACTGTACTTGGAGCACAGCAATGAGCCCTGTTGCAAAGTATTGCTTCAAAAATTGTAATGACACGCCCCTGTTAAACAGGGGCTGAAAAATTGGGCCTTAGGCACTGGTGGCACAACACTGCAACTCCTCACAGATACTGTACTTGGAGCACAGCAATGAGCCCTGTTGCAAAGTATTGCTTCAAAAATTGTAATTACACGCCCCTGTTAAACAGGGGCTGAAAAATTGGGCGTTAGGCACTGGTGGCGGCACCCATAAACAAAAATGATCTTACAAGCTATCATCATCAATCGTATCATTGAGGACTCGGAGGAGGAGGATAGCCAGTCAACATAACAGCACAGGCACTCAGCATCAGCATCAGTCTTGAAGGGATGTGACATGTTAAAATCAATTAGTCTGTTATATCAGCATCAGGTGTGTGGTAGCTGGTGGTGATCCAAGACTGGTTCATCTTGATGAAAGTCAGTCGATCAACCGAGTCGGTGGACAGGCGCACCCTGTGATCCGTGACAAATCCTCCAGCAGCACTGAATGTGCGTTCCGAAAGAACGCTGGATGCAGGACAGGCCAGTAGCTCAATTGCATACTGTGCAAGCTCTGGCCAGTGATCCATCCTCAAGACCCAGTAAGCCAGAGGATTTTCGGTGGGGAAGGTGTCCAAGTCTGACCTTGCCCCTAGATATTCCTGCACCATGTTTATCAGACGCTGGCGATGGTTGCTGGAACCGATCATACTTTGGGGCTGCGGACTAAAGAATTGTCTGAACGCATCGGTCAGACGGCCACCTTCCCCACCGCTCCTTCTTTGACTGGCCGAAGCCTCAGCAACTCGTTGTCCAGGACCAGGAGTTTGCAACCTCCCAGTCTCTGGGAACGCGTTGCACAGACCTTTCTGCAAGGCCTCCCGGAGTTGTCTCATCCTCTGCTCCCTCTGCGACGGTAACATAAGGTCCGCAACCTTACCCTTGTACCGTGGATCAAGGAGAGTGGCCAGCCAGTAATGGTCCCTCTCCTTGATCCGAAGAATACGAGGATCCTTCCGCAGACTTTGCAGGATCAGGGAGGCCATGCAGCGTAGGTTTGCTGAGGCATTCGCTCCGGAGTCCTCTGGGTCACTAAGGACGACATGATCCGCAGCCACCTCCTCCCAGCCACGTACAAGTCCACTGGTTTCTTGGGACTGTAAATCATCCCTAAAAGACTGCTGCTGATGATGCTGAGTGCCAGCCTCCACCTCCATGCTGACACAATCCTCCTCCTCCTCCTCCTCCTCCTCCTCCTCTTCCTGTGCGATGGGTGGGACAGAAGGAACACTGTCTGGGTAAAGGGGGCCTTGAGAGGCAAGGAAGTCCTCCTCTTCCTGCCTCTGTTCTGCCTCAAGTGCCCTGTCCATTATTCCACGCAGCGTGTGCTCCAACAGGTGGACAAGAGGTACAGTGTCACTGATGCATGCACTGTCACTGCTCACCATCCTCGTGGCCTCCTCAAATGGTGCCAGGACAGTGCATGCATCCCTGATCATGCCCCACTGGCGTGGAGAAAAAAAACCAAGCTCCCCTGACCCTGTCCTGGTGCCGTAGTCGCACAGGTACTCATTGATGGCCCTCTGCTGCGTGTGCAGCCGCTGCAGCATGGCCAACGTTGAGTTCCACCTGGTGGGCATGTCACATATAAGGCGGTTCTTGGGCAGGTTCAACTCCTTTTGCAGCTCAGCCAGGCGAGCACTGGCATTATAAGATCTGCGGAAATGCACACAGACTTTCCTGGCCTGCCTCAGGACATCCTGTAAGCCCGGGTACCTGCCCAAGAAGCGCTGCACCACCAGGTTAAGGACGTGAGCCACACAGGGCACATGGGTCAGTTGTCCCTGTCGGAGGGCGGAGAGGAGGTTGGTGCCATTGTCGCAAACCACCATTCCTGGCTTAAGCTGGCGTGGCGTCAACCACCTCTCGGCCTGGCCCTGCAGAGCAGACAGGACCTCTGCCCCAGTGTGGCTTCTGTCCCCCAAACACACCAGCGCAAGCACGGCATGGCATCTTTTTGCCTGCGTACTTGCGTAGCCCCATGAATGGCTACGGAGCACCGCTGGTTCATAGGACAAACCACAGGAAGAGGCCATGGAGGAAGAAGAAGAGGAGGGGGTGGAGGAGAGAGGTGTGTCACAACCAGTAGTAGCATTTTGGAGGCGTGGCGGTGGGACAACCTCCAACACTACTGCACCTTGTCCTGAATCCTTCCCAGCTGCCAAAAGAGTGACCCAATGGG
Organism: Rana muscosa; assembly: GCA_029206835.1. NCBI lineage: Eukaryota > Metazoa > Chordata > Amphibia > Anura > Ranidae > Rana > Rana muscosa. The sequence continues at coordinate 187,380,063 of CM055122.1, read as the reverse complement.
CCGTGAAAGAAAGGTAACGTCCCTGTCCATGCCTGCTGGACCATGAGTCAGCGGTAATATGCACCTTACCGCTGACCGCCCTGTCCAGCGAGGCCAAGACATTGCCTTCCACATGCCGGTAGAGAGCCGGAATAGCCTTCCGTGAGAAAAAGTGGCGTTTGGGAACCTGCCACTGAGGAACCGCACATTGCACAAACTCACGGAAGGGGGCCGAGTCTACCAACTGAAAAGGCAGCAGTTGAAGCGCTAGCAATTTAGCCAAGCTAGCATTCAACCGCTGGGCATGTGGATGGCTGGGAGTGAACTTCTTTTGACGGTCCAGCAGCTGGGGCAGGGAAATTTGCCTGCTAGAATCGGACGTCGGTGTACTGCTAGCAGAGTGGGCGCAAGTACTTGGCTGTGACACACCTAATTCTACACCTTCATTCCTCTCAGTGCATGTTTCAGAGAGGACTGAAGTTATAGTGGGGTTGGAGATCCCAGCTGATGCGGTGCAAGGAGAGGTCCGCTTTGTTCTTTGGTGTGGGTCTTTGAGGTAGGCTTGCCAACGAGCTGCATGGCAGGTCAACATATGTCTGGTCAGGCATGTGGTACCCAAGCGGCTGATGTTTTGGCCACGCGATATACGCTTGAGACATATGTTGCAAACAGCAGCTGTGCGATCTGATGCACTAGCCTCAAAAAAGGCCCACACCAAAGAACTTTTTGAATGACGGGCAGAGGCAGCGCCCTGCACAGGCGGAGCTCTGCGGTGTGATTCCGTCGGTGTACTGCCCTTACGCTGGCCACCAAAGGGCATCCTGCCTCGTTGGAGATGTGCCTCCTCCTCATCCTCCTCCTCCTCCTCTCTCCTATTAGGCACCCACGTGGAGTCAGTGACCTCATCATCCCCTCCCTCCTCATCACTGGAGCCAATCTGGCAGTATGCTGCAGCTGCTGGAACATGACTGCCAGATTGGTGTCCTTCTTGAGCATCCCCTCTGTCTGCTCTCACGCTACTGCCTTCCTCTAGCTGGGTTTCATCATCAGACCCTTCGAAACGCTGGGCATCCTCCTGGAGCATGTACCCAACACTGTGCTGAAACAGTTCGGGGGACTCCTCAGGAGGAGGACATGGTGGGTCTAGGGAAGGAGTGACTGATGATTTGTCTGACATTGATACCAGGGAAGACGACGCTTTGGCAGCTGCTTTTCCAGTACCCTGAGCCTGGGTGAGAGAGGATGAGGAGGAGGAGGAGGGCTTGGTCATCCACTCTACCAAGTCTTCGGCATGATGTGGCTCAACATGTCCAGCTGCCGAAAAGAAGGACAAGCGTGTCCCATGGCCATGTGCTGATGACAATGCACCGCGTCCACGACCAGCACTGTTGCCCCCAGACACAGAGCCTGCTTGCCCTCTTTTATTGCCTCCTGACTGTCTGCCTCTCCTTGTTTGCCTTCCAGACATTCTAATAGATGGCCTGCAGGGAGATGGGAAAAAAGCAATAAGGGCTACCTTCAGGTGTCCTTCTCTGTCCCTTGAAACAAGGACTTTCACAGTGAAAGAAACTGACACTCTCCCTACCTACAGTTTTCTGTCCCTAGAAAAAATATTTTTTTTAAGCACAATATAGCACAAGGACAATTCACTCACTGTCCTTACAGGTCCCTGGAAACAAGGACTTGCAGAGTGAAAGAAAAAAAACACTCTCCCTACCTACAGTTTTCTGTCCCTAGAAAAAATGTTTTTTTTAATCACAATATAGCACAAGAACAATTCACTCACTGTCCTTACAGGTCCCTGGAAACAAGGACTTGCAGAGTGAAAGAAAAAAAACACTCTCCCTACCTACAGTTTTCTGTCCCTAGAAAAAATGTTTTTTTTAATCACAATATAGCACAAGGACAATTCACTCACTGTCCTTACAGGTCCCTGGAAACAAGGACTTGCAGAGTGAAATAAACTGACACTCTCCCTACCTACAGTTTTCTGTCCCTAGAATAAATGTTTTTTTTAAGCACAATATAGCACAAGGACAATTCACTCACTGTCCTTACAGGTCCCTGGAAACAAGGACTTGCAGAGTGAAAGAAAAAAAACACTCTCCCTACCTACAGTTTTCTGTCCCTAGAAAAAATGTTTTTTTTAATCACAATATAGCACAAGGACAATTCACTCACTGTCCTTCCAGGTCCCTGGAAACAAGGACTTGCAGAGTGAAATAAACTGACACTCTCCCTACCTACAGTTTTCTGTCCCTAGAATAAATGTTTTTTTTTAAGCACAATATAGCACAAGGACAATTCACTCACTGTCCTTACAGGTCCCTGGAAACAAGGACTTGCAGAGTGAAAGAAAAAAAACACTCTCCCTACCTACAGTTTTCTGTCCCTAGAAAAAATGTTTTTTTTAATCACAATATAGCACAAGGACAATTCACTCACTGTCCTTACAGGTCCCTGGAAACAAGGACTTGCAGAGTGAAATAAACTGACACTCTCCCTACCTACAGTTTTCTGTCCCTAGAATAAATGTTTTTTTTAAGCACAATATAGCACAAGGAGAATTCACTCACTGTCCTTCCAGGTCCCTGGAAACAAGGACTTGCAGAGTGAAAGAAAAAAAACACTCTCCCTACCTACAGTTTTCTGTCCCTAGAAAAAATGTTTTTTTTAATCACAATATAGCACAAGGACAATTCACTCACTGTCCTTCCAGGTCCCTGGAAACAAGGACTTGCAGAGTGAAATAAACTGACACTCTCCCTACCTACAGTTTTCTGTCCCTAGAATAAATGTTTTTTTTAAGCACAATATAGCACAAGGACAATTCACTCACTGTCCTTACAGGTCCCTGGAAACAAGGACTTGCAGAGTGAAAGAAAAAAAACACTCTCCCTACCTACAGTTTTCTGTCCCTAGAAAAAATGTTTTTTTTAATCACAATATAGCACAAGGACAATTCACTCACTGTCCTTACAGGTCCCTGGAAACAAGGACTTGCAGAGTGAAAGAAAAAAAACACTCTCCCTACCTACAGTTTTCTGTCCCTAGAAAAAATGTTTTTTTTAATCACAATATAGCACAAGGACAATTCACTCACTGTCCTTCCAGGTCCCTGGAAACAAGGACTTGCAGAGTGAAATAAACTGACACTCTCCCTACCTACAGTTTTCTGTCCCTAGAATAAATGTTTTTTTTAAGCACAATATAGCACAAGGACAATTCACTCACTGTCCTTACAGGTCCCTGGAAACAAGGACTTGCAGAGTGAAAGAAAAAAAACACTCTCCCTACCTACAGTTTTCTGTCCCTAGAAAAAATGTTTTTTTTAATCACAATATAGCACAAGGACAATTCACTCACTGTCCTTACAGGTCCCTGGAAACAAGGACTTGCAGAGTGAAATAAACTGACACTCTCCCTACCTACAGTTTTCTGTCCCTAGAATAAATGTTTTTTTTAAGCACAATATAGCACAAGGAGAATTCACTCACTGTCCTTCCAGGTCCCTGGAAACAAGGACTTGCAGAGTGAAAGAAAAAAAACACTCTCCCTACCTACAGTTTTCTGTCCCTAGAAAAAATGTTTTTTTTAATCACAATATAGCACAAGGACAATTCACTCACTGTCCTTCCAGGTCCCTGGAAACAAGGACTTGCAGAGTGAAATAAACTGACACTCTCCCTACCTACAGTTTTCTGTCCCTAGAATAAATGTTTTTTTTAAGCACAATATAGCACAAGGACAATTCACTCACTGTCCTTACAGGTCCCTGGAAACAAGGACTTGCAGAGTGAAAGAAAAAAAAACACTCTCCCTACCTACAGTTTTCTGTCCCTAGAAAAAATGTTTTTTTTAATCACAATATAGCACAAGGACAATTCACTCACTGTCCTTACAGGTCCCTGGAAACAAGGACTTGCAGAGTGAAAGAAAAAAAACACTCTCCCTACCTACAGTTTTCTGTCCCTAGAAAAAATGTTTTTTTTAATCACAATATAGCACAAGGACAATTCACTCACTGTCCTTCCAGGTCCCTGGAAACAAGGACTTGCAGAGTGAAATAAACTGACACTCTCCCTACCTACAGTTTTCTGTCCCTAGAATAAATGTTTTTTTTAAGCACAATATAGCACAAGGACAATTCACTCACTGTCCTTAGAGGTCCCTGGAAACAAGGACTTGCAGAGTGAAAGAAAATAAACACTCTCCCTACCTACAGTTTTCTGTCCCTAGAAAAAATGTTTTTTTTTAAGCACAATATAGCACAAGGACAATTCACTCACTGTCCTTCCAGGTCCCTGGAAACAAGGACTTGCAGAGTGAAAGAAAAAAACACTCTCCCTACCTACAGTTTTCTGTCCCTAGAAAAAATGTTTTTTTTAATCACAATATAGCACAAGGACAATTCACTCACTGTCCTTACAGGTCCCTGGAAACAAGGACTTGCAGAGTGAAAGAAACTGACACTCTCCCTACCTACAGTTTTCTGTCCCTAGAATAAATGTTTTTTTAAGCACAATATAGCACAAGGACAATTCACTCACTGTCCTTCCAGGTCCCTGGAAACAAGGACTTGCAGAGTGAAAGAAACTGACACTGTCCCTACCTACAGTTTTCTGTCCCTAGAATAAATGTTTTTTTTAAGCACACTATAGCACAAGCACAAAACACACTGACACTCTCCCTACCTATCCTTCTCTTTCCCTAAACTAAAGGAATCCAGGTTAAGCAAGAAAGAAATAACAGTCACTGTCCCTGCCTATGCTGCTCTATCCCTGCTCCGGAACACACTACACTAGGCCGCCGTGCTGGCGGCCTTTTATAGTGTGGGGCGTGTACTAAACACCCTCAGCAATAATTGGCCACAGGCATCCTGCCTGTGGCCAATCATTGCTCTCCTCGCTGCCGGCGCTGTGATTGGCCAAGCATGCGGGGTCACAGTGCATGCTTGGCCAATCACAGCGCCTGGATGACACTGCGATGGCGTAGTGCATTGTGGGCCGTTCGCGTCACTCGAATTTGGCGCGAACGGCCCAAATCGTTAGATCTTCGTCGAACGATCGAACAGCCGATGTTCGAGTCGAACGTATGTTCGACTCGAACACGAAGCTCATCCCTAATTGTTAAAGCGTGAACCCAAGCTCTGTATCTAAGTATAAACAAACTGGTATTGTTTAAATGTTTATATGTATTTTTTCACTACTGTGTCTAAAAATAAATACCCCTAGTTTTTTACAAATACTTATCCGTGTGCCGCCAAAAGTCCATCTTTTCTAGTTTATCCTTGTTTCTCTTAAAGTAGGTGTGGTTAAATTATGATGGCTGGGAGAGGGCAATCTTTCTCAGCGCCAGGGGAATTGCTTGAATTGTGAAAAAACGTAGGAATCTCTGAGCACCCCAAGGAGAGTAGTTATGCGGTATGTACAGCGCATGGCAGAAAACAGTGGGTGTGACAAAACTGTTAACAATAGGAGAGCCTTTAGAGGATAGTTTAAATGATTTGATTGCTGTGCCACAATCCAGAATCTTACAAACACATATAAACCTTAGCACAATCAAAAAAAGTACCATTACTTATGATTGTGCACACTGAAAATAAACAGAGAGCTAACACTTTGTCTGAGCTTACCTTAAGCCTAGGTTGACATTGGAGTGATTTGTCATGCGATTTGAGAGATCAAATCACATGACAAGTCACAGCCTATTGAAGGCAATGGCACTCTTCCAATCAGTGCAACACCGATTTTGCAGCACCGCACCGATTTGCAAAAGTAATTCCTGCACTACTTTTGCCGATTTTAGGTGCTACTTCAATAGACATCTGTGCATGAAGCCACACAGATGTCTATCAAGTAGCACTTGAAATCACACTGACCTTGCTACGGTGAAATCGCGCTACTTCAAGTGAATTTTTTTTCCCATATCCCCGTATATTGTTTATGCTTAGATGCCCATCCAAGAGTCTTTTAAAACTATCCATACTTCCTGCTGACACCACCGACTGTGTAAGAGAGTTCCACATACTTACCTCCCTGACAGTGAAAAACCCCCTATGCAGCTTAAGGTTAAACCGCTTCTCTTCCAGTCTCATCATGTGGCCTGTGTCCTTTTACACTCCCTGGGACTGAAAAGTTTCATACTTACGCTAGGATCACTGTTGAGATATAATGCTATCATATCTTCTCTCAAGCGTCTCTTCTCTCTCCCTCATAATTGAGTTCCTCCAGTCCCCATATTAATTTAATTGCCCTTCTCTGGACTCTCTCTAGCTCCAGCACACCCCTTCCTAGGATTGGTGACTAGAACTGTTTTATAAAGTGGTAGAATAATAATTTTATCTCTGGAGTAAATTCCCTTTTTAATGCATGCTAATATTTGTCTGTCTTTGGTAGCCACAGCTTGACACTGCATGCTATTGCTCAGTAAAAGGGAAAATAGGAACTGCTACAGCTGCTCAAACATCTCCATCCCTATAAAAACCAAAACAAAAGAGAGTCGCCCTGGGACTTTGTGTGAGGTGGAAGAGATAGGCACATGTAAACAAGGAGGAATTGTGATGTAATCTATTTTATTCGTAACAGATATGTCTGTACACCAAAGGAGGAGACAACAATAAGTGTGTGTCGCCAGGCATAGTGGCCATGATGTACAGCAAAAGTACAGAACATAGATAAAAAACAAACAACAATACATCCATATGACAATGATAAAAAGTAAATGTACAGGTGGACCAGTACAGTTAATTGCACACAATGTAAAAACTACATGAACTCATGTGAGGTACATATAATGTTGGCATATATAGTGAGTCAAGTGCAGTTGCACAGATACTTGGTAGATCAGATGGATGGGGCATCAGGTGAGCCCTACGCGTTTCGCGAGCTCTACTCGCTCATCAGGGGCAGATGCACAATCATCATATCTGTTATGAGGTAGAAAAAATGATGAAAAAATTGAATATATGACAACATTGTGGTAGAGGGTGTGGGGGATGGTGAGGGGGTCAAACCAAAGGTTAACCTTATACTCACCAGAGTCTGGACCAAAAAAGCCAATCACCACGTACCAAAACCGGCGGCAAACCCAAAGTTTGGCTCGGGAGCTGAGGAGGCGAGGCATACGAACAGCGCCCCATGGAGAATCCGGATAGACTGTGCGGTCTGTGGGAAATACCCAGCCAGCAATTGCTGGGCACCCCGGGAAACCACCAATGTGTCTGAAAAGAATTATGGATATATCTAAAAGCATGTATATAACAAAAAACATATCAGTTTGCAAATGATGCTAAATGTCAAAACGCAAATGCAAAAAAGATCTGAAGGTAATGATAGGTACAAAAACCCATAAAGTATGAATGTAGAGTGGCTGTGCTGGATACATGGTGTGTGGTATGACCAAAAACAAAAAAATAAAAAAATATAAAATATATAGAAATGGTATAAGCCAATAAGGAGGGGTTGCTGCATAATCAAGGGCAGTATAGACATAATGTGCATATAGAATAGATACAGTAAACAATACTGTGTATGTATGGGTATTGGGCTAAAACTGGGTCCAAGTGATGTATCACTATGGAACCATGGTGTTATGGGCAAACCAAGTGTAGTACTAATATAATCCACAACAGTGTGGAGACAATGCGCATGTGTGAGGGAGGGTAAAAAATATAATATCAATGAAAAACCCAATGTGACTGGAACAGTCATGGTTGGTAAAGATACCTTGTTGCAGAAGTCTAAAGGGAAACACGGCCATAGAGAGGTGTCCAGCACGCCAGATAGAAAGACCGCAAATGCAGGTCCAGCCGCACAGGCATTCGGATATGAACATGAGGCGAGTCCGATGGCTCCGCCCCCAACATCATGTGCGGATGTGCGCACACCAGCGTCGTGGGGGCGCTGATTGCATCACATCCGGGATGTCCCACACAGCCCGCAGCGGCGGCGTCAGAGACGCCGCATCAGCGGGCATGAAAAAAGACATGATGTCGTTGCGTGGGTGGCCCCGCCCATCCCGAAGGATGGGCGGGGACAGCAGGAGGTCAATGAAACCTCCCTTTCAGGCAACGCAGGCCCCAAACCAGAACCGAAGTATGCCAGCGCCTGTGGAAACCGGGAGGAGAGGACAGTTGGCCCAGAGAGTGCCCCCAGTAGCAATATGTGAATGCAACTGGCCAAAAATGACTGTACTACAAATAAAAAATTCAAACATGGCCAAAGCTGTAGGAGACCTATTAGGGGCTAAATGGGTGTCTACCACCCGATACATACAAAAAAAAGGGAAAATAGGAACTGCTACAGCTGCTCAACCATCTCCATCCCTATAAGAACCAAAACAAAAGAGAGACACCCTGGGACTTTGTGTGAGGTGGAAGAGATAGGCACTTGTAAACAAGGAGGAATTGTGATGTAATCTATTTTATTCGTAACAGATATGTCTGTACACCAAAGGAGGAGACAACAATAAGTGTGTGTCGCCAGGCATAGTGGCCATGATGTACAGCAAAAGTACAGAACATAGATAAAAAACAAACAACAATACATCCATATGACAATGATAAAAAGTAAATGTACAGGTGGACCAGTACAGTTAATTGCACACAATGTAAAAACTACATGAACTCATGTGAGGTACATATAATGTTGGCATATATAGTGAGTCAAGTGCAGTGGCACAGATACTTGGTAGATCAGATGGATGGGGCATCAGGTGAGCCCTATGCGTTTTGCGAGCTCTACTCGCTCATCAGGGGCAGATGCACAATCATCATATCTGTTATGAGGTGGAAAAAATTATGAAAAAATTGAATATATGACAACATTGTGGTAGAGGGTGTGGGGGATGGTGAGGGGGTCAAACCAAAGGTTAACCTTATACTCACCAGAGTCTGGACCAAAAAAGCCAATCACCACGTACCAAAACCAGCGGCAAACCCAAAGTTCGGCTCGGGAGCTGAGGAGGCGAGGCATACGAACAGCGCCCCATGGAGAATCCGGATAGACTGTGCGGTCTGTGGGAAATACCCAGCCAGCAATTGCTGGGCACCCCGGGAAACCAACAGTGTGTCTGAAAAGAATTATGGATATATCTAAAAGCATGTATATAACAAAAAACATATCGGTTTGCAAATGATGCTAAATGTCAAAACGCAAATGCAAAAAAGATCTGAAGGTGATGATAGGTACAAAAACCCATAAAGTATGAATGTAGAGTGGCTGTGCTGGATACATGGCGTGTGGTATGACCAAAAACAAAAAATAAAAAATATAAAATATAAAATATATAGAAATGGTATAAGCCAAGAAGGAGGGGTTGCTGCATAATCAAGGGCAGTATAAACATAATGCACATATAGAATAGATACAGTAAACCATACTGTGTATGTATGGGTATTGGGCTAAAACTGGGCCCAAGTGATGTATCACTATGGAACCATGGTGTTATGGGCAAACCAAGTGTAGTACTAATATAATCCACAACAGTGTGGATACAATGCGCATGTGTGAGGGAGGGTAAAAAATATAATATCAATGAAAAACCCAATGTGACTGGAACAGTCATGGTTGGTAAAGCTACCTTGTTGCAGAAGTCTAAAGGAAAACACGGCCATAGAGAGGTGTCCAGCACGCCAGATAGAAAGACCCCAAATGCAGGTCCAGCCGCATAGGCATCCGGATATGAACATGAGGCGAGTCCGATGGCTCCGCCCCCAACATCGTGTGCGGATGTGCGCACACCAGCGTCGTGGGGGCGCTGATTGCATCACATCCGGGATGTCCCACACAGCCCGCAGCGGCGGCGTCAGTCTGTCATCTACTAGGACCCCTAGATCCTTCTCCATCCTTGAAGCCCCTAGGGGTTCTCCCCCTAATGAGTAACTTGCGTTTTGCTTTTACCCCCAAAGCCTGTTGCACCCATATACAGTATATGTGTATTAATTAGGGCAAGCAACAACGCAAAACATGTAGAATCTATATTCTTTTATTTGAATTCCTACTCCAGATTGAGACTCTGACACCCCCCCCCCCACACACACACACACACACACACACACTGGATTACCTCTCCCACATGCATTTCTTTATTTTTTGCATATTTATATTTTTCTATATGTCTTGAGGCTATTCGTGCAACATCATTGGTCTTCTTGTTCTTGTGTTGTCAGTCCCCTGTGCATAATGACGTGAGCATGGTTCTCCATAACATTCATCTGTGAGCTCCGGAAGATATGATGCACCCTTAGACGGTGTTTCCATGACACTGAGCTTAATGGAAGTTGCGGGAGTGATGCTAGGTGTCACTCAATCACAAATTAACCAGTGGTGCAGAATGTAGACAAACTGGGGGGCAGTGCTGCAGCATAAAGAGGATGAACTGTGTTTGGCAACTTTTGTAAATACAGGAATAGGGGAGGAGAGTACGGTATTTAAAACTTTGGAGTTGGGTTTTAAGAAGCTAAGATAAGTGAAATTTTGTTCTTTCACTGTTTTGGCATTTTTGCCTGGAATGATTTCCCCTTGTTTACTGTCAGGAAGAATTGTTAACCTTAAGGTAGTACAGAAGTATATCTGCCCTTGCTTCACCATATACACGCAAGCTACACACCTACCTGAGAGTAAAGGACCAGATTTGTCTGGTTGTAGTTTGCCCAACAGTGATTGCCTGTCTAGTAAAAATTATATACAAACAAGTTTATAATTACTATTACATGGCGCCAAAAAATGGTTTTGTGTCTGTTCACTGAATGTGTAAAATGTGTACCATGCAGAACAGCACAGTGTATTTTCTAAGAAGAAAAATGCTATAATGCAAATTCTTGAGGTTTTATTTGTATTTGTTTTTCTTGGAATAGAGGCAAGGGACAATTTAATCCTCCAAGCAGCTGTAAGCTGAAACAAGGTGGATCTCTACTTAAGGAATTTATCAACTTTGAGCAAGAATTTAATTTAGCAGGTGTTTAAAATGGAAAATAACTTCAAAAAGAATACCTATGATGGAAAACCATTCTTAAAGCCAGTTTTAAAAATTAACTCCACACTTTGTTTGCTATTAAATAGGTAAGAAGGGACCAAGCCAGCCTAGATACATAAGAGGCCACTGGCTACCATCACTTTTGTTACCACCTATGTGATTTGTTTGTTAAATATAAGATAAAAAAAAAAACTGTGCTTTTGTTGGAAGCATGGTATATGCTTAGTTTTTAGGTTTCCATGCAATTTACTAAACAGCATAATACTTATTAGATTTTTCATGACAATATTTTTTTTATTTTTGAACACAGGTTAGAAAGAGTTGCATCCTTTGTCAGATCTTTATATTTGTCTATGGATCGATGAGGAGATTTCCACCGATTCCTTTTTTTCTGGTGTCAATGTTATATTAAGTTATTTTCGTTGTTTTACTCTTTTTATAATATAATATCCTACGTTTTAGTTAGGCAAAGTTTTGCTTTTAAAAGGGTTGTGTTGGAAAATTATGTGACTAATAGTATGCTTTCCCGCAGTTGAGAGCTGGAAAATATCCCATACCAGTTAACAAAAAATATTTATTGTTATGTTAGTCTCCACACCCAACATATAAGCAATCACTCATAGTACAACTGAACTATGATTTAAGCTGAAGGAAAAGGAAAGATTCACAAACGCAATTGCTCTAGAGATGCTCAAATCTAATGGGTGCAGTGAATTGTTTGTTGTGTTTTATACACACATAAACCATGGCTGCTGTAGTATACGACAGGCTTTAAAATTCTTTGATCCATTTACATCAATGGCACCCTGAGCGACGATGTACTGGCCAACATAGGGATTTTAAAATACAGGACTAAACTCTGCACCCAGCGCTTATGTGTACATAGCCTAACCCGGAGATGAAATCAATTCCATTTATCAAGTCAAATGGAGCAAAGGCTGCTACAATTCTTCCTATGGGTCAAGTAGCTGGGTGAACAATCCAAATATGGGAAAACTACCACGTGGCCCTGTTCTTAAAGGTTCAAAGCTGATCAAATAATTCTGCCCCTAACTAGTGCAGAGGTCTAATAGGATGCCAGTGTCCTACTACCTTAAATCCTATATTTTTTCTTTTCTTTCATTTTAGGGGATAAGCAATTAATCAATTGCAAAGGGCTAAATTTACATTGGATTATTTTTTTTAAATAGTTAAGGGGTGTACTTGCTTCTATTTGCTGCTTTTAACAACAGATGCATAAAACATCCATGTTTTCTGAACCTTTGTCAGAGAGAAGCAGTTGAAATCAATGGGACAGCCAACCTGAAGTTTGCAAGCAAGCTTGAACCTGCACCTTGTGACATGATGGAAAATAGAAGTGTATACCAAGCCATTTGGCTCAGTACACTAAAACCCACTGATTGGAGGGCCCATTGGAGGACCAGAGGATCCTCTGAGCCCCTTACATTTTGGGGTTTGAGTATGACACATTTATTTTTGTCATTGAATCTTTCATTCCCATTTATTTCATGATTACATCTCTGTCCACCAGGGCACCGAGCCACCATTAATCGTCTTTATGCACAGCCGTTTCAGTTAGTCACTAAATGATTGATGGCTGCCACTCATCCCATGTCTTTACCTGAGTACTGCATTGTTAGGCAGTGATGTGTGAGATGAAAGGAGCAAGGACTAACCTTAGAATGCCTTTCCCCCTTCACCTATCAGCACCCCCTGCAACGTGAATAATGTGCTCAGGTGCATGCTGGGATCTACAAGAGGCTGGGCTGCTGAGCTGTCCAGAAAGGAAGAGACATGAGTAATGGCAGTGGATGGCCATCTCGTGTAAGTAAGGAACCATAAAAGCCTAAAGTAATCTCACCAATTGACTGTCAAAAAAGTAACAGTATCTTGGTGCACAGTGCAAGAAGTCGTTTATTTGGTGGTCAAACTTGCTACTACATTTGTAAACATACATTTTTCAGTCATTTCAATTAATAGTATATTATGTATTGCTAATAGGTTGCATTTACATGTCTTCTAAAAGATAAAACAAAAAAGTAAAACTGGTTTACAAAAGAAATAACAGGCCACCAAAGGATTGATTGAAGCAGAAACAGCTCCTGATGAAAAAATATGTCTGCAGAAACATTCTAATATTTTTTTCTAATGGTTGTTTTCCACATACGCAGAATCTTTACATTTGTAGTCATATATGCATTTGCCTTTTGTAAGTTTAGAGTAAGTTTTATCCACCTTTTTCACATCTTCTGATATGCATTACTATCTGTGGCACCATATCTGTTGACCAGTGCTTTCACAAAGTAAAGAAAATGCCTTTCTTTTTGTATACAAACATAAACATTGTTTTGTTCAACTTGTATAAATTTCAAAACTAACAGACAAACCTCATTACTGGTTGGAAAGTTGAAAAGAGTAAATGTATATGTGCATATCAAGGAACATGAGGAATATATACAGCATAAGGCAGATGCAAATGCACATCTGTCTGCAGAAAATGGTCTAGATATTAAAACTCTAATAATGTTAACAAGGGAAATTATGAAAAAAGTATGTCAAAACCGCAAGTTTGTTAAGAAGCTAACTGATATAATTCTGTGAATTGTCACAGGCTTTGATTAGTTTAAAGTTCCTCATACTTTATGTAATCCTGAAATTGTGATCATCTTCTTGAGCTTCTGTAGAACTACTTTTTGGTTTGATCATCAGTAAACAAGTCCGTTATTGGACAGCATTTTGGTGGAAACTACATGATATGTGCAAGCCTAATTTGTTATTGGTAAAGTAGATGAACAAAAGGGGAATTGGTGTGTATAGAAGAGCACTTGGTTTGTGGCACATATTTTTCACTTAAATGGGAGCACAATTCAATTTGATTAGTGACATTGAAGAATGGAGCATACTACACTATATATTATTGTTTGTTTATGTACTTTTTCACAATATGAGGTGAGGAAGAGATATAGTAGATGTGGGGAAAACAAGACGCATATTAAAGTTTAATACTTTAAGCTTTATTTAACCCAGAAGTGTAAAGGGTCTTTTCATCTGGTGATAATTTCAAGAGAAAGCATCACTTCATGGACTTTGATTATACATTGGGACTGTCTCTGTAGTGCTGTGGTTTTTTTTTTTTTGTTATATATACATTCTGAAACCTAACTACAAAGGTGGAATCATTTTTTTCAAAGGCAAGGAGTACCCTTCTGGAGCATTCTGTGAATGTTGCAATTAAAAGCTGTTTACCTCAGAAAAGGCTCTCCAGGAAAAAAGAATATCTGTAGATCTGTTACAGGATGAACCACTTTCAGGGGTTTCTATGTAGTCACTGATCAGGCAACAAAAAGCATGGAAGAAAAACTCTCCAATAGAGATGGCCTTGCGGTTCGCCCCGCGGTCGGTTCGCGGCAAATTTTGCGTATTCGCGGTTCGGGAAACCGGCGGACATATGGCGCTATTCGTGGCCGGTTCGCGGCCACCATATTCTGAATCTTTTACATTGTGGAACTTTGACCTATGACACATCCATCATGTGGTACAGGACAACCAATGAGACATTTCAGCAGATGGACATACCCCCTACCTTATAAATAGACCTGATCTGGCTGCCATTTTACATTCTGTTATTTGTCAGCGTAGGGACAGGTTGCTGTGTGGAGCAGGGACAGACTGTAATCCTAGCTATTAGGTCCACAAAAGTCCTTTTAAGGACTGGTATAGGTGTACAATTGTTTTGTGTGCAGTGTATAGGGGTGTAATACACTTTTAGTTAATTTCAATTGTGCAGCATTGGGACTGCAGTGCTGAGCGGTTCTGCAGCTGTCTTTAGTCAGTGTAGGAAGGTTGCTGTGTGTGTACTAGCAGGGACAGACTCTACTAAAACAAAAGTCCTTCTAAGGACTGGTATAGGTGTACAGTCCACAAAAGTCCTTTTACGGACTGGTATAGGTGTACTATTTTGTGTGCAGTAAATAGGGGTGTACTACACGCATAAAATACTCTAGGAAGAATAGTATAGTGCGGTTCTGCAGCTGTCTTTAGTCAGTGTAGGAAGGTTGCTGTGTGTGTACTAGCAGGGACAGACTCTACTAAAACAAAAGTCCTTCTAAGGACTGGTATAGGTGTACAGTCCACAAAAGTCCTTTTACGGACTGGTATAGGTGTACTATTTTGTGTGCAGTAAATAGGGGTGTACTACACGCATAAAATACTCTAGGAAGAATAGTATAGTGCATTTCTACTGTGCAGCTCCTGAGCGGTTCTGCTGCAGCTCTTTTCTCGGTTTAGGTAGAAATTGCCGCTGTGTGTCGCAGGCACAGACTAGCGACTAAAATCGCTAACCAATAAAGCTCCCCAAAAGTTCATTTTAAGGACTGGTATAGGTGTGTACTATTTGGTGTGCAGTATATAGGGGTCTAATACACGCATAAAAAACTTTCAAACATACTATATAATATATACTATATACTATACTATATAATATATAGTGCATTTCAACTGTGCAGCATTTCTACTGTGCAGCTTCTGAGCGGTTCTGCTGCAGCTCTTTTCTCAGTTTAGGTAGAAATTGCCGCTGTGTGTCGCAGGCACAGACTAGCGACTAAAATCGCTAACCAATAAAGCTCCCCAAACGTTCATTTTAAGGACTGGTATAGGTGTGTACTATTTGGTGTGCAGTATATAGGGGTCTAATACACGCATAAAAAACTTTCACATATAGGAAGAATAGTATAGTGCATTTCTACTGTGCAGCATTGTGACTGCTGAGAGGTTCTGCAGCGATACTACAAAGAGTGACAAACGCAATTAGAAAAAAGTATTATAACTGCTGTGATAGACCAGTGGCCCCCGAAAACGACAGTTTGAAGCGGGGTGTTATATACCTTCTTCCACATATACTGCCCTTCTCTACAGCCTTTTGTCACAGGGTCATTTAAAAAGATGACAGGCAGAGGAAGAGGCAGGCCCTTCCGCAGGGGTGGTAGGGGTAGGGCAGGAGCACCAGGCCGGAGCCAAAGTGGGAAGTTGCAGAAGGTGCGTTTGATTACGTCAAAGGACGCACCAGACTTGGTTGACTGGCTCACTCAGCCTTACTCTTCTGCACCCTCCTCATCCTCTCTATCTGCACCCTCTTCACTCTCTGCTGTGTGCACCCCCAAAGACACTACCACCAACACCACTGCCACCATATACCCTCCGCTTGAGTCACAGGAATTATTTTCCGATCCATCACAAGACTTCTCTGATGCGCAGGCATTCTTGACATTGGATCAGGAAGAGGAGGTAGCAACAACCGCCACTCAGCAGTCTGACGACAGTACCCAGATCAGCCCAAGGATGTTGGTCCCCGCTGTTGCTGCCTACTCCGAGATCTCTAATGTTAGTGGTGGGGAAGGTGACGTAGATGATAATGTGTCTATGGACGTCACGTGGGTGCCCACAAGAGAGGACCAGGAGGGGAGTTCAGAGGGAGAGATGGACCAGCAGACAGGGAGGAAAGGCAGGCGGAACTTACATTGCACAGGAGTGACAAACAAGACTGCTAATGTATCAGGACTCAGAGCGAGCCATCAACCATGTACGGTCACATCTGGCGCTCCCAGGACTCCGGCACATGGCTCCGCAGTGTGGGCTTTTTTTAACGTATCCGCTGCTGACAATAGTGTTGCCATCTGCAGCCTTTGCAGTCAACGCATAAGTCGCGGTAAGCCCAACACTCACCTAGGGACGACCGCCTTAAGAAGGCACATGAACTCCCATCACCGAGCCCAGTGGGAGCAACGCCGTCAGAACCCACAAAGCCAAACTCCAGGCTCTCACCGTCCAGCCTCTTCTACTACTTCTCCTCTCTCTTCTCAGTTGTCCTCCACTCCACCTTCCATCATCACGTCCCCAAGTTTATCTGGAAAAAGGCAGGCTTCTGTGGGACAAATGTTCGAGCGTAAAAGAATGATGACGCCGGATAACCCTCTTGCCCAACGGTTGACCGCTGGCTTGTCAGAACTCCTAGTCCGCCAACTACTGCCATATAAACTGGTGGACTCGGAGGCCTTTCGAAAATTTGTGGCCATTGGAACACCACAATGAAAGGTCCCAGGAAGGAAATATTTCTCCCAGAAGGGCATCCCAGAGCTATATGGCCATGTTTAGCGGCAAGTGAATGTATCTCTGGCACACAGTGTCGGTGCCAAGATACATCTGACCACAGACACGTGGTCTAGCAAACATGGGCAGGGAAGGCATATTACTTTTACTGCCCACTGGGTGAACCTTCTGACGGCCGTCAAGCATGTAACCCGTGGCACCCCGTGTAGATTTGGTTTTACCGCCACGGATTGCATGCAGGCCTGCCTCTTCTTCTCCTCCTCCTCCTACTCCATCCTCCCTCTCCTCCTCGGCTGACTCCTCCTCTTCGGCTGATACCGTCTCTTCCACTGCGCCGGCCAAGATCCCCAGAACCTATTCGACATGCCAGGTGAGACGTTGCCATGCTGTGCTGCGTCTGTTGTGCCTGGAAGCCAAGAGCCACACTGGCCCTGCACTCCTTTCAGCTTTGCATTCACAGGCAGATCAGTGGCTAACACTGCTCAATTTGACAGTTGGTAAAGTGGTGTGCGACAACGGTGCCAATCTGCTGAGCGCGTTGAAACAGGGCAAAATTACACACGTGCCATGCATGGCACACGTCTTGAACTTGGTCGTGCAGCGATTCGTTGTCAAATACCCTGGGGTCCAGGACATCTTGCGGCAGGCAAGGAAAATCTGGGCCCATTTCAGAAGATCTTACACGGCCATGGCTCGCCTTTCTGACATTCAGCGGCGACACTATCTGCCGGTCAGACGTTTTATTTGTGAATGCCCGACGCGATGGAACTCAACCTTGTATATGCTTGATAGGCTGCTCCAGCAGAAACGTGCAGTTAACGATTACCTGTACGAACTCTGCGCCAGAACAGGTTCTGGGGATCTTGGCTTTTTTTCACCGCGTCAGTGGCTGCTCATGCGCGACGCATGCAGACTTTTGCAGCCATTTGATGAGATCACCAAACTGGTCAGTCGCAGCCATGGTGCCATCAGTGACATCGTACCTTATGCCTTCTTTATGGAGCGTGCATTGCGTCGTGTCATTGATCAAGCCGTCGAGGAGCAGGAGCAGGAAGATGAGGAAGTCGCAATGCTGGATGAATTCCCAGGGGGGGCTACTCTATCTGAGACAAGTCAACAACAGGAGTCTGAAGAGGAGTCAGAGGAGGATGGTGCCGGGGCGGATGAGGAGGAGCAAGAAGAGCATGCTTTAAACCTTTCTGGGATCCCTGCTGTTGTTGTTCGTGGGGAGGAGATCGAGGACGACATTATCCTGGATGATGACGAGCAGGAGCCAGGCCACCACACTGCTTCCAGTTTAGTGCAAATGGGGGCCTTCATGCTCCAGTGTTTTAAGAGGGACCCCGTATAAAAAGCATAAAGGGCAAGGACCATTACTGGGTGGCAACGTACTTGGACCCCCGGTACAAACAAAAAATGGCAGAAATGTTACCACTATCACAGAGGGCTGTCAGAATGGAGCACTTCCAGGCCTTGCTTCGAGAAATGCTGCATTCTGCTTTTGCGTGCGCTGGCAGAGGAATTTCCACTCCCAGAGGAACAGTTGTGGATACCAATCCAACAGCGCCTGCAAGAAGAGGGCGGTTTGAAGATGTCTTGGTCACTTCTGATATGAGATCATTCTTTCAGCCGACCCATCGACAGGTCTCATCCGGATCCAGCATCAGGGAACGCCTAGACCGACAGGTGTCCGACTACATCGGATTAACGGCCGATGTGGACGCTCTGAGAAGTGATGAACCCCTGGACTACTGGGTGGGCAGGCTTGACCTCTGGCCAGAGCTTGCACAATTTGCAATGGAACTGTTGGCTTGCCCCTCGTCCAGTGTCCTGCCCGAAAGGACGTTCAGCGCAGCAGGGGGGATCGTGACCGATAAGCACACTCGCTTGGCTCACGACAGTGTTGACTACCTCACATTTATAAAAATGAATGAGGCATGGATCTCTGAGGAATTCAACACATGTGACCAGTAGACCATGTTTCATTCAAATTCCTCATGGCAGGCCACATATATCCACCACCACCTATAACAATTATTCATGGTCCTTGTCTTCTTGGGTAAATACAGCGGCATAAAAGGCCTTTTATGTCCGTTGAATGCCTAATTTTTGGGGCCTGTAGTGCCCGAAACGTATTTATCCTGTAAATGCCTAATGTACCTCCAGCCACAGAATTTAAAGTTCTTTGCTGTCAGATGAATGCCTGTTGGCTAATTTTTGGGGCCTGTACTGGCCGACACTTACTTCTTTATCCAGGCTGTGAATGCCTAATTTTTCAGACTGGAATTGAAAATCAATTCCGCTAAATTGTGGAACGGATGCGGACCCATTTTACAGACGTGTGAATGGACCCTATATGTATTTGACATGTATTTACCGGCTGCTGTCAGTTCCGGCTGATTTAGGCCGAGCTATTACAATAAAACCGAGCAATATTACAAAAAAAGAAATAAAAGTTATAACTGTATAAACGATTTATACAACTTATAAAAAAAAAAACCATTTATGGCAACTTTTCCAATAGCAGGATCATCTCATGCCCAGGCCAGGCCGTTCATAGCCTGGCCTTGCGTCTCTTCCGTGGCCTTTATGCGCTCCTGAATTGACAAAAAATTTCAGATAAAAAAAGAATGCTTGTCGTTGTCAATCTCAAATTTGCTTAATACTTCTGTTATGTCATTGTCCATGTTGTGGGACTATGTGTGCACAGCTAGTAATTATTTTGTGGCTGCAAATATGACCTGGAGGTTTTTAATGTTCGCCTCCCATTGAAATGAATGGGGCCCGCCGCGAACCCGCGGTTCGCGAACATTTACCCGCGTTCGCGCGATCGCGTTTGCGAACAGTCCCGGGAGATGTTCGTCCATCCCTACTCTCCAACAATACATCTTTCATTTGTGATATGCCCTATGTACACCCCAATTGGATTAGTCAGATAAAACAAAGAGACATACCATCAGAAGCTTTGCAAAGTGTAGCACGGTTGGCTGAAGCTAATATTGCTTAACTTAAAGTTCAAATTTTAGTTTAAAAAATTCAAAACAATTATGGTGTTCAAAGGAAACCATGCCATTCTCAAGATCTTGTTGATGATGTAGATGAGAATGCAGAACCCACTGTTGAGAGATGTATAGCATGTGAGAATTGTGTCACTTGTTTCTATATATACAGTTCAATGAAAGCACCAAATGTCTAATGCCTTGTACACACAATCGGATTTTCCATCGGGATAAACTCTGATGGATTTTTCCGACGGAATTCCGTTCAAGCTGTCTTGCATACACACTGTCACACCAAACTCCGACCGTTAAGAACGCGGTGACGTACAACACTACGACGAGCCGAGAAAAATTAAGTTCAATGCTTCCGAGCATGTGTCGACTTGATTCTAAGCATGCGTGGTTTTTCCTCCGTCGGAGTTCCATATAGACGGACGGAATTTCCGATAGAAATGTTTTTCGTCGGAAAAAAACCCTGTCGGAATTTCCAAAGGAAAAGGTCAGATGGGGCACACACACGGTCGGAATATCCGATGAAAAAATTCAGTCAGACTTTTTTAATAGGAAATTCCGACCGTGTGTACAAGGCATAAGATTTTTTGTTTTTTTTTTTTTATCTTTTTTTTTTTCTTTTTTTTTTTTTTTTTTTTTTTTGTTTTTTTTTTTTTATTTTTTTTTTTTTTCTTTTTTTTCTTTTTTATTTTTTTTTTATAATTTTTTTTTTTTTTTTTTTTTTACTTTTTTTTTTTTTTTTTTTTTTGTTGCAGAATGTATGATTTCTTGGCCATTTTTCAGAGATTATGAATGATAACATAACATTTCTTTCACTCATGGTTAGTGATTGGCTGAAGCCATTTATTATCAATCAACTGTGTTTACTCTTTTTAAATCATAATGGCAACAAAAACTAGCCAAATGACCCTGATCAGAAGTTTACATACCCTGGTGATTTTGGCCTGATAACATGCACACAAGTTGACACAAAGGGGTTTGAATGGCTATTAAGGGTAACCATCCTCACCTGTAATCTGTTTGCTTGTAATTAGTGTGTGTGTATAAGAGGTCAATGAGTTTCTGGACTCCTGACAGACCCTTGCATCTTTCATCAAGTGCTGCACTGACGTTTCTGGATTCTGAGTCATGGGGAAAGCAAAATAATTGTCAAAGGATCTGTGGGAAAAGGTAGTTGAACTGTATAAAACAGGAAAGGGATATAAAAAGATATCCAAGGAATTGAGAATTCCAATCAGCAGTGTGCAAACTCTAATCAAGAAGAGGAAAATGAGGGGTTCTGTTGAAACCAAACCACGGTCAGGTAGACCAACTAAAATTTCAGCCATAACTGCAAGGAAAATTGTTTGGGATGCAAAGAAAAATACAAAAATAACTTCAGATGAAATATAGGACTCTCTGAAAACATGTGGTGTGGCTGTTTCAAAATACACAATAAGGAGGCACTTGAAGAAAGATGGGCTACATGGCCGAGTTGACAGAAGAAAACCATTACTGTGCAAATGCCACAAAGTATCCCGCTTACAATAGGCCAAACAGCACAGAGACAAGTCTCAAACCTTCTGGCACAAAGTCATTTGAAGTGATGAGACCAAAATTTAGCTTTTTGGCCACAACCATAAACAATACATTTAAAGAGGAGTCAACAAGGCCTTTGATGAAAGGTCCACTATTCCTACTGTGAAACACGGAGGTGGATCGCTGATATTTTGGGGGTGTGTGAGCTACAAAGGCACAGGAAATTTTGTCAAAATTGATGGCAAGAATGCAGTATGTTATCAAAAAATTCTGGAGGAACATTTGCATTCATCAGCCAGGAAGCTGCGCATGGGACGTACTTGGACATTCCAACATGACAATGATCCAAAACACAAGGCCAAGTCGACCTGTCATTGGCTACAGCAGAATAAAGTGAAGGTTCTGGAGTGGCCATCTCAATCTCCTGACCTCAATATCATTGAGCCACACTGGGGAGATCTCAAACGTGCCGTTCATGTAAGACAGTCCAAGAATTTCCAGGAACTGGAGGCTTTTTGCCAAGAGGAATTGGCAACTTTACCATCTGAGAAGACAAAGAACCTCATCCACAAATACCACAAAAGGCTTCAAGCTGCCATTGATGTTAAAGGGAGCAATACACAGTATTAAGAACTGGATTATATAAACTTTTGATCAGGGTCATTTGGGTAGTTTCTGTTGTCATTATGATTTAAAAAGAGTAAACACAGTTGATTGCTAATAAATGGCTTCAGCCAAACACTAACCATGAGTGAAAGAAAGGTTTTTGTGTTATTATTCATATTCTCTGAAAAATGGCCAAGAAATCATAAATTCTATGTAAATTCTATGTAAACGTATGAGCACAACTGTACATCTATGGTTTTCTGCTTGAAACTGTTTCATAAGGCAGGTTACACCAGTGTTAATGAGTGCAGCCCCTTGTTGCTATGGGATGTGTATGGCTATAACTTGCTGCATATATAAACTGTTTGCATAAAGTACTTCATACTGCTGCATGCACTTGTGATTCTTGTGAAAGAGTTTTTTCAAAGTTAAAAACTGTGAAAAAAACACAATTAAGGTCTTCAATTAGACAGGATATTCTGGAATCCCTTTTTTTTTACAGAGCGTAGAGAGAGAAATCAGCAGAAATTTAGTTTATGATGTCATATTTGATACATTTACTCATCCTTTTTCTGTTCTGCAAAAAAAATCTTCTTTAGAGCTGAATAGAAAAAACAGGTATTCATCTAATTTCAACAGTCCTCTCTCTTTAGAAGCATAGGCTAGTCCTATAACATGTCAGCAAACAGAAACATGAAGGGTAAAAAGCCAGTCATAACTGTATCTTAAAGATACAAAGGGGTAAAAATGGCAAGGATAATTTCAAATCAATGCCCTACCAAAACACCACAAAACCTTCAACAGGCATGGAAGGCCAGTGCCCTCAACGCCAAACAGATGTTTCTAAAACTATGAATCTCAGCTGTATTCCGATGGAATTATGAGTTCTTTACTTAAATGTTTCCCTAGAAGATTTTTAGATCCTTGCTTATCTATGTTCGTGAATAGAAAATATCAGCAAAATACATATGTGTTACCACACAGGTGATGTTGGGAGACAAATCTAGCTCTTTTATAAACTAGATTATATGAGAGTTGAGCTTGAAAAAGAGCTGGATTGGATTTGAAACATAATTTTTATGCTAAGATGAGTTTTCTATACTGTGTTTTTTTTACATGAAAATTAAAGAGCATGAAATGTATTTGAAGTTGTTGGTGCAGGATAACTTTTTTGAAAACATTGTTTTATAAGCACTCTGGATGCTGACTTACTGGTGGCCATTGCACCTGTCACTTAGTTGGACTGACTAGTATGCAATGTTAAGTGTTCAAAAAGTTATAAAAAGCATGTAAGGTGCACAATGGAACAGTGCACGTGATCATTTTGGCTTACAGCTGAAACCTAAAAAATAATTTGTATCTAAGATTTTGGTAATAACAGAGGTTGCCATTTGCATATTTATGCCAACATCAATTCCAAAATGCCAACATCAATGCAAATGTGTATCCCCAACTCTAATCTACAGAATCACCCACCATATATAAAAAAAACAATAAATTAACTGCTTTCTTTCTTAAAGTTACAGCAACATTCAGGGAACTTACTCATTCAAGGTAGCTGAAGAACATATATGTATACACAGGGATTACAACAAACAGACAAAATGATAAGCACTATTAATAACCAAAGGAGAAGAGAGTGGGGCATTCAATAGACCCATCACTCTTGTGTAGGACAAGATGTCATTGTATATGTGTGATCTCGACAGCTAGGTCCAAAACACTCTAAGATTTAGCTCATCAGAGTGGAACATGTCAGATGGAGGAGTTTTAGCAGACTGTGCTGTGAGCAATAAAGCTGATTACAGAATCATTACTTGGTGTCAGGCTGTTGTTTCTTGAAACCCCATGTGAATACAACTGAGACGAGCCATGAGGGATGCACCTGAAACTGAAAACTTGGAGATATAATAAATATACTGTACAAGCCTGGATTGAGGCCACTGCTTCAAAATAGGAAGTCCAAAAATGTGGCAGATGCAAAGGAGAGGTGAGCAAGACAAGTCACAAGACTTTAAACTGTGCATAAACTCTATAAGAACTATTATAAATCTGGATCAAATATAAACCTCCCTCCACCCATATGATACATCATTAGATGAGGTATTTAGTTGGCCCTTTGTTCTTTCACTCCATTTACTGATATCTAGATATGTATATAGTATAAACTGAATGCATGGATAAGAACGGTTGCACTGTAATATAACATTTAATTGTAGGTCAGCAGCAAAAAAAAAAAAAAAAAGTATAAAGCACAATTAGGAATGATCTAGAAAATGTGCAAGTCTCAGCATTACTGAGCTGAGTAAAAAATAGTAAGTGGAATTCCACATCAAATGGTGGTCTGGACGAAAGGATGGTGACAGGGAGGAGAAAAGAAAGCAATGTGGTATTTACAGAATAGAACATTCTGAAAGTGAGGCCGCCTGCTAGATCTCAGTGTCCAGACAAATGAACAGATTATTTCTCAAAGTGCATTTTTCAGCTATACACAAATTAAAAATTAAAATTAAGACCCTGAGGCATAAAAAAAGGTTCAGGTTAGCACTTTTAGTTCTAAGGAAAATGCCATAAATATCTTTAACGTGTTTCTGCTACAACTTATTACTTTATAAAGTATCTATTCTGGAGAAACATTGTATCTACATGCAAAGAGCCAGGGAATTTGTTTTTGCCTTTGTTTTTGCATTAGTGAATTACCCTTCTCTATTGTTCTAATTGCAATTTATGAAAGGTTTGCTCTTATGAGTCCTAGTGGCATTCTTTAATGCCTATGACCAGCAGATATAATAAAAAAAAATCACTGAATGCAGTTAGAAATTTACAAAAAATTAATAAACGTACGTTTAAATGTAAATGGTTTAAGAAGATACAAAATACTTTTTTTTTTTTAAATAACAAACATGTTAAACTTACCTACTCTGTGCAAAGGTTTTGCACAGAGAAGCCCTGATTCTCCTCTTTTCAGTCCCAATCCCCCCTCCCCCTGCAGAGTCCTCCCATAGTAAACCGCTTTCTATCGGGGCACTCATGTATGCTCGCTCACTAGCCCCGCTCTGTGTGTCTATAAAACACGCAGAACAGGACTTGGTTCCACCCCCGCTCCCTCCTCACTGGCTATGATTGAAAGCAGTGGGAGCCAATGGCTTCCGTTGCTGTTTCTGAGCCAATGAGTAGGCGAGCCGGGACAGCAGCTGCTCTTGTTTACAGTATTGGATTGGGATCAGCTTGGGTATGTATTTAGGGGGGCTGCAGAGGGAGCTACATACTGAAGGTTTTTTACCTTCATGCATAGAATGTGTAAATAAGTACCTCTACTCATTCACAAAAAATGTAATTAGTAAATAAAGACATTGCATGTTTTGACATGCCCTTTATTAAAGAAAACCCCCAAAATGTCCCCTGATTTACAGTAAATCCATGGTCAATTATGTTGTCCAGTGATGTAGATCCTTGTCAACCACAATGAACAATGGCCACTGGCCCACTAAAAGAAAAAACACACAAAAATTTCTGATCCCAACCACTGCTTGCCATGAATGACAGCTCCTGGTCCCTACAGCAGAATGTAAACAAAGGGGCGAGGTATATCCGGCGACATCATTAATCCAAAATACGGTAGACATGACCATGTTTGGTCAGTGATGTCACAGGGGATCCCAGGTGATGTCATGGTCATTTGCATACTGTATTTGATTAGTGACATCACCACTATACGCTGCTCCTTTGTTTACATTTAGCTATTGTTTGCAGAAAGCAGATCATGTCAGCGGGTGCCATTCATTGTGATTGACATGCATCTTTATAGCTGGACATGTGATTAATTCTGGATTTGCATTATGGGATTTTTTTTAATAAAGGACTTGTCAGAGTGTGGTGTTCTTATTTACTATAGATTGAGAGGAAGTGGCCCTTGTCCCCTTCTGGCAAGGTACCCTCCTTGTTGAGGGCATGGGGCCTGGTATTGTGTAGGAGGGGTGGCACACACTCGCTACCATCCTTTCCTGTCATGGGGTATAGGGGGCCTGTGTTTATGAGGTATCCCTTGACATCCAAACCAGACCCTCTCCATGGATAATTTTTAGGATGTCATTTACGTAATTTAAAGTATTTTTTCGTTTGTAAATGTCAGTTTTGCTGTAGTATATTGTATACATTGTGTAGATTTGTCAATTCACAGGCAGGCTAGGGGGACCTCCAGTCATGTTATTTAAATTATTTTTGCATATTTCATTTTAAGAATTAATAAAATCACTGCACCTCACCAAATGTAATTTTCTTTTTGCTTTGGCACATGTTTCCAAGGTAACTCTCTGACTCCCTATATCCATTGTTGGACTATCTCTTGCCTATTAGCCTTGAAAATGGAAAATTGCCATTACTCATTTCTAAGATTTGGCTCCCACTGATTTCAATAGATTTCAGTTTCGGCACCTGAATTTAGGTAATTTCACTAAATGTTCCCCTAACTAAGCCTAGGTACATTCAGCTTATCACTAGTTATGTGTTGTGTGTTATCTGTGCATAGTGTGCCTATAAAGCTATTCGGTTTTAGCCCACTATTGCTCACCTGAGCTCTATATAAGTGTAATAGAACTAGCTTGTCAGCTCACATCAGAGACTTTTCTTTGACTGATAAAATAACCAGACATTTTTTTTATGTGAGCAAAAAGTTGGTTGACACCTGAGCCAGAAAAATAGGCTCTGTGACCTGATTGTTTAGTTCCCTGTATTTGAACAC
Source organism: Rana muscosa (assembly GCA_029206835.1). Lineage (NCBI taxonomy): Eukaryota > Metazoa > Chordata > Amphibia > Anura > Ranidae > Rana > Rana muscosa. The sequence continues at coordinate 187,353,126 of CM055122.1, read as the reverse complement.
CATGTATACAATACAAAAATATGTGGCTACAGTTATTGTTTAAAGTTACTGTGAAAGGGCAAGTTTTAGCTTTATGGAACATATATTTATTGCTGAGCAGCATTGTCGGATAGTTTGCCTCCCACCAACATCAATGCTGGAAGTAGGAGATTGAGATTTGACTGACAATGTAGAGTAGAGGGGGTGTAACATGAAGTGTAACTAGAGCACACATTGCCCCTGCCTCATTCTCTATCTGTCAAAAGCAAATACTTTATAATTTTCTTGATGCCTCCACTCAGTATATGGTAAAGCAATCCCTGCAGCTCCCAAGGTCAATTTCTAAACATTTGTTTTCCCAATCAGGCCACTCACACCTTCTGTTAGATTGTGAGATAAAAAAGACAGCTACTGTCCTCTTCAGATATAGCAAAACACTTTCATTGGAATATGATAGTAAAACATTATATTTTGGGCATTTTCGGTAATCCTCAGGCCTAAAATGTGCATTTTAACATGAGTGCAAGAAAAAAAGTCTCTGGCAGATAATACTATTCACACTAATTTAGAATAAAGAAATAGTAACACTCAAGGCCAAGAACAGGGGATATGCTAGGGAAATGTTGCCACTAGGGTTGAGCGAACCCGAACTGTAAAGTTCGGGTTCGTACCGGACTTTTGGGTTTTTGGTACCCAGACCCGAACCCGAACAATTTACTCTATGTTCAGGTTCGAGTTCGGTGTTCGGCAATGTAATGGCGCATTTTAAAATGCTGCAGGGCAGCCAATCAACATTTGTTTAACTCGTGTGCCCTTAGAAGCCATCAGAGCCATGCCTACTAATGGCATGGCTGTGATTGGCCAGTGCAGCATGTGACCCAGCCTCTATATAAGCTAGAGGCACATAGCACTCTGCTTTAGATAGTGTAGGGAAAGGTTGCTGCTGCTGCTGCTTTGAGGGAGAGAATTAGATAGGAGTCCTGATTCAGAAATCAAATTACTCAGCGATCTACCTTGCTTTTGTTGTGTGGGTGCAGTGCACAATCTTTTTATCCTGCCCTGAGCCCAGTGCCAGAGAAAATATAACTTTTATCCGTCTGTTAGTTAGGTTGGCGTCGGCGGGCATTTTATGCAAGCTCAGTGCACCTGCACTGCACATGTTACTGTGAGATACACACTTTAGATACTGTTCTCCTATTCTGCTATTCAAAAAAATAATAATTTAGGGCAAAAATAATTTTTTGGTGCATTTTCTGCATCTCTGTACGTGTGAGATACACACTTTAGATACTGTTCTCCTATTCTGCTATTCAAAAAAATAATAATTTAGGGCAAAAAAAAAATTAATGGTGCATTTTCTGCATATCTGTATGTTTAAGATACACACTTTAGATACTGTTCTCCTATTCTGCTATTCAAAAAAATTATAATTTAGGGCAAAAAATAATTTTTTGGTGCGTTTTCTGCATATCTGTACTTTGGAGATACACACTTTAGATACTGTTCTATTGTGCTATTCAAAAAAAATAAAAAATTTAGGGCAAAAAAAAAATTTTTGGTGCATTTTCTGCATATCTGTACGTGTGAGATACACACTTTAGATACTGTTCTCCTATTCTGCTATTCAAAAACATAATAATTTTAGGTAAAAAAAAAATGTTTTTGGTGCGTTTTCTGCCCAAAAAAATGTTTTTGGTGCATTTTCTGCATATCTGTACGTGTGAGATACACACTTTAGATACTGTTCTCCTATTCTGCTATTCCAAAAAATTATAATTTAGGGCAAAAAAAAATTTGGTGCGTTTTCTGTCCAAAAAATTTTTTGGGGTGCATTTTCTTCATATCTGTACTTGTGAGATACACACTTTAGATACCGTTCTCCTATTCTGCTATTCAAAAAAATAATAATTTAGGGCAAAAAAATTTTTTGGGTGCGTTTTCTTCATATCTGTACGTGTGAGATACACACTTTAGATTCTGTTGCTCTATTCTTCTATTCAAAAAATACCCATTTAGGGCAAGATCCTAAATTTGAGAAATATGAGGAGAACGTCAAATAAGGGACGTGGCCCCGGTCGTGGTGCTGCTGGTGGAGCTCCTGTTGCAGGGAGAGGACGTGGTCGATCTGTGCCAGCTACACGCACAAGTGAAACACCTTCCTCAGGTGCGAGTAGGCGACAGAGCCTGCAGCGGTATTTGGTCGGGCCTAATGCGGCTCCACGAATGTTGAGGCCAGGACAAGTACAGGCGATAGTAGATTGGGCTGCTGACAGTGCCTCCAGTTCCTTTACATTGTCTCCCACCCAGTCTCCTGCTGAAAGATCAGAGTTGGCACCTGCAGCCGATGTCCATCAGTCTTTCACCTCACCCCCTTGCAAATCAGCCAAGCAGTCTGAACCCCAAGTCATGCAGCAGTCTCTTCTGCTTTTTGATGACTCTGTTAGCAGGGTTTCCCAGGGCCATCCACCTAGCCCTGCCCCAGAAGTGGAAGAGATTGAGTGCACCGATGCCCTACCACTTATGTTTCAAGATGAGTACATGGGAGGACCATCGCAGCACGTCTCGGATGATGAAGAAACACAGGTGCCAACTGCTGCTGCTTTCGCAATTGTGCAAACCGACAAGGAGGGCAGGTCCTCGACCCCACATGGAATCAACGTCATACAGGTGACCTGTGTAGTTCGCAGGAAGAGGCGGTGGTCGCACAGAGCCACCAGCACAGCAGAAGAGGGAGCAGGGTGCAAAAGCAGAGCGTCCGTCCCTTAGACAGTACGCCTGCTACTGCCCAACGCAGCAAGGGACACACCAAAGCCAGGTCCAAGGAGTTCCCTAGCGTGGCAGTTCTTCAGACAATGTGCTGATGACAAGACATAAGTGGTTTGCACACTGTGCAATCAGAGCCTGAAGCGAGGCATAAACATTCTCAACCTGAGCACAATCTGCATGACCAGGCATCTAAGTGAAAAGCATGAGCTGCAGTGGAGTAGACACCTCAAAAACCAAGAAAGGTCTCTGGCTCCTCCTGCTTCCTCTTCTGCTGCAGTCTCGGCCTCTTCATCCACCTCTGTAGTGGCAGTGGCACCTGCCACCTCGCAAACAGAGGATCTGCCAGCAACACTACCACCTAGGTCACCAACCATCTCCACATTGTCCCATGGAAGCGTTCAGCTCTCTATCTCCCAAACACAGGAGTGGAAGAGGAAGTATCCCCCTACCCACCTGCGATCCCTGGCCCTGAATGCCAACATTTCAAAATTCCTGGCCTTTGAAATGCTGTCATTCCGTCTGGTGGAGACGCAGAGTTTTAAAAGCCTGATGGCATTGGCTGTCCCACAGTACGTCGTGCCCAGCCGCCACTACTTTTTCAGGCGAGCCATCCCTTCCCTGCACAACCAAGTGGGGGACAAAATCAGGTGTGCACTGCGTAACGCCATCTGTGGCAAGGTCCACCTAACTACCGATACGTGGACCAGTAAGCACGGTCAGGGACGTTATATCTCCCTAACAGCACACTGGGTAAATGCAGTGGCGGCTGGGCCTGAGGCGGATAGCAGTTTGGCGCATGTCCTTCCACCACCGAGGATTGCAGGGCGCTTCAGTTTGCCTCCTGTTGCTAACTCCTCCTACTCCACTTCCTCATCCTCTACCGCCTCCTCATCTGGTCAGCATAACACCTTCACCACCAACTTCAGCACAGCCAGGGGTAAACGACAGCAGGCAGTTTTAAAACTTTCCTGTTTGGGGGAAAAACCCCACACCGCGCAGGAGTTGTGGAGGGACATGGAACAACAGACCGATGAGTGGTTGGTGGCAGTGAGCCTCAAGCCCAGCCTGGTGGTGTGCAATAATGGGCGAAATCTCGTAGCAGCTCTGGGCCTAGCCGGTTTGACGCACATCCCTTGCCTGGTGCATGTGCTGAATTTGGTGGTGCAGAGGTTCCTTAAAAATTTCCCCTGATATGCCAGAGCTGCTGCAGTCTGCGCCGTCTGTGCGCACTTTCAGCATTCTCACCCTGCTGCTGCTCGCCTGTCAGCGCTGCAGCGTAACTTCAGCCTTCCCACTCACCGCCTCATATGTGACATGCCCACAAGGTGGAACTCCACCTTACACATGCTGGTCAGACTGTGCGAGCAGCAGCAGGCGATAGTGGAGTTTCAGCTGCAGCACGCACGCGTGAGTCGCTCTGCGGAACAGCACCCCTTCACCACCAATAACTGGGCCTCCATGCGAGACCTGTGTGCCTTGTTGCGCTGTTTCGAGTACTCCACCAACATGGCCAGTGCCGATGACGCCGTTCTCAGTGTTACTATCCCAGTTTTATGCCTCCTTGAAAAAATGGTTTGGGCGATGATGGAAGAGGATGTGGCACAGGAGGAGGAGGAGGAGGAAGAGGGATAATTTCCAAGGCTTTCAGGGCAGTCATTCACAAGTGGCTCAGAGGGTGGGTTCCTGCACCAACAAACGCCAGGTACACAATTGTCCAGCAAGGGCACAGTTCTGGAGGATGACAAGGGGGAGATGGAGGAGGAGGAACCATGTTCACAGCAGGGGGGCACCCAGACCAGCTCATGACCATCACTGGTGCGTGGCTGGGGGGATACAGAGGACACAGACGATACACCTCACACAGAGGACAGCTTTTCGTTGCCTCTGGGCAGCCTGGCACACATAAGCGATTACATGCTGCAGTGTCTCCGCAACGACCACCGAGTTGCCCACATTCTAACTGATGCTGATTACTGGGTGGCCACGCTGCTGGATCCCCATTACAAGGACAATGTACCGCCCTTAATTCCCTCACTGGAGCGTGATCGTAAGATGCGCGCGTACAAGCGCACGCTGGTAGACGCGCTGCTGGTGGCATTCCCATCTGACAGTGGGGGCACAGTGAAGGCAGAGGAGGAGGAAGAGGTTGCCAACGCAGCCGGGGCACAGCCAGCACCTCAGAAGGCATGGTTAGCATGGCCGAAATGTGGAAAAGCTTTGTCAGCACGCCACAACAACCAGCACCACCAGCTGATATGGAACGTCTTAGCAGGAGGCAGCATTTCACCAACATGGTGGAGCAGTATGTGTGCACACGCCTACACGTACTGAATGACGGGTCTGCCCCTTCAACTTCTGGGTCTCCAAATTGGGCACATGGCCTGAGCTTGCCCTTTACGCCTTGGAGGTGCTGGCCTGCCCTGCAGCCAGTGTATTATCTGAACGTGTATTTAGCACGGCAGGGGGCGTTATCACAGACAAGCGCAGCCGCCTGTCCAGAGCCAATGTGGACAAGCTTGCGTTCATTGAAATTAACCAGGCATGGATCCCACAGGACTTGTCCGTACCTTGTGCAGAATAGACACGTATACCGGCCTTACCCAGCCATTGTTGTATTTTTGATCTTTCTCACTATTTTGGGGTGTACCCTAATTTAAAAATAAATACAATTAAAAACAAAAACCAGTGTTGGCTACCTCATCCTCCTCCACCGCCGCTTCCACCTACACCGCCACATCCACCGCCACCTCAACCTCCTACTCCATATGGACCTCGTCCTCCTAGGTCAAGATTATTATTTATTTATTTTATGTATTTTATGTTATTTTAAGTTATTTCCCTATCCACATTTGTTTGCAGAGCACTTGCCATGCTCTTAACAAAATTTTTCTGCCATTTTTATCCCTCTAGCCCTTTCCATTACTTTTTTAGAGCCATTTTAGTCCTCAAAAGTTCGGGTCCCCATTGACTTCAATGGGGTTGGGGTTCGGGTTCATGGTCAAGTTCGGGTCAAGTTCGGGTCCCGAACTCTAACTTTTTTGCAAAGTTCGGCCGAACCCGTCGAACCCGAACATCCAGGTGTCCGCTCAACTCTAGTTGCCACCAGACTTTCCAAGAAAATGAAATGCTGATAGATGATGGAGTTTGTCAGTATAGACCAGGGGTCTCCAAACTTTCAAAACACCGGGCCACTTTACTGGCCTTCAGATTCAGACGTTATGGGGGCCGGACTGTAGCCAATGGGAGTAGGAACTGCCCCGGCATCAGTCAGTAAGAGTAAATAATTCCATAGGCATGGCGGTCAGTGGGAGTAAAAAAAAAAAATTACATCATTGGTGTCAGTGGGAGAATAAGTTCCCCATCTCTGGTGTCAGTTGGAGGAAGAGTACCACATTACTGGTGTCAGTGGGAGGAATAATGCCTCATATCAGTGGAAAAAATTTTGTGGCAAGGGCCACATCCGGCCCACAGGACGCAGTTTTAAGTCCCCTGGTATAGACTACAATATCAGATTTTGATGAAATTAGCTTTTATTTATATGTATATGTTGTATAAGCTAATATAAGCAATGGAACCCATATACACTGCAAAATCAGCAGAGATACAAGGGAATATTTTCAGTCTTGCAACATAATTGTATAAAAAAGAACACAATGTCCAGCAATTATCCTTCATTTTCTCCTGATAATGAATGAGACTGGAAGATGGTCATTTTCTGTATATAAGCAGCCATGTGACTGCACAGTAAGACTGAATAGGAAATCTCATTAACCAGCGGACATATCATTTTAAAGCGGAGTTTGACCCAAAAATGGAACTTACGCTTTAAGTGCTGGTGACCCCCGGACATGCCACATTTGGCATGTCATTTTGTTTGGGGGGGGGGGGGGGGGAGCGGGTACCCAGTTTTTACAGTCACCCAGCTCCAACTTCCTCCCCTGGCGCAGTGGCACCGAAAGGAAGTTCACCTCTCTCCCCTCCCTCCCTGCAATCTTCTGGGACATGTCACAGGTCCCAGAAGATTGCCTGGCCATTCACAGTGCGCAGTGTGGCTTGTGCATGCGCAGTGCATGCCCGGCTGTGAAGCCACAGCCAGGCGCCCAAAGTTAGAATGCCGGTGCAGCGGAGAGGAGGGGGAGAGGAGCAAGGCTTCGTGTGCCCGCATCGCTGGACCCTAGGACAGGTGAGTGTCTGATTAATAAAAGTCAGCAGCTACACTTTTTGTAGCTGCTGACTTTTAAACGAGTGGAACTCTGTTTTAAGGTATGCTGACCAGTTTTAGCATTACATGCAGGTGGCTGAGGGAGAACTTAAAGCATACCTAAACCCTAAAAAATGTAATATATTGCCGCTTATCAATCATTAGATGAGATAGCTGCATCTACGGAGGGAGCCATGATTGCCACCCACGCTAGACTTCAGAAATGTCTGCCTTTGTTAATTTCCACTACATGGGGGTTAATGGAATTAGTCAATTGAAAAATAAATATTGTTTATTCTGTCTGTTTAACTCACAGGAAATAACATTTGTTTTGTTTGCTGTATACCTTTTCTCCTAGTACCATTTTTTTTTTTTTCACACATTAAAAATCGCTGCTTTTATTCATCATTTATTATTCTATTAATATGATTATTATTTGTGCTTAGCGCAGTTTTTCCAGAAAATTACTTAAAACCCCCAATTAATTTATATTTCATGAGCGCAGAGGTCCTGTAGAATAAAAGCATAGCAGTTGCAATTTTTGTATGTTGCACAATATTTGTGCAACTTTTTATCAAATCTTTATTTAAAAAAAAAACACTACATTTAATTTTAGTGCACAGAAATACAATATTATAGCAAATTTTTGTTAAAATGCAAAAGGTGGGGTTGCATCAAAATGGTCCATAAGTGATGCTTCAAAAGCCATTACAGGTCTTCAGTTTAAAGTTAACTGTGAATAATAACCCTAGAATGATTGTTCCCACTCAGACATTCGCTGCAATACTGATAGGTATACGTATACATGTGCACCCAGATTTGCATGTGGGTGTGTGTGGGATGAGGGGGTTGCTTTAATTTTTTTCTATTTTTTAATTCTAGTATACATTTTTTTTTCACTCATTTACCTATACTGCTGCCACAAGGGTGCTAATAACCCCCCCATGTAATTGCATTTGCAGGTGACAGGTTCTCTTATTGGAGTCATCATGGATTCAAATGCATATTTAAATATAAGGGGACATAAATGCATATTTAAAGAGATATTTTATTTTCAATGAATGTTTATTACATTTTGGAAAATGACACGTTACCAATTACAATTATATAGGGAGGGAGGAGGCTTAGGTGCACTCAGAAATGAATGGAAAACTAGTTGCCCTTAATAACATTGAGGTTGGGTGTTTTTGGGGGGCTCCTATTGGACACCACAGGCAGATATTTAAAATGGCTTCATATATGGATTAGTCATTACCTTCACGTTTCCACTGTACCAAGATCAAAGGAAAATAAACCTGGAAGCAAAGTGCAGTCTGAATGGAGTGTGGAGATTTAGGGATCATGGGAATTTTTTCTGAGCTTCTCTGGCAGGCCGAAGCAGATCTGTTCAATTTCAGTAACAAACTGCTCCACTCTGACTTTGTACTCTCCACTTTGTAGTTTTGCTTTTCTGCTCTGGGCACAGACGTTGTATAGATTTCTCACAATAACAGGATATTAAATTCCAGAACCTCCCCATCTTTAAAATAGCAGCACATTATGAATGCAACTCTTTCTTTTTAATGTGTACCACTAGCCTAGCCGAAATATTTTCTTACATGTGTTCAGCTTTTTTTTATTGCTTTCCAGCCTGTCAACAATTTGTGTTCAAACATATTTGTATTTATTGAATGCATTGAAAGGCCAGGCTGCGTGTTCTGGCTAAAAGCTTGGAGACAAATTAATTTAAAAGAAATGCCATTGATGATTTTTTTAAATGCTGGTTGCCTGGCTTCAATGCTGAGCCAAAGGCATCAGTGCTTTCTAAATAGACTGAATTACTGACCATGATTAAAAAAGAACAGGAACCCTAAACTTATGTTGATTTTACTGGTTATAGAACTTCTATACATTAAAAAAAAAAAAGGTAAGCAACTGTAGCTTCATATATTTCTCTCAACACAAAAAAATGTGCTGGTGCTAAGAGATGGGCCATTCGGGCACCCAGTGCTGTCACAAGGGGGCAGTGATCTCTGTGTAAGGTCCTTAAAGTGGAGTTCCACCCTCTTTTACAAGTTGTTTGCATTATATGTCTATATGTCCACTAAAAACGAATTGGCATATTATTTTTTATTTTTTTTAAAACTCACTGTTTTACAGTGGTCTGTTTATAATTTGCGCCGCGGCCGCAACAGGTCTCCTTGCGTCATACAATGACCGCTATGCCTCCTGGGAGATGTTTGTCATCCCAGGAGGCCCTGTGGCATCGCATCTGCTCAAGGCACGCCCATCCTGCCCTCCCTCAGTGTATGTGTGCTTCTTCTTCCTCCGCTCCTCCCTACCCAGCGAACCTGTCATAATGTGACCTGCTGCCCTCCTCTCCTTCCGAGATTCGGAACAACAGGTACGGGCGGGCGGGGGTGTTGGGGGGTCGACTGGATGATTGTATGGCAGCGTCAGCACACCCCCCCCCCCGCTCATCAACTCTGTAGAGTGAAGTGTAATAAAAAAAATAATAAGAAGTCCCGTGGCAATTCATCATGTCTTTAGTGCAGTGTATTAAAAAAATATCTAGTCCTGCGGTAGCACAGCCCCCCCCTCCCCCTCCGCTTATCAACTCAGTAATGCAGTAAAAAAAAAAAACAGTCCCGCGGCAGCACAGCCTATCCCCCCACCCCCACCCCCCCTCCGCTTATCAACTCTGTAATGCAGTGTGATAAAAAAAAACAAGTCCCACGGCAGCACCCCCCAGTTGCAAAAAAAAAAATTCCGCCGCGGCAGCCCCCCCCCGCTCATCAACTCTATAGTGCAGTGTAAAAAAAAATCCCGCGGCAGCACCTCCCCCAGCCCCCACCCCCATGCTCATCAACTGTACAGTGAAAAAAAAAAAAAAGACGCCCCCTGTGGCAGCACTACTCCCCCCCCTCATCAACTGTGCAGTGAAAAAAAGACGCCCCCCGCGGCAGCACTACTCCCCCCCCCTCATCAACTGTCCAGTGAAAAAAAAAAGACGCCCCCCGCGGCAGCACTACTCCCCCCCCCTCATCAACTGTACAGTGAAAAAAAAAAAGATGCCCCCCGCGGCAGCACTACTCCCCCCCCTCATCAACTGTGCAGTGAAAAAAAAAACATCCCGTGGCAGTAACTACCCCCCCTCTCCGCTCAACAAGCGTACAGTGTAAAAAACAAAACAAAAAACAACCCGTCCCGCGGCAGTACCCACCCCTACTGTCAAAAAAAAAAACACCCCCGCGGCGGCACATCCCCCCCGCACCCAACAAGGGTGCAGTGTGATAAAAAAAAAAGCCGTCCCGCGCATCTCTCCCACCCCCCGCTCAAGAACTTTACAGTGGGCCATGCAATTCGATGTGCTGGGGTGAGATGCGTTTCGATGTGATGGTGGTGTTGCAATGTGCTGTGAGCGGTGCGATTTGATGTGCTGGGGTGATGCAATGTTCTGTGGGCCCATGCGATTCGATGTGTTGGGGGTGTTGCAATGTGCTGTAAATGATGCGATTTGATGTGCTGGGGGTGATGCAATGTGCTGTAAATTATGTGATTCGATGTGCTGGGGGTGTTGCAATGTGCTGTGGGCCCATGCGATTCGATGTGCTGGGGGTGTTGCAATGTGCTGTGGGCCCATGCGATTTGATGTGCTGGGGTGATGCAATGTTCTGTGGGCCCATGCGATTCGATGTGCTGGGGGTGATGCAATGTGCTGTGGGCCCATGCGATTCGATGCGCTGGGGTGATGCAATGTTCTGTGGGCCCATGCAATTCGATGTGCTGGGCGTGTTGCAATGTGCTGTGGGCCCATGCGATTCGATGTGCTGGGGGTGTTGCAATGTGCTGTGGGCCCATGCAATTCGATGCGCTGGGGTGATGCAATGTTCTGTGGGCCCATGCGATTCGATGTGCTGGGGGTGATGCAATGTGCTGTGGGCCCATGCAATTCGATGCGCTGGGGTGATGCAATGTTCTTTGGGCCCATGCGATTCGATGTGCTGGGGGTGTTGCAATGTGCTGTGGGCCCATGCGATTCGATGCGCTGGGGTGATGCAATGTTCTGTGGGCCCATGCGATTCGATGTGCTGGGGGTGATGCAATGTGCTGTGATTGATACACACAAAAATGTCCTAATTGTAAACTAAATCATTTGTTTCTGTGCATATATATCTACATAATAAGATTATATATATATAATGTAGATATATCTGCACAGAAACAAATAATTTTGTTTACAATTAGGAATTTTTTAAAGCTCTTACCCTTAGCAACAGATTTCTGTATTTCTAGAATATTATTGCTTGTACATACTGGAGGGGAGGAGGGGAGGAGATGTTTACATAAATAGGGGGCGGCAACTTGCTATGAAACTGGAGAGCAAATATAACATGAAACTGAAACCGATTACACTGCTTGTGATATCCAGGAAGACATATGCAGTCTGGCTTCAGATGCCCACACTTAAAATGGCCACGGCCTATTTCTAGTTTATACACTATCTAAATGCTGTAATAACCTAACAAAACAGACCTTAGTTTACAGACTAACTTTACTAGAATACATTAAAATTGTGTATTCTAGCTGTATTTTTATTTAAAAAGTGTAATTTCGGCCAAAACACCACTTTAAACCAGGTATTGGTACTTTTGGCAGTGTGGGCAGGTGCCAAGTCCTGCTGGAAAATTAAATCAGCATCTCCATAAAGCTGGTCAGCAGAGAGAAGCATGACGTGCTCTAGAATTTCCTGGTAGAGGGCTGTGCTAACTTTGGACTTGATAAAACACAGTGGACCAACACCAGCAAATGACATGGCTCCTAAATCATCATGGACTGTGGAAAATGTTGCATTTTATTTGCAAATCAAGGTCCCAGCATCTGGAGGAAGAGTGAAGAGGCACAGAATCCAAGTTGCATGAGGTACAGTATGAAGTTTTCACAGTCAGTGATGATTTGGGGAGCCATGTCACTAGGGATGAGCTGAACACCCGCCGGTTCGGTTCGCACCACAACCTGCGAACGGACTGAAAGTTCGCGCAAACTTTAGAACCCTATTAAATACAATGGACGCGAACGTTCGAAATGTAAAGTGCTAATTATAACGGCTAATATGCATGTTATTGTCCTAAAAAGGGTTTGGGAACCCGGGTCCTGCCCCAGGGGACATGTATCAATGCAAAAAGAAGTTTTAAAAATGGTTGTTTTTTCGGGAGCAGTGATTTTAATGATGCATAAAGCGAGAAAAAAAAGTGAAATATTCCTTTAAATATCGTACCTGGGGGGTGTCTAAAGTATGCCTGTGAAGTGGCATGTGTTTCCCGTGTTTAGAACTGTCCCTGCACAAAATTACATTTCTAAAGGAAAAATGATGAGGAGCAAGGATAGGTCCGCTTTGTTCTTTGGTGTGGGTCTTTAAGGTACGCTTGCCAACGAGCTGCATGGTAGGTCAACATATGTCTGGTCAAGCCTCTTCCCTCGTATCAATGTCATCAGTCACTCCTTCCCTAGACCCACCATGTCCTCCTGAGGAGTCCCCCGAACTGTTTGAGCACATGCTCCAGGAAGATGCCCAGCGTTTTGAAGGCTCTGATGATGATACCCAGCTAGAGGAAGGCAGTAGCGTGAGCACAGAGAGAGGGGATGCTCAAGAAGGACAGCAATCTGGCAGTCATGTTCCACCAGCTGCAGCATACTGCCAGGTTTGCTCCAGTGATCAAGAGGGAGGGGATGATGAGGTCACTGAGTCCACATGGGTGCCTGATAGGAGAGAGGAGGAGGAGGCACATCTTCAACGAGGCAGGATGCCCTCCGGGGGCCAGCTTAAGGGCAGCACACCGTCTGAATCACACCGCAGAGCTCCGCCTGTGCAGGGCGCTGCCTCTGCGTGTTATTACAAAAGTTATTTGGTGTGGGCCTTTTTTGAGTCGAGTGGATCAGATCGCACCGCTGCTATTTGCAACATATGTCTCAAGCATATCTCGCATGGCCAAAACATCAGCTGCTTGGGCACCACATGCTTGACCAGACATATGTTGACCTACCATGCAGCTCGTTGGCAAGCGTACCTTAAAGACCCACACCAAAGAACAAAGCGGACCTATCCTTGCTCCTCATCAGCTGGGATCTCCAACCCCACTATACCTTCAGTCCTCTCTGAAACCTGCACTGAGAGGAATTAAGGTGTAGAATTAGGTGTTTCACAGCCAAGTAGTTGCGGGCACTCTGCTAGCAGTACACCAACGTCCGATTGTAGCAGGTAAATTTCCCGGCCCCAGCTGCTGGACCGTCGAAAGAAGTTCACTCCCAGCCATCCACATGCCCAGCGGATGAATGCTAGCTTGGCTAAATTGCTAGCACTTCAACTGCTGCCTTTTCAGTTGGTAGACTTGGCCCCCTTCCGTGAGTTTGTGCAATGTGCGGTTCCTCAGTGGCAGGTTCCCAAACGCCACTTTTTCTCACGGAAGGCAATTCCGGCTCTCTACCGGCATGTGGAAGACAATGTCCATGCCTCGCTGGACAGGGCGGTCAGCGGTAAGGTGCATATTACCGCTGACTCATGGTCCAGCAGGCATGGACAGGGACGTTACCTATCTTTCACGGGCCATTGGGTCACTCTTTTGGCAGCTGGGAAGGATGCAGGACAAGGTGCAGTAGTGTTGGAGTTTGTTCCGCCACCACGCCTCCAAAATGCTACTACTGGTTGTGACACACCTCTCTCCTCCACCCCCTCCTCTTCTTCTTCCTCCATGGCCTCTTCCTGTGCTTTGTCCTCGGAACCAGCGGTGCTCTGTAGGCGTTCAAGGGGCTATGCAAGTACACAGGCAAAAAGATGCCATGCCATGCTTGCACTGGTGTGTTTGGGGGACAGGAGCCACACTGGGGCAGAGGTTCTGTCAGCTCTGCAGGGACAGGCCGAGAGGTGGTTGACGCCACGCCAGCTTAAGCCAGGAATGGTGGTTTGCGACAATGGCACCAACCTCCTCTCCGCCCTCCAACAGGGACAACTGACCCATGTGCCCTGTGTGGCTCACGTCCTTAACCTGGTGGTTCAGCGTTTCTCGAGCAGGAAACCCGGGCTTACAGGATGTTCTGAGGCAGGCCAGGAAAGTCTGTGTGCATTTCCGCCGATCATATAATGCCAGTGCTCGGCTGGCTGAGCTGCAAAAGGAGTTGAACCTGCCCAAGAACCGCCTTATATGTGACATGCCCACCAGGTGGAACTCAACGTTGGCCATTCTGCAGCGGCTGCATACGCAGCAGAGGGCCATCAATGAGTACCTGTACGACTACAGCACCAGGACAGGGTCAGGGGAGCTTGTTTTTTTTTCACCACGCCAGTGGGGCATGATCAGGGATGCATGCACTGTCCTGGCACCATTTGAGGAGGCCACGAGGATGGTGAGCAGTGACAGTACATGCATCAGTGACACTGTACCTCTTGTCCACCTGTTGGAGCATACGCTGCATGGAATAATGGACAGGGCACTTGAGGCAGAACAGAGGCAGGAAGAGGAGGACTTCCTTGCCTCTCAAGGCCCCCTTTATCCAGACAGTGTTCCTTCTGTCCCACCCATCACACAGGAAGAGGAGGAGGAGGAGGATTGTGTCAGCATGGAGGTGGAGCCTGGCACTCAGCATCAGCAGCAGCAGCAGCAGTCTTTTAGGGATGATTTACAGTCCCAAGAAACCCGTGGACTTGTACGTGGCTGGGAGGAGGTGGCTGCGGATCATGTCGTCCTTAGTGACCCAGAGGACTCCGGACCGAATGCCTCAGCTAACCTACGCTGCATGGCCTCCCTGATCCTGCAAAGCCTGCGGAAGGATCCTCGTATTCTTCGGATCAAGGAGAGGGACCATTACTGGCTGGCCACTCTCCTTGATCCACGGTACAAGGGTAAAGTTGCGGACCTTATCTTGCCGTCGCAGAGGGAGCAGAGGATGAGACATCTCCGGGAGGCCTTGCAGAAAAGGTCTGTGCAACGCATTCCAAGAGACTGGGAGGTTACAAACTCCTGGTCCTGGACAACGAGTTGCTGAGGCTTCGGTCAGTCAGAGAAGGAGCGGTGGAGAAGTTGGCCGTCTGACCAATGCGTTCAGACAATTTTTTAGTCCGCAGCTCCAAGGTATGATCGGTTCCAGCAACCATTGCCAGCGTCTGATTTACATGGTCCAGGAATACCTAGGGGCAAGGTCAGACTTGGACACCTTTCCCACCAAAAATCATCTGGCTTACTGGGTCTTGAGGATAAATCACTGGCCAGAGCTTGCACAGTTTGCAATTGAGCTACTGGCCTGTCCTGCATCCAGCGTTCTTTCGGAACACACATTCAGTGCTGCTGGAGGCTTTGTTACCGATCACAGGGTGCGCCTGTCCACCGACTCGGTTGATCGACTGACATTCATAAGGATGAATCAGTCTTGGATCACCACCAGCTACCAAGTACCTGAAGCTGATGTAACCGAATATTTTTTTTTTAAATGTCACATTCCTGCAAGACTGCCTATGCTGATGCTGAGTGACTGTCCTGTTATGTTGACTGACAATCCTCTTCCTCCTCAATGATCCTGCTGATAGCTTGGAAGAACATTTTTGGTTCTGGGTGCAGCCACCAGTGGCTAAGGCCCAATTTTTCAGCCCCTGTTTAACAGGGGCATGTAATTACAATATTTGATGCAATGCTTTGCAGCAGGGCTCATTACTGCACTCCAACTAGAGTATCTGGGAGAGGTTGCAGTGTCGTGGCACCAGCACCTGTTTAACATGTGGTGCCCAAGCAGCTGATGTTTTGGCCATGCGAGATATGCTTGAGACATATGTTGCAAATAGCAGCGGTGCGATCTGATCCACTCGACTCAAAAAAGGCCCACACCAAATAACTTTTGTAATAACACGCAGAGGCAGCGCCCTGCACAGGCGGAGCTCTGCGGTGTGATTCAGTCGGTGTGCTGCCCTTAAGCTGGCCCCCGGACGGCATCCTGCCTCGTTGAAGATGTGCCTCCTCCTCCTCTCTCCTATCAGGCACCCATGTGGACTCAGTGACCTCATCATCCCCTCCCTCTTGATCACTGGAGCAAACCTGGCAGTATGCTGCAGCTGGTGGAACATGACTGCCAGATTGCTGTCCTTCTTGAGCATCCCCTCTCTCTGTGCTCACGCTACTGCCTTCCTCTAGCTGGGTATCATCATCAGAGCCTTCAAAACGCTGGGCATCTTCCTGGAGCATGTGCTCAAACAGTTCGGGGGACTCCTCAGGAGGACATGGTGGGTCTAGGGAAGGAGTGACTGATGACATTGATACAAGGGAAGAGGCCGCGTTGGCAGCTGTTTTGCCAGTACCCTGAGCCTGGGTGAGAGAGGATGAGGAGGATGAGGAGGGCTTGGTCATCCACTCTACCAAGTCTTCGGCATGATGCGGCTCAACACGTCCAGCTGCCGAAAATAAGGACAAGCGTGTCCCATGGCCACGTGCTGATGATGATGCACTGCGTCCACGACCAGCACTGTTGCCCCTAGACACAGAGCCTGCTTGCCCTCTTTTATTGGCTCGTGACTGTCTGCCTCTCCTTCTTGGCCTTCCAGACATACTAATGGCCTTAAGGGAGATGGGAAAACCAGCAATATGGGGTAGCTTCAGGTGTATACTGTGCAGGAGGCACCTACACCCACTGTAACTGCTGAAGATGCCTGCCTGTGTTATACAACAGAACAACACCAGCAATAAGGGGTAGCTTCAGGTGTATACTGTGCAGGAGGCACCTACACCCACTGTAACTGCTGCAGATGCCTGCCTGTGTTACACAACAGAACAACACCAGCAATAAGGGGTAGCTTCAGGTGTATACTGTGCAGGAGGCACCTACACCCACTGTAACTGGTGCAGATGCCTGTCTGTGTTACACAACAGAACAACACCAGCAATAAGGGGTAGCTTCAGGTGTATACTGTGCAGGAGGCACCTACACCCACTGTAACTGCTGCAGATGCCTGCCTGTGTTACACAACAGAACAACACCAGCAATAAGGGGTAGCTTTAGTTGTATACTGTGGAGGAGGCACCTACACCCACTGTAACTGCTGCAGATGCCTGTCTGTGTTACACAAAAGAACAACACCAGCAATAAGGGGTAGCTTCAGGTGTATACTGTGCAGGAGGCACCTACACCCACTGTAACTGCTGCAGATGCCTGTCTGTGTTACACAACAGAACAACACCAGCAATAAGGGGTAGCTTCAGGTGTATACTGTGCAGGAGGCACCCTACACCCACTGTAACTGCTGCAGATGCCTGTCTGTGTTACACAACAGAACAACACCAGCAATGAGGGGTAGCTTCAGGTGTATACTGTGCAGGAGGCACACTACACCCACTGTAACATTTTGCAGGTTAAGAAGCAAAGGTGACACTGACACTGTCCTTGCCTATCCTGCTCTCTCCCTGCACGCCAACACACTGTAACTGCGCTAGGTTTAGCAAAGATGACACTGTCCCTGCCTATCCTGCTCTCTCCCTGCACACCAACACACTGTAACTGTGCTAGGTTTAGCAAAGATGACACTGACACTGTCCCTGCCTATCCTGCTCTCTTCCTGCACGCCAACACACTGTAACTGTACTAGGTTTAGCAAAGATCACACTGACACTGTCCCTACCTATCCTGCTCTCTCCCTGCACGCCAACACACTACACAAGGCCGCCGCGCTGGCGGCCTTATGTAGTGTGGGGCGTGTACTAAACCCCCTGAGCTATAATTGGCCACAGGCATCATGCCTGTGGCCAATTATGGCTCTCCTCGCTGCCGGCGCTGTGATTTGCCAAGCATGCGGGGTCACAGTGCATGCTTGGCCAATCATTAGCCAGCAATGCACTGTGATGGCGCAGTGCATTATGGCCCGTTCGCGCCACACGAATTTGGCGCGAATGGCCCACAAAGTTCTGGTTTTGCCGAACAGGCGAACAGCCAATGTTCGAGTCGAACATACGTTCGACTCCAACCTGCGAGCTCATCCCTACATGTCACCTGCTGGTGTTGGTCCACTGTGTTTTACCAAGTCCAAAGTCAGCGCAGCCCTCTACCAGGAAATTCTATAGCACTTCATACTTCCCTCTGCTGACCATATTTATGGAGATGCTGATTTCCTTTTCCAGCAGGACTTGGCACATACCCACACTGCCAAAAGTACCAACACCTGGTTTAATGATCATGGTATCACTATGCTTTATTGGCCAGAAAACTCGCCTGACCTAAACCTCATAGAGAATCTGTGGGGTATTGTCAAGAGGAAAATGAGAGACACCAGACCCAACAATGCAAACAAGCTGAAGGCCGCATTCAAAGCAACCTGGGCTTCCATAACACCTCAGCAGTGCCACAGGCTGATTGCCTCTATGCCACGCTGCTTTGATGCAGTAATTCATGCAAAAAGACCCCCAACCAAGTATTAAGTGCTTACTATACTGTACATGGACATACTTTTCAGTAAGCCAACATGTCTGCATTAAAAATCCTTTTTTCCATTGGTCTTATGTAATATTCTAATTTTCTGAGATATTGAGTTTTTGGTTTTCACTAGCTTTAAGCCATAATAATCAAAATTAAAAGAAAGAAATGCTTGAAATATATCACTATGTGTAACCCAACTATATAAAATATATGAGTTTCACTTTTTTAATTGACTTACTGAAATAAATTAACTTTTTGACGATATTCAAATTTTATGAATTGCACCTGTATATGTGTAAAGCGCTGCATAACTTGACGGCGCTGTATAAGTACCTGTAATAAATAAAATAAAAGTTAGTATTCTTAGAAAGAGGTGAAAAATGGCAGCCCCATATGTCCTTCACTACAGGTTTACTTTAATAAACTAAAACTACAAATGGTTTAAATATTTTTTAACATGAACAAGCAGCATGGGCAGCACAGTGGCTAATTAGTTGCCTGCCTGGCAATACTAGGGTCGTCGGTTCAGATCCAGTGGCGGCTGGTGAAGTTTTAGGATGGGGGGGCGCAAGACCCCGCCCTTCCATTTTTGACCCCTCCCACTTGGTTGAAATGGGCATGGTTTCAGCGAAATAGTGGGCGTAGCTCTAAGGTGGTGTGGTTACAATCTGAGATGAACAAGGGATGGAGGGAGAGGGAGAGAGAGAGAGGGAGGGACAGTAGGCCCAGATCCTACACAACAATAGAAATATGTGTATTTTAGAAAGTTTAACAATCAGCAGATAAAGTTACTTCAATCATCCCGGCACCATGGTTGTTATGGTGTCAGGATGATTGAAGTGCATTATTTCTATTATTACATTATAATATAAAATGAAATCATTCAACTAACCATAAATACAGAATCAGTGGGAGCCCTGAGCGTGTCGCCTGTCACCAGATACCATCAGGTGTCCCCAGCGGAGTCCCTCCTTACATGCAGCCTGTGTCACATCAAATTCAGCCCTGTGTCACATCAAATGCAGCCTCTGTCCCATCAATTGCATCCTCTGTCCCATCAATTGCAGCCTCTGTCCCATCAATTGCAGCCTGTGACCTGTCCCATCAATTGCAGCCTCTGTGCCATCAAATGCAGCCTCTGTCCCATCAATTGCAGCCTGTGACCTGTCCCATCAATTGCAGCCTTTGTCCCATCAAATACAGCCTCTGTCCCATCAAATACAGCCTCTGTCACATTAAATGCAGCCTGTGACCTGTCCCATCAATTGCAGCCTCTGTCCCATCAATTGCAGCCTCTGTCCCATCAATTGCAGCCTCTGTCCCATCAATTGACAGCCTTTGTCCCATCAAATGCAGCATCTGTCCCATCAATTGCAGCCTGTGACCTGTCCCATCAATTGCAGCCTCTGTCCCATCAATTACAGCCTGTGACCTGTCCCATCAATTGCAGCCTATGTCCCATCAATTGCAGCCTCTGTTCCATCAATTGCAGCCTCTGTCCCATCAAATGCAGCCTCCGTCCCATCAATTGCAGCCTGTGACCTGTCCCATCAATTGCAGCCTGTGACCTGTCCCATCAAATGCAGCCTCTGTCCCATCAATTGCAGCCTGTGACCTGTCCCCTCAAATGCAGCCTCTGTCCCATGAATTGCAGCCTGTGACCTGTCCCATCAATTGCAGTCTGTGACCTGTCCCATCAATTGCAGCCTGTGACCTGTCCCATCAAATGCAGCCTCTGTCCCATCAATTGCAGCCTTCGACCTGTCCCATCAATTGCAGCCTCTGTGCCATCAAATGCAGCCTCTGTCCCATCAATTGCAGCCTGTGACCTGTCCCATCAATTGCAGCCTTTGTCCCATCAAATACAGCCTCTGTCCCATCAAATACAGCCTCTGTCACATTAAATGCAGCCTGTGACCTGTCCCATCAATTGCAGCCTCTGTCCCATCAATTGCAGCCTCTGTCCCATCAATTGCAGCCTTTGTCCCATCAAATGCAGCATCTGTCCCATCAATTGCAGCCTGTGACCTGTCCCATCAATTGCAGCCTCTGTCCCATCAATTACAGCCTGTGACCTGTCCCATCAATTGCAGCCTCTGTCCCATCAATTGCAGCCTCTGTTCCATCAATTGCAGCCTCTGTCCCATAAAATGCAGCCTCTGTCCCATCAATTGCAGCCTGTGACCTGTCCCATCAATTGCAGCCTGTGACCTGTCCCCTCAAATGCAGCCTCTGTCCCATCAATTGCAGCCTGTGACCTGTCCCATCAATTGCAGTCTGTGACCTGTCCCATCAATTGCAGCCTGTGACCTGTCCCATCAAATGCAGCCTCTGTCCCATCAATTGCAGCCTGTGACCTGTCCCATCAACTGCAGCCTGTGACCTGTCCCATCAATTGCAGCCTCTGTCCCATCAGTTGCAGCCTCTGTCCCATCAATTGCAGCCTCTGTCCCATCAATTGCAGCCTGTGACCTGTCCCATCAAATGCAGCCTCTGTCCCATCAATTGCAGACTGTGACCTGTCACATCAATTGCAGCCTGTGACCTGTCCCATCAATTGCAGCCTCTGTCCCATCAATTTCAGCCTGTGACCTGTCCCATCAATTGCAGCCTGTGACCTGTCCCATCAAATGCAGCCTGTAAACCCATCCCATCAATTGCAGCCTGTGACCTGTCCCATCAATTGAAGTCTGTGACCTGTCCCATACCACTAAGGGAGGTGTATGCTTTACGCGTGGGTGTTAGCGTTACTAGCACTAACCTGGCGCTCCCTGGGGCGACACAGACCCTAACTGATGCTAAAACCTAATTGATATCACCCCCTGGGCGATCAGGGGGTTAAACCTTTATTGGGTTATATACGGCGGGTGCCCTGATGCTATAAAAAGCAAACTAACTAACCAGCGTCACCCGTAACACTTATACGGTGATCACTGGTGAAAGGGTTAACTAGGGGCAATCCGGGGGTTTAAAACTTTATTAGGTAATATATGGGGGTACCTGGCGCTATAAAAACCTGACGGGGAACCTAAATAACGAAATAACTAACTGGCTAATCAGTGTCACCAGTGACACATATATGGTGATCACTGGTGAAAGGGTTAACTCTAGGGGCAATCAGGGGGTTAAAACCTTTATTAGGTTGTATATGGGGGTACCAGATGCTACAAAAACCTGGCGGCGAACCTAAAAAAATAACTGGCTACCTAGCGGCACCAGCGACACTAATACAGCGATCAGAAAAATGATCGCTTATTGACACTGTTGATAGGGGGTGAAAGGGTTACCTGGGGGGCGATCAAGGGGTTAAACCTTTATTAGATAATATATGGGGGTACCCGATGCTATAAAAACCTGACGGCGAACCTAAAAAAATAACTGGCTACTTAGCGGCACCAGCGACACTAATACAGCGATCAGAAAAACGATTGCTTAGTGACACTGGTGATAGGGGGTGAAAGGGTTACCTGGGGGGCAATCAAGGGGTTAAACCTTTATTAGATAATATATGGGGGTACCTGGCGCTATATAAAAACCTGATGGGGAACCTAAATAACTAAATAACTAAAGCCTCGTACACACGATCGGATATCCTATGGATTCTTATCCGATGGTTTTGTCCATCGGAAATCTGATGAAGCTGACTTCCATCAGTCTTGCCTACACACCATCAGTCAAAAAACTGACCGTTCCAAACGCGGTGACGTAAAACACTCTGATGAGCCGAGAAAAATTAAGTTCAATGCTTCTGAGCATGCGTCGACTTGATTCTGAGCATGTGTGGGTTTTTTATCCGATGGACTTGCCCATAGACGATCTGAGTTTTCGATCGGTTTTTTATCCATCGGAAAAATTTAAAACATGTTCTATTTTTTAAAACCGATGGAAAAAAGACCGATGGGTCCCATACACGATCGGTTTTACGTCACCACGTTTGGAACGGTCGGTTTTTTGACTGATGGTGTGTGGCCAAGACTGATGAAAAACAGTTTTATCGGATTTCCAATGGTCAAATCCATCGGACGAAAATCCATAGGTTATCCGATCGTGTGTACAGGGCTTTACTCTTGGTGAGCGCTGGAACGCCCTGCTGTGAACTATTATATCAGGAATTGTAATTACATGCCATTGTTGAACAGTGGTAGGAAAAATTGGGCCTTTGGTGGTGGTGCTGGTGCCACAACACTGTAAGCCCTCACAGGTACTCTTAGTGAGTGCATGAATGGGCCCTGCTGTGAATTATTAGATCAAGAATTGTAATTGCATACCCCTGTTAAACAGGGCCTGAAAAATTGGGCCTTTGGTGGTGGCAGTGGTGCTGGTGCCACAACACTGTAAGTACTCACAGTTACTCTTGGTGGGCGCAGGAATGGGCCCAGCTGTGAAATATTAGATCAAGAATTGTAATTACATGCCCCTGTTGAACAGGGGCAGAAAAATTGGGCCTTTGGTGGGGTGGTGGTGGTGGTGGTGGTGTTGCCACAACACTGTAAGCCCTCACAATTACTTAAACCAGGTATTGGTACTTTTGGCAGTTTGGGCAGGTGCCAAGTCCTGCTGGAAAATGAAATCAGCATCTCCATAAAGCTGGTCAGCAGAGAGAAGCATGACGTGCTCTAGAATTTCCTGGTAGAGGGCTGTGCTAACTTTGGACTTGATAAAACACAGTGGACCAACACCAGCAAATGACATGGCTCCTAAATCATCATGGACTGTGGAAAATGTTGCATTTTATTTGCAAATCAAGGTCCCAGCATCTGGAGGAAGAGTGAAGAGGCACAGAATCCAAGTTGCATGAGGTACAGTATGAAGTTTTCACAGTCAGTGATGATTTGGGGAGCCATGTCACTAGGGATGAGCTGAACACCCCCCGGTTCGGTTCGCACCACAACCTGCGAACGGACTGAAAGTTTGCGCAAACTTTAGAACCCTATTAAATACAATGGACGCGAACGTTCGAAATGTAAAATGCTAATTATAACGGCTAATATGCATGTTATTGTCCTAAAAAGGGTTTGGGGACCCGGGTCCTGCCCCTGGGGACATGTATCAATGCAAAAAGAAGTTTTAAAAACGGTTGTTTTTTCAGGAGCAGTGATTTTAATGATGCATAAAGTGAAAAAAAAAAGTGAAATATTCCTTTAAATATCGTACCTGGGGGTGTCTAAAGTATGCCTGTGAAGTGGCATGTGTTTCCCGTGTTTAGAACTGTCCCTGCACAAAATTACATTTCTAAAGGAAAAAAAGCCATTTAAAACTGCTTGCGGCTTTAATGTAATGTCTGGTACCGGCAATATGGATGAAAATCATTGGGAAAAATGGCATGGCTACCACATTAACCACCCCTACCCCAGCCCATTACCAGCCCCTTTGGGCCTTGTATGGATATTAAGGGGAACCCCGCAGCCAAAATAAAAAAAGGCCCTATATACTCTGAACAGCAGTATACAGACGGTGCGAACAAGACACAGACTGTAGGTTTGTTCTTAAGTAGAATCTGTTTTTAATTTGGAACATGTAAATTTTTTAGGTGTAGCTCTAGCCCAAAAATATATTTTTTAAGCTTTTTGGAGTACATAGGGAAGGGTTAACACCCCTGTAACATTTGTTTTGCTGTCTGTGCACCTGTTCAGAACATTTCACCTCACTTTCCGTCCCAATGACAAATGTTTTTGGAAAATTTGTTTTTTTTTATTGAAACAAGGATTGGTGATAAAGCATCAGTAGAGAGGATACACCTTTTTCCCATATTAACTCTTACAGGAGAGAATTTACCTTCCTATGGGTAGATTTCCTCTCACTTCCTGTTGTCTCCTTCCATTTGCAAGTAGGAGTCATTTGTAAGTTGAATGTTTGAAAGTAGGGGCCTTGCATAGATACTCTGCAGAAATTTGCTCCTTAGGTGTTGGTTTTGCCACAACACTGTAAGCCTTCACAGTTACTCTTGGTGGGCGCTGGAATGCCCTGCTGTGAACTATTATATCAGGAATTGTAATTACATGCCATTGTTGAACAGTGGTAGGAAAAATTGGGCCTTTGGTGGTGGTGCTGGTGCCACAACACTGTAAGCCCTCACAGGTACTGTTAGTGGGCGCATGAATGGGCCCTGCTGTGAATTATTAGATCAAGAATTGTAATTGCATGCCCCTGTTGAACAGGGCCTGAAAAGTTGGGCCTTTGGTTGTGGCAGTGGTGCTGGTGCCACAACACTGTAAGTACTCACAGTTACTCTTGGTGGGCGCAGGAATGGGCCCAGCTGTGAAATATTAGATCAAGAATTGTAATTACATGCCCCTGTTGAACAGGGGCAGAAAAATTGGGCCTTTGGTGGGGTGGTGGTGGTGGTGGTGGTGTTGCCACAACACTGTAAGCCCTCACAATTACTCTTGGTGGGCGCAGGAATGGGCCCTGCTGTGAATTATTAGATCAAGAATTGTAATTACATGCCCCTGTTAAACAGGGGCAGAAAAATTGGGCCTTAGGCACTGGTGCTGGTGCCACAACACTGCAACCCCTCACAGATACTGTAGTTGGAGCGCAGCAATGAGCCCTGTTGCAAAGTATTAGATCAAGAATTGTAATTACGGGGCGTGGCCAAGAGCGGCATGTGAGCGGACGTGTCTCACAGAGCTCCCTGAGTGTATCCTTTAGTGATCCTTCTCCCGGCCGAACCACTTGCTGAAACCGGCACCGGAACCCACCAGCAGTATCCCGAAAGACCCAGGCACGTCCTGAGCCCACCGCCAGCTTCTAAAACCGGCATGCTGACGCGCAACCAGCAGAAGGGAGACGACATGCAGGTCAGCCAAAATGGCGCCGCGGCGCAGCAGCGCACACGAGGGGACAAGAAGGACCCGGGTAAGCAAGCACCCAAAAACCCCAAAGCACAGGGGAAAGATGGCCCTAAGGATATGACATACTATACACAAAAACTGAACAGTGTGGGGGGGCGATCTGCTGAGGAGGACCTGGAAGCTATTCCAGCTATCCTCTGCCCACAGCACACAGAGGAATCCTCCATGCAGTCACTACAGCAGGCCTCAGGTCAGTCCTCACCAGACATGGTAGAGGAGGAGGAGGAGGGAGACATTGAACAACCCACCCTGGCAGAAATTCTTAGAGCTGTAAATAAATGCACGGCCTCTGTGGAAACTCTGCAGGTGCACTTTGGAGGGCTGAAGGAGGAGGTAGGGCTGATCCGCCATGACATCCAGAAGATCCGGGAACGCACCACTGCGGTGGAGGGTCGGGTCAGTGAAGTGGAAGACAAGATGGCCCCCCTTATCAGAGATATGCAGGTCACTGCCAGGATTGCCGCTGCCAATGAAATTAGAAATGAGGACATTGAGAATCGTTTGAGAAGGAGCAATGTTCGCATAGTGGGTCTTCCAGAAAAAACGGAAGGCAGAGACCCTACGGCGTTTGTGGAGGGCTGGTTGCTAGAGATATTTGGTAAAGATGTCTTTACCCCCTTTTACTCAGTGGAACGCGCACACAGAGTGCCTCCTAGGCCATTGCCTCCGGGAAATCCGCCCCGCACCATGTTGGCCAAACTCCTTAACTTTAAGGACAAGGAGGTTATCCTGCGACTGGCTAGAGAAAAACGCAATATCCAGTTTAATGGAGTGAGAGTATCCTTCTACCCAGACTTCTCGGCGGAGGTGCAGAGACGCAGGGCTAAATTTGGGGAGGTGAAGAAGCGACTGCAGCGCCTGAGGGCCAACTATGCAATGTTGTATCCTGCCAAGCTCCGAATAGTGGCAGGGGACAGGGTACAGTTCTTTCAAACGGCGGCGGAAGCCTCAGCTTGGCTAGACACAAATGATCATCTCTTCCACCAGGCAGGTGGGTCTGCAGCGGATGCAGACTGACCACTGCGGTGGGGTATACCCTTGAATTATCCTTCGTTTGAAGCAAGATAAGTTGCAGCCACAAGGTCACATGCCCGGGAGACACATACCTATGTTTTTGCCAGGAAATGAGCATTAGAAATCAGCATGCAATTTGAACTATCGTTGGTATACCCCGAGGGGTATCGGACTTGGGCCAGTGTATGCCTGTTGCACCTGAGCCCGCACTGGGTTTCTGTTCACTCCCAGGACCTTTTAGTTCGGTTGATCGGTTGTTTTTTTATTTTTTTCCACATTTTTTTTCTCTCTCTCGTGCTCTGGAGGCCCTGTTGTCACAGGCGGACAAATGACTTTGCTGCACCCTTCCCCGCCCCCCTCCCCCTCGTTTTTCTATGCGGGTACATACCAGGACAGGCGCTGGCCATGCAGGCTTTGCCTGGTGGGCACTGGATGACCCCTTCCCCCGCCCGGAGTCCCTCTCTGATTGACAGTCTTTCCGCCCCAGCTGCCCCCCCCTCTTCCTAACTTTGTTACCCAAGTACTAACACTGCACATGTCACACCTCAGTAGAGGGGGCAGGAGAAAGACATTGGATGTTGGGTGGAGGGGGGATATAAAACTATGTGTTATCTGTATGTTTTTGAATGGCGACTGCGGGGGTCCATTGTACGCCAGGTTTGGCCGGTGGACAACCCTACTCGCTCAACTGCACTGTTGCATTTACTATTATATGGTTACATGATGGCTAGTGTACCTTTAGTGTCTTGGAACATTAGGGGCTTGAGTGATCCACTTAAGCGCACCATGGTGTTCACTTTCATCAGAAAACATCTCCCGGCAGTGTGTATTCTCCAGGAAACTCATTTGACTCCTGACACACTGTCGGGGGTGGGGTATGCTTGGGCGGGATGGGCATATCACTCCACTCATACCTCGTACTCGCGGGGTGTGAGTGTCCTGATACATAAGTCACTGGACTTCCAATTGTTTGATTCAAGGATTGACCAGGAGGGGAGATATGTTTTTTTGCACTGTAGCCTCTACCACTTTACGTTCATTCTGGCAGCAGTATATGTCCCGCCACCATTTAACGCGCTGATTTTGCGTGCCTTGTTGGCATTCCAGCTCTGTAGTCCAGGGGTTCCCATGATTTTAACAGGGGATCTGAATGGTGTTGCGGACCTAAAATTAGATAGGCACCCTCCCCCATCGGGTGGAACAGGGACTAACAAGCCAGCTCTGGCTAGGTTCATGGAGGAGGTGGGGTGGATGGATCCCTGGAGAAATAGAAATCCTCTGGAGAAGCAGTTTTCCTGCTTTTCAAAGACGCATATGTCTTTATCCAGAATTGACCTGTGTCTGTGTTCAGCAGAGGCGTACCAGTATATTGAGAAGGTGCAGTATCTTCCCAGGAGCATCTCGGATCACTCTCCCCTGTTGGTTCACCTGAGGGTAAGGCCGGAATCTACCTTGCAAAGAGCGCCATGGAAGCTGAACGCTTTCTGGCTGAATCTTTTCCCCTCTCATGCTAAAATAGAGGCTGACATTGCGCAGTACTGGCAGAGACATGCTGGCCACCCTGATTTGAACGCCTCTTGGGATGCTTTTAAAGCTTTCCTGAGGGGGGTCTTTATATCTGAAGTCAATGTCATTAAGCGCAATACCTCGGAACAGAGAGAGCAGGTCGCCCGCATGGTTAGACACTTGGAGGCGGAGTACATTGCCAACTCCGGGGAGGGCTCCCGGGAGGCTTGGATAGCGGCACAGGACGCACTAAATAGAATAGATGCATCCAAAGCGGATAAAAAAAGATTTTTTACTAAACTAGCTTTCTATGAGGAGGGGGAACAGACAGGCAAACTACTAGCTAAATTGGTTAGATCCCAGCAGTCATCCCCATCCATCGGGGCATTACGCAACACAGCGGGGAGGATGGTTAATACCCCAGATCTTGTCATGCGGGAATTGAGGGACTTCTACGCGGATCTATATAGATCTAAACAGACCCATACGATGGAGGAGCTTCAGGATTTTCTGCGGGGCATAAAACTACCGTGTTTGACGGAGTCCCAGGCGGAATCTCTGGAAGCTCCCATTTCAGTGGAGGAAATGCTTGCAGCCACCAGCTCCTTTCCCAACTCCAAGGCACCTGGAGACGACGGCATCCCGATAGAGGTGTATAAACAATATGGGGAAGAGATTTTACCACAACTGCTTCGTACCCTAAATATGGCCAGGGAAACACACCGTCTACCCGAATCTATGAGACAAGCCAGTATAGTCCTCCTGCTCAAGCCTGGGAAGGACCCATTAGACCCGGGCTCGTATAGGCCGATATCGCTACTGCAGACTGATATTAAAATCCTTGCTAAGGTATTAGCCACAAGATTGAATGGGGTAATTGCATCCATAATACACTCGGACCAATCCGGCTTTATACCGGAAAGATCCACAGCTATTAACCTTCGGAGATTGTTTCTTAACATGCAGTCTCCTGCGGATAATATTGGGGATAGGGCTCTGCTGTCCCTTGATGCTCATAAAGCATTCGATAGCATAGAGTGGCAATATCTGTGGGAAACGATGAAAAAATTTGGTTTTGGACCGGTGTACCGCTCCTGGGTGCAGCTTCTATATTATTCCCCTTCGGCGGTCATTAGGGAGGCGGGCAGGGTCTCTCCTCCGTTCCCTCTTCATAGGGGGACGCGGCAGGGGTGTCCCCTGTCCCCGTTGCTTTTTGCCATCGCCATAGAACCAATGGCTGCTCTCATTAGGTCCAACCCCTTAATATCTGGGTTTAAGTATGGCCAGACGCATGAAAAAATCATGCTCTATGCAGACGATACGATGTTGCTGCTGGGGGATACGGGGGGGTCCCTGAGAGAGGCTATGGCGGTGGTCCGGAACTTTGGCTCATTTTCTGGCCTGGTAATTAACTGGACTAAATCCTCAATGATGCTATTGGATTCCCCGGGGGACCAGGGACCCATGCTGCAGGATATCCCAGTCTCACGGCAATTTAAATATTTGGGTATATGGGTCACTCCACAACTTAGTGAGTACATTTCTCTCAATCTATCGCCCCTGCTAACTAGGATTAGGGATAAATCCAAAATATGGTCTAAACTGAGGATGTCCATGGCGGGCAGGGCCAACCTCATTAAAATGATTTTTATGCCACAACTTTTGTACGTTCTACATAACACTCCCATTGTGATCCCGTTGAAATTTTTCAGAATCATTAATTCTCTATTTCGATCTCTTCTCTGGCTTAACAAAACCCCTAGAATCAAATTGGAGCAGTTGCAGAGATCCAAGGAGGAGGGGGGTCTGGCCCTCCCAAATCCATGGTTATATTATGTAGCTGCGCAGTTGCAGCACGTTGCTAGAGCCCTAACAGAGAAGCCGGTCATGGAGGGGGAGGTGGGGGACCCGACAGTTGCCCTGATGCTGCGCACCACGGGAGCGGAAAGTGTAGTAACAGGCCTTGAGGCATTGCAATTTGCCAAGTCAAACAAGCTCTTCCCCACCTATGCCCTGATCCAAAAAATTTGGAATAAAATACGTCAAATACAAAAGATTGAGGGGTTTACAGTTTACAGCCCGGTTTGGAGCAACCGGTATTATGGGGAGCTGCTTCTTTTGACCTGTGCGGAGCGTTGGAGGAGGGGTGGAGTTACCCATTTGGTTCACATCTTTTCCAATGGCTGTTTGCGGCCCTTTGTGGAGCTGCAGGAGCAGTTTGGGCTGCATGGGTCCATGCACTTTTATTACTTACAGTTGAGCCATGCAGTTAGGGCCCAGGCGGGAAACAACCCGTGGATATTGTCTCCAGCCCCAATCTTTCACTCTATGATGGGGGTGCCCAGTTTTAAGGGTTTCATCTCTAGAACATACGCCATGCTACTATCCTCTTTTTTGCCGGGCTTTCCTGCGGGGGTAATAGCCTTGTGGGAAAGGGATGTTGGTCTATTTGAGGAAGGTCAGTGGGAGGAGGCGTTGTTAGCAGTTCAGGGAAGTTCGCTTAACGTTGCCCAACGCTTGTCCCAATTGTACATATTGCTGAGAGTACACTTTACGCCTGCGAGATTGCACAGGATGGGTCTGGGAGAGGAGGACAGCTGCCCGAGATGTGCTAGGGATCACGGGGACCTCATCCATTTGCTGTGGCGATGCCCTAAGTTGCATCTCTACTGGAGGGGGGTTCTTAAAACCATAGGGGAGGTGTTCTCGGTGGAGATTCCGCAGGACCCCAGGATCTGTGTCCTGGGGGTTGTGGATGGCCTGCCACTAGAGGACAATCCAAAATCAGCCATCGGTAGAGCCCTCTTTCAGGCCCGCAAACTCATTCTTCATCATTGGAAAGCTGAAGAACCTCCTAGACTGAGTGAATGGATAACTCAGATGGGACATACCCTACGCCTAGAAAAATACATCTATCAGCACAGAGGTCGCCAGGGGAAATTTGAAAAGCTATGGGCTCCTTGGTTGAATACCCCGGGGCTCTCTCCGCTCGAGCTTGTACTGGACAGAATGCTTTTATAGGCTGTGTGGTGGGGGACCGGGGGTGGGGGGCTTGCGGGTCCCATATGCAGTTTGCAATTGGGGCCTGGTGGGGGTGAGGGGGTCGAGTCTTGTTTGAGTATAATTTGGAGGTATGGGGGTCTGGGGAGTGTGGGAGAGAAGTATGGTATATTTACAGCTTTGTATTTGTGTTTTTGTTTATTATTTCAAAAGTTATCTAAATATTCAAGTGTTCTATGGATATAATACTACACATTGTGCAATGGTATGTAAACTTTTGCTTAATATATTTTTCAATAAACATCCTTTTGGAGAAAAAATAAATAAATAATTGTAATTACATGCCCCTGTTAAACAGGGGCAGAAAAATTGGGCCTTAGCCACTGGTGGCGGTGCCCAGAACCAAAATGTTCCTTCAAGCTATCAGCATGATTATTGAGGAGGAAGAGGATAGTCACTCAGCATAACAGGATAGTCACTCTGCATCAGCATAGGCAGTCTTGAAGGGATCTGATATTTAAAAGAAAATTATTCTGTTACATCAGCATCAGGTGCTTGGTAGCTGGTGGTGATCCAAGATTGATTCATTTTTATGAAGGTCAGTCGATCGACCGAGTCGGTTGACAGGCGCACCCTGTGATCGGTTACAAAGCCTCCAGCAGCACTGAATGTGCGTTTTGAAAGAACGCTGGATGCAGGACAGGCCAGTATCTCAATTGCATACTGTGCAAGCTCTGGCCAGTGATCCATCCTCAAGACCCAGTAACCCAGAGGATTTTCGGTGGGAAAGGTGTCCAAGTCTGATCTTGCCCCTAGGTATTCCTGCACCATGTAAACCAGACGCTGACGCTGGCGTTGGTTGCTGGAACCGATCATACCTTGGGGCTGCGGACTAAAAAATTGTCTAAACGCATCGGTCAGATGGCCACCTTCTCCACTGCTCCTTCTTTGACTGACCGAAGCCTCAGCAACACGTTGTCCAGGAACCAGGAATTTGTAACCCCCCAGTCTCTGGGAACGCGTTGCACAGACCTTTCTGCAAAGCCTCCCGAAGATGCCTCATCCTCTGCTCCCTCTGCGACGGCAAGATAAGGTCCCCAACCTTACCTTTGTAACGTGGATCAAACAGGGTTGCCAGCCAGCAATGATCCCTCTCCTTGATCGCACGAATACGAGGATCCTTCTGCAGGCTTTGCAGGATCAGGGAGGCCATGCAGCGTAGGTTTGCTGAGGCATTCGGTGTGGAGTCCTCTGGGTCACTGAGGACGACATGAACCGCAGCCACCTCCTCCCAGCCACATACGAGCCCATGGGTGTCCTGGGACTGTAATTGATCCCTTGAAGACTGCTGCTGATGCTGAGTGCTAGTCTCCACCTCCATGCTGACACAATCCTCCTCCTCCTCCTCGTCCTCTTCCTGTGTGATAGCCGGGTCAGCAGGAACACTGTCTGGATAAAGGGGGCCTTGAGAGGTAAGGAAGTCCTCCTCTTCCTGCCTCTGTTTTGCCTCAAGTGCCCTGTCCATTATTCCACACAGCGTGTGCTCCAACAGGTAGACAAGAGGGACAGTGTCACTGATGCATGCACTGTCACTGCTCACCATCCTCGTGGCCTCCTCAAATGGTGCCAGGACAGTGCATGCATCCCTGATCATGGCCCACTGGCGTGGGGAAAAAAATCCAAGCTCCCCTGACACTGTCCTGGTGCCATATTGCAACAGATACTCATTGATGGCCCTCTGCTGTGTGTGCAGCCGCTGCAGCATGGCCAACGTAGAGTTCCACCTGGTGGGCATGTCACAGATTAGGCGGTTCTTGGGCAGGTTGTAATCCTTTTTCAGATCAGACAGCCGAGCACTGTCATTATGTGACCAGCGGAAATGCCCACAGAGTTTCCTGGCCTGCTTCAGGACCTCCTGTAAGCCCGGGTACCTGCCCAAGAACCGCTGCACCGCCAAGTTAAGGACGTGAGCCAAACAGGGCACATGGGTCAGTTGTCCCTGTCGGAGGGCGGAGAGGAGGTTGGTGCCACTGTCGCAAACCACCTTTCCTGGCTTAAGCTGGCGTGGCGTCAACCACCTCTGAGCCTGCCCCTGCAGAGCTGACAGAATCTCTGCCCCAGTGTGGCTCCTGTCCACCAAGCACACCAGCTCAAGCACTGCATGGCATCTTTTTGCCTGTGTACTTGTGTAGCCCCTTGAACGCCTACGGAGCACCGCTGGTTCTAAGGACAAAGCACAGGTAGAGGCCATGGAGGAAGAAGAAGAGGAGAGGGTGGAGGAGAAGGTGTGTCAGAATCACCAGTAGTAACATTTTGGAGGCATGGTGGCAGAAAAACCTCCAACACTACTGCACCTTGTCCTGCATCCTTCCCAGCTGCCAGCAGAGTCACCCAATGCGCCGTGAAAGATAGGTAACGTCCCTGTCCATGCCTGCTGGACCATGAGTCAGCGGTAATATGCACCTTACCGCTGACCGCTCTGTCCAGCGAGGCCAAGACATTGCCTTCCACATGCTGGTAGAGAGCCGGAATCGCCTTCCGTGAGAAAAAGTGGCGTTTGGGAACCTGCCACTGAGGAACCGCACATTCCACAAACTCACGGAAGGGGGCAGAGTCTACCAACTGAAAAGGCAGCAGTTGAAGTGCAAGCTATTTAGCCAAGCTAGCATTCAACCGCTGGGCATGTGGATGGCTGGGAGCGAACTTCTTTTGGCGGTGCAGCAGCTGGGGCAGGGAAATTTGCCTGGTACAATCGGACGTCGGTGTACCGAAAGAGAGGTCCACTTTGTTCTTTGGTGTGGGACTTTCAGGTAAGCTTGCCAACGGACTGCATGGCAGGTCAACATATGTCTGGTCAAGCACGTGGTGCCCAAGCGACTGATGTTTTGGCCCACGCAAGATACGCTTTAGACATATGTTGCAAATGGCAACGGTGCGATCTTCTGCACACGTCTGAACAAAGGCCCACAGCAAAGAACTTTTTGAATAACGCACAGAGACAGCAGCGACCCTGCACATGCGGAGCTCTGTGGTGTGATGCAGTCGGTGTGCTGCCCTTAAGCTGGCTCCTGGAGGGCATCCTGCCTCGTTGGAGATGTGCCTCCTCCTCCTCTCTCCTATCAGGCACCCACGTGGAGTCATCCCCTCCCTCCTCATCACTGGAGCCAATCTGTCAGTATGCTGCAGCTGGGGGAACATGACTGCCAGATAGCTGACCTTGTTGGGCACCCCCTCTCTCTGGGCTCACGTTACTACCCCCTCCCTCTGAGCTCACGTTACTGCCTTCCTCCAGCTGTGTTCCATCATCGGAGCCTTCAAAACGCTGGCCATCCTCCTGGAGCATGTACCCAACACTGTGCTCAAACAGTTCAGGGGACTCCTGAGGAGGACATGGTGGGGCTAGGGAAGGAGTGACTGATGCTATTGAGCCGAGGGAAGAGGCCGCTTTGGCAGCTGCTTTGCCAGACAAAGTACCCTGAGCCTGGGTGAGAGAGGGAGAAGAGGAGGAGGATAGCTTGGTCATCCACTCTACCAAGTCTTGGGCATGTTGTGGCTCAACATGGCCAGCTGTCGAAAAGAAGGACAAGCATGTCCCACAGACACGTGCTGATGAGGATGCACCATGTATACGACCAGCAGCACTGTTGCCTCTAGACACAGAGCCTGCTTGCCCTCTTTTATTGCCTCGTGACTGTCTGCATCTCATTGTTTTCCTTCCAGACATACTAATGGCCTGCAGTGAGATGTAGCTGCACAAAGGTGGGATGTATATATATATATATATATATATATATATATATATATATATATTTGTCTATACGGATAATGCAGCTATCAGAATCAACGGCCTGCTGTGGTGTTAGTATGGGAAAAGCAGCAATTGTTTTCAGTTAGTTTTAGGTGAAAACTGTGCAGAGGACACAGTACACAGTACACTGAAAATACTTGCAGCTCCCTGCTTGTGGTTTTATTATGAGAACACCACTATAATAGTCACTAACTGTATTCAGGTAAGCTTTAGGTGAACGCTATGCAAAGCACACAGTAGTACACTAAGTGAAACACTGAGTGTCTGCAACTAGCACAATCACCTGCCTGCCTGTGACAGTATAGAGACTAACTGTATTCAGGTGAGCTTTAGGTGAACGCTATACAAAGCACACAGTAGTACACTAAGTGAAACATTGACTGTCTGCATCTAGCACAATCACCTGCCTGCCCTTCACAGTATGGGTTTGACTCGAACTCGAAGCTCATCCCTACCCAAAACACACTGAGTTGCCAAATGCACAAAATATAAACAGCTACTAATAGTTATAAGAAATAGCATTGATTTTTTTATTGCCTTTGAGGATGAGGAAGGAATTTTTCTTTGTTTGATGCTTCAATAGAATTTTGGCCTTCCAATGAATTAACCCCTTTCATGCAAGTGATGCGATCAGGTCCGGCTGTCTGCTTTTCAGCAGGACCCGATTGGATCCTCAATTCTCTAACAAACAGGTGAGGAAGAACCCCACCAAAAGTAGTTACCACGGACTAAGCAGCTTATAAAGGGATCTTTAATGCAAAATTATTAATAGTACAAAAAAGTGGATTTAAAAATGACACCACCAACACCCAAGCAAGAGAATTAAAAAAACAATTGATATCACCTAAAATCTCAATAAACATATTTGAACTAAAAAAAACAATTGATGCAGTTGCTTTATTCAAACCGCTCACCCATACATCTTTCACATATAAGCCCATTAGCTGGTGTGGTGGCCTGAAAGGTGCTGTTATGAACCACTTGATATGGAACTTCAGGTTTAAAAAGGACTTCCCAATTTGATTTATAGATGGGTAGCCAGTTCACATATTAATATGGGTTCTTGTGTGTGTGTGTGTGTGTGTGTGTGTGTGTGTGTGTATGGCTCCAAAAAAACACATGAAGGGTGAGAAGTCCAGAATATGCAGTATGTCAATGACAGGTCAAAAAGCCAAAGTTACTGATAGTGATATCCACTATCTGAAATTATACTGGATGGAATAATATTGGTATGGCAAACACTGGATGGAAAAGTTTGATGACAGCCCTGCAGGTGTATAAAACACAGTTCTCAGTGTTGCTGTGTTTGACCATAAAGACCGCTGGTGTTAGCTGTGGCACTTTACCATCAGGGATATTCAAAAGGCACATATCATGAAGCCAAAAAAGAGATTAGAGACCCACAGATCTGCTCACCCAACCATGATGTGGTAGGTTTCCACTTGCGTTCCAGCCTTGGATGAACAACTTATTCACACAGGCAGGGTGTAGATGATCAGTGCGATGTGGGGGGTCAGTGTTGGAGGCTTTCCTGGAGATTGCAGCGTTTGCCGCTTGTCAAGTCTGATTTTGCGGAGCAGTGGCTTGGTGTGCCATAGTGATCAAGGAGTTCATTGAGCATGTGCAGGTAAGCGGACTGCATGGGATCTGACGACGGGGCGTCACACACATGGTGTCATATTATCCAACATTTTTTGCCCAATTAACCTGATCTTCAACTGGGATCTTCCATTCTTCTCTATGGAGCATCAGATGTAAAATGACCTGTGTCCATTTACACCCGGCTGACTCTGGGTCTGTTTCGATCCAGAAAAAAAATGGAAGGGGATCCCTTGCCCTCTGGCTGGCTGGATCGGATTGGAGGGCAGCCAGGTGTAAACGCACAACTGGTTCAGTTACATCGAGCTGCCCATAGAGCAGAAAAGGCTGTATCCATTCTGCATTAGCAAAGTGGGTACAGACCTGTCATCCGCCCGCTCAGCTCAGCAGGGGATCCATGGATGGATCCCCTGCTGAGCAAAATCTGGCCTGTGTGAAAGGGGCTTAAGGTTTTACAGTCCTGAAGCCCTGCAAGTTTTTGTTTTTTGGGGGTTTTAGTTGAGCTCAATGGAGACTACACAAGAGTCCAACTCTAAACAAACATCTTTGTTTTGAAACATTTTATGAAAATTACATTTTCAAGCTTTTTTTTTTCATCAAAGATGAATATTCAAGGTTTCTTGCTGGCCATAACCTTGTTGGGGAGATTTCACTTTACTTCCTGTCCCTGTGATAGCAGGGAGAGTCATTAGGGGAGTGTTTTTTTGTGGGCCAGGAAGACTCAGACCAAAACAAGATGACAGATATTCCAACCTTTCCTCATTTTTCTGATAAATATGTTTTCTTGAGATTTATCATCTTCCTGTCCTGACAGAAAGTGAAGGGGCATTTGTCCAATAATGACTCAGCACAAATAAAGACAGGCAGGTATCCTATCCCTTCCGCATTCTGTTTTAAACACTAAGAACGCTTCTAAGCATTCCAGATAGCATTTACTTACCAGCTTTTCATAATATACCGTATATTATAAACCCTTGCTGAGAATTAATAGCAAATCCAATATGTGACATGTTAAAATGCAATATTTATTGTTTGCAATGAAAAATATAAATTGTGCAATACGTGCAGTGTCAGTTCTTCAGAGCAGCTTTTCTTGGGAAAGTAAATCTTAAAATTGGTTTCAGCTGATTTTTTTTTTCTAGAGGTGCCTCTTTTCCACCGAAGTTTCGACCTAACGGCTTCATATATCTTCTACAGATGATCAAAGCACATTCTACAGTTTGTCCTAGAAAGAGTAATATTAACAAGATGGATAGCTATAAGTCACAGTCAAGATAAAAAAAAGGAATCTCATCCATCCTCATATTTTAGACCACAGCTTAATGTCGCTGCATTTAAGACATCAGATAAAATACTAGTAATAATGGCATTGATGCATCATCCTCATTTTAGGTCTATGTTCGCAAGATTATTTTTTTAGCTTTCTTTTCTTTTTATTAACTTTTTTGTTGCTGGATAGTGCACTAAAGAAAACAGAGATACTTAAGGGTTTTAGAATGTCCTTGAGAAGAGAATGGACTGAGAGGGATAAAGAATATGGCCCGAACAGCATGGACATGTGGATGCCCCCCAGATAGCTAGATATTAATTTATTAAAAAAAAGAAGACAAAAAAAAAAAAAAAGACATGTCACTTAAAAAAAAAAAAAAAAAAAGTGTACAATAGGTCAGGAGGGAAAAATAGGGTCAGGTAATAGAGAATGTCATTGATCCAATCAGGAAGGTGCAAAAGGTCACATGACCAGGGGGAACATTCTGGAAGGGAGGTAAGGTTATATAAAGGGGTCCCCCGCAGGAATCTCCTCACAGCTGGTCAGATTACAGCAACAAGCTCCCCATTCCCCCCACCCTTGTCAAAGGCACTTTATGTGGTTTTGTCACCCTTTCAAAGTAAAGGGGGGACTTGTTTTTTGATATACGGTATTGCTCGAGTCCTGAAGACTAAGCTGTTTATATTTATTATTTACAATTGAAAATTTATGAATTATTAATATGATTGAATGGATTTAAATTATTTACAGTTTACACCAATACAAGTTCCTCGGCCAATTTTATTCCAAGTATGTCGTGAGTGTAGTTATTTATTATAGGTAAAGTGAGTATTGAAGGAGGGATAGGTGTATCCTACATTTCCATGAGGTTTATGAACAGGGGGTTTTCTTTTAGAATGAGTGCATTTTCTTTTTTTTTTTTTTTACAACAAAATGTTCCTTTATTGAGTCAAAAAAGAGTTAAGCATGATACATCAATTGTCCAAAATGGACCAAATCAAAACAAGGGAAAAAGGGTAGAATCAGTACATATGGAAATCAGGTAGACATGCATATAAGAGATAACCAGTACAACAATTTAGCAGGGGTAACATCCACACATCCGAACTCCCTCCAATCCTATCAAAACCGGAGCCTAAACCAGGGTTACACCCCCACCTCCCAGGGTCTGTGCCAGAAGGCCTCTCCCCCCTACGCTGTCCAAGGCAGCCAGATCTGGTCAAATTTTTGTGGACAGTTCCTGTTAATATACGTTAATTTATATAGTGGCAGCACGGCAGTCACGGATTTCTCCCATGATTCCACCGCCGGGGAGGAAGAGGCATTCCAACGCAAGACAATTACCCTTTTTGCATAAAAGAAGAGGTAGGTGATGAGTAGTTTGGTGTAGCGAGGTCTCTGATCATCGTCCTGAATGCCCAGGAGCGCTAGCTCAGGGGACACAGGAAGTGTCAGTTGGAGGCGGCCATTCATAGTGTCCATGACTTTAGCCCAGTATCTAGCAATTTTAGGGCAGGTCTAGAACATATGAAAATATGTGCCCACATCAGTTTGGCAGTGGGGACAGTGCGGTGTGCGTTGTGGATACACCTTGTGGAGTCTATGGGGAATTATAGTACACTCTATGCAGGAACTTGACCTGAATCAACCTTTCTTTCGTGGAAATCAGTAAGGCAGTACTGTCAGCTAAGCAGTCATCCCAATCCTCCCTATCGAGATCTGGTATGTCAGTCTTCCAAAGAGTGCATTTTCACTTAATGAATAAGGTGAAACCATATTGACTTTAAAGTGGAGGTCCACACAAAAATGGAACCTCCGCAGTCCGGATTCCTTCCCCCCTCCGGTGTCACATTTGGCACCTTTCAGGGGGGAGGGGGGAGCAGATACCTGTCTAAGACAGGTATTTTCACCCACTTCCAGGCATAGATCCCTGCATTATCTGCGGGGATCTGCACCACGTCCGGCGCCCCCCGCTGTCTTCTGGGAGACACACGGGTCCCAGAAGACAGCAGAGACCAGTGGAATTGCGCAGCGCGAGTCGCGCATGCGCAATAGGGAACCAGAAACTGAAGCCGCAAGGCTTCACTTCCTGACTCCCTTACCGAAGATGGCGGCGGCAGCATCCGAGAGCAGAGGCAGAGAAAGGCTTCGGGTGCCGACATCGCGGGCGCGCTGGACAGGTAATTGTGCTTATTTTAAAAGTCAGCAGCTGCAGTATTTGTAGCTGCTGACTTTAAAAAAAAAAAAAATCGGCGGACCTCCGCTTTAATAATCAAACCATGTTCAAGTAAAAATCATGATTTTCTTTACTTTCCTAATGATTGAATATTTTTGTCAAATTTTCACTTAGCTTCACCCCGTTGACTCATTGACGTGAAAATATCCTAAAGGGGCTGATTTATAAAATAATCTTTTTTTTTTTTGTTAATCTCCCTCACACAAGATTGGGTATTCAAAATTAAGACAGATTCACCTCATTTAATACAATTTCCCTTGCAAGGTGTAAAATCACTTTGCTAAATAAACAACCTTTAGCACAGAGGTATGTGCACACAGGCTGATGTGCTCGTATGGACTCCCATGGCTGCCAAGAGGAAGAAGTTTCCAGTACAGTCCGGTAAAACGGATTCCACCACTCCCTCTCCTCCTCAGTGTCCTATGGGAACTGTAATGTAAGGATCCATAAGTCTCACTCTATGGTTGATGTCCTGGACTTGAATTCCCATGATCCTTAGAGTTCTGCATAGAAGTCCATAGGTTTTCCTGGCTATAGCTCTCCCCCTGCTGGCTGAAGGGGATAGTGAAACACAACATTCGGGATAGCAGTAATAAGTGAAAGAATACTGACTGTAAAATGGACATTGTCTCCTTCTCCATGTTTCTGTAGTCCTGCACCTGGCTACATATACAAAACAAAAATTTGTGTTTCACAATATTAAGAAATCAAAGTCTATGTGGCCCAAATGTGTGATTCTGCCCCTCTAAAAAATCTCATGCATTTTTCTGCATGGCAAGATGCAGCAAAAGTCTAAGGTGTGAATGGACACCAGTGAATATAATGGGAATCTTCATGTTAGGCATCATCGCATCTCTGGAAATGGTGGCTTACTCCTTTTTGTAAAATTATCCCCAATGGGAAACATTAAACAAAGCAATTCCAAGCAAGAATTTCAACTATTAGGTGCAAATGCTCTTCAGCAAAATGTTTGTTTGCGATAAAGCCAGAAACTGAAGTTCTCCTAAAGAAAATTTGTGCTTGGCCCATGCAAGGCTAATTTTAATACTCAGCTCCCCATCAACAATTATTTACCGTATATACTCGAGTATAAGCCGAGTTTTTCAGCAAATTTTTTTGTGCTGAAAATGCCCCCCTCGGCTTATACTCGAGTCACCTTTTAGCGCCTGATCTCCCTGACTTTGGGGACCCGGTACTGGCTGGTCGTAGGTCCCCTGAACCCGAAACTTGGCAAACATATAGCCCCATTTCTCCTCTATAAGTGTGCAAAGTTTTTTGTCTGGGGAACCTACGTCCAGGGAGCACCGATTTTTCAAACCGGGCACCCCTTCCATAGACTCCCATGTTAAACGTCAGTCTAGTCATGGGTACAGTGAAGCATGGGCACAGTGAGGCATGGACACAGGCATGGACACAGTGAGGCATGGGCACAGTGAGGCATGGGCACAGTGAGGCATGGACACAGTGAGGCATGCACATGGACACAGTGAGGCAAAGTGAGGCACAGTGAGGCATGCAGATGGATACCCTAGGCTTATACTCGAGTCAATACGTTTCCCATTTTTTGTGGTAAAATTAGGTGCCTTGGCTTATTTTCGGGTCGGCTTATACTCGAGTATATACGGTACCTTTCTTTGCTCCAAGGCTTTCTGCTTCCCCATGTGACAGTGCTGGGACCCCATGATGTCCTGTGATGTCATTGATCAATTATGGTTATATCTATATACAGTGCATCCAGAAAGTATTCACATCGCTTCACTTTTTTCATATTTTGTTATGTTACAGCCTTATTCCAAAATGGATTAAACTCATTATTTTCTTCAAAATTCTACAAACGATACCCCAATAATGACAATGTGAAAGAAGTTTGTTTGAAATCTTTGAAAATTTATTAAAAATAAAAAATTAAAGAAATTCCATGTACATAAATATTCACAGCCTTTGCTCAATACTTTGTTGAAGCACCTTTGTCACCAATTACAGCCTCAAGTTTTTTGAGTATCATGCTACAAGCTTGGCACACCTATTTTTGGACAGTTTCTCCCATTCTTCTTTGCAGGACCTCTCAAGCTCCATCAGGTTGGATGGGGAGTGTCGGTGCACAGCCATTTTCAGATCGCTCCAGAGATGTTCAATCGGGGTCAAGTCTGGGCTCCAGCTGGACCACTCAAGGACATTCACAGAGTTGTCCGGTAGCCACTCCTTTTTTATCTTAGTTGTGTGCTTAGGGTCGTACTGTTCGAAGATGGTCCTTCACCCCAGTCTGAGGTCCAGAGCGCTCTGGAGCAGGTTTTCATCAAGGATGTGACTGTAATTTGCAGCATTCATCTTTCCCTCAATCCTGACTAGTTTCCCAGTTCCTGCCACTGAAAAACATCCCCACAGCATGATGCTGTCACTACCATGTTTCACTGTAGGGATGGTATTGGCCAGGTGATAAGCGGTGACTGGTTTCCTCCAGACATGGCGCTTGGCAGTAAGGCCAAAGAGTTCAATCTTTGTTTCATCAGACCAGAGAATTTTCTTTCTTATGGTCTGAGAGTCCTTCAGGTGCTTTTTGGCAAACTCCAGGTGGGCTGTTATGTGCCTTTTACTGAGAAGTGGTTTCCATCTGGCAACTCTACCATACAGGCCTGATTGGTGGAGTGCTGCAGAGATGATTGTTCTTCTGGAAGGTTCTCCTGTCTCCACAGAGAAATGCTGGAGCTCTGTCAGTGTGACCATCGGGTTCTTGGTCACCTCCCTGATTAAGGGACTTCTCCCCGGAACGCTCAGTTTGGCCCAGGAGGCCCCCTCTAGGAAGAGTCCTGGTGGTTCCAAATTTATGGGTGATGGAGGCCACTGTGCTCATTGGGACCTTCAATGCTGCAATTTTTCTGTACCCTTCCCCAGATCTTTGCCTCAATACAATCCTGTCTCGGAGGTCTACAGACAATTCCTTGGACTTCATGGCTTATATAGACATGTGTGTGCCTTTCCAAATCATGTCCAGTCAACTGAATTTACCACAGGTGGACTCCAATCAAGTTGTAGAAACATCTCAAGGATGATCAGTGGGAACAGGATACACCTAAGCTAAATATTGAGTGTCATGGCAAAGGCTGTAAATATTTATGTACATGGGATTTTTTAATTTTTTATTTTTAATAAATTTGCAAAGATTTCAAACAAACTTCTTTCATGTTGTCATTATGGGGTATTGTTTGTAGAATTTTGAGGAAAATAATGAATTTAATCCATTTTGGAAAAAGGTTGTAACATAACAAAATGTGGAAAAAGTGAAGCGATGTGAATACTTTCCGGATGCACTGTATGGTTAATGACGTCACCTGAGAGACTTTTCCATTTTGTTTATAATAGCTGTCATCTGTCAGACCTGTTATTCAGCAAGAGTGAGGTGACAGGAACAGAGATGTGCCACTGGTCAGTGGGTTTTTTACTGTCGATGGGCATCATGATCGACACAGATGTACATCACTGGACTACGTGACTGACAGTGGATGTACATCATGGGACTTTTTTTTTCTTATTAAAGAACTGTGTCTGTTTTTATTTATACTTTATATTTTCTTAATATGTACCCTTTTCTTTACTCCCTTATAATTGGGTGTTGGCGTATTTGGGTGCTGCCTTATTGTTAAAGGAGCTAACATATTCTGATAAACCACCTGCAGACCCCCAAAACCACTAGGCTATGGTTTGAGGCCTTCGGTATAATCAACTTAAGGACAAGGTGCTTTGCCGGGCGGGGGAAGCCATATTTGTTAGGGGTATTTGGCCAGGTAAGGTTCAGGAATGGGGGAGCACACTCATCCTCCCTTTACCTGGCTTATAAGGCTGCATAGTAAAAATAAATGGGGTTCAGTCAGCGCAAGAAAATAGCTAACTAAACTCCTAACTATAGCGGCTGGACACTTAGGGTCAATATATCACACTCCTAATAAAAACATAAAATAGATAGTGCAGCGCTAATTCAAAATTCATCTAAAATAAATCAAAATAAATGTCCAATCAAGCTTCTGAAAAGCACAACATGTAGAAAGTTCCACAACCAATCTTGATTCCAAAATTGAAGCCAGGTGACAGAGAGAAGAAAATGTCACAACACAGGGAGAGATTAATCAAAGCTGATCAGAGTGCTTGTAGATAAAAACTGATAGTGTGTCCTTATAGTGCTTCCATCACCAAATATGCCGGCCTGCTCACCTCAATACCTGGGTCTCTGAGCCAACAGAAGACCAAATGAACCTTCCCCACAGGGGTAATATCCAGGGATGAATCTTGTCTCCAAGTCACCTCTGTGCTTTCATCAGATAATCGTTTTAGGTAGCGATGGTTTCATCCCATATACTTGGCAATCAACAGTCATGCAAAAATCAATTGAACAGACATAGTGCTCTCCGTTTCATATGTAATAATCACA
This sequence comes from Rana muscosa, assembly GCA_029206835.1. Classification (NCBI taxonomy): domain Eukaryota; kingdom Metazoa; phylum Chordata; class Amphibia; order Anura; family Ranidae; genus Rana; species Rana muscosa. Next base: position 187,309,046 of record CM055122.1, on the reverse strand, counting down.
TTTATTAAAGGCTGCATGCTCGGATAAGGAGTCCACCTTTACATGTATACCAAACCAAAAAATGTACTGTTGGTTGTTGCAATCTTTTATGTCACACAATATTTGTGCAACTGTTTATCAAATGCAAATTTTCGGTAAAAAAACAAAAGTGAAAAACTTAGTGCACATAAACACGATATAATACCAAATTTATGGTAAAATTTAAAAGGTGATGTTGCACCGAATAAATAGATACCAAATATGTCAAGATTTAAAACTGTATACTCCTGTGAAATAGTGACAAAGTACGATACCTACAATTATTCATAGACAAAATTTGAAAAGCCTTTACAGGTTTACAATTTAGAGTTAAACATGAGCTCTGGTGCTAGAATTATTGCTCTGCAATTCACAGCGATTCATCACATGTGTGGTGCAAACAGCGTTACATATGTGTGCTGGCCTACTGTAAGTCCACATATGTATTTTCTGCATGAGCACGTGGGGACAAAAGCGCTATCATTTTTATTTTTATTTGTTGTTCTCATGCTACGTACACATGACCGTTTTTAATGTCATGGAAAAAAACGATGTTTTTCTCGACGTGATTCTTCTCAAGCCCGCCTTGCATACACACTATCGTGAAAAAAAATGCTTGAGCAAAGTGCGGTGACGTACAACATGTACGACAACACGTACGACGGCACTATAAAGGGGAGGTTCCATTCGGATGGCACCACCCTTTGGGCTGCTTTTGCTGATTTCGTGTTACCGCGCGTTAGTAAAAGTTTGGTGAGAGACAAATCCCGCTTTTCAGTCTCTGTGCTTTTCAGTCCGTTACAGCATGACAAATGTGCTATCTCCATTACGAACGCTAGTTTTACCAGAACAAGCGCTCCTGTCTCATAACTTGCTTCTGAGCATGTGCGTTTTTTTCCCCGTCGTTAAAGCGTACACACGACCATTTTTCACGATGAGAAAAACGACAACGTGAAAAACGACGAGAAAAAATAGAGCAGGTTCTAAATTTTGAATGCCCGTTTTTCTCGTCGATGAAAAATGCTCTGGAGCCTACACACGATCGTTTTTCACGACCAATTTAAAAAATGGCATGTTTCTCGTAATGAAAAACGGTCGTGTGTACGTGGCATTATACTTTTTTTCTCATACCACTTTATTGTTATCACAAGGGATGAACAACATTCCTTGTGATAGCCTTGGCAGTGGTGGCTACTCTTTATAGAGAGATCTTGGGTTTATTACCTCCTCTGCCCTTCAAAGCATCTGATCAAGCACCGATCAGTTTGACCATAAAAAGGAAGTGCCAAAATCCTTGTCGCTTACAGCTTTATTCATCACACAGAATTGAGGGACTAATGTACCTCCACCTCCTCTGTGGGCAGCTGTCCCTACTGCTTGCAGCAATCCGAAACACTCCCTTTCCTGTTTCCATCCCTTATTTACCTGAAAGCCAATTGCCAACTGTAAAAATTGATATCAGGATCATGGCTGCAGCTGCAATTTAAACACACATTTTGTTGGTAAATGTCAGTAGGATATGCACGTGGCACGAATGCAAGTCACAGGCAGGGTCACAGCATCATCCAGTCATGGTATTTAATATTATTAATGTAATTAATAATACTATAATTTGAGCAGTACTAAAATCACTGTTTCCCACCAAATGAAATAATAAAAAAAAAAATGTATTTGCTTTGGTACATGTTCCCTAGAGCTCATCACTAAAGTAAAACCTGTTGCTTTGCCACGCAAGGACAAAGAACATGCTTGCTTTCATATGTGTTTTCTGTAAGGCCCCTTTCACACTGAGGCGCTTTGCAGGCGCTATTGCGCTAAAAATAGCGCCTGTAAAGCGCCCTAAAAAAGCTGCTACTTTGTATCCAGTGTGAAAGCCCGAGGGCTTTCACACTGGAGCGTTGCACTTGCAGGAGGGTAAAAAAACTCCTGCAAGCCACATCTTTGAGGCGCGATTGGAGCGGTAAAAATACCGCTCCTATAGCAACCCTGCCCATTGAAATCAATTGGGTAGCGCCTCCAAAACGCCCGCAAAACGCCGCAAAGAGGCGTTATTGCGGGCGTTTTTAACCCTTTATCAGCCGCTAGCGGGGGTTAAAATCACCCCTCTAGCGCCCGCAAATCGTGGAAAAAACTACGGTATAGCGGCGCTAAAAATAGCGCCGCTATACCTCCAGCGCATCCAGCGCTTCAGTGTGAAAGTAGCCTAACCTACTGCAGACAAAATCCAAAAGGTCCCTGGGAGCGTACCTTCTGAAGCCTGTACCATAAAACCTCTACTGTCTCTGCTTCTTGTATAACACTTAATCTTCAAAGGCAGATTGGTGGCTGTTAGAAATGTCTAAACATTGATGCTTTTTTTTATTATTACATCAAGCTTTCAGTATATGAGACACAACAAGTAACCTGAAGTGGCTGTGTCTGGGACTTTCTCTCCTACATCACAGGAGGGGTTCCCAGATCACCAGGTTACCGACAAAAGGGGAGGAGGTGAACTGGTGCACTAAAGCAATGTGTCAATGATAAATGGGAGTTCTGTTCAATGTTGTATGTTGTACCTTTAGGTTAAGAATAAGCTGTTTTGATAAGTTACCTTCATTTTCCGCTTCCCCTATTTTTGAACCACATTCTGCTTTAGGTTTTGCAAATATTACAGTAGAATATATCCAGCAGGTCACTTGCATTATCTCCTAGTGAGGCTGCTATTTGTTTCAGAAGTCCTGCGGTTTTTATTATTTTGCGTCGCACCGATTAGGACGGTGCCATTGCCCGCAATTTGCGGCAAATTTTGCCGATTTGACATGCGATTTGACATGTCAAATCGCATGTCAAATCGCACCAGTGTGAACCAGGGCTTAAAGTTAAGCAATATTAGCTTCAGCCAACCGTGCTACACTTTGCAAAGCTTCTGATGGTATGTCACTTTTCTTTATCTGACTAATCCAATTGGGGTGTACAGTGTGTATGCAAGACTGATGGAAGACAGTTTGAACGGAATTCCGACGGAAAATTCTATCGGATTTTATCCCATCGGAAATTCCGATCGTGTGTACAGGGCATTAGGCTGCATTCGCACCTGAGCCTAGTGTCTTTGAGCGATTTTCCGGCGTTTTTTCACAAGATTTTGCGCTACTTGCGCATTTGTATGTAGCGTCTTTGGGCTTTGGCGTTTTTTTTTAGTAGCCAATAAAGAAAACTATTATCTGTTGCATCATTTGTTGCTAGGCATTTCAGCTATTTTAGCTTTTCCATTAGCTTTTATTTCTTCTTTTATTATTATTATTCATTTATTATAATGTTTTTTCATTAGGGTAAGGGGTTTGAGTTCAGTTTAGGTTAGGGTAAGGATTAGGAGCTGGGGGTTAGGATTTTTTATTATTATTTTATTTATTTTTACTTTATTATATTTATTATAATATGAATAATTATAAATGAAAAAATAAATACACAAATAAATAAAAATCATAAATAAAAAATAAATTAATTCAATAAATTAATACTAAGTGACAAAAAATAAATAATTAGCCCTAAACTTTAACCCTTACCCCTTCCAAAAAAAAATAATAATAAATAACTAAACACCCTAACCCTAACACAAAATAAATTATTATTATTATTATTATTTATTTTTTTGTTTGAGCTTGGGTGTTTATTGTTATTTTATTATTATTATTATTATTATTGTTATTATTATTATTATTATTATTAAAATATTAATAAAAGGCAAGCCCTTGGAGGCTGTATACCGACCTTGGCTTTAATACAGTGACTCATTTTGTGAAACATAACTACACCATATGGTTGCTAACCAACTACCCATTGCTGCATTGTCCTACCTTAATCCCCTGTGATTTTCTAGCTGCAGAGGACTCACCTCCCACGTGTTGTTGTTCGTTATTCCGTTTGAGTAAGTGCATTGTATAATTTTTTTTTGGTAAACTGGGATTGAATAATAATTAGTTTTCTAGTTTTTTGTTTCTGTCCTCCTTTTTAGCCTGGACTCTATGTGTCTCCTGTGATCCCAGTGAACTCCGATAATAGGTTGGACGATCGCAAACTCAATTTTCAAATTATTTTCTGAAGCAATATATTGAGAATTCCTGAATGGCATGATGAACAGCGGAAAATACATCTGAGGAAGCCCAATCAAGCAAAACATGTTGGGATTTTTGCCAGCCACGCCAACCAGGAACTACATATGAGATAACTTTTTTAGGTGAAATACATGTATTTGTGTCCATTGGTTGATACACTACATATATTTTAATGATGTTAAAAATAAAATAAATACATTTGTATTACATTTGTATTACATTTAGAGTCCACATCCACATCTCTTGTGTGGATACAGGAATCTGTCAGGTTTTTTTTTCATTCAGCCCACACAATACGGTAGAAAAATTGATCAGAATGCTTGTGAAACACCACTAGCATTCAATAAATAAAAAATCATTGCTCTTCATGATTTTCATTCATTCGGTAATTATTATATTGATTATGCGCTACAGTTTGATGTTTGATTGCAACGGTAAACTTTAAAACGGTGCATTTTTTGCAATGAAGAATAAAGGAAAATTAGGCATTAGACATTTAAGCCCTGCACACACGATCGGTTTTCCTATGGATTCTAATCTGATGGATTTTTCCATCGGAAATCCGATGAAGCTGACTTCCATCAGTCTTGCCTTCACAATATCAGTCAAAAATCCGACCGTCCCAAACGCTGTGACCTAAAACACTCCGACAAGCCGAGAAAAATTAAGTTCAGTGCTTCTGAGCATGCGTCGACTTGATTCTGAGCATGCGTGGGTTTTTTGTCCGATGGAGTTCCACACAGACGATGGGAATTTGCTATCGTTTTTTTTCCCATTGGATAAATTTAAAACATGTTCTATTTTTTCTCCCTGATGGAAAAAAGACCGATGGGGCCCACACACGATCGGTTTGTCCGATGAGAAAAGTCCATCGGACTGTTTTCATCGGTAAAACCGATCGTGTGTACACGGCTTTAGAGTTCGGGTGTTTTAGTCACCAATTCAAAATTTTTCTTACTCCAACTTCAAGAAAAAAAAAATGAAATGTATACAGTTAGGGTGGAACCCCAGCTATTTTTGAAAAACAAAGATTCAACTCTTCTGGGCAAGGTTGGAACTTGCTGGTAAGCCCTGCCTCTGCAATTCTAATAGCCAATTACTATGATAAGCACTCTCCCTGGCCAGTAGGAATGTGTCGAAGAACGAAAGGAGCAGGCAGGTTTCAGCAGTATCAGGAAACTAAAACAATTTGACTGTCAGTAAAGCTCAAGGTTCAGCCATAGCTGGAAGGTTTTAAATTGTAGCTTTGTTGACTATGAATACCTAGTCATGTGCAGATGAAATAAACATGCTTTTTACACATGGATATAATTAGTGAATCTTCATTTAATTTATTAAGTGAAGATTCTCAACTCCTATATATGTTTTTTTTTAGCAGACACCCTAGGGAATAAAATGTCAGTTGTTGCAACTTTTTATCTTGCACGGTATTTGCGCAATAATTTTTCAAACGCCTTTTTTGGGGGAAAAAATGGTTTAAAATGGTTTCATGAATTAAAAAATAACAAAACAGTAAAGTTAGCCCAATTTTTTTGTAAAATATGAAAGCTTATGTTACGCCAAGTAAAAAGATACCTAACATGTCACGCTTTAAAATTGCGCACACTCATGGAATGGTGGAACTTCGGTACTTAAAAATCTCCATAGGCAATGCTTTGAAAATTTTTACAGGTTACCAGGTTAGAGTTACAGTGGAGGTCTAGTGCTAGAATTGTTGCACGCGCCGATACCTCACATATGTGGTTTGAACGGCGTTTACATATGCGGGCGGGACTTACGTGTGTGTTCGCTTCTAAGCGCGAGCTATTGGGAACGGGCGTTTAAAAAAAAATATATTATTATATTTATTTTTTTTACTTATTTTTTTTTTATTTTGACTTTTTTTTTTTACACTTTTTTTTTTTTGATCACTTTTATTCCTATTACAAGGAATGTAAACATCCCTTGTAATAGGAATGTGTGTGACAGCTCCTCTTTATGGAGAGATGCGGGGTCAATAAGACCCCACATCTCTCCTCCAGGCTGGAAAGCATGAGATCGTGAAAATTTTTTCACTGATCTCATACTTACAGCCGCAATGGCGGCTTTGTTTACATTTGAGGACCCGGGCGTGACATCATCACATCGCGCCCGGGCCTCCGATGATCATAGAGATGAATGGTGACCATCTGGTCACCAGTCATCTCTATGCTCGTCACGTGACCCACCACCGGCGCGACGATTCTCTCCGGGTCCCGATTGCACGGGAGAGCCCGGAGAAGCACCGGATGGCGGCGGGAGGGGGGGTGTCCCCTCCCACCACATATAAGAACGATCAAGCCGCTATGATCGTTCTTATGGTGCGCAGGATCGCCGGCTGAAAAAAAAGGATATCTGAATGATGCCTCTAGCTGCAGGCATCATTCAGATATCCCCCCTCAAAGCTGAGGACGTCATATGACGTCCACCCGGAGGGAGAGAGGGTTCCTGCCGGCGTCATTTTCCAATGGCTCGGTATGGAAGGGTTTGAGCATTATTAAAATCACTGCTCCCAAAAAAATGGCAGTTTTTAAAACGTTTTTTTGCATTGATACATGTCCCATGGGGCAGGACCCAGGTACCCAAACACTTTTTATGACAATAACTTGCATATTAGCCTTTAAAATTAGCACTTTTGATTTCTCATGTTCGTGTCCCATAGACTTTACATTTTTTGCCTGTTCGCATGTTCTGCGAACCGAACAGGGTTTTTTTTTCAGCTCATCCCTACTGACTACACTGTATTATATATTTTACACTGGCTGCAGTGTATTATATATTTTACATTGTCTGCACTGTATTATATATTCTACACTGACTGCACTATATACTCTACACCAGTGTTTCTCAACTCCAGTCCTCAAGGCGCCCCAACAGGTCATGTTTTCAGTCTCTCCATTGTTTTGCACAGGTTATTTGATCAGTTTAACTGCTTTAGTAATTCCCACAGCTGTTTCATCTGAGGGAAATCCTGAAAACATGACCTGTTGAGGACTGGAGTTGAGAAACACTGCTCTACACTGTATGATTATATACACTACACTGACTGCACTATATACTCTACACTGTATGATTATATACACTACACTGATTGAACACTCAATCCACTAACCTGCCTAATCTCTATCCATTCAAAAACCCTTTACACGGCCGCCGTATAAGCAGCCTTATATAGTGTGGGGCGTGGACCCCTGAGCCTTGATTGGCCAAAGGCACCCTGTGATTGGCCAAAGCATACAGGTCAGATGCATGCTTTGGCCAATCAGCAGCCTGCAATGCACTGCGAGATCGCAGTGCATTATGGAGCGTATCGCAGCGGGGGGATCGCCCCGCGAGTGCCCTATATGTTTGTTTGTTCTACGATCAAACAAACACCCGATTTTTGAGTCGAACTTACATTCGACTGGAACATCGGGCTAATCCCTAATTTTGACATACAACTATCTGTCTCAATATTATCCTTTGAGAACTTTGTGGACAGCAGCACTTCACTTTCCAACTGGGAGAGGGAGGGTCACCACTCAGATCAAGATTCCATTGTTTTTCCTTGTGAGAAAGAAGAGATCAACCTGCTGCTACTCAATTCACTATCCAGTCACAGTCTGTACTGTAGTCTGCAAAGGAGCCTCGGCCACAGGAATGAATGGACAGAAATAATGTTTTTCAAATTTGTATCTAGCCATTTGCTGGAAGATCAAGTTGAGATGTAATAAGATGAAAGTGGAAAGTGAGCAAAGACAAATAACTGCACATACTGTAGTTTAACACACTGCAGAAATCAAGCATGCAAATGTACATTGTAATGGAAAGTATATCAAGCAATGGTTATTTTTTTTTATATATACAGTTTATATATATATAGATATAGCTATCTATATATATGCGTTTGCATTTACATATGGTTTAAAATAGTCCAAAGGTTAGATCATTTGATCTGTTCCTTTAATTATCCATAAAAGAAACAGAAAGTCAATCCAAAAGCAGATTGTTTAGCTAGATTTGACTTCTAACGTAAAGTCCTGAAGTCAATTGCAAGCCAAGGGAAATGCGAAGGAAACAAAATGTTTGTACAAGCTTTACTTTATAAAACATACCATTCTTCATGATTTCCATCCATTTCCTTGTGCACATTTAAAGGCTTCAGGTGTGTTATGGCTAAACGCTACAATTTATTTATACAGTCTCAGAGACCACCCAATGGTGTAACAAGAAGAGGTTGCTTAGCATACCTTGTGGCTTATTTGCTTTATACTGTTGCTTTCAAATTGTATATTCTAGTTTTACCTTGTAAAATTACAGTCTTGACAGCTGCTGAAGACTCACATTTGTGGTTACTCTGCCAAGTGCCACATATTTGACTTGTAGTTTTAAAAAAAGGGATTTCTGGTATTACATGCAAAATCATCATTATGATGCCTTCTGCAACTTAATGAGTATTAAACAAAACCACGTCTTGTGAAATTATTAAGAACAGGAAGCGATGATACACTGTTGATGTGTGTCTATAAAATGAGTCAGATATTACTTGCTTTTAGGGAGGGAATACTCTGTAGGCTATGAAAATACACTTCCAACAACATAGTTTAGACATTCTTAATACCACAAATGCTAAAAATAAAACGGATTATTATTAAAATCAATATTTCAACCACAAAACGCCAGAATGTGTCATTTAGGAATAAAAGTAAAGTGTATCTTTAGTTTTAGCTTGAGTGAGAAAGGGTGAGAACCTCTCTCAAGCTGTCTCTGTCTCTACTGGGGAGATCAGGGAGTATTGGTGACCATGAAAAAATGAGGGGGAATCGGAAATTTTTGAGTTGTCCTCAGAACAAAAGATAATTCTTTCAATGAGACACCTATTCCAGGGACCTAACTTTGGGAAATGTACCTGCATTAGTTCTGTAGATATTGAGAACACTTGAGAACATTTGCTAAGAACCCTTTCACACTGAGGCGCTTTGCAGGCGCTATAATGGTAAAAATAGCGCCTGCAAAGCATCCTGAAAGAGCCGCTGCTGTCTCTCCCATGTGAAATCTGAGGGCTTTCACACTGGAGCGGTGTGCTAGCAGGACAGTAAAAAAAAGTCCTGATAGCAGCATCTTTGGAGCGGTGAAGGAGTGGTGTGTATACCGCTCCTCCACTGCTCCTGCCCATTGAAATGAATGGGCACCGCGGCTATACCGCCGGCAAAGCGCCGCTGCAGCGGTGGTTTTAACCCTTTCTCAGCCGCTAGCGGCGGTAAAAGCGCCCCGCTAGCGGCCGAATAGCGTTGCAAAATTGACGGTAAAGCGCCGCTAAAAATAGCGGTGCTTTACCGCCGACGCACCCACCGCCCCAGTGTGAAAGGGGCCTAAAAGTAAGTAAATGGGTAGGACAGTCTTTTCTATTTAAAAATAACTATAACTATACATATATAACTAATAATGACTCTAGACAAAACTGCAATAGAGTAAGACATGGTTAAATCCTATGGCAAATTTTATTTTCTGTATCTCTATTGGGGAGATTCCCACTAACTTACTTTCCTGGTGCCTCCATGGCAGCATACCTGTGATAGAGCTCCGCCTCGACTCCTCCTTCAGGACTAGTGAATAGCATAAATTAAAGGCATAGTCCCTCCCCCAACATTCTCCTTTTTTTCATCATACCTTCTTGTGCTGGTGAAGAGTAGCAGTATGTCCATACCTCTGCAGTCGGCAGCGTCCGCCGGGTTTAGCCTTTCCCGTGCGCAGTCCCTGTTCTTGGGCCGCTCACAGCGCTGATAAGACTGGGAACCCCTCTGTGGATCTGTTGGGGTCATTTTGCAGAGTTTCCTCACAGGAACGCAGTCTGCTATCACATCCATGATGAATGCAGTGGAAGTCGCAAAAGGATCAGCTCCATCTTCCCAGGCTGGTGGTTTCCATTTTTTATTACAGGCATTTGTGTTTTTCCCCTTTCTTTTCCTCTCTTCCCCTCCCCCTCTCCTTTCCTTTGCTTGTTAGGCGCCTTCAAATGATTATTGTCTTACTTTTTTGTTCCTTTAAAACTGTGCAACTGGATAGGGCAGGTGTCTCTCTGTGCAACAACATTGTGGTGCTTATTTCCAGGGTTGGGGGGGGGGGCTACAGGTGCTCTGTACGTCCTGCCAGGTAGGAGAGTGTCATGGCACGGAGTCCTCGCCGCCGTCTGCGCATGCGCGATTCGGGAGTGATACAGAGCCGTAGTTTCTCGCCTCTCTGTACTGGGTGACGCTGGATCTTCTGCGTGTGCGCATGCACGGTCGCTTGGTTCAGTGGCAGCCATCTTGGATTCTGGAAAGAAGGCTAGATTTCAATTCCAAATGGTGGTTTATGGGATTAGCCCATGCACCTTGAGCCTATTTAGGTTCAGATTCAGGGATTGCTGTCAGAGTCTCCTCAGCTGTGCCCTGCTAGGTCTCTCTGATGCTGCTTTGTGGTAGGTACTTTTTATTTTCTCAAAAAAAATGTTGCCGATCAAAAATTTTTATGTTTAAAAAAAAAAAAAAAAAAAGATGACGATATAAAAATGTTTGTTTAAAAAATAAATAAAAAAAGGACGCCAAAAACTCCTGATTCTTTTCCCTTTCTTACTATATTTCCGGAGCTGATCCTTGTGCCCAACTCCGCAATGAGTCATTCATCTCGCAGCAAAGATCCTCACACTTCTATTAGGTATGTGACCAACTATACATGAGTATATAAAAAAAAAAGTGCGCTCACTGGTCTAGCTTGAGTTCCTTACATCGTAGCCCTACCCACTCCAAGGGGTCCCGCTCATCAGGGCGTAGGTCCCATTCTTCACGCCGTAGATCAGAGAGGTCAAGATCCAGAGGACATGATCGGTCCCCCTCTCCTAGGACCTATAGAAAGAGAAATGCTGGACATGTGGGGCTACACCGCTACCAGACAGAGGAATCAGAACCTTCTGGCTTCAGTCTCTCCTTGGTAAAGCCATTCATCCAGGCAGTCAAAACTGCAATCACCTGGAAAGACGCAGAATAGCCTCCCCAAGAGTCTACAAGCTACTTCCCATTCCTCAGATGGGCGACATTAGTCAAGTCATTCAGAAGGAATGGTCAAAGACTGATAAACTATATACCCCTTACCAGAGTCTGGAACGCAGTCACCAAACTCCATGCCAGTGGTAGACGCGTCGGTGGTGCGACTCGCAAAAAATATAACTTTGCCAATATAACTTTGCCAATGGAGGATTCCGCTTCCTTCAAAGACCCTCTAGACAGGTGAATCGACCTGAAGAGGAGCTACTTAGCCCCGGAAGCAGCATGTAAGCCAGCTATTGCCCTCACATCAGTATCAAATGCCATAAGATCTTGGACAGATAATATTGAGACGGCTTTGCGTCAGGATGTCCCCATGGAGGATATAACTAAGTCCTTAGAAGAGCTTAGATTGTCGGCAGACTTTGCCTGCGTATTGGCCATTAACACGATCAGGTGGTCGGCAAGATCCATGTTGCATTCAGTGATGGCGAAGAGGGCCTTGTGGCTGAAACCCTGGATGGCTGACTTATCCTCCAAACAAAATTGGTGCAAAATCCCGTTTGATGGGAAAGCACTATTCGGAGACAAAATGGATAAAGCTATCTCCAGGCTGTCAGGAGGGAAGTCTGGTATGCTTCCACAGGACAGAAGTAGGCGAAGATACAGAGGTGGTTCCTCTAGGTTCCGCCAGTCAAACCCAAGGGATTTTAGGCAGTCGAGACAGCCCAGAGACAACAAAAGACCTTGGAAAGGTACTCAGGGATCCTTTTTGAACAGGAAGATGAAAGCCCTTCCGGCTCCACAGGAGCAGAAGCAGTCTTTTTTTTTACACCAGAGTAGCCCAGGTACTCCCGGTGGGAGCCAGGCTAAAGTTTTTTTACCCCAGTCTGGGCCACCCGCTGCCACGACCCCTGTGTTCTGTCAACAATTCTATGGGGGCACTTTTGGAATTTTTCTCACCCCCCCACCTCGGAACTCTTACAAAGGACAGAGATTCCATCCTCTCCACTGAAGGCTCAAGCTCTGAAAAACTTCCTAACGTCACTCCAGCTTCAGGGGGCGGCTGTTCCGGTTCCCTTGGCAGAGCGCTTCGCAGGCTTTTACTCCACCCTATTTCTGGTCCCAAAGAGGACAGGTGGGTTGAGGCCTGTGATAGACCTAAAGAGGCTCAACCGTTATATCCGCCCCGAAAGCTTCAAAATGGAGTCCCTGCAGACGATTATTCAGACAGTCAAGCCATCAGATTGGATGATTTTGGTCGATCTGCAGGATGCATACCTACATGTTCCAATTCTACCTGCATTTTAAAAATACCTGAGATTTGCAGTGGGATGGACCCACCTACAGTTTCAAGCCCTGCCTTTCGGTCTGTGCACCTCTCCCAGGGTGTTCACCAAGATACTAATATCTGCTTTGGTTCCCCTGCGGGAGAAGGGCTTGAGGATATACCACTACTTGGACGACATCCTACCCCTAGCAAGCAATCCGGATCAGTTGGTATGTCACCGGGACATTCTTCTACAGTCCCTAAAAAGAGCTAGGGTGGCTGGTGAATTCCGACAAGTCAACTAACGCCAACACAGCAGATAATCTACGTGCAATGTTCGACACTCAGGTGTGGACAGTGTCATTACCACCGCCCAAGGCAAGGATTGTCATCCAGAGAATGATCAAAGTCATCCGGAGCCCGTATCTGACGGCTTCACAATGCCTGAGCCTCATTGGCACAATGTCTTCCTATATACCCATGGTTCCTTGGGCACATTGGCACTTGAGGTATTTCCAGACTGGTTTCTTTGCGCAGTGGAAGAAACAACGACTATCTCAGACGATCCTGCTGACGGGGAAAAATGCGCAGGAGCCTTCACTGGTGGACAGTTCCGGAAAACCTCTCCAAGCCTCATCACCTGGGCTCCCTTCCTTGGATCACAATTACGTCTGATGCAAGCAGAATGGGCTGGGGAGCCCATTGCGGGCAAACCAGAATACAGGGGAGATGGTCATGCACCACCCAGGGAGTGGTATCAAACATCTTGGAGATGAGGGCAGCCTTCTTGGCACTGACCTCTTTGGCACCCCAAATCAGAGGCCAGAGAATACTCCTACGCCTAGACAACAGGGCAGCTGTCGCTTATCTGCAGAAGCAGGGAGGCACTCGCAGCAGGTCACTCCTCAAGGAGGTATAGCCGATCATGCTCTGGGTGGAGCAGAACCTCCTGGACCTCAGAGCGATGTATCTGCCAGGCAAGTTGAACACGGAAGCAGACACATTATCCAGAAACTTCCTGGACAACAACGAGTGGGCTCTCCACCCCCATGTCTTCCTTTAGATTGCCAACATATGGGATCCCCCTCAGGTAGATCTGTTCACCTCCCCGAAGAACGCCAAGCTGGACAGGTTCTTCTCTCGGCTGCCGCATCCACAAGCCAAGGCAGTGGATGCCCTGTCATGTCCCTGGAGGTTCACCACGGAATATGCCTTTCCTCCCAGGCCAATAATATTCAAATTCCTCCTGAGGCTCCTCAGGGAGCCAGTCCAGGTGGTGGCAGTACTTCCGTATTGCGCCTCAGTGTGGACTCTCCAATCAAGATCCCTCCTTTCCCTCAACTTCTGTCGCAGGGCAGTCTAGTTCATCCAAACCCTCAGAAGTTGAATCTTCAAATCTGGAGGTTGAGAGGCGAAGGTTCGAGTCCCAAGGGTGTTCTCCAGGAGTCATATCAACCCTTCTAAAAGCTAGGAAGCCAGCAACTAATGCCATATATTCAAAAATATGGGACAAGTTCTTGTCATTTGTTTCCGGAAATGGATTTGATCCAATCCTTCCTTCCACATCTCATGTTCTAGGATTCCTTCAGACAGGACTTGGTCTGGGACTTGGTCTGAGCTCTCTCAAAGTGCAGCTAGCAGCAATCTCTGCTGCAACAAATAAGAGATGGGCGGAGGATCCTTCAGTAGTCCCTTTCCTCAGAGGTATATTGAAGATTCGCTCTCCTGTCAGACGATCATTTCCTAAGTGGGATCTGTCCCTAGTCCTGGAAGTTCTATCTGACCATCCCTTTGCTCCAGTGGAACAAGTAACAATATGGAACCTGACACTAAAGACGGCTTTCCTGCTAGCCATTACATCTGGCAGAAGAATCTCAGAACTTCACTCTTTAGGGATAGGTGATGACCACATCTCCTTCTCCCCAGACAGAGTGGAACTTCGTTCCCTTCGGGGGTTCACACCAAAGGTTGCTACTCCAAGCCACCTGTTGGAACCCTGGGCACTACCAGTGTTTACAGACACGGATTCAGAGTCTTGTCACGAACTGGATGTATCCAGAGTGCTCAGGGCCTACCTAGAAGCCACCGTCCCATTCAGAAATTCTGAGAGACTTTTCATCGTACCGTTCGGTAAATGCAGGGGCAAAGAAGCTTCCATCAGAACTCTGGCATCTTCGGTTGTAAAGTTAATCCAGAAGGCCTACAGGGTGAAGAATATGAAGCCTCCATCCCGAGTGAATGCTCATTCTACAAGGGCAGTCTCAGCTTCCTGGGCGGCAAGGGCTAATGTTTCATTGGAGACGGTGTGCTGGGCCGCCACCTGGTCTTCTCACCATACGTTCCTCAGACACTACCATATTGATCCAGGAGCGCTCATGACTGTTGAGCTTGGAAGGAGGGCAGTTCAGGCTGCTATGTCCTCTTCTAATTAAACATTTATTGTTAAGCAATTATCCCACCCATGTCAGCTAGTTATTTATCACAGGTATGCTGCCATAGAGGCACCAGGAAAACGGAAAATTGTATCATACTTACCAGTAATTTTTCTTTCCTGGTGCCTATCCATGGCAGCATACACTCCCACCCTCGGTATTCTATATTACAGAGAATGTTGGGGGAGGGACTATGCCTTTAATTTATGCTATTCACTAGTCCTGAAGGAGGAGTCGAGGCGGAGATCTATCACAGGTATGCTGCCATGGATAGGCACCAGGAAAGGAAAATTACTGGTAAGTATGATACAATTTTCCGTTTTTCAAGACAAAAAAATTATATTATATCTGATATTATATTGGCACTCGGGTTGACCACCTATACACGTTACAGCCTCCGATCAGGACTTTTTATGAGCAGGGCTGACACCTAGTCTTGCAATTTCAGTCCACAAAAAGGCTGTAATATAATTTCACAGGGGGAGTGCATTTCTGACAGATAAACAGGTATTTCTCTGTACTTGCAGGAGGCTAAGTACACAAAGCCAACACAAAGGGGCTGATTTACTAATAACAGTGCGCTGCGCTGGTTCTAACCTTAATTGATGCGCCGGAAAACTCCTTCACTGGGCGCAGGAACCAGCGGCGCACTGTTATAGTAAATAGAAATGTCAGCGGCGCTCTATTGAAAATGAATGGTTCCCTATGGGAGCCCATTGATTTGAATAGAGGTCGCCCGGGAAGTCGGATCCGACTTGCGGGCGACTCGTGTGCCGGCTGACACAGGGACAGCGCGACTTTGCGAGGTGATCTGGACACGACCTGAGCGTGCAGCAGCCGCTCAAGTCGTGTCCTAGAGGCGACTAGCCGGCCGAGAATGTGTCCAGCGCGATGTCATCACGCTGGTCCTCGGCAGCCCCGCTGTCCCATGTTTTGGTATGAATCATGAAGGGGAACTCCAGGCCAAATTTTAATGAAAAAACCGGCATGGGTTCCCCTTCAGGAGCATACCAGGCCGAAAAACGGCGTGGGGGTCCCCCCAAAATCCAAACCAGACCCTTATCCGAGCACGCAACCTGGCAGGCCGCAGGGGAAAAGGGGGGGACGAGAGCGGCCCCCCTCCCTCCTGAACCGTACCAGGCCGCATGCCCTCAACATGGGGGGTTTGGTGCTTCGGGGCAGGGGGGCGACCTGCGGCCCCCCCACCCCAAAGCACCCTGCCCCATGTTGATGGGGACAAGGGCCTCTTCCCGACAACCCTGGCCGTTGGTTGTCGGGGTATGCAGGCGGGGGGCTTTTCGGAATCCCCAGATGCCGGCCCCCCACCCTATGTGAATGAGTATGGGGTACATCGTACCCCTACCCATTCACCTGGTGGAAAAAAATTGCAATAAAAAAAACACACAGCTTTTTAAAGTATTTTATTGCACAGCTCCGGGAGTCTTCTTCCGACTTCGGGGGTCTCCGGTGTCGTCGCCGCCGCTCTCCAGTTTTCTTCTGCCGGGCCACCGCTAACTTCTTTAGCTCTTTTGCTAGCGGAGGCCCGGTCTTCTCCATCGCCTTCTCTCCTCTTCTTCTCTCTGGTTCTTCCTTTCTTCTGCCGGGCCTCCGCTAACTTCTTTTAGCTCTTTTGCTAGCGGAGGCCCGGTCTTCTCCGTCGCCTTCTTCTTCTCCCGCTATCCGGTTCTTCTCCCGCTTCTTTCTTCTGCCGGCCCCTCCACTAACTTCTTTAGCTCTTTTGGTCCGCAGAGATTAATATAGGCTTCTCATGACGTCACAGTCACATGTTCCCATGACGTCACACTCACATGCTCCGGGGCCATGTGCCCCGGAACATGTGACTGTGACGTCATGAGAAGCCTATATTAATCTCTGCGGACCGAAAATTTTGCATTACTGCGAGAGGAAGCGACGAGTCAACATCGAGGAGGAGAAGAGAGAAGAAGACGCCGACGGCGACGACGGAGAAGACCGGCCCCTCCACTAGCAAAAGAGCTAAAGAAGTTAGTAGAGGGGCAGGCAGAAGAAAGAAGCGGGAGAAGAACCGGGAGAAGAACCGGATAGCGGGAGAAGAAGAAGGCGACGGAGAAGACCGGGCCTCCGCTAGCAAAAGAGCTAAAAGAAGTTAGCGGAGGCCCGGCAGAAGAAAGGAAGAACCGGAGAGAAGAAGAGGGGAGAAGGCGACGGAGAAGACCGGGCCTCCGCTAGCAAAAGAGCTAAAGAAGTTAGCGGTGGCCCGGCAGAAGAAAACCGGAGAGCGTGGCGACGACACCGGAGACCCCCGAAGTCGGAAGAAGACCCCCGAGCTGTGCAAAAAAATACTTTAAAAAGCTGTGTGGTTTTTTTATTGCAATTTTTTTCCACCAGGTGAATGGGTAGGGGTAAGATGTACCCCATACTCATCCACATAGGGTGGGGGGCCGGGATCCGGGGGCCCCTTTATTAAAGGGGGCTCCTGGATTCCGATAAGCCCCCCGCCCGCAGACCCCGACAACCAACGGCCAGGGTTGTCGGGAAGAGGCCCTTGTCCTCATCAACATGGGGACAGGGTGCTCTGGGGTGGGGGGGCCGCAGGTCGCCCCCCTGCCCCAGAGCACCAAACCCCCCATGTTGAGGGCATGCGGCCTGGTATGGTTCAGGAGGGAGGGGGGCCGCTCTCTCGTCCCCCCCTCTTCCCCTGCGGCCTGCCAGGTTGTGTGCTCGGATAAGGGTCTGGTTTGGATTTTGGGGGGGACCCCCACGCCGTTTTTTCGGCGTAGGGGTTCCTCTTCAAATCCAGACCAGACCCAAGGGCCTGGTATGCTCCTGGAGGGGGAACCCATGCCGGTTTTTTATTTAAAATTTGGCCTGGAGTTCCCCCTCAAGATTTATACCAATCACAGTGCCTGCTATTGGTGGGGATCCAAGTCGGATCCCCGTTCATTGAAAGTCGGACATATGTCGGCTTCATGTCGGATCCAAAATAGGACAGATGTCGTGTCGCACTAGTGTGAACCCAGCCTAAATACAACTACACTGCTGCTCTCAGCTGCTCATATCACTCTGGTCTCACTAAATAGCTAAAATCGTAAATAATACTGTTTTTGGAGCTTAGGGCGGCTCCTTATCATATACACGCAAATGTGGTAAAACACGGCATGCAAACGCCACAAAGCGCGCCTTTCTAAACGCCACTTTCAACCTTAGTTCAGAACACTTTGCACCAGCGTCCCGTCTACATGGGGCCTAAAAACGCCTATGCCATTTACAGCTCCAAAACGCCATGGTGGCCATGAGGCCATAGGCTAACATGGAGAGATGTTTTTAAGCTGCAAAAAACGCTCAAACAAGCGGTTGGAAAAACGTCCGTGTGCATGTAGCCTTATATTAACCACTTGCGCACTGCCCAGACCAAGTTTCACATTTCAGCGCTGATGCACTTTTAATGACAATTGCGCGCTCATACAACACTGTAACCCAATGAAAATGTTTTATTTGTTGGCACACAAATAGAGCTTGCTTTTGGTGCTATTTGATCACCTTTGTGTTTTATTTTTATTTTTTTTCTATAAATACAAAAGACCGAGTTTAAAAAATAAATAAATGGATATTTTACCTACTTCAGCACTGGGCCTATTCTGGCACTTCTCTTCTTCATGTGAAAATCATAAATTTATGGCTATAAAATTACTTCAAAACACCAAACATTATATATTTTTTTGGAGCAGACACCCTAGGGAATAAGATGGCGGTCATTGCTAATTTTTATCTCGCTCGGTATTTGCGCAATAAATTTTCAAACGCCTTTTGTTTGCTAAAAATATTACAAAACAGTAAAGTTACGGCCAATTTTTTGGTATAATGTGAAAGATGTTGTTATGCTGAGTAAATAGATACCTAACACGTCACGCTTTAAAATTGCGCACACACATGGCATGACACCAAACTTCAGTAATTAAAAATCTCCCTAGGCGATGCTTACATTTTTTTTACACGTTACCATTTTGGCATTACAGAGGGGGTCTAGTGCTAGAATTGCTGCACTCGTTCTAACGCACACAGAAATAACTCACATATGTGGTTTGAATGGCGTTTACATATGTGGGCGGGACTTACGTGTGTGTTCGCTTCTGAGCACGAGCTACCGGGGACATGGCCGTTTTTTCATTTTTTTTCTTTTTTTTTTTCTTTTTGTTTTTTGACTTTTTTGTATTTCTTACCCTTTTTTAATTTTTTTAATTTTTTGGGATCTCTTCTATTCCTATTACAAGGAATGTAAACATCCCTTGTAATAGAAATGTGTGTGACAGGTCCTCTTTATGGAGAGATGCAGGGTCAATAAGACCCCGTATCTCTCCTCTAGGCTGGAAAGCATGATATTGTTCCAAAAAAATCACAAATCTCATGCTGACAGCCAAGATCACGGCTTGGTTAACATACGGGAACACGGCATGATGTCATAACGTCGTGCCCGCGCCTCCGACGGTCATAGAGATGACTGATGACCATCTGGTCACCAGTCATCTCCAAATCGTTCTCCGAGCCCCAGATGGCACGGGAGAGCCCGGAGAAGCACCGGATGGCGGCAAGAGAGGGGGGGACGGGACGTCCCCTCCCCCCGCCTATAAGAACGATCAAGCGGCGGAACTGCCACTATGATCATTTTTATTGTGCACAGAATCGCCAGCTGAAAAGAATGATATCTGAATGATGCAGGCAACTGCAGGCATCATTCAGATGTCACCGCCCAAAGCCAAGGATGTCATTTGACGGTGGGCGGTAGGAAACTGGTTAATATTTTTAAAAAAGGTAATTTTTCTTCTTCATTGATGTACACTGATGGGCACCGATAAGGTGGCAAGGGTGGGTACTGAGAGGTGTCATTGCTATTTAGCACTGGTGGGCAGTGAGAAGTGGCACTGCTAGGTGGCAATGATAGTTGGCAGTGATGGGCACTGATAGGCACTGGCAGCACTGCTAGGTGCCACTGATTGGCACCAGTGGTGGGCATTGATAGGTGGCACTGGCAGGGGCTATTAATTGTCACAGATGATGCAGAATTGCCTCTTCCTCTTCGGGCCCCATGTCCCTTGCACATAAGCCGGTGATTGCCTTTTTTTTATGCTCACGCTGTCAGCACAAGGAGAAAACAAAAACCATTACCCAGCTTTTGTTTACATCACGTGATCAGCTGTCATTTGCTGACAGCTGATCACATGGTAAAGGGCAGGGATCGGCCCCTTACTCGGATCTGTCATCACCCGAGTCACTGTGACTCTGTGACCACAGCGCGCGCAAAGGGGAGGACGTTTATTGACGGACTCCCGGCAATTGAGGACCATGCTGTGGCCGTCGATCAGTTATAGCGCTGATCTCAAGTGATTAAAGAGGGTCAAAATGGGCCATTGACATGCATCACAATTCAACTTAGGAATGAGTCTTTGAAAAGTTAAACTAAATAATTTGGCCACTTTATCCTTCCAAATAATTCACTTCCTGTCACATAGCCACACAGGAAGTGAGGGGAAAATCCCTAACAATGTCTTTCCTTGGGGACACACAGGTCAGTCTAAATACTTTCCCCATTATGCACATTGCACTCGAGCATATTGCGGGGTACACCACAAATTATTATTAGGTAGTTTGGACTGTGGGGTTTATTTACTAAAGGCAAATCTACTTTGCACTACAAGTGCACTTGCTGTATATCTGAGGGGGACATGCAAGCCAAAAAAAAAAAACATCTTTGCTTTTACATGATTGTAACATCCAATCACCAGTACTTTCCCTCAGATTTTCAGCAGCTACACTTTTACTGCAGAGTGGATTTGTCTTTACTAAACCCCAAACTACCCAATGATTTGGGGTGTACACAACAAAGTGCTAGAGTGCAATTTGCTTAATGGGGACACTAGTTAGATTGATCTGTGTGTCCCCAAGAAAAGCCATTGGTAGGGTTTTACCTTCACTTCCTGTTTAGCTGTGTGACAGGAAGTGAAGCCAATGTTAAGAAAAGGAGACAAAGGCCAAACGACAAAAAAAAATATAAAAAAAAAACAAAACACACGCAGGGGTTCTAACACTTACTTCGTTTGCCTCAAAATGCCCACAATTAGAATTGTATGGCCTTGAGCTATTTTTAAGTGCAGTGCTCTAAATCAGTGCTTCTCAAGTACCCCCAACAGGCCATGTTTGCAGGTTTTCCTTCATTTTGCACATGTGCTTTAAATCACAGTCAATGGTTTTGATTTTTGGACAGCAATTCTCGATAAGATAAATTCACAAAACATGTCCTGTTGGGGGTACTTTAGGACTGAGGCTGAGAACCACTGCAGTAAAAACAGGAAAATTGAATGCTTACCGCTCTGTATTTCAGTTCCTGGTGACGCTCCATGGCAGCACACAATCCATGCATATACTACCATGAAGGCACCAGGGTAGACAAATCACACCTGTTTTGTTTTGACATGCCAATCAGCTGTCACATTTGTTGCAAAGAAAACACAAAACAAACATCAAAACTTTCCATCTAATTTTATTGTTCAACAAAACAAAAGGGAAGGCAAAATAAAAAACATGGTCAATTTGAAACCGTTACAGACTCAACATCTTGAGCAATCTTTGGCCAAAAAAATGCAGCAGACAATTAAATCAAAGTGAACAAACAACACACATTAACAACATCAGAATTATTTCCGGGGAACATATCTCCCCCACACCAAAAATATACAATCCACATAAGTTAACCAATCACTTGTTTTGCAAAGACATAACAAATAAAATACATGTGTTACAAACTCGATAAGGCCACCAACATGTAAATTTTGCCCCCCCCACACACACACTTGCCTCTTCTTAAGGCAATCGACCGAATGCTCTGTGAGCTTTATATAACATATGTTTGTGTGCTAATGAGGCAATTGAAAACACATGCACAGTCCATGAAACACCCAGAATGCAAGTTCTCCCAATATAGAGACTTAAATTCAAAGTGGGCACACCTGTTAAGATGTCCTTCAATTTCTAACCCATAAAAACACTCTCTGAGTGAGCATGCCCAGAAATATCCAGGCGCTGTTCACACACAAAAAGCACGCCCAAAAAAAATAACTGGCTGGGCATGTGCAGAACAACACCAATGCAGCTAGCAAAAAATAAACCCCCCCTCCCCCCGTCCAAAATTAAGCACATCATCCAGCATGCTACAAAATTAGAGATGGGACAATCACCCCTCCCCCCCACCAACAAATACTATTGCAGTCTATGGGAACTGACTTGTTAATTTTGCTAGTCCCCACTTGGCTAGCTTATCTTCTAGTAGTTATTGGCCATAAAATGGGGGCCCAGGTCCCTCCCTAAGGGACATATATCAATGTCACCAATTTGGAAAACACCAAAAACAAAACAAGGAGAAGTGCCTTTAAATATGCCAAATTGCTTAAGGGCCATTTCACACCACATACAGTCCATTGTGTTTTTTATGCATCCAAAATGCATGGAAAGTTGGTTATACGGTTCTAAATGGCAGTGTTTGTTCCAGTGCATTCCAGTTCCACCAAAAAAGTAGAACATGCTGCATTTTACCTGCACTGGACTGTACTGGAATGCATCAAAACGCATCATAAACGCACTGGAACACACAGGAACACACCTAAATGCACCAAAAACGCACTGGAACACACTTGTCCTTATCTATGGTTAATAAAAAAGAGGAGTGAAAACAAAGCACTGGACTGCATCAAAAACGTACCAAAAATGCACCGGAACGCATGAAAAAAGTGCATGCAGAAAAGCATCTGGAACGCATCTGGATTGTGTTTCTATGGTGTGAACTGGCCCTAGTTCACACTATAGAAACGCAGTCTGGGTGCGTTCCAGGTGCTTTTCTGCATGCGTGTTTTTGACACATTCCAGTGCATTTTTGAGGCGTTTTTGATGCAGTCCAGTGTTTTTTTCCGCCTCTTTTCACTTAGGACAAGTGTGTTGCAGTGCGTCTTTGGTGCATTTAGGTGTGTTGCGGTGCATTCCAGTGCATTTTTGGTACGTTCCGTTGCGTTTTTGATGTGTTTTACTGGGGTCCAGTACAGTTTTGTACCTAAAAAATGCAGCATGACCAATTATTTTTTGGCTTTCTGAAATGCACTGGAACGGACTGCAGTGGTGTGAACTATGCCATTGGCTTTAATGTGATCAACTTTCTTTGCGTTTTTCAGGCATCAAAAAAACGCACTGCACTGCATCCGGTGTGAACTGGCCCTAAATATCATCCCCGGGGGGTGTCTATAGTATGCCTGTAAAGTAGCACATGTTTTCCATGTTTATAACAGTTGGAGAGCAAAATGACATTTCTAAAGTAAAATAATAGTCATTTAAAAGTCCTTGCGGCTGTAATGAATTGCTGGTTCCTGTCAATACAGATAAAAGTCATTGAAAGTCCTTGCTAACCAAAAATAAAATGCGTGGGGGTTCCCCCAAATTCCATAACCAGGCCCTTCAGGTCTGGAATGGATATTAAGGGGAACCCCGCTGCAAATTAAAAAAAAAATGATGTGGGGTTCCCCCCAAATATCCAAACCAGGCCCTTCAGATCTGGCATGGATTTTAAGGGGAACTCCACCCCAAATTTTTTTAAAAAATGGCGTGGAGTCCCCCTAAAAATCCACACCAGACCCTTTATCCTAGCACATAACCTGGCCGGCCGCAGGGGAAGAGGGGGGGACGAGAGAGCGGCCCCCCTCCCTCCTGAACCGTACCAGGCCACATGCCCTCAACATGGGGAGGATGTCCCCATGTTGATGGGGACAAGGGCCTCATCCCCACAACCCTTGCCCGGTGGTTGTGGGGGTCTGCGAGCGGGGGGCTTATGGGAATCTGGAAGACCCCTTTAACAAAGGGGACCCCCAGATCTCGCCCCCCTGTGTGAAATGGTAATGGGGTACAAATGTACCCCTACCATTTCACAAGGAAAGTGTCAAAAATGTAAAAAATGACAAGAGCCGGTTTTTGACAATTCCTTTATTAATGTCTTTTCTTTTCTTCCATCTTCTTCCTTCTTCTTCTTCCATCTTCTTCTTTTCTCCATTCGGGTTTCTTCCTCCATCTTCATCTTCCTCTTCATCTTTATCTTCATCTTCATCTTCCTTCTTCCTTCGGTGTTCTCGTCCAGCATCTTGCTCCGGCGTCTTCCCTTCTTCTTTCTTCTCCGGCCGCTCCGTTTGAATTGGAGGTTCCCGCTGTGCGACGCTTCAGTTCGCCTCTGGGTCCGCTTACACCCGTGACCCCGCCCCCCTCTGATGCACATGGATTTCACGGGGACTTTCCCCGTGGTGACAGAGGGGGGCGGAGCCACCGGGTGTAAGCGGACCAAGTGAAGAACTGAAGCGTCGCACAGCGGGAACCTCCAATTCAAACGGAGCGGCCGGAGAGGAAAGAAGAAGGGAAGACGCCGGAGCAAGATGCGGACGAGAACACCGAAGGAAGAAGGAAGATGAAGATGAAGATGAAGATAAAGATGAAGAGGAAGATGAAGATGGAGGAAGAAACCCGAATGGAGAAAAGAAGAAGATGGAAGAAGAAGACGGAAGAAGATGGAAGAAATGAGAAGACATTAATAATGGAATTGTCAAAAACCTGCTCTTGTCATTTTTTACATTTTTGACACTTTCCTTGTGAAATGGTAGGGGTACAAATGTACCCCATTACCATTTCACACAGGGGGGGCCGGGATCTGGGGGTCCCCTTTGTTAAAGGGGTCTTCCAGATTCCGATAAGCCCCCCGCCCGCAGACCCCCACAACCACCGGGCAAGGGTTGTGGGGATGAGGCCCTTGTCCCCATCAACATGGGGACATCCTCCCCATGTTGAGGGCATGTGGCCTGGTACGGTTCAGGAGGGAGGGGGGCCGCTCTCTCATCCCCCCCCTCTTCCCCTGCGGCCGGCCAGGTTGCGTGCTTGGATAAGGGTCTGGTGTGGATTTTTGGGGGGACTCCACGCCATTTTTTTATAAAATTTGGGGTGGAGTTCCCCTTAAAATCCATGCCAGATCTGAAGGGCCTGGTTTGGATAATTGGGGGGAACCCGCACGTCATTTTTTTTTTAAATTTGCAGCGGGGTTCCCCTTAATATCCATTCCAGACCTGAAGGGCCTGGTTATGGAATTTGGGGGGACCCCCACGCTTTTTTTTTTTGGTTAGCAAAGACTTTCAATGACTTTTCTCTATATTGCCGGGAGCCGACAATTCATTATAGCCGCGGCTGCTTTTAAATGTTTTTTTTTTTCCTTTAGAAATGTCATTTTGCTGGCGCACTGGCAATTTCAGAGCTGCGCCTGTTCAACTTATGCAAATTGACTTAGGTGACTTGACATTTACTAAGATTTTGCCGGCGCAGTGTCTTGGCGCATTTAAACCATTGTAATTCCCGCGCTGAGCTCAAAAAAACCTCCCGCAGCTCGAATCGTATTTGCCGGCGCAGCGGGCTGGTTTTGAAAAAGTTACTTTCCCACTCAATTTTGGCCATGTTTGTTATTTGGGCCGGTGTCACTATACTTACTCACATCACCCCACATCAACCCCATTATATTCTCACTTCCAGCTTCTTTATATTTAGATTTTAACATGCTGTGCGCCAGGTCCATAGTAGCGCACTGAGCACCTCCTCCCGGGCGCAGAGAACACTATAGTAAATGGGAAATAGGGCTGCGCTACAGGCGCTAATGTTTTGTAAATACCAAAACAGCCATTGCGCACGCAGATGCGCCAATACTCATGGCGCAAACGTTTGGTAAATCAGCCCCAAAGATATGTATCCTTATTTTTTTTTAAAGTGACAGTTATGTTCAGTTAAAGCAGAATAAAAGGTGGGAGGTGGGGCAAAAGACTGTCCCCCCCGACCACCTATGGGACCGTGATAGGTGAAAATGTTTAAAATTAATAGGTCAAATTAAAATACCTTTTGATTGGTTATATTTAAAGTAAATATTTAAATAATAACTCAGCTCGTGCTGGAGGGTATAAATTCAGGAAGACTGCCTCATAGAAATGACAGATGGCGCTGGATGAAGATCGTCCCATCCTCCCTCCCTGTCGCAGTTCAGTTTATGAGGCGTTGTGTCTCTCTTTTTGAGAGGAGATGATATTATATGTGTAGCGGGTATCAATATTTAGGGGGAGTATTTGGGCGGTAGCATGGCCCAAATGCAGCAATTACGAGGGTTTTATGGTTGTTTTTGTTCGTGGAAGATATCAATGGTGTCCAGTTCCCTGCGGCCCCTGGGTGGCGCTGTCGCCTTGGGCTGGGGTTGAACCACCATTATAGGGCCGTGCCCTTTTTGTCCTCTCGCAGCAGTGGTACGGCGGGGCGGGGAAACCCGCTGTGCTTGCTGGGAGAGGGTATAACGGGGGCGGACATCTTGCACACGAGGTCCATTCCCCAGGCACTTTCAGCCTGGGGGCTGTGTTCTGTCGTTCGCACCCAGGTGCCCTTGACCTGGGTGCGAGGGAGTTTGCGTTCCATCCCAGGCACCTTCGGCCTGGGGTGAGGTACTAGCTTAGGCCTGGGACCCAGTACCTTCGACTGGGTCCCGCATGGGAGAAGATACCTAGGGGCCCACCGAGTGCGGGGACCCGAGTCCTGGGCGAGGAGAACCAGGTAGGTGACCTTACCTGAAGATCCAGGGCAGCATTGGCTGGTGACAGCGAAGGCCTCTGGGGACCGTCCGGGATGGATCATCTCCCTAACAGGGGCAGACAAACGAGAAGGTAGTCCATGTTCTTTGGTCTTTGCAGAGACCCAGCTACATCAGGTCAGTGGCAGGCCTATCCTAAGGCCTGTGGCAGATGCCTCATCATTCACCAGGTCTGTGGCAGGGACCAAATTCACTGTGGGTGGCAGCGACCGTGCGCCAAGCCTGTCTGCTCTGATTGGGGCAGGAGAGTATATGATCCTTTGATTGTGCCTGGACCTCCTCATTCCCCACACCCTGTCTGTTCTATAAGTTCAACCAGTCTACTCTTCAAGGACTATTTATTGCTCAAACAGAATAAATAAGTGTTGGACTTTATTTGGTGTGGAACTCAAGTTACTGGGAGCTAAGTGCCTTATTGTATGGTGGCAATCATTCTCTACAAGAGAAGCTGAGGCTCCGGACGGGAACACAGACCCAAAGGTAAAGGTTTAAGCTCACACCTCTGCATACAAACATCAAAGGGTACGAGCTGGTGGTGTAACCGCACTCTCTCCTCCCAAGTACCCCTAGGCAGCAGTTTTACGGCCACAAAGTGAAGCGAAAGAGGGGGAGAGTGAGGCCGCTACATATGTTTGTATTTAACCTGAGCTTTGATAGCTGGGTTATTATACATATGTATTTATTATTAATATTATTCCTTTATTAGCATTGATATGTAAAGTTAAATAGAATAATAAAAAATAAAAGGAAAATTATATGGTTATATATGAAATATAATTTAAAGCTACATATATGCCCCAACCCTGAGAGCCTGTTCAGGCTCGGATATCCAAGCGATTTCATGGTCGGATAACGCCCCGATTAAACTTTCCCTAGCACTCTCCCCAGGATCCCTTTGAGTCTATCACTGGCATCTAAACAAGTTCTTGCTGAAGCATGATTCCTCTGGAGCACACTTTGCAGCTGAACTTCGCTGAAAACAGCTCCTCTGAGGTCTCCCCTGCTTCCCTATATCCCTATATCACTCTCCACCACCCTAAAACGTAATGCCAATAAGGCCAGACGGCTGCTGTTGGATGAGCTCCGACAACTCGAGACACGCTTGCTGTCATCCCCCTCCCTGTGTACACTTAGGGCACTGGTGACCACCAGGGCTAGTCTACGGGACATAGACCTGGGGAAAACTGAGAAAGCCCTTCTCCAACTGCGTCAAACCTAATACGACAAAGCTAACAAGCCGCACACCCTTCTAGCGAGACGACTCCACGAGCGGGCGGCAGCCACCTCACCCACCTCTATTAAAGATGCAAACTGTACCCTTCAATCCCAAATTGCCCAACTTTTCCACGACTATTATTCCACACTATATAATGACCCCAGTGTACCACATAATCCTTCCTCTCCTAATCTATCCCAGGCCATCCAATCTTATTTAGCGACTGTGACCTCCCTACTCTTTCCCCCTCAGCCCTAACTAGCCTTAACTCCTCTATTTCTGAAGAGGAAGTAGCTGACACAATTAAATCTCTCCCGAACAAACCTTCTTGGCGCTTCTCCTCCCCCATGTCACCCCTCTGTTCAACTCCTTAATGGCCACCACACCCATTCGGAAAGACACACAGACCTCTTTCCTTACAATGATCCCCAAATCAGGAAAGGACCATACACTGTGCTCTAATTACAGGCCGATTGCTCTCTTGAATACAGACTTACATTTTTTTACTAAGCTACTAGCAATTAGGTTGAACAACTTCATGCCGTCGCTGATCCATAAGTACCAAGTGGGGTTTATACCCCTTCGACAGGCTGGGGACAACACCAGGAGAGTTATTGATCTCGTGGAGGTGGCAAATAGGAACAGGTTGGAGGCATTGCTTCTCAGCCTAGATGCGGAAAAGGCCTTTGATAGGCTGGGCTGGCCTTTCCTCTTTGCCACCCTTCGTCGAGCCGGTATAAAGGGCCCTTTCCTTCAAGTCATTACCCATTTATACTCTTCCCCCATGACCCTGGTTAGGACTCAGTTTGCTTCCTTCCCCACCTTACCTATCACTCTCCCCTCTCCTCTATGCCCTATGTATTAAGCCCCTAGCAGTCCATATTAGACAAAATCCGAATATTCATGGCATCCCAGTCCGTATTAGGGACTTTAAGATTTCTTTATTTGCGGACGATGTCCTGCTCACGCTTACCCAGCCCCATATTTCCCTCCCGAACCTACATGTAGAGTTAGATCGCTACAGTGCTCTTTCGGGCTATAAAATCAATAATTTCAAGACGGAAGCCCTCCCCCTCAATATGACTCCTCAGACTCTGTCTGCCCTCTCCCAATCATTTAACTACACATGGAAGACATCCACCTTAAAGTACCTCGGTGTCCACCTTACTCCCTCCTACGATACTCTATACAAGGCCAACTTCCCTCAACTGTATACATCCATTAGGGCCTCCCTGGCCAAGTGGAAAACTCTAAAGCTAGCTCTCTTTGATCGTCTGGCGATCATTAAGATGGCGATCCTACCCAAACTCCTCTACCTCTTTGAGACACTCCCTATCCCTATCCCAGCCACACATTTTAGGACACTCCAAGGGGACTTGATGAAAAAAAAATTGGAACTACAAGAGACACCGGATTGCTAGATCAGTTTTATACGCCCCCCGGGGCCAAGGTGGCCTTGCGTTTCCTAACATAGCCAAGTATTACTTTACAGTTGCGCCCGGTAGCCTCCTGGTGTGCCCTTCATGCATACAACAGGTGGACGCAAATTGAGAAGCTGTGGCTGGCCCCTACCCATCTGAACTCTATGCTATGGAGTACAGATGTGCCTCTTAGTAGATCCCAATTGCTAGGGCCAATGGTGCTCTTACGAACGCTATGGCGATGTGCTAAATCAATATACCAGCTCACCTCCAATGCTTCCCTGGTCACCTCCTTTCTGTTTACTCCCAACGTACCCGATAGCTTGACCTCGCAGATGTCCCAATTCTGGATGCATAGGGCCTTGTTCCTGTACGGTCAATTGGTGGATACCAGAACCAGAACTTTGAGGTGCTTCCAGGACCTGAAGGATGCTTTTGATTTACCCAGACAGGCCTTCTTTAGTTACCTACAAATCCGCCACTTTGCACAGTCTCTAGTACCGAACCTGCAATTCTCCCCCTTAACTGAGTTTGAGAAAATCTGCATAGAGGGTTCGTCCCCTAAAGGTATGGTATCGCCCACCTACCAACTCCTGGTTACAGATATGTCACCAACTGGACCTAGGCATGCCTAAATGCGCAAATGGGAGCAGGCCTTGGGTGAGGATATACCCCTGAAAACATGGCAATTTATTTGGTCGCAGGCCTCTAAGAGCTCTGTCTGTACGTTATATAAAGAAAATCAATACAAGATTCTTCTTCACTGGTACCAAACCCCTGATCTGCTCCATTCTATATACCCCTCAGCAGATCGCCGGTGTTGGCACTGTTGTAAAGTAGTGATGAGCCGAACACCCCCGGGTTCGGTTCGCACCAGAACCCGCGAACGGACCGAAAGTTCGCACGAACATTAGAACCCTATTAAATACAATGGATGCGAACGTTCGGATTCTAAAGTGCTAATTATAACGACTATTATCCATGTTATTGTCCGAAACAGAGTTTGGGAACCCGGCTTCTGCACCAGGGGACATGTATCAATGCAAAAAGAAGTTTTAAAAACGGACGTTTTCCGGGATCAGTCATTTTAATGATGCATAAAGTGAAAAAAAAAAAGTCAAATATTCCTTTAAATATTGTACCTGGGGGGTGTCTAAAGTATGCCTGTGAAGTGCCACGTGTTTCCCGTGTTTAGAACTGTCCCTGCACAAAATAACATTTCTAAAGGGAAAAAAGTCATTTAAAACTGCTTGCGGCTTTAATGCAATGTCTGGTCCCGGTAATATGGATGAAAATCTTTAGGAAAAATGGCATAGCTACCCCATCAACCCCCCCCCCCTACCCCAGCCCATTACCAGCCCCTTTGGGTCTTGTATGGATATTAAGGGGAACCCCGCACACAAAATAAAAAAGGACCTATATACTCTGAACAGCCGTATACAGGCGGTGCATACAAGACAGGGACTGTAGGTTTGTTCTTATGTAGAATCTGTTTATAATTTTGAACAGCTGCATTGTTTAAGTGGAGATCCATGGCAAATTCCTTTTTTTTAGCTTTTTGTAAAACATAGGGAACGGTTATCACCCCTGTCACATTTTTTTTGCTGTCTGTGCCCCTGTTCAGAACATTTCACCTCACTTTGCGTCCCAATGACAACTGTTTTTGAAATGTGGTGTTTTTATTGAAACAAGGATTGGTGATAAAGCATCAGTAGAGAGGAGACACCTTTCTCCCATATTAATTCTTAAAGGAGAGAATTTTCCTTCCAAGGGGTAGATTTCCTCTCACTTCCTGTTGTCTTCTTCCGTTTGCAAGTAGTAGTAGTTTGTAAGTTGGATGTTTGAAAGTAGGGACCTTCCGTATATACTCTGCAGAAATTGGCCCCTTAGGTGTTGGTGTTGGCACAACACTGAAAGCACTCACAGTTATTCTTGGTGGGTGCTGGAACGCCCTGCTGTCAAGTATAATATCAGGAATTGTAATAACATATAATTGTTGATCAGTGGTAGTAAAATTTGGGCCTTTGATGGTGGTGCTGGTGCCACAACACTGTAAGGCCTGACAGTTACTCTTGGTGGGCGCAGCAATGGTCCCTGCTGTGAATTATTAGATCAATAATTATAATTGCATGCCCCTGTTGAACAGGGGCTGAAAAATTGGGCCTTTGGTGGTGGTGGTGGTGGTGATGGTGGTGCTGGTGCCACAACACTGTAAGGCCTGACAGTTACTCTTGGTGGGCGCAGCAATGGTCCCTGCTGTGAATTATTAGATCAATAATTATAATTGCATGCCCCTGTTGAACAGGGGCTGAAAAATTGGGCCTTTGGTGGTGGTGGTGGTGGTGATGGTGGTGCTGGTGCCACAACACTGTAAGGCCTGACAGTTACTCTTGGTGGGCGCATCAATGGTCCCTGCTGTGAATTATTAGATCAATAATTATAATTGCATGCCCCTGTTGAACAGGGGCTGAAAAATTGGGCCTTTGGTGGTGGTGGTGGTGGTGATGGTGGTGCTGGTGCCACAACACTGTAAGGCCTGACAGTTACTCTTGGTGGGCGCAGCAATGGGCCCTGCTGTGAATTATTAGATCAATAATTATAATTGCATGCCCCTGTTGAACAGGGGCTGAAAAATTGGGCCTTAGGCACTGGTGGCACAACACTGCAACCCCTCACAGATACTGTACTTGGAGCACAGCAATGAGGCCTGTTGCAAAGTATTGCATCAAAAATTGTAATTACACGCCCCTGTTAAACAGGGGCTGAAAAATTGGGCCTTAGCCACTGGTGGCGTCACCCATAAACCAAAATGATCTTCCAAGCTATCATCGTTAATCGTATCATTGAGGAGGAGGAGGAGGAGGATAGCCAGTCAACATAACAGCACAGGCACTCAGCATCAGCATCAGTCTTGAAGGGATGTGACATTTTAAAATCAATTAGTCTGTTATATCAGCATCTGGTGTGTGGTAGCTGGTGGTGATCCAAGACTGGTTCATCTTGATGAAAGTCAGTCGATCAACCGAGTCGGTGGACAGGCGCACCCTGTGATCCGTGACAAATCCTCCAGCAGCACTGAATGTGCGTTCTGAAAGAACGCTGGATGCAGGACAGGCCAGTAGCTCAATTGCATACTGTGCAAGCTCTGCCCAGTGATCCATCCTCAAGACCCAGTAAGCCAGAGGATTTTCGGTGGGGAAGGTGTCCAAGTCTGACCTTGCCCCTAGGTATTCCTGGACCATGTATATCAGACGCTGGCGATGGTTGCTGGAACCGATCATACTTTGGGGCTGCGGACTAAAGAATTGTCTGAACGCATCGGTCAGACGGCCACCTTCCCCACCGCTCCTTCTTTGACTGCCCGAAGCCTCAGCAACTCGTTGTCCAGGACCAGGAGTTTGTAACCTCCCAGTCTCTGGGAACGCGTTGCACAGACCTTTCTGCAAGGCCTCCCGGAGTTGTCTCATCCTCTGCTCCCTCTGCGACGGTACGATAAGGTCCGCAACCTTACCCTTGTACCGTGGATCAAGGAGAGTGGCCAGCCAGTAATGGTCCCTCTCCTTGATCCGAAGAATACGAGGATCCTTCCGCAGACTTTGCAGGATCAGGGAGGCCATGCAGCGTAGGTTAGCTGAGGCATTCAGTCCGGAGTCCTCTGGGTCACTAAGGACGACATGATCCGCAGCCACCTCCTCCCAGCCACGTACAAGTCCACTGGTTTCTTGGGACTGTAAATTATCCCTAAAAGACTGCTGCTGATGATGCTGAGTGCCAGCCTCCACCTCCATGCTGACACAATCCTCCTCCTCCTCCTCCTTCTCCTCCTCTTCCTGTGCGATGGGTGGGACAGAAGGAACACTGTCTGGGTAAAGGGGGCCTTGAGAGGCAAGGAAGTCCTCCTCTTCCTGCCTCTGTTCTGCCTCAAGTGCCCTGTCCATTATTCCACGCAGCGTGTGCTCCAACAGGTGGACAAGAGGTACAGTGTCACTGATGCATGCACTGTCACTGCTCACCATCCTCGTGGCCTCCTCAAATGGTGCCAGGACAGTGCATGCATCCCTGATCATGCCCCACTGGCGTGGTGAAAAAAACCCGAGCTCCCCTGACCCTGTCCTGGTGCCGTAGTCGCACAGGTACTCATTGATGGCCATCTGCTGCGTGTGCAGCCGCTGCAGCATGGCCAACGTTGAGTTCCACCTGGTGGGCATGTCACATATAAGGCGGTTCTTGGGCAGGTTCAACTCCTTTTGAAGCTCAGCCAGGCGAGCACTGGCATTATAAGATCTGCGGAAATGCACACAGACTTTCCTGGCCTGCCTCAGGACATCCTGTAAGCCCGGGTACCTGCCCAAGAACCGCTGCACCACCAGGTTAAGGACGTGAGCCATACAGGGCACATGGGTCAGTTGTCCCTGTCGGAGGGCGGAGAGGAGGTTGGTGCCATTGTCGCAAACCACCATTCCTGGCTTAAGCTGGCGTGGCGTCAACCACCTCTCGGCCTGCCCCTGCAGAGCAGACAGGACCTCTGCCCCAGTGTGGCTCCTGTCCCCCAAACACACCAGCGCAAGCACGGCATGGCATCTTTTTGCCTGCGTACTTGCGTAGCCCCTTGAACGCCTACGGAGCACCGCTGGTTCCGAGGACAAACCACAGGAAGAGGCCATGGAGGAAGAAGAAGAGGAGGGGGTGGAGGAGAGAGGTGTGTCACAACCAGTAGTAGCATTTTGGAGGCGTGGCGGTGGAACAACCTCTAACACTACTGCACCTTGTCCTGCATCCTTCCCAGCTGCCAAAATAGTGACCCAATGGGCCGTGAAAGAAAGGTAACGTTCCTGTCCATGCCTGCTGGACCATGAGTCAGCGGTAATATGCACCTTACCGCTGACCGCCCTGTCCAGCGAGGCCAAGACATTGCCTTCCACATGCCTGTAGAGAGCCGGAATAGCCTTCCGTGCGAAAAAGTGGCGTTTGGGAACCTGCCACTGAGGATCCGCACATTGCACAAACTCACGGAAGGGGGCCGAGTCTACCATCTGAAAAGGCAGCAGTTGAAGCGCTAGCAATTTAGCCAAGCTAGCATTCAACCGCTGGGCATGTGGATGGCTGGGAGTGAACTTCTTTCGACGGTCCAGCAGCTGGGGCAGGGAAATTTGCCTGCTAGAATCGGACGTCGGTGTACTGCTAGCAGAGTGCCCGCAAGTACTTGGCTGTGACACACCTAATTCTACACCTTCATTACTCTCAGAGCAGGTTTCAGAGAGGACTGAAGGTATACTGGGGTTGGAGATCCCAGCTGATGCGGTGCAAGAAGAGGTCAGCTTTGTTCTTTGGTATGGGTCTTTAAGGTAGGCTTGCCAACGAGCTGCATGGCAGGTCAACATATGTCTGATCAAGCATGTGGTGCCCAAGCGGCTGATGTTTTGGCCACGCGATATACGCTTGAGACATATGTTGCAAACAGCAGCTGTGCGATCTGATGCACTCGCCTCAAAAAAGGCCCACACCAAAGAACTTTTTGAATGACGGGCAGAGGCAGCGCCCTGCACAGGCGGAGCTCTGCGGTGTGATTCCGTCGGTGTGCTGCCCATACGCTGGCCACTCAAGGGCATCCTGCCTCTTTGGAGATGTGCCTCCTCCTCATCCTCCTCCTCCTCCTCCTCTCTCCTATTAGGCACCCACGTGGAGTCAGTGACCTCATCATCCCCTCCCTCCTCATCACTGGAGCCAATCTGGCAGTATGCTGCAGCTGCTGGAGCATGACTGCCAGATTGGTGTCCTTCTTGAGCATCCCCTCTCTCTGCTCTCACGCTGCTGCCTTCCTCTAGCTGGGTATCATCATCAGATCCTTCCAAACGCTGGGCATCCTCCTGGAGCATGTACCCAACACTGTGCTCAAACAGTTCGGGGGACTCCTCAGGAGGAGGGCATGGTGGGTCTAGGGAAGGATTGACTAATGAAGATAATGATACCAGAGAAGAGGACGCTTTGGCAGCTGCTTTGCCAGTACCCTGAGCCTGGGTGAGAGAGGATGAGGAGGATGAGGTGGGCTTGGTCATCCACTCTACCAAGTCTTCGGCATGATGTGGCTCAACATGTCCAGCTGCCGAAAACAAGGACAAGCGTGTCCCATGGCCATGTGCTGATGACAATGCACCGCGTACACGACCAGCACTGTTGCCCCCAGACACAGAGCCTGCTTGCCCTCTTTTTTTGCCTCCTGACTGTCTGCCTCTCCTTGGTTGCCTTCCAGACATTTTAATGGATGGCCTGCAGGGAGATGGGAAAAACAGCAATAAGGGCTACCTTCAGGTGTATATTGTGCAGGAGGCTTAGCAACAATGACACTGACACTGTCCCCTGCCTATCCTTCTCTGTCCCTAAACACAAGGATTGAAAATATGGTTCAGCAAAAAAGTTTTAGAACAGAATAGCACACTGACACTTTCCCTCACTGTCCTACTTTGTCCCTCCCTACAAACAAGATTTAGCACAGAATAGCACACTGATAATTTCTACGAGTGTCCTTCTCTGTCCCTCAACTCAAGGATTGAAAATATGGAACAGCAAAATTGGTTTAGAACAGAATAGCACACTGTCAGTTTCACTCACTGTACCTCTCTGTCCCTCAACTCAAGGATTGAAAATATGGAACAGCAAAATTGGTTTAGAACAGAATAGCACACTGTCAGTTTCACTCACTGTACCTCTCTGTCCCTCAACTCAAGGATTGAAAATATGGAACAGCAAAATTGGTTTAGAACAGAATAGCACACTGTCAGTTTCACTCACTGTACCTCTCTGTCCCTCAACTCAAGGATTGAAAATATGGAACAGCAAAATTGGTTTAGAACAGAATAGCACACTGTCAGTTTCACTCACTGTACCTCTCTGTCCCTCAACTCAAGGATTGAAAATATGGTTCAGCAAAATAGTTTTAGAACACAATAGCACACTGACACTTTCCCTCACTGTACCTCTCTGTCCCTCAACTCAAGGATTGAAAATATGGAACAGCAAAATTGGTTTAGAACAGAATAGCACACTGTCAGTTTCACTCACTGTACCTCTCTGTCCCTCAACTCAAGGATTGAAAATATGGAACAGCAAAATTGGTTTAGAACAGAATAGCACACTGTCAGTTTCACTCACTGTACCTCTCTGTCCCTCAACTCAAGGATTGAAAATATGGAACAGCAAAATTGGTTTAGAACAGAATAGCACACTGTCAGTTTCACTCACTGTACCTCTCTGTCCCTCAACTCAAGGATTGAAAATATGGTTCAGCAAAATAGTTTTAGAACACAATAGCACACTGACACTTTCCCTCACTGTACCTCTCTGTCCCTCAACTCAAGGATTGAAAATATGGAACAGCAAAATTGGTTTAGAACAGAATAGCACACTGTCAGTTTCACTCACTGTACCTCTCTGTCCCTCAACTCAAGGATTGAAAATATGGAACAGCAAAATTGGTTTAGAACAGAATAGCACACTGTCAGTTTCACTCACTGTACCTCTCTGTCCCTCAACTCAAGGATTGAAAATATGGAACAGCAAAATTGGTTTAGAACAGAATAGCACACTGTCAGTTTCCCTCACTGTACCTCTCTGTCCCTCAACTCAAGGATTGAAAATATGGAACAGCAAAATTGGTTTAGAACAGAATAGCACACTGTCAGTTTCACTCACTGTACCTCTCTGTCCCTCAACTCAAGGATTGAAAATATGGTTCAGCAAAATAGTTTTAGAACACAATAGCACACTGACACTTTCCCTCACTGTAGCTCTCTGTCCCTCAACTCAAGGATTGAAAATATGGAACAGCAAAATTGGTTTAGAACAGAATAGCACACTGTCATTTTCACTCACTGTACCTCTCTGTCCCTCAACTCAAGGATTGAAAATATGGAACAGCAAAATTGGTTTAGAACAGAATAGCACACTGTCAGTTTCACTCACTGTACCTCTCTGTCCCTCAACTCAAGGATTGAAAATATGGAACAGCAAAATTGGTTTAGAACAGAATAGCACACTGTCAGTTTCACTCACTGTACCTCTCTGTCCCTCAACTCAAGGATTGAAAATATGGAACAGCAAAATTGGTTTAGAACAGAATAGCACACTGTCAGTTTCCCTCACTGTACCTCTCTGTCCCTCAACTCAAGGATTGAAAATATGGAACAGCAAAATTGGTTTAGAACAGAATAGCACACTGTCAGTTTCACTCACTGTACCTCTCTGTCCCTCAACTCAAGGATTGAAAATATGGTTCAGCAAAATAGTTTTAGAACACAATAGCACACTGACACTTTCCCTCACTGTACCTCTCTGTCCCTCAACTCAAGGATTGAAAATATGGAACAGCAAAATTGGTTTAGAACAGAATAGCACACTGTCAGTTTCACTCACTGTACCTCTCTGTCCCTCAACTCAAGGATTGAAAATATGGAACAGCAAAATTGGTTTAGAACAGAATAGCACACTGTCAGTTTCACTCACTGTACCTCTCTGTCCCTCAACTCAAGGATTGAAAATATGGAACAGCAAAATTGGTTTAGAACAGAATAGCACACTGTCAGTTTCACTCACTGTACCTCTCTGTCCCTCAACTCAAGGATTGAAAATATGGTTCAGCAAAATAGTTTTAGAACACAATAGCACACTGACACTTTCCCTCACTGTACCTCTCTGTCCCTCAACTCAAGGATTGAAAATATGGAACAGCAAAATTGGTTTAGAACAGAATAGCACACTGTCAGTTTCACTCACTGTACCTCTCTGTCCCTCAACTCAAGGATTGAAAATATGGTTCAGCAAAATAGTTTTAGAACACAATAGCACACTGACACTTTCCCTCACTGTACCTCTCTGTCCCTCAACTCAAGGATTGAAAATATGGAACAGCAAAATTGGTTTAGAACAGAATAGCACACTGTCAGTTTCACTCACTGTACCTCTCTGTCCCTCAACTCAAGGATTGAAAATATGGAACAGCAAAATTGGTTTAGAACAGAATAGCACACTGTCAGTTTCACTCACTGTACCTCTCTGTCCCTCAACTCAAGGATTGAAAATATGGAACAGCAAAATTGGTTTAGAACAGAATAGCACACTGTCAGTTTCACTCACTGTACCTCTCTGTCCCTCAACTCAAGGATTGAAAATATGGTTCAGCAAAATAGTTTTAGAACACAATAGCACACTGACACTTTCCCTCACTGTACCTCTCTGTCCCTCAACTCAAGGATTGAAAATATGGAACAGCAAAATTGGTTTAGAACAGAATAGCACACTGTCAGTTTCACTCACTGTACCTCTCTGTCCCTCAACTCAAGGATTGAAAATATGGAACAGCAAAATTGGTTTAGAACAGAATAGCACACTGTCAGTTTCACTCACTGTACCTCTCTGTCCCTCAACTCAAGGATTGAAAATATGGAACAGCAAAATTGGTTTAGAACAGAATAGCACACTGTCAGTTTCCCTCACTGTACCTCTCTGTCCCTCAACTCAAGGATTGAAAATATGGAACAGCAAAATTGGTTTAGAACAGAATAGCACACTGTCAGTTTCACTCACTGTACCTCTCTGTCCCTCAACTCAAGGATTGAAAATATGGTTTAGCAAAATAGTTTTAGAACACAATAGCACACTGACACTTTCCCTCACTGTACCTCTCTGTCCCTCAACTCAAGGATTGAAAATATGGAACAGCAAAATTGGTTTAGAACAGGATAGCACACTGTCAGTTTCACTCACTGTACCT
The DNA here is from genome assembly GCA_029206835.1 of Rana muscosa. NCBI lineage: Eukaryota > Metazoa > Chordata > Amphibia > Anura > Ranidae > Rana > Rana muscosa. Next base: position 187,270,148 of record CM055122.1, on the reverse strand, counting down.
CTCTGTCCCTCAACTCAAGGATTGAAAATATGGAACAGCAAAATTGGTTTAGAACAGAATAGCACACTGTCAGTTTCACTCACTGTACCTCTCTGTCCCTCAACTCAAGGATTGAAAATATGGAACAGCAAAATTGGTTTAGAACAGAATAGCACACTGTCAGTTTCACTCACTGTACCTCTCTGTCCCTCAACTCAAGGATTGAAAATATGGAACAGCAAAATTGGTTTAGAACAGAATAGCACACTGTCAGTTTCACTCACTGTACCTCTCTGTCCCTCAACTCAAGGATTGAAAATATGGAACAGCAAAATTGGTTTAGAACAGAATAGCACACTGTCAGTTTCACTCACTGTACCTCTCTGTCCCTCAACTCAAGGATTGAAAATATGGAACAGCAAAATTGGTTTAGAACAGAATAGCACACTGTCAGTTTCACTCACTGTACCTCTCTGTCCCTCAACTCAAGGATTGAAAATATGGAACAGCAAAATTGGTTTAGAACAGAATAGCACACTGTCAGTTTCACTCACTGTACCTCTCTGTCCCTCAACTCAAGGATTGAAAATATGGTTCAGCAAAATAGTTTTAGAACAGAATAGCACACTGTCAGTTTCACTCACTGTACCTCTCTGTCCCTCAACTCAAGGATTGAAAATATGGAACAGCAAAATTGGTTTAGAACAGAATAGCACACTGTCAGTTTCACTCACTGTACCTCTCTGTCCCTCAACTCAAGGATTGAAAATATGGTTCAGCAAAATAGTTTTAGAACAGAATAGCACACTGACACTTTCCCTCACTGTACCTCTCTGTCCCTAAACTCAAGGATTGAAAATATGGTTCAGCAAAATAGTTTTAGAACAGAATAGCACACTGACACTTTCCCTCACTGTACCTCTCTGTCCCTACAAACAAGGATTAGCACAGAATAGCACACTGTCACTGACACTCTCCCTACCTATCCTTATTTGTCCCTAAACACAAGGAATCCAGGATTAGTAAAGGAAAAAAAATGACACTGTCCCTGCCTATGCTTCTCTTTCCCTGCTCCGGAACACACTACACAAGGCCGCCGTGCTGGCGGCCTTTTATAGTGTGGGGCGTGTACTAAACCCCATCAGCAATAATTGGCCACAGGCATCCTGCCTGTGGCCAATCATTGCTCTCCTCGCTGCCGGCGATTGGCCAAGCATGCGGGGTCACAGTGCATGCTTGGCCAATCACAGCGCCTGGATGACACTGCGATGGCGTAGTGCATTGTGGGCCGTTCGCGTCACTCGAATTTGGCGCGAACGGCCCAAATCGTTCGATCTTTGTCGAACGATCGAACAGCCGATGTTTCTAGTCGAACGTATGTTCGACTCGAACACGAAGCTCATCCCTATTGTAAAGAGGTGGGGACGCTTTATCATACCTATTGGACTTGCCCACTGATCGTTCCCTATTGGCAGACAGTGCACTCTCTTCTCCACTCCATCTTTGGTTCCTGGGTGCCACTCGACCCTAAACTGTTCCTCTTGGGCCTCACACCTCCTTCCTTTTCCAAATCCTCTAAAAAACTCTTGGCCCAAGTGCTAACGGCTGGGCGATGCTTTATAGCCCTGAAGTGGAAACGGAGGGAACCTTCCTCATTGGTCGAGTTGCACTCCAGGATCAGAGACGTCAAGCGGATGGAATATATGACAGCTTCCCTAAATAATACCCTAGAGACACACAACCGAATATGGGAGCTGTGGGATATCCTGAAAACCCCTAATGCCAGTTGACACAGGGTTGATGTCCCCGGGATGTGAGGAGACTCAGGGCAGGGTGGTTGTCCTCTTCTCTCCTACCCTCTAATCTTTCCTCTTTCCCTTATCCCCACTCTCTAGCCTCCTCGGCTCTATTTAAATATTTTTACTTATTTTTATTATATTACCTTTTGTTATTGACACACACTTGAACAAGTCTGAATTTAGTGGTAATACAGAAGCACTGAATCACACTTCATTGTCTGGTTGCTGACATGCACTGTTTTTCTGTTTTACGTACCTCGACCTTGTTTCTCTACGGGCGACAATGTATGTTGATAGTTCGCCTGATGTTTGCCACTTAACACAATGCATGTTTTTTCCCTTTTCTGTCTGTCTTTTTTATGTTGGAAAATGTGAACATTTTATAAAAAAAAATTCAGTTTTCAAAAAAAGCTATATAATTGTTATTATTATTAAGCCTATACGAAAAAGAACGGTGGTCTCTTCTGTAACTCAAAACATGCAACCTGTAGAATTTTTTAAACGTCGCCTATGGAGATTTATTAAGGGTAAAAGTTTCTAGCCATTCCACGAACGGGCGCAACTTTTAAGCATGACATGTTGGGTATAAATCTACTCGGCGTAACATTATCTTTCACAATATAAAAAAAAATTGGGCTAACTTTACTGTTGTCTTATTTTTTAATAATAAAAAAAAAAATCTCCAAAAAAAAGTGTGCTCGTAAGACCGCTGCGCAAATGCGGTGTGACAGAAAGTATTGCAACAACGGACATTGTATTCTCTAGGACACAGGTGTCAAACACAAGGCCTGCGGGCTGAATCCGGCCCTCCAGGCCATTTTATGTTGCCCTCGCACCTTTCCTGGTCCTCCTCCAGACCCCTACTTTCTGCTTTCAAGCAATGCATCCAGCTTCTTCCCAGCAGCAGCATAAGGAAAGAGGGGTGCACTGTGATGTACGGGAGAGTGGGGGACTCGACTTCTGATGGTGGGGTGGCTCTTAACATCTAATGTAAGGGGAGGGGATGCGCTGGACATCTAATCTTACAGATACAACCGGCCCTTTTGAGAACAATCATAATGCTGATGTGGCCCACGATGAAATTGAGTTTGACACCCCTGCTCTAGGGTGTTAGAAAAAAATATATATAATGTTTGGGGGTTCTAAGTAATTTTCTAGCAAAAAAAATAATTTTTTAACTTGTAAACACCAAATCTCAGAAAGAGGCCTATTAATTAACCACTTAACGACCGCCCCATGTACATATAGGTCGGCAGAATGGCACGGACAGGCACAATCACGTACCTGTATGTGACTGCCTTCATATGGGTGGGGGGTCCGCCCCCCCGGCACATGCGGCGGTCGTTTTCGGTCCAGGAGCGATCCGTGATGAGGGGGCGGCCATTGGTTTCTGTTTTTTTTTTTTTTTTTTTTTTTTTTTTTAAATAGATTTTATTGAAGGCATAAGTCATACAGATTACTACAGCAATAGAAGTAATTCTATTTTAACATATCAATAGTTGTGTCAAACCAGTAAATATGGTAAAAGAAGACAATAATGCCTAGATAACAATACGCATCCTAGGAGATAAAGGTGATAAAAGAATAAGGTCCCATGCAAGGGATGCGTAAACAATGTAGGAGGTAAGAGCTTTCAAAGCTAAACATCCCTATGTAAGGGGGGAGGATAAATGAATGGATCCTGGAACTGGGGAGGACCCTAGGAAAACTGGAGAGCAGAGAACAGAACAAAAACAAAAACCGAGAGAAAAAAAAAAAAACCTAGGGAGAAAGAATGGGAGATGATGGGGGGGGGAGGGGGGGTGGAAGTAGACACCAAGCTACCATTATGAGAGGTAACAAGGAGGTAGACATCAAATTACACTGGAAATATCTAGAGTGCATCACACCATATAGATTCAGATCCAGATTTAGAATTAGAATTAGAATTTGTCCCATCAAGATAGGTCACCTGGGGGGGAGAGTAGAGTCACTGGAGGTGATGGGAGAGGTGTCCCGTAATAGGAGAATGAAAACAGCTTGAGGTTTGCCCGGTCTTCAGGGGAGTGATCATAGACCAAGTATGCTTGCCATCTGTGGTAGAAACAATGCTTAGCAGTGTCAATCGAGAAGTCTGTATTTAGTCTGTCTTTGAAAAGAAGCAGCAGAAGTTCCTTTTTGACTTGTGATGTATTCGGGGGTATATTGGATATCCAATTTTTCAAGATGGCTCTCCTGGCGAGTAGTAGGCATATCAAAGACCAATCTTTATGTGAAGGGGGGGCCTTCGGGGACCATGGCAGCAACAACGGGTCCCAATAACCAAAGATGAGGAGGAGTGGGTCCTTAGGTAGTTTCATCAGGGTCACTTTGAAGATGTAAGCCAGGACTTTATCCCAGAAGACGGATATGTGGGGGCACGACCAGAAGCGATGCGTCAGGGAAGGTTTGAGTTGACGGCAGAGAGGGCATGAAGAGGAGGTTTGTGATTGATTGGCATAGAGAAAGGGAATGTGAGCACGATGCATAATTTTCAGCTGAGTTTCCCTCCAAATTTCATTGGGGATCAGTTTATGTATAGTATTAAGACCCTGTAATAGTTTGTTGACCAGTTCTGTGTCTGGGAAGTCTTTGGTCCAGTTGGCCACTGATGAGGAGGCTAGGGATGACATTGTTTTTAGTAGAAGAGGGCGATATATATCTGAGATCTTATACGAACCTTCCGAAAGAAGGACTTCCGTTATAGAACTTTTGAACCGTGTGTTGTCGTGTCTACATGCATTCTTTAGGAAACTGACACATTGTCCATAGTGAAAAGCTTGGGAATGTGGAAGTGAGAATGTGTCGGCTAGGGATTTGAAATTTATGGGACGACCTGTCTCCGGGTCACAGAGTTGTGAAAATTTCGTGAGACCTTTCCGATGCCAGGAGGCAAAAGGATGTTGCTCTAGGCCTGGGATGAAACTCGGGTGGCCTTGAATTGGAAGGTGGCCGGATATGAAGGGCGAAAGATGTAGGCTTTTTCTGACTTCTCTCCAAGCAATGGCCGTGTCTCTTAGTAAAAGGTTATGTTGGAATGGTATTGGAACAGATTTCCACTTGCAGTGGAGAAGAGCTACTAGGGAGTATGGGTGTGCCATTTGAGTTTCCAAGGCATAATTGGAGTAGCGGGACGCTTGGGCTATCCAGTCTAGACCTGTCCGTAGTAGGCAGGCTAGGTTATAGGTTCTAATATTGGGAAGACTAATACCCCCTTCGCGCCTGGGAAGATATAGTTTCTGGAAGGCTATACGCGGTCGCCTACTTTTCCAAAGGAATTTAGAGATAGCTGCATTGAGAGCTTTTGTATGCTTATGGTGTAGAAGCAGTGGTATAGTCTGGAGTGGGTAAAGTAAACGAGCAAAGCTGACCATTTTCACCAGGTGACATCTTCCCAAGAGCGAGAGAGGCAGATCTATCCAATTATCAAGTTCCTGAGTTATTTTCGTGAGTAGAGGGGGATAGTTGAGATGATAGAGAGAGGCAGGTGTTTTCCCTATTTTGATCCCTAGGTATGTGATATGTGAATGTGCTACCTTGAAGATAGAGTGATGCATCCATGGAGGGTCAGGGCGTGAGCCTATGGGAAGGATTTCACTTTTGCTATAATTTATACGAAGGCCCGAACATGTTCTGAATTCATCGAATACTGATTTGATCGTGGGCATATCCAAAGATGGGTTAGAAGAGAAAATAAGGACATCGTCGGCAAAGAGGGAAGTACGTAGTTCGTGATCACCAATGTGAATGCCATGTAGTGGGGCCGTTTGGTTTAAAAATCGCGATAAGGGTTCTAATGCTATATTGAACAGGAGCGGGGACAAAGGACATCCCTGCCTGGTGCCTTTATGAAGACGAAATTCCTCTGAAAGAAGGCCCGCTGCCACCAGCCTAGCTGCTGGAGCAGTATACATGGACTCTATGAGGCGGTAGAAGGGGCCGGTGAATCCCATTGAGGACATTACTAAAGAAAGCCATTCGAAACTAACGTTATCGAAGGCTTTCTCCGCATCTAGAGTAATGATTGCAAAATCACCCCTCAGATTATTTTTGGCATGATCCAGGGCCAGCATCACTTTCCTGATATTTAGAGTGGCAGTCCTGCCTTTAACAAAACCCGATTGAGCGGAGTGGATCAAAGAAGGAATGATGGATGCTAACCTGGTGGCAATAATTTTTGAGAGAATCTTGACATCTAGATTTAGAAGTGAGATAGGCCGATATGAACCTGGGTCTAGGGGGTCTTTTCCTTTTTTGGACAGCAATTTTATGGTGGCTTGGTTTCCTGTGGGTAAGTGCGGGCCACCAGACCATATATGTTGATATACCTTACATAGGGTGGGTTCCAATAGTGATCTTAGGGACTTGTAAAATTCGCCTGTGAAACCATCAGGGCCAGGGGCTTTAGAAGGGGCTAGGTTCCGGATGGCCAATGATATCTCAGAGAGGGATATGGGCAGGTTCAGGCTTTCCAATTGTGAGGTAGTGATTTTGGTGAGGGATATTTTTTCAAGGAATGAGAGTGCCAATGGTTTATCTATGGGATCGGCAGCGTATAGGGATGAGTAGTATTGGAGCATAGCTTCGTTGATGTCTCGCTGTGAGGTTCTAATAGAACCGGTAGCGTCTCGGAGGGAGGAGATACATGTCGGGCGTTGAGGACCCCTGCAAAGTCTGGACAGTAGTTTCCCTGCTTTGTTCCCGAATTTATGTAGGGAGGCGTCAATGTGCGCTTTTTTCGTCAGTTCAAGGGTGTCTGCCCATGATTCAAAGGCTCGTTTAGCTACCTGCCAAGCCTTCCTATTTTCAGGGGAGTCCTTTAAGTACAGGGATCGTTGGGTGTGGTGTAGCCGGGAGCTAGCCAATTTGTAATTTGCCACGGCATTCCTTTTGAAAGAGGCGGCATAGGATATGATCCGACCTCTCAGGAAGGATTTTCCAGCTTCCCAAAACAAATTAGGGTTATCTAGGTGCAGAGCATTGGCCGAGGCGTATTCGGACCATGATTTTTCTATGTACTGTAAAAAATCAGAGTTATTATGTAGGTATGTGGGGAATCGCCATAGTCTGGGGTTCGGGTGAAGGTCGGGGATGTCGAGTGATACCGAAACAGGAGCATGGTCTGAGATGACAATGTCATGAATGTCAGATTCCGATATCATGGGGACTATGTCGTCAGAGCAGAAAATGTAGTCAATCCTGGTGAAAACATTGTGGGGGTTGGAGTAGAAAGTGAATTCTTTGTCAGCTGGGTGCCTGAGACGCCAAACGTCATGAAGTTGAAGGGAGTCAATCATGGAGGCAAAGAGGGTCGTGTCTCTGGGGACACCTAGAGATCGGGGGCTTCTGGAGCAAGACCTGTCGTCAATAGGGTGAAGGATAGTGTTAAAATCTCCGCCGATAATATGTGGGATAAGCGGATCTCGAAGGAGCCAAGTAGACAGTTCGCTAAAAAAAAGTTTGGAGGGGTTATTAGGGGCGTAAATGTTAGAGATAATGAAGTCTTTTGTCCCTAACTGAACATGAATCGATAGGAGACGTCCTTGTGTATCTGAGTGGGTAGAGACCACCGTGCATGGAAGATTTTTGTGAATGAGTATTAGGACCCCTGCCCTGCGCCCCTGAGATCCGGAGCCGAGGACTGAGCCCACCCATAGTTTTTTCATGCGTGGGAAATCTGAAGTGGAGAGGTGGGATTCCTGAAGGAGGGCAATGTCTGTTTTGAGTCTTTTTAGATGACGGAGAATCTTCAGTCTCTTATTAGGGGAGCGAAGGCCTTTAACATTCCAGGAGACTATTCTCATAATAAGGGGTCAATCGATAGGAGTTGGGCCGGTATGACAGGATTGGATTGACGTAGGTAACGGAAGCGAGCTATGAGAGTAGTATGGGACAATGAGGTGTCTACGGTATAGGGAGGTGGTGATGAAGTGATCAGTGTTGGAAGCATAACTTGGCTTGGGTGAGGTAAAAGAAAAGAAGGATAGCGGGGGAGGGGTTGTGAAAATAAGAACAAAAAAAAATATATCGTATGGACTTCACTTTTTTCCGCATGGAGTCGCTGTGTAGTCCAGCTCCCATTGCAAGACCCGAATAATGCAGCCCTGACAAAAGGAAAACCCACGTTTTCAGGGGTGGTCAAAGGAGCAGATTCGAATCGTGTACGGAGAGATATAAAGGCTCTACGCAGAGAGGCCAGAGGGAACAAACATTTGTACCGGCAATTTAAAAGCGAGAGAGAGAAAAAAAAAAAGATTTTCATAAACATGTAGAGAGCAAGGAGAGAAAAGGGAAAAAAAAAGGAAAAGGACTGGCCTACCATCAAAATGCAAGTCTGGTTTTCAAAGTCTGTAGGAGAGACCGGTGAGGTACCTCGCCTCAGGGGTAGGGCTGATCAGTTCAGTTGGGTCAGGCGTGGCTATAGCCGAGAAGATGGAAGAAGAGTATTAGTCGATTCAGCTGAGCATGGGTTGGTGTAGGTCTGGTTTCGAGGGCCTGAATCTTTTTGGAGAGTCCTTACGCGGGCTTCTTTGGTCGAGACCACGGTTGATTGGAGGCGTCCTGGGTGAGGGGCTGATGTGAGGTCCCGAGTGAAGAGAGCGTAGGAAGGCTTCCGCTTCAGATGGGTTTTGGAATGATAGCTGGTCGCCATTGGGAGCTTTGAGCCGCAGGGTGGCGGGGAAGGCCAAGGTGAATTTTATTTGTTGGCGGTGTAGTTCCGTGCAGACTTGCTGGAAAGCCTTCCTTTTTTTTTGACACTTCTATGGAGTAGTCCGCAAAAATTAAGATCTGCATTCCATCTATCTGGAGAGATCTGGATTGCCGGAAGTTTTGCAGGATGGAGGCTTTGTCTGCGTAGTTTAGATATTTGGCAATAATCGGTCGTGGCGACTTGCGCTCTGAGTTAAAAAGACCCATGCGGTGAGCCCTTTCCACTGTGCAGGGGCCGGGGAGGCCTAAGGACTCTGGAATACGTCTTGCACATAGATCCGTGAGGGCTGATGGTTGCATAGATTCTGGTATACCAATGAAGCGCAGATTGCACCTCCTGGACCTATTTTCCAAATCGTCCAGCTTGTCTAATATGAACTGATTGGTTTTATCCTGAGCATGTTCCAGGGCCTGGGCTTGGTACAATTCATCCTCCAAGGTAGATATGCGGTGTTCTGCCTCATTGAGCCTAGTGGAATGTTCTCCTAATTGAGCCTTGAGCTGTTGCATGCCTGCACTGACAGCCTTCTCCACAGAGGCAGCTATCATGGGGGTGAGGAGAGCTGCTACAGCCTGTGCAGTCCTTTCTGTGGTGTCATCCCCAGCAGGAGGTGAAAGAGGAGAAGGCTGTGGTGGGGAGGTGAGCGAATCACTGCTTACCTCCATTGCAGGCACCGTTCCCGAGAAGGGAGCCGAGTAGGCCGAAGCCGCGGACTCGATTTGCGGGTGCGCTTGTGGAGCCGCCGCGGTCGCGTGCGGGCGAATGCCGTTTTTTTCAACGAAACGGTCCATGGCGTGGCCGTGAATGACCAGGGGGGTGGGCGGGTGATAAGGGTAGTCGTCCTGCTGATTTATATGCCGATTTTTGGGGTCGAGCTGCGGAGCTAGTGAGGGAGGCAGCTACTCCATACGGCGCCGGAACCGGAAGTTCGGTTTCTGGTTTTTATAGCGTCAGGTACCCCCATATATTACTTAATAAAGGTTTAACCCCTTGATCGCCCCCCAGGTAACGCTTTCACCCCCTATCACCAGTGTCACTAAGCGATCGTTTTTCTGATCGCTGTATTAGTTATGCTGGTGCCGCTAGGTAGCCAGTTATTTTTTTAGGTTCGCCGACCAGGGTTTTATAGCGCAGGTACCCCCATTTATTACCTAATAAAGGTTTAACCCCTTGATCGCCCCCCAGGTAACGCTTTCACCCCCTATCACCAGTGTCACTAAGCGATCGTTTTTCTGATCGATGTATTAGTTATGCTGGTGCCGCTAGGTTGCCAGTTATTTTTTTAGGTTCGCCGCCAGGTTTTTATAGCGTCAGGTACCCCCATATATTACCTAATAAAGGTTTAACCCCTTGATCGCCCCCCAGGTAACCCTTTCACCCCCTATCACCAGTGTCACTAAGCAATCGTTTTTCTAATTGCTGTATTAGTTATGCTGGTGCCGCTAGGTAGCCAGTTATTTTTTTAGGTTCGCCGCCAGGTTTTTATAGCATCAGGTACCCCCATATACAACCTAATAAAGGTTTTAACCCCCTGATTGCCCCTAGAGTTAACCCTTTTACCAGTGATCACCGTAAAAGTGTCACTAGTGACACTGGTTAGCCAGTTAGTTATTTCATTATTTAGGTTCCCCGTCAGGTTTTTATATAGCGTCAGGTACCCCCATATATTACCTAATAAAGGTTTTAACCCCCTGATTGCCCCTAGTTAACCCTTTCACCAGTGATCACCGTATAAGTGTTACGGGTGACGCTGGTTAGTTAGTTTGCTTTTTATTGCATTAGGGCACCCGCCGTATATAACCCAATAAAGGTTTAACCCCCTGATCGCCCGGCGGGTGATATCAATTAGGTTTTAGGGTCAGATAGGGTCTGCGTCACCCCAGGCAGCGTCAGGTTAGTGCCAGTAGCGCTAACACCCACGCACGCAGCATACACCTCCCTTAGTGGTATAGTATCTGAACAGATCAATATCTGATCAGATCTATAATAGCGTCTCCAGCAGTTTAGGGTTCCCAAAAATGCAGTGTTAGCGGGATCAGCCCAGATACCTGCTAGCACCTGCGTTTTGCCCCTCCGTCCAGCCCAGGCCACCCAAGTGCAGTATCAATCGATTACTGTCACTTACAAAACACAACACACATAGCTGCAGCGTTCGCAGAGACAGGCCTGATCCCTGTGACTCCAGTGCTGTAGGAGGTGATTTCACCACCACAGTTAAAAAAAAGAGCATATATGCCGAAGCATGGGGGCAGCAGGGGCGGAGGAGCGATTTTGCTCCTAATGCCGCGTACATACGGTCGAAAATTCAGACGGAGACTTGCCCGTGGAAAAGTCTGACCGGGTGTACGCGGCATAACTTTTGCGGGAGGATGCCCCCATGCTTCGGCATATATAAATACTGCATGTATGCCCATCATTAGCAGTGGGTGGATGAAGGGCGGTATTCTAATGGTGAGCATACCCACCGATCAATCTCTTTTTTCGTTCAGCCAACAGGCTGCATGAAAAAAAAGATTACAATACATGTCCAACAAGGACCAGCAACGTACTGGTATGTTGCTGGACTTTGAATGGTTAAACCAGAATGATGCCTGCGGGTTTAGGTATGATCTTGGTATCATTCTTTTCAGCCAGCGGCCAGCTTTCATTTGAAAGCAATCCTAGCGGCTAATTAGCCTCTGGACTGCTTTTACAGGCAGTGGGAGGGAATGTCCCCCCCCGGATATAAAAAGCGCCATTGGGAAATTGGGAAAGCATTTTATCACACCGATCTTGGTGTGGTCAGATGCTTTGAGGGCAGAGGAAAGATCTAGGGTCTTTGGAAGAAACAGTTTAAAAAAAAAAAAGCAAAATAAATAATAAAAAAAAAAAGCACCCCTGTCCCGCCCTGCTCTTGCGCAAAGGCGAACGCAAGCGTCGGTCTGGCGTCATATGTAAACAGCAATTGCACCATGCATGTGAGGTATCACCACGAAGGTCAGATCGAGGGCAGTAATTTTAGCAGTAGACCTCCTCTGTAAATCTAATGTGGTAACCTGTAAAGGCTTTTAAAGGCTCTTTAAAAATGTTTGTAGTTTGTCGCCACTGCGCGTTTGTGCGAAATTTTAAAGCATGTCGTGTTTGGTATCCATGTACTCGGCCTAAGATCATCTTTTTTATTTCATCAAACGTTTGGGCAATATAGTGTGTTTTAGTGCATTAAAATAAAAAAAAGTGTATTTTTTTCCCCAAAAAATGCGTTTGAAAAATCGCTGCGCAAATACTGTGTGGAAAAAAAATGCAACACCCGCCATTTTAATCTGTAGGGCCTTTGCTTTAAAAAAATATATAGTGTTTGGGGGTTCAACGTAATTTTCTTGCAATAAAAAAGTTTTCATGTAAACAAAAAGTGTCAGAAAGGGCTTTGTCTTCAAGTGGTTAGAAGAGTGGATGATGTGTGACATAAGCTTCCTAATGTTGTGCATAAAATGCCAGGACAGTTCAAAACCCCCCCAAATGATCCCATTTTGGAAAGTAGACACCCCAAGCTACTTGCTGAGAGGCATGTCGAGTCCATGGAATATTTTATATTTTGACACGTTGCGGAAAAATATATATTTTTTTTTTGCACAAAGTTGTCACTAAATGATATATTGCTCAAACATGCCATGGGCATATGTGGAATTACACCCCAAAATACATTCTGTTCCTTCTCCTGAGTATGGGGATACCACATGTGTGAGACTTTTTGGGAGCCTAGCCGCGTACGGGACCCCAAAACCCAAGCACCGCCTTCAGGCTTTCTAAGGGTGTAAATTTTTGATTTCACTCCTCACTGCCTATCACAGTTTCGGAGGCCATGGAATGCCCAGATGGCACAAACCCCCCCCCCCCAAATGACCCTATTTTGGAAAGTAGACACCCCAAGCTATTTTCTGAGAGGTATGGTGAGTATTTTGCAGATCTCGCTTTTGGCACAAAGTTTTGAAAATTGAAAAAAGAAAAAAAAATTATTTTCTTTCTTCATTTTCAAAAACAAATGAGACCTGTAAAATACTCACCATGCCTCTCAGCAAATAGCTTGGGGAGTCTACTTTCCAAAATGTGGTCATTTGGGGGTTTTTGTGCTATTTTGTAATTTTATGGCCTTCGAAACTGTGATAGGTAGTGAGGAGTGAAATCAAAAATTTGCGCCCTTAGAAATCCTGAAGGCGGTGATTGGTTTTCGGGGCCCCGTACGCGGCTAGGCTCCCAAAAAGTCCCACACATGTAGTATCCCCGTACTCAGGAGAAGCAGCAAAAATTATTTTGGGGTGTAATTCCACATATGCCCATGGCATGTGTGAGCAATATATCATTTAGTGACAACTTTTTGAATTTTTTTTTTTGTCATTATTCAATCACTTGGGACAAAATATTCAATGGGCTCAACATGCCTCTCAGCAATTTCCTTGGGGTGTCTACTTTCCAACATGGGGTCATTTGGGGGGGTTTTGTACTGCCCTGCCATTTTAGCACCTCAAGAAATTAGATAGGCAGTCATAAATTAAAAGCTGTATAAATTCCAGAAAATGTACCCTAGTTTGTAGACGCTATAACTTTTGCGCAAACCAATAAATACACGCTTATTGAATTTTTTTTTACTAAAGACATTAGGCTGAATACATTTTGGCCTAAATGTATGACTAAAATTTAGTTTATTAGATTTTTCTTATAACAAAAAGTAGGAAATATCATTATTTTTCAAAATTTTCAGCATTTTCCATTTATATCACAAAAAATAAAAATAGCAGAGGCAATCAAATACCATTAAAATAAAGCTCTAGTTGTGGGAAGAAAAGGACGCAAATTTTGTTTGGGTACAACATTGCATGACTGCGCAATTACCAGTTAAAGCAGCACAGTGCTAAATTGTAAAAACACCTCTGGTCTTTATGCTGCGTATTGGTCCGGGGCTTAAGTGGTTAATTGGTTAAGAGAGTCATGGAACTGTCCATATGGGTCCACGTCTGTCAGAAAATGTAAAACCCTTTTGTGTAGTTTCACTGAGAAAACCAGGATATTCCAGTATGTAACAGCTGCTGTATTTGACTATTTTTGACTCTACAAATCTTTATCAGTTCCCATTCCAACACTGAAAGTAGACTAACACTCAAGATTATTGCAAAATCTAATCGTATTTATGAGGAAGAGGGGGAGGGCTGGTATAGGCCAATGACGGAAAATGAAAAAGACATTTCAAGGCAGAATATCTTCTTTTTGTATAATTTTTCATCTTGTTATAAGCCCGGTTGATAAAACCTGATCTGAGAATAAAAATGCTGAATGAACTTGTAATGTCACATTCACATTCAGCTGTTGGAGTTTGTTTTTGTTAGAATGCTTCAAGCTGAAGGCTGCACAGCTGGTTTTGATGTCATGTGTTATCCACAGAGCTGTTCCTTTGCTCTTGGCTCCCACTCAGCCAGATAACCAGATAAATTATGTCTATGTGACACTTTACATTTGACATACCCCAAACTATGCATTATGTGCATGGATTTAAAGGATGTCTATCTGAGAACCTGGTAAGTGGTAATATTTTACTAACCGACTACTTAAAAGCACCGTCATCTGGTATAGTGTTATATCATTAAACAAGACACCAATAGAATAAAACAACACATTAAATTACAACTAAACAATGGCAGAGAGATTTATTAAGAGTTTACATGGGGTATTTCTGGTAGCCTTTGTACTGCACCTGTTGCTCTGGGGCCCCAGTGGCTGCAACTTTACAATGTACCAGAACAGGAAATGTTGGAGAAAGCTGTTGGTGTAGAACAGTTTTAATCGAGTACTTGACAATCCAGGAATTCAAACAATCAACAGCCAACAAAAATAGTACTGTTTGTAGGATTATTGGAAATTGGTCAAATAATAATATCAATGCACAATATTAAAGCAGTTGAAGGGAAGAAATAAAATTAAAGTAGACTAATAGCCTGTGCTTACTTTTGTAGCAGCTCGGTGCTAGTACCTACAAGGGGGGGATATACTAAAAGGAATGCACACAGAATCTGGTGCAGCTATGCATAGCAACCAATCAGCTTCTAGGTTTTAGCCCCCCGTTCACACAGGTGTGACTTGTCATGCAGTTTGACAGTTCCAAATCGCATGACAAATTGCACCTTATTTTCAGCAACGGAACTGTTCAAATCGGGTGAAACGCAGATTTTGTGGTGCTGCATCGATTTAAAAAAAAAGTTTCTGCACTATTTTTGCTGATTTCAGGTTCAACTTGAATAGACATCTGTGCATCAAGTCGTACAGATGTCATCCAAGTCGCATCTGAAGTTGCACTGATGTTTGATTTCAAGTGAAGCAGCACGATTTCAAAGTTGGATTTGGTGTGAATGGGGGCTTACTGTCAAAGCTTAACTGAACAAGCTGAAGTTAGAAGCTGGTTGGTTGCTATGCACAACTGCACCAGATTCTGTGTGCACCAGTTTTAGTGAATTTCTCCCATAGTGTTTGAAAGTTTACTGCAGAGTTACAAAAGATCTGATGCAGTTGTATTTATTTGATTATATTTTTGTGGTGCTTTACAGCATACATAAATCCAAGTAATAATATCAGTCACTTTCCCAGAACTGGTTAGAGTCCAGTGTTGCTAATTATAGTCAAACAAATGCACATTCTAGGACCAATGGGATAAGCAGTATTTTAACACCTTCCCACCCGGGAGCACTGTTGTTCTGAGAGGACATCCCAGAACGTGCCTTTCACATTGCTGCGGGCCATGCGGCAGCACGATCTGTCACCGGCTGTGTCCACCGTGACTGATCACTTTACTGGCCCACTGCCAGTACCATGTGATTGGTGCGACCAATCACAGCAGATCACATGACAGTTGTAAACAATGGATGGCTTCCTTTCATGCCATCCATTGTATACAATTGTGCTGCTAGCTGAGATTGGTCAAAGTTATCACATGCTACAGACAGGGACAATCACAGCCTATCTGTACCATGTGATTAGATTTGGCCAATCACAGCTCATCACAACAAAAGACACTGAATGGACCAGTTTCATTCAGTAAAAATAGTTGTTTATACCAATGAAATTCATTGGTATAAGCAATCAAAAAAATCCTGATCACTTCCCCAGAGTAGTACAGTGTTACTGTTGTAACACTGTATTGCTCTGGTCATAAAAAAAGAAAGAAAATGTAATAAAAAATAAATGAATAAATAAATAAATAAATATATATATATATATATATATATATATATATATATATATATTTTTTTTTTTTTTTGTTTTACATACTGTCACCAGTCAGTGTCCCTATTCACCATCACATCCACACTGGTGACAATATATAAAAAAAACTTCAAAAAAACACCATGCCTCTTACTAAACACCTTGGATTGTCTACTTTCAAAAAATTGGTTATTTAGGGGGATTCGTACTGTCCTGGTGTTTTCAGGTCTCAAGAAATGATATAAGCCATAAATACATCAGGATTGATACATTTTCAGATATATACTATAGTTTGTGGACTCTATAACTTTCCTACAGACTAAATCAAAATTTTCAGCCTTTTCTTATTTAGCAAAGAAATTAAAACCCAGTGGTGATTAAATACCACAAAAAGAAAGAACTAGTTATGTGAAAAAATCCAAAAAATTTCTTAATCAGCATTCAAAGTGCGACAGCGCTGAACGCTGCCTGGGCAGGAAGGGGGTAAACGTGCCCGGTGTTAAAGAGGTTAAAAAATATTTTTACTGAATATAGTGTTTTTTTTTATTAATGTCAGTTGTACGTTTATTATACTTATATTATACATACAGTATATTATAATTATTATTTATTATGCATAAAACCTTTTGTATTCCTTTTTTTTTTTTTTTACTTTTTTGACCATGGATAATTGGTGGTTTCAGTATACAGGTACCAGAGGCAACAAAAAAGATAGCAACAGAGATGGAATGCACTATTTAGACTTGTGTGGAGGACATGGGCTTAGCTTTCCAATAGTTTGTGTGCTCTTTAAAGAGAAAAAGAAAAACAGATTGAGCAATAATTTGTGAGCACTTGCAATTTTTATGATACCTTGGCCTGAGTCTCTGGTTCTAGGAGGTAGGGGAAAACCCACATTTAATATGGGGCCAGAGCATTGGAGACTATGGGTGCTTTAAACAACAGGAATTAACTAGCTATTGCAAGGCAAGTTCATATCATCCCGTGTCTACAATTGTGTCTTTCAACCCCCTTGTTGTTACATTTTTTTTGCCTTTAATTGAATATGCTAGGTAGCAAGACCTTTATGATGGAATGTAATTTTTCTAATGTGCTATGTCAATCCAAACAAGAAAAAGTATAATTTACACTCTGCACCACTGTATACTGTAACTATCATATCTGTATTTTACTTGTTGTTTCCATCTTCGGCCTTTTAGATTAGGGTCTTAGGTTTCTTTTATTCTATGTAATACATTATCCATTTTTCACTTAATGGTTTGGAACCTTATAATATCTGCATTTTTTTTATATATATATATATTATTCAGATGCTGAACTTTTTGCCCATGCCATATTAAGTTTTGCTTTGCTGCTGAAACAGATTTAAAATTTCTAATAATTATCTGTTTATATTATGTGTTTTTGAGTCCATGCATATGTATTACTAGTGAGTATAGCCATACACATTTTGTGTTTTAATTATTTTAAGGCTTAGTACTGATATTTTAGATATGTCATTTAATAGAATATGCAAAGTACAATTTTTTATATCTATAAAGTGATGCAGCTAGTATAAATTAGATTTTTTTGTTTGTTCTGATCTACTAAGGGCCGATTCACACCATTTGCAGTTGGACTGCATTTGGCGGCTTCTCAAATGCAGTCCCACCACAAGACACAGTGCGGTGTGAGGCAATTCATCACTAACCGTGTGAGATTTCAGTAAAGTTTGTAAAAAAAAAAAAAAAAGGAACAGTGTGATGCACCAGAATCAGCACTGTATCTAGCTCAGCTGCATCGTACTGCACACCAGCCACTGTGTTCTAATTCAGCAGCTGGTGTGAAATGAGTGTGCTTGCCTTGTAGTTACAAAATAACTATGTTCATAAGAGCTATCCATTAACTAAGGATTTTAGACTGTGGATTGTTTACAGCAAACTCACGTAAACATGCACAGGACAATACAAACTGCATGCAAACAGTACCCCTATTGAGAAACATATGACCCCAGCTCCACTACAGATGCTATACTAATTAACCTAACCTTTTAATGATACCCAATATGTAGCGGTTGCCTTTCAGATATCAATAAGCCACACAGCGTATTCACTGCATATTATGTCTAATTCTCTCTTGGTACCTAAAGTGTTAATTTCATTATTTAAAGCAATAGGAAATGTATTCAGTTAAAGTAAAAGAATGGAATCACAAAAGCTTCTCTTTTGAATACTTACTTACTTTTAGCAATCTGCATAACTTTAATTAACTTTAAGAAATGTAATTCTATTGCTAATTTAACCCCCCATTACCAGAATTTAGGAATTTAAGAAATGTTTCTTGCTTGTTATTTCAAGTTTCACTTTTGCTTTTTTTTTGTTTGTTTTTTTTTCAAACTTGCATACATTCTTAAAAATGCAGTGGAATTTCACATCAACCTGACTGTTGTAAGATATTCTAGAGCTCCCCAGGGAGGATCCAGGCCACCTGTCCAAGCAATATTTACATTAAATCCTTCACCAAGGCCAATTTCAACCTGGAAAGGGGAACAGCACCGCATAAAAATAAATTATAATAGAAAAATATACAAACCGTGTGCTTCTGAGAAGATCAAAAAACATGTCATGTCAGTTCAGTTTTGTTTGACAACTTTGCTTTACTACGATCCATGGTCCCGGTGGACAATTTTGTAATCTCATGCAATTTAAAGAACCAGAGAAGGACGAGAAAATTAGGGGTAATCATGCAATGCAATTAGAGCAGAATGCTATGAACAAGAAAGGGACTAAGGCTAACCTCATCTGGGGAACCTCTCACTGGGAAGATGTTGCCTTCATCATAGAAAATGGAGAGAAATATACAGGATGTTGGGGTCGGAACAGAAAGCTTGCTGGGTACCATTTCCATGGTAAACATCCTAGAGGTGACTGAAAACATATGACATATTTAAGAATATTCAGCCAAGATCTAAGTTTGCCACAAACCCCTCTGCTGAACTTGAACTTGCTGAAAGTTTTTTCTTTGACTCTGCCTCTTATCGTTTTTAAGTCGTTTGCCTTTGCTCTATTTTTTCAAGCAATCTTCTGCTTCCTGAATCTTCATAGAAATTGTAGTTTAATGAACTATTTTAAAGCTGGCTTCTTAAGACCAGGAAACCAAATCAAGAGTACCCAGGAGACGTTAGATGAGCAGCCGTTGAGAAATCCCAGTCCTTTTGTACAATTAGATATTTATATACCAGTTCTTTGTAGTTCTTGTCACTGTGATGGAATCTAACATTCTGTTTTATAGAGGAATTTTATGACTTATTAACTGCCAACAGTTCATAACCTCTCTGGCTTAATTAACTAGCCTTTTTAGCCTCTGAAGGAAGCCTTATGTTTCAACTGCAGAATAGTATTTTGTAGATACACACACAAACACACACACACACACAAAATGAGGGCTAGGAGACACTGAGTATTTTCCCAGTTCTTGACAGAATGCAACATAAATGTATGCATTGACTTGCCAAGTTCCACTACTAAGGTCAAAGGCTTTGCAACCAGCTGAGTAAATTGGCGTTCTTAAAGCATTCAGTTCAGCGAGCAGTCCCTGAGCAGCGAGGTTGACATCAAAAGGCCTGCCAGATGCGAAAAGAACTTCATACTTCATTTTTGCTAAATCATGACGGCAAAACTCGAAGACATTTAAGTACAGTATGATCTCATTGGGATGGCAACCCTGCCCCCAGATCATAGGCATTTCCATGATTTTCACAATCAAAGGCAGAAGGCTGAATTTGAGACACATGGCCAAGCTGTGTTATTTAAAGACTTGTAATACAACCACTGAAATGTGAGATTGATTGAAAAGAAAATCTAATAAAATACTTAATTCATGGTAATATCTCAAAACTGGCTACTTCTCAAGTAGGGTTTGTCATATTTCCTCACAGTATGAGATTATTTAGTGAGTATGAAACTATAGATGTATAGGAAAAAAAATGAGAAACAGGCAATGTTGATAAATGAAACATTATAGTGTATGTAAAACCAAAACTTTTGTTTTTTAGTTTTAGAGTGGTGATTGATTGGAACCCCTGTCAGGTTTTTGATTGCTCTCTCGATTTGTCCTGTGACAACCAATCTAGCTAGGACTCTAAGTGAAGCAGAAACCAAAATTTTGAGTTGCCACCAGAACAGAAAAGAAGGTAAATCTTCCAGTGTGGACACTTATTCTGATGATAATTGTCAATAAGGAAGGACATTTCTCTTACTTTGGAAAGATTTTTCCTCTTGTCCTGTTGTGTCTATATCCGCAATAGTGAACAGATGATAAAACAATATGGCAGAGATTTTCACCATTACCTACTCCGTCAAAAATATATAACAACATTGGCTTTAGTTACACTTTAACCTTTTGCAATAATTTGCATTTAGATCATATGACCTCCCTGTGTAAAAGTATAAAGCACTTCTTATGCCTCGTACACATGATCAGTTTTCCCGACAAGAAAAGTGTGATGTGAGGTTTTTTGTCAGGAATTCCGACCGTGTATGTATGCTCCATCACACTTTTTCTGTCAGAATTCCTGCCAAGAAAAGATTGAGAGCAGGGTCTCAATTTTCGTGACAGGAAAAATTCCTATCTGGTATCGCGCTCGCCTATATGCAATTACGACACGAAAAAAAACACGCATGCTCAGAATCAAGCAGAAGAGCCGAACTGCCTATTGAACTTCATTTTTCTCAGCTCGTCGTACGAGATGTACGTCACCGCGTTCTTGACGTTCGGAATTTCAGACAAGATTTGTGTGACCGTGTGAATGCAACACAAGTTTTAGCCGTTTTCCTGCTAAAAAAAAAACATGGTTTTCCTGTCGGAAAAACTAATCGTGTGTACGAGGCATAACCTGCAAATTCCTCGTCTCAAACAAATGCAGGACCAGATTTCAGTTGTTATATACATTTGCATGGCTGATTAAATCTGTCAAAGCATCATTACAACAAATGTGTCTATAAACATTGTCATAAAATGTAACTTTTCGTTTTCAATCTGGTGTTTTTTTTTTTAAATTGCATGTGATTATTTAGCATTTTGTATATGCAGCCATAAGGATGTACTCTTGGTTTATTTTCACATGTTTTCCAGTCTCTCATTATTTGCTCTATTGTAAAAATTATGTTGTTTACAGAGCTCAGTAGCGCAAGCTAAAATCAGATGACTCAGAGCACTGACACATCTCTCTCTTTCCAAGGAGAATTTCATCTGACAGGAAAGGGAAGAGCTTAAGCTTTTCTAAAAGGGAAGAGCTTAAGCTTTTCTCCTTCTTTAGAAAACCCATGGATGCATTATGGTTTTAAAGCACATCTCCACTTTTCACTCACCATACCTCCCTTTTTTTCAAAATTCCCATTATACATCCCTTAAATTCAGCATGCAACATTCCAAGGCCCATCCTCTTCTGCTCCAGGAGTGGCGGTGGACAGTTTTCAATACTGCAGATAGCAGGCCTAACATGATGATATTAGTTCTGCCCGCTGCAGTATTGTACTGTGAGCCCAGACTGGTGTGGTAGTGCATTCCCAGGAGGCTTATCCATGATAGCTTGGGCTCACAGGTAGTGGGTTGAATGGGTTGGCTGTCATGCAACCATCAAAAGAAACAGAGTAAGCAGCAGCCAAGAGGAAATTTATATTGCAATGAACAGTTCTGCTTACATTTTTATTTGTAAAACAAAGATTTTACATCAATCATAAAACAACAACAGATAAAGTACATCGTTTTTACATCTTAGAAGCTAGAACAAAAGAAGGAACATTGACTTAAAAGTCCAATGGGAGCACAGACAGTCACGGAAACCCAACAAACCCTTCTGACGCTATCCAAAAAAAAGATGCTCTGGAAAATGTGTGACAAATATTGCAACATTTGCAGATGTACAAGACAAGGGTCTATTTCCTGGTAATCACTAAAAGAATTTACATATCAAGATTTGAAGTTGTGAATTGTACTTAAGTTAGGGAAATTACAGGAATTCGATTTTTTTTCTCTCATGTATCAAGTCAAGCCTTCGCTACGGTCTGCTTGGCAGCCGTTGTCACCTGTAAAATAAATTTTAATTGGGCAATGGGTGCAATGGGTTCAATTGGGTGCTAGACAGGTTTGAGAGTTAAAGTGGAGCTCCACCCTAAATAGCAACTTTTGCTATTTGGAACCCTCCCCCCCTCCGGTGTCACAATTGACACCTTTCAGGGGGGAGGGGGTGAAGATACCTGTCTAAGACAGGTATTTTCACCCACATCCGGGAGTCCTGTCTCCGGGAATCTGCGGGAGTTACGTCACTTCCCGCAGACTTCCCTTGGTGTTCTGGGAGACACTCGGCTCCCAGAACACAGGAGCACCAATCAGAACGGCGCAGCGCGACTCGCGCATGCGCCGTAGGGAACCGGGCATGAAGCCGCAGGGCTTCACTTCCTGGTTCCCTCAGCGAGGATGGCGGAGGGAGCAGCAGAGCGACGAGCGGTCGCTCGTCCTCTGCTGCGGACGTCGCTGGACTCCAGGACAGGTAAGTGTCCAAATATTAAAAGCCAGCAGCTGTAGCTGCTGGCTTTTAATTTTTTTTTTCCGGCGGAGCAACCCCTTTAAGTAATGCTAGAAGAAGGTCAGACAGAGTGTGGTGGAGAATAGTGTAGAAGGAATATGAAATACCTCCATCCACAAGTTACTTACAATGCAACCCTTTGCAACTACAGTAGCAGGTAGACTAGTAATTTAGAAATAATTTAGTGAGTCTAGCAGGAATCAGGTACCAGCGTGTAATGACTTTGTAATTTGTTTCTACAGCACTAATATTGTGTGCTGAGGATTTGGTCATGGCCAAATGTCATCCCAGTCAATAGAATCTGAGGAGACTGTGAGATCATGTTCCCATCAGCAGGTGCATGCGGGGTATTTGGAATCAGGTTTGTCAAGCAATTGGAGGTATAGGTGGGATATAAGGCCTGGAGCGTGGGGGTCTTATTTACAATGTGTTAAAAGTAGATCATCCTATATAGAGAGGAGCCTGGTCTAAGATAGGAAGAGTTAGGTAGGCCATGTGACTCTTTTAAAGATGGGAATGACTCGAAGGCAGAAGAGTTAGTCAGCTTATAGAACTTAATCAAATCCGCAGCCCTTCAGGCATTGAAAGATGCTGGAGAAATTAAAGCCAGGTAGAATGAAGGGTTTTTAAGAAAGGATAATAATGTGTTGTGAGGTGAAAGAAGTTTTTTTTTTTTTTTATTAATTAACCAGCAGTTACATTTTTATTTTGTTTAAGCTTAAGCATTTAAACCTCATTGACTTCTATAAGGCCAGGTTAAGAGATGCTTAGGGGGAGGCCCCATAAAATTCTCTGGGGATCAACATTACATAACCAGAGAAATAAAGATCGTTACTCTGAAAATTCATGTGGGCTGGAGCTACCCATTTCAGGTAAGTATACACCTGGGGCAAAAAGGGGGATTAGGCAAAAACAATAAAAAAATTAAGATACCTTCTCTGAATGTATAGTTATCCTCTAAACTCGAATAATTAAACATTTAATAAGACTGGATATCATATACTTAAATATGAACTTAACATGATCAATATTTCCTCATTTTGACTTTCTTTAAAGACCGAACTTTTGACAGATTTAATCCAGGTATGTATTTATTATCAATCTGTATACCAGTCTCATGTCATACTGTGCACAGCTGCACTCATACCAGGAGAGGGAAGCACAACATTTTGAGACAATCATGGTTCTATAGACTTTCACAGCGTGAACCTCCTCACATTGTGGTAGAGCAGAGGAATGCCCTAATCAGTGTACTGCTGTTCTTTCAATGACCAATCACAGCCTAGTGCTTATGAATAAAATTACTTCACAGGCAGAGGGAATGTATCTAAGCTGAATTTCCTGTTTAGCATTTGCAGTTCACCATAATATTTTACCCTTTGCCTGAAGTTGTTTTTTTTTGAAAATGCAACAAACATAATTCCACAAAACAGAAAACATTTACAGCTTGTCATTATTCAATTACATTTTTGTATTGTAATCATTATGCTGAAGAATATAGAAGTCAGTGAGGTAAAATAAGTTAGTAATTAAAAAGAGAACATTTAAAAATGTTAACAAAATTTTTTTTTCCTGTTAAATCTTTTATCACCTGTGCAAATTCAAAGCAGATGTAGCAGGTTAGGTTGTGATGCCAAAGTTCATTTCCTGCCTTTGCTTTGTCAGACAACCTATTACACCTTTCATGAACTGTAGGCAAAACAAAAATGGTGCTCATAAATCAACATTTAGCTTTCCCCGGGCTGTGGATTGTACTGACCCCTTTCGATTAATGCAAAACTTTCATTCATTATTCATGAAATCTATATAGACAACATGCCAAATGTCATTTACATTTAAATAAAGCAGTTGTGCAAGAAATGATTGCATTTTTAAAATGAAGAACAAGAAAAGAAGTAAAAACAAATCAAATAGTAAGTTGTTTTCAGGGCTTTTGCTTAAAAACTCAGCTACACATGAAAATTATGTTTTATAATTAGGTGAAGTTTACATTAAAAAGCATACTGTAACGCCGAGCGCTCCGGGTGTCCCATCCATCACGGAGCGCCCGCGGCGTCTGTCTCCCTGCAGCGCTCCGGTTGGCTCCTCTGACCGTGAGCGCTGCTCTGATGCTGGCGGGGATGCGATCCTTGCAGCGGCACCTGTCCGCCCGCGGATCGCATCCCATTCTGCTCACCGGCCTCCTCCTCCTGCTCCGTCCCGGCGCGCGCGGTCCCGCTGCTCTCTAGGGCGCGCGCGCGCCGGTCTTCTTAAATTTAAAGGGCCAGTGCACCATTGATTGGTGCCTGGTCCAATTACTGTGTCACACTCCAAAACACTTAAAAACCCACTCCCCCTTCCTGTCCTTGCTGGATCTTGTTGCCTTAGTGCCCTGAGAAAGCGTTTTGTACTTGCCTTTCCAGTGTATCTGACCTTCTGCCGTTGCCCCTGACTACGTACCATTGCCGCCTGCCCTGACCTTCCGCTACATCTGACCTTGCCTCTGCCTAGTCCCAGTGTACCGTGCCTATCTCAGCTGCCAGAGAAGTCGAGCCGCTACTGGGGGAAACGACCTGGTTGCTACCGCCGCAGCAAGTCCATCCCGCCTTGCGGCGGGCTCTGGTGAAAACCGGTAGCTACTTAGAACCGGTCCTCCAGTGCAACCCGTGCCTTCGCCTCTCTGGCACAGAGGATCCACCTCCTGTGTCCTCACTAGCCGCCAGTCCGGGCCCTGACACATACTAGTCCTTCTTATCATAGCAATAGTGAAAAAAACAGACCCCGGATGCCTTTATTCACTGCCTCAGCTGGCAAGCAGAATGCAGTAGCAAACAAGATAATGGACATGTTACCCACTGCCATAGTTTGAGGGAAGTTTTTCAAGGGTACTTGTGAGTTGAACAATATGTTGTCTTTTAGGAACTCCAAAGAGGAGCTATGGTAAAATCTCCATTGGAACTCCCAAATAAACCCAATTGAAATGGCTACTACAAAAGCCAAATTATGGTGTTAAATAATCCAGTTGTCTCCACACAATGTAGAATAAACAGGTAATTTGGGTGTCTAACTACAAGACAATAATACCTCATTATGGCTTTGGGGTACATGGCAGAACAGAAACTGTAGAAATGTCACCATTAGAGACACCTGAGACATAGAAAACCAGCAACTGATTGAAACCAGGGCACACCTAAACATGGAATATCAGTTATCATTGTAACAACATAAAGAATTAGTGAGCACTGAGAAAACACAAGAATTCTTGTTTTGTTGAATTGAATTAATCTGCAAATCTGTGCAAATTTCCACAACTAAACAAGCAAAAGGAGGTTTTCGATAGCAATCACTGATAGCGTACAGGATACAGACTGTATCCAGAAGAACATCCTTAGGAAAGCTGAGGTGATGAATGGCCTTTAGTCAGCCATTGTTGTGCTGGACTTTTCTTTCACCTGTTGGGGACACTGTCTGTTATTAGGGTCCTTTGTGAAGATACTCTTACCCTGCAGATTACAGTTATCTTCACATGACTGTTGAACACCTTAAATATGAAAGGGCTCCACCAACAGCAGACTTACCAACTGGCCAGAAGTTAAACAAGGTCTTGTAAATTGCACTTGGGTCCCATAGTTATCTGCATCCTTCTTACTCCATCTCAATATTGGTTGCACTGTTTGCTTTTTATTATTTCCCCTGGTGTCACTGTCCACTTGCCTGTGCAGTTTAATCAAGGCTTTTCACTGGTGGTAAACAGAGCGAATGCCAGCCCTTTTAACCACAGTGGGCTATTGCATAATTTTTCTATTATTGAACTGTTAACATTACTATTGTCAGATTTGTTAAAAAAAAAACAATTTTCTTCATAACTTACTGCTAGTTTCAATAAAGCTCATGTATCTTTATTCCTGTGTGGGTGAATTGTTGTGTCCAGACATATGGCAGGTAATCACTGGAAATTGTGCACTTTGCAGCAAAAGTGAGTCTGTTTAGACCCATGACATTTCACCAAAGCCCCCCAACAGGAAACCTACAAATTGTAAAAAGAAAGAATAAAAAATGTATTTGTCCCTACTATTTAGTTAGACCTTGCTAATTATTTTCTTTAAAAAAAAGGGCGCCAAACCCCAGAGATCTTTGATCTCTTTCATGTTGTTCAGGTAGATCTTCACCTTTCAAAGGTTGCCTACCCATGGTAAAGCGTCTATCGCATTTTTATTGCCGTCTGCGTTTTCAATGGTAAGATTCATC
Organism: Rana muscosa; assembly: GCA_029206835.1. NCBI lineage: Eukaryota > Metazoa > Chordata > Amphibia > Anura > Ranidae > Rana > Rana muscosa. The sequence goes on along the minus strand of CM055122.1, from coordinate 187,243,624 downwards.
TCTTTATAGATCATATGACTAATGTAACCAAACAGAAAGTGAGAGAAAATCCAACATTTTAGAGTTGTTAGTAGAGCAAAAGGTATAGTATTTCATTCATTTGTGATAAATGTTTTAGTGACAACTGTCTAAGGTGTATATTCACATTCACATTCACTTTCGATTCCCATTTTTCTCCAGGACTGGAAGTGAAGAGAAATTTCTACAATGAGAGGCAGGCAGCATAAAATAACCTGGCAAGGATTGAAACTCTTCTCACTCTACCCTAAAACTCAAAAAAAAAGTTTTGGCTTTGCATACACTGTACATTTTCATATGAATCCTTGTTAATCATGTGAACGGGTTCATGTTTGGCACAGTTTGCTCAAGGTTTGTAAAATAGCAGCAAGCTAATGTGTACTGTACATAATAAGTCACCCGGTGGTAAACTTTCTTTACTACATCAACTTATGCTCTCAGTAAAGTTTATGTCAGTGGAAAGAAGAGAGATCATGACCAAAAACAGATTGATCGGACCAAGAGTAATCCCTTTTCTATGAATACCTTTAGCTGTATAGGTCTGTATTGCACAAGGATGGTACTGCCCACTAATATGTATTTTACAACTAATTTCTATTTTTCTTTTTAGTGTCCCTTTTAAGTGTTTTGCGAAAATGGCAATAGAATAAAAAAAATAAAAAATAAAAAAAAACAGATTCCCTTGTGCAATAAAGAAGGACATTAAATATGAAAGCAAAGCATTCAGGCTAATGGTTATAAATAATGGTAAGGGTCTTTTTTAATGCTATATGATCTCTGCAGCTATAAATCTGCTTCTGGGAATACCTAGAAAGGCTTTGTAGACATCTGCAACTAGTTAGAATGATATGCTTGAGGGACATATACCGTGCAGGTGATTGCTAGTAAACTTACAACAAGAAGGGCAATATTCTCACATACTTACATGTATAAAGCTTCCACTGCATGATAATAGGGGCTTTATAATGGCTTGACCATTCTAAACAAAGAGATGCTACTATTTCATGGACAATCTTTATGTTCTGAATTAGATTGAATTATAAAATGTATTTCACTTTGGCAGAAAATGCAACTATTATTTCATTTTTTTCATTTCAAACAGTTTGAATGGGATCTTAATAAGGCAGTTTACAAGCAGAAGATGAATCTGACGTTTATTAGCACTGCCTCTTCTTCACATTTTTGAAAGGAGTATAATGAATCCTGGATTGTTCAGTCTTAGATTAGTTCCTTCAGAATTTAGTATAGAATTGAGGAGCTGTAACTCACAGCCCTATACCTAGGTCAGGAATTATATCTTGCTGGTGTTTCTTCTGCCTTTAGCAACCCTCATTCCCTTAAGGAATTAGTTCATACCAAAAAACTACTTATGAAGGTAAGGGGCACCTGAAAATAAAAATAAATTGTGCAGCTATGACTAAAGTTGGATAATGTCCTTGCTATGGGCGTAGACTATTTACTGTACGTACCTCCAAAAACCTGACTGAAAAACTCCCAGAGATGGCATAATCCCATTCTGCCTTGTTTCTAGGACATTGCTAAGACTGCTTAGCAATGTCCACTGCTCAACCCCACCATCACAGAAGTGAGCTCCCAACCCCCTGCACATATGAGTTCTACTTACTCTTTTGTTGCAGCATTGCTGAGCTCAAATCTACTGCAGCAGTGAAAATAAGGCGATACAAGAGGGTTTGAATCATCTGGGTGTCTTAGCAATATCCTAGCAACAAGGAAGGATGGGAGGATTCCCATGGGTCAACGCTGCAGTTAGTTTTCATCTATAGGGACCCCTTACTTGCATAGGCAGTTTTTTGGTAAAGGTGAACTATCCCTTTAGGACAAGTAGGCCTACAAGTACTTGGTTGCATCAAGGTCTTAGAACACAATGCGTGACCACACAAGTTCCTGGCCAACCAACACTTGAGCTAATGACACAAGGAAGGGTAGCTTTAAGTTTAATACACACGAGCCAAATGTCGGACAGCATTGGCTGGTTCAGTAGAAAAAGGCCGACATTTGGCCCGTGTGTCGAAGGGGCCCGACCAAAAAAGGTCTGCGGACCGGAATGTTCTGGCGGAGTGCCATCCCCGCTGTCATAACACAATAGAACAGCAGGGGAGATCACTGTGCTAATGTCAGATAGTTAGAACAGCGGCTCCTCCAGAGCTGTCAGTTTTTTTCATTGAGCCCTGCTGGGTTGAACGAAAAAAAAATTCCTGTTGTGTACTAGGCTTTAGTCTTGAAGCTAGTCAGACAGTAGACAGTGTTAGTGAAATCATGGGATAGTCTAAGAGTCAGGGCAGATAGAAGACAATTGTAATCTGAAAACAGTTCCAAGGTCAGGGCAAGTAGCAAACAAGCATGATCCAGGAGACAGTTCAAAGGTCAGGGCAGGTAAAGAGAAAGCATATTCCTGTAGACAATCCGAGGTCAAGTTCAGGTGGCAACAAGGCAGGAGTTAGCAACAAGGAATCCAATGACAGGTAATACAGCAGGGCAAAACAAGTAGGGAGCCAGAAAGCAGAAACTATCTCAGCAAAAATTATGATAATGATTATAATAATTTCTCTGTTAACTAATACAGATGAAAGGTGTTTATTAATTTTGACCTCAAATATACAAATATTGGAAAACTAATAAAGCATGGTGTTATATATGACCACCAACATGAGGGTAGTTGACCTTACTTTTCTGGAATCAGTGATATCACCTAGGACATTATTCTTTGGAGCAGGATTTGTGCCTCTGTTGATCTCCTCAACCTTACAATAATAGATTTTGCTGTAAAAGCTATTGCACCTCCTTGGACACTTGTTCATTGGTAGGACAAGTTTCAGATATTTTTTCCTAGTACTCACGAAATGCATTGTATACTGCTAACATGTGATTTCTGACAACATGTGATTGACTTCTGGCAATAGTTAATCAGAAGCTGGCAGCAGGCAGCACACACACCCCATAATGCCCATACCTATAATCACGGCTGCACACCAGCAATTTAATAGTATTATGGCAGCTTTTGCTGCATAACAGAGAAATGCTAGTAACCTGGTATCAAACACAATGCATAAAAATAGCATCATTATGATATTGATGTAGCTTTGGTATCGTGGCACAAACTTCCATAGATAGTGGGGAGTAATGATAGTGCCAGTGTGGTCCACTGTACTAAAAAGTTGCAAAGGGTGCCAACTAACCTGAGCACAGCCCTGCTTTGGATTAGCAAATCTAATAATCAATGTTTGGCAACAGTTTCACACTATACACATTTTTCATTGTCCATTCAAGTTAGGGAATTCACTGTCTTCAAGTATTTATGACTCATGCTCAGTATACAATTTTACTCACAAATCATCATGTTGAAAACATTTTGAAGTATCACGCAACTTCAGGGATGGAAGCCTGCCAAATTATGGCATGCAAGTACAGTTTTTCTTGTGTTTGAAAAAAAATATTTGTTTCAAATTCCACAAAATTCAATAAAGGGTTACATTTCAAAGCACCGATCAAAGAAAAAGAGTAATCTAGAAAAATAAATTGAATCTATTTGGGTAGTACCATAGTCATTACATGTGATTATTTGCATAATGTTGCAGTATCGATAGTGGTTTCCCATGACATATAATCAAGTTTCACCTTTCACATCCTCACCTGGATTGGAAAAATGAAAGGCTTCTAGCTATATTTTTGGCAAACACATAAAAATGGTTAAGAAATGTCTTAGCTATAATATTCTATAAAAAAACAATACTACTTTGTGAGTGCCAGTGCCTTGTCTCTACCTGTTTAGGCCTAGTAAATTAATTAAGTTAACCTAAACTTGGAATATTTATTGGGAAATGTTAGCATTTACTAATGACTTACAAAGGATTTATACTTCTCATCATAAACTTATAACTTACCAATTCAATTGATTCCCTTATAAAATGTACACTTAGAGAGAACCTATATTCCAGCCCCAGCTACCAGGTACCACAAGGTGCATGCTATCACATTTATTTAGCAGCACAGCTCATCTGTGCACCTCTCTGATCTGGTTTAACCACTTAACGACCGCTCACTGTATATATACGTCGGCAGAATGGCACCGACAGGCACAATCACGTAGAGTGTACGTGATTGCCTTTGTACGGTTGGGGGGTCCAATCGGACCCCCCTTCTGTACAGTGAGCGGTGGCTAAGTGTCCGGGAGCGTTCCGGGATGAGGGGGCAGCCATTCGTTTCTGGCCACCCCCTCGCGATCGCTCCCGGCGAATGGAAATGCCCCCTCTGTCTGTGTCAGACAGAGGGAGCAGGAGGAAGTGATGTCATCTCTGGTGGGGCGCTCACATATACCGAGCGCCGTACAAGAGAAGATATCAGGTCAGTGCACACAACACTACACTGACACCAGGACACATAGGGACATAAATCGCCCCCCCAGGCCCCCCCAGACACCCCAGATCACCCCCCAGATCACCCCCCCAGCCCCCAGTCACAGTGTCACTGATTGCAGTGACCATTTATTTAGTGATCACTGCAATCAGTGACATTTGTGACTGTAAAAGTGTCACCAAAGTTTAGTCTTAGGTCCAGTGTAGCCCCCTAACCCCCCCTAATAAAGGTTTAACCCCCTGATCACCCCCCAGATAACCCTTTCACCCCCTATCACCACTGTCGCTTAGCGATCATTTTTCTGATCGCTGTCTTAGCGTCAGTGATGCCGATCGGCAGCCAGTAATTTTTTTTAGGTTCGCCGCAGGTTTTTATAGCGTCAGGTACCCCAATATATTATCTAATAAAGGTTTAACCCCCTTGATCACCCCCCAGGTAAACCTTTCACCCCCTATCACCACTATCACTAAGCAATCGTTTTTCTAAACGCTGTCTTAGTGTCTGTGATGCAGATCGGTAGCCGGTAATTTTTTTTAGGTTCGCCGCAGGTTTTTATAGCGTCAGGTACCCCAATATATTATCTAATAAAGGTTTAACCCCCTTGATCGCCCCCCAGGTAACCCTTTCACCCCTATCACCACTGTCGCTAAGCAATTGTTTTTCTAAACGCTGTCTTAGTGTCGGTGATGCAGATCGTAGCCAGTAATTTGTTTTAGGTTCGCCGCAGGTTTTTATAGCGTCAGGTACCCCAATATATTATCTAATAAAGGTTTAACCCCCTTGATCGCCCCCCAGGTAACCCTTTCACCCCCTATCACCACTGTCACTAAGCGATCGTTTTTCTAAACGCTGTCTTAGTGTCTGTGATGCAGATCGGTAGCCGGTAATTTTTTTTAGGTTCGCCGCAGGTTTTTATAGCGTCAGGTACCCCAATATATTATCTAATAAAGGTTTAACCCCCTTTATCGCCCCCCAGGTAACCCTTTCACCCCCTATCACCACTGTCGCTAAGCAATTGTTTTTCTAAACGCTGTCTTAGTGTCGGTGATGCAGATCGTAGCCAGTATTTTTTTTTAGGTTTGCCGCATGTTTTTATAGCGTCAGGTACCCCAATATATTATCTAATAAAGGTTTAAACCCCTTGATCGCCCCCCAGGTAACCCTTTCACCCCCATCACCACTGTCGCTAAGCAATCGTTTTTCTAAACGCTGTCTTAGTGTCGGTGATGCAGATCGGTAGCTGGTAATTTTTTTTAGGTTCGCCGCAGGTTTTTATAGCGTCAGGTACCCCCATATATTATCTAATAAAGGTTTTAACCCCCTGATTGCCCCTAGTTAACCCTTTCACCAGTAATCACCATATAAGTGTTACGGGTGACGCTGGTTAGTTAGTTTGCTTTTTATAGTGTCAGGGCACCCGCCGTGTATATAACCCAATAAAGGTTTAACCCCCTGATCGCCCGGCGGGTGATATCAATTAGGTTTTAGCGTCAGAGAGGGTCTGAGTCACACCCCAGGCAGCGTCAGGTTAGTGCCAGTAACGCTAACACCCACGCGTGAAGCATACACCCCCCTTAGTGGTATAGTATCTGAACAGATCAATATCTGATCTGATCAGATCTATACTAGCGTCCCCAGCAGTTTAGGGTTCCCAAAAACGCAGTGTTAGCGGGATCAGCCCAGATACCTGCTGGCACCTGCGTTTTGCCCCTCCGTCCAGCCCAGGCCACCCAAGTGCAGTATCGATCGATCACTGTCACTTACAAAACAAAAACACACATAACTGCAGCGTTCGCAGAGACAGGCCTGATCCTTGCGACTCCAGTGCTGTAGGAGGTGATTTCACCACCACAGTTAAAAAAAAAAAGCAAATATGCCGAAGCATTGGGGCAGCAGGGGCGGAGGAGCGATTTTGCTCCTAATGCCGCGTACATACGGTCGAAATTCCGACGGAGGCTTGCCCGTGGAAAAGTCCGACCATGTGTGTGCGACATAACTTTTTTGCGGGAGGATGCCCCCATGCTTCGGCATATATAAATGGTGCGTGTATGCCCGTCATTGGAAGTGGGTGGATGAAGGGCGGTATTCTAATGGTGGGCATACCCACCGATCAATCTCTTTTTTTGTTCAGCCAACTGGCTGCATGAAAAAAAAAGATTACAATACATGTCCAACAAGGACCAGCAACGTACTGGTATGTTGCTGGACTTTGAATGTTTATACCAGAATGATGCCTGCGGGTTTAGGTATCATCTTGGTATCATTCTTTTCAGCCTGCGGCCGGCTATCATGTAAAAGCAATCCTAGCGGCTAATTAGCCTCTGGACTGCTTTTACAAGCAGTGGGAGGGAATGCCCCCCCCCCCGGATATAAAAAGCGCCATTGGGAAATTGGGAAAGCATTTTATCACACCGATCTTGGTGTGGTCAGATGCTTTGAGGGCAGAGGAAAAATCTAGGGTCTAGAAGAACCCAGTTTTTTCAAAAAAAGAGTACCTGTCACTACCTATTGCTATCATAGGGGATATTTACATTCCCTGAGATAACAATAAAAATGATTAAAAAAAAATACTTGGAAGGAACAATTTAAAAATAAAATAAAAAAGCAAAATTAATAATAAAAAAAAAAAAAAAAAAAAAAAGCACCCCTGTCCTTCCCTGCTCTTGCCCAATGGCGAACGCAAGCGTCGGTCTGGCGTCATATGTAAACAGCAATTGCACCATGCATGTGAGGTATCACCGCGAAGGTCAGATCGAGGGCAATCATTTTAGCAGTAGACCTCCTCTGTAAATCTACTGGGGTAACCTGTAAAGGCTTTTAAAGGCTTTTAAAAATGTATGTAGTTTGTCGCCAATGCGCGTTTGTGCGAAATTTTAAAGCATGTCGTGTTTGGTATCTATGTACTCGGCCTAAGATCATCTTTTTTATTTCATCAAACATTTGGGCAATATAGTGTGTTTTAGTGCATTAAAATTAAAAAAGTGTATTTTTTAACCCAAAAAATGCGTTTGAAAAATCGCTGCACAAATACTGTGTAGAAAAAAAAATGCAACACCCACCATTTTAATCTGTAGGGCCTTTGCTTTAAAAATATATATAATGTTTGGGGGTTCAACATAATTTTCTTGCAAAAAAAAAAATGTTTTCATGTAAACAAAAAGTATCAAAAAGGGCTTTGTCTTCAAGTGGTTAGAAGAGTGGATGTAAGCTTCCTAATGTTGTGTATAAAATGCCAGAACAGTTCAAAACCCCCCCAAATGACCCCATTTTGGAAAGTAGACACCCCAAGCTATATACTGAGAGGCATGTCGAGTCCATGGAATATTTTATATGTTGACACAAGTTGCGGAAAAACGACAATTTTTTTTTTTTTTTTTACGGGGATACCACATGTGTGAGACTTTTTGGGAGCCTAGCCATGTACGGGACCCCAAAAACCAAGCACCGCCTTCAGGCTTTCCAAGGGTGTAAATTTTTGATTTCACTTCTCACTGCCTATCACAGTTTCGGAGGCCATGGAATGCCCAGATAGCACAACCCCCCCCCCAAATGACCCCATTTTGGAAAGTAGACACCCCAAGCTATTTGCTGAGAGGTATTGTGAGTATTTTGCAGATCTCGCTTTTTGTCACAAAGTTTTGAAAATTGAAAAAAGTTTTGAAAATTGAAAAAAAAAATATATATATATATATTTTCTTTCTTCATTTTCAAAAACAAATGAGAGCTGTAAAATACTCGCCATTCCTCTCAGCAAATAGCTTGGGGTGTCTATATTCCAAAATGGGGTCATTTGGGGGGGTTTTGTGCGATTTTGGCATTTTATGGCTTTCGAAACTGTGATAGGTAGTGAGGAGTGAAATCAAAATTTTGTGCCTAGAAATCCTGAAGGTGGTGCTTGGTTTTCGGGGTCCCGTATGCGGCTAGGCTCCTAAAAAGTCCCACACATGTGGTATCCCCGTACTCAGGAGAAGCAGAAAAATGTATTTTGGGGTGTAATTCCACATATAACCATGGCATGTGTGAGCAATATATCATTTAGTGACAACTTTTTGTAATTTTTTTTTTTTTTTGTCATTATTCAATCACTTGGGACAAAAAAAAATTATATTCAATGGGCTCAACAGGCCTCTCAGCAATTTCCTTGGGGTGTCTACTTTCTAAAATGGGGTCATTTGGGGGGGTTTTGTGCTATTTTGGCATTTTATGGCCTTCGAAACTGTGATAGGTAGTGAGGAGTGAAATCAAAAATTTGCGCCCTTAGAAATCCTGAAGGCGGTGCTTGGTTTCCGGGGTCCCGTACGTGGCTAGGCTCCCAAAAAGTCCCACACATGTGGTATCCCCGTACTCAGGAGAAGCAGCAAAATGTATTTTGGGGTGAAATTCCACATATAACCATGGCATGTGTGAGCAATATATCATTTAGTGACAACTTTTTGTAATTTTTTTTTTTTTGTCATTATTCAATCACTTGGGACAAAAAAATAAAAAATTCAATGGGCTCAACATGCCTCTCAGCAATTTCCTTGGGGTGTCTACTTTCCAAAATGGGGTCATTTGGGGGGGTTTTGTACTGCCCTGTCATTTTAGCACCTCAAGAAATGAGATAGGCAGTCATAAATTTAAAGCTGTGTAAATTTCAGAAAATGTACCCTAGTTTGTAAACTCTATAACTTTTGCGCAAACCAATAAATATACGCTTATTGACATTTTTTTTACTAAAAACATGTGGCTGAATACATTTTGGCCTAAATGTATGACTACAATTGAGTTTATTCGATTTTTCTTATAACAAAAAGTAGAAAATATAATTTTTTTTCAAAATTTTCGGTCTTTTTCCGTTTATATCGCAAAAAATAAAAATTGCAGAGGCAATCAAATACCATTAAAAGAAAGCTCTATTTGTGGGAAGAAAAGGACGCAAATTTCGTTTGGGTACAACATTGCATGTCCACACAATTTACAGTTAAAGCAGCGCAGTGCAAAATTCTGAATTCACCTCTGGTCCTCTAGCTACCAAATGGTCCGGGGCTTAAGTGGTTAACTTACTTGGTTTGTGTTTCCCTGACTTAATGGGAAAGCTGTTATTCCTCTGTGCAATAGGATGGCCAGTGGCCAGAAAGGGCACCAGAATTGGGCCATGGGGATGGCAGATGTTTGAGCTTGAAATCCTCAATTCTTTAAGTTTTCAAACATGTTCTTAAAATATATTTCCTAAAGGAGGCCTACTGAAATTTGTAAACATTCATTGAAGTTGTATGTATAGACTAATAATTGGTATTAAATATCAGAAAAACTCCCTAAGGTGCCTCTGATCCTAGCGCTCAATGGACAAAAAATCTAGGTTCTTCTGTAATGCAGCAGCTATTATAACATCATAAAATTCATACAAAATATGCTCAATATATAATTGTAAACAACTATGCATCAAACATTAACGGCGCTTCGCAGGTTAGGTGAAAACCTGTGGGTGATAAGGATTCTTATCGTACAGTAATATAATATGCAACATGTAAACATAAATAAGTCCAATGCATGCAATTAAAATGATTGAAAAAAGGAGAGAGAGAGAGAAAAAGTCCACTTCTCCAATCCTCTCATCTGCCGGTATTGACACTATATATGGTGTTGCTCTGGCTCCTTATATGGGGAAACACACTATCAGTTCAACCGTTCATTCACTATGAATGTGCAACAGATTCATCTTAGAGGAACCCAGAAACTGTAGCTTGAATGGACACTTCCCCAGTAGATGCAATGCAGCTCCCTTAGGAGATCTACTCACCAGACTTCCGAACCGTTCATCCAGAAAAAGTTCTTGCGTATGGCATTAGAATATTGTTTAACCCATAATTATTTTTGGTATGCAGGGGAATTCTATAGCCAAAAGACAGGGGTTGCAATGGGTGCAAAATTTGCACCCAGTCTCGCTAATCTGTTTATGAGCGAGTGGGAGGATAAATGGGTCTACAATCAGAGAAGAAAGGAACTGGTGTATTATAAACACTATATAGATGATTTATTCATTATTTGGCAGGGAACGGAGGAATCCTTGAAGGAATTCTCTGAATGGTTGAACAGTAATAACAACAACATCCGGTTGGAGTTCACTTGGGACAAGAAACAAATACACTATTTGGATGTTATGGTCATTAAGGGTGAGGATCACCTTTACACTAAGGCATTCTTTAAGGCCACGGATCGAAATAGCTACATCCCAGTGCATAGTGGTCATCACCCCCAATGGCTTCGGAATATTCCCAAGGGTCAGTTCATGCGCATACGTCACAACTGTACCAGAGACTCAGACTACCAAGTCCAAGCAGATCTAATTAAACAACGCTTTGTGGAAAAAGGGTATCAGGCACCCCAGCTGGATGCGGTGATAGAAGAAGTGGGCCTATTCACACAAGAATCCATGCTGACACCAAGGATTAGATTACAGAATCAGAAACATGAATGGGGATTTATATCTGGATACCATGAACAACATAGAGAGATAGAATCCATATTTAGGAAACATTGGCACATACTTAAAATGGACAAAACTCTGAAAACAGTGTTACCGGAAGTTCCTCCGTTCATTTATAGGAAAACTATGACATTTGGAGATCAGGTAGTCAAAAAAATCTTAGATCAACCAAAGAGACTACAAATGTTTTGGGAGAGGACTGGCTTTTATGCCTGCAGACGATGCAAAGCTTGTCAACAAGTATCAACACACTTGAGAGGCATCACGAGTTTCACATCCACTGCAAATGGCAAGGATTTTGAAATCAAGGAGTGCATCACATGCATGTCCACCCACGTGGTTTACGCTCTCGAGTGTCCATGTGGGCTAATGTACAGCGTGAACGGTTGAACTGATAGTGTGTTTCCCCATATAAGGAGCCAGAGCAACACCATATATAGTGTCAATACCGGCAGATGAGAGGATTGGAGAAGTGGACTTTTTCTCTCTCTCTCTCCTTTTTTCAATCATTTTAATTGCATGCATTGGACTTATTTATGTTTACATGTTGCATATTATATTACTGTACGATAAGAATCCTTATCACCCACAGGTTTTCACCTAACCTGCGAAGCGCTGTTAATGTTTGATGCATAGTTGTTTACAATTATATATTGAGCATATTTTGTATGTATAGACTAAACTTTTTTTTTCCAGTTTTTGAGATTGGGAAGGATTGGAACCTCAGTCAAGATTACAGATGTCTGTATGTTTGGTGGGTAGATTTGCCTACTGTATTTGTTCGGTTGAACAAAAACACCAAAACAAAAAGTGATGGGAACAAGAAGGATAAGTAAGGATACATCCCATGGGAGCACTTATTATGATGACTGTTTAAGATGGAAATTCCATTTACTTTGTACAGATTTTCTCTTACTTTTTGTTGTGTTGCTGAGACAGTTATGCCGCGTACACACGATCGGACATTCCGACAACAAAACCGTGGATTTTTTTCAGACGGATGTTGGCTCAAACTTGTCTTGCATACACACGGTTACACAAATGTTGCTTGGAAATTCCGAACATCAAGAACGTGGTGATGTACAACACTACGACGAGCCGAGAAAAATTAAGTACAATGATTCTGAGCATGCGTTGAATTGATTCTGAGCATGCGTAGAATTTTTGTGCATCAGAATTGGCTACACACGATCGGAATTTCCGAGAACAACTTTTGTTGTCGGAAAAATTGAGAACCAGCTCTCAAACATTTGTTGTCGGAAATTCCGACAGAAAATGTCCGATGGAGCCTACACATGGTCGGATTTTCCGACAACAAGCTCACATCGAACATTTGTTGTCGGAAATTCCATAAGTATAGGGAAATTTCAAGGCAATGCCAGAAAAAATGTCTTAAAAAAACAAAAAGCTTTGTCTATACACTTAACTTCTAGTGTTTCAATGTAATTGTCAACCTATATGCCTGACCATTAGGGATGAGCTTCGAGTTCGAGTCGAACTCATGATCGAACTCGAACATTGCCTGTTCGCCCGTTCGCCGAACAACGAACAATTTGGGGTGTTCGCGGCAAATTCGAAAAGTCTATGGGAGAAATCTAAAGTGCTAATTATAAAGGCTTATATGCAAGTTATTGTCCTAAAAAAGTGTTTGGGGACCTGGGTCCTGCCCCAGGGGACATGTATCAATGCAAAAAAAAAGGTTTAAAAACTGCCGTTTTTTTAGGAGAAGTGATTTTAATAATGCTTAAAGTGAAACAATAAAAGTGAAATATTCCTTTAAATTTCGTACCTGGGGGGTGTGTATGATATGCATGTAAAGTCGTGCATGTTTCCCGTGCTTAGAACTGTTCCTGCACAAAGTGTCATTTTTGAAGGAAAAAAAGTCATTTAAAACTCACTCGCGGCTATTAATGAATTGTCGGCTTTTATCAATACATAGAAAAGTCATTGATAAAAAAAAAAAAGCGTGGGGGTTCCCCCAAATTCAATTACTAGGCCCTTCAGGTCTGGAATTGATATTAAGGGGAACCCTGCCGCAAATTTAAAAAAAAATGGCGTGCGGTTCCCCTAAATATCCATACCAGGCCCTTCAGATCTGGCATGGATTTTAAGGAGAACTCCACCCCAAATTTAAAAAAAAATGGCGTGGAGTCCCCCCAAAAATCCATACCAGACCCTTATCCGAGCACGCAACCTGGCCGGCCGCAGGGGAAGAGGGGGGACGAGAGCGGCCCCCCTCCCTCCTGAACCGTACCAGGCCACATGCCCTCAACATGGGGAGGATGTCCCCATGTTGATTGGGACAAGGGCCTCATCCCCACAACCCTTGCCCGGTGGTTGTGGGGGTCTGCGGGCAGGGGGCTTATCTGAATCTGGAAGACCGCTTTAACAAAGGGGACCCCCAGATCCCGGCCCCCCCTATGTGAATTGGTATGGGGTACATTGTACCCCTACCATTTCACGAAGAAAGTGTAAAAAATGTAAATAAAAACACACAAACACCTTGGAAAAGACCTTTATTAAAAAAAAAACAAAAAAAACATTCCAGCAATGAAATCCAGTGTCCCGCGGCGATCCCGATGTCCAGCGCTGTCCGTCATTGGTTGTGCCTGAATAGACCCGCCCCTTCTAAAGTTCCCCATCAGGTCTGCTAAGCGGACTAGATGTGGAACATGAGAAGGGGCGGGTCTATTCACGTATTACACAGTGAAGGAAGTTCCCATCAGGTCCGCCCCCTCGTAGATAAAGGACTTTTCCAAGGTGTTTGCGTGTTTTTATTTACATTTTTTTACACTTTCTTGTGTACTTACAATGTACCCCTTACCAATTCACATAGGGGGGGCCGGGATCTGGGGGTCCCCTTTGTTAAAGGGGTCTTCCAGATTCCGATAAGCCCCCTGCCCGCAGACCCCCACAACCACCGGGCAAGGGTTGTGGGGATGAGGCCCTTGTCCCCATCAACATGGGGACATCCTCCCCATGTCGAGGGTATGTGGCCTGGTACGGTTCAGGAGGGAGGGGGGGCGCTCTCTTGTCCCCCCCTCTTCCCCTGCGGCCGGCCAGGTTGCGTGCTCGGATAAGGGTCTGGTATGGATTTTTGGGGGGACTCCACACCATTTTTTTTTTAATTTAGGGTGGAGTTCCCCTTAAAATCCATGCCAGATCTGAAGGGCCTGGTATGGATATTTAGGGGGAACCGCACGCCATTTTTTTCATTTGCGGCGGGGTTCCCCTTAATATCCATTCCAGACCTAAAGGGTATAATTTGGGGGAACCCCCACGCTTTTTTTTTTTTTTTTTTATCAATTACTTTTCTATGTATTGATAAAAGCCGACAATTCATTAATAGCCGCGAGTGAGTTTTAAATGACTTTTTTTCCTTCAAAAATGACACTTTGTGCAGAGACAGTTCTAAGCACGGGAAACATGCGCGACTTTACATGCATATCATACACACCCCCCAGGTACAAAATTGAAAGGAAAATGTCACTTTTATTTTTTCATTTTAAGCATTATTAAAATCACCGCTCCTGTAAAAACGTCTATTTTTTTAACTTTTTTTTTGCATTGATACATGTCCCCTGGGGCAGGACCCGGGTCCCCAAACACTTTGAGTCCAATGTATTTAATAAGGTTCTAAATTTCACGCGAACATTCTGTCTGTTCGCAGGTTCTGGTGCGAACCGAACAGGGGGGTGTTCGGCTCATCCCTGCTGACCATCTTTACCTTGTTCTCTTTACTACATTGCATCCTTATTCAATACAGTTTTCCTTACCTTTATTATACCTTGCCCCCTGCATGTATTGGGAAATGTTGATTTGGCTGTCTTAGACTAGAGCAACAAGCTGTCAATTTACTATACCATACACAATAATACAAGAATAAAGCTTTGGGGTTTGTGGACAGACTCAAGAAAAACACTGTATAAGGTATGAGATAACCATACAGAATCCCTTTCCTTTTTACTAGTAAACAATCAAATGTACTTACAGTGGACTAAGGTGCATCAGCTCTGGCTTTGCAAATCGGACAGGAATGCTGCTGCCATAAATTCTATTTTTAACTGTTTCTACAAAAAGGTTTTTTTTTTGTTTTGTTTTTTAAGGAATGACTTTGGGATTACCTTAAATTTTACATTCAAAATGGAAGCTTCCACCATCATATTTTAGCAGTTACATAACATTCAATCTCTGCATGCTACAGAACCGGTTATTATTGCAAAAGATGTCCAACTCCTAGCAAAAAGAAGAATTTCTGGCTGCTGAATGCAAATGGTGACCCTTTATTGAGAACATTTACTTTAAAAAGATCACATTCACATATGCAGCTTAGAATAAAGTAGAAATAAGAAGATCAACGGATATGCAGGATTATGTTAGTAAGTTCTGCCAGGATTATATAACATATGAATAAAGAAACAGCTTTATTTGGACAAATAGTTGGTTTGTTTTTGGCTTCAAAACCTACAACATCATCACAAATATGTGAAGGTGATAAATATAAAAAAGAGATTGCTTTTTTTTATCAGCTGAGATGCTATCTCTGAAAATGTTACCATTTTCTGGGGAATAAAATACAATAAACATATTATACTGATTGGTTTACAGTCTGACGTAAGAGGATCAGCAGAGAATGTGTGAACACTCTTCCATGAGTCAACTGTAATGTAATTTGCTGTGCCAATTTATGTGACATTTAGAGCTGAAAGTGAAGATGAAAAGCTGTCAAGCTCTGCTTTAGTCTGAGGATGATGTGCCTCATCATATGTCTATTTATAACAAGGTCACGCCAGTATGTTAGATGAGCATAAACATAATGCGTGGCTACAATTTTTCAAACTGGGCATTAAGGCTTTCTTTGGCTCTGGGTTCACATAAGGGCTTTTAAATGGGCTTGTAAATGTACTTTCTGACTACCGTCTATCTGTCTAGAATAGACCCAGGTGCAATGTCCTTTAACAGGATTGGAATCAGATTTATGAAAGAACTAGATCTTTTAGTCTAATAGGATCAAGACTATTTATGTCTTTAGCCAACTATGATCCAGCCTATTCATAGAAAATAAGCTAGATTCTATGGCTATTCTAATTTACACTTTATTTAATTTAATGCGTATTATCTAGTTAAATCTTAAGCAGCATCCTTATGCCCTGTACACACGATCGGAATTTCCAATGAAAAAAGTCTGATAGAATTGTTTTATCGGAAATTCCGATCGTGTGTGGGCCCCATCGGACTATTTTTCATCGGTGTAAAAAAATAGAACATGTTTTAAATTTTTCTGATGGAAAAAAAAACAATAGGAAATTCCGATCGTCTGTGTGGACCTCAATCGAAAAATCCACGCATGCTCAGACTAAATTAGGAGACGGGAGCGCTCGTTCTGGTAAAACTAGCGTTCATAATGGAGATAGCACATTCGTCATGCTGCAAATTAATGCATCGTTAAATGTAGCGCATTCTTTTCTTCTTTCTAATGCTAGAACAAATTTTATTTTTCGCTGCGGATATTCACTCCGAGTTCTGACAAACTTATTTCTTTGTTTCTTGTGATCTCATGAATCTTCATATTTTATTTAAAGCCAGGTCTCCAAAATATCGTATTATTTATTTTAAGCGTGAATCGGCCAGCACCAAATTTTTACTAACACGCGGTAACACGAAATCAGCAAAAGCAGCCCAAGGGTGGCACCGTTGGACTTGACCTTCCCCTTTATAGTGACGTCGTACGTGTTGTACATCACTGCGTTTCTGACGGTCGGAATTTGGTCTGATGGTGTGTATGCAAGACAGCTTTGAACGGAATTCCGACGAAAAATTCCATCCGATTTTAGCCCATCGGAATTCCGATCGTGTGAACAGGGCATTAGAGATAGATGCCATTATTTAATCACCATTGCATATAATTTGACACTGAATTGCATGGGATTACTCACATTTATTCAAGAGTTGTTGACAATAGCAAGTACTGTCAATAATTTCATAGTCAATGACATCCCCCACCCTCATGTGACAGCCTTGGGCCATTCAGGACCTATGCATTGCAATATGGGTGGGCATGTGGTATGTCACTTATCTCTATTAGGTGTACTAGGGGTGTGCAGAGCACCAAAGTGTCACTGAACAGGTGGCAAAGAGAAGCATGGGCCCTGGAGGCTGGAAAGATACCTTGGGGATTTTTGACTCCCAGCTTTCTTTAACCATCTTCAGTCTGGGCCAGTTCTGACATTTCTCTCAGACATGTATAAATACCTGGAGAATAAAATGGTTGTTGTTTTTTTATGTTGTGCAATATTTGTGTAGCAGTTTATCGAACACAACTTTTCAGGTAAAAATACACTTTAATTAATTTTAGTTTAGCAATAATATAATACCCAATTTGGGCAAAATTTTAATAAATGAGGTTACGCTGAGTAAACAGATACCCAACATGTCACCTTTTAAAAATTTCTCACACCCATGGAATGACAACAAACTAGGGGACATAAAACTTTCCATAAGTGACAATTTAAAAGTTTTTTACAGGTTACCAGCTTAGAGTTCCATAGGGGATCTGGTGGTAGAACTATTGCTTCCACTCTGACATTCGTGGCGATACCACACATGTAGTGCGATCACTGTTTACATATGTGTACGGGGGCCTACGTGCACATTTGCTTGAATTAAAAAAAAATTGACACTGTGCATTAATTGTTTTATTGAACTTTATTGCTATAACAAGGGATGGACAACATTACTTGTGACAGCATGGACCTGGACAGGTCCTCTACAAGGAGAGATCTGCACTCCAAAGCACCCAACCAAACAGAGATCTGTTTAATTGGCTGCTTTGCAGACTGGTACCAGCTTTAAAACAAAGAAACCTAAACCAGAAGTGATTACAGTGTCATTGTTTCCGGTTTCTGACATCACAAAGAGGGAGAAACAATGGAAGTTCCTCTCACTCTGTCTAAGGCATCCAATGCGACAGGTCCGATTAGTACCGGGCTCCTCGGTGGGACGGGAGAGCTTGGTAAATGCAGGCGGTGGCGGGGGGGGAACACCCTTCCGCCACCTGTAAAAGTGATTAGGTGACTGTACAGCTCAACCACTTTTACATTGTAGTGAACTGTCAGCTCTTAAAGATGATATCTTGATCATGGCTGCAGCTTCAACCATGATCCAGATATAATCGCTCCCATTCGAGGATGTGCAAGTACGTCCTAAGGATAGGAAACAAATTTGGACCTTCAAAAAAGACCACTTCAATATGATTAAAGTAAAACTGTATATATAGACAATAATTAATTTACACATTTCTAACAAGCAGTAAATTAGCTTTAAAACAAGCCCTTACTGACCTCCTCTGTGTTTATATTAGATATACACTATATTACCAAAAGTATTGGGACTCCTGCCTTTACATGTACATGAACTTTAATGACATCCCAGTCTTAGTCTGTAGGGTTCAATATTGAGTTGGCCCACCCTTTGCAGCCATAACAGTTTCAACTCTTCTGGGAAGGCTGTCCACAAGGTTTAGGAGTGTGTCTATGGAAATGTTTGACCATTCTTCCAGAAGCACATTTGTGAGGTCAGGCACTGATGTGGATGGGAAGGTCTGGCTCACAGTCTAATTCATCCCAAAGATGTTCTTTTGGGTTGAGGTCAGGACTAGGGATGAGCTCGGTGTTCGAGTCGAACATAAGTTCGACTCAAACATCGGCTGTTCAACCGTTCGGCGAACATCGAACGATTTGGGCCGTTCGCGCCAAATTCGAGTGACACGAACGGCCCACAATACACTGCGCCATCGCAGTGCAATCCCGGCGCTGTGATTGGCCAAGCATGCACTGTGACCCCGCATGCTTGGCCAATCACAGTGCCGGCAGCTAGGAGAGCCATAATTGGCCACAGGCAGGTTGCCTGTGGCCAATTATAGCTCAGGGGGTTTAGCATACGCCCCACACTATAAAAGGCCACCAGCGCGGCGGCCTTGTGTAGTGTGTTCCGGCGCAGGGAAAGAGTTACATAGACAGGGACAGTGTCAGTGCTATTTGTACCTCAAACTTGTGTGTAGGGAGAGAGAAGGATATGCAGGGAGAGTGTCTGTGTCATATTCTTTGCTAAACCTTGTGTGCAGGGAGAGAGAAGGATAGGTAGGGGACAGTGTCAGTGTCACATTCTTTGCTAAACCTTGTGTGCAGGGAGAGAGAAGGATAGGCAGGGAGAGTGTCAGTGTCATATTATTTGATAAACCTTGTGTGCAGGGAGAGAGAAGGATAGGCAGGGAACAGTGTCAGTGTCATATTCTTTGCTAAACCTTGTGTGCAGGGAGAGAGAAGGATAGGCAGGGAGAGTGTCAGTGTCATATACTTTGATAAACCTTGTGTGCAGGGAGAGAGAAGGATAGGCAGGGGACAGTGTCAGTGTCATATTCTTTGCTAAACCTTGTGTGCAGGGAGAGAGAAGGATAGGCAGGGAGAGTGTCAGTGTCATATACTTTGATAAACCTTGTGTGCAGGGAGAGAGAAGGATAGGCAGGGGACAGTGTCAGTGTCATATTCTTTGCTAAACCTTGTGTGCAGGGAGAGAGAAGGATAGGCAGGGAGAGTGTCAGTGTCATATACTTTGATAAACCTTGTGTGCAGGGAGAGAGAAGGATAGGCAGGGGACAGTGTCAGTGTCATTGTTGCTAAGCCTCCTGCACATTATACACCTGAAGTTAGCCCGTATTGCTGTGTTTTCCTGGTGTGTTACACCAACAGGCATTTGCAGCACTTACAGCGGGCGGAGTGTGCCTCCTGATCATATTACACCTGAAGTTAGCCTGTATTGCTGCTTTTTCCTGGTGTGTTACACCAACAGGCATTTGCAGCACTTACAGCGGGCGGAGTGTGCCTCCTGATCATATTACACCTGAAGTTAGCCTGTATTGCGCCGTTTTCCTGGTGTGTTACACCAACAGGCATTTGCAGCACTTACAGCGGGCGGAGTGTGCCTCCTGATCATATTACACCTGAAGTTAGCCTGTATTGCTGCGTTTTCCTGGTGTGTTACACCAACAGGCATTTGCAGCACCTACAGCAGGCGTAGTGTCATTCCTGCAAAATATACTCCTGAAGCTAGGCCTTATTGCTGGTTTTCCCATTTCATTGCAGGCCATTAGAATGTCTGGAAGGCAAACAAGGAGAGGCAGACAGTCAGGAGCCAATAAAAGAGGGCAAGCAGGCTCTGTGTCTAGAGACAACAGTGCTGGTCGTGGACGTGGTGCATCGCCATCAGCGCGTGGCCATGGGACACGCTTGTCCTTCTTTTCGGCAGCTGGACGTGTTGAGCCACATCATGCCGAAGACTTGGTAGAGTGGATGACCAAGCCCTCCTCATCCTCCTCATCCTCTCTCACCCAGGCTCAGGGTACTGGCAAAGCAGCTGCCAAAGCGTCCTCTTCCCTGGTATCAATGTCATCATCAGTCAATCCTTCCCTAGACCAACCATGTCCTCCTGAGGAGTCCCCCGAACTGTTTGAGCACAGTGTTGGGTACATGCTCCAGGAGGATGCCCAGCGTTTCGAAGGGTCTGATGATGATACCCAGCTAGAGGAAGGCAGTAGCGTGAGAGCAGAGAGAGGGGATGCTCAAGAAGGACACCAATCTGGCAGTCATCTTCCAGCAGCTGCAGCATACTGCCTGATTGGCTCCAGTGATGAGGAGGGAGGGGATGATGAGGTCACTGACTCCACGTGGGTGCCTAATAGGCACATCTCCAACGAGGCAGGATGCCCTCGGGGGGCCAGCGTAAGGGCAGCACACCCACGGAATCACACCGCAGAGCTCCGCCTGTGCAGGGCGCTGCCTCTGCCCGTTATTCAAAAAGTTCTTTGGTGTGGGCCTTTTTTGAGTCGAGTGCATCAGATCGCAGAGCTGCTGTTTGCAACATATGTCTCAAGCGTATATCGCGTGGCCAAAACATCACCCGCTTGGGCACCACATGCTTGACCAGACATATGTTGACCTGCCATGCAGCTCGTTGGCAAGCCTACCTTAAAGACCCACACCAAAGAACAAAGCGGACCTCTCCTTGCACCGCATTAGCTGGGATCTCCAACCCCACTATACCTTCAGTCCTCTCTGAAACCTGCACTGAGAGGAATGAAGGTGTAGAATTAGGTGTGTCACAGCCAAGTACTTGCGGGCACACTGCTAGCAGTACACCGACGTCCGATTCTAGCAGGCAAATTTCCCTGCCGCAGCTGCTGGACCGTCAAAAGAAGTTCACTCCCAGCCATCCACATGCCCAGCGGTTGAATGCTAGCTTGGCTAAATTGCTAGCGCTTCAACTGCTGCCTTTTCAGTTGGTAGACTAGGCCCCCTTCCGTGAGTTTGTGCAATGTGCGGTTACTCAGTGGCAGGTTCCCAAACGCCACTTTTTCTCACGGAAGGCGATTCCGGCTCTCTACCGGCATGTGGAAGGCAATGTCTTGGCCTCGCTGGACAGGGCGGTCAGCGGTAAGGTGCATATTACCGCTGACTCATGGTCCAGCAGGCATGGACAGGGACGTTACCTTTCTTTCACTGCCCATTGGGTCACTCTTTTGGCAGCTGGGAAGGATGCAGGACAAGGTGCAGTAGTGTTGGAGGTTGTTCCACCGCCACACCTCCAAAATGCTACTACTGGTTGTGACACACCTCTCTCCTCCACCCCCTCCCTCTTCTTCTTCCTCCATGGCCTCTTCCTGTGCTTTGTCCTCGGAACCAGCGGTGCTCCGTAGGCGTTCAAGGGGCTACGCAAGTACGCAGGCAAAAAGATGCCATGCCGTGCTTGCGCTGGTGTGTTTGGGGGACAGGAGCCACACTGGTGCAGAGGCTCAGGCCGAGAGGTGGTTGAAGCCACGCCAGCTTATGCCAGGAATGGTAGTTTGCGACAATGGCACCAACCTCCTCTCCACTCTCCGACAGGGACAACTGACCCATGTGCCCTGTGTGGCTCACGTCCTTAACCTGGTGGTGCAGCGGTTCTTGGGCAGGTACCCGGGCTTACAGGATGTCCTGAGGCAGGCCAGGAAAGTCTGTGTGCGTTTCCGCAGATCTTATAATGCCAGTGCTCGCCTGGTTGAGCTGCAAAAGGAGTTGAACCTGCCCAAGAACCGCCTTATATGTGACATGCCCACCAGGTGGAACTCAACGTTGGCCATGCTGCAGCGGCTGCACACACAGCAGAGGGCCGTCAATGAGTACCTTTGCGACTACGGCACCAGGACAGGGTCAGGGGAGCTCGGGTTTTTTTCACCACGCCAGTGGGGCATGATCAGGGATGCATGCACTGTCCTGGCACCATTTGAGGAGGCCATGAGGATGGTGAGCAGTGACAGTGCATGCATCAGTGACACTGTACCTCTTGTCCACCTGTTGGAACAGACGCTGCATGGAATAATGGACAGGGCACTTGAGGCAGAACAGAGGCAGGAAGAGGAGGACTTCCTTGCCTCTCAAGGCCCCCTTTACCCAGACAGTGTTCCTTCTGTCCCACCCATCGCACAGGAAGAGGAGGAGGAGGAGGAGGATTGTGTCAGCATGGAGGTGGAGCCTGGCACTCAGCATCAGAAGCAGCAGTCTTTTAGGGATGATTTACAGTCCCAAGAAACCAGTGGACTTGTACTTGGCTGGGAGGAGGTGGCTGCGGATCATGTCATCCTTAGTGACCCAGAGGACTCCGGACCTAATGCCTCAGCTAACCTACGCTGCATGGCCTCCCTGATCCTGCAAAGTCTGCGGAAGGATCCTCGTATTCTTCGGATCAAGGAGAGGGACCATTACTGGCTGGCCACTCTCCTTGATCCACGGTACAAGGGTAAGGTTGCGGACCTTATCTTACCGTCGCAGAGGGAGCAGAGGATGAGACAACTCCGGGAGGCCTTGCAGAGACTGGGAGGTTACAAACTCCTGGTCCTGGACAACGAGTTGCTGAGGCTTCGGTCAGTCAAAGAAGGAGCGGTGGGGAAGGTGGCCGTCTGACCGACGCGTTCAGACAATTCTTTAGTCCGCAGCCCCAAGGTATGATCGGTTCCAGCAACCATCGCCAGCGTCTGATATACATGGTGCAGGAATGCCTAGGGGCAAGGTCAGACTTGGACACCTTCCCCACCGAAAATCCTCTGGCTTACTGGGTCTTGAGGATGGATCACTGGCCAGAGCTTGCACAGTATGCAATTGAGCTACTGGCCTGTCCTGCATCCAGCGTTCTTTCAGAACGCACATTCAGTGCTGCTGGAGGATTTGTCACGGATCACAGGGTGCGCCTGTCCACCGACTCTGTTGATCGACTGACCTTCATAAAGATGAACCAGTCTTGGATCACCACCAGCTACCAAACACCTGAAGCTGATATAACAGACTAATTTATTTTCAAATGTCACATCCCTTCAAGACTGATGCTGATGCTGAGAGACTGTCCTGTTATGTTGACTGACTATCCTCCTCCTCCTCAATGATCCGATTGATGATGATAGCTTGGAAGAACATTTTTGTTTCTGGGTGCCGCCACCAGTGGCTAAGGCCCAATTTTTCAGCCCCTATTTAACAGGGGCGTGTTATTACAATTTTTATGCAATGCTTTGCAGCAGGGCTCATTCCTGCACTCCAACTAGAGTATCTGGGAGAGGTTGCAGTGTCGTGGCACCAGCACCAGTGGCTAAGGCCCAATTTTTCAGCCCCTGTTTAACAGGGGCGTGTAATTACAATTTTTGATGCAATACTTTGCAACAGGGCTCATTGCTGTGCTCCAAGTACAGTATCTGTGAGGGGTTGCAGTGTTGTGGCACCAGTGCCTAAGGCCCAATTTTTCTGCCCCTGTTTAACAGGGGCATGTAATTACAATTCTTGATATAATAATTCACAGCAGGGCCCATTCCTGCGCCCACCAAGAGTAACTGTGAGGCCTTACAGTGTTGTGTCAACACCACCACCACCACCACCAAAAGCCCAATTTTTCAGCCCCTGTTCAACAGGGGCATGCAATTACAATTCTTGATCTAATAATTCACAGCAGGGCCCATTCCTGCGCCCACCAAGAGTAACTGTGAGGCCTTACAGTGTTGTGTCAACACCACCACCACCACCAAAGGCCCAATTTTTCAGCCCCTGTTCAACAGGGGCATGCAATTACAATTCTTGATCTAATAATTCACAGCAGGGCCCATTCCTGCGCCCACCAAGAGTAACTCTGAGGCCTTACAGTGTTGTGTCAACACCACCACCACCACCACCAAAAGCCCAATTTTTCAGCCCCTGTTCAACAGGGGCATGCAATTACAATTCTTGATCTAATAATTCACAGCAGGGCCCATTCATGCGCCCACCAAGAGTAACTGTGAGGGCTCACAGTGTTGTGGCAACACCAACATGTAAGGGGCAAATTTCAGCTGAGTATATACGGCAGGCCCCTACTTTCAAACATCCAACTTACAAACGACTCCTCCTTGCAAACGGAAGGATACAACAGGAAGTGAGAGGAAATCTACCCCTAGGAAGGCAAATTCTCTCCTATAAGAGTTAATATGGGAAAAAAAGTGTCTCCTCTCCACTGATGCTTTATCACCAATTCTTGTTTCAATAAAAACCCCAAATTTTCAAAAAAACATTTGTCATTAGGACGGAAAGTGAGGTGAACTGTTCTGAACAGGTGCACACTGCACAGACAGCAAAACAAATGTTACAGGGGTGATAACCCTTCCCTATGTTTTCCAAAAAGCTTAAAAATAGATTTTTTGACTGGAGCTACACTTAAACAATGTACCTGTTCAAAATTACAAACAGATTCTACATAAGAACAAACCTACAGTCCCTGTCTTGTATGCACCGCCTGTATACGGCTGTTCAGAGTACATAGGGCCTTTTTTATTTTGTGTGCAGGGTTCCCCTTAATATCCATACAAGACCCAAAGGGGCTGGTAATGGGCTGGGGTGGGGGGGGGGGGGGGCTGTGATGGGGTAGCTATGCCATTTTTCTTAAAGATTTTCATCCATATTACCGGGACCAGACATTACATTAAAGCCGCAAGCAGTTTTAAATGGCTTTTTTTCCTTTAGAAATGTAATTTTGTGCAGGGACAGTTCTAAACACGGGAAACACGTGGCACTTCACAGGCATACTTTAGACACCCCCCAGGTACGATATTTAAAGGAATATTTGACTTTTTTTTTCACTTTATGCATCATTAAAATGACTGCTCCCGAAAAACGGCCGTTTTTAAAACTTTTTTTTGGATTGATACATGTCCCCTGGTGCAGAACCCGGGTTCCCGAACCCTTTTTAGGAGAATAACATGCATAATAGTCGTTATATTTAGCACTTTAGATTTCGAACGTTCGCATCCATTGTATTTAATAGGGTTCTAAAGTTTGTGCGAACTTTCGGTCCGTTCGCGGGTTCTGGTGCGAACCGAACCCGGGGGTGTTCGGCTCATCGCTAGTCAGGACACTGTGCTGGCCAGGCAAGTTCCTCCACCCCAAACTCGCTCATCCATGTCTTTTTTTTTTATTGTTTATTTATAAAAATTATAAACAGAATACAATAAGATACAAAATAGAAGGCAATTCAACTTTCGAAAATACAAAACAGAGCAAACATTCACATGTATAACACATCATAGACACAAGTATATTCAGATGAAGCGTTTCCCAACAGAGGATCATCAAAGCATTTTTAATATACTGTATCGTATGGCCAACATAACATGGAAGAAAAAACTATAGCTCTGGATAAAAGAACAGAAAAAGGGAAAAGAGAAAACATTATACAATCAATAGACAACACCTGGAGGATCAGATATCAAGAAAATTCTCAGATTCAAGTGGGAACTCTGAATCATCCCATGGTTTCCATATTTTAGTAAAGAGAGGCAATGTGTCTTCTATCTTAGCAGTCAATTGTTCCATCCTACATGTATCAGACAGTATTGAAAGAACATGATGGAACGTGGGGGGGAGGTGGAAAGCCAGTACCTAGGTATGGCTCTCTTTGCAGCCAAAAGAATAAAGGACATAAGTTTCCTCGAAGCCTTAGACAGTCCTTGGAGAGGTAGGCCTAAAAGGAAGTGTATAGGAGTCAAAGGTATAGAAATAGGTAATAACTTTTGTAGAAGTTCTTGAATTTTAGTCCAAAGAGGCCTAATGAGAGGGCATTCCCAAAAAATATAAAAAAGGGAACCTACAGATTCTTTGTTACATCTCCAACAAAATTTAGAGAGGGTGGGATCATGGGCATGCATTAAGTCCAGGGTCCCTATACCAAAATAACAACATTTTAAGAGGCAGTTTCCCTCTGTATTACACATAGTGAGATCTTTGACGTAGAATCCCATATCTTACCCCCAATCCAATAGTGAAATTGGACGTTGTAATATATGGGACCATTTCTTCATATAGCTATGAGTAGAATCTGTTAAAGGGTTTCATGTAGGATTTTATATATAGACAAAATCTGTTTGGATTCATAGGGACCATTAGCACATAAGATTTCAAAACCTGTGGGTTTCTTCAGGAAAAGTGAGGGTTTTGGAAAGAAAACAATGTTTGAATTGAATATAAGAATACAGGAGGGAAGCAGGAAGATTATGTTTTAATTGTAGTTCCAGAAAAGACAGGAGTTTATGTGTGACCGGGTGCACAAGATGTCGCAATTGAAAGATTCCCGCCTGAGTCCACGGATACATCCTCGCATAGGACAGTCCATCAGGTATGTCCGGGTTGAAAAGTATATTCAGGAGAGGGGGGCACTGGGAGGATAGGGATAATCGTTCAACACATCTCTTCCAAATAGCAAGGGTAAATAGCATCGGCGTCAAGCAGAGGAATCTCAACTGAGGCATAAATTTAGAAGAATGAAACCATAGCATATAACAGGGATGTACCAGAACAGTAATCACCATCTCAATCTCAGCCCATCTGTTAGGCACTTTCCTAGAAACCCAGGTAGTCAGTATTCTGAGGTGAGAAGCATAATAGTATTTATTGATATCCGGCGCAACCAAACCTCCTCTGTTTTTAAGAGCAAAGACTACTGACCGTGCAATCCTGTGGGAGGCATTATTCCATATGAACTTGAGGCATCGCCTCTGGAGAAGTTTCAATTGCGACATTGGGACTGGGATCGGAAGTGTTTCAAATAGGTACAGCAACTTGGGAAGTATCGACATCTTAAGGACGTTAATCCTACCTAGGAGAGAAATCGGAAGGGGAGTCCAAAGATTTAAAAGGCAAGTTATTTCTGCAAACATAGGGGGAAAGTTAGCTTGATATAGGGTAGTGTATGAGGATGTGATGTATATTCCTAAATATTTCAGTGTAGAAGAGCACCAACGGTAGTTAAAAGAGCATTGGAGAGATTTAAGCAAATCAGGTGAGATATTAATGGGTAGGGCCATTTGGAGAGAACTCCAAATGTGGAGAGAGTATCATGTAAGGAGGGTAAGGAGATGTCGAGATGGGTGAGAGTCAACAAAATATCATTAGCGAAGAGCGATAGTTTATAGTCCTGTTGTGGCAGCGCAACCCCCCATATGTCTGGGTGGGACCTAATGGCCATTGCCAGAGGTTCCAAACACAAAATAAACAACAGGGGTGACAAAAGAACACCTCTGCCTGGTACCATTACTGAGGGGGAACTGCTGCGACACATAAGAAGACAACTGAACCTCGGATGAAGGAATAGAGTATAAAGCCTGCAAGGCCTTTATAAAAGAACCTGAGAATCCGTATCTAGAAAGGACTGCAAACATAAAAGGCCAACTAAGGCGGTCAAATGCTTTTTGCGCATCCAAGCTTAGAACAATAGCAGGTTGTTTAGTTCTAGTTAAAAGGTCTATCAGGTCCACAGTCCGTCTAGTATTATCACCTGCATGCCTCGTGGGGACAAAACCCACTTGGTCCTTGTGAATCAATGTCGTCAATAATGGGGAGAGTCGATTAGTCAATATTTTAGTAAATATTTTAGTAAAGATTTTTTAGTCTGAATTCAGTAAAGCAATGGGGCAGTAATTGTCTGGCAGTGATGGGTCCTTACCCGGTTTAGGAATGACAGTTATGTATGGGTGTAGAAATTGTGAGTGTGGAATGGAACCTTTAAGCAAGGAGAAAGACTGTAAATGGGGGTTAAGAGTTTTGGAGAAAGTTTTATAATAAACATAGGGAAGTCCATCTGGACCCGGGGACTTATGAGCTGGTAGGGCTTTAATCACCTTCGCAATCTCCTCTACAGTAACAGGGGCATTGAGCATAGAATTCTGTGCACTAGACAGCTTGGGAAAGTCTAAGAAGGACATAAACTCATTAAACTTATTCTGAAAGAATTGGGGTGTCGAGTCGGTATTTAAACAATTATACAATTTCTTATAGAAATCTCCAAAAACCTGGGACATAGTCTTAGGGCAGTACATAGGAGTACCATCTTGCTGTAACAGATGGTCAGGAGTCGAAAGGAAAGGACGTGGTTTCAATCTGTTAACAAGCATTCTATGCGGTTTGTTGGCATATTCATAGAATTTTTGTCTGGCCCATAACATAGATTTAGATATCTTATTCAAGTTGAATAATTTGATACGGTTCCGAATTGAAGTCACCACTCTCAACCGTTCCACCGTGGGGGATTCAAGTAGGTGCTTAAAATGGGAAGCTGCAGATATGCACTCACCCCTGAAAAAGGCCTTATGGACTTCCCACAGGGTGGAAGTATCCGTAACCGATCCCACATTTAGTTGAAAAAGTTCAGACAGCTTCTGTTGTAATTGGGATTGAATAATCAAGTCTTTGAGTAGAGACTCATTGAGATGCCAATGACATGTCTTGGGGGTAGTAGCAGTCAATACAAGGTTAAGTTCAATAAGAAGTGGTCCAATCTGGAATAAAGCTTATGAGGGGGAGATTAAAACGTATAACTCTTTTGAGTTGGATGCTTCACTCTCCATGTGTCAAAAAGGTTGTATGATCTCGTCAGTTTACGAAAAGAGGCTGACATTTTCTGGACAACAATTCATGGCGTGTCTTGAAACAAGGCCCGTCTATCCTTGGTCGGGGACATGCACAGTTTGAAACTGCCTATGATCTTAAAAGGATGAGAGAATGATTGTAATTTTTCAAAGACTGTCTTGAGAAAACTAATCTGACCCACTTTTGGGGCATAAATATTAGCCAGAGTAAGTTGGGTGTTCAGGTGACTACAGTTCAGGAGTACAAAGAGACCGTGGGGGTCCAGTTAGGAGGAAAGGACACAGATCGGACAGGAACGTTTAATGAGGATTGCCACACCTGCCTTTCCAGAGGGATCGGAAGCCATGTAGGCTGTGGGAAAGTGCTTGGAAGAAGATTTAAAGGATCCACCAGGTCTGAAGTGGGTCTCCTGAACCATAATCATCTCTGCGTTGGAGGATCTGAATTCCTTCAAGGCCTGCCATCTCTTACCAATGGAATTCAGGCCCTTCACATTACAGGAGTATACCTTCAGAGCCATAATAAATCAAATGTATATACAGCTAACATAGCATAGACTTTAAACGTACATTCAAATAACCATGGTGCAAAACATATTAAAACAAACAAGCTTATAAGTTGAAATAGTGCCAAAAAATTAGCACTAGTAACCTGAGTAAGGTAAAAAAAAAACAGAGAAAAAAAAAGGAATAAAAGGTAACCAAAGGAAAAAAAAAAAGTAAAAAGTATTTGAAAACATTTTTTAAGGACCCTGATGATGAAAAAACCATCAGGGAACCCAAAAAGCAGTCTGGGACTTGGGTGAGGGGCATGGCAGCCTGCAAGAACTGAGGAAGGGTCTCCGTCTTTTCTAAGTAAACAAACATCACCAGTCTGTGGGGGGGCAAGCGGCTAGGAAACTAGTAGGTTATCAAGGATGGCAGTCACTTCTAAAATAAAGAGAAAAACCAGAGAAACAAAAACTTTATGAATCAAAGAAGTGTCACCCTTGAAAAAGTAGTGGTCCATATTCACAGGACCACTGGCACAGCCAGGTTAAACATCAACCAGCCATGGTAGTGGAAAAATTGAATACTGGAGTAAGGAGCTTCTTCAGGTCGGAAAGCTGGATGGGGTTAGCTCGTTGAGGGGTAGAGAAGGCCTTTTGTAATCTTCGTTGAACAGGGGTCCAAATATTGGCAGGAGTCATAAGAGGCTTGGGGTTCAAAATGGGAAGCTGAAGGTCCTCCTCAGGAATGGGGGGGGAGATCCAGATTGCGAATGAAGGCCTCACTTTCATAAAGGTCTCTCAATTAATATTGGACCCCATCTTTTGAGACAGACAGGCGAAAGGGGAATCCCCAGCGGTAAGGCACTTGGTGATTTTGCAGGTGGGTGGCAACAGGGCGAAAGCTATGTCTTTTTACCAAAGTGATAGGGGAGAGATTGCTGAAAATCTGGATCTTGGCCTGCCTAAATTCGATGCGAGACTTGTTACGAGTCGCGACAGTGAGGGCTTCTTTGCTTTCATAATAATGAAAGCGGACAATAATGTCTCTGGGGCTGGAGCCAGGTGGAGGCTTAGGGACCAAAGACCTGTGAGCACGGTCAAGGCGCCAATCAATGTCCGGGATGTGGGGTGCCAGGGTGACAAATAGGCCCAGAAGATATGGACGCAGCTCCTTGTCAGAAACCGATTCGGGCACTCCGCGGATCCGGAGGTTCTGGCGTCCTTCCCTGTTCTCCAAATTCTCCTGTTGCAACTGGAGTTGGGAAACTGTGTGCTTCATGGCAGCATTGTCTTCCTCTATTACATGTACATACTGGGTAAGCTCATAAAATTTGTTCTCCAAAGTATTTGTGCGCTCCCCCAGTTGGTCTATCTCCCCCCTGAGTTCATGTGCTATTTTACCCACCTCTTTTGTTGTGGGTTAGGTCCTGAAGTAACGATTGTATTCTAAGATCCAGCACAGCTACTGTCACCACTAGGGATGAGCTTCGAGTTTGAGTCGAACTCATGTTCGACTCGAACATTGCCTGCTCGCCCGTTCGCCGAACAGCGAACAAATTGGGGTGTTCGCGGCAAATTCGAAAAATCTATGGGAGAAATCTAAAGTGCTAATTATAAAGGCTTATATGCAAGTTATTGTCCTAAAAAGTGTTTGGGGACCCGGGTCCTGCCCCAGGGGACATGTATCAATGCAAAAATAAGTTTTAAAAACGGCCGTTTTTTCGGGAGCAGTGATTTTAATAATGCTTAAAATGAAAAAATAAAAGTGAAATATTCCTTTAAATTTCGTACCTGGGGGGTGTGTATGATATGCATGTAAAGTGGCGCATGTTTCCCGTGCTTAGAACTGTCCCTGCAAAAAATGTCATTTTTGAAAGAAAAAAAGTCATTTAAAACTGACTCGCGGCTATTCATGAATTGTCGGCTCCCGGCAATACATACAAAAGTCATTGATAAAAAAATAAAAAAAAGCGTGGGGGTTCCCCAGAATTCAATTACCAGGCCCTTCAGGTCTGGAATGGATATTAAGGGGAACCCCGCCGCAAATTTAAAAAAAAATTGACGTGGGGTTCCCCCAAATATCCATTCCAGGCCCTTCAGATCTGGCATGGATTTTAAGGGGAACTCCACCCCAAATTAAAAAAAATGGCGTGGAGTCCCCCTAAAAATCCATACCAGACCCCTTATCCAAGCACGCAACCTGGCCAGCCGCAGGGGAAAAGGGGGGGACGAGAGAGCGCCCCCCCCTCCCTCCTGAACCGTACCAGGCCACATGCTCTCAACATGGGGAGGATGTCCCCATGTTGATGGGGACAAGGGCCTCATCCCCACAACCCTTGCCCGGTGGTTGTGGGGGTCTGCGGGCGGGGGGCTTATCGGAATCTGGAAGACCCCTTTAACAAAGGGGACCCCCAGATCCCGCCCCCCCCATGTGAATTGGTAAGGGGTACATTGTACCCCTACCATTTCACGAAGAAAGCGTAAAAAAATGTTTAAAAAAACACACAAACACCTTGAAAAAGTCCTTTATTTAAAAAAAAAAAAAAAAACATTCCAGCGGTGAAATCCAGTGTCCCGCGGCGATCCCGATGTCCAGCGCTGTCCTTCATTGGTTGTGCCTGAGCGGACCTGATGGGGAACTCCCTCTCAGTATTTTAAATGTATAGACCCGCCCCTTCTAAAGTTCCCCATCAGGTCCGCTCAGCGGACCAGATGCGGAACATGAGAAGGGGCGGGTCTATACATGTATTACCAAAGTGAGAGCAGTTCCCCATCAGGTCCGCCCCCTCGGTATGTCGGACCCGCCTACGTCATTGGCTTGAGCGGGGAACTTCCTTCACTGTGTAATTTAAATTTACATAGTGAAGGAAGTTCCCCGCTCAAGCCAATGACGTAGGCGGGTCCGACATACCGAGGGGGCGGACCTGATGGGGAACTGCTCTCACTTTGGTAATACATGTATAGACCCGCCCCTTCTCATGTTCCGCATCTGGTCCGCTGAGCGGACCTGATGGGGAACTTTAGAAGGGGCGGGTCTATACATTTAAAACACTGAGAGGGAGTTCCCCATCAGATCCGCTCAGGCACAACCAATGAAGGACAGCGCTGGACATCGGGATCGCCGCGGGACACTGGATTTCACCGCTGGAATGTTTTTTTTTTTTTTTTTAAATAAAGGACTTTTTCAAGGTGTTTGTGTGTTTTTTTTAAACATTTTTTTACGCTTTCTTCGTGAAATGGTAGGGGTACAATGTACCCCTTACCAATTCACATAAGGGGGGGGGCGGGATCTGGGGGTCCCCTTTGTTAAAGGGGTCTTCCAGATTCCGATAAGCCCCCCGCCCGCAGACCCCCACAACCACCGGGCAAGGGTTGTGGGGATGAGGCCCTTGTCCCCATCAACATGGGGACATCCTCCCCATGTTGAGGGCATGTGGCCTGGTACGGTTCAGGAGGGAGGGCGGGCCGCTCTCTCGTCCCCCCCTTTTCCCCTGCGGCCGGCCAGGTTGCATGCTCGGATAAGGGGTCTGGTATGGATTTTTAGGGGGACTCCACGCCATTTTTTTTTTTAATTTGGGGTGGAGTTCCCCTTAAAATCCATGCCAGATCTGAAGGGCCTGGAATGGATATTTGGGGGAACCCCACGTCAATTTTTTTTTAAATTTGCGGCGGGGTTCCCCTTAATATCCATTCCAGACCTGAAGGGCCTGGTAATTGAATTCTGGGGAACCCCCACGCTTTTTTTTTTTTTTATCAATGACTTTTGAATGTATTGCCGGGAGCCGACAATTCATTAATAGCCGCGAGTCAGTTTTAAATGACTTTTTTTCTTTCAAAA
This sequence comes from Rana muscosa, assembly GCA_029206835.1. Lineage (NCBI taxonomy): Eukaryota > Metazoa > Chordata > Amphibia > Anura > Ranidae > Rana > Rana muscosa. The sequence continues at coordinate 187,210,472 of CM055122.1, read as the reverse complement.
ATGACATTTTTTGCAGGGACAGTTCTAAGCACGGGAAACATGCGCCACTTCACATGCATATCATACACACCCCCCAGGTACGAAATTTAAAGGAATATTTCACTTTTATTTTTTCATTTTAAACATTATTAAAATCACTGCTCCCGAAAAAAGTCCCCAAACACTTTTTAGGACAATAACTTGCATATTAGCCTTTATAATTAACACTTTAGATTTCGAACGTTCGAGTCCATTGTATTTAATAGGGTTCTAAAGTTCACACGAACATTTTGTCTGTTCGCAGGTTCTGGTGCGAACCGAACAGGGGGGTGTTCCGCTCATCCCTGGTCACCACAGCTGCAGCGTCTGAGGGTTGGGATTGCTGGGATCCGTAATCAGTCGGAGGTGTATTATCAGCCGTTAGATGAGGATCGGCGTGATCCGACGGGCCGGCCGCGGTACTCGAGGCTGGGGATTGCGGCCTATACAGGAAGCGCTTCATACCGTGATCAGGCCTCGAGGATGGCGGCAGGACAAATCCTCGATATACATTTTTTTGAAAGCCGATTTTGCCCATAAGCTGCCCGAGGGCGTCAAGCGATTGTTGGTGTCACTCCTGGTGCTATTGTAGCTATAGATGCTTAGTAGGAGCCGTGAACAGGGAGACGGGGACCGGAGCTCTCCTCTCACACGTCCGCCATCTTACAAGCCGCGCATGCGCCCCTCATCCATGTCTTTATAGACCTTGCTTTGTGCACTGGTCCAAATCATTTGGTGAAGGGGGTATTATGGTATGGGGTTAGTTTTCAGGGGTTTGGCTTAGCCCGTTAGTTCCAGTGAAGGGAACTCTTAAGGTGTCAGCATACCAATACATTTTGGACAATTTCATGCTCCCAACTTTGTGGGAAGAATTTGGGGATGGCTCCTTCCTGTTACAACATGACTGTGCACCAGTGCACAAAGCAAGGTCCATAAAGACATGGATGAGCGAGTTTGGGGTGGAGGAACTTGACTGGCCTGCACAGAGTTCTGACCTCAACCCAAAAGAGCACCTTTGGGATGAATTAGAGAGGAGACTGCGAGCCAGGCCTTCTCATCCAACATCAGTGCCTGACCTCACAAACGTGCTTCTGGAAGAATGGTCAAACATTTCCATAGACACACTCCTAAACCTTACGGACAGCTTTCCCAGAAGAGTTGAAGCTGTTATAGCTGCAAAGGGTGGGCCAACTCAATATTGAACCCTACAAACTAAGACTGGGATGTCAATAAAGTTCATGTGGGTGTAAAGGCAGGTAACCAAAACGTTTGGTAATATAGTGTAAAAAAGGCTAGCAAGCATGCCTATGCTCCACTTGTAGGGTAAAGTAAAATTAATTCAGCCATTGAAAACCAAAGTAAAAGTGTATTTCCTGTAAAATTTTAATGCTTGTTTTAAAGTTCACATACTCATTTTTCAGAAATTGTAAATATATGAATGCCCATAGCCTGGTCACAGTTCCACTGTGTATGCCATTTTATAGATAATATACTAATATTATAATAATTATTATTATTATTATTATTATTAATAATATTTCGATTTGTGCACTGCTTTACAATATACAAGGGAGACTATACTTAGGAGGGCCCTACTCATAAAACATTGTAATCTAATGTAATTCATTTTATAACTAAAAAATAAATCAGTTTGAGTGATAGTATTTTGATTCATTGAGGCGGATTTGAGTAGTTGAGAATGTTCACACAATAAATAGTTTTTCAGTTACATGCAAAAGAAAAAAGAACATATTGAGTTTTCCATCAGGTGTATGTTCAGAATAGAAGGACATTTCCATTTCAAATGCATAAAACCAAAATGTTCTGTGCAGCACGTACATGCAAGCAAACATTAAAAGTGATGCTAAACAATATTCTTATTCTATAAAAATAATCAACACACATCCACTACTTAAAGCGGAACTACACTGCATTGTAATTCATTTTTAATATTCAAAGCAAACTCCCCCATTTATTCATGTCTCTGTGCTTTATTTTGCTAGCATTTCTAGCCATGATCATCTTGAGTAAGGGCAGAGGATTCATATAGCATTTACTTCCTGGAATCCATCTACCCTTAGCTCAGGACAGGCAGGAGGGCGTGCTTAGCTGAGAAAGTCCCTCCTTCCCTCATTCAGATGAAAGAAAAAAAATGCCCATGAAGACCTCTGGGATGTATGCCATCATTTTGGACGAGTAACGATAAAATGGATGTGCTGCCCCTTTAAGTGTGATATACCCTGTGCAATAATCAAATTGATCATACGCTATCAGAAAACACACATGTTATGTGACAAAAATCTCAAATCCATACATATCAAATATAAATCAATTGATATGTAAAAAAAAAATATTAAAATTACATAAAATTAATCATGTGATCAAAAATTATTAAACCCATATCAAGTGCAATCAATGACAATTTAAATAAATAAAAAAATAATTAAAATAATCCAAAAGTTCATGAAATACAGGTACTCCTCACTTAACGACCAGGTTCCGTTCCAACGTCCAGGTCGGTAAATGAATTGGTCGTTAAACGAGGAGCCACAAGTTATCAATATTTTACGCAGTCTTAACTACTGTACTGTACTGTATTGTAAAAAAAAGGTCTAAACACAAAACTCCAGCTCAATAGTATTCTTTTATTTTTCATAAGTACAGAACACCAATGAAAACTCTGTACTGTACTGTACACTACAATGATGTTTAGCGCGTTGTCCGGGTGGGGAGAGCTGGTCCTAAGTCTGAGTGGTTGTTAAACAGGTAAGTCGTTAAATGAGGAGTATCTGTATGCCAAACTGGTGCCATGAAGGATCCACCCAAATATAATATCACTCAACGTGCTCCACCAACTTCAAGTGTTCAAACTCCTTACCGGAGAGATCAGACCTCTATTTTATAGAAGGTTGATCTAGTATGGATGAAATAAACTCAAGGATTTACAGCAGCAGTAGCCCATACCACTAGATTGCTCCAACATCTCTACAAGGACATCAACATCCCACTACCTCCATCGCATACAAGTCACTCAGAGAGAACAGATACAAACTCCATGGCCAAGTATCAAATAAAACCTCAAATTGATTAAGTAAAATTGCTCACAATGGAAGAAATACATCAAACAAAGATCATGGCATTTGCACCGTCGTCTGGCCCACAGCGTGCGTGATGACGTCATGAGTAAACTCCGCCCAGCGTGTTTCATGTCAAAACATGTCTTCCGGGAACGCAGCATGACATTATTTTGGCCTAGGCCAGAAACCAGGAAGCAACTGAAGAAATGTAAAAAAAGTCTAAAACAAGGGAATATAATATATCTTCCTATCTATGTACTAATGCTAGCAACAGAAGGATTTGAAATAGTTGATGTTGTTTGAGTGAGTTTAGTTCCACTGTAATGGCCCTATTATCTTTTTTTCATTAAATCATTTTTACTGTGCTTTCCTGTCATCTTGTAACCTCCTCTGTGAGCTCCCAAACCTCATTTCTCCCCCTTACTTTTTTTATTTTTGAAATGAGCAGTGCAGATTAATTGCAGTCATGTGCACTGTTCTATGCACACTACAAATCCCATAGTTTATAGACCATCTCAGTAGTGAGCAAGAGAGGGTGGCTACATTCTTACATTGGGAGCATGGAGAATGAACATCCTCTTACAAAAAGATAGATCACAGCAGCAAAAAAAATAAAAAATGTGGAGATTTGGAGGAGGCAGAGAGCAATGGAAGGTACTTTTTTTATGCTAAGAATACCTACTTAAATAGAATATATTTTTTTTAAACCAGAGTTTAGTGTCACTTTAAAGCGGTAGTAAACCGCCATGCTTCTTTTTTTTTTTTAAACCTGCAAGGTAAAGTTGTAATGTGTCATAGTATGCATTGTATACTAGCATATTATGTGAGACTCACCTTAAAACAAAGCCCTCCAGCGTCGCACTGTCACTGCTGACAGGTCTTCCATCTTTACCTGGTCTTCCTTCCAGGTTGGTGGGCTCTGGTCCTGTAATTGGACCAGCCACGATTATGTCACTCCTGCGCATGCGCATGTGAGCCACTGTTCATGGCACAGGACTTTGAAGGAACGGCATGGGCATGCCGTTCCTTCAGAGCGCATGCGCAGGTGATGTCACTGGCCCATTCACAAGTAAATATCTCCTAAACGGTGCATGTTTAGGAGATATTTACTATACCTATACCCTTATTTTAGGCTTCCCTATAGGTATTGGGTAAATATCAACAATGGGAGCTTGCTCCCACTTTAACAATGTAATGGACAGTGTTTGAATGTAGGAAGGAAATAAATTGGCAGGATGGCCACACTCCGATGCAAACTCTTTTTCCTGGCCATACCTCATGTCAGCACACAATGGGTTAATGCCTCCTCTGGTGTTCACAGGACCACCTCTTCATAGCTAAATAAAAGACAGCCCCTCCCCCACTGAAGTGCTCTTTTTTTTGGTCATGCTCCAGGCCACCTGTAAATTTTGCAGTTGGTAAGTAATTTGTTTGCTGCAAGGATATCCCCAGAAGGGAACAGAGAAACACTGCTCAGGTGAGTTGATCCAGGTGAGTGGAATAAAGGGCTCCTCCCAATGGTGCAAGCCACGGCTCGCCCACCGTACAAGATACAAGGAAAAAGGAATTGCTGCACACCAAGGTAGCAAAAGAAGTCCTTTAAGTTTGTTCCATAAAAACAAAACTTACACACCACAGCACAGTAGCAATGCATCAATGTGCATCAAGGTAGACGTGCTTCACACAGTTGCATGTGCTTATTCATTACCCTGAAATGTAACACTGACCTTCCTTAAATAGGACCTCCCACTGCCGAACCTACCCCTCCATGTTCAGCCTTTAATGGAGTTGGAAGACCCTGAATGGTGGATGGTAAACCCTCCTGAAACTGGGTGTCCTTTGTGCCAGGCCACGGGCAATGTTGCTTAGATAGCACAAATATTCCACAGGTGTGGTATTACTAAGCTCTGCAATGTCACCATTGGGGTATTTCAAAGCCAGCATGACGCATCGCTTTCCTGGCTTTGTCTTCAGCCAGAGAGCGGCGGTGGATGATGTCACAGAGGGCAGGGAGATGGGCGGCGCTGGGTAGTGATCGCTGGTCACCAAGCAGCAGCTTAAACAAATTTGGAACCGGCAGAGGAACTGTTTTCTCTCCCCCTGTCCTTGCAGTCCTGCCAGTTTTCTCCTGTGAGGTAAAGACTTGTTTCTGTTTGCTCCCCTGCTGTGGTGTGTTCCCGGGGATCTGACTGTTTTTTGTTTCAGATTCTGTGTCTCCTGTCTGCCTCTGTAAGGCTGCCTGACCTCACCTGCTGCTGCTTCTGAAGTAAGTGGATGAAAGTAGATGGGTCTTAAAGGCACAGTGTACCTGTTTTTCTTGGTGAAATTGTTTTTTGCATGTGCTCACCACACCTGTCAGTGGCACAGAAGATTAGCTTAGGTGGGAGGGGGCGGCGTGGGACAGGTCTTCAAAAGAGTGCTCAAGAAATGCTCAAGGAATGAAAAGTATAGTGTCTTGCATGATTTTAGGAGCAGAAGCCCTAAACGCAAACACTCCAAAAAATATAATATCTATACTGTGGCAGGTTTTTGCCTGTTGACTAGTGACAGTGCTGTGATGTTTAGAGCATTCAAAATGTGAAACTTGCAGGAGTCTACATGGTTCTGGAGGACTTGAACCTAGCTGCTGACTTTTGGCCGAGGCTTCAATAGACCTAGTTTTAGGGCTGGCGCATTAAGTCACAGTGATGAGAGCTTTGTAGTTGTGCCACTAGAGGGTGGATGAAGCTTCCACACACACCTTTGTAACATTCTTCAAAATGGGAAGTTGTTGTTTGTCAAAAATGCTGGACGAAGCGAGTGACAGAAGAAATGTCCAGAAGGTGGCCACAGTCTAAAAAGAGGAAGCAGCTCAAGTTGGTCGATCTTCAGAAGGGTTCAGTAGGCCAAATCTTATAGGCGCGGCTGAAATTTATCAGATCACAGTGGAGGGGGCTCAAACTTCCAGTTTACATGAAATCAAATTCAGAGCAGGCTGCTAGACATTTGGAAAGTCTTTGAAAGTATGCCCAACCATGGTCTTTCAGTGGGAGCCAGGATAGCCTGCTTTTTGGAGGGTTTGGGCATCAAAGACAGTTAGCTGTGAGTATAATCACCAAATCCTTTCATTCATGACTAGGGATGAGCTCGGTGTTCGAGTCGAACATACGTTCGACTCGAACATCGGCTGTTCGATCGTTCGCCGAACAACGAACGATTTGGGCCGTTCGCGCCTAATTCGCGGCCCACAATGCACTACGCCATTGCAGTGTCATCCAGGCGCTGTGATTGGCCAAGCATGCACTGTGACCCCGCATGCTTGGCCAATCACAGCGCCGGCAGCGAGGAGAGCAATGATTGGCCACAGGCAGGATGCCTGTGGCCAATTATTGCTGGGGGTGTTTAGTACACGCCCCACACTATAAAAGGCCACCAGCACGGCGGCCTAGTGTAGTGTGTTCCGGAGCAGGGAAAGAGAAGCATAGGCAGGGACAGTGACATTTTTTTTTCTTGCTTAACCTGGATTCCTTTAGTTTAGGGAAAGAGAAGGATAGGTAGGGAGAGTGTCAGTGTGTTTTACTGTGCTAATCCTTGTTTGTAGGGACAGGGAAGGACAGTGAGGGAAATTCTCCTTGTGCTATACTGTGCTAAAGCATTCCTCATCAACCATCTTTAAAAAAACATTTTTTATAGGGACAGAAAACTATAGGTAGGGAGAGTGTCAGTGTGTTTTACTGTGCTAATCCTTGTTTGTAGGGACAGGGAAGGACAGTGAGGGAAATTCTCCTTGTACTATACTGTGCTAAAGCATTCATCATCAACCATCTTTAAAAAAACATTTTTTATAGGGACAGAAAACTATAGGTAGGGAGAGTGTCAGTGTGTTTTACTGTGCTAATCCTTGTTTGTAGGGACAGGGAAGGACAGTGAGGGAAATTCTCCTTGTGCTATACTGTGCTAAAGCATTCATCATCAACCATCTTTAAAAAAAACATTTTTTATAGGGACAGAAAACTATAGGTAGGGAGAGTGTCAGTGTGTTTTACTGTGCTAATCCTTGTTTGTAGGGACAGGGAAGGACAGTGAGGGAAATTCTCCTTGTGCTATACTGTGCTAAAGCATTCCTCATCAACCATCTTTAAAAAAACATTTTTTATAGGGACAGAAAACTATAGGTAGGGAGAGTGTCAGTGTGTTTTACTGTGCTAATCCTTGTTTGTAGGGACAGGGAAGGACAGTGAGGGAAATTCTCCTTGTGCTATACTGTGCTAAAGCATTCATCATCAACCATCTTTAAAAAAACATTTTTTATAGGGACAGAAAACTATAGGTAGGGAGAGTGTCAGTGTGTTTTACTGTGCTAATCCTTGTTTTTAGGGACAGGGAAGGACAGTGAGGGAAATTCTCCTTGTGCTATACTGTGCTAAAGCATTCCTCATCAACCATCTTTAAAAAAACATTTTTTATAGGGACAGAAAACTATAGGTAGGGAGAGTGTCAGTGTGTTTTACTGTGCTAATCCTTGTTTGTAGGGACAGGGAAGGACAGTGAGGGAAATTCTCCTTGTGCTATACTGTGCTAAAGCATTCCTCATGAACCATCTTTAAAAAAAAATTTTTTATAGGGACAGAAAACTATAGGTAGGGAGAGTGTCAGTGTGTTTTACTGTGCTAATCCTTGTTTGTAGGGACAGGGAAGGACAGTGAGGGAAATTCTCCTTGTGCTATACTGTGCTAAAGCATTCATCATCAACCATCTTTAAAAAAACATTTTTTATAGGGACAGAAAACTATAGGTAGGGAGAGTGTCAGTGTGTTTTACTGTGCTAATCCTTGTTTGTAGGGACAGGGAAGGACAGTGAGGGAAATTCTCCTTGTGCTATACTGTGCTAAAGCATTCATCATCAACCATCTTTAAAAAAACATTTTTTATAGGGACAGAAAACTATAGGTAGGGAGAGTGTCAGTGTGTTTTACTGTGCTAATCCTTGTTTGTAGGGACAGGGAAGGACAGTGAGGGAAATTCTCCTTGTGCTATACTGTGCTAAAGCATTCATCATCAACCATCTTTAAAAAAACATTTTTTATAGGGACAGAAAACTATAGGTAGGGAGAGTGTCAGTGTGTTTTACTGTGCTAATCCTTGTTTGTAGGGACAGGGAAGGACAGTGAGGGAAATTCTCCTTGTGCTATACTGTGCTAAAGCATTCATCATCAATAGTGATGAGCCGAACACCCCCGGGTTCGGTTCGCAGCAGAACCCGCGAACGGACCGAAAGTTCGTACGAACATTAGAACCCTATTAAATACAATGGATGCGAACGTTCGAATTCTAAAGTGCTAATTATAACAACTATTATGCATGTTATTGTCCTAAAAAGGGTTTGGGAACCCGGGTTCTGCACCAGGGGACATGTATCAATGCAAAAAGAAGTTTTAAAAACGGTCGTTTTTCGGGAGCAGTCATTTTAATGATGCATAAAGTGAAAAAAAAAAGTCAAATATTCCTTTAAATATCGTACCTGGGGGGTGTCTAAAGTATGCCTGTGAAGTGCCACGTGTTTCCCGGGTTTAGAACTGTCCCTGCACAAAATGACACTTCTAAAGGAAAAAAAAGCCATTTAAAACTGCTTGCGGCTTTAATGTAATGTCTGGTCCCGGTAATATGGATGAAAATCTTTAAGAAAAATGGCATAGCTACCCCATGACCCCCCCCCCCCTACCCCAGCCCATTACCAGCCCCTTTGGGTCTTGTATGGATATTAAGGGGAACCCCGCACATAAAATAAAAAAGGCCCTATATACTCTGAACAGCCGTATACAGGCGGTGCATACAAGACAGGGACTGTAGGTTTGTTCTTATGTAGAATCTGTTTGTAATTTTGAACAGGTACATTGTTGAAGTGTAGCTCCAGCCCAAAAATCTATTTTTAAACTTTTTGGAAAACATAGGTAAGGGTTATCACCCCTGTAACATTTGTTTTGCTGTCTGTGCCCCTGTTCAGAACATTTCACCTCACTTTCCGTCCCAATGACAACTGTTTTTGAAATGTGGTGTTTTTCTTGAAACAAGGATTGCTGATAAAGCATCAGTACAGAGGAGACACCTTTCTCCCATATTTATTCTTACAGGAGAGAATTTTCCTTCCTAGTGGTAGATTTCCTCTCACTTCCTGTTGTCTTCTTGCGTTTGCAAGTAGGAGTCGTTTGTAAGTTGGATGTTTGAAAGTAGGGACCTGCCGTATATACTCTGCAGAAATAGGCCCCTTAGTTGTTGGTGTTGGCACAACACTGTAAGCACTCACAGTTACTCTTGGTTGGTGCTGGAACGCCCTGCTGTCAACTATTATATCAGGAATTTTAATTACATATAATTGTTGAACAGTGGTAGTAAAAATTGGGCCTTTGATGGTGGTGCTGGTGCCACAACACTGTAAGCCCTGACAGTTACTCTTGGTGGGTGCAGCAATGGGCCCTGCTGTGAATTATTAGATCAAGAATTGTAATTGCATGCCCCTGTTGAACAGGGGCTGAAAAATTGGGCCTTTCGTGGTGGTGGTGGTGGTGTTGCCACAACACTGTAAGCCCTCAGAGTTACTCTTGGTGGGTGCAGGAATGGGCCCTGCTGTGAATTATTAGATCAAGAATTGTAATTACATGCCCCTTTTGAACAGGGGCTGAAAAATTGGGCCTTTCGTGGTGGTGGTGGTGGTGGTGGCGTTGCCACAACACTGTAAGCCCTCAGAGTTACTCTTGGTGGGTGCAGCAATGGGCCCTGCTGTGAATTATTAGATCAAGAATTGTAATTGCATGCCCCTGTTGAACAGGGGCTGAAAAATTGGGCCTTTCGTGGTGGTGGTGGTGGTGGTGGTGTTGCCACAACACTGTAAGCCCTCAGAGTTACTCTTGGTGGGTGCAGGAATGGGCCCTGCTGTGAATTATTAGATCAAGAATTGTAATTACATGCCCCTTTTGAACAGGGGCTGAAAAATTGGGCCTTTCGTGGTGGTGGTGGTGGTGGTGGCGTTGCCACAACACTGTAAGCCCTCAGAGTTACTCTTGGTGGGTGCAGTAATGGGCCCTGCTGTGAATTATTAGATCAAGAATTGTAATTGCATGCCCCTGTTGAACAGGGGCTGAAAAATTGGGCCTTAGGCACTGGTGGCACAACACTACAACCCCTCACAGATACGTTACTTGGAGCACAGCAATGAGCCCTGTTGCAAAGTATTGCTTCAAAAATTGTAATGACACGCCCCTGTTAAACAGGGGCTGAAAAATTGGGCCTTAGGCACTGGTGCCACAACACTCCAACCCCTCACAGATACTGTACTTGGAGCACAGCAATGAGCCCTATGGCAAATTATTGCTAAAAAAATTGTAATTACACGCCCCTGTAAAACAGGGGCTGAAAAATTGGGCCTTAGCCACTGGTGGCGGCACCCATAAACAAAAATGATCTTCCAAGCTATCATCATCAATCGTATCATTGAGGACTCGGAGGAGGAGGATAGCCAGTCAACATAACAGCACAGGCACTCAGCATCAGCATCAGTCTTGAAGGGATGTGACATGTTAAAATCAATTAGTCTGTTATATCAGCATCAGGTGTGTGGTAGCTGGTGGTGATCCAAGACTGGTTCATCTTGATGAAAGTCAGTCGATCAACCGAGTCGGTGGACAGGCGCACCCTGTGATCCGTGACAAATCCTCCAGCAGCACTGAATGTGCGTTCCGAAAGAACGCTGGATGCAGGACAGGCCAGTAGCTCAATTGCATACTGTGCAAGCTCTGGCCAGTGATCCATCCTCAAGACCCAGTAAGCCAGAGGATTTTCGGTGGGGAAGGTGTCCAAGTCTGACCTTGCCCCTAGATATTCCTGCACCATGTTTATCAGACGCTGGCGATGGTTGCTGGAACCGATCATACTTTGGGGCTGCGGACTAAAGAATTGTCTGAACGCATCGGTCAGACGGCCACCTTCCCCACCGCTCCTTCTTTGACTGGCCGAAGCCTCAGCAACTCGTTGTCCAGGACCAGGAGTTTGTAACCTCCCAGTCTCTGGGAACGCGTTGCACAGACCTTTCTGCAAGGCCTCCCGGAGTTGTCTCATCCTCTGCTCCCTCTGCGAAGGTAACATAAGGTCCGCAACCTTACCCTTGTACCGTGGATCAAGGAGAGTGGCCAGTAATGGTCCCTCTCCTTGATCCGAAGAATACGAGGATCCTTCCGCAGACTTTGCAGGATCAGGGAGGCCATGCAGCGTAGGTTTGCTGAGGCATTCGCTCCGGAGTCCTCTGGGTCACTAAGGACGACATGATCCGCAGCCACCTCCTCCCAGCCACGTACAAGTCCACTGGTTTCTTGGGACTGTAAATCATCCCTAAAAGACTGCTGCTGATGATGCTGAGTGCCAGCCTCCACCTCCATGCTGACACAATCCTCCTCCTCCTCCTCCTCCTCCTCCTCCTCTTCCTCTTCCTGTGCGATGGGTGGGACAGAAGGAACACTGTCTGGGTAAAGGGGGCCTTGAGAGGCAAGGAAGTCCTCCTCTTCCTGCCTCTGTTCTGCCTCAAGTGCCCTGTCCATTATTCCACGCAGCGTATGCTCCAACAGGTGGACAAGAGGTACAGTGTCACTGATGCATGCACTGTCACTGCTCACCATCCTCGTGGCCTCCTCAAATGGTGCCAGGACAGTGCATGCATCCCTGATCATGCCCCACTGGCGTGGAGAAAAAAAACCAAGCTCCCCTGACCCTGTCCTGGTGCCGTAGTCGCACAGGTACTCATTGATGGCCCTCTGCTGCGTGTGCAGCCGCTGCAGCATGGCCAACGTTGAGTTCCACCTGGTGGGCATGTCACATATAAGGCGGTTCTTGGGCAGGTTCAACTCCTTTTGCAGCTCAGCCAGGCGAGCACTGGCATTATAAGATCTGCGGAAATGCACACAGACTTTCCTGGCCTGCCTCAGGACATCCTGTAAGCCCGGGTACCTGCCCAAGAACCGCTGCACCACCAGGTTAAGGACGTGAGCCACACAGGGCACATGGGTCAGTTGTCCCTGTCGGAGGGCGGAGAGGAGGTTGGTGCCATTGTCGCAAACCACCATTCCTGGCTTAAGCTGGCGTGGCGTCAACCACCTCTCGGCCTGGCCCTGCAGAGCAGACAGGACCTCTGCCCCAGTGTGGCTTCTGTCCCCCAAACACACCAGCGCAAGCACGGCATGGCATCTTTTTGCCTGCGTACTTGCGTAGCCCCGTGAACGGCTACGGAGCACCGCTGGTTCATAGGACAAACCACAGGAAGAGGCCATGGAGGAAGAAGAAGAGGAGGGGTGGAGGAGAGAGGTGTGTCACAACCAGTAGTAGCATTTTGGAAGCGTGGCGGTGGAACAACCTCCAACACTACTGCACCTTGTCCTGCATCCTTCCCAGCTGCCAAAAGAGTGACCCAATGGGCCGTGAAAGAAAGGTAACGTTCCTGTCCATGCCTGCTGGACCATGAGTCAGCGGTAATATGCACCTTACCGCTGACCGCCCTGTCCAGCGAGGCCAAGACATTGCCTTCCACATGCCGGTAGAGAGCCGGAATAGCCTTCCGTGAGAAAAAGTGGCGTTTGGGAACCTGCCACTGAGGAACCGCACATTGCACAAACTCACGGAAGGGGGCCGAGTCTACCAACTGAAAAGGCAGCAGTTGAAGCGCTAGCAATTTAGCCAAGCTAGCATTCAACCGCTGGGCATGTGGATGGCTGGGAGTGAACTTCTTTCGACGGTCCAGCAGCTGGGGCAGGGAAATTTGCCTGCTAGAATCGGACGTCGGTGTACTGCTAGCAGAGTGGCCGCAAGTACTTGGCTGTGACACACCTAATTCTACACCTTCATTCCTCTCAGTGCATGTTTCAGAGAGGACTGAAGTTATAGTGGGGTTGGAGATCCCAGCTGATGCGGTGCAAGGAGAGGTCCGCTTTGTTCTTTGGTGTGGGTCTTTGAGGTAGGCTTGCCAACGAGCTGCATGGCAGGTCAACATATGTCTGGTCAGGCATGTGGTACCCAAGCGGCTGATGTTTTGGCCACGCGATATACGCTTGAGACATATGTTGCAAACAGCAGCTGTGCGATCTGATGCACTAGCCTCAAAAAAGGCCCACACCAAAGAACTTTTTGAATGACGGGCAGAGGCAGCGCCCTGCACAGGCGGAGCTCTGCGGTGTGATTCCGTCGGTGTACTGCCCTTACGCTGGCCACCAAAGGGCATCCTGCCTCGTTGGAGATGTGCCTCCTCCTCATCCTCCTCCTCCTCCTCTCTCCTATTAGGCACCCACGTGGAGTCAGTGACCTCATCATCCCCTCCCTCCTCATCACTGGAGCCAATCTGGCAGTATGCTGCAGCTGCTGGAACATGACTGCCAGATTGGTGTCCTTCTTGAGCATCCCCTCTGTCTGCTCTCACGCTACTGCCTTCCTGTAGCTGGGTTTCATCATCAGACCCTTCGAAACGCTGGGCATCCTCCTGGAGCATGTACCCAACACTGTGCTCAAACAGTTCGGGGGACTCCTCAGGAGGAGGACATGGTGGGTCTAGGGAAGGAGTGACTGATGATGAGTCTGACATTGATACCAGGGAAGAGGACACTTTGGCAGCTGCTTTGCCAGTACCCTGAGCCTGGGTGAGAGAGGATGAGGAGGAGGAGGAGGGCTTGGTCATCCACTCTACCAAGTCTTCGGCATGATGTGGCTCAACATGTCCAGCTGCCGAAAAGAAGGACAAGCGTGTCCCATGGCCATGTGCTGATGACAATGCACCGCGTCCACGACCAGCACTGTTGCCCCCAGACACAGAGCCTGCTTGCCCTCTTTTATTGCCTCCTGACTGTCTGCCTCTCCTTGTTTGCCTTCCAGACATTCTAATGGATGGCCTGCAGGGAGATGGGAAAAAAGCAATAAGGGCTACCTTCAGGTGTCCTTCTCTGTCCCTTTACTTAAGGATTTCTAAATATGGTTGAGGATGATTGCTTTCGCACAGAATAGCACAATGACAATTTCCCTGACTGTCCAAAAAACAAGGATTTCAAAGATGGTTGATGAGGAATGCTTTAGCACAGTATAGCACAACGAGAATTTCCCTCACTGTCCTTCCCTGTCCCTACAAACAAGGATTAGCACAGTAAAACACACTGACACTCTCCCTACCTATAGTTTTCTGTCCCTATAAAAAATGTTTTTTTAAAGATGGTTGATGATGAATGCTTTAGCACAGTATAGCACAAGGAGAATTTCCCTCACTGTCCTTCCCTGTCCCTACAAACAAGGATTAGCACAGTAAAACACACTGACACTCTCCCTACCTATAGTTTTCTGTCCCTATAAAAAATGTTTTTTTAAAGATGGTTGATGAGGAATGCTTTAGCACAGTATAGCACAAGGAGAATTTCCCTCACTGTCCTTCCCTGTCCCTACAAACAAGGATTAGCACAGTAAAACACACTGACACTCTCCCTACCTATAGTTTTCTGTCCCTATAAAAAATGTTTTTTTAAAGATGGTTGATGATGAATGCTTTAGCACAGTATAGCACAAGGAGAATTTCCCTCACTGTCCTTCCCTGTCCCTACAAACAAGGATTAGCACAGTAAAACACACTGACACTCTCCCTACCTATAGTTTTCTGTCCCTATAAAAAATGTTTTTTTAAAGATGGTTGATGATGAATGCTTTAGCACAGTATAGCACAAGGAGAATTTCCCTCTCTGTCCTTCCCTGTCCCTACAAACAAGGATTAGCACAGTAAAACACACTGACACTCTCCCTACCTATAGTTTTCTGTCCCTATAAAAAATGTTTTTTTAAAGATGGTTGATGATGAATGCTTTAGCACAGTATAGCACAAGGAGAATTTCCCTCACTGTCCTTCCCTGTCCCTACAAACAAGGATTAGCACAGTAAAACACACTGACACTCTCCCTACCTATAGTTTTCTGTCCCTATAAAAAATGTTTTTTTAAAGATGGTTGATGATGAATGCTTTAGCACAGTATAGCACAAGGAGAATTTCCCTCACTGTCCTTCCCTGTCCCTACAAACAAGGATTAGCACAGTAAAACACACTGACACTCTCCCTACCTATAGTTTTCTGTCCCTATAAAAAATGTTTTTTTAAAGATGGTTGATGAGGAATGCTTTAGCACATTATAGCACAAGGAGAATTTCCCTCACTGTCCTTCCCTGTCCCTACAAACAAGGATTAGCACAGTAAAACACACTGACACTCTCCCTACCTATAGTTTTCTGTCCCTATAAAAAATGTTTTTTTAAAGATGGTTGATGAGGAATGCTTTAGCACAGTATAGCACAAGGAGAATTTCCCTCACTGTCCTTCCCTGTCCCTACAAACAAGGATTAGCACAGTAAAACACACTGACACTCTCCCTACCTATAGTTTTCTGTCCCTATAAAAAATGTTTTTTTAAAGATGGTTGATGATGAATGCTTTAGCACAGTATAGCACAAGGAGAATTTCCCTCACTGTCCTTCCCTGTCCCTACAAACAAGGATTAGCACAGTAAAACACACTGACACTCTCCCTACCTATAGTTTTCTGTCCCTATAAAAAATGTTTTTTTAAAGATGGTTGATGATGAATGCTTTAGCACAGTATAGCACAAGGAGAATTTCCCTCACTGTCCTTCCCTGTCCCTACAAACAAGGATTAGCACAGTAAAACACACTGACACTCTCCCTACCTATAGTTTTCTGTCCCTATAAAAAATGTTTTTTTAAAGATGGTTGATGATTAGGGATGAGCTTCGTGTTCGAGTCGAACATACGTTCGACTCGAACATCGGCTGTTCGATCGTTCGACGAAGATCGAACGATTTGGGCCATTCGCGCCAAATTCGAGTGACGCGAACGGCCCACAATGCACTACGCCATCGCAGTGTCATCCAGGCGCTGTGATTGGCCAAGCATGCACTGTGACCCCGCATGCTTGGCCAATCACAGCGCCGGCAGCGAGGAGAGCAATGATTGGCCACAGGCAGGATGCCTGTGGCCAATTATTGCTGAGGGTGTTTAGTACACGCCCCACACTATAAAAGGCCGCCAGCACGGCGGCCTAGTGTAGTGTGTTCCGGAGCAGGGAAAGACAAGCATAGGCAGGGACAGTGACATTTATTTCTTTCTTGCTTAACCTGGATTCCTTTAGTTTAGGGAAAGAGAAGGATAGGTAGGGAGAGTGTCAGTGTGTTTTACTGTGCGAGTCCTTGTTTCTAGGGACAAAGAAGGAAAGTGAGGGGATTTCTCCTTGTGCTATAGTGTGCTTTAAAAAAACATTTTTTCTAGGGACAGAAAACTGTAGGTAGGGAGAGTGTCAGTTTCTTTCACTGTGCCAGTCCTTGTTTCTAGGGACAAAGAAGGAAAATGAGGGGAATTCTCATTGTGCTATAGTGTGCTTTAAAAAAACATTTTTTCTAGGGACAGAAAACTGTAGGTAGGGAGAGTGTCAGTTTCTTTCACTGTGCCAGTCCTTGTTTCTAGGGACAAAGAAGGAAAGTGAGGGGATTTCTTCTTGTGCTATAGTGTGCTTTAAAAAAACATTTTTTCTAGGGACAGAAAACTGTAGATAGGGAGAGTGTCAGTTTCTTTCACTGTGCCAGTCCTTGTTTCTAGGGACAAAGAAGGAAAGTGAGGGGAATTCTCCTTGTGCTATAGTGTGCTTTAAAAAAACATTTTTTCTAGGGACAGAAAACTGTAGGTAGGGAGAGTGTCAGTTTCTTTCACTGTGCCAGTCCTTGTTTCTAGGGACAAAGAAGGAAAGTGAGGGGATTTCTCCTTGTGCTATAGTGTGCTTTAAAAAAACATTTTTTCTAGGGACAGAAAACTGTAGGTAGGGAGAGTGTCAGTTTCTTTCACTGTGCCAGTCCTTGTTTCTAGGTACAAAGAAGGAAAGTGAGGGGAATTCTCCTTGTGCTATAGTGTGCTTTAAAAAAACATTTTTTCTAGGGACAGAAAACTGTAGGTAGGGAGAGTGTCAGTTTCTTTCACTGTGCCAGTCCTTGTTTCTAGGGACAAAGAAGGAAAGTGAGGGGATTTCTCCTTGTGCTATAGTGTGCTTTAAAAAAACATTTTTTCTAGGGACAGAAAACTGTAGGTAGGGAGAGTGTCAGTTTCTTTCACTGTGCCAGTCCTTGTTTCTAGGGACAAAGAAGGAAAGTGAGGGGATTTCTCCTTGTGCTATAGTGTGCTTTAAAAAAACATTTTTTCTAGGGACAGAAAACTGTAGGTAGGGAGAGTGTCAGTTTCTTTCACTGTGCCAGTCCTTGTTTCTAGAGACAAAGAAGGAAAGTGATGGGATTTCTCCTTGTGCTATAGTGTGCTTTAAAAAAACATTTTTTCTAGGGACAGAAAACTGTAGGTAGGGAGAGTGTCAGTTTCTTTCACTGTGCCAGTCCTTGTTTCTAGGGACAAAGAAGGAAAGTGAGGGGAATTCTCCTTGTGCTATAGTGTGCTTTAAAAAAACATTTTTTCTAGGGACAGAAAACTGTAGGTAGGGAGAGTGTCAGTTTCTTTCACTGTGCCAGTCCTTGTTTCTAGGGACAAAGAAGGAAAGTGAGGGGATTTCTCCTTGTGCTATAGTGTGCTTTAAAAAAACATTTTTTCTAGGGACAGAAAACTGTAGGTAGGGAGAGTGTCAGTTTCTTTCACTGTGCCAGTCCTTGTTTCTAGGGACAAAGAAGGAAAGTGAGGGGATTTCTCCTTGTGCTATAGTGTGCTTTAAAAAAACATTTTTTCTAGGGACAGAAAACTGTAGGTAGGGAGAGTGTCAGTTTCTTTCACTGTGCCAGTCCTTGTTTCTAGGGACAAAGAAGGAAAGTGAGGGGAATTCTCCTTGTGCTATAGTGTGCTTTAAAAAAACATTTTTTCTAGGGACAGAAAACTGTAGGTAGGGAGAGTGTCAGTTTCTTTCACTGTGCCAGTCCTTGTTTCTAGGGACAAAGAAGGAAAGTGAGGGGATTTCTCCTTGTGCTATAGTGTGCTTTAAAAATACATTTTTTCTAGGGACAGAAAACTGTAGGTAGGGAGAGTGTCAGTTTCTTTCACTGTGCCAGTCCTTGTTTCTAGGGACAAAGAAGGAAAGTGAGGGGAATTCTCCTTGTGCTATAGTGTGCTTTAAAAAAACATTTTTTTCTAGGGACAGAAAACTGTAGGTAGGGAGAGTGTCAGTTTCTTTCACTGTGCCAGTCCTTGTTTCTAGGGACAAAGAAGGAAAGTGAGGGGATTTCTCCTTGTGCTATAGTGTGCTTTAAAAAAACATTTTTCTAGGGACAGAAAACTGTAGGTAGGGAGAGTGTCAGTTTCTTTCACTGTGCCAGTCCTTGTTTCTAGGGACAAAGAAGGAAAGTGAGGGGAATTCTCCTTGTGCTATAGTGTGCTTTAAAAAAACATTTTTTCTAGGGACAGAAAACTGTAGGTAGGGAGAGTGTCAGTTTCTTTCACTGTGCCAGTCCTTGTTTCTAGGGACAAAGAAGGAAAGTGAGGGGATTTCTCCTTGTGCTATAGTGTGCTTTAAAAAAACATTTTTTCTAGGGACAGAAAACTGTAGGTAGGGAGAGTGTCAGTTTCTTTCACTGTGCCAGTCCTTGTTTCTAGGGACAAAGAAGGAAAGTGAGGGGATTTCTCCTTGTGCTATAGTGTGCTTTAAAAAAACATTTTTTCTAGGGACAGAAAACTGTAGGTAGGGAGAGTGTCAGTTTCTTTCACTGTGCCAGTCCTTGTTTCTAGGGACAAAGAAGGAAAGTGAGGGGAATTCTCCTTGTGCTATAGTGTGCTTTAAAAAAATATTTTTTCTAGGGACAGAAAACTGTAGGTAGGGAGAGTGTCAGTTTCTTTCACTGTGCCAGTCCTTGTTTCTAGGGACAAAGAAGGAAAGTGAGGGGATTTCTCCTTGTGCTATAGTGTGCTTTAAAAAAACATTTTTTCTAGGGACAGAAAACTGTAGATAGGGAGAGTGTCAGTTTCTTTCACTGTGCCAGTCCTTGTTTCTAGGGACAAAGAAGGAAAGTGAGGGGAATTCTCCTTGTGCTATAGTGTGCTTTAAAAAAACATTTTTTCTAGGGACAGAAAACTGTAGGTAGGGAGAGTGTCAGTTTCTTTCACTGTGCCAGTCCTTGTTTCTAGGGACAAAGAAGGAAAGTGAGGGGATTTCTCCTTGTGCTATAGTGTGCTTTAAAAAAACATTTTTTCTAGGGACAGAAAACTGTAGGTAGGGAGAGTGTCAGTTTCTTTCACTGTGCCAGTCCTTGTTTCTAGGTACAAAGAAGGAAAGTGAGGGGAATTCTCCTTGTGCTATAGTGTGCTTTAAAAAAACATTTTTTCTAGGGACAGAAAACTGTAGGTAGGGAGAGTGTCAGTTTCTTTCACTGTGCCAGTCCTTGTTTCTAGGGACAAAGAAGGAAAGTGAGGGGATTTCTCCTTGTGCTATAGTGTGCTTTAAAAAAACATTTTTTCTAGGGACAGAAAACTGTAGGTAGGGAGAGTGTCAGTTTCTTTCACTGTGCCAGTCCTTGTTTCTAGGGACAAAGAAGGAAAGTGAGGGGATTTCTCCTTGTGCTATAGTGTGCTTTAAAAAAACATTTTTTCTAGGGACAGAAAACTGTAGGTAGGGAGAGTGTCAGTTTCTTTCACTGTGCCAGTCCTTGTTTCTAGAGACAAAGAAGGAAAGTGATGGGATTTCTCCTTGTGCTATAGTGTGCTTTAAAAAAACATTTTTTCTAGGGACAGAAAACTGTAGGTAGGGAGAGTGTCAGTTTCTTTCACTGTGCCAGTCCTTGTTTCTAGGGACAAAGAAGGAAAGTGAGGGGAATTCTCCTTGTGCTATAGTGTGCTTTAAAAAAACATTTTTTCTAGGGACAGAAAACTGTAGGTAGGGAGAGTGTCAGTTTCTTTCACTGTGCCAGTCCTTGTTTCTAGGGACAAAGAAGGAAAGTGAGGGGATTTCTCCTTGTGCTATAGTGTGCTTTAAAAAAACATTTTTTCTAGGGACAGAAAACTGTAGGTAGGGAGAGTGTCAGTTTCTTTCACTGTGCCAGTCCTTGTTTCTAGGGACAAAGAAGGAAAGTGAGGGGATTTCTCCTTGTGCTATAGTGTGCTTTAAAAAAACATTTTTTCTAGGGACAGAAAACTGTAGGTAGGGAGAGTGTCAGTTTCTTTCACTGTGCCAGTCCTTGTTTCTAGGGACAAAGAAGGAAAGTGAGGGGAATTCTCCTTGTGCTATAGTGTGCTTTAAAAAAACATTTTTTCTAGGGACAGAAAACTGTAGGTAGGGAGAGTGTCAGTTTCTTTCACTGTGCCAGTCCTTGTTTCTAGGGACAAAGAAGGAAAGTGAGGGGATTTCTCCTTGTGCTATAGTGTGCTTTAAAAATACATTTTTTCTAGGGACAGAAAACTGTAGGTAGGGAGAGTGTCAGTTTCTTTCACTGTGCCAGTCCTTGTTTCTAGGGACAAAGAAGGAAAGTGAGGGGAATTCTCCTTGTGCTATAGTGTGCTTTAAAAAAACATTTTTTTCTAGGGACAGAAAACTGTAGGTAGGGAGAGTGTCAGTTTCTTTCACTGTGCCAGTCCTTGTTTCTAGGGACAAAGAAGGAAAGTGAGGGGATTTCTCCTTGTGCTATAGTGTGCTTTAAAAAAACATTTTTCTAGGGACAGAAAACTGTAGGTAGGGAGAGTGTCAGTTTCTTTCACTGTGCCAGTCCTTGTTTCTAGGGACAAAGAAGGAAAGTGAGGGGAATTCTCCTTGTGCTATAGTGTGCTTTAAAAAAACATTTTTTCTAGGGACAGAAAACTGTAGGTAGGGAGAGTGTCAGTTTCTTTCACTGTGCCAGTCCTTGTTTCTAGGGACAAAGAAGGAAAGTGAGGGGATTTCTCCTTGTGCTATAGTGTGCTTTAAAAAAACATTTTTTCTAGGGACAGAAAACTGTAGGTAGGGAGAGTGTCAGTTTCTTTCACTGTGCCAGTCCTTGTTTCTAGGGACAAAGAAGGAAAGTGAGGGGATTTCTCCTTGTGCTATAGTGTGCTTTAAAAAAACATTTTTTCTAGGGACAGAAAACTGTAGGTAGGGAGAGTGTCAGTTTCTTTCACTGTGCCAGTCCTTGTTTCTAGGGACAAAGAAGGAAAGTGAGGGGAATTCTCCTTGTGCTATAGTGTGCTTTAAAAAAATATTTTTTCTAGGGACAGAAAACTGTAGGTAGGGAGAGTGTCAGTTTCTTTCACTGTGCCAGTCCTTGTTTCTAGGGACAAAGAAGGAAAGTGAGGGGATTTCTCCTTGTGCTATAGTGTGCTTTAAAAAAACATTTTTTCTAGGGACAGAAAACTGTAGGTAGGGTGAGTGTCAGTTTCTTTCACTGTGCCAGTCCTTGTTTCTAGGGACAAAGAAGGAAAGTGAGGGGAATTCTCCTTGTGCTATAGTGTGCTTTAAAAAAACATTTTTTCTAGGGACAGAAAACTGTAGGTAGGGAGAGTGTCAGTTTCTTTCACTGTGCCAGTCCTTGTTTCTAGGGACAAAGAAGGAAAGTGAGGGGATTTCTCCTTGTGCTATAGTGTGCTTTAAAAAAACATTTTTTCTAGGGACAGAAAACTGTAGGTAGGGAGAGTGTCAGTTTCTTTCACTGTGCCAGTCCTTGTTTCTAGGGACAAAGAAGGAAAGTGAGGGGAATTCTCCTTGTGCTATAGTGTGCTTTAAAAAAACATTTTTTCTAGGGACAGAAAACTGTAGGTAGGGAGAGTGTCAGTTTCTTTCACTGTGCCAGTCCTTGTTTCTAGGGACAAAGAAGGAAAGTGAGGGGATTTCTCCTTGTGCTATAGTGTGCTTTAAAAAAACATTTTTTCTAGGGACAGAAAACTGTAGGTAGGGAGAGTGTCAGTTTCTTTCACTGTGCCAGTCCTTGTTTCTAGGGACAAAGAAGGAAAGTGAGGGGAATTCTCCTTGTGCTATAGTGTGCTTTAAAAAAACATTTTTTCTAGGGACAGAAAACTGTAGGTAGGGAGAGTGTCAGTTTCTTTCACTGTGCCAGTCCTTGTTTCTAGGGACAAAGAAGGAAAGTGAGGGGATTTCTCCTTGTGCTATAGTGTGCTTTAAAAAAAAAAATTTCTAGGGACAGAAAACTGTAGGTAGGGAGAGTGTCAGTTTCTTTCACTGTGCCAGTCCTTGTTTCTAGGGACAAAGAAGGAAAGTGAGGGGATTTCTCCTTGTGCTATAGTGTGCTTTAAAAAAACATTTTTTCTAGGGACAGAAAACTGTAGGTAGGGAGAGTGTCAGTTTCTTTCACTGTGCCAGTCCTTGTTTCTAGGGACAAAGAAGGAAAGTGAGGGGAATTCTCCTTGTGCTATAGTGTGCTTTAAAAAAACATTTTTTCTAGGGACAGAAAACTGTAGGTAGGGAGAGTGTCAGTTTCTTTCACTGTGCCAGTCCTTGTTTCTAGGGACAAAGAAGGAAAGTGAGGGGATTTCTCCTTGTGCTATAGTGTGCTTTAAAAAAACATTTTTTCTAGGGACAGAAAACTGTAGGTAGGGAGAGTGTCAGTTTCTTTCACTGTGCCAGTCCTTGTTTCTAGGGACAAAGAAGGAAAGTGAGGGGAATTCTCCTTGTGCTATAGTGTGCTTTAAAAAAACATTTTTTCTAGGGACAGAAAACTGTAGGTAGGGAGAGTGTCAGTTTCTTTCACTGTGCCAGTCCTTGTTTCTAGGGACAAAGAAGGAAAGTGAGGGGATTTCTCCTTGTGCTATAGTGTGCTTTAAAAAAACATTTTTTCTAGGGACAGAAAACTGTAGGTAGGGAGAGTGTCAGTTTCTTTCACTGTGCCAGTCCTTGTTTCTAGGGACAAAGAAGGAAAGTGAGGGGATTTCTCCTTGTGCTATAGTGTGCTTTAAAAAAACATTTTTTCTAGGGACAGAAAACTGTAGGTAGGGAGAGTGTCAGTTTCTTTCACTGTGCCAGTCCTTGTTTCTAGGGACAAAGAAGGAAAGTGAGGGGATTTCTCCTTGTGCTATAGTGTGCTTTAAAAAAACATTTTTTCTAGGGACAGAAAACTGTAGGTAGGGAGAGTGTCAGTTTCTTTCACTGTGCCAGTCCTTGTTTCTAGGGACAAAGAAGGAAAGTGAGGGGAATTCTCCTTGTGCTATAGTGTGCTTTAAAAAAATATTTTTTCTAGGGACAGAAAACTGTAGGTAGGGAGAGTGTCAGTTTCTTTCACTGTGCCAGTCCTTGTTTCTAGGGACAAAGAAGGAAAGTGAGGGGATTTCTCCTTGTGCTATAGTGTGCTTTAAAAAAACATTTTTTCTAGGGACAGAAAACTGTAGGTAGGGAGAGTGTCAGTTTCTTTCACTGTGCCAGTCCTTGTTTCTAGGGACAAAGAAGGAAAGTGAGGGGAATTCTCCTTGTGCTATAGTGTGCTTTAAAAAAACATTTTTTCTAGGGACAGAAAACTGTAGGTAGGGAGAGTGTCAGTTTCTTTCACTGTGCCAGTCCTTGTTTCTAGGGACAAAGAAGGAAAGTGAGGGGATTTCTCCTTGTGCTATAGTGTGCTTTAAAAAAACATTTTTTCTAGGGACAGAAAACTGTAGGTAGGGAGAGTGTCAGTTTCTTTCACTGTGCCAGTCCTTGTTTCTAGGGACAAAGAAGGAAAGTGAGGGGATTTCTCCTTGTGCTATAGTGTGCTTTAAAAAAACATTTTTTCTAGGGACAGAAAACTGTAGGTAGGGAGAGTGTCAGTTTCTTTCACTGTGCCAGTCCTTGTTTCTAGGGACAAAGAAGGAAAGTGAGGGGATTTCTCCTTGTGCTATAGTGTGCTTTAAAAAAACATTTTTTCTAGGGACAGAAAACTGTAGGTAGGGTGAGTGTCAGTTTCTTTCACTGTGCCAGTCCTTGTTTCTAGGGACAAAGAAGGAAAGTGAGGGGAATTCTCCTTGTGCTATAGTGTGCTTTAAAAAAACATTTTTTCTAGGGACAGAAAACTGTAGGTAGGGAGAGTGTCAGTTTCTTTCACTGTGCCAGTCCTTGTTTCTAGGGACAAAGAAGGAAAGTGAGGGGATTTCTCCTTGTGCTATAGTGTGCTTTAAAAAAACATTTTTTCTAGGGACAGAAAACTGTAGGTAGGGAGAGTGTCAGTTTCTTTCACTGTGCCAGTCCTTGTTTCTAGGGACAAAGAAGGAAAGTGAGGGGAATTCTCCTTGTGCTATAGTGTGCTTTAAAAAAACATTTTTTCTAGGGACAGAAAACTGTAGGTAGGGAGAGTGTCAGTTTCTTTCACTGTGCCAGTCCTTGTTTCTAGGGACAAAGAAGGAAAGTGAGGGGATTTCTCCTTGTGCTATAGTGTGCTTTAAAAAAACATTTTTTCTAGGGACAGAAAACTGTAGGTAGGGAGAGTGTCAGTTTCTTTCACTGTGCCAGTCCTTGTTTCTAGGGACAAAGAAGGAAAGTGAGGGGAATTCTCCTTGTGCTATAGTGTGCTTTAAAAAAACATTTTTTCTAGGGACAGAAAACTGTAGGTAGGGAGAGTGTCAGTTTCTTTCACTGTGCCAGTCCTTGTTTCTAGGGACAAAGAAGGAAAGTGAGGGGATTTCTCCTTGTGCTATAGTGTGCTTTAAAAAAAAAAATTTCTAGGGACAGAAAACTGTAGGTAGGGAGAGTGTCAGTTTCTTTCACTGTGCCAGTCCTTGTTTCTAGGGACAAAGAAGGAAAGTGAGGGGATTTCTCCTTGTGCTATAGTGTGCTTTAAAAAAACATTTTTTCTAGGGACAGAAAACTGTAGGTAGGGAGAGTGTCAGTTTCTTTCACTGTGCCAGTCCTTGTTTCTAGGGACAAAGAAGGAAAGTGAGGGGAATTCTCCTTGTGCTATAGTGTGCTTTAAAAAAACATTTTTTCTAGGGACAGAAAACTGTAGGTAGGGAGAGTGTCAGTTTCTTTCACTGTGCCAGTCCTTGTTTCTAGGGACAAAGAAGGAAAGTGAGGGGATTTCTCCTTGTGCTATAGTGTGCTTTAAAAAAACATTTTTTCTAGGGACAGAAAACTGTAGGTAGGGAGAGTGTCAGTTTCTTTCACTGTGCCAGTCCTTGTTTCTAGGGACAAAGAAGGAAAGTGAGGGGAATTCTCCTTGTGCTATAGTGTGCTTTAAAAAAACATTTTTTCTAGGGACAGAAAACTGTAGGTAGGGAGAGTGTCAGTTTCTTTCACTGTGCCAGTCCTTGTTTCTAGGGACAAAGAAGGAAAGTGAGGGGATTTCTCCTTGTGCTATAGTGTGCTTTAAAAAAACATTTTTTCTAGGGACAGAAAACTGTAGGTAGGGAGAGTGTCAGTTTCTTTCACTGTGCCAGTCCTTGTTTCTAGGGACAAAGAAGGAAAGTGAGGGGATTTCTCCTTGTGCTATAGTGTGCTTTAAAAAAACATTTTTTCTAGGGACAGAAAACTGTAGGTAGGGAGAGTGTCAGTTTCTTTCACTGTGCCAGTCCTTGTTTCTAGGGACAAAGAAGGAAAGTGAGGGGATTTCTCCTTGTGCTATAGTGTGCTTTAAAAAAACATTTTTTCTAGGGACAGAAAACTGTAGGTAGGGAGAGTGTCAGTTTCTTTCACTGTGCCAGTCCTTGTTTCTAGGGACAAAGAAGGAAAGTGAGGGGAATTCTCCTTGTGCTATAGTGTGCTTTAAAAAAATATTTTTTCTAGGGACAGAAAACTGTAGGTAGGGAGAGTGTCAGTTTCTTTCACTGTGCCAGTCCTTGTTTCTAGGGACAAAGAAGGAAAGTGAGGGGATTTCTCCTTGTGCTATAGTGTGCTTTAAAAAAACATTTTTTCTAGGGACAGAAAACTGTAGGTAGGGAGAGTGTCAGTTTCTTTCACTGTGCCAGTCCTTGTTTCTAGGGACAAAGAAGGAAAGTGAGGGGAATTCTCCTTGTGCTATAGTGTGCTTTAAAAAAACATTTTTTCTAGGGACAGAAAACTGTAGGTAGGGAGAGTGTCAGTTTCTTTCACTGTGCCAGTCCTTGTTTCTAGGGACAAAGAAGGAAAGTGAGGGGATTTCTCCTTGTGCTATAGTGTGCTTTAAAAAAACATTTTTTCTAGGGACAGAAAACTGTAGGTAGGGAGAGTGTCAGTTTCTTTCACTGTGCCAGTCCTTGTTTCTAGGGACAAAGAAGGAAAGTGAGGGGATTTCTCCTTGTGCTATAGTGTGCTTTAAAAAAACATTTTTTCTAGGGACAGAAAACTGTAGGTAGGGAGAGTGTCAGTTTCTTTCACTGTGCCAGTCCTTGTTTCTAGGGACAAAGAAGGAAAGTGAGGGGAATTCTCCTTGTGCTATAGTGTGCTTTAAAAAAACATTTTTTCTAGGGACAGAAAACTGTAGGTAGGGAGAGTGTCAGTTTCTTTCACTGTGCCAGTCCTTGTTTCTAGGGACAAAGAAGGAAAGTGAGGGGAATTCTCCTTGTGCTATAGTGTGCTTTAAAAAAACATTTTTTCTAGGGACAGAAAACTGTAGGTAGGGAGAGTGTCAGTTTCTTTCACTGTGCCAGTCCTTGTTTCTAGGGACAAAGAAGGAAAGTGAGGGGAATTCTCCTTGTGCTATAGTGTGCCAAAGCATTCCTCATCAACCATCTTTGAAATCCTTGTTTTTTGGACAGTCAGGGAAATTGTCGTTGTGCTATTCTGTGCAAAAGCAATAATCCTCAACCATATTTAGAAATCCTTAAGTAAAGGGACAGAGAAGGACACCTGAAGGTAGCCCTTATTGCTTTTTTCCCATCTCCCTGCAGGCCATCTATTAGAATGTCTGGAAGGCAAACAAGGAGAGGCAGACAGTCAGGAGGCAATAAAAGAGGGCAAGCAGGCTCTGTGTCTGGGGGCAACAGTGCTGGTCGTGGACGCGGTGCATTGTCATCAGCACATGGCCATGGGACACGCTTGTCCTTCTTTTCGGCAGCTGGACATGTTGAGCCACATCATGCCGAAGACTTGGTAGAGTGGATGACCAAGCCCTCCTCCTCCTCCTCATCCTCTCTCACCCAGGCTCAGGGTACTGGCAAAGCAGCTGCCAAAGCGTCCTCTTCCCTGGTATCAATGTCAGACTCATCATCAGTCACTCCTTCCCTAGACCCACCATGTCCTCCTCCTGAGGAGTCCCCCGAACTGTTTGAGCACAGTGTTGGGTACATGCTCCAGGAGGATGCCCAGCGTTTCGAAGGGTCTGATGATGAAACCCAGCTACAGGAAGGCAGTAGCGTGAGAGCAGACAGAGGGGATGCTCAAGAAGGACACCAATCTGGCAGTCATCTTCCAGCAGCTGCAGCATACTGCCAGATTGGCTCCAGTGATGAGGAGGGAGGGGATGATGAGGTCACTGACTCCACGTGGGTGCCTAATAGGAGAGAGGAGGAGGAGGAGGATGAGGAGGAGGCACATCTCCAACGAGGCAGGATGCCCTTTGGTGGCCAGCGTAAGGGCAGTACACCGACGGAATCACACCGCAGAGCTCCGCCTGTGCAGGGCGCTGCCTCTGCCCATCATTCAAAAAGTTCCTTGGTGTGGGCCTTTTTTGAGGCTAGTGCATCAGATCGCACAGCTGCTGTTTGCAACATATGTCTCAAGCGTATATCGCGTGGCCAAAACATCAGCCGCTTGGGTACCACATGCCTGACCAGACATATGTTGACCTGCCATGCAGCTCGTTGGCAAGCCTACCTCAAAGACCCACACCAAAGAACAAAGCGGACCTCTCCTTGCACCGCATCAGCTGGGATCTCCAACCCCACTATAACTTCAGTCCTCTCTGAAACATGCACTGAGAGGAATGAAGGTGTAGAATTAGGTGTGTCACAGCCAAGTACTTGCGGCCACTCTGCTAGCAGTACACCGACGTCCGATTCTAGCAGGCAAATTTCCCTGCCCCAGCTGCTGGACCGTCGAAAGAAGTTCACTCCCAGCCATCCACATGCCCAGCGGTTGAATGCTATCTTGGCTAAATTGCTAGCGCTTCAACTGCTGCCTTTTCAGTTGGTAGACTTGGCCCCCTTCCGTGAGTTTGTGCAATGTGCGGTTCCTCAGTGGCAGGTTCCCAAACGCCACTTTTTCTCACGGAAGGCTATTCCGGCTCTCTACCGGCATGTGGAAGGCAATGTCTTATCCTCGCTGGACAGGGCGGTCAGCGGTAAGGTGCATATTACCGCTGACTCATGGTCCAGCAGGCATGGACAGGGACGTTACCTTTCTTTCACGGCCCATTGGGTCACTCTTTTGGCAGCTGGGAAGGATGCAGGACAAGGTGCAGTAGTGTTGGAGGTTGTTCCACCGCCACGCCTCCAAAATGCTACTACTGGTTGTGACACACCTCTCTCCTCCACCCCTCCTCTTCTTCTTCCTCCATGGCCTCTTCCTGTGGTTTGTCCTATGAACCAGCGGTGCTCCGTAGCCGTTCACGGGGCTACGCAAGTACGAAGGCAAAAAGATGCCATGCCGTGCTTGCGCTGGTGTGTTTGGGGGACAGAAGCCACACTGGGGCAGAGGTCCTGTCTGCTCTGCAGGGCCAGGCCGAGAGGTGGTTGACGCCACGCCAGCTTAAGCCAGGAATGGTGGTTTGCGACAATGGCACCAACCTCCTCTCCGCCCTCCGACAGGGACAACTGACCCATGTGCCCTGTGTGGCTCACGTCCTTAACCTGGTGGTGCAGCGGTTCTTGGGCAGGTACCCGGGCTTACAGGATGTCCTGAGGCAGGCCAGGAAAGTCTGTGTGCATTTCCGCAGATCTTATAATGCCAGTGCTCGCCTGGCTGAGCTGCAAAAGGAGTTGAACCTGCCCAAGAACCGCCTTATATGTGACATGCCCACCAGGTGGAACTCAACGTTGGCCATGCTACAGCGGCTGCACACGCAGCAGAGGGCCATCAATGAGTACCTGTGCGACTACGGCACCAGGACAGGGTCAGGGGAGCTTGGTTTTTTTTCTCCACGCCAGTGGGGCATGATCAGGGATGCATGCACTGTCCTGGCACCATTTGAGGAGGCCACGAGGATGGTGAGCAGTGACAGTGCATGCATCAGTGACACTGTCCCTCTTGTCCACCTGTTGGAGCACACACTGCGTGGAATAATGGACAGGGCACTTGAGGCAGAACAGAGGCAGGAAGAGGAGGACTTCCTTGCCTCTCAAGGCCCCCTTTACCCAGACAGTGTTCCTTCTGTCCCACCCATCGCACAGGAAGAGGAAGAGGAGGAGGAGGAGGAGGAGGAGGAGGATTGTGTCAGCATGGAGGTGGAGGCTGGCACTCAGCATCATCAGCAGCAGTCTTTTAGGGATGATTTACAGTCCCAAGAAACCAGTGGACTTGTACGTGGCTGGGAGGAGGTGGCTGCGGATCATGTCGTCCTTAGTGACCCAGAGGACTCCGGAGCGAATGCCTCAGCAAACCTACGCTGCATGGCCTCCCTGATCCTGCAAAGTCTGCGGAAGGATCCTCGTATTCTTCGGATCAAGGAGAGGGACCATTACTGGCTGGCCACTCTCCTTGATCCACGGTACAAGGGTAAGGTTGCGGACCTTATGTTACCTTCGCAGAGGGAGCAGAGGATGAGACAACTCCGGGAGGCCTTGCAGAAAGGTCTGTGCAACGCGTTCCCAGAGACTGGGAGGTTACAAACTCCTGGTCCTGGACAACGAGTTGCTGAGGCTTCGGCCAGTCAAAGAAGGAGCGGTGGGGAAGGTGGCCGTCTGACCGATGCGTTCAGACAATTCTTTAGTCCGCAGCCCCAAAGTATGATCGGTTCCAGCAACCATCGCCAGCGTCTGATAAACATGGTGCAGGAATATCTAGGGGCAAGGTCAGACTTGGACACCTTCCCCACCGAAAATCCTCTGGCTTACTGGGTCTTGAGGATGGATCACTGGCCAGAGCTTGCACAGTATGCAATTGAGCTACTGGCCTGTCCTGCATCCAGCGTTCTTTCGGAACGCACATTCAGTGCTGCTGGAGGATTTGTCACGGATCACAGGGTGCGCCTGTCCACCGACTCGGTTGATCGACTGACTTTCATCAAGATGAACCAGTCTTGGATCACCACCAGCTACCACACACCTGATGCTGATATAACAGACTAATTGATTTTAACATGTCACATCCCTTCAAGACTGATGCTGATGCTGAGTGCCTGTGCTGTTATGTTGACTGGCTATCCTCCTCCTCCGAGTCCTCAATGATACGATTGATGATGATAGCTTGGAAGATCATTTTTGTTTATGGGTGCCGCCACCAGTGGCTAAGGCCCAATTTTTCAGCCCCTGTTTTACAGGGGCGTGTAATTACAATTTTTTTAGCAATAATTTGCCATAGGGCTCATTGCTGTGCTCCAAGTACAGTATCTGTGAGGGGTTGGAGTGTTGTGGCACCAGTGCCTAAGGCCCAATTTTTCAGCCCCTGTTTAACAGGGGCGTGTCATTACAATTTTTGAAGCAATACTTTGCAACAGGGCTCATTGCTGTGCTCCAAGTAACGTATCTGTGAGGGGTTGTAGTGTTGTGCCACCAGTGCCTAAGGCCCAATTTTTCAGCCCCTGTTCAACAGGGGCATGCAATTACAATTCTTGATCTAATAATTCACAGCAGGGCCCATTGCTGCACCCACCAAGAGTAACTCTGAGGGCTTACAGTGTTGTGGCAACGCCACCACCACCACCACCACCACGAAAGGCCCAATTTTTCAGCCCCTGTTCAAAAGGGGCATGTAATTACAATTCTTGATCTAATAATTCACAGCAGGGCCCATTCCTGCACCCACCAAGAGTAACTCTGAGGGCTTACAGTGTTGTGGCAACACCACCACCACCACCACCACCACGAAAGGCCCAATTTTTCAGCCCCTGTTCAACAGGGGCATGCAATTACAATTCTTGATCTAATAATTCACAGCAGGGCCCATTGCTGCACCCACCAAGAGTAACTGTCAGGGCTTACAGT
Organism: Rana muscosa; assembly: GCA_029206835.1. Taxonomy (NCBI): domain Eukaryota; kingdom Metazoa; phylum Chordata; class Amphibia; order Anura; family Ranidae; genus Rana; species Rana muscosa. The sequence continues at coordinate 187,179,414 of CM055122.1, read as the reverse complement.
GTTGTGGCACCAGCACCACCATCAAAGGCCCAATTTTTACTACCACTGTTCAACAATTATATGTAATTAAAATTCCTGATATAATAGTTGACAGCAGGGCGTTCCAGCACCAACCAAGAGTAACTGTGAGTGCTTACAGTGTTGTGCCAACACCAACAACTAAGGGGCCTATTTCTGCAGAGTATATACGGCAGGTCCCTACTTTCAAACATCCAACTTACAAACGACTCCTACTTGCAAACGCAAGAAGACAACAGGAAGTGAGAGGAAATCTACCACTAGGAAGGAAAATTCTCTCCTGTAAGAATAAATATGGGAGAAAGGTGTCTCCTCTGTACTGATGCTTTATCAGCAATCCTTGTTTCAAGAAAAACACCACATTTCAAAAACAGTTGTCATTGGGACGGAAAGTGAGGTGAAATGTTCTGAACAGGGGCACAGACAGCAAAACAAATGTTACAGGGGTGATAACCCTTACCTATGTTTTCCAAAAAGTTTAAAAATAGATTTTTGGGCTGGAGCTACACTTCAACAATGTACCTGTTCAAAATTACAAACAGATTCTACATAAGAACAAACCTACAGTCCCTGTCTTGTATGCACCGCCTGTATACGGCTGTTCAGAGTATATAGGGCCTTTTTTATTTTATGTGCGGGGTTCCCCTTAATATCCATACAAGACCCAAAGGGGCTGGTAATGGGCTGGGGTGGGGGGGGGGTCATGGGGTAGCTATGCCATTTTTCTTAAAGATTTTCATCCATATTACCGGGACCAGACATTACATTAAAGCCACAAGCAGTTTTAAATGGCTTTTTTTTCCTTTAGAAGTGTCATTTTGTGCAGGGACAGTTCTAAACACGGGAAACACGTGGCACTTCACAGGCATACTTTAGACACCCCCCAGGTACGATATTTAAAGGAATATTTGACTTTTTTTTTTCACTTTATGCATCATTAAAATGACTGCTCCCGAAAAACGACCGTTTTTAAAACTTCTTTTTGCATTGATACATGTCCCCTGGTGCAGAACCCGGGTTCCCAAACCCTTTTTAGGACAATAACATGCATAATAGTTGTTATAATTAGCACTTTAGAATTCGAACGTTCGCATCCATTGTATTTAATAGGGTTCTAATGTTCGTACGAACTTTCGGTCCGTTCGCGGGTTCTGGTGCGAACCGAACCCGGGGGTGTTCGGCTCATCACTATTGATGATGAATGCTTTAGCACAGTATAGCACAAGGAGAATTTCCCTCACTGTCCTTCCCTGTCCCTACAAACAAGGATTAGCACAGTAAAACACACTGACACTCTCCCTACCTATAGTTTTCTGTCCCTATAAAAAATGTTTTTTTAAAGATGGTTGATGATGAATGCTTTAGCACAGTATAGCACAAGGAAAATTTCCCTCACTGTCCTTCCCTGTCCCTACAAACAAGGATTAGCACAGTAAAACACACTGACACTCTCCCTACCTATAGTTTTCTGTCCCTATAAAAAATGTTTTTTTAAAGATGGTTGATGATGAATGCTTTAGCACAGTATAGCACAAGGAGAATTTCCCTCACTGTCCTTCCCTGTCCCTACAAACAAGGATTAGCACAGTAAAACACACTGACACTCTCCCTACCTATAGTTTTCTGTCCCTATAAAAAATGTTTTTTTAAAGATGGTTGATGATGAATGCTTTAGCACAGTATAGCACAAGGAGAATTTCCCTCACTGTCCTTCCCTGTCCCTACAAACAAGGATTAGCACAGTAAAACACACTGACACTCTCCCTACCTATAGTTTTCTGTCCCTATAAAAAATGTTTTTTTAAAGATGGTTGATGATGAATGCTTTAGCACAGTATAGTACAAGGAGAATTTCCCTCACTGTCCTTCCCTGTCCCTACAAACAAGGATTAGCACAGTAAAACACACTGACACTCTCCCTACCTATAGTTTTCTGTCCCTATAAAAAATGTTTTTTTAAAGATGGTTGATGAGGAATGCTTTAGCACAGTATAGCACAAGGAGAATTTCCCTCACTGTCCTTCCCTGTCCCTACAAACAAGGATTAGCACAGTAAAACACACTGACACTCTCCCTACCTATAGTTTTCTGTCCCTATAAAAAATGTTTTTTTAAAGATGGTTGATGATGAATGCTTTAGCACAGTATAGCACAAGGAGAATTTCCCTCACTGTCCTTCCCTGTCCCTACAAACAAGGATTAGCACAGTAAAACACACTGACACTCTCCCTACCTATAGTTTTCTGTCCCTATAAAAAATGTTTTTTTAAAGATGGTTGATGATGAATGCTTTAGCACAGTATAGCACAAGGAGAATTTCCCTCACTGTCCTTCCCTGTCCCTACAAACAAGGATTAGCACAGTAAAACACACTGACACTCTCCCTACCTATAGTTTTCTGTCCCTATAAAAAATGTTTTTTTAAAGATGGTTGATGATTAGGGATGAGCTTCGTGTTCGAGTCGAACATACGTTCGACTCGAACATCGGCTGTTCGATCGTTCGACGAAGATCGAACGATTTGGGCCGTTCGCGCCAAATTCGAGTGACGCGAACGGCCCACAATGCACTACGCCATCGCAGTGTCATCCAGGCACTGTGATTGGCCAAGCATGCACTGTGACCCCGCATGCTTGGCCAATCACAGCGCCGGCAGCGAGGAGAGCAATGATTGGCCACAGGCAGGATGCCTGTGGCCAATTATTGCTGAGGGTGTTTAGTACACGCCCCACACTATAAAAGGCCGCCAGCACGGCGGCCTAGTGTAGTGTGTTCCGGAGCAGGGAAAGACAAGCATAGGCAGGGACAGTGACATTTATTTCTTTCTTGCTTAACCTGGATTCCTTTAGTTTAGGGAAAGAGAAGGATAGGTAGGGAGAGTGTCAGTGTGTTTTACTGTGCGAGTCCTTGTTTCTAGGGACAAAGAAGGAAAGTGAGGGGATTTCTCCTTGTGCTATAGTGTGCTTTAAAAAAAAATTTTTCTAGGGACAGAAAACTGTAGGTAGGGAGAGTGTCAGTTTCTTTCACTGTGCCAGTCCGTGTTTCTAGGGACAAAGAAGGAAAGTGAGGGGAATTCTCCTTGTGCTATAGTGTGCTTTAAAAAAACATTTTTTCTAGGGACAGAAAACTGTAGGTAGGGAGAGTGTCAGTTTCTTTCACTGTGCCAGTCCTTGTTTCTAGGGACAAAGAAGGAAAGTGAGGGGAATTCTCCTTGTGCTATAGTGTGCTTTAAAAAAATTTTTTTCTAGGGACAGAAAACTGTAGGTAGGGAGAGTGTCAGTTTCTTTCACTGTGCCAGTCCTTGTTTCTAGGGACAAAAAGGAAAGTGAGGGGATTTCTCCTTGTGCTATAGTGTGCTTTAAAAAAACATTTTTTCTAGGGACAGAAAACTGTAGGTAGGGAGAGTGTCAGTTTCTTTCACTGTGCCAGTCCTTGTTTCTAGGGACAAAGAAGGAAAGTGAGGGGAATTCTCCTTGTGCTATAGTGTGCTTTAAAAAAACATTTTTTCTAGGGACAGAAAACTGTAGGTAGGGAGAGTGTCAGTTTCTTTCACTGTGCCAGTCCTTGTTTCTAGGGACAAAGAAGGAAAGTGAGGGGATTTCTCCTTGTGCTATAGTGTGCTTTAAAAAAACATTTTTTCTAGGGACAGAAAACTGTAGGTAGGGAGAGTGTCAGTTTCTTTCACTGTGCCAGTCCTTGTTTCTAGGGACAAAGAAGGAAAGTGAGGGGAATTCTCCTTGTGCTATAGTGTGCTTTAAAAAAACATTTTTTCTAGGGACAGAAAACTGTAGGTAGGGAGAGTGTCAGTTTCTTTCACTGTGCCAGTCCTTGTTTCTAGGGACAAAGAAGGAAAGTGAGGGGATTTCTCCTTGTGCTATAGTGTGCTTTAAAAAAACATTTTTTCTAGGGACAGAAAACTGTAGGTAGGGAGAGTGTCAGTTTCTTTCACTGTGCCAGTCCTTGTTTCTAGGGACAAAGAAGGAAAGTGAGGGGAATTCTCCTTGTGCTATAGTGTGCTTTAAAAAAACATTTTTTCTAGGGACAGAAAACTGTAGGTAGGGAGAGTGTCAGTTTCTTTCACTGTGCCAGTCCTTGTTTCTAGGGACAAAGAAGGAAAGTGAGGGGATTTCTCCTTGTGCTATAGTGTGCTTTAAAAAAACATTTTTTCTAGGGACAGAAAACTGTAGGTAGGGAGAGTGTCAGTTTCTTTCACTGTGCCAGTCCTTGTTTCTAGGGACAAAGAAGGAAAGTGAGGGGAATTCTCCTTGTGCTATAGTGTGCTTTAAAAAAACATTTTTTCTAGGGACAGAAAACTGTAGGTAGGGAGAGTGTCAGTTTCTTTCACTGTGCCAGTCCTTGTTTCTAGGGACAAAGAAGGAAAGTGAGGGGATTTCTCCTTGTGCTATAGTGTGCTTTAAAAAAACATTTTTTCTAGGGACAGAAAACTGTAGGTAGGGAGAGTGTCAGTTTCTTTCACTGTGCCAGTCCTTGTTTCTAGGGACAAAGAAGGAAAGTGAGGGGATTTCTCCTTGTGCTATAGTGTGCTTTAAAAAAACATTTTTTCTAGGGACAGAAAACTGTAGGTAGGGAGAGTGTCAGTTTCTTTCACTGTGCCAGTCCTTGTTTCTAGGGACAAAGAAGGAAAGTGAGGGGAATTCTCCTTGTGCTATAGTGTGCTTTAAAAAAACATTTTTTCTAGGGACAGAAAACTGTAGGTAGGGAGAGTGTCAGTTTCTTTCACTGTGCCAGTCCTTGTTTCTAGGGACAAAGAAGGAAAGTGAGGGGATTTCTCCTTGTGCTATAGTGTGCTTTAAAAAAACATTTTTTCTAGGGACAGAAAACTGTAGGTAGGGAGAGTGTCAGTTTCTTTCACTGTGCCAGTCCTTGTTTCTAGGGACAAAGAAGGAAAGTGAGGGGAATTCTCCTTGTGCTATAGTGTGCTTTAAAAAAACATTTTTTCTAGGGACAGAAAACTGTAGGTAGGGAGAGTGTCAGTTTCTTTCACTGTGCCAGTCCTTGTTTCTAGGGACAAAGAAGGAAAGTGAGGGGATTTCTCCTTGTGCTATAGTGTGCTTTAAAAAAACATTTTTTCTAGGGACAGAAAACTGTAGGTAGGGAGAGTGTCAGTTTCTTTCACTGTGCCAGTCCTTGTTTCTAGGGACAAAGAAGGAAAGTGAGGGGATTTCTCCTTGTGCTATAGTGTGCTTTAAAAAAACATTTTTTCTAGGGACAGAAAACTGTAGGTAGGGAGAGTGTCAGTTTCTTTCACTGTGCCAGTCCTTGTTTCTAGGGACAAAGAAGGAAAGTGAGGGGATTTCTCCTTGTGCTATAGTGTGCTTTAAAAAAACATTTTTTCTAGGGACAGAAAACTGTAGGTAGGGAGAGTGTCAGTTTCTTTCACTGTGCCAGTCCTTGTTTCTAGGGACAAAGAAGGAAAGTGAGGGGATTTCTCCTTGTGCTATAGTGTGCTTTAAAAAAACATTTTTTCTAGGGACAGAAAACTGTAGGTAGGGAGAGTGTCAGTTTCTTTCACTGTGCCAGTCCTTGTTTCTAGGGACAAAGAAGGAAAGTGAGGGGAATTCTCCTTGTGCTATAGTGTGCTTTAAAAAAACATTTTTTCTAGGGACAGAAAACTGTAGGTAGGGAGAGTGTCAGTTTCTTTCACTGTGCCAGTCCTTGTTTCTAGGGACAAAGAAGGAAAGTGAGGGGATTTCTCCTTGTGCTATAGTGTGCTTTAAAAAAACATTTTTTCTAGGGACAGAAAACTGTAGGTAGGGAGAGTGTCAGTTTCTTTCACTGTGCCAGTCCTTGTTTCTAGGGACAAAGAAGGAAAGTGAGGGGAATTCTCCTTGTGCTATAGTGTGCTTTAAAAAAACATTTTTTCTAGGGACAGAAAACTGTAGGTAGGGAGAGTGTCAGTTTCTTTCACTGTGCCAGTCCTTGTTTCTAGGGACAAAGAAGGAAAGTGAGGGGATTTCTCCTTGTGCTATAGTGTGCTTTAAAAAAACATTTTTTCTAGGGACAGAAAACTGTAGGTAGGGAGAGTGTCAGTTTCTTTCACTGTGCCAGTCCTTGTTTCTAGGGACAAAGAAGGAAAGTGAGGGGATTTCTCCTTGTGCTATAGTGTGCTTTAAAAAAACATTTTTTCTAGGGACAGAAAACTGTAGGTAGGGAGAGTGTCAGTTTCTTTCACTGTGCCAGTCCTTGTTTCTAGGGACAAAGAAGGAAAGTGAGGGGATTTCTCCTTGTGCTATAGTGTGCTTTAAAAAAACATTTTTTCTAGGGACAGAAAACTGTAGGTAGGGAGAGTGTCAGTTTCTTTCACTGTGCCAGTCCTTGTTTCTAGGGACAAAGAAGGAAAGTGAGGGGATTTCTCCTTGTGCTATAGTGTGCTTTAAAAAAACATTTTTTCTAGGGACAGAAAAGTGTAGGTAGGGAGAGTGTCAGTTTCTTTCACTGTGCCAGTCCTTGTTTCTAGGGACAAAGAAGGAAAGTGAGGGGATTTCTCCTTGTGCTATAGTGTGCTTTAAAAAAACATTTTTTCTAGGGACAGAAAACTGTAGGTAGGGAGAGTGTCAGTTTCTTTCACTGTGCCAGTCCTTGTTTCTAGGGACAAAGAAGGAAAGTGAGGGGAATTCTCCTTGTGCTATAGTGTGCTTTAAAAAAACATTTTTTCTAGGGACAGAAAACTGTAGGTAGGGAGAGTGTCAGTTTCTTTCACTGTGCCAGTCCTTGTTTCTAGGGACAAAGAAGGAAAGTGAGGGGATTTCTCCTTGTGCTATAGTGTGCTTTAAAAAAACATTTTTTCTAGGGACAGAAAACTGTAGGTAGGGAGAGTGTCAGTTTCTTTCACTGTGCCAGTCCTTGTTTCTAGGGACAAAGAAGGAAAGTGAGGGGATTTCTCCTTGTGCTATAGTGTGCTTTAAAAAAACATTTTTTCTAGGGACAGAAAACTGTAGGTAGGGAGAGTGTCAGTTTCTTTCACTGTGCCAGTCCTTGTTTCTAGGGACAAAGAAGGAAAGTGAGGGGAATTCTCCTTGTGCTATAGTGTGCTTTAAAAAAATTTTTTTTCTAGGGACAGAAAACTGTAGGTAGGGAGAGTGTCAGTTTCTTTCACTGTGCCAGTCCTTGTTTCTAGGGACAAAGAAGGAAAGTGAGGGGATTTCTCCTTGTGCTATAGTGTGCTTTAAAAAAACATTTTTTCTAGGGACAGAAAACTGTAGGTAGGGAGAGTGTCAGTTTCTTTCACTGTGCCAGTCCTTGTTTCTAGGGACAAAGAAGGAAAGTGAGGGGAATTCTCCTTGTGCTATAGTGTGCTTTAAAAAAACATTTTTTCTAGGGACAGAAAACTGTAGGTAGGGAGAGTGTCAGTTTCTTTCACTGTGCCAGTCCTTGTTTCTAGGGACAAAGAAGGAAAGTGAGGGGATTTCTCCTTGTGCTATAGTGTGCTTTAAAAAAACATTTTTTCTAGGGACAGAAAACTGTAGGTAGGGAGAGTGTCAGTTTCTTTCACTGTGCCAGTCCTTGTTTCTAGGGACAAAGAAGGAAAGTGAGGGGATTTCTCCTTGTGCTATAGTGTGCTTTAAAAAAACATTTTTTCTAGGGACAGAAAACTGTAGGTAGGGAGAGTGTCAGTTTCTTTCACTGTGCCAGTCCTTGTTTCTAGGGACAAAGAAGGAAAGTGAGGGGATTTCTCCTTGTGCTATAGTGTGCTTTAAAAAAACATTTTTTCTAGGGACAGAAAACTGTAGGTAGGGAGAGTGTCAGTTTCTTTCACTGTGCCAGTCCTTGTTTCTAGGGACAAAGAAGGAAAGTGAGGGGATTTCTCCTTGTGCTATAGTGTGCTTTAAAAAAACATTTTTTCTAGGGACAGAAAACTGTAGGTAGGGAGAGTGTCAGTTTCTTTCACTGTGCCAGTCCTTGTTTCTAGGGACAAAGAAGGAAAGTGAGGGGAATTCTCCTTGTGCTATAGTGTGCTTTAAAAAAACATTTTTTCTAGGGACAGAAAACTGTAGGTAGGGAGAGTGTCAGTTTCTTTCACTGTGCCAGTCCTTGTTTCTAGGGACAAAGAAGGAAAGTGAGGGGAATTCTCCTTGTGCTATAGTGTGCTTTAAAAAAACATTTTTTCTAGGGACAGAAAACTGTAGGTAGGGAGAGTGTCAGTTTCTTTCACTGTGCCAGTCCTCGTTTCTAGGGACAAATAAGGAAAGTGAGGGGAATTCTCCTTGTGCTATAGTGTGCCAAAGCATTCCTCATCAACCATCTTTGAAATCCTTGTTTTTTGGACAGTCAGGGAAATTGTCGTTGTGCTATTCTGTGCAAAAGCAATAATCCTCAACCATATTTAGAAATCCTTAAGTAAAGGGACAGAGAAGGACACCTGAAGGTAGCCCTTATTGCTTTTTTCCCATCTCCCTGCAGGCCATCTATTAGAATGTCTGGAAGGCAAACAAGGAGAGGCAGACAGTTAGGAGGCAATAAAAGAGGGCAAGCAGGCTCTGTGTCTGGGGGCAACAGTGCTGGTCGTGGACGCGGTGCATTGTCATCAGCACATGGCCATGGGACACGCTTGTCCTTCTTTTCGGCAGCTGGACATGTTGAGCCACATCATGCCGAAGACTTGGTAGAGTGGATGACCAAGCCCTCCTCCTCCTCCTCATCCTCTCTCACCCAGGCTCAGGGTACTGGCAAAGCAGCTGCCAAAGCGTCCTCTTCCCTGGTATCAATGTCAGACTCATCATCAGTCACTCCTTCCCTAGACCCACCATGTCCTCCTCCTGAGGAGTCCCCCGAACTGTTTGAGCACAGTGTTGGGTACATGCTCCAGGAGGATGCCCAGCGTTTCGAAGGGTCTGATGATGAAACCCAGCTACAGGAAGGCAGTAGCGTGAGAGCAGACAGAGGGGATGCTCAAGAAGGACACCAATCTGGCAGTCATCTTCCAGCAGCTGCAGCATACTGCCAGATTGGCTCCAGTGATGAGGAGGGAGGGGATGATGAGGTCACTGACTCCACGTGGGTGCCTAATAGGAGAGAGGAGGAGGAGGAGGATGAGGAGGAGGCACATCTCCAACGAGGCAGGATGCCCTTTGGTGGCCAGCGTAAGGGCAGTACACCGACGGAATCACACCGCAGAGCTCCGCCTGTGCAGGGCGCTGCCTCTGCCCGTCATTCAAAAAGTTCTTTGGTGTGGGCCTTTTTTGAGGCTAGTGCATCAGATCGCACAGCTGCTGTTTGCAACATATGTCTCAAGCGTATATCGCGTGGCCAAAACATCAGCCGCTTGGGTACCACATGCCTGACCAGACATATGTTGACCTGCCATGCAGCTCGTTGGCAAGCCTACCTCAAAGACCCACACCAAAGAACAAAGCGGACCTCTCCTTGCACCGCATCAGCTGGGATCTCCAACCCCACTATAACTTCAGTCCTCTCTGAAACATGCACTGAGAGGAATGAAGGTGTAGAATTAGGTGTGTCACAGCCAAGTACTTGCGGCCACTCTGCTAGCAGTACACCGACGTCCGATTCTAGCAGGCAAATTTCCCTGCCCCAGCTGCTGGACCGTCGAAAGAAGTTCACTCCCAGCCATCCACATGCCCAGCGGTTGAATGCTAGCTTGGCTAAATTGCTAGCGCTTCAACTGCTGCCTTTTCAGTTGGTAGACTCGGCCCCCTTCCGTGAGTTTGTGCAATGTGCGGTTCCTCAGTGGCAGGTTCCCAAACGCCACTTTTTCTCACTGAAGGCTATTCCGGCTCTCTACCGGCATGTGGAAGGCAATGTCTTGGCCTCGCTGGACAGGGCGGTCAGCGGTAAGGTGCATATTACCACTGACTCATGGTCCAGCAGGCATGGACAGGAACGTTACCTTTCTTTCACGGCCCATTGGGTCACTCTTTTGGCAGCTGGGAAGGATGCAGGACAAGGTGCAGTAGTGTTGGAGGTTGTTCCACCGCCACGCCTCCAAAATGCTACTACTGGTTGTGACACACCTCTCTCCTCCACCCCCTCCTCTTCTTTTTCCTCCATGGCCTCTTCCTGTGGTTTGTCCTCGGAACCAGCGGTGCTCCGTAGGCGTTCAAGGGGCTACGCAAGTACGCAGGCAAAAAGATGCCATGCCGTGCTTGCGCTGGTGTGTTTGGGGGACAGAAGCCACACTGGGGCAGAGGTCCTGTCTGCTCTGCAGGGCCAGGCCGAGAGGTGGTTGACGCCACGCCAGCTTAAGCCAGAAATGGTGGTTTGCGACAATGGCACCAACCTCCTCTCCGCCCCCGACAGGGACAACTGACCCATGTGCCCTGTGTGGCTCACATCCTTAACCTGGTGGTGCAGCGGTACTTGGGCAGGTGCCCGGGCTTACAGGATGTCCTGAGGCAGGCCAGGAAAGTCTGTGTGCATTTCCGCAGATCTTATAATGCCAGTGCTCGCCTGGCTGAGCTGCAAAAGGAGTTGAACCTGCCCAAGAACCGCCTTATATGTGACATGCCCACCAGGTGGAACTCAACGTTGGCCATGCTGCAGCGGCTGCACACGCAGCAGAGGGCCATCAATGAGTACCTGTGCGACTACGGCACCAGGACAGGGTCAGGGAAGCTTGGTTTTTTTTCTCCACGCCAGTGGGGCATGATCAGGGATGCATGCACTGTCCTGGCACCATTTGAGGAGGCCACGAGGATGGTGAGCAGTGACAGTGCATGCATCAGTGACACTGTACCTCTTGTCCACCTGTTGGAGCACACGCTGCGTGGAATAATGGACAGGGCACTTGAGGCAGAACAGAGGCAGGAAGAGGAGGACTTCCTTGCCTCTCAAGGCCCCCTTTACCCAGACAGTGTTCCTTCTGTCCCACCCATCGCACAGGAAGAGGAGGAGGAGGAGGAGGAGGAGGATTGTGTCAGCATGGAGGTGGAGGCTGGCACTCAGCATCATCAGCAGCAGTCTTTTAGGGATGATTTACAGTCCCAAGAAACCAGTGGACTTGTACGTGGCTGGGAGGAGGTGGCTGCGGATCATGTCGTCCTTAGTGACCCAGAGGACTCCGGACCGAATGCCTCAGCTAACCTATGCTGCATGGCCTCCCTGATCCTGCAAAGTCTGCGGAAGGATCCTCGTATTCTTCGGATCAAGGAGAGGGACCATTACTGGCTGGCCACTCTCCTTGATCCACGGTACAAGGGTAAGGTTGCGGACCTTATGTTACCGTCGCAGAGGGAGCAGAGGATGAGACAACTCCGGGAGGCCTTGCAGAAAGGTCTGTGCAACGCGTTCCCAGAGACTGGGAGGTTACAAACTCCTGGTCCTGGACAAAGAGTTGCTGAGGCTTCGGCCAGTCAAAGAAGGAGCGGTGGGGAAGGTGGCCGTCTGACCGATGCGTTCAGACAATTCTTTAGTCCGCAGCCCCAAAGTATGATCGGTTCCAGCAACCATCGCCAGCGTCTGATAAACATGGTGCAGGAATATCTAGGGGCAAGGTCAGACTTGGACACCTTCCCCACCGAAAATCCTCTGGCTTACTGGGTCTTGAGGATGGATCACTGGCCAGAGCTTGCACAGTATGCAATTGAGCTACTGGCCTGTCCTGCATCCAGCGTTCTTTCGGAACGCACATTCAGTGCTGCTGGAGGATTTGTCACGGATCACAGGGTGCGCCTGTCCACCGACTCGGTTGATCGACTGACTTTCATCAAGATGAACCAGTCTTGGATCACCACCAGCTACCACACACCTGATGCTGATATAACAGACTAATTGATTTTAACATGTCACATCCCTTCAAGACTGATGCTGATGCTGAGTGCCTGTGCTGTTATGTTGACTGGCTATCCTCCTCCTCCGAGTCCTCAATGATACGATTGATGATGATAGCTTGGAAGATCATTTTTGTTTATGGGTGCCGCCACCAGTGGCTAAGGCCCAATTTTTCAGCCCCTGTTTAACAGGGGCGTGTAATTACAATTTTTGAAGCAATACTTTGCAACAGGGCTCATTGCTGTGCTCCAAGTACAGTATCTGTGAGGGGTTGGAGTGTTGTGCCACCAGTGCCTAAGGCCCAATTTTTCAACCCCTGTTTAACAGGGGCGTGTCATTACAATTTTTGAAGCAATACTTTGCAACAGGGCTCATTGCTGTGCTCCAAGTACAGTATCTGTGAGGGGTTGGAGTGTTGTGCCACCAGTGCCTAAGGCCCAATTTTTCAGCCCCTGTTTAACAGGGGCGTGTCATTACAATTTTTGAAGCAATACTTTGCAACAGGGCTCATTGCTGTGCTCCAAGTACAGTATCTGTGAGGGGTTGCAGTGTTGTGCCACCAGTGCCTAAGGCCCAATTTTTCAGCCCCTGTTCAACAGGGGCATGTAATTACAATTCTTGATCTAATAATTCACAGCAGGGCCCATTGCTGCACCCACCAAGAGTAACTCTGAGGGCTTACAGTGTTGTGGCAACGCCACCACCACCACCACCACGAAAGGCCCAATTTTTCAGCCACTGTTCAAAAGGGGCATGTAATTACAATTCTTGATCTAATAATTCACAGCAGGGCCCATTCCTGCACCCACCAAGAGTAACTCTGAGGGCTTACAGTGTTGTGGCAACACCACCACCACCACCACCACCACCACGAAAGGCCCAATTTTTCAGCCCCTGTTCAACAGGGGCATGCAATTACAATTCTTGATCTAATAATTCACAGCAGGGCCCATTGCTGCACCCACCAAGAGTAACTGTCAGGGCTTACAGTGTTGTGGCACCAGCACCACCATCAAAGGCCCAATTTTTACTACCACTGTTCAACAATTATATGTAATTACAATTCCTGATATAATAGTTGACAGCAGGGCGTTCCAGCACCAACCAAGAGTAACTGTGAGTGCTTACAGTGTTGTGCCAACACCAACAACTAAGGGGCCTATTTCTGCAGAGTATATACGGCAGGTCCCTACTTTCAAACATCCAACTTACAAACGACTCCTACTTGCAAACGCAAGAAGACAACAGGAAGTGAGAGGAAATCTACCCCTAGGAAGGAAAATTCTCTCCTGTAAGAATTAATATGGGAGAAAGGTGTCTCCTCTGTACTGATGCTTTATCACCAATCCTTGTTTCAAGAAAAACACCACATTTCAAAAACAGTTGTCATTGGGACGGAAAGTGAGGTGAAATGTTCTGAACAGGGGCACAGACAGCAAAACAAATGTTACAGGGGTGATAACCCTTACCTATGTTTTCCAAAAAGTTTAAAAATAGATTTTTGGGCTGGAGCTACACTTAAACAATGTACCTGTTCAAAATTACAAACAGATTCTACATAAGAACAAACCTATAGTCCCTGTCTTGTATGCACCGCCTGTATACGGCTGTTCAGAGTATATAGGGCCTTTTTTATTTTGTGTGCGGTGTTCCCCTTAATATCCATACAAGACCCAAAGGGGCTGGTAATGGGCTGGGGTAGGGGGGGGGGGTCATGGGGTAGCTATGCCATTTTTCTTAAAGATTTTCATCCATATTACCGGGACCAGACATTACATTAAAGCCGCAAGCAGTTTTAAATGGCTTTTTTTTCCTTTAGAAGTGTCATTTTGTGCAGGGACAGTTCTAAACACGGGAAACACGTGGCACTTCACAGGCATACTTTAGACACCCCCCAGGTACGATATTTAAAGGAATATTTGACTTTTTTTTTTCACTTTATGCATCATTAAAATGACTGCTCCCGAAAAACGACCGTTTTTAAAACTTCTTTTTGCATTGATACATGTCCCCTGGTGCAGAACCCGGGTTCCCAAACCCTTTTTAGGACAATAACATGCATAATAGTCGTTATAATTAGCACTTTAGAATTCGAACGTTCGCATCCATTGTATTTAATAGGGTTCTAATGTTCGTACGAACTTTCGGTCCGTTCGCGGGTTCTGGTGCGAACCGAACCCGGGGGTGTTCGGCTCATCACTATTCATGACCAACAGATTTCAAGATGAAAGAATTATTGCAAGAATACGTATAGGAATTATACTGCAACAAGTCCATAGTGGAGTTTCTCCCCATACTTTCTAGTACCCAAGGCCTCAGGAGCTTTCCCTACTGTTTGAGTTTGAAGAAATTTAATGGGTACATGCACAACAAAGGTTCAAGATGGAGTCTGTGCACACAGTCATGATGGTCATTCAGCATGAGGACCAGTTAGTCAATTGACCTGCCTGACATATACTGTCATGTACCAAGTGTCTTTTCCTATTACTTTACGTAACAAACTTTTTGCTGGGCGGAGACCTGCTTACAGGCAGTTAATGGCAGTCTACTTTCAGGGAAAGCAGGATCCACTAACGGACCAGTTAGGCAAAAAAAATTCCAACAATGCGTGCCTCAACTAGTATTTGTTCCATGGGGCATTCCAGCGGTAGTTCTCATAGAGTCCACTGAACACACAGCTTTGGGTATTTGCAACAAGGTACAAAGGTGAAATGATAGAAGGTGGATTCACAGTGCCGTGGGTTTTTTCCATTGGTGTTTCTCTTTCTCCACTGTCCTTGATTATGAAAATTCTTCTAAAGATTTGGACAGAACATGTTTAGGCCATATAGGTGCTTTCCACCTGCCAAGGAGGCCTTGGTTTTCATTGCCCCCTAACCCATATGTCATCGGCACCACCAATCCCCTTTCTGGTCAAACAAGATCTTTTATGACAACGTTAATGGCAGCACCCCAATCCAGTGAGATTCTTAATAGCTTGGCTATTGAATTAGCCGGACTAGAGGTGCAGGGACCTCAGACCTTGGTGAAGACCAAAAGATCATGAATGCTACATATGAGGATATGAAGGAAGTTTGTTCTGTTTGCTCAGAAAAATTTTCTATCCTGTGTCCCCAGCTCTAGACATTTTTACAATAGGCGCTTGAGGCAGTGTTAATTTAGTCGACTAAAATGACTAAAACATTTTAAATTTAAATATCTTGAATTTTTTTATTTATTTTTTATTAAAATTTTAGATTAATGAAATTGTTTTATTTTTAATGTTTGATTTAGGAATGTTTTTTTTGTTCTTTTATATTTTTATTTTTATTATTTTCTTTTATATTTCGTATTGTATTTTTGTAAAATTATATTTTGTGTGTCAAGTTACCACACCAACATTCTAAATTTGTATAATTTTCCCTTAAGGAGGTTTATGTCCCTTGTTAATACAAATAATATTTTTAGAAATGTCCCTGCCTACTCCCTAGCAAACTCTCTTTTTGAATAGAAATCACATAGTCAAGTATTATTAGAAAACCAAAATAATCCTTTATTTAGGCAGATAACAAATTAAAGGGGAAGGCAGCACTGGAGACCCTGCTTGAATTTGTGCATCCTTTGGACCCCACAGCAACCATCCAAGAAGAGAACATTAAACTCTGGAATTACCCAAAAAAAAAAAGAAGGAGCACAATCTTGTCTTGGACTCCCAGAGGTCAGGAACAGCAGCAGATAAGTCAGATATGTCCCCAGTCCGTGGTACTACAGCAGTCATTATGTTTTCCTCTTCCTTGTAGCCTTCTCTCCAGCCTTCTCTGCAGCCTTCTCTGCAGCCTTTGTTGAGCGCTTCCTCGGAGGCTAGGACTCAGGAGGAGAGCTTGTGGCAGGAGGAGGAGTAGGAGGAGGAGGAGGAGGTGGAGGAGGAGGGACGACCTCAGTTAGATCAGTGAACTGTGTAAGTTCACCCAGCAACCCCCTGTTGATCACGTTCAGCATGATGTTTTCGCTGTACAGGCGTTGTACAGGCGTTGCCTCAAGTCCATCTGCAATAATTTATGGGCCAGGACTGCGGCATAGCCCTCTTCAACAGAGGGTTCCTCTCTGAGGGCCGCAGTAGCCTCTCTTTTCGTTTCCTCCTCCACCTGCCTAACCCTCCTTGGCACTCGTTGGTGGATTTTCAGGGGAGGCATCTGGGCTCTTGTGCTGGGCCTGGCCTCCTCCTGTGTGCCACTGGGCCCTGCCTCCTCCTGGACCCCAACATCACCCTATTCCTGTCTCTGCTCTGGCTGTATAAAAAAAAGGGACATTCTTTATTTTTTGGCATCATCAATCACACACATTGTTCACCTCAAGACATTTTAAAATTAAATGGCAAAAGTGATTAAAATTACAATGATTCTGACTCCTGATTTTTTTTGCTTGTCCCCATCAAATTTGACCACTACTGTCTATTGCTATGTAAATCAATTTATTTACAGACATTAAATAGATACCAATAGTAACATCTATTTTAAATCATCACTTTTGTAACATATAAATGTAGATATCAATACTATACCTGGCTCTATATATCCAAATCGGGCTCCTCAAGGACCTCTGCTTGATCCTCCGAGGAAGCCAGAGCAGGGTTGCAAGGAAGGCTGGAGGGTTGGCTGCAAGGAAGGCTGGAGGGTTGGCTACAAGGAAGGCTGGATAGACCTCTGGGGGGAAGGGTTGACAGAGACTCCCTGACTTCCAGATGGTCAATCAGAAATGCTAACTTGCTGTAGTACCACAGACTGGGTTTATAAACCTTATCTGCTGCAGCACCTGACCTCTGGGACTTCAGGACCATATTCCTCTGTGTCCTGTATGTGCCCCTAATGGTAGCTAGTTTGGTGTTCACCTCTTGGCTGGTTGCAGCGGGGATCTGTGTTTGAACAAATCCAAGCAGGCTCTCCAGTGCTGCTGTCCTGGCAGCTATATTTTTATTTTTTGCAGTTTTCGTCTGCCACAGGACAGGGAGTTCCTTCCATCTGTCCAGGAACTCCCCCATGAACTCAGGATTCTTGAAAGCCTGCATATTGTCTGTAAAATCAAGAACCACAAAAAAATAATATTTTCAGTCAAGATTCATCAAATAATCATTTTGGACATATATAGGCCACAATTTCATCCTCTGAAGAAACACAAATCTTAAAAATGTTATCTACCTTTGTTAACACGTTCGTTGCTAACTCCCTCTCCCGGCAAATGAACGTATTTTCGACACATGGATATTAAGTTTATATACACTGCACATGCGTGAAACTCTGCATGATTTCCCCGCCCCTGACGTTCAATATTGTACTTTCCCCGCCCCTTCTCGCTCGTCGTAGTGCTAAACAACATGGCGGAGACACAGGTGGCTGAGATTACCTCTACAGAGGAGGAAATTCCAGACAAACCCAAATCCCGATCCCGGAGATATAAGGCATCCAACATGTCATTCGAGGAAATGGTGGAGATGGTCGCCATTTTGAGGAGGGAGGATTATGATGCCAAGCATGGGCCGTATAAAAGGCTTAATCTTGTCAAGACAAAAATTATGGGGAAAGTGGTCAAAACTCTTCACCAAAAATTCGGGGTGTGCAGAACGAAGGAACAGCTCAGAAAACGTTGGTTTGATCTCAAGTTGTGGGAGCCCGACCAATACAAAAGAATAAAGAACGTTTTAGGAAAAAGTAAGTAATTTTCATACATTTTCTAAGCAAAATATTATTACTTGTATTATGCTGCGGGTTTTTGCCTTTAATCTAGTACAGTGAAAGATAACAACTTTCATGTTCATCGGCACAGTAAACAGACGTAGTAAACCTCTTTCTCCGTACACTTATTAATACAATGTTTTAGGATCATCCAGTGTGCAAAAATAAATTTCAATGTATTTTTTGGGCAGATGATTTTTGGAACATGATGATTTTATTGTTTTTCGCGAAAATATTTATGACAAATTAAGGGTATGCATTGTAATGTTAAAGGAGAGAATGCTCAGCAGCTGATTAAACATCTGGACTCAGTAGTACAAGTGTGGCCCAACAGAACAAACTTTTTAGGGTGTCACACACAGGTGATCCAGTGTATATACTTGGGGGTGTTTCAATGTGTCAAACTTTATTAAAGTAAGTAGATGTTATTGTTTTTGCTATGTATCCAATCATGTGTTCAGGTTGTCACTGGGGCTAAATTGAAAATTGGACCACACTTCCAAAGAATCTTTCAAATTTATCTTTCAGGGTTTATTTTTGCATATAATGATTATTTAGGAAATAAACTATAGCTTTTATTGCAATCTCAATAGGGCTTCAAAAAGCTTTGAAAGATGAGCCTATAAATCCCACACCTCCAACAAGACCCCCAGAACCACATGATGGAGAGGAACGTGAAGTGGAGGAAGTGGAAAGTGGCACCACAACAGGTCAGTGTCAAACAACACAGATGCAGGTTAATAGATGTAGGCCTACATATTCTATAGTACATGTTTGTTTTGATTTTTTTTAGTTGCTGTTCTGCCTGAAGACCCCGAAAAGTTTACAAGTCACAGTGCACAGATCCTGATACAATACCTAATGGTCTGCTGTCGTGATCTTGAAAAAATAAAGGGAGACTTGATAGAGATCAGGCAAAATACCAAGCGGGTGGAGGAAAGGCTACAAAATATCATGGCTGTGCTTGGGCGTGTTTAATTTTTTAACACAAAAGAACTTTGAACTTGCTGTGTTTTTGCAGGTTTTTGTTTTTTTCCATCTTTAATTAATACTACATGTTTAAATTTACATTAAAGATTTTTATATAGTTTTTTAAGCATGCCTGTTCATGCGTTTTACCACCAAAAATATTTTTGATACATCCAAATTTAACCACTTAACGACCGCTCACTGTATATGTACGTCGGCAGAATGGCACCGACAGGCACAATCACGTACAGTGTATGTGATTGCTTTTTTACAGTTGGGGGGTCCAATCGGACCACCCTCCTATACAGTGAACGGCCGTTTATCATTGGGGAGCGATCCGAGATGAGGGGACGGCCGTTCGATTCCGGCCACCCCCTCGCGATCGCTCCCGGCGAATGAAAATGCTTCCTCTGCCCGTGTAATGTAAACACAGGCAGAGGAAGTGATGTCATCTCTCCTCGCGGCGGTCTTTTCGTTCCCGGCGCCGAGGAGAGAAGAAGCAGGTTAGTGCACCAACAGTCCACTGACACTTAGGTACACATAGGCACACATTTCACCCCCCAGTCACCCCCAGATCACCCCCCAGGTCACCCCCCAGCCCCCAATCACAGTGTCACTGATTGCAGTGATCATTTATTTTACTGATCACTGCATTTAGTGTCATCTGTGACAGTAAAAAGTTGCAGGGCAGTTAGGTTTGGGCCCCTTTAGGTCCAGGGTAGCCCCGTAACCCCCCCTAATAAAGGTTTAACCCCTTGATCGCCCCCCAGGTAACCCTTTCACCCCCTATCTCCAGCGTCACTAAGCAATCGTTTTTCCGATCGCTGTATTCGTGTCGCTGGTGTCCTAGATAGCCAGTTATTTATTTTTAGGTTCACCGCAGGTTTTTATTAGCGTCAGGTACCCCCATATATTATTTTAACCCCGTGATTGCCCCTAGAGTTAACATTTTCACCAGTGATCACCGTATAAGCGTCACTGGTGACACTGGTTACCCAGTTAGTTATTTAGTTATTTAGGTAACCCGTCAGGTTTTTATATAGCGTCGGGTACCCCCATATTTAACCTAATAAAGGTTTTAACCCCCTTATTGCCCCTAGTTAACCCTTTCACCAGTGATCGCCATATAAAGGTTACGGGTGACGCTGGTTGGTTAGTTTGCTTTTTATAACATCAGGGCACCCGCCGTATATAACCCAATAAAGGTTTAACCCCCTGATCGCCCTGCAGGTGAGATCAATTAGGTTTTAACGCCAGAGAGGGTCTGCGTCGCGCCAGGCAGCGTTAGCTTAGTGGCAGTAACGCTAACACCCACGCGCAAAGCATATACCCCCCTTAGTGGTATAGTATCTGAACAGATCAATATCTGATCTGAACAGATCTATACTAGCGTCCCCAGCGGTTTAGGGTTCCCAAAAACGCAGTGTTAGCGGGATCAGCCCAGATACCTGCTAGCACCTGCGTTTAGCCCCTTCACCCAGCCCAGCCCAGCCCACCCAAGTGCAGTATCGATCGATCACTGTCACTTACCAAACACAAAACACATAACTGCAGCGTTCACAGAGACAGGCCTGATCCCTGCGATCGCTAACAGTTTTTTTTGTAGCGCTTGATATATTTGCTGACAACAGTCAGGTGCTTTTTTTCCTGTGAATCTTACTAGTGTACCCCTAAATTTAGAGCCCAAAATGACAAGACGAAGGTACACTAGTAAAGAGGCCTACGAGATTCTGAGCATGACAGATAGTGAAGAGGAGGTCACGTATCTGTCAGATTCAGGCTCAGAATATCTTCCCATAGAAGACAGTGACGTCAGCGGCCCCACGTCAGATAGCTCTGACAACGAAGTTGAGGTCCCTGCTAAGGTCAGGCGTACCCGATCCCGATCTTCTGAGGTTGTTAAGGAGCAAGAACCGCAGGGCTCTCGTATCATGGAGCAGAGTAGTACTAGCGCCGCTATTCCTTCTGGTGAATTGGCAAGCACCAGCGGTCTAGTACAGCCTGGGCGTACATCCAGGACTGCAGTATCACGTGGTCACGTGGCGAGTCCCATAAGTGCAGTTCAAGCTGGCGAGGTGGCAAGCACAAGTAGTGTCCCGCTGCCACCAATAAGAAGACAAAGGCAGACCCGTCGTACCCATAGTGCTCTTCCTGCAGAATTCGCCTATCCTGATTGGGTCCCCACCACTTCTGCAGAACCCGTACTTCCAGCATTCACTGCCCAACCCGGTATTCAGGTGGATACAGCTGTTTTATGCCAATTGATTATTATTCGCTGTTTTTCACGGAAGATCTCTATAGATCTATTGTGGACCAGAGTAATTTATATGCTGGTCAATTCATCGCCGCTAATCCTCAGTTGCCTTCCATTGCCAAAGATTGGAAACCAATTACGGTTTCCGAATTTAAGACCTTTCTGGGCCTTTCCCTCAACATGGGCACACATAAATTCCCGTCATTGCGTGCTTATTGGTCCACGCACCCAATTGACCACATGCCCGTGTTCTCTGCCTCCATGCCCAGGAAACGATACGAGCAGATTTTGCGGTTCATGCACTTCAACGACAATGAACTTTGTCGTCCACGTGGGGACCCTGAATACGCCCCTCATAAACCACTTCAACGAACGTTTTGCAGCCTTGTTTACTCCCGATCAAGTTGCCTGCGTTGATGAGTCCCTGATTGAATTTTCTGGCCGCTTGTTTTTCAAGCAGTACCTTCCCAGCAAGCGTGCCAGATACGGGGTCAAGCTCTATAAGTTCTGTGACAGGGCAACAGGCTATGTATGGAGCTTTATGGTTTATGAGGGAAAAGATAGTCAGGTTGAGCCGGTCAACTGCCCGGATTACATAGGGAGCGCTGGCAAGATAGTGTGGAAATTGGTGTCACCCTTATTCGGAAAGGGGTACCACTTGTATGTGGACAATTATTACACGAGCGTGCCACTGTTTAGTCACTTGTTTGATCATCAGATTGGAGCATGTGGCACCGTGCGACCTAATCGCCGAGAGCTTTCCCCAGCGGCTTGTAGATGCCGTCTTAGGCTGGGGGAGAGAGCCTGCGTGAAGTGTAATAACTTGCTCACTATGAAGTGGAGGGACAATAAGAATGTTTTCCTTCTTACCTCCCTTCATGCAGACACGACAGTCCAAATTCCTACGGCGACTGGTGTTGTGGAGAAACCCCTCTGTGTCCACGAATATAACAAAAATATGGGAGGGGTGGACCTCAACGACCAGTTGTTGGCGCCGTATCTAATTGACCGTAAGGCGAGACGCTGGTACAAAAAAGTGTCTCTATCCTTATTCCAATTGGCTTTGCTGAACGCTCATGTGCTATACAGAGCTTCAGGCGGGACTTTATCTCTTCTAAAATTCCAGAATGAGATTGTCACAGAACTCTTGTATCCAGGCGGTTCTGCACCTCACCATCCCCTACCAAATGCAGTAAGCCGGCTGCATGAGAGGCATTATATGTATGTCCTCCCGAGTACCCCTACCCAACGAGCCCCCCAAAAAAGATGTCGTGTCTGTAGCAAGCGCGGATTTAGGCGTGACACCCGTCATTATTGTCCACTCTGTCCTGACAAGCCTGGTCTTTGCCTTGGTGAATGTTTTGAACGCTACCACTCAAAAGTGAAGTTTTAGCGTAGGGTACAGCATTTCACAGACTAGGACACACTTACACAGGGTCTCCCAAGATGCCATTACATTTTGAGAGACCCGAACCATTACAGTTGTTAAAGTTACAAAAAAAAGGGTAAAAAAGAAAAAAAAAACGTAAAAAACAAAACACAAAAAATATATAAAAGAAAAAAAACAAAAATAGTTGTCATTTATTGTTCTCTCTCTCTCTCTATTTTCTCTCTATTGTTCTGCTCTTTTTTACTGTATTCTATTCTGCAATGTTTTATCATGCTTGCTTTTCAGGTATGTAATTTTTTGTTTTCAGGTGCGCCATTCAACTGCAGCGCGGAATTATTTATCTTGACAGCAACAGCGTTTGCTCCCACGATACATAAAGCCGTGACTCCAGTGCTGTAGGAGGTGATTTCACCACCACAGTTAAAAAAAAAGAGCATATATGCCGAAGCATGGGGGCAGCAGGGGCGGAGGAGCGATTTTGCTCCTAATGCCGCGTACATACGGTCGAAATTCCGACGGAGGCTTGCCCGTGGAAAAGTCCGACCGTGTGTACTCGGCATAAAATTTTTGCGGGAGGATGCCCCCATGCTTCGGCATATATATATTTTAGGCACAGGTTGCGTTAAAAAAATTGTTATTTTTTACTAGGTTTTGTTTTGGTATTTGCTTTGCAGGTATGGTATGGTCTTACTGTTATACTGTAATGTTACTTTGTTTTAATGTTAACCATCATTTGCTTAGCAGGTACGCCATTCAGTTGCAGCGCAGATCTATTTATCTTGACAGCAACAGCGTTTGCTCCCACGATACATAAAGCCGTGACTCCAACGCTGTAGGAGGTGATTTCACCACCACAGTTAAAAAAAAGAGCATATATGCCAAAGCATGGGGGCAGCAGGGGCGGAGGAGCGATTTTGCTCCTAATGCCGCGTATATACGGTCTAAATTCCGACGGAGGCCTGCCCGTGGAAAAGTCCGACCGTGTGTACGCGGCATAACCTTTTATGCCGCGTACATACGGTCGAAATTCCGACGAAGGCTTGCCCGTGGAAAAGTCAGACCGTGTGTACGCGGCATAACTTTTTTGCGGGAGGATGCCCCCATGCTTCGGCATATATATATTTTAGGCACAGGTTGCGTTAAAAAAATGTTTTATTTTTTACTAGGTTTTGTTTTGGTATTTGCTTTGCAGGTATGGTATGGTAAGGTCTTACTGTTGTTCTGTAATGTTACTTTGTTTGAATGTTAACAATCATTTGCTTAGCAGGTACGCCATTCAGTTGCAGAGCGGATCTATTTATCTTGACAGCAACAGCGTTTTCTCCCACGATACATAAAGCCGTGACTCCAACGCTGTAGGAGGTGATTTCACCACCACAGTTAAAAAAAAGAGCATATATGCCGAAGCATGGGGGCAGCAGGGGCGGAGGAGCGATTTTGCTCCTAATGCCGCGTATATACGGTCGAAATTCCGACGGAGGCTTGCCCGTGGAAAAGTCCGACCGTGTGTACGCGGCATAACCTTTAATGCTGCGTACATATGGTCAAAATTCCGACGAAGGCTTGCCCGTGGAAAAGTCCGACCGTGTGTACGCGGCATAACTTTTTTGCGGGAGGATGCCCCCATGCTTCGGCATATATAAATGGTGCATGTATGCCCATCATTAGAAGTGGGTGGATGAAGGGAGGTATTCTAATGGTGGGCATACCCACCGATCAATCTCTTTTTTTCGTTCAGCCAACAGGCTGCATGAAAAAAAAGATTACAATACATGTCCAACAAGGACCAGCAACGTACTGGTATGTTGCTGGACTTTGAATGTTTATACCAGAATGATGCCTGCAGGTTTAGGCATCATCTTGGTATCATTCTTTTCAGCCAGTGGCCGGCTTTTATGTAAAAGCAATTCTAGCAGATAATTAGCCTCTAGACTGCTTTTACAAGCAGTGGGAGGGAATGCCCCCCCCGGATATAAACAGCGCCATTGGGAAATTGGCAAAGCATTTTATCACACCGATCTTGGTGTGGTCAGATGCTTTGAGGGCAGAGGAATGATCTAGGGTCTAACCCCCCATTTTTTTTCCAAAAAAGAGTACCTGTCACTACTATCATAGGGTATATTTACATTCCCTGAGATAACAATAAAAATGGTAAAAAAAAAAAAAATATGGAAGGAACAGTTTTAAAATAAAATAAAAAAGCAAAATAAATAATAAAAAAAAAAAAAAAAAAAGCACCGCTGTCCCCCCTGCTCTTGCACAAAGGCGAACGCAAGCGTCGGTCTAGCGTCATATGTAAACAGCAATTGCATCATGCATGTGAGGTATCACCGCGAAGGTCAGATTGAGGGCAGTAATTTTAGCAGTAGACCTCCTCTGTAAATCTAACGTGGTAACCTGTAAAGGCTTTTAAATGCTTTTAAAAATGAATGTAGTTTGTCGCCGCTGTGCGTTTGTGCACAATTTTAAAGCATGTCGTGTTTGGTATCTATGTACTCGGCCTAAGATCATCTTTTTTATTTCATCAAACATTTGGGCAATATAGTGTTTTTTAGTGCATTAAAAATAAAAAAAGTGTATTTTTCCCCCAAAAAATGCGTTTGAAAAATCGCTGCGCAAATACTGTGTGGAAAAAAAAAATGCAACATCCACTATTTTAATCTGTAGGGGCTTTGCTTTAAAAAAATATATAATGTTTGGGGGTTCAACATAATTTTCTTGCAAAAAAAAATTTTTTTCATGTAAACAAAAAGTGTCAGAAAGGGCTTTGTCTTCAAGTGGTTAGAAGAGTGGATGATGTGTGACATAAGCTTCCTAATGTTGTGCATAAAATGCCAGGACAGTTCAAAACCCCCCCCAAATGACCCCATTTTGGAAAGTAGACACCTCAAGCTATTTGCTGAGAGGCATGTTGAGCCCATTGAATATTTTTTTTTTCTGTCCCAAGTGATTGAATAATGACAAAAAGAAAAAAAAAATGTACAAAAAGTTGTCACTAAATTATATATTGCTCAAACATGCCATGGTTATATGTGGAATTGCACCCCAAAATACATTCTGTTTCTTCTCCTGAGTACGGGCATACCACATGTGTGAGACATTTTGGGAGCCTAGCTGCGTACAGGACCCTGAAAACCAAGCACCACCTTCAGGATTTCTATGGGTGTAAATTTTTGATTTCACTCCTCACTGCCTATCGCAGTTTCGGAGGCCATGGAATGCCCAGATGGCACAAACCCCCCCAAATGACCCCATTTTGGAAAGTAGACACCCCAAGCTATTTGCTGAGAGGTATGTTGAGTATTTTGCAGATCTCGCTTTTTGTCACAAAGTTTTGAAAATTTAAAAAATAAAAAAATAAAAATAAAAATGTCTTTCTTCATTTTCAAAAACAAATGAGAGCTGTAAAATACTCACCATGCCTCTCAGCAATTAGCTTGGGGTGTCTACTTTCCAAAATTGGAATTTGTTATGAAACTGCTGAGCTTTGCAATGGAACACAATTATTTCTATTATAGTGGTCAGTTTTTCCTACAGAGTACGGGAGTTGCTACGGGGGCTAAATTTGCCCCCAGCCTTGCTGGCCTATTCATGGCCTTGTGGGAAAATGACCAACTGTTTTCACTAGAGGAGCCCCGCATCCTTTTTTGGCGTTGTTACATTGACGACGCCTTCTTTCTGTGGAAAGGAGATGTAGGATCACTGAGTGAATTCATGACCACTTTAAATCTAAATAATTGGGGGATTAAATTTACATATGAATGCAGTTACACTTCTGTCAATTTTTTGGACCTGGAGATATTTAAAGAAAATGGTGCTCTGTTGACCAAAACCTTCTTTAAGGGCACTGATCACAATGGCTATATTCCAACAGATAGTGGACATCACCCCAACTGGCTCAAGGCCATACCAAGGGGACAGTTTCAACGAATTAGGCGAAACTGTTCACGTCTAGAGGACTTTGAATCTCAGGCTACAATACTTAAGGATCGTTTTTTGGAAAAAGGGTATCAGCCGTCCATATTGGATAAAGATCTCCGAGAAGTTATGTCTATGGATAGACAAGCCCTTTTGATTCCTAAAATTAAGGAAAAAAATACCATGCCTAATGATTTTCAATGGTCCTTTTTGACCACCTTCTCTTCCCATTTTTGGTGGGTCAACAAAATAATTAAGAAGCACTGGCCAGTTTTGAAAAGTGATAGGATTCTGGGACCCACGCTCCCTGACTGTCCAAAGATCTTGTATAGAAGAAATCAAAACTTAAAAGATCTTGTGGCACCGAGTGTGGTTGATCCTCCACCCAGAGTTCTTATGTTTGGTCATCTAAAGGGTTTCTTTCCGTGTAAGAGATGCAAGGTGTGTAGAACATCCAAAACCCTGAAAACCTCCACCTTCACCTCGCATACTGCCTCCCAAGAATATAACATATCTGATTTCATAACTTGCGGCACTACAGGCGTTATTTACCTCTTACGTTGTCCGTGTGGCTTCCAATATATTGGAAGGACCACCCGTGCCCTAAAAGTGAGGATAGGGGAACACCTGTCCAATATACACAGGGGTTTCAGAAAACATAGTGTGTCATGGCACTTTCGTCAGTACCACAACAGAGATCCCTCAGTATTGGAAGTAGTGGGCATTGAGAAGTATGTGCCACACTGGAGAGGTGACAACTTGAAATGTCAGATCTCACGCAGAGAGACTAGGTGGATTTTCGATATGCAGTGTTATAGTCCTTGGGGCCTTAACATCGAATGGGACATTAATTGTTATATTAATAACAGTTGACGGGTCTCATTATAATTACCCGTCTCACTTACAGTGTCCCATTCTCCATTACATTCTCATTATGTGCATCTACTTGTGTATGTATGTGCCCACATACGTCCCTGTGTGCATATATATATATATATTTATATGAGTTCCTCCATCCTTTACAGTTATTCCTCGCAGTTCCTCCCTACGTTGTCACTCCTCTTTTTTTCCTTTTTTTCCCTTTCTTGATGTTTTGGTGCACTCAGATATGCACTTGGCTTGCGATAGGGGTTTTGTCTTTTCATTTAGAAGGAAATATATAGAAGACAGGGGACACGTTCTGGGGGTCTTTTCTCAATATATAAACTAAATATGAAAAGAAATAATTTTTTAATAATTTTTTAAATTTTTATTTTAGTTAGACATATGGGGATATCATGTATATATATGTATCAATTTTTAATAAATTTATTATTTGATATAGATTTTCATGTTAAGTATGGTTCTGGTTTATATGTATATGTTTTTGTTTAACCCTCTCAGTGCCCGTTTTGCATTACGGACACTTTGTGGGTGAGCGGGAAAGTAATATTTCTCTTCAGTGTATTAATTAATGATATGTGTATAGACATTTTTAAGCAGGGTTGCAAGCAATGTGAAGTGGCATTTTTGCAAAGAGGCGTTTAGTTGCAACCGCTGCTCTATTAGTATATGTGTTTTATTTTTTATTATATATTTATTTTATTATATATATTGTGAGGTTGTGGTTTTCAAAATCAAAAAGGTGCGGTTTATTTTCTATTTACAGTGGCAAAACACAGCAAAGCAAAAGAAACATAAACAAAATAAATCCTGGTCAACTTGACCTCTGACTAAACATACAGGTTTCCTAACTAACAACTGGGATCAGCCTAGTGCTGTCCTAGTCCCTAAGTCCCTGGTTTTAAATGTCCAAGCAAATAGCCACACAGGCTTTGTCTCACCGCACAAGGGTTCTCTCTCTCCAGGAAGTCCACACAGGTCTGCTTCCAGGCATGAGCTGACACCTAATGAATCTGGGAGTTCTTATAGAGGCCTAAATGAGCTGACAAGCTTCAGCTGGTCTCATCAACTCCCTGCCTGCACGACGCCCAGCCCTCTCCCTAGAGGTATGAGTCATCCATGAGCCCACTAGCCTTAGCTGGGCTTATACAACTCTCCACCTAGTTGTATAAGTCGGCGTAAAGCCTGAATCTGGGCGAAATATATCTACCCCCCTGGATGCAACCAGGTGACTTTACTTTCCTGCTGTCACATACCCCCCCTCTTGTTTTAACCTCGGGGTTGGAACACCAGCAATCAGGCATTCATGTACTCGAGACAAAGCATCCACATTCCCCATTTGAACGCCAGGGCGATGCTTTACTGTGAAGTTGAATTCCTGGAGGGCCAGGAACCACCTATTCACTCTTCTATTTGTTTCCTTGTTTTGAGCCATCCACTTTAACGGAGCGTGATCCGTAACCATGTCAAAGTGCCTACCTAGCAGGTAGTACCGAAGGGAATCTAGAGCCCACTTCACCGCTAAACACTCCTTTTCAACGGTGGCGTAATTTACCTCATGGGACTTCAACTTCCTGCTGAGGTAAATGACTGGGTGCTCTTCCCCGTTCCAGACCTGGGACAATACTGCTCCTAACCCCACATCTGACGCATCACTTTGTACGACAAAGTCTTTAGAGAAGTCGGGTGAGTACAACACTGGCTGGCTACATAAGGCTTGTTTCAAGAATTGGAATGCTGCCTCAGCCTCGGGGGTCCATTTAATCATGACCGACCCTTTCCCCTTCGTCAGGTTGGTTAGGGGCACAGCCTTAGAAGCAAAGTGGGGAATGAATCGCCGATAATACCCAGCGATTCCCAGAAAGGCTCGTACCTGCTTCTTGCTGTTGGGACGTGGCCAACTCTGGATGGCCTCGACTTTGTTGAGTTGGGGTTTTATTACTCCCCTCCCAATGGTGTACCCAAGATATTTGGCCTCCTCCTGCCCAATGGTACACTTCTTGGGGTTAGCCGTAAACCCCGCTTCCCGAACAGAGTCCAGGACTGCTTGCACTTTTGGCAGATGTGAGGCCCAATCTGTGCTATGGACAATTACGTCATCCAGGTAAGCCGCAGCATACTTCCGATGGGGCCTCAGCATCTGGTCCATTTTCCGCTGGAATGTGGCCGGCGCATTCTGTAACCCGAACGGCATTCTTTTATATTGGAACGCCCCGTCTGGGGTTACAAATGCGGTTTTCTCTTTGGCCGACTTGGCCAGGGGGATTTGCCAATACCCTTTTGTGAGGTCAAGAGTCGTCATGTATCGGGCTGTTCCCAGCCGGTCGATCAACTCATCTATACGTGGCATGGGGTAGGTGTCAAATTTTGTAACTTTGTTCAACTGACGAAAATCGTTACAAAATCGCCAGCTCCCATCCGGTTTAGGCACCAACACAATGGGACTAGACCAATCACTTTGGGACTCCTCTATCACCCCTAAGTTCAGCATTTTCTGTACTTCCTCCCGTATTGCCTCCCGTCGGGCCTCTGGGATCCGATAGGGTTTTAACTTCACCCTTTCACCGGGCGGGGTAATGATGTCATGCTCTACCCCAGATGTTTGTCCCGGCAGCTCGGAGAATACCTCCTTGTTGCGAAGCACAAACTCCTTAACCTCCTGTTGTTGGGGTTGTGACAAGGTGGCTGCTATTCCAACCTCAGGAATCACGCAACCAGTTTGAGCTGGTGACCAAGTGTCTGCGACTAGGGACTCTCTATCCCTCCAGGCTTTCAACAGATTAACGTGATAGATCTGTTCGGGCTTTCGCCTTCCTGGTTGTCTGACCTTGTAATTCACTTCGCTCACTTTTTCCATTATCTCGTAGGGGCCTTGCCATTTGGCAAGGAATTTACTTTCAACCGTAGGGACAAGTACCAGTATCCTATCCCCCGGGGAAAAGGTACGGGTCTTGGCTCCACGGTTGTACACTCTCTGCTGTGCTAACTGCGCTTGGGCCAAATGTTCCTTCACGATGGGCATTACCTGTGCAATTCGGTCTTGCATCAGGGCGACATGCTCAATCACACTCCTGTGGGGAGAACTCTCACTTTCCCAAGTTTCCTTGGCAATATCCAACAGCCCTCTTGGGTGTCTCCCATATAGTAACTCAAAGGGGGAGAATCCCGTAGAGGATTGGGGCACCTCCCTAATAGCAAACATCAGATAAGGAAGTAGACAGTCCCAATCCTTTCCATCTCTATCCACCACTTTCTTCAACATTTGTTTTAGGGTTTTGTTGAATCTTTCAACCAGCCCATCGGTTTGGGGGTGATACACAGATGTACGTAATTGCGTCACTTTGAACAATTTACACAGCTCCTTCATAACCCGGGACATAAAGGGTGTACCTTGGTCCGTAAGCAGTTCTTTACAAATACCCACCCGGCTAAACACAAGAGATAGCTCTTTGGCTATGGTTTTGGCCAAGGTATTTCGGAGAGGGATCGCTTCTGGATAACGGGTGGCATAGTCCATTATAACTAATATGTACTGGTGCCCCCTAGCGGACTTGATTATAGGACCTACCAAATCCATGGCGATCCTCTCAAACGGGACCTCAATGATGGGTAGAGGGACCAGCGGGCTACGGAAATGTGGCATCGGGGCCGACCTCTGACACACAGGGCAGGAGGAACAATAATTTTCTATGTCCTTCATCACCCCCGGCCAATAGAATCTCTGTAATACCCTCTCTCGGGTTTTCTCTGTCCCCAGATGACCTCCAAGAATGTGCCCATGGGCCAACTCCAACACCAACTTCCTGTAAGGTTTGGGCACCACAAGCTGCTCAACGGTTTCTTCTGCCCTTTTTGCCACCCGATACATTAGGTCCTTCTCTACGCTGAAGTATGGGTAAGTGCAGGTATTATCTGGGTTCACTAACTCGCCATCTATTTTCACTACGTTTTCCCGTGCCTTTATTAGGGCGGGGTCTTTCAACTGTTCTGTGGCAAAGTTTTCCCTGTGAACCTCAAGATCAGAAAACTCCACAGACGGTAGGTTTTCGTCTGAGGAGGTGGGCTCCTCTCCAGTTTCTTGAGTCTCCCCTGCCAATACTGATAAGGGAAATTCCGGAGAGTCCTCACCACTCTCACTCTCTCCACCCTCACCCCTTGGAATCCTCTTATCCGCCCCTGGGAATGGTCTGGTCTTAGGGTGGAAAGTCCGAGTGTCTCTGGAAGAGGCCGTCAGGTTCTCTGTAGCCAAGTATTTCTCCACACGATCCACAAGACCATCGGCCGTCTCTGGGTCTCCATGGCTCACCCACTTTTGGATGGCAGTAGGAAGAGCTCTCAAAAACCGATCCATTACAACACGCTCCACAATCTTTGGTGCGGACAAAGTCTCTGGCTGTAGCCACTTTCTGCTCAGGTGAATGAGATCATACATTTGAGACCTGGGGGGTTTTCCAAGCTGGAAAGTCCAGTTATGCACACGCTGAGCCCGGACAGCCTGGGTGACACCCAGCCTTGCCAATATTTCAGCTTTTAGCATCACATAGTCTTTTGCTTGGTTAGGCTCTAGGTCATAGTAAGCTTTCTGCGATTCACCAGTTAACAGAGGAGCCACCAGTCCAGCCCACTGCTCCTCAGGCCACTTTTCTCTTTCAGCGGTCCTTTCAAATGTGGTCAAAAATACCTCTGGATCATCCTCTCCAGTCATTTTTGTCAATAAACGACTCACCCCAAAGGACGCGGTATTAGTGGGACGGCTTTCCTCACTGGTCTGCGGACGTTGCTGCATTACTGCTTCCATCTGTTGTTGTAGTCTCTGCTCTTGCTTCTGCAACAGGTCTATGAA
Source organism: Rana muscosa (assembly GCA_029206835.1). Taxonomy (NCBI): domain Eukaryota; kingdom Metazoa; phylum Chordata; class Amphibia; order Anura; family Ranidae; genus Rana; species Rana muscosa. The sequence goes on along the minus strand of CM055122.1, from coordinate 187,147,684 downwards.
GCGGGCCTCAGATTGCTGCTGGGCTTGTTGCTGAGCCTCCAGACTCTGTTGCAAAGTTGCGTTTGTCTGCTGCTGGGCTGCAAGGCTCTGTTGATGAGCTTGCTGCTGGGCTGCGAAGTTCTTTTGCAAACCTGCATTTGTCTGCTGTTGATTGGCATTTGCTAGAGCCAGCTGCTTCAGTATCTCCTCCATGCTGGCTTAAAAAAAAACTGCCACTGGTTCTCCACCAACTGTGAGGTTGTGGTTTTCAAAATCAAAAAGGTGCGGTTTATTTTCTATTTACAGTGGCAAAACACAGCAAAGCAAAAGAAACATAAACAAAATAAATCCTGGTCAACTTGACCTCTGACTAAACATACAGGTTTCCTAACTAACAACTGGGATCAGCCTAGTGCTGTCCTAGTCCCTAAGTCCCTGGTTTTAAATGTCCAAGCAAATAGCCACACAGGCTTTGTCTCACCGCACAAGGGTTCACTCTCTCCAGGAAGTCCACACAGGTCTGCTTCCAGGCATGAGCTAACACCTAATGAATCTGGGAGTTCTTATAGAGGCCTAAATGAGCTGACAAGCTTCAGCTGGTCTCATCAACTCCCTGCCTGCACGACGCCCAGCCCTCTCCCTAGAGGTATGAGTCATCCATGAGCCCACTAGCCTTAGCTGGGCTTATACAACTCTCCACCTAGTTGTATAAGTCGGCGTAAAGCCTGAATCTGGGCGAAATATATCTACCCCCCTGGATGCAACCAGGTGACTTTACCTTCCTGCTGTCACAATATATATACTTTTATGTTTATCAATTATTTTTTTTAGGACAACATAAAATGATCTTTGCATATGTGTATATGTAAGGTAGATAAGACCCACATGGTTGGGACACAGTATGTATTTGATTCTCCCTGTGTGCCTGCCATGTAGTAAGTCTTGTGCGCCGTGGAACCGATGAATCATTAATTACATCGGGACTTTCGGTGCCACTCTCCTGCTCTTTGTTATAAAAGTGTGGTGAGTGACATCCTGGTCCAAGCCTCCTTTCCGAGACGACGTCTCTTACGGGGAAACGCCGCGTAGGGTGGAGCTTAGGACCCTGACGTCACCACGCCCCCAGCTGACTGGCTGCCGCCACAGCGGGGTTTCAGTGCTTGTTTGAAAGTTTTGTTTTTTCTCTATACGGATGTCAGTCTACCCGGTTTTAAAATAAAGGGTATCCCGTTTTTACGCATATACTGCACCATGAAGCCTTCTTATTTATTTTCCTGATTGGTATCCATTACATCGTACGAGCGTGCCTGCAGTCTCAAGGTAAAACAGTTGGAGTTTCAATGAGTGGAATGAGGACACAGAGGATTGCATCGCTGACATCTTATCCGGTGTAGTTGCTGAGCCCTTTTGGTCCCCGTAATAGGGACCCACCTGGTCTGGTAAGCCTCCTGTTTATATATTCTGATTGAAGTACATCCTAACCTTTGAAGATCTGTCATCCCTTGACATATGCTGGCTGGCTCTGCACCACCAATGGACATTTCTCTCTTTTTGTTTGCTTATGAGTTTACTGCTTCTCCTACTGTCGTGAGAGTTAGGCAGTCTAAGCCTATGGACTTCCTTGGTGTGTTCATACATTCACTTAGTAGGGCAAACATTTTTGTATAATTATTTTGATATATTTATAATCACTTTTTATATTCAAAATATTAATTTATTTTATTTATATATTTTTTGTGTGTTAGTTCATATATACACCACTTTTGGCACGTTGGTTGCCACCTACACGGTTGCGCATTTATTATTTACTTTTGCAGGTAGTGAGGAGTGAAATCAAAAATTTACGCCCTTAGAAATCCTTAAGGCGGTGCTTGGTTTTTGGGGCCCCGTACGCGGCTAGGCTCCCAAAAAGTCCCACACATGTGGTATCCCCGTACTCAGGAGAAGCAGCAGAATGTATTTTGGGGTGCAATTCCACATATAACCATGGCATGTGTGAGCAATATATCATTTAGTGACAACTTTTTGTACATTTTTTTTTCTTTTTGTTATTATTCAATCATTTGGGACAAAAACAAATAATATTCAATGGGCTCAACATGCCTCTCAGCAAATAGCTTGGAGTGTCTACTTTCCAAAATGGGGTCATTTGGGGGGGGTTTGTGCCATCTTGGCATTTTATGGCCTTTGAAACTGTGATAGGTAGTGAGGAGTGAAATCAAAAATTTGCGCCCTTAGAAATCCTGAAGGCGGTGCTTGATTTCCGGGGTCCCGTACGTGGCTAGGCTCCTAAAAAGTCCCACACATGTGGTATCCCCGTACTCAGGAGAAGCAGCAGAATGTATTTTGGGGTGAAATTCCACATATAACCATGGCATGTGTGAGCAATATATCATTTAGTGACAACTTTTTGTAATTTTTATTTTTTTTGTCATTATTTAATCACTTGGGACAAAAAAAAAAATATTCAATGGGCTCAACATGCCTCTCAGCAATTTCCTTGGAGTGTCTACTTTCCAAAATGGGGTCATTTGGGGGAGTTTTGTACTGCCCTGCCATTTTAACACCTCAAGAAATGAGATAGGCAGTCATAAATTTAAAGCTGTGTAAATTCCAGAAAATGTACCCTAGTTTGTAAACGCTATAACTTTTGCGCAAACCAATAAATATACGCTTATTGACATTTTTTTTACTAAAGACATGTGGCTGAATACATTTTGGCCTAAATGTATGACTAAAATTGAGTTTATTCGATTTTTCTTATAACAAAAAGTAGAAAATATCATTTTTTTTCAAAATTTTCGGTCTTTTTCCGTTTATATCGCAAAAAATAAAAATCGCAGAGGCAATCAAATACCATTAAAAGAAAGCTCTATTTGTGGGAAGAAAAGGACGCAAATTTTGTTTGGGTACAACATTGCATGTCCGCACAATTTACAGCGCAGTGCAAAATTCTGAAATCACCTCTGGTCCTTTAGCTACCAAATGGTCCGGGGCTTAAGTGGTTAAAAGGAAGTTTTGTAAAAAAATAAAAAAATAAAAAGATTTTTAATCCAAAAAATTTGTGGCTTAATTATGTAAAGGTTGGGCAAAGTGAAATAATAAATGTTTTGTGTTTACACTAACAATGAAGGGTATTTAAGAATGCAAAATACACATGGCACTACAAGTGCACTAGGTAAACCTACGAGAAACATAAAAGAATCAAAAACAAAAACACAATACAAAGAATTTTTCAAATAAAGAATTTATTTTAAAATAAAAGAAATGTAATCATCCACAGGCATATCAATGGCCCCCCTACCCACAAAATATTCTACATATTTTTGACGAACATCACGTCCGGTTTGGGGGGCCAATCCTGGACGGCCAGCTTCCAGTACCAATAAATTGCTATTGTCCAGTAATGAGGCCTCAGGCCCACTCAAAGATAGGTAATTTTGTGAATGCACCCTTAAAAAATTATGTAGCACGCAACACGTCATGACCACATGGTTCCATTTATAGGGGGCAAGGTGGATGGAGGTGAGGAACAAGCGGAATTGGCTGGCCATGATGACAAAGGCATTTTCCACCACCCTTCTTGCTCTGGCCAGCCGATAGTTAAACACCCTCCTCTCAGGGGTGAGGGTGCGTTGAGGGAATGGCCTAATTAAATGGGGACCCAGGCCAAACGCCTCATCCGCTACAAACACAAATGGGAGTCCCTCCACATTCTGCTCCGCTGGTGGCAAGGCCAGCTCATCCGATAGGAGCCGTTCCCCAAACTCTGTCTGTGCAAAGACTCCTCCATCTGACATTCTGCCATTTTTGCCAACGTCCACATACATCAATTCGTAGGTGGCCGACACCACTGCCATCATGACGATGCTGTGGAACCCCTTGTAATTGTAGTAAAAGGATCCCGAATGGGGTGGTGGTACGACCCGAACATGCTTGCCGTCGATGGCCCCTCCACAGTTTGGAAAGTTCCATCGTTGGGCAAACTCAGATGCCACATTCTGCCATTCATGTGGCGTAGAAGGGAACTGTGGAGTTAAAATAAAAAAATATTAATACTTTGAGACAGAAACATTGCAAGCAGATTTGATAAAACCATTCCTGGCCAACATTAAGATAAACATAGAAAGATTTTTAAATGATTAGTAAGCACCAAAAAAGCTAAACCACAAAAAAAAACTATGGGGGGGGGGGTTGAAGATGAGTTGGGGAGATCACAAATCAAGGCTGTAGCACTCTGTATGAAGTGAAAGAAAATGTAACATTCCTAAGCAATCTTTAGGGGGCGTTTAGGGTAAAGCACTACAATGGAGCAGAGAACAAAAGAAAGGGAAATGACTAGGCTAGGTGGGTATGGCCCAAGGATAGCATGCTGGAGAGGTTAACTAAGGAAAATTTAAATGTAGGCCAAAAAAAACACATCCAAAAAAAAAAAACATGCATGGGGAGAAAGGGGACATTCCCTGAAGATTAGAATCATGGGAATTAGGGACTGATAAAATAAATAATAAACATTATTATACAAGAAATACATACAATGTGATGTTTTAAATTAGAACACTTACCTTAATATAGTCCTCCTGCAAAACTTGAAGGATGGCAGAACAAGTCTCTGGTATAATGATCCCCAGAGCCTGGGGGGAGATGCCTGTTGAGAACTTGAGGTCCTGCAGGCTTCTCCCAGTCGCCAGGTATCGCAACGTGGTGATGAGCCTCTGCTCAGCAGTGATGGCTTCCCGCATAACGGTGTCCTGCCTGGTAATGTAGGGGGACACCAAAGCCAACAGATGCTGAAATACGGGGTCAGACATCCTGAGAAAATTCCTGTAGTGCTCAGGATTATTCTCCCTGATCTCCCGCAACAAAGGCATGTGACGGAACTGGTGCCACTGGAGCAACCAATTCTTGGTCCATGAACTCCTCCTCACCCTGTTCATGGCCTGGAGTCGGGATACAGCATGAACCCCTGCTCCAACTACAGCACAAACTCTACGATGAGTACGTAGCCGCAACATGGCTAGATAACGGTCGGCTGCTCAGAACGAACTAGAAGAACGCACGGAAGAACAGCAAGGCCTATGAAGAACAAGCTGAAAAACAGGAACGAGCAGACAAGAATGCACTGAATAAACAGATATGAACTGACTACAAGCACTGCAAGACAGATACGAACCCAGAAGCACAAACTGAACTCCACAAAACGATCTTCAAAGCACGAAGACTGAAAAGCGCGAATCGTCTCTCACAAAACTTTTACTAACACGCGGTAACACAAAATTAGCAAAAGCATCCCAAAGGGTGGCGCCATTAGAACGGAACTTCCCCTTTATACTGCCGTCGTACGTGTTGTACGTCACTGCGCTTTGTTTGAGCGTTTTTTTCATGATCGTGTGGATGCAAGACAGGCTTGAGAGGAAACAAGAAAAAAAACGACGAGAAAAACGTTGGTTTTAAAAATGACATTAAAAACGTACGTGTGTACGCGGCAAAAGACTAAAACTAAATTGAAATTTGACTTCAAAATGTTCATACCTCAATACCATAAATAATAACATGTTCGATTCTTCACTGCAGTATATAATGAGTTTGGAAATTGTAGAGAAACGTTAACTAATGCATTACAATTTAATTACACCCATTAGATTTTAGACGACTAAAATTCGTTTTGGTCGACTAAAATGTAATGGAGATTTTAGTCGACAAAAACATAGGACATTTTAGTCGACTAAAATCTACTGGAGATTTAGTCGACTAAATATGACTAAAACTAAAACAATTGCAGAAGACTAAAATGGGACTAAAACTAAAATGCCATTTTAGTCCTAATGCCGCGTACACACGACCGTTTTTAATGACGAGAAAAATTAAATTTTTTTAAATGGTCATTAAAAATTATCGTGTGTGGACTTTCCAGCAGTTTTCCCGACGAGAAAAAAGCAGAGAACCACGACAAGAAAAATTGGAACATGCTCTAATTTTTCACGTCGTTTTTTACATCGTCGTTTTTCTCGTCATGAAAAACGACCGTGTGTGGGCTTTAACGACGTGAAAAAAATGCGCATGCTCAGAATCAAGTATGAGATGGGAGCGCTCGTTCTGGTAAAACTAGCGTTCGTAATGGAGATAGCACATTCGTCACGCTGTAACGGACTGAAAAGCACGAGGCTGAAAAGCGCGAATTGTCGCTCAACAAACTTTACTAACATGAAGGGTGGCGCCATCCGAATGGAACTTCCCCTTTATAGTGCCGTCGTACGTGTTGTACGTCACTGCGCTTTACTCAAACATTTTTTTCCACGATAGTGTGTAGGCAAGGCAGGCTTGAGAGGAAACACGAAAAATCACGTCGAGAAAAATGCATTTTTTTTTACATTAAAAACGGTCGTGTGTACGCTGCATTAGACTAAGACTAAAACGAAATCGAAATTTGCTGCCAAAATTAACACTGGCTTGAGGTTGGTCTGGCATACAACGTCATTGAAAAATGCTTCATGCAGGCCGTAATCCATATACGACTACCAAGGAAATTCTTATTCCTTTCACGGGCTTGGTTCTGAAAGCACTAGTACAGGCATCCTTTGCTCCAATAGCTTTCCATTGTTTGTCCTAGTGGTAAAACTAGTTCCTCTTACAGCCGTTGCTTCAGACAGAAGGATGTTGGAGGTACTTTCCTGCAAAGATCCATTTTGTGTCTTTTATCAAAAATAGTGATATTATGTCCATCTCCAAAGCTCAATTCTAAAGTGAGTGGTATCCTGTTTCCAAGAAAACCTGTAGGAAGTCTCTCTAACTATTCACATGGAGTCACTGGGTACACAGCAGGAAGACTTCAGGTTCTTGCACAGTCAAGTTGCTAACAGTGTACATGCAAAGGTCAGAGATGTGAGGAAAGTGGACAATCTTTTCATTTCGCTGTAAGGTTCTTGAGTCATCTTCTATTGGTTCACCAGGGTGATTAGATTGGCATGTGATGCAGGGAGTAGGCCTTTCTGCTCAGGAACAGGGGCAAGCTTCTTTGACCAGAGGGGTGGCAGCCTTTGGGGCACTTATGCCAGGATCTCAGTGAAGGATATATGTGGACAGATAGCCCTTCATTCGACTTTACAAGCTAGGCATGCAGTCAGCAAGTTCTGCAAAGTTTGGGACGAGACAGATAAATTATTATTGTCTTTAACAGCTTTTCTTTGATTGTCAATGTTTCTTTTCTTTTGTTTACAAAAGTTTTATTTGGAAGACAGGAAAATGACAAACTTCAGTATAAAGCGATATACAAAATACAGTAGTGCTAGGGTTTACAAAGGTTTGTACATGAGAATGGCAACAAAGGTTATATCCATATGCAATCAGTATCAACCATAAGGACAAGATAACATTTGGGTGTGAAGGTAGGGTGGTGTGGAAAAAAAAAAGTCCCATAGGAGTAAGCTCAATAGTATGTTATAGCGGTATGTTCTGTTAAGTTGGAGACCAATACATCCACTTTCCATTGTATGTGTGTATGCTATCAAAGAGAGTATGGTGTATCCTTTCAGATAATCTAAGAGCCTCCATTCTGGATAAGACCTGGGACCAAGGAAGGTTGTGTGTTTTCCAGTTTAGGGCGATCATCCATTGAACGGAGCTTATCAGTGAATGAAGTAGTCTAGTACAAGGTAAGGGGATATCTGAAACCTCAGCATAAAGAATGCAGATTTGTGGTGAGAGGGGGATTTTTTTCTTGAGTGTGGGTTCTAAAGTGGTTACTACTGCCTGCCATATGGGTTCAAGAAGTTTGCAGCTCCAGAAGATGTGGAGATAGTTCCCTTCATCAGGGCAGCCTCTAAAGCAGGTATTGGAGACTGAGGGATAAAATGAATGGATCTTGGCAGGGGTCATATACCATCAAACAAACAGTTTAAGGGGGGATTCCCTAAAGGCTGCTGCACGATTGCTTTTGCAGAGGTTGTCTATCATCTTTAACCAGGTTTCTATGGGGAGGGAGCAGCTCAAGTCAGCTTCCCAACGTATCATAGGGCCTGTTTTCTCGGGTTGGTGTAGATCGTTTAAGAAATTGTAAATTTGTGAGATGACACCCTTATCTCTATAAGAGGATGTGCAGATGCGCTCAAAAGTGGTGCATGGGGTGTCGATGGAAAGGGAATAGTGAGTGGCAAAAAAGTTTTGGATTTGGAGATATTGGGGAAGTTCAGAGTCAGGGAGTTTGTGACTAGATTGGAGGGATGTGAAGGTTGGGAATTTTAGGTTGATCACTAGTGATTTAAGAGTGATTAATTTAAGTTGAATCCAGTGATGAAAGAGATTGTAGTTTGGGAACGCGGGGGTAAATCTGGGATCTCCCAGGAAGTTGGCCAAAAGGGGGGTAGTTGAGGACAAGGCGTAATAGTCTTTGATTTTATTCCATAGTTGCAAAGAGTGGGCGATAATCATGTTTTTCTTAAGAAGAGAGCGGTATTGAGTTATAGGGGACCATAAGATGCCCTTTAATGATAGAGGGGAGATGGAAGAAGATTCGAAGATCAACCATGGAATGTGTGTAGTAGGGGAATGCCATTGGGCCATATGTGAGGGTCTGGCTGCTAAATAATAGTGCCAGAGGTTTGGGAGGCCCATGCCGCCTTTGTTTTGTGGGTTATGCATAAGCGCATAACTACATCTGGGTTTTTTATTGTTCCAGATAAATTTATTAATCTCCCTTTGAAGGGATGTTATTCTGGATTTGGGGACATTAATGGGGAGCGCTCTGAAATAATAGAGAAGCTTGGGGAGGATCGACATTTTGAACGCACAAATTCTGCCTAAGAAGGAGATGTGATGATTGGACCATGATTTAAGTAGTGAATTTATGTGGGAGAAAAGAGGAATATAATTGGCTTTATAAAGAGATGTGTGGGTGGGGGTAATATAGACTCCCAAATATTTGATTGAGTTGGATGGCCAGATGAAGTTAAAATTATTTTGGAGTGTGCTTAGCATTTTTGGGGGGTAGTTTATAGGTAGAGCATCCTCATCCTCATGTCAGCACAGGACTCCCTCCCTAGTGGCCTGTCGCAGGCTAGGTTATCCAACACTTCAGTTGGGGAGGGGCTGTCCTTTATTTATCTATGAAGAGATGGACCTGTGATCTCCAGAGAAGGCATTAACCCATTGTGTGCTGACATGAGGATAGGCCAGGAAAGGAAAATTATGGTAAGAATTTGATAACAATTTTCAATCATTTTAATAAAAGCATAAATCATACAGCAAATGGTGGTGAACAACAAAAACCAGCTGACGCCTTTCACACTTAAAACTTGTGCTTAATCATAGCTATGATTAAGCACCAGTTTTGGGTGTGAAACGTGTCAGCTGGTTTTTGTTGTTCACCACCATTTGCTGTACGATTTATGCTTTTATTGGAATAAAGAGTTTGCATCGGAGAGCGGTAATCCAGTCAATTTTTTTCCTTCTTATTCTTCCTGTTTCAAGCAGGGCCTGATCTACATACAGAGTAGTGATGAGCCGAACACCCCCGGGTTCGGTTCGCACCAGAACCCGCGAACGGACCGAAAGTTCGCACGAACATTAGAACCCTATTAAATACAATGGATGCGAACGTTCGGATTCTAAAGTGCTAATTATAACGACTATTATCCATGTTATTGTCCGAAACAGAGTTTGGGAACCCGGGTTCTGCACCAGGGGACATGTATCAATGCAAAAATAAGTTTTAAAAACGGACGTTTTCCGGGAGCAGTCATTTTAATGATGCATAAAGTGAAAAAAAAAAAGTCAAATATTCCTTTAAATATTGTACCTGGGGGGTGTCTAAAGTATGCCTGTGAAGTGCCACGTGTTTCCCGTGTTTAGAACTGTCCCTGCACAAAATAAAATTTCTAAAGGAAAAAAAGCCATTTAAAACTGCTTGCGGCTTTAATGCAATGTCTGGTCCCGGTAATATGGATGAAAATCTTTAGGAAAAATGGCATAGCTACCCCATCAACCCCCCCCCCCACCACCCCAGCCCATTACCAGCCCCTTTGGGTCTTGTATGGATATTAAGGGGAACCCCGCACACAAAATTAAAAAGGCCCTATATACTCTGAACAGCCGTATACAGGCGGTGCATACAAGACAGGGACTGTAGGTTTGTTCTTATGTAGAATCTGTTTGTAATTTTGAACAGCTGCATTGTTTAAGTGTAGCTCCATGCCAAATTCCTTTTTTTTAGCTTTTTGGAAAACATAGGGAACGGTTATCACCCCTGTCACATTTTTTTTGCTGTCTGTGCCCCTGTTCAGAACATTTCACCTCACTTTGCGTCCCAATGACAACTGTTTTTGAAATGTGGTGTTTTTATTGAAACAAGGATTGGTGATAAAGCATCAGTAGAGAGGAGACACCTTTCTCCCATATTAATTCTTACAGGAGAGAATTTTCCTTCCAAGGGGTAGATTTCCTCTCACTTCCTGTTGTCTTCTTCCGTTTGCAAGTAGGAGTCGTTTGTAAGTTTGATGTTTGAAAGTAGGGACCTGCCGTATATACTCTGCAGAAATTGGCCCCTTAGGTGTTGGTGTTGGCACAACACTGTAAGCACTCACAGTTACTCTTGGTGGGTGCTGGAACACCCTGCTGTCAACTATTATATCAGGAATTGTAATAACATATAATTGTTGATCAGTGGTAGTAAAAATTGGGCCTTTGATGGTGGTGCTGGTGCCACAACACTGTAAGGCCTGACAGTTACTCTTGGTGGGCGCAGCAATGGGCCCTGCTGTGAATTATTCGATCAATAATTATAATTGCATGCCCCTGTTGAACAGGGGCTGACAAATTGGGCCTTTGGTGGTGGTGGTGGTGGTGATGGTGGTGCTGGTGCCACAACACTGTAAGGCCTGACAGTTACTCTTGGTGGGCGCAGCAATGGGCCCTGCTGTGAATTATTCGATCAATAATTATAATTGCATGCCCCTGTTGAACAGGGGCTGAAAAATTGGGCCTTTGGTGGTGGTGGTGGTGGTGATGGTGGTGCTGGTGCCACAACACTGTAAGGCCTGACAGTTACTCTTGGTGGGCGCAGCAATGGGCGCTGCTGTGAATTATTAGATCAATAATTATAATTGCATGCCCCTGTTGAACAGGGGCAGAAAAATTGGGCCTTAGGCACTGGTGGCACAACACTGCAACCCCTCACAGATACTGTACTTGGAGCACAGCAATGAGGCCTGTTGCAAAGTATTGCATCCAAAATTTTAATTACACGCCCCTGTTAAACAGGGGCTGAAAAATTGGGCCTTAGCCACTGGTGGCGTCACCCATAACCCAAAATGATCTTCCAAGCTATCATCATTAATCGTATCATTGAGGAGGAGGAGGAGGATAGCCAGTCAACATAACAGCACAGGCACTCAGCATCAGCATCAGTCTTGAAGGGATGTGACATTTTAAAATCAATTAGTCTGGTATATCAGCATCAGGTGTGTGGTAGCTGGTGGTGATCCAAGACTGGTTCATCTTGATGAAAGTCAGTCGATCAACCGAGTCGGTGGACAGGCGCACCCTGTGATCCGTAACAAATCCTCCAGCAGCACTGAATGTGCGTTCTGAAAGAACGCAGGACAGGCCAGTAGCTCAATTGCATACTGTGCAAGCTCTGGCCAGTGATCCATCCTCAAGACCCAGTAAGCCAGAGGATTTTCGGTGGGGAAGGTGTCCAAGTCTGACCTTGCCCCTAGGTATTCCTGGACCATGTATATCAGACGCTGGCGATGGTTGCTGGAACCGATCATACTTTGGGGCTGCGGACTAAAGAATTGTCTGAACGCATCGGTCAGACGGCCACCTTCCCCACCGCTCCTTCTTTGACTGCCCGAAGCCTCAGCAACTCGTTGTCCAGGACCAGGAGTTTGTAACCTCCCAGTCTCTGGGAACGCGTTGCACAGACCTTTCTGCAAGGCCTCCCGGAGTTGTCTCATCCTCTGCTCCCTCTGCGACGGTAAGATAAGGTCCGCAACCTTACCCTTGTACCGTGGATCAAGGAGAGTGGCCAGCCAGTAATGGTCCGTCTCCTTGATCCGAAGAATACGAGGATCCTTCCGCAGACTTTGCAGGATGAGGGAGGCCATGCAGCGTAGGTTAGCTGAGGCATTCAGTCCGGAGTCCTCTGGGTCACTAAGGACGACATGATCTGCAGCCACCTCCTCCCAGCCACGTACAAGTCCACTGGTTTCTTGGGACTGTAAATCATCCCTAAAAGACTGCTGCTGATGATGCTGAGTGCCAGCCTCCACCTCCATGCTGACACAATCCTCCTCCTCCTCCTCCTCCTCCTCTTCCTGTGCGATGGGTGGGACAGAAGGAACACTGTCTGGGTAAAGGGGGCCTTGAGAGGCAAGGAAGTCCTCCTCTTCCTGCCTCTGTTCTGCCTCAAGTGCCCTGTCCATTATTCCACGCAGCGTGTGCTCCAACAGGTGGACAAGAGGTACAGTGTCACTGATGCATGCACTGTCACTGCTCACCATCCTCGTGGCCTCCTCAAATGGTGCCAGGACAGTGCATGCATCCCTGATCATGCCCCACTGGCGTGGTGAAAAAACCTGAGCTCCCCTGACCCTGTCCTGGTGCCGTAGTCGCACAGGTACTCATTGATGGCCCTCTGCTGCGTGTGCAGCCGCTGCAGCATGGCCAACGTTGAGTTCCACCTGGTGGGCATGTCACATATAAGGCGGTTCTTGGGCAGGTTCAACTCCTTTTGCAGCTCAGCCAGGCGAGCACTGGCATTATAAGATCTGAAATGCACACAGACTTTCCTGGCCTGCCTCAGGACATCCTGTAAGCCCGGGTACCTGCCCAAGAACCGCTGCACCACCAGGTTAAGGACGTGAGCCATACAGGGCACATGGGTCAGTTGTCCCTGTCGGAGGGCGGAGAGGAGGTTGGTGCCATTGTCGCAAACCACCATTCCTGGCTTAAGCTGGCGTGGCGTCAACCACCTCTCGGCCTGCCCCTGCAGAGCAGACAGGACCTCTGCCCCAGTGTGGCTCCTGTCCCCCAAACACACCAGCGCAAGCACGGCATGGCATCTTTTTGCCTGCGTACTTGCGTAGCCCCTTGAACGCCTACGGAGCACCGCTGGTTCCGAGGACAAACCACAGGAAGAGGCCATGGAGGAAGAAGAAGAGGAGGGGGTGGAGGAGAGAGGTGTGTCACAACCAGTAGTAGCATTTTGGAGGCGTGGCGGTGGAACAACCTCCAACACTACTGCACCTTGTCCTGCATCCTTCCCAGCTGCCAAAAGAGTGACCCAATGGGCCGTGAAAGAAAGGTAACGTCCCTGTCCATGCCTGTTGGACCATGAGTCAGCGGTAATATGCACCTTACCGCTGACCGCCCTGTCCAGCGAGGCCAAGACATTGCCTTCCACATGCCTGTAGAGAGCCGGAATCGCCTTCCGTGCGAAAAAGTGGCGTTTGGGAACCTGCCACTGAGGAACCGCACATTGCACAAACTCACGGAAGGGGGCCGAGTCTACCAACTGAAAAGGCAGCAGTTGAAGCGCTAGCAATTTAGCCAAGCTAGCATTCAACCGCTGGGCATGTGGATGGCTGGGAGTGAACTTCTTTCGACGGTCCAGCAGCTGGGGCAGGGAAATTTGCCTGCTAGAATCGGACGTTGGTGTACTGCTAGCAGAGTGCCCGCAAGTACTTGGCTGTGACACACCTAACTCTACACCTTCATTCCTCTCAGAGCAGGTTTCAGAGAGGACTGAAGGTATACTGGGGTTGGAGATCCCAGCTGATGCGGTGCAAGAAGAGGTCAGCTTTGTTCTTTGGTGTGGGTCTTTAAGGTAGGCTTGCCAACGAGCTGCATGGCAGGTCAACATATGTCTGATCGAGCATGTGGTGCCCAAGCGGCTGATGTTTTGGCCACGCGATATACGCTTGAGACATATGTTGCAAACAGCAGCTGTGCGATCTGATGCACTCGCCTCAAAAAAGGCCCACACCAAAGAACTTTTTGAATGACGGGCAGAGGCAGCGCCCTGCACAGGCGGAGCTCTGCGGTGTGATTCCGTCGGTGTGCTGCCCATACGCTGGCCACTCAAGGGCATCCTGCCTCGTTGGAGATGTGCCTCCTCCTCATCCTCCTCCTCCTCCTCTCTCCTATTAGGCACCCACGTGGAGTCAGTGACCTCATCATCCCCTCCCTCCTCATCACTGGAGCCAATCTGGCAGTATGCTGCAGCTGCTGGAGCATGACTGCCAGATTGGTGTCCTTCTTGAGCATCCCCTCTCTCTGCTCTCACGCTACTGCCTTCCTCTAGCTGGGTATCATCATCAGATACTTCGAAACGCTGGGCATCCTCCTGGAGCATGTACCCAACACTGTGCTCAAACAGTTCGGGGGACTCCTCAGGAGGAGGACATGGTGGGTCTAGGGAAGGATTGACTAATGAAGATAATGATACCAGAGAAGAGGACGCTTTGGCAGCTGCTTTGCCAGTACCCTGAGCCTGGGTGAGAGAGGATGAGGAGGATGAGGTGGGCTTGGTCATCCACTCTACCAAGTCTTCGGCATGATGTGGCTCAACATGTGCAGCTGCCGAAAAGAAGGACAAGCGTGTCCCATGGCCATGTGCTGATGACAATGCACCGCGTCCACGACCAGCACTGTTGCCCCCAGACACAGAGCCTGCTTGCCCTCTTTTTTTGCCTCCTGACTGTCTGCCTCTCCTTGTTTGCCTTCCAGACATTTTAATGAATGGCCTGCAGGGAGATGGGAAAAAGAGCAATAAGGGCTACCTTCAGGTGTATACTGTGCAGGAGGCTTAGCAACAATGACACTGACACTGTCCCCTGCCTATCCTTCTCTGTCCCTAAACTCAAGGATTAAAAAAATGGAACAGCAAAATTGGTTTAGAACAGAATAGCACACTGTCAGTTTCACTCACTGTACCTCTCTGTCCCTAAACTCAAGGATTTCAAATATGGTTCAGCAAAATTGGTTTAGAACAGAATAGCACACTGACACTTTCCCTCACTGTCCTACTCTGTCCCTCCCTACAAACAAGATTTAGCACAGAATAGCACACTGATAGTTTCCACGAGTGTCCTTCTCTGTCCCTAAACTCAAGGATTTCAAATATGGAACAGCAAAATTGGTTTAGAACAGAATAGCACACTGTCAGTTTCACTCACTGTACCTCTCTGTCCCTAAACTCAAGGATTTCAAATATGGAACAGCAAAATTGGTTTAGAACAGAATAGCACACTGACACTTTCCCTCACTGTCCTACTCTGTCCCTCCCTACAAACAAGATTTAGCACAGAATAGCACACTGATAGTTTACACGAGTGTCCTTCTCTGTCCCTAAACTCAAGGATTTCAAATATGGAACAGCAAAATTGGTTTAGAACAGAATAGCACACTGACACTTTCCCTCACTGTCCTACTCTGTCCCTCCCTACAAACAAGATTTAGCACAGAATAGCACACTGATAGTTTACACGAGTGTCCTTCTCTGTCCCTAAACTCAAGGATTTCAAATATGGAACAGCAAAATTGGTTTAGAACAGAATAGCACACTGTCAGTTTCACTCACTGTACCTCTCTGTCCCTAAACTCAAGGATTTCAAATATGGTTCAGCAAAATTGGTTTAGAACAGAATAGCACACTGACACTTTCCCTCACTGTCCTACTCTGTCCCTCCCTACAAACAAGATTTAGCACAGAATAGCACACTGATAGTTTACACGAGTGTCCTTCTCTGTCCCTAAACTCAAGGATTTCAAATATGGAACAGCAAAATTGGTTTAGAACAGAATAGCACACTGACACTTTCCCTCACTGTCCTACTCTGTCCCTCCCTAAAAACAAGATTTAGCACAGAATAGCACACTGATAGTTTACACGAGTGTCCTTCTCTGTCCCTAAACTCAAGGATTTCAAATATGGAACAGCAAAATTGGTTTAGAACAGAATAGCACACTGTCAGTTTCACTCACTGTACCTCTCTGTCCCTAAACTCAAGGCTTTCAAATATGGTTCAGCAAAATTGGTTTAGAACAGAATAGCACACTGACACTTTCCCTCACTGTCCTACTCTGTCCCTACAAACAAGATTTAGCACAGAATAGCACACTGACACTTTCCCTCACTGTACCTCTCTGTCCCTAAACTCAAGGATTTCAAATATGGTTCAGCAAGATTGGTTTAGAACAGAATAGCACACTGTCAGTTTCACTCACTGTCCTACTCTGTCCCTACAAACAAGATTTAGCACAGAATAGCACACTGACACTTTCCCTCACTATACCTCTCTGTCCCTAAACTCAAGGATTGAAAATATGGTTCAGCAAGATTGGTTTAGAACAGAATAGCACACTGACACTTTCCCTCACTGTACCTCTCTGTCCCTACAAACAAGATTTAGCACAGAATAGCACACTGACACTTTCCCTCACTGTACCTCTCTGTCCCTAAACTCAAGGATTGAAAATATGGTTCAGCAAGATTGGTTTAGAACAGAATAGCACACTGACACTTTCCCTCACTGTACCTCTCTGTCCCTACAAACAAGGTTTAGCACAGAATAACACACTGACACTCTCCCTACCTATCCTTATTTGTCCCTAAACACAAGGAATCCAGGATTAGTAAAGGGAAAAAAATGACACTGTCCCTGCCTATGCTTCTCTTTCCCTGCTCCGGAACACACTACACAAGGCCGCCGCGCTGGTGGCCTTTTATAGTGTGGGGCGTGTACTAAACCCCCTCAGCAATAATTGGCCACAGGCATCCTGCCTGTGGCCAATCATTGCTCTCCTCGCTGCCGGCGCTGTGATTGGCCAAGCATGCGGGGTCACAGTGCATGCTTGGCCAATCACAGCGCCTGGATGACACTGCGATGGCGTAGTGCATTGTGGGCCGTTTGCGTCACTCGAATTTGGCGCGAACGGCCCAAATCGTTCGATCTTCGCCGAACGATCGAACAGCCGATGTTCGAGTCGAACGTATGTTCGACTCGAACACGAAGCTCATCCCTAATACAGAGGCAGCAGAGCAGCAGGGTAGGTGATTTGTTCCTTGAGCACTGCAGTACATTAAACTTCTAAGTGTTTGATTGTAGTTGTAATGGACACATACAAAGGTGCACACTGGAGGTTCAATATGGACATAAAGCATCAGCTGATTGCTGTCTGTGCTCTTTACTAATTTCTCCATCCATTCAGTGTTCAAATATTGCCTTTTTACGGCCAGCTGTTACCCAGGAATCTCAATTCAGAGAATATCCAGCTCCCTTTATTTATGTATATGACAATCACTAAGCAAACAGCAAGCACTCCTGTACCAAATGGTAGCAATTATAGAATAAGTCCTTATGACATATTTCTCAGTGGCATGCAGCTGAACATCAGTTGTTGCTGCCATATATTGCTCACACTTTTGCAAAGATGTCAGTGTTATGAATAAGAGAAAAAACCCATGTGTATGTTTCTCTTAGAACACAAAGACATTTGTATCTTTAATCAGCAGCATGCAATGAGGAATACCATTCTGCCCCATATGATTTTCATTAGAGGTTATGAAAGCAAAAGTGTGAATATAGGATCCTGACTGCGGGATGGTCACAGAAGCAGCTCCACAGCTGCACATGTTACTCGCAGAGGGACCATCTGAGGATGGAGGATGATGACAGCATTGCAAGGACTTTGATAGCTTTGCATATTTTGGGGGCTTTGAAGAGCAAACATGTGGCTTTCTAACCAAACACAGCAATGGAAAGCACATTTACAATACTGGCATGAGAAATGGGATGTCTAAAATACAAATAATAAATCATCAAGAACTGAAAATAACTCTGAACTATGAGGATTGGACCCTAAAAATGTTAGGGCTACAAAAACTAAACAACAGGATAACATAAACTGATAAAAATATTCACAAACAGATATATAAAAGTCCCCATAACTGCACATATGTAATAATATGAGACTGTATTCTTTAACCACTTGCCGACCATGTCACAACTATATACGTTGGCAGAATGGCACGACTGCGCAAAGCAACGTATAAATACGTTTCTTTGAATTTTGCGACGTGCGGGCCCTGCCACGAGCTCCGTGACCGTGCCCACGGGACCCGTGGACTCGATGTCCGCCGGTGTCCCACGATCGTGTCATGGAGCTGCAGAACGGTGGGATGCCTGTTTGCACAAGGTCCCAAAATCCCAAAATAGCATCAAAAGTGTCCGATATGTCGGCCATAATGTTGCAGTCACGATAAAAATCCCTGACCGCCGCCATTACTAGTAAACAAAAATAAGTAAATAATAAAAATGCCATAAAACTATCCCCTATTTTGTAGACGCTATAACTTTTGCGCAAACTAATCAATAAACGCTTATTGCATTTTTTTTTACCAAAAATATGTAGAAGAATACGTATCTGCCGAAACTGAGGTAAAGATGTGTTTTTTATATATTTTTTGGGGATATTTATCATAGCAAAAAGTAAAAAATATTGCTTTTTTTTTCAAAATTGGCGCTCTATTTTTGTTTATAGCGCAAAAAATAAAAACCGCAGAGGTGATCAAATACCACCAAAAGAAAGCTCTATTTGTGGGAAAAAAATATGTCAGTTTTGTTTGGGAGCCACGTCACACGACCGCGCAATTGTCAGTTAAAACTTTGCAGTGCCGAATCACAAAAAGTGTTCCGGTCATTTGGCAGCCAAATCCTCCGGGGCTGAAGTGGTTAATAAAATAATTGGACTGGAAATCAATTGGGATAGAAAAAAAACATAACAATCCTGACAAATCAACTTCAGTTTATTTATTCATATTTTATTTCTCATTTTTACAATACGATACTTGTATACAGGATAACACAGTGCTATACAGAGTACATAGGAGCATTTGCATCTATCCATACACCTAAAGAAGTGTACCGTTTAAAGTGATTGAGTGATAGTAAATGCTTTTTGAGCGTTATTAAATGCTTTTCTAAAAAAAACAAAAAAAACAAACAGGTTTATACTTACCAGCTCAATTGCATAGAACCTCTTCTTTCTATATCCCCCACCGGTGCTCCTGGCTCCTCCTCTCTAGCAAGTGCCCCCATAAAAAGCTGTTTGAAGGGGAGGTGCAGCAGCAATAATTACACAGACAAGTGCAATAGAATACTTGTATTGAAGTAATGCAGCAAAAGTTCACAGCAAACCCAGTGGGAAAACTGCCCACCTGGATGCACTCACGGTTTTCAGCAATGTAAACAGAGCGGATTCTAGCTGGACTGACAGCATCTATTGGGAGGGGCAGAAAGCGGCCTGGCCGTCTTGTGCCCATCTCGTACCCAACTGGGAAGATGGCCAGAAGAATTGTATCCCTGCTCTTTCCCTCCTCATCAGGAACCTTTCACTACCGCTAGTACTGTCCCATCAAGTGTACCAAAACCCAGGGGCCAGGATTCTGCCACACCCAAGATGGCCGCCAGAGTCACATGGGTGACCAGCATCCAATTGGATTGCTTCCCCAGTGAGACCCGGAAGTGAGGGTAGGGAAGAGCTGCAGATGGGCACAGCGCTGGATCGAATGAGGGCTCAGGTAAGTGAATGGGGGTTGGGGGGGGATGCTAAATATTTTTATCTTAATATAAGGAATGCATTAAGGTAAAACATGTTTAGGCTTTATAACCACTTTAATGTCCCCATCACAGTCATACATTCTGTAGAATCAATATGGCGAGATAAACCTAGCATCTTTTTGCTAGGTTTATCTCGCCATTTTTAAGATGTGGGAGGATGCAGGAACATGGGGAGTACATGGGTATGACTTGGAAAAACATATTCAATACATCTAAGCTATACATTTCCACATACACCGATTAGTCATAACTTTATGACCACCCGTCTCATATTGATTAAGTCTCTCTTTTGCTTTCAAAATGTTTTTATTTTCTTGAAATAAAGAAAAGTTATTTTACAGAGAAAAAAAGAGCATCAATGGTACAGTTAGGATATGTGGACTACAAGTCATGGTAACACAAATCATTAACAAGAGCTGGATACATACTGTATGTGTCAACCCAAGAACAAACATTATTAATTACCTTAGTATCTTAAGATGTGAAATAGACTTTTAGATTACCCGCCTCCAGTGTAAGCTGTTGCTACAGGTAAGAGGCTCTTTAAGTTAGAGGCGCAGGCCCCCTTCGGGAGCGAGGAAGGAGTGAATGGACCCTATTGGGAACTTAGTGTGCCGGATGTTGGGACACACGATTACCCAGCCCCCCCCCCCCCCCCGGGGAGGGTCTCCTCACAAAACTTTTGATTGCTAGGAAATAGCCCTAGTAAGATCTCAGTAGATTAGATGTTGGTGAGTATCCCTGGGTGGGAAAGAGGATAGCAAGCTAGAGAAGAAGGTAAGATAGAAAAGAGTGAGGGGGGGCAGGGGAAAGGAGGGAGGTTCGTTCACCAAGATATTGGTCTAAAGCCCTGGGGGGGTTCAACACCCGGGGTGATAGAAGTTCCCATGAATAGAGCCCGAGGCTCCTAGATAATTTCAAACTTGTGAGCTGAGTCTATGAGGATACTAGCCAGTTTTTCTTGGGCCATAATCCATGAAACTTTCTGTTTGACCGCCCTTATTGAGACTGAAGGTTGCTTCCAGGCCTTAGCCAGGGTTATTTTGGCTCCTAACAGTATGGAGTATATCAGTTTACGGTTACATTTGGAGATCTTTGAAATATGTGAATTCAGTAGTGCGACCTCTGGAGACCTGGGGATCTCGCAGCTCGTGACCCCTCTAATGAGGTTAAAGATCCTTCTCCAGAAAGACCTGATTCTAGGGCATTCCCACCATATATGGGTTAACATGCCTGTGACAGGGGTCACTTTGGGCACAGGGTAAGCAAGAAAATAATGGACATTAAGAATATATCTTGTAAAATAGGAAAAATACTGCGCCAACCTTCAAATTTCTAGCAGCCTACACAACAACTGACAATGGTGTAAAGGAAAAATAATAAATAAAGTGTGGCGCTATGTGCAAACAGAAAAATATATATATATAAAATGTCTGGTTGGTAATTGGTCTATATAAAGACCCGTATATCGTGTTGAACCTGATAGTGGTTCTGTACACTTATGTAAAAAAGTGCATATACCCTGCAAAAATTCAATAAGTGCAATGGCGTGAAATATATAAATAAATTTAAATAGGTAAATTAACCTAACACTGAAAAAATATAAAATGACATGAATATCATCTGTGAAAGTGATCCACAATATATATTAGTGTCCAATTTTCTGTGAGAAAAAAAAAAAAAAAAAAGGGAGAAAGTCTCTCGGTGAATGTGTGATCTGATACCAACATCAACACTGCATCAACACCACGTCAGGTGTGTAATGAATGGTAGGTACAGTCAAGACCAGTTCCTTGGATTTATGCGTTTTCTATGTTGCAACACTTAAAGGTGATATATGCCAATGGAAAGTGAGTAAAGGGTGTATACTCTTACCGGATGTTGTAGATCCAACTCGCCGTACGGCGGTGGATCAATCGAGCTTGTGTCCACGCCCGGGACTGATAGATGTATATCCTGGGGACAGTCTTTCCTCAGCGTCCTTACGACGTTCCAGAGAGTATATCCCGAGGCTTTCCGACGTAACTCTCACTTCCAATGCGATAAGTCAAATATGACACCAGAATTTCACCATATGCGTAGTGTCACCATGCAACAAATGAGAAAGGAATTCTCCACATAGTGTAAATCCAAGATGGGATTTTATTTATCAAAGAATAAAAACACCCAATAAAGGTCTCACTGAACAATTAAACAGTCCAAAGCAAACTCCTTTGAAAACTTTGAAACTTCTCAGGGAAAAAAAAAAAACAAAACAAACAAACCAACAAATCCCAAAAATATATCAGCAGCTCTGTATTACAAAAATGCGTGGAGTGAGCACCAAGGCTAGCATGTAAACCCGACGCGTTTCGTCTAATGAGACATCAACTGGGGTACACGCCATCCTGGTGACCCCCACGCTATATATAGGAAGAGAAATTACCTTAATTTGGCGCCCCTATGTGCGAATGTGCCTCTCACTTCCGGGATCAGAGCGTCTCCGTGTCACATGACCGGGTTTCTGCATCACATGGCCAGGTCATGTGTATCTTTTCACCGAATCAGCAGATCTAATGCGCCCTCGACGTGACTAACAGCGTCATCGCGTCATCGGCACGCATGTCCTCCGACGTGCATGTGCGCAAGGCATCCTGGGGGTTGTAGTTGCGACGCAACTAAGCAAAGCAACACAAACCAGCCGGCGTGTCTCCCATCTCCATCATTGATTGCAGACGTCACATGGATGTGATCACTCTCAACCTCACGTGGGTGTCTCCATGTACGCCATGATTGCGCGCAAGGAGGATTGGGAATTGTAGTCGTAACGCAATAAAGCAGAACGACTCCACATCGCCAGCCTGTCTCCCAATATATGCCAGCAAACAACCACCGCACTCGGGAAAAACAGCACACACCATATCAGGGTGATGCATATGGAAATCCGACCATGAGGAGTCGCTTTCCTAATGTGATTATAAATCACACAAATTTAATAAAATAATACTACATTTAAATTTATAATGTGGATGTCAATGTATTATATCCCAGAAGGCGGGCACATTCTGAGCATAGACATATATATGAATGACATCCATACAGCTATATCACTTGTACGGACTATATCAAGTCCACAATATAATTTAAGATGACATATGAAACATATTAAACCTAAATCAACAAAGGTCACTCGTATAGAGGCTATATACTGGCTATTTTATGTTATGTTAGAATTAAAAATAATTAAAAACATATAAGGGGTGGAGCAATAAATTAAAAAAGGGGAAAAAAGTATTGATAAAAATCCGAGACCAGGGGGGGGGGGGCGGATTAACAAAGGATTAATTGTACCCATTATGCTTGGTTAATAAACGCATTAATGTCCCAATCAATGTTGAGTCCATAAGGCCTATAACATTTTAATTGGTAAATCCAATAAGTCTCAAGTCTAGAGACCCCTCTAACCCCAGACTCCCCCCTCCAATGGGGAACAAATTTGTCTATGATCACAAACGTGGTCCCTCTAGGATCTTTATTATGTGATTCCAAATAGTGTCTTGGTACACTATGATTGGTTTTTCCTTTCCGGATACTGGTAAGGTGTTCACCCACCCTGATTGAAAACGTGCAAATCGTCCGCCCTACGTATTGCTTCCCGCAGGGGCAGGTAAGCAAATATACGATGAATCGGGTCGCACATGTGGTAAAGTGCTTCATCTTGTATTCTATTCCTGTTGAAGTGGAACAGAAGGAATCACTTTTCTGTCTGCCACACTGATTAACTAGGCACACTTTGCATTTCTTGCATGGGTAATATGCCTTCAAATGTGGAAAGAAAACAGGGATAGTGGGTGGATCTATCACATTGGGGGCGATCTGTCCTTTCAGAGAAAAAGCTCCCCTATATATCACACCTGCCCTATCTGGAAGTGAAGGGCCAAGGACATGATCATTTTTAAGGACATTCCAGTGTTTCCGGAAAATGTCCCTAATTTGTTTGTGTTGGGACGAAAACGTGGTATAAAAAGACCATTTATACTTTGAATCCTGAACTGATTTACCTCTCTCTATTAGTAGTGAATCCCTACTGATGGTAGCAATGCCCCGAACTTCAGCGTCTATCAAATGTGGACTATAACCCTTATCCACAAACCTGGATTTTAGAATATCAGCTTGGTGATAAAAGTCAGAGATATTAGAACAGTTGCGTCTAATTCGCATCAGTTGGCTACGAGGTACAGACTTTAGCCATGCTGAATGGTGACAGCTGTCGACCGGAATGTACCCATTCCGGTCAGTGGGTTTAAAGAATGTTTTTGTCTGTAATTGACCATCGCTGACGAAAATTTCCAAATCCAAAAAGTGCATACTTGTATGGCTCGTTTCATAGGTTAAATTAATGCCAATATTGTTGTCATTAAGAACGGACATAAATCCACAGAGGGAGTCCTGGTCTCCCCTCCATAGGAGGAGGATGTCGTCGATGTATCGAACCCAGAGAACCACCTCTGGGCGATTTAAAGCATAGACGACATCCTCCTCCCATTTGGCCATAAAGATATTGGCCAGGCTGGGAGCAAATTTGGCTCCCATCGCAACTCCCTTTTTTTGTAAAAAGAAGTCTCCATTGTACCAAAAATAGTTATGCGTTGTCGCAAACTGTAAAAGATCCATGATGTATCTTTTTTGGGTTCCAGGCAAATTATTATCTCTAGACAAAAATAGTTT
Source organism: Rana muscosa (assembly GCA_029206835.1). NCBI lineage: Eukaryota > Metazoa > Chordata > Amphibia > Anura > Ranidae > Rana > Rana muscosa. The sequence continues at coordinate 187,123,379 of CM055122.1, read as the reverse complement.
TACGGCTGCTAGGCCTAAATCATGTGAAATGCAGGTGTACAATGAGCACACATCAGCCGTTACCAATAGTATGCCCTCACCATAATCTACCTGTTGTAATAAGGAAATCGTGTGCCTAGTGTCCTTCAGGTACGATGGAATAGAGCGCACAATTGGTTGCAAATGAAAATCTATGTATTTCCCTATGCGGGAAGTCACAGAATCTATACCGCTGATGATTGGGCGGCCTGGAGGATGGTTGGCATCTTTATGTACCTTAGGAAGGTAATAAATGATGGGGATACGTGGGGCTACAGGTACTAGATAGCTTTTTTCTTTCTTATCTAGAATACCCAGCTGTGCCCCAGTGTCAACCAAATCTGCCAATACCTTCTTATAATTCTGTGTTGGATTCTTCAATAGACGTACATATGTATCTGTGTCGCTCAAAATCTTATTCATTTCTGCATGGTAAGCTATCTTGTCAAGAACAACTATACCTCCCCCCTTATCCGCGGGGCGTATAGTGAGATCTTTGCGTTCACACAGAGCCTTTAATCCCTCCTTAATCCTCGGGTCACTATGAGTTTTCTTCTTAGGTAGTGCCTCTAAATCCTTCAACACTAAGTCCTTGAATACCTGTATGGAAGGTGCTGTATATCCCGGAGGGTTAAACAATGAGGGATTAGAAAGTCCTGTGTGAACTGTGAGAGAAGTAATTTCAGGTACAGTTGATTTAGTTGGATTCAAAATAAAATGTCTTTGTATGTTCAGTTTCCGCACGTATTTCTGCACGTCAATGAACGTAGCAAATTTGTTTAGTTGTTTCGGGGGAACATATTTCAATCCCTTACTTAAAACTATTTTTTCTACATCGGTAAAAATGGCTGAACTTAAATTGAAAATTCCTTCTAAAGTTAGATGCATTTTCTTTTTCTTGGCGCGCCGTCCGCCTCTGCATCCACGTTTATGTCGGGGTTTCGGTTGTACCCCTTCTGCTCCTGATAAAAACATAACATAAAATAGCCAGTATATAGCCTCTATACGAGTGACCTTTGTTGATTTAGGTTTAATATGTTTCATATGTCATCTTAAATTATATTGTGGACTTGATATAGTCCGTACAAGTGATATAGCTGTATGGATGTCATTCATATATATGTCTATGCTCAGAATGTGCCCGCCTTCTGGGATATAATACATTGACATCCACATTATAAATTTAAATGTAGTATTATTTTATTAAATTTGTGTGATTTATAATCACATTAGGAAAGCGACTCCTCATGGTCGGATTTCCATATGCATCACCCTGATATGGTGTGTGCTGTTTTTCCCGAGTGCGGTGGTTGTTTGCTGGCATATATTGGGAGACAGGCTGGCGATGTGGAGTCGTTCTGCTTTATTGCGTTACGACTACAATTCCCAATCCTCCTTGCGCGCAATCATGGCGTACATGGAGACACCCACGTGAGGTTGAGAGTGATCACATCCATGTGACGTCTGCAATCAATGATGGAGATGGGAGACACGCCGGCTGGTTTGTGTTGCTTTGCTTAGTTGCGTCGCAACTACAACCCCCAGGATGCCTTGCGCACATGCACGTCGGAGGACATGCGTGCCGATGACGCGATGACGCTGTTAGTCACGTCGAGGGCGCATTAGATCTGCTGATTCGGTGAAAAGATACACATGACCTGGCCATGTGATGCAGAAACCCGGTCATGTGACACGGAGACGCTCTGATCCCGGAAGTGAGAGGCACATTCGCACATAGGGGCGCCAAATTAAGGTAATTTCTCTTCCTATATATAGCGTGGGGGGCACCAGGATGGCGTGTACCCCAGTTGATGTCTCATTAGACGAAACGCGTCGGGTTTACATGCTAGCCTTGGTGCTCACTCCACGCATTTTTGTAATACAGAGCTGCTGATATATTTTTGGGATTTGTTGGTTTGTTTGTTTTTTTTTTTTTTTTTTCCCTGAGAAGTTTCAAAGTTTTCAAAGGAGTTTGCTTTGGACTGTTTAATTGTTCAGTGAGACCTTTATCGGGTGTTTTTATTCTTTGATAAATAAAATCCCATCTTGGATTTACACTATGTGGAGAATTCCTTTCTCATTTGTTGCATGGTGACACTACGCATATGGTGAAATTCTGGTGTCATATTTGACTTATCGCATTGGAAGTGAGAGTTACGTCGGAAAGCCTCGGGATATACTCTCTGGAACGTCGTAAGGACGCTGAGGAAAGACTGTCCCCAGGATATACATCTATCAGTCCCGGGCGTGGACACAAGCTCGATTGATCCACCGCCGTACGGCGAGTTGGATCTACAACATCCGGTAAGAGTATACACCCTTTACTCACTTTCCATTGGCATATATCACCTTTAAGTGTTGCAACATAGAAAACGCATAAATCCAAGGAACTGGTCTTGACTGTACCTACCATTCATTACACACCTGACGTGGTGTTGATGCAGTGTTGATGTTGGTATCAGATCACACATTCACCGAGAGACTTTCTCCCTTTTTTTTTTTTTGTTTTTCTCACAGAAAATTGGACACTAATATATATTGTGGATCACTTTCACAGATGATATTCATGTCATTTTATATTTTTTCAGTGTTAGGTTAATTTACCTATTTAAATTTATTTATATATTTCACGCCATTGCACTTATTGAATTTTTGCAGGGTATATGCACTTTTTTACATAAGTGTACAGAACCACTATCAGGTTCAACACGATATACGGGTCTTTATATAGACCAATTACCAACCAGACATTTTATATATATATATTTTTCTGTTTGCACATAGCGCCACACTTTATTTATTATTTTTCCTTTACACCATTGTCAGTTGTTGTGTAGGCTGCTAGAAATTTGAAGGTTGGCGCAGTATTTTTCCTATTTTATGACGTATTATTTTTTGACTTTATATATTGCAGCCTTCCGTTGTGTTTTATATCACATATAGTATTTAGATATATTCCTTTTTATATCACATATAGTATTTAGATATATTCCTTTGATGGATGTATTTGAGTACCGCACCAGTCGCACATTCACCACAGAAGGTGTTTTTGTAGCTACCAGTACAGACTCAGAGATAGGAGGTATGTTCATGAGGTTGAAAAACCTCATGACTACAGAGGTGCACTTGGAATGGGATAAAGCCTTTTTAAGCCAGTACCTCAAAGAACGTATGGTCCCCAGAGGTTTAAGGTGGGATGTATGTCCACAACAGGGTGACCTGGAACTGGACTTATGGTTTCGTTATTTTAACGATGCGGGCATTTCATTCATTTCTTTTTTACTAGAGAAAAAAACCACTCGTCTAGGAATTATAGATAAAGAGATTAAAGATATCAGGGAGAAACTTTCACCACACAAATCTACCTCAGAATACAGCATGCTTTCTACTAGTTTAAAAACACACTTAGAAAAGGAAGAGAAAGAACAGAAGCTAAAAAAGCAAAAGAAATACACTCGTGATGTCAATGACTATAAAAGCGGGTGTGTTTTTAGTTGGCAATCTAAAGAGAGTATAGTAAGAACCATGGAAGGGAGTTCCAACAATATGGAAATTTCTGTTCCCCCAATAGGGGATCTAAGATCCCAGCCTGTCCAACCTCCCAGTCGTCCATATGGTCCCAAGGAATCCAACCCTAGGCAATCTGGGGGGCGTACTCCCACCAATCTGCCAAAAGGACCAAACCCAACCCATGGCGGGAGGGGTAAGGGACCTCGTGGTAATAATAGGGGGAGAAGGGACCACTCTCGTGACCATTGGAGACAGGATTCACCACGGGGTAGAAATGGACAAGGATACTATGATCATGACCATCACCCCTATCCATCACAAAGAACACCTGTAGACACCTACAATAGGTTCTTTCCTCTCAGAGAAGAATATGGAACATATCAGTCTCAATCCCAACATAGAGGTCATGATGACAGTCATCAATTTAATAGGTCCCCATACAACTATAACCAGAATCATCCAGGACCTTCATATTCAGGGGGTTTTTATCAGGAGCAGAAGGGGTACAACCGAAACCCCGACATAAACTTGGATGCAGAGGCGGACGGCGCGCCAAGAAAAAGAAAATGCATCTAACTTTAGAAGGAATTTTCAATTTAAGTTCAGCCATTTTTACCGATGTAGAAAAAATAGTTTTAAGTAAGGGATTGAAATATGTTCCCCCGAAACAACTAAACAAATTTGCTACGTTCATTGACGTGCAGAAATACGTGCGGAAACTGAACATACAAAGACATTTTATTTTGAATCCAACTAAATCAACTGTACCTGAAATTACTTCTCTCACAGTTCACACAGGACTTTCTAATCCCTCATTGTTTAACCCTCCGGGATATACAGCACCTTCCATACAGGTATTCAAGGACTTAGTGTTGAAGGATTTAGAGGCACTACCTAAGAAGAAAACTCATAGTGACCCGAGGATTAAGGAGGGATTAAAGGCTCTGTGTGAACGCAAAGATCTCACTATACGCCCCGCGGATAAGGGGGGAGGTATAGTTGTTCTTGACAAGATAGCTTACCATGCAGAAATGAATAAGATTTTGAGCGACACAGATACATATGTACGTCTATTGAAGAATCCAACACAGAATTATAAGAAGGTATTGGCAGATTTGGTTGACACTGGGGCACAGCTGGGTATTCTAGATAAGAAAGAAAAAAGCTATCTAGTACCTGTAGCCCCACGTATCCCCATCATTTATTACCTTCCTAAGGTACATAAAGATGCCAACCATCCTCCAGGCCGCCCAATCATCAGCGGTATAGATTCTGTGACTTCCCGCATAGGGAAATACATAGATTTTCATTTGCAACCAATTGTGCGCTCTATTCCATCGTACCTGAAGGACACTAGGCACACGATTTCCTTATTACAACAGGTAGATTATGGTGAGGGCATACTATTGGTAACGGCTGATGTGTGCTCATTGTACACCTGCATTTCACATGATTTAGGCCTAGCAGCCGTAAAACTATTTTTGTCTAGAGATAATAATTTGCCTGGAACCCAAAAAAGATACATCATGGATCTTTTACAGTTTGCGACAACGCATAACTATTTTTGGTACAATGGAGACTTCTTTTTACAAAAAAAGGGAGTTGCGATGGGAGCCAAATTTGCTCCCAGCCTGGCCAATATCTTTATGGCCAAATGGGAGGAGGATGTCGTCTATGCTTTAAATCGCCCAGAGGTGGTTCTCTGGGTTCGATACATCGACGACATCCTCCTCCTATGGAGGGGAGACCAGGACTCCCTCTGTGGATTTATGTCCGTTCTTAATGACAACAATATTGGCATTAATTTAACCTATGAAACGAGCCATACAAGTATGCACTTTTTGGATTTGGAAATTTTCGTCAGCGATGGTCAATTACAGACAAAAACATTCTTTAAACCCACTGACCGGAATGGGTACATTCCGGTCGACAGCTGTCACCATTCAGCATGGCTAAAGTCTGTACCTCGTAGCCAACTGATGCGAATTAGACGCAACTGTTCTAATATCTCTGACTTTTATCACCAAGCTGATATTCTAAAATCCAGGTTTGTGGATAAGGGTTATAGTCCACATTTGATAGACGCTGAAGTTCGGGGCATTGCTACCATCAGTAGGGATTCACTACTAATAGAGAGAGGTAAATCAGTTCAGGATTCAAAGTATAAATGGTCTTTTTATACCACGTTTTCGTCCCAACACAAACAAATTAGGGACATTTTCCGGAAACACTGGAATGTCCTTAAAAATGATCATGTCCTTGGCCCTTCACTTCCAGATAGGGCAGGTGTGATATATAGGGGAGCTTTTTCTCTGAAAGGACAGATCGCCCCCAATGTGATAGATCCACCCACTATCCCTGTTTTCTTTCCACATTTGAAGGCATATTACCCATGCAAGAAATGCAAAGTGTGCCTAGTTAATCAGTGTGGCAGACAGAAAAGTGATTCCTTCTGTTCCACTTCAACAGGAATAGAATACAAGATGAAGCACTTTACCACATGTGCGACCCGATTCATCGTATATTTGCTTACCTGCCCCTGCGGGAAGCAATACGTAGGGCGGACGATTCGCACGTTTTCAATCAGGGTGGGTGAACACCTTACCAGTATCCGGAAAGGAAAAACCAATCATAGTGTACCAAGACACTATTTGGAATCACATAATAAAGATCCTAGAGGGACCACGTTTGTGATCATAGACAAATTTGTTCCCCATTGGAGGGGGGAGTCTGGGGTTAGAGGGGTCTCTAGACTTGAGACTTATTGGATTTACCAATTAAAATGTTATAGGCCTTATGGACTCAACATTGATTGGGACATTAATGCGTTTATTAACCAAGCATAATGGGTATAATTAATCCTTTGTTAATCCGCCCCCCCCCCTGGTCTCGGATTTTTATCAATACTTTTTTCCCCTTTTTTAATTTATTGCTCCACCCCTTATATGTTTTTAATTATTTTTAATTCTAACATAACATAAAATAGCCAGTATATAGCCTCTATACGAGTGACCTTTGTTGATTTAGGTTTAATATGTTTCATATGTCATCTTAAATTATATTGTGGACTTGATATAGTCCGTACAAGTGATATAGCTGTATGGATGTCATTCATATATATGTCTATGCTCAGAATGTGCCCGCCTTCTGGGATATAATACATTGACATCCACATTATAAATTTAAATGTAGTATTATTTTATTAAATTTGTGTGATTTATAATCACATTAGGAAAGCGACTCCTCATGGTCGGATTTCCATATGCATCACCCTGATATGGTGTGTGCTGTTTTTCCCGAGTGCGGTGGTTGTTTGCTGGCATATATTGGGAGACAGGCTGGCGATGTGGAGTCGTTCTGCTTTATTGCGTTACGACTACAATTCCCAATCCTCCTTGCGCGCAATCATGGCGTACATGGAGACACCCACGTGAGGTTGAGAGTGATCACATCCATGTGACGTCTGCAATCAATGATGGAGATGGGAGACACGCCGGCTGGTTTGTGTTGCTTTGCTTAGTTGCGTCGCAACTACAACCCCCAGGATGCCTTGCACACATGCACGTCGGAGGACATGCGTGCCGATGACGCGATGACGCTGTTAGTCACGTCGAGGGCGCATTAGATCTGCTGATTCGGTGAAAAGATACACATGACCTGGCCATGTGATGCAGAAACCCGGTCATGTGACACGGAGACGCTCTGATCCCGGAAGTGAGAGGCACATTCGCACATAGGGGCGCCAAATTAAGGTAATTTCTCTTCCTATATATAGCGTGGGGGTCACCAGGATGGCGTGTACCCCAGTTGATGTCTCATTAGACGAAACGCGTCGGGTTTACATGCTAGCCTTGGTGCTCACTCCACGCATTTTTGTAATACAGAGCTGCTGATATATTTTTGGGATTTGTTGGTTTGTTTGTTTTGTTTTTTTTTTTTCCCTGAGAAGTTTCAAAGTTTTCAAAGGAGTTTGCTTTGGACTGTTTAATTGTTCAGTGAGACCTTTATTGGGTGTTTTTATTCTTTGATAAATAAAATCCCATCTTGGATTTACACTATGTGGAGAATTCCTTTCTCATTTGTTGCATGGTGACACTACGCATATGGTGAAATTCTGGTGTCATATTTGACTTATCGCATTGGAAGTGAGAGTTACGTCGGAAAGCCTCGGGATATACTCTCTGGAACGTCGTAAGGACGCTGAGGAAAGACTGTCCCCAGGATATACATCTATCAGTCCCGGGCGTGGACACAAGCTCGATTGATCCACCGCCGTACGGCGAGTTGGATCTACAACATCCGGTAAGAGTATACACCCTTTACTCACTTTCCATTGGCATATATCACCTTTAAGTGTTGCAACATAGAAAACGCATAAATCCAAGGAACTGGTCTTGACTGTACCTACCATTCATTACACACCTGACGTGGTGTTGATGCAGTGTTGATGTTGGTATCAGATCACACATTCACCGAGAGACTTTCTCCCTTTTTTTTTTTTTTTTTTTTCTCACAGAAAATTGGACACTAATATATATTGTGGATCACTTTCACAGATGATATTCATGTCATTTTATATTTTTTCAGTGTTAGGTTAATTTACCTATTTAAATTTATTTATATATTTCACGCCATTGCACTTATTGAATTTTTGCAGGGTATATGCACTTTTTTACATAAGTGTACAGAACCACTATCAGGTTCAACACGATATACGGGTCTTTATATAGACCAATTACCAACCAGACATTTTATATATATATATTTTTCTGTTTGCACATAGCGCCACACTTTATTTATTAAGAATATATCTTGGGCTACCTAAATTGGGATAGTAATATTAGTTCACAATATGTACTAATTGTTTGATTCTGAACTCAACAAGTTAATTTAGAGATGTGTTACCTGCCTGTTGTGATGTAAATGAATCTAGAAAGGCTTCTGAGGATCTTTCATTGTGATAATTAACTCTGTACTTGTGTGGATTGTAAATAGCAGACAGACAGTTATGCATAGCCATTTAAGATGTATAGGGATTAGCTATTGAACTCACCTGTGTCTGCTAAGAGCTGTCAGATGGGTATTGGGAGCTTGTTATATAACCATTGTGTGAAGTCTTTTGATTATGGGTACTGTAGTTAAGAGACAGTAAGGCTAGACTAACGGTCATGTGTCTGAGTCATCAGCTGTAGTTAATTAGCTCATGTAAATTCGGTCTGATCAAAGGTGTATTGTCAGAGGAAAATGAGGAATGTAAGAACCTCCTCTCTGTGTGTATAAAACTTGAAGGTTGTCAATAAAGAAGAGCAGACCAGCTGGTAAGCACATGGTGCAGTTTTCTCGTATGTCTGAAAGGATTATTCCTATGGGAAGCGGTCGCCTGACTGTGGAGTGTCGGTAGCTGATGTGTGTTCGGAGTGGGAATATCCTAAACGGCGTTAGCCCCTTTCATACTTGGGGTGCTGTTACAGTGACCAATAATTGGCATCCCCTAAAGCATAGGGGATCCACTGAGGGATAAATTGGAGCTAATCTGGTGGGGTCATGTACCACCTAGTCATGACCTTTATGTTAGCTTCCATTAAGGACGTGTTGATAATGCCCTTAAATGAAGTGGATAGAGCAGACTGCCAGGTCCCCAGGTTCCATTGGATTTTAAGGTCTTCCTCCTAGGGTAACAGGGTTTTACCCGATGGCTGGGAAAGTGATGCATAGATGACTGAAATGTCGCCTCTCTGCTCCATGGCTTGACCACACCAAAGCTCATAGGCTGTGAATTTTGAGGGTTCGAGTTTATCTTTCCAAATGCTGTGGAGAAAGTGTGAGATTTGGTTGTATCGGAAACGTTCCGATTTCGGGAGGTCTAGTTTGCTGACACAATGGGCTAGGGAGACAGGGCCCCTTGACGTATAATAATGTCCTTTACGGTACAGCCCCTTGTCCAGCCACCACTGGAAGGCTTTTATGTCCAAACCTGGAGGAAAGTTTAGATGAGGTGTGGTTCATGTCTTAATTTGTCCCACAGAGCAAAAGAGTGTGAGAGTGTGGGGGCCAGGACTGGCGGGCGATTTCTAGGTGGGTTCCAGAGGAGAAAGTCTAATGTGTATTGAGGCACAGCCTGGCGTTCTATCTGATCCCAATCTGTTTTTTCCCCCCTTAGTGTAGATTATAGAGAGCTATTCTGGAAGCTTGGTAGTATCTGTATAAGTGAGGAAGACTCAACCCGCCTTGTTTTCGGGAGAGGTATAGGGTCTGTTGTCGTATCCTATGACCAGAGCTTCCCAAGATAAACGTAAGTATTTTGCTCTGAAAGGACCTGAGGTAGTCCCTCCTTAGAGGGATGGGGAGGGAGTGGAAAAGGTAAAGTATTCTAGGAAGCAGTGTAATTTTACAGCATTTATTCTCCCAAGAGAGGTTTTGCTTGGACCAAGATTTAAGTCTTGTTCCAGTTTGTGGTACATGGGAGGGTAATTTCTGGCATATAGCGTGTCAAATTTAGAGGTGAGGGAAATGCCTAAGTATTTGATGAAGGAGTCGTTCCAGTCAAAAATTCTGTTGTTTCAGCAGTGAGACCATCTTGGGGACAAGGGAGATGTTTAGGGCTTGAGATTTGTTATAGTTGAGATGGAGGCCAGAGATGTTCGCAAAGAAGGTAAAAGTGCCATCAAATGGGGCTTTGTTGATTTCGGTGACCCTAATGGGGTCAGATAAAATGCATTATTTTAACCTCCACTGAGTATGTTTGGGGTGGTGGGAAGTTTTAAAGAGCGAAACGGTCACTATGGAGTCATCTGAAAGTGTGGTGTGTATAATTTTGGAGCTGGAAACATTGGGAAGGTGGTGTGTGGAAATTAGAATGTGGTCTATCCTAGCATAAGAGTGGTGGGGGCTGGAGAAATTAGTGTAGTCCCTCTTCATTGGGTTCATCTCTCGCCAAACATATGCCAGGCTTTGAGAATGGACTAGTCTAGCGATTTTGAGACTAGTCCTGGTTGGACGGGTTAAGGTAGTTTTGGACAGATAGGACTCATCCAGCCCTTGATCGAACACCACGTTGGAGTCCCCTCCTCATATGGGGGTCCCCTCCAAGAGGGGGTTCAGCGTAGTCCACATTGATTGAAAAAAATTGTGTTGGCCCTTGTTGGGAGCATAATAGGAGATAAAGAAGAATAAATGGCCATCTATGAACCCTTTAAAGTGGTTGTAAACACACTTGAAGGACTTCTACCTATAGGTAAGCCTAGAATAAGGCTTACCTATGGGTAGTGGAAATATCTGCTAAATGTGCGTCGTTTAGGAGATATTTCACTTGTAGTCCGCCGAAAATCTTCACTGCGCATGCGCGGGGAAGAAACAAATTTAAGTGCCGTTTCTTCCCCAGCCTGTGCGGTGAATTGCGGCTCCCGTGTGCATGCGCGGGAGTGACGTCACGCGGCTCCTGCGAATCACAGCGCCGGAGTCAGCGACCCGGAAGGAAGAGGGGGCAGAAGCTGGACGCTGCCTACTCTGGAGACATCGCTGGATTCTTTTGCAGGTAAGTGCCACATAATGGGCTAGTATGCAATGCATTCTAGCCCATTATGCTTTTCATTTGCAGGCTGCAGCAGCGGGCTAAAGAGGAAGTAAAACCCATCAGGGTTTACTTCCTCTTTAACTAAGATTAATCTGCCTTCTGGGTCTTTATAATCTGCATGCTAGGAGAAGTTACAAGTTTTAGAGAATAGAATAATGACACCTTTAGACTTTCCCTCTGCCTTCGCTAGGTAGAACAAGGGGTACTGATGGTGGAGAAATTTGGGGCTGTACCGTTAAGGGAAATGGGTTTCCTGTACCATGATAATATCTAGCTTGAGGGAACTGTAACTATCGAGGATCTTTCTCCTTTTAAGGGGGGAGTTCAAGCCCTGAGCGTTATGTGTAGGTAAATTGAGTGTGGGTCTGGAAGCCTCAGCCATGGAGCATATGTCGGAGGATGCTGTCACACATTGCGTCACCTACCATAGGAGGGCCTTGTATCAATTGTATCAATTGATAGCAAAGGGGAACCAACCAAGCTGGAATACCATAGACATAGGAATCTTGAGTTGAACCTGATGGGTAACTGAGAACAAAACAAGTATTAATTTCCCCAGGGGATAACGGGAGACAGAAGAGAGGGATAGAGGAGAGTATGAAAGGGCGAAAATGAAAGTGAGGATGGAGCCTTGGGGGATAAACAACCCCCAGGAACCGTGGCAAACAGGAAGTGTCTGGTCCACTAAGAGCAGACAAGTCGAAGGAGTCTGAGGAATAGGTGGAGGCACATGCCCAGAACCCAGCGCTAAGGCACCCTTTAAAACAATATAGAACACTGAAAAATTGAACACAGAAAGAATACTTTCCGTTGATTGTTTCGGACCCACAGGAATTCCTTTGTGGCGGGACCCCCTTTCCTCCCTCTCCAGTAGGTAGGGAGGGGGGTTCCAGATGCATTACTTAGCCTGTTTTGGAGCCAAAATAGGGCTCACCGACCCAAAAGTCTTGTCCACTTTCTAAGGCTATCATTTTCAAAGGGTCTGCTAAGAGCCCATGCACTAAATTTTGCAGAGACAACAGTCCTCCCAAAAAACAGAACCCGGGATAGTCCAGTCCAACCCGGAACCAAAAAGGGAAAAACTAAAAAACAAGATATTTCTGACAAAAATATCAAGAACAGAACCTTTGGAGCAGTTGCTCCAATCAGCAGGGCTGGATGTCCCCGGCCGCCTTGGCCTCAAAGAGGTGAGGAAAGAAGTGTAAGTTGCAGAGGTTGATTCTTCACCTCAGGTCAGGCTGTTATACTTCATTCTTCTGGTTCTCGGTTTGTTCCAGAGGGGGTCAGAGGGCTTGTGGGAGATAGATGTTTTGTGGATTTGAGAATGGGGTTAGACGTGTCCATATCTGCTTCCAGCGAGATGAGCTTCAGGGATAGGAGGATTTTTCTCGCCTTCTTGGAGACTGGAGAAGGAGTAATGCTTGCCCTTGAAGTAAAATTTAACAGCAAATAGGAAGGTCCACCAGTATTTAATGTCCTTTTGGGCGAGGACTGAGAGTAGGGGTTTCAAGGCCCATCTCCGCTGGATCGTAGAGGGGGATAAGTCAGCGAAAATTAGTATTGGGTGGCCTTGACATGTAATCTGTTTCATTGCTCTGGATTGCTTTATTATCTCCTCCTTGACCAAGTAGAAGTGGGGTTTTGCGATGATGTCCCTGGGGGAACCATTCTTTCTTGGTGGTCCAAAGGCTCTGTGGACTCTGTCCAATTCTATATGGTGCTGTGTGATGTTCGGGATCAAGGTTTTCATGATCTCCTGGCTAGCCTGGGAAACATCCACAATGGACTTTGGTAGACCTCTGATCCTATAATTGTATCTTCTGGATGTGTTTTCTAGCTCGTCGATCCTAGAAAGAGCTGAGTTAAGCCTGTCTTGAAGTGTGTGAATATGGTCTGAGTTTTGATTGGTGGCTGCCACCATCATATCCAGCTTGTTCTTGATGGCTTCCATTCTGGAGCCCAGGTTTTGAAAGTCAGCTTTGATTTCCGCAGTTATCTTTGCTGCAGTGGAGGCCAGACCCCTCTCCAGTAATTTAGAAAGCTTCAGGTAAAGGTCTCCTGGCTCGAAGTATGTGTCCTGAGCAGGGGTGGCAGGGACAGAGACCCCCTGGTGTGATGTGAGAGAAGGCCCAGCCGGAGAAAAGGCACAGTCCCCAAAGCCACGGTCAAGTAATGATTCGGTGGAAGCTGGGGAAGGTGTCATGAGCTGGCGGTTGTTGTTCTGGCCTGCAGGGATGTATGTGAGGGACGCAAGGGCTATCACTTGCCTGGGTTCTGCCTGTCCCTCCGTGTTTGGAGCATGCTGCTGGGCCACGGCGGCCATCTCGGTACACCCTGCCAACGCTGTTGACTCGATTTGCGGCCCGAGGTCTCTGTGGACCGGAATCCCAGTCATACGGGTGCTCTCCCTGGCTGGTTAGGGGTCCAGATCACTGAAGGTGGCTCATCTCTAGAGGCTCTGTAAGCTGATGTGGGTGCCGTTAGGTCTGGGTGGAACAGAGCTCCCGGCTCAAGCAGCCATCTTGGAAACTTTACACATGCACACTAAAATGGCCCCTTTTTCTACCAAAACAGTCCTGACCCATCAATTCAAAGTTGCCACTAGACCTGTGAAGATATATTGTGGTATCTGGCACCAAGTCATCAGAAGCAGATCCTTCAAGTTCTGTAAGTTGTGAGGTGGGGCCTCCATTGATCAGACTTGTTTTTTCAGCATATTCCATAGATGAGTCAACACCTCAAACTCATTGTTGTGTTCCTGAAATCATTCTTGAATAATTTTTGCAGTGTGGCAGGGTGGATTATGCTGCTGAAAGAGGCCACTGCCATCTGGGAATACTGTTTCTACTAACCTTCAGATGCCATTATAATAAGATAATCAATGCTATGCACTTAATCTGTCAGTGGTCATAAAGTTATGGCTGATCAGTGTATTTTATCCCTTTAAACACATTCCAAACACAGAAATACCTATTGATCCTGCCAAAAATCCAGTGATTTTGGAACTTCCTGTTTGAGCTGACAACATAGTGCCTCTGCCGCAGCACTGAAATCCCAATCAGTGTTATCTGCCCCGCTGAGATTTGCTATGCTGGACAACTCTCCCATGTGTTTTGGAGATGAGAAGATGAGGATGAGGGTGTTCTGTGGCCCAACATAAAAGAGCTTTGGCAAAGCTGGCAATACTGGGATTTTGGTGCATTGTGAGCTCAAACAGAAAGTTGGGAGCACACTGTACTTCTGTCAGGATCAATAAGTATTTTTCTGTACTTTCCACATTTTTATAGTGATAAAACATGTAAATGTGCATGTATTGCAAACATGTACTGCATATTTTCAAAACATTTTATCTGCATCTTGCTGAACATATTTTTTGCCCACTCAAATTGGATGGACAAGGATATGTGTCTCTACAAAGAAGGTGGTAGTGGGTTGGCATAAGACCCGACTTAGAAGACATGTGATGGATAGGTAGAATAGTCAGACCATTGCTCTAGATGTGACACTTGCTTGAACAGACCTTTGTATGAAAGGTTGTGTAAATCTGAGAGACACAACTAGAGCGTGGCCCTGTCACTTGTGTAAGATTGTGAGCAGGCAGGGAGCGGTGTGAAGCTGGTAAGCAGTGAATTTCAGCTGGATGGACAGCTTTGGCAGATTACACTGCTTTGGAGCTCCCTTAAGCTGGCGATACAAAAATCTCAGCAGGTTCAGCAGGGACAGGCCGAGATTCAAACCATGTATGGGTAGGCTGATGGTACCCAAGCTGATCAATTGATCAACTTGTGTACTACCAGCCTGTCAGATTCTTCATGCGATTTAGCCGCTGGCAATAATAACTGTGTTCTCCCCTGTCCCCCACCCCCCCACCAGGGAATTGCAATGGCATCGTGGGAGGAGTTGTTTTAAATGCTGAAACCTTTTTTTATGATCAATTTCAAATAAATCATTCCCAGTTATACTGCACTATTGAAGTTATTTTTATTTTTATAGGTATCAATGATATGATGTGGCGCTGGAAGTAGAGGTTGTAGAGGATGTGTTCCATTTTCTAATCCTGTATGGGGATTTTGATGGACTTTGGGCTTGTGTCCATGACAACAGTTTCACATTAGTTTGAGACACTTCTGAGATCATACTGAATTCATTGACCTGTGCATTTTACCTGCAGCTGACCTCCTTCTGACCTGTGGATTTTGCATTTCTAAAGAGACATTTTTACAGAGTATTGGGGTGCAAAACTGTCTTGAAGCAAAAAAAGCCCATCGACACAGACCGGACAAGCACTTTTAAATGCAAAAAGACATGCCTTTAACAGGATTTAAAAAGCTTTAACATTGCAAAAGGTCTTTAATAAGGTGATTGTGATTTCAAAGTGCCATTTGACTCAGCAGAAAATAATTGTCACTTTAACCACTTCCATACAGGGCACGTATACACCTTCCTGCCCAGACCAATTTTCAGCTTTCAGCGCTGTCACACTTTGAATGACAATTGCGCGGTCATGCTACACTGTACCCAAACAAATTTTTTATAATTTTTTCCCCACAAATAGAGCTTTCTTTTGGTGGTATTTGATCACCTCTGTGATTTTCATTTTCTGCTAAACAAATAAAAAAAAGACCAAAAATGTGGGAAAAAAAATGTTTTTTTTGTTTCATTTACAAAACTTTGTAAATAAATACGTTTTCTCCTTCACTGATGGGCACTGATGGGTCTGCACTGACGAACACTGATAAGGCGGCACTGATGGGCACCGATGAGGTGGCACTGATGATGGGCACTAATATGCGTCACTGATGGGCACTGATAGGTGGCACTGATAGGCGGCATGGATGGGCACTGATCGGCGACACAGATGGGCACTGATCAGCGGCACAGATGGGCACTGATAGCCGGCATGGATGGACACTGATAGGTGGCACGGATGGGCATGGATGGGCACTGATAGGTGGCACTGATGTACTGTAATGTATTTTACTGATGGATGCCAATCAGTGCCAAACAATAATGCCTGCCAATCATTGATGCCAATTGTGGGCACTGATTGGCATCCATTGTGGGCACTGATTGGCATTCCTGGTGGTCTAGGGTGGCATACCTGGTGGTGACATCCCTGGTGGTCCTAGTGGCATCCCTGCTGGTCCAGTGTGGGCATCCTCGATGGGGGGCTGCGCTGATAATCAATCAGCACAGACCCCCCTGTCATAGGAGCAGCCGATCGGCTCTCCTCTACTCGCGTCTGACAGACGTGAGTGAGGAAAAGCCAGTCACTGACTCTTCGTGTTTACATCGTGATCAGCCGTGATTGGACACGGCTGATCACGTGGTAAAGAGTCTCCGTCAGAGACTCTTTACCTAGATCGGTGTTGCGGGGTGTCAGACTGACACCCCGCAACAATGATCGCCACGATGCATGCCCCGGGGGGACGCGCCACGGCTCAATATCCTGATCACGTCATATGACGTCCGGTCAGGTTATTGAAACCACTTTGCCGCCGTCATTTTGTAATAGGGCGGGTGGCAAGTGGTTAAAACAAAAAGGAAGTATAATTCCCTGGGTGTATTAGCTTTGTGAAATGAGCTAAAGTAGATGCTTTCATAAGAATAGAAAGTATGGTGCAATTAGATAGATAGATAGATAGATAGATAGATAGATAGATAGATAGATAGATAGATAGATAGATAGATAGATAGATAGATAGATAGATAGATAGGATAGATAGATTATTTCGGTTTAAGTGCTTAGTGAATACATTTCATTTGTACATGGCTCTGACTATATGAGAATAGGCCTGGGTGCTTATAAGTGGTGTTATGGTTACACATTTTTTCCAGAAAAATAACATAAAATAAAATGAAACTTTAAACAATCCTCATTGTTTTAGGAATTTCCTAGGCATTATATATACACATGGTCTGTTCTACGTAGAAAGTTAATTTCTCTTTAGAACACAAGGCCTTTCTCTGAGAGTTTTTGCGCACTTTATATGACTTCATGCATTGTGTAAAACATAAATAGTGCTTGTTATTGTTGGATCCCAAAAAGAAAAAAAAAAAGAAAAAGTGAAGCTCGCCAAACACTCAGACATACACGCATATTAAACAAAGCATGAAATAAATGCAGCAGTGATTTCAGTCATGTTTCAAAGCAGTACTTTTAAGTAAACAAATATGAAACATTCATTAGTGGATCAAATAAAAAAATGTTTTTTGCTCAGACAGAAAAATGTGGAATAATAAAGTATACTGTCAATGGTCATTGATGTCAGAAAGGGTGTACGCCAAAATCCATCCATTCATTTCTCCATACTTTAAAAGGTTAATTGAGTGCATCCAAAACAACATAGTTCCACTTTTATGGATTCAGGAGATGCATCATCTTCTATTCCCTGCCAGCAAATGAATACAAAGTTTCACATCATTATTTCTGGAGGTGTCTGACAATCCCTGCCCACAACAGAAATTGTAAGACTTAAGAATGAGCTCCGTGTTTTGTCCAAATGTAAGTTCAGACTGAACACTGGCTGTTTGGACATTTGTCCAAACACCAAACATTTAGGATGTTCTGTGGACAAATGTGACAGCTTCTTTCTGTCAATGGTTACCAAGACAGCAGCAGCTGCTTGCAGCTGCTGCTTCCTTACAAACCACTGACATCACCCAGCCCATCCACTTACATGACTGGGAATCCCTGGCCACGTATGCAAATGGATGCAGAATGGAGTGGGTTACATGGGTTACATAATTTCCTAAATATGGCCAAACAGCCACATGTGGGTAATGGTTGTCACTGGAAGCCACCACTTCCTTACCAACTACAGATGTCACCCAGCCCATGACTTACATGGGCGAGAATCTACGGCCATGTAAACAAATGGATGGCAGAAGAAACTTCACATCATTGTCTAAATATGGCCACATGGCCATATTTGAGGAATTACGTCATTACTAGGGATGGGCCGAACGACCCCCTGTTCAGTTTTCACCAGAACTTTAGAACATAGCAAAAGTTCAGAACCGAATATAATAACCCCAATAAAGTCTATAGGACCCAAACTGTAAAAATCAAAAGTGCCAATTTTGAAGGCTTATATTCAAGTAATTGGGATGTCAAAAATTGTAATGATATGCACCTGTCAAACAGGTGCGGAATAATTGGTCTTTGGGTATTAATTGTGCCCATGAAACCTACACCTAAAAAAATCTTCCAGATGAAATCAACACCCACAAAAAAATTGTGCAATGCATAATTTAGGGGGCTCCCTTCGCCACCGCTCCTCTCTTGACCAACAGAAGTCTCAAAACTAAGTTTTCCACGACACCGTAACCTACCAGAGTCGGGAAAAACATTTAGATAAACTCCTCTATAAGGTGTCATCAAGAGATTTCATCTTCTGAACCCTCAATGGCGATGAGTTCTGAGACTTTCCCTTTGTAATGGTGGTCAAATGGTGGTCAACCAATTAGTGATCCTTCTACTTGATGCCACATATTCTTGGGTCCTTTTGCAGGCTTTGAAGCATGAGGGAGCCCATGCACCACAAGTTTGCGGTGGGCATGAGAAGCAGACTCCTCGTGGTCCCTAAGGAATACAGTATCTGGAACTGCCTCCTCCCAGCCACATATTTCTCCCAAGGGTTCTGGGGATGGAAAACCATCTCTTAAGCTTTGACATATGTTTTCCTCTGCTTCAATGCCTCTAAAACGGCCAGAATCCTCCTCCTCCTTCCTCTCCTCTTGTGTGTTCTGCGGTGTAGGAAGAAGTGTGTCTGCATAAAGCGGGCCTTGAGAGGAAAGGAAGTCCTCCTCTTCCTCCCACTGCTCTGCCTCGAGTGCCCTGTCTATAATGCCATGCAGAGTGTGCTATAGCAGGAATACAACAGGGATTGTGTCACTGATGCATGCATTGTCACAGCTCACCATCCTTATGGTCTCCTCAAATGGTGACAGTACAGTGCATGCATTCTTTATCAGCAGCCATTGGCGTAGGGAAAAAAAGCTGAGCCGCCCTGAGCCTGTCATTGTTCCATACTCACACAGGTACTTCTTGATGGCCCTCTGCTGCATGTGCAACCACTGCAGCATTGCCAAAGTTGAGTTCTACCTGGTGGACATGTCACAAATCAGGCGGTTTATGAGCAGGTGGAATTCCCGCTGAACTTTTTTGTGCATGATTTTTTTCCTGGCCAGCCAGTCTACATGCTCAGACTTAGGGCCTCGTATGGGTTTTTAGGGGGACTCTACACTTTTTTTGTGTTTTTTTCTTTTTGCATGGAGTCCCCTTAAAATCAATACCAGACATGAAGGGTTCCTGGGGAACCTCACACATTTTATCTTGCGTTTTTGTGTGAGATACCCCCTTAAAATCTTTACTACACCCAAAGGGTCTGGTATGCCTTTGGGGGGAACTCTGTGCAATTTATATTTCATTCTTGCACAAATAATGGGACCTAGTGGGCTATTTAGACCTTTTCCCTGTTTTACTGAATGGTCTTTTAGCTTCAGTTGCTGTTATGCCTGGCCCTGAAATTACATGACCCTGATATTGACCTGGCTTTCCTGAATGATTCTTGCCTGCCTATGTTTTCAGTCTAACTTTATTACTGACCTTGGCCTGGACGCTTGATCAAGATTTTGGCAATTATTTCTGTACCTCATTGCCTGCATGTTGCCACTGCATATTCTCACTGCTCTAATTCCTCTTACTTGACACCAGTGCTCCCAAGTTCAAGTCTTCAGTTCTAGCTTCCTGGCACCTGTGCCCTTCCATTGACCTTGCAGCCCCTGTCCCAACTTTAAGGATTTCTTGGACAGGAATTGTGCAAAAGGTTGCCCTCCTCATCTCAAACTCCTCTTACAGGTACAGATGTCGAGAATGAGTTGGAAGTGTACATTACACTGTGCATGTGCAGCAGGCAGTGTCCACCGAATAGGAATTGCTATGGGAAACAGGAAGAAATATTTCAGCAGAAGACTTCTGCCAGAAAACTCTGGGGTTGATTTACTAAAGGAAAATCCACTTTGCACTTGAAAGTGCACTGAAAGTGCACATGGAAGTGCAGATGCTGTAGATCTGAGGGGGACATGCAAGGAAAATATAGTACAGCATTTTAGCTTGCACATGATTGGATGATAAAATCAGCAGAGCTTCCCCTAATTTCAGAGCTTCCCCTCAGATTTACAGCGATCTACAACGACTGCACTTCCATGTGCACTTTCAAGTGCAAAGTGGATTTTCCTTTAGTAAATCAACCCCATTGTCTCCTATATTATTATTTTTTATATTTGGAGAACAATGCTTCATTCATTTAGATGCAAACCCTAACAGAATGACTGTGTTTTTTTTAAATATAATTCTTGTTTTATCCTTTTTCTTCATCAGCGTAAGTGCTGCTGCTCCTATAACATTTTTTCAACAGTTTTCTGTCTACGTGTACTTCAGCAATGGTCTATCAAGTCTATGAGATAGGAAGCCCAACAGCAACTGAAGGAACTCACCTGGCAGGCTGACATTGTTACTGCTAATTATGAGGCAGTGGCAAAGCATAGCATTGTCAGGCTGAAACAGGAAGTGCTGTTACTGGCAGGATCTCCGGGTAAGAAACTCACCGACAGATTCTCAAAAACAATACGCTCAAGAAAACTGTATACATGATGCCAAACATTATGAAAAATAGATTTAGGTTTTGCATACAGTTTATGGTTATATTAAATGTCTGTACATTTTTATTAAATCATGGGGACAGTACACTACTGCTTTCTGTACCAATCATCATTGGACTAACCTGATGAAATATGAAATGGTTGTTTATTAGACATGTGCATTCGTTTTCGTCCGAATGCATTTTCGTCCGAATTTCAGCTATTTTCGTTATCGTTTTAACAAACGAAAACGAAAGCACAGAATCCGAAAACTGAAAGATCCGACATAAACAAATGCTTTATTTTCGTTTTCGTTGCTACAACAGTTCGATATAGATAGGAGATTCGACGTGACGCTGACAATAACAATCTGTGTCTATCGAACCTGTGGTCGAATGTGCCTAACCTTAACTCTATTAGTCCAAGATTATTCTACATAGGAGAGAAAAGATTCGACATTATAGAGAGAAAAGATTTGACATAGGAGAGAAAGATTCGACATAGGAGAGGAAAGATTCGACATAGGAGAGGAAAGATTCGACATAGGAGAGGAAAGATTCGACATAGGAGAGAAAAGATTCGACATAGGAGAGGAAAGATTCGACATAGGAGAGGAAAGATTCGACATAGAAGAGAAAAGATTCGACATAGGAGAGAAAATATTTGACATTATAGAGAGAAAAGATTCGACATAGGAGAGAAAAGATTTGACATTATAGAGAGAAAAGATTTGACATTATAGAGAGAAAAGATTTGACATTATAGAGAGAAAAGATTTGACATTATAGAGAGAAAAGATTCGACATTATAGAGAGAAAAGATTCGACATAGGAGAGAAAAGATTTGACATTATAGAGAGAAAAGATTTGACATTATAGAGAGAAAAGATTCGACATAGGAGAGAAAAGATTCGACATTATAGAGAGAAAAGATTCGACATAGGAGAGAAAAGATTCAACATTATAGAGAGAAAAGATTCGACATAGAGAGAAAAGATCACTGCTTGTGGGCGGAACATTCGACCGGAAATGTATGATTGCAGAGTCGTACAGTTTCGCTGCTCCGTCGAATCTTCTTTGAACATTCGACAGACACCATTAGCCTTCAATGACAGATTCGACCTTAATTAATTCAGATTTTCGGACGAATGCAATTTTTAATGAAAAACGAAATAAATAAAAACGAATTTCGGGAGTAACTTAATAAATTTATTTTTCGGACGAAAACGAAATCCCGAAACGAAATATTTCAGTGTGCACATGTCTATTGTTTATTGATCTCTCTGTGTATAATTGCACATTGTTGCTGCACAAAGAACAACCTATATTGCAATGAATACATATATATATATTAGCCAAATGTTTCAAATTTAGAGGATGTCTGTTGTGTTTAGGCAGTGCTGGACACATTAAAGGAAAACAATTTCTTAGCGATTAGAAGATTGCAGGAAACATCCTTTTCATGTTTCACAGAAACCAATGATGTGAGCGTGAGAACACAAAACAGCTCCGGTAGAAATTACGGAAGAAAATTTGTAAATATTATCCTAAGTGTGATAGTTCGCTATTATGGTAATCACCATCAGAGTTAGCACAAATTCCATCAGCCGTTCCATAGATCTGAAGCTTTGTGCTTTGTGTCATCTTATGCCTCATTAACAAAATATTAGTGCCCTGTATTAATGTCATTTGTAGGGTAACATACTTCTGAAGGAACTTAGTATGTGCTTAATGTTTTGGACCAACTTCAGCTAATTACTGACTTCTCCAAATCTCATTTCTAGTAACCCTTATATTTACTCATACTTCCCGCTATGCAGGATAATGTATATTTTAGTTAGCGGTCACTAGCAGGAATGCAATAGCAATGAAAACTTCTGTAGTAAAATAAAGTAAAAATAAAAAAAGCTCTGCAACATTTATTTCAAGGAATTTCACCAAACTTAATATCGGATTCTGGAAATATTACATTTTTTTTCTAGAGTTTTTCATGTAAAATTTAGCACTAAGTTTGTCAGTCATTGCAACCAACCAGTTACAGGTTAAGTCTATTTCCATCAACAATATCTCAACTGCCTAGTACAGGCACAGAGAGTCTTTGCTGAGTCTCTCTTTGCCTTATTAAAAAAGAATATATATACAGTACATATATACAATATATATATATATATATATACTGTATATATATATATATATATATATATATATATATACAGCTGCCACATTGTATATGTCTTGAAGATTTTTCAGTAAACGTTTTGCATTGGAGATCATGATCATCGTCTTTTTATACAGTCATAGCCAAAATTGTTGGCACCCCAGAAATTTTTCCAGAAAATCAAGTATTTCTCACAGAAAAGTATTGCAGTAACACATATTTTGCTATACACATGTTTATTCCCTTTTTGTGTATTGGAACAAAACAAAAAAAGGGAGGAAAAAAAGAAAATTGGACATAATGTCTCACAAAACTCCAAAAATGGGCTGGTCAAAATTCTTGGCACCCTTTCAAAAAAGATTTTTTTAAGCATGTGATGCTCCTTTAAACTCACCTGGGGCAAGTAACAAGTGTGGGCAATATAAAAATCACACCTGAAAGCAGATAAAAAGGAGAGAAGTTCACTTAGTCTTTGCATTGTGTGTCTGTGTGTGCCACACTAAGCATGGACAACAGAAAGAGGAGAAGAGAACTGTCTGAGGACTTGAGAACCAAATTTGTGGAAAAATATCAACAATCTCAAGGTTACAAGTCCATCTCCAGAGATAAAGATTTGCCTTTGTCCACAGTGCGCAACATTATCAAGAAGTTTGCAACCCATGGCACTGTAGCTAATCTCTCTGGGCGTGGACGGAAGAGAAACATTTATGAAAGGTTGCAACGCAGGATAGTCCGGATGGTGGAAAAGCAGCCCCAAACAAGTTCCAAAGAAATTCAAAATGTCCTGCAGGCTCAGGGAGCATCAGTGTCAGCGCGAACTATCCGTCGACATCTAAATGAAATGAAACGCTATGGCAGGAGACCCAGGAGGACCCCACTGCTGACACAGAGACATAAAAAAGCAAGACTACAGTTTGCCAAAATGTACTTGAGTAAGCCAAAATCCTTCTGGGAAAACATCTTGTGGACAGATGAGACCAAGATAGAGCTTTTTGGGAAAGCACATCATTCTACTGTTTACCGAAAACGGAATGAGGCCTACAAAGAAAAGAACACAGTACCTACAGTGGAATATGGTGGAGGTTCAATGATGTTTTGTGGTTGTTTTGCTGCCTCTGGCACTGGGTGCCTTGAATGTGTGCAAGGCATCATGAAATCTGAGGATTACCAAAGGATTGTGGGTCGCACTGTAGAGCCCATTGTCAGAAAGCTGGGTTTGCATCCGCGATCTTGGGTCTTCCAACAGGACAATGACCCCAAACATATGTCAAAAAGCACACAGAAATGGATGACAAAGCGCTGGAGAGTTCTAAAGTGACCAGCAATGAGTCCAGATCTAAATCCCATTGAACACCTGTGGAGAGATCTTAAAATTGCTTTTGGCCTTGCCCTTCCAATAAGAGAGACCTGGAGCAGTTTCAAAGGAAGAGTGGTCCAAAATTCAGAGTGAAGCCTCGTACACACGAACGAGTTTCTCGGCAAAAACCAGCAAGAAACTTGCTGGCAGAGATTTTTTGCCGAGAAATTCATTTGTGTGTATGGTTTCTCATCAAGAAAAGTGACAAGAATCTCGACGAGAAAATAGAGAACCTGCTCTCTATTTTCTCGTCGAGATTCTCGTCAGCCTGTTTCTCAATGAGAAAATTGTGTGTGTGTACACTTACCTTTTCGCCGGGAAGCCCGCGCATGCTCGAAATGACTTCGACGCATGCGCGGTAGCTTCCTAGGCATAGATAGGGTGAACCAAGATGGCGGCGACGGCATCGAATGTGATGAGCGCATGCTCGTCGTATTCGATGACGTCACCGCGTTCGCTCCATTCAAAGAACCGCGGGTTCTTTGAAAGGAGCGTGTGTACACTCGGCCGGGACAAGTTTCTTGTCCAAGAATCTCGTCGAAAAAAACGACATGTTTTTTTCGACGAGAATCTCGGCCGTGTGTACGAGGCTTTAGAGGTGTAAGAAGCTTATTGATGGTTATAGGAAGCGACTGATTTTAGTTATTTTTGGAGCCCATTTTTTGAGTTTTGTGTGACATTATGTCCAATTTGTTTTTTTTCCTCCCTTTTTTTGTTTTGTTCCAATACACACAAAGGGAATAAACATGTGTATAGCAAAACATGTGTTACTGCAATACTTTACTGTGAGAAATACTTGATTTTCTGGAAAAATTTCTGGGGTGCCAACAATTTCGGCTATGACTGTATATATAGATATATATTTATAACTATAGATATATATCTACATACTTAAACACTATATTGTCAAAAGTGTTGGGACGCCTGCCTTTACACGCACATGAATTTTAATGGCATCCCAGTCTTAGTCCGCAGGGTTCAACATTGAGTTAGCCCACCCCTTGCAGCTATAACAGCTTCCACTCTTCTGGGAAGGCTGTCCACAAGGTTTAGGAGTGTGTCTATAGGAATGTTTAACAATTCTTCCAGAAGCGCATTTGTGAGGTCAGGCACTGATGTGGACAAAAAAGCCTGGCTCGCAGTCTCTGATCTAATTCTAATGCCCCATACACACGATCGTTTTTCATGCCGTTAAAAATGCCATTAAAAAAAATGGCCATTAAAAATGATCGTGTGTATGCTCCAGAGCATTTTTAACGACGTGAAAAACGGGCATTAAAAATTTCGAACATGCTCTCTTTTTTCACGTCGTTTTTCATGTCGTTTTTTTTAACGACGTGAAAAACGATAGTGTGTATGCTTTAACGACGTGAAAAAAAATGCGCATGCTCAGAATCAAGTATGAGACGGGAGCGCTCGTTCTGGTAAAACTAGCGTTCGTAATGGAGATAGCACATTCGTCATGCTGTAACGGACTGAAAAGCACTAGACTGAAAAGAGCGAATCGTCTCTCAACAAACTTTACTAACATGAAGGGTGGCGCCATTCGAACGGAACTTCCCCTTTATAGTGCTGTCGTACGTGGTGTACGTCACTGCGCTTTGCTTGATCATTTTTTAAAATGATGGTGTGTACGCAAGACAGGCTTGAGAGGAAACAAGAAAAAAAATTACAAGAAAAACGTCAGTTTTAAAAATGACATTAAAAATGATCGTGTGTATGGGGCATAATTCTTCTCTGTTTGCTGCCTGAGGACGGTGGACATATAGACCTTGTTGACCTTGAGATCTATACCTGGGTTTTTTGGCGCAGTCAGAAGGCCACATTGCTTCTTATGGGGTCCTTGTTTATGCTTGCCTAAGTCCGAGGCCATTTCCCGACCCACCAACCATGGGGCTCATTCGCATAAATACCACATCCAGCAGAAAGTTATATGCTTTGATATACTATATGCATATGTTTGTGCTTAACCATTAAAAAAATACCCAATCTACATTCCCTGAGGAAGGACAAAAAAGTCTGAAACATGTTGGGTTTTACCACACGTATTCAAGAGAGCTGACCTAAAATGGATATGGGTAGCACTCTGGATAGAACCTTTGTGTGTGGGGTATTTGTATGTAATCTATTAAGTATTGCTCAACGTTGTATTTATGTGTCTATTTCATACTGGAATTTCGTTTTTTTAACAAGATTGATGTCAAAATAAAAATATACTTTTTAAAGCGGAGTTCCAGCCTGGGTGAAAAAAAATTTAAGTCAGCAGCTACAAATACTGTAGCTGCTGACTTTTAATATAAGGACACTTACCTTTCCAGGAAGCCCGTGATATCAGCACCCAAAGCCGACCTGTCCATCGGCTCCGGGTGCAAGCGCCAGTATCCTTACTAAGCAAAACAGGAAATGAAGCCTTGTGGCTTCACAGCCTGTTTCCTACAGCGCATGCGTGAGTCACGCGGCACTTTCTGAATGGTCCCATCATCTTCTGGGACACACACAGGTCCCAGAAGGCAACGGGGGAAAGAAGGAGGTCACAAAACAATGTGGAAGTGATGTACCTTGCTGCAGCGGCATGGGACAGGAGTCCCAAAGAAAATATACCAAAAAGGTTTGAAAAAAATAAAAGAATCCAAAAAAGAGGGGGACGGTGTTCTTTTTTTTTAAACTGAGTTCAATTTTGTGCCTGGAACTCTTTAACTGATTCAACAAGTCTGCCTTAGAGTCAGTGAGGGGTTCCTGTGCATATATGAGTAGTTTGGACCAAATTCAAGTTTGTCTGTATGGCATTTGGTGGGGTGTTCTCCCTCTCGCTGAGCCAAACCTTTGGCTGCAGCAGAAGTGAAATGTTTAGCAGAGGTATTACTACTGCTGCTGGATATGACAGCTTCTTGCTCAGAATAGTTGTTAGGAAGCTGGTACCAGCTGCCAGCTCTCTAGCAACCAGTGACATATCCCCACCTGGCCATTCAGATGTCAACCAAGTAATGCTGGTTGACAGCTAAATGTAAACAAAGGGCAAGTGCTGGTGTCGGATATCACTGACCAAATATGGCTATGGCGATCATTGGTCAATGACATCAGTCACCATCCCTCCCCTTTGTTTACAAGTACAGGCCTGAGTATTTATTTTGGGGAGTTCCTGTTGTTGTCTTTAACAAAGAAACACAAGCTGACAGAAAAATGTAATTTACTGATTTACTCCTTGGTTATCTCTCGCCTCAACTACTGCAACTCCCTTCTCATTGGATTACTTTTAAATAGGCTATCCCCCTTCAGTCCATCATGAATGCTGCTGCCACACTCATCCACATTACAAACTGCTCAGGATCTGCT
This sequence comes from Rana muscosa, assembly GCA_029206835.1. Classification (NCBI taxonomy): domain Eukaryota; kingdom Metazoa; phylum Chordata; class Amphibia; order Anura; family Ranidae; genus Rana; species Rana muscosa. The sequence goes on along the minus strand of CM055122.1, from coordinate 187,095,786 downwards.
ACCCCTCTCTGCCAATCCCTCCATTGTCTGCCACTGTCCCAACAAATTAAATTCAAAATGCTAACAATAAGTTACAAAGCCACAGCTACATCACTGACCTAGTCTCTAAATACCAACCAAATCGTCCTCTACATTCCTCCCAAGACTTCCTGCCCTCTAGTTTCCTCGTCACCTTCTCCCATACTCACTTCTAGGACTTCTCCCGAGCCTCTCCCATCTTCTTTAGACAAAGTCCACTGATGAAGCGCGTAAGGCGGAGCCACGCAATACGCACACCACGCTTGTCTAATCCGGAAGTGCAGTTGGAACGCAGCTGGAGTGCACGCTGCAATACCAGCTTTCACCAATCGCACTGCGTTAAAGGGACTGTGTCTATTTTTATTTTTTATTAATATTTTTTTTGTTACTGACGTTTTTTAATGTTTTCATAAATAAATCCATCGTTTTTTACTGCACTATGGAAGTGTTTTTTCTCCATCATTGAGGTAAATGGAAGCTTCCTCCTACAAGCACTTGGAACGTATGGACAAGCAGCAGTGAAGCACCGCAGACACCCATTACAAGTGGACGCTTCTGGAAGTGGATGTGAGAATATCTATCCATGCTAATTACCCCTGCAGGGGTGAAGTTATCCGATAAGTGGGGATACATGTGGGGGCTGAACTGCTTGCATCCATCGGACATCTGACTGCATATCTTGCCACTGGTCTGAAGAAAACTGACCCACACACCATCAAGCTTAACCACCTGTCTGATAACATAAACTGTCTGTAAAGCCTCGTACACACGGCCGAGAATCTCGTCGTTAAAAACATGACGTTTTTTACGACTAGATCCTTGGACAAGAAACTTGTCCCGGCTGAGTGTACACACGCTCATTTCAAAGAACCCGCGGTTCTTTGAATGGAGCGTACGCGGTGACGTCATTGAATACGACGAGCATGAGCTTGTCACATTCGATGCCGTCGCCGCCATCTTGGTTCACCCTACCTATGCCTAGGAAGCTACCGCGCATGCGTCAAAGTCATTTCGAGCATGCGCGGGCTTCCCGGCGAACAGGTAAGTGCACACACACTCAATTTTCTCGTCGAGAAACAGGCTGACGAGAATCTCGATGAGAAAATAGAGAGCAGGTTCTCTATTTTCTCGTCGAGATTCTTGTCGCTTTTCTTGATGAGAAACCATACACACGAACGAATTTCTCGGCAAGAAATCTCTGCCAGCAAGTTTCTTGCTGGTTCTTGCCGAGAAACTTGGTCGTGTGTACGAGGCTTCAGGGTCATTATCACAGTCTCATAGACTGAGGGATACAATTTGCAACCCTGGATATAGTTCCCTTATACTGGACGTGTTTTATTTAGCCTGCATTTGCAATATAGTTTCACCTGATTTTAATTTAAATATTGCACGGATATTGTGTATATACATATATCTATATATTTTTTTCTTATTTTTTTGATATTTTTGGCACGGCTTACAGCTTATAAGCCACGTAGTTCTCACCCCACCACAGGTTGTTACTTAATTACAGGCTATCATTGGAGATTTGTGCCTGTATTAGGTATTACAACACACATTTTTTACATACTGGTTTAGATTAAACCAGTGAGCAGCGCCACACCACACTTATTACTTTTTGCACTATTCCTAGGACTCTCGTAGAGGGCCCAACTAGGGGGGCTGCAGCTCTCTTTTCTCTGTATATAGAACACACCACATTTTCCTAAGCGCAGGTATACACACTAACATTCATCTTCTTTAATTCCCTACTCCAATCTGTCCGATTACCACTTTTAGTCGATCACTGAAAAATTTTCTTTTCAGAGAAGCCTATCCAGCCTCCACCTAACAACTTTACTATCATTTTCTTCATCAGCATTTTCCCCACAGTTCATTATTTTCCTCAAAATTCCACAAACGATACCCCATAATGACAATGTGAATGAAGTTTGTTTGAAATCTTTTGCAAATTTATTAAAAATAAAAAAAAATGAAAAGTCACATGTACATAAGAAATCACAGCATTTGCTCAATACTTTGTTGAAGCACCTTTGGCACCAGTTATAGCCTCAAGTCTTTGTGAATATGATGCTACAAGCTTGGCACACCTATTTTTTGGGCAGTTTCTCCCATTCTTCTTTTCAGAACCTCTCAAGCTCCATCAGATTGGATAGGGAGCGTCGGTGCACAGCCATTTTCAAGATCTCTGCAGAGATGTTCAAAGACATTCACAGAGTTGTCCCGTAGCCATTCCTTTGTTATCTTGGCTGTGTGTTTACGGTCATTGTCCTGTTGGAAGATGAACCTTCGCCCCAGTCTGAAGCCGGTTTTCATCAAGGATGTCTCTGTACATTGCTGCATTCATCTTTCCTTTGATCCTGACTAGTCTCCCAGTTCCTGCTGCTGAAAAACATCCCCACAGCATGATGCTGCTACCACCACGCTTCACTGTAGAGATGTATTGGCCAGGTGATAAGCGGTGCCTGGTTTCCTTCAGACATGATGCTTGCCATTCAGGCCAAAGAGTTCAATCTTTGTTTCATTAGACCAGATGGGCTGTCATGTGCCTTTTACTGAGGAGTGGCTTCCGTCTGGCCACTTTACCATACATGCCTGATTGGTGGAGTGCTGCAGATATTCTTGTTCTTCTGGAAGGTTCTCCTCTCTCCACAGAGAAATGCTGGAGCTCTTTCAGAGTGACCATTGGGTTCTTGGTCACCTCCCTGACTAAGGCCTTTCTCCCCAGATTGCTCAGTTTTGCCGGGCGGCCTGCTCTAGGAAGAGTCCTGGTGGTTCCAAACTTCTTCCAATTCCAGATGATGGAAGCCACTGTGCTCATTGGGACCTTCAATGCTGCATAAATTGTGTTGTACCCTTCCCCAGATCTATGCCATGATACAATCCTGTCTACAGACAATACCTTGGACTGCATGGCTTGGTTTGTGCTATGGCATGCACTGTAACTGTGGGACCTTAACGAGACAGGTGTGGGCCTTTCCAAATCATGTCCAATCAACTGAATTTACCACAGGTGGACTCCAATCAAGTTGTAGAAACATCTCAAGGATGATCAGTGGAAACAGGATGCACCTGAGCTCAAAGGCTTGCAAAGATTTCAAACAAACTTCTTTCACGTTGTCATTATGGGGTATTGTTGTTAGAATTTTTAGGAAAATAATGAATTTAATCCATGTTTGAACAATGCTGTAACATAACAAAATGTGGAAAAAGTGAAGCTCTGTGCATACATTCTGGATGCACTGTACACCCCTAAACATGAAATGTTTAAGGCATCCCTAGGAAAGTTTTTTTAAGGAATTGGGCATTTTCAATGTTCCACTTCGAACATTATTAAAATTTCTGCACCACGCAAAATGCTATTGTTTGATATTTGTTTTGCATTGATATATGTTTTCCTTGGCCGTGTCCAGCCTCCCATGCCATTTGTTTAACAATCCCTTGCATATTAGCCTAGAAAATGGTCAGAAATTATTTCAAAGATTTAACTCCCATTGACTAGTGGAGTTCTAATTAACATTCAAAACTTGTGAGCAGTTTGGCAAAAGTCCTGCCAGCCAAATGCAGGTATGTTTGTCTCAACCCTAGTCAGGAGCAGGATCGGTTCAGTGTACATGTAGTGGTGTATGTAATGGGAGCAAAGCATGTACATAGTAAAGCCAGGGTCAGTAACTAGTGGTTAGGTACAAAAGGGGAGATCAACAAACAGTAGTCAATAGTCAACCAAAAGATCAGCAGTGTAGTACCAAACAACAACAAGCAGTATGTTGGCATAGAAAAAATTATCTGGAAAATAGGAATTATAGGGACAAAGCTTAAAAGAAAGTCCAGAGTTCAGCAAGAAACCAGGTACCATAAAAGTTGACACAGGGATCATTCCAATAATTTTCCAAGATTTCATAGAGCTCAGCAGAGTTACTACCAGACCAAAGAAGCTTCTGGGGTTTGATCCTGACATAAATACAGCAATCACGCTTATCAAATATTAAAAATAGATTGATTGGACTTGTGTGATAAGTGCTTTCTCATCTGTGATGTTGATCTAGAGGAGATATAAAGGTTATAAAGGTTTGTACTGTATATAAACACAAGCATTTACTCTACTCTATTATGGACATTTGTGCAAATCATATGTTTGCGCAAAAGGAATGCAATAAAAAAAAATTGCTCTTTCCCATCACTTCACTGACCGTTGAACTTTGCCCAGTATTATTGCCTAAAGATCATACATTTTTCCTGTAAAGGTACAGTTTTGCCCAGGCCCTCCTTCCCCAAAATCCTCCATATTGGTTATAAAGACAATCTGTAACATTAGTAAAAGACCAATAGTAAGTTTTGGACAGAAGAAGTGATCTAGGCGTAGATGTTACTGAAAAAGTCAAGGTATTTATAACTTATGTATATGCTTAATTTGAATTTACTTTAATTTGGAACAAGTTTATATGTGCATACAGTACATAGAGATGCATTTAGCAGCAACATTGAAAGTCGTAACTTATTGTGAGGGGATCTTTGTGTTAGTCGTGTCACATAAAGCAATAAATATCAAGTAAATAAAAAGTTAAATAAATAAATGGGGCTTATTGCAAAGGAAAGTAGATGCATTAGATTGTTTTGTTGTGAGCTGGTTATATTTTAAATTTTAGTATTAGCATTGTCAGGATTCTATATTCAACGGCATATTGGGTCATAAGGGTGAATAAAGATACTTATTTACCCCAGAGTGCTGTCAGGATTCTAGATTTAGTCTCTAAGCAATCAATACTTCATTTTTAAATGAAATAACAATAATACAAGTTACCAACCTACCGGTAAATGTATTTGTTCATAGAAAAATTATATTAACATGAAATAAACCATGAAAAAAAAATTGGAATTTGGATGGGGGCTCGAAGACTGAGATAAATATATAAGCTGGGCTATTAAAACAAATTATATATTAAATATTTATGTCTATTTTATTAGTTTAGCCATGGTGATTACAACATTGGTAATCCAGTCTTTCTACACATCCAGATTTTTTGGTTGATGTCAGATTTGCACAGGTGTTTGTTTCATAGCAAAGAATGATTTCATTTACTATCCCAGCTGTGTTCTTGAGTTGCGTCCCAAAAATGTACATTGTTTATCCTAAAGCCACTATACATATTACATTGCTGTGATGTTCAAGACGAGTACAAATGATAGAAAAGTGCTGAGTTGAGCAATGTCTATGGGAAAAAAAATGCATTTGAAACCAGAAAAAAATCAAATTTAATCAATGCTGAACTGTCTGCATTTAGACCTCACAACAGGTTTTAAAGTAGTTAGTACAGATTATAGGAACAGAAATATTTCATGGTTATGTCCTGTTGATATGTGTCTTCAAAGACTACAGCTGAGTCCAGTAGATGATGGGTCTAAATGGTATAGCTAGCTCCTGTTAACATACCAAATAAAATGTCAAATTTCTGTCAAGCCTGAAGTTTCTATAAACTGTTTAGACTGGGTGTACTCTGGTCATACACATTAACCTTTACAGATCATGTGGGGAAGATAAAAACAGGAGGAAAGAAGTTAGCTTTTGGGGAAAATTACACTTTGGGTCATTACTCTTGTAGTCAACAATACTGCTCTTTCTCATACCTTACATGTGTCGTAATTATGTTTAGAATACTTGGGTGGCATTTGGGAATTATTTGCATAGCTCAACATAACTAAACATAAAACCATATGATCTTTAGGTTGAGTTGATTCTTTTAAAATCAAACAAAGAAGGAACTTTTTAAAATGTTGGTTTCAGATTATTTTGTTCCTGATCTTTTTATAGCATTTATTAACTATACTTTATGTTCTTTGGATTGCCACACCTCAAAGTCCATCTTCCCACACTATGACCCTCAGTAGACCTTCAAGCCCAAGAATAACAGTATCTCACTCTTTGCTTCTTTCCATATTTTCCCACACACAATGCAACCCAGACCTCACCTTCTGCTCTCCTGAGGCCACTTTGGAAGCTTGTCCGATGACACAGCCAATGGCCATGCGTGCAGGCACTGGACGAGCGCAGTGCATTCCAAATGGTGTCACTGTCCACCTGAGCAAACAGTACGTTAAAAAAAAAAAAGGAGAAAGAAAATATAAGTGAAAAAAGTCTGTGAGGGAGGGCTGGCAGGGTGACAGCCAATGTACAATAACATTAGTCTTCCGTCTCCGCCAGCTGAAAGGCCCTTCTGGACATGTCTTTGCTTAAACTTTTTCTTGACATAGACTTCTCCAATGGAAACACATTCCTTTCATGCCTCGCTGCTATTCCCTGTTTAGATTTCACATAACAAACAGCATTACATAGGCCAGAGCTGGCATAATTGCATGCACATCAGATGTAAGTTCACAGGAGTAAAGGTAATGTTCAGCATGACTTACAATTTGAATCAGAACATCAGACATCACTAAACATAATGCAAAAAAAACAAAACATGATCATAATAAAAAAAAAAAAACGATGTAATGCCGACAGAGAATGCTGTATTTAATTGTATTACCCATGCTCACTGATCATTCCAGAACTGATGTAGTAGCTAGTATTCTTTATGTTAAGTTCTATTATTTTTCATATCACTGCTGTTTAATAGACCACCTTAATACTGAAATCGCACAGATTGTAGAAGGATCTTCTTGCGCGGACCCATTTCCTTTCTGTATTTCATTTTCTAATATGCCTTTCGCTCTTTGAAATACTGTGTAATCAGAGTAATGTTAATGACTGCTGATATACTCTAAAAAATATAATTACTTAAAGTGGTTGTAAAGCTTCGATTTGTTTTTATAAAAATAACAAATATGCCTATACTTACCTGATCTGTGTAATGGTTTTGTACAGAGCAGCCCCAAATCATTTTCTTCTGGGGTCCCCCGCCGGTGCTTCAGGCCCCTCCTCTTCATTTGGTGCCCCCACGGAAAGCCACTTTCCATGGGGGCACCCATGCGGGCTCGCTCCTGAGTGCCGCTGCTGCGTCTTGACACAGAAAGTGGGGCTCAGCCCTGCCCCCTGCTCCCATGTCACAGCTTTTGATTGACCGCAGCAGGAGCCAATGGCTCCTGCTGCTATCAATCTGTCCAATGAGAAGATCGACAGTGGCTTTAACCAATGCACTTGTGCACATCGCCAGATCGGATTCAGGTAAAAAAAAGGTGGGGTCTGGGGGGTGAGTTGTAGCACAGAAGATTGCAGCACCTTGAGACTTTACAACCACTTTAAGTAAAAGAAAAGTCCATCATACAGGCCTATTGATAAGGTAATTGCACAGCAACTGGGGCATCCAGGTAAGAAGGGATGCAAGTAGATAGATTGCAATTAACAGAAGTTTACTTGTATGTTCAGAACCTTGATAAAGGGGTCCCCTGGGGTCCCCTTTTAAATAAATGTAAAGGCAAACTCTGCTTCTTCCTTTGCATAAAACTTTATTGATCTCTGTAATTAAGTCCAGCGGAGGATGCATCAGAGGAAGAAATGTGTAGGGCAGGGGTCTCAAACTGGTGGCCCTCAAGCTGTTGCAGAACCACAAGTCCCATCATGCCTCTGCCTGAGAGAGTTATGCTTGTGACTGTCAGCCTTGCATTTCCTCATGGGACTTGTACTTTCGCAACAGCTGGAGGGCTGCCAGTTTGAGACCCCTGGTGTAGGGTGTCTGCGATGCTGCTTGTGCAATAAGGTTTTATGCAGAGAAAGAAGAGGTGTTCAGGTTGTTGCTTTTTAAATATTAATATTTAACGTTTAATATTCAATATTCAACAATATATGATATGGTTTAAATAAGAGTTCTTTTTCTGACAAGATTTGAAAACTTCAATATAACAAGCATTTATTAAAGAATGGTTATTTAGTCTATCTAATACACCGCAAACATGTACAGTCTTTGGCAAGGGAGTAAATATTAGTTTCAAACACAAAGTATATACATTACATTACAAATAGACAGACAAACATAGGAAAAATGCAAGTATATGGTAAGTGCTGGGAGATTGTCTGATAATTACCTATAATGAATCCTGGGCCCAGGTTCTCTCATCTCTCCCTCTCTACTGGATGGGGTGGTCCTTTTATGGAGCCCTCTCCCATTGACTAACCCAGGGCGGCTACGATTGGTTGCTGTTATATCTCTCCTCCCTCCTGCCGTTATATTAATTTCCCACACTAGCCCACTCTTTACTGGAATTTAGTGATAATTGGATTTGAAGATAATTTAATTAGACTGGAGGTCGTTAACTTCCCTTGAATGGGGCACTTAGCTATGCATAGAACTAGCCATGGCCAATTACCCCTTAAATGGATATTGGTTCGTTAACCGGGGCGAATACACACGCCTTTATCTAGCAAATAAAGGTGGTGTCGCATAGATTAGAAGTTTCAGCTGTGATCTCTTTTCTAGCTTGTTTGAATACTAAGTTACCTAGTCAGACCATACGACTCCACAGCACTTGTCACCCAGCATTCATGCATATTCAAATAAGAGGACAGGTAATTAGATTGTCCTCAAGCCCAGCTTGTCAGCCAAGTTAACCCTTTACAGACCCACATATTTCATACTACACATTTCTTATTCTTATGTATAAATTTATGTTACAGATATTCCCAGTTTACAATGTAAATTATTCATAAACATTCCTCATAAGGCAACAGATGACCCCTTGTGGCAAGTTGAGACAGATGAGACGAGGCCACACTTAAGTGAGTAATTGTTTATGTCTAATTTCCATTAAATTGTTAAGTTTCTCCCTCTGCCATCTTAGAAGTCGGCCAAGATATATCACCATGCCCATCATGAAAATCAGTACCCCACATTGCAATATGAGAAGACCTTTTATTCCCATTTCCACCCAGGTCCTAGTTGTGACTAGGCTGAAATCCCCAGCATGTAAAAGTTAATTCAACCTCTTCCCTGTTTTCACCATATCATTACTAATATGAATTATATGGGTAACCTTCCTTGCAAGCAGATTGTGAAGGTTTACTGACAGAGTATCAATTATTACATCAAAATGGGGTATGTATGTGGTAGGATCTGGGACATCAGGGGTACTCTCAATGATATAGTCTTCTGTTAACACTGGTATGGGGGTTACTACAGTTTCCCCAATAGTAGTGTACTCATGTGGAATGAAGCAAAAATTTGGATAGGGTATTGGACACGACTGACCCCCATAGAGAAATGTCTGGTGATTGGTAACGACACAGTACAGTCCATCCATGTGGTAGGTGACCCTTGTGCTTGGTGTTCTCCATTTTGACAACTTCACTGGGCAGTTAGCTTCCATCTCACTTGGACTGGTTTCTTAAGGTGGTTGGCGTGGACTTTCCAGTTGGGGGTCCCTTGCTACTTTGGCTGTGGGAACTGGGTCATTGCTTAGACCACAGACTGGAGTGTCCATTTCAAACACATCACAACGGCATAAGTATCTATTGTCTTTGACAGTGCAGCAGGCAGTGTGTGGTGCTTTCCATCGCCCTTGAACTTGAATGAGCATTTCGGGGAGGTGCAAACTTTCCTTGTACACGTCAGTTTCGAGGTATCCGAGGGAGTGTATGGACGCCATCGTGTTAAAGTAGTCATCTTGTGGATGGAACACGGGCAGCGACATTGTGAAGCACACGTACAGTAGGTCACGGTATGTGCACAGTGACTTGCTCTTCTTGCAAGCAAATGGCCCGCTATTTGGGTGTGGTGTCACTGTCCCTATATTTCGAATTGTGGAAACTGGCACAGGTTTGCACTTGTCTTCCAGAATGTACATTCATTCCACCACTAGTATTAGTGTGAGTACAATACCACTGGGTAAGGTCTGTATCTTTTACTTTCCATACGCAGTGCATTTTACCTCTTTGCCCATACCATCCTCTCTAGCTTCATGTTATAAAATGTAAACCTTTCTTCCTCTGCAAGCCCCTCAACACCCTGCAGAACTTTTTTCCAGCACTTGCTGACCCTCTTTCTGTTAAAAATTTCCGATATGCCTGTGAATTGCTGACAAATCGGCTCTGTTCCAAATTGACATGCCAGATCCAAAAAGTCCTGGGATGGATGCAAGTATGCTGTCCAAACCCTTTAACTTTCTGGATCTGAAAATGCCCCTGTGGGGAGGGAGGTTTGGTTCTGCAAATGGATCCTGAGTTTGGCTTGCATGGGAGGCAATCCAATCTACTAGCAAGGAAGAGTAAAACAGACCCATTTGTCTGGGCACATGAGCCGAATTCGGCCATGTTCCACTGGGACAAATTAAGTACCAACGGCACATGAATGAACTTAACGTTATTAAACAATATTACAGGGATTGAGGTTGCCGTTAGGCTGCTAGGTGGTCCCTCTTGCATTGATAGGCATTCCAAGGATGTTGGTTCATAATAGGGGATTGCAACTGTATTTTTGGGCACAGTTGTAGGAGCAGGGGTGTTAGTCTTTGGGGACACATGCAATAAGATGGATTTCCCCTCTAGGTAGTAGACCGGATTCTGGTCAACGATCACGCTGATGAGTGTTCCAGTCTCCTCTCCCTTGGTATGTCCAATCAGATGGAGCAGGATCACAATCCACATCGGCTTCATGGCTCTAAAAGGGAAGAAAGCAGAACATTTTAGTTGCAGGATTTTGTGAGGGCACAAACGATGGGGCACAAGACTGAGTCCAGTAAATTCAAAGGACTTTCCCAGATCTCCCCCCCTTGTGCTCCTTGTTTGGCCAAACAATCCGCTACCTCATTTTGTTTCCAGTATGGGGCAGTGCCTAAATTACATTTTACTTTGCACCCCCATGGTTTGACTGGCAACTTTTGCACCAATGTTACAATAAATTTCAACAGGGATACATGTTTAAGTCGAGACCCATCTGAGAACATGTACTGGTGGGTGTGCCAGAAGGGCAGAATTTCTGTAATAGTATTACAGACCCACGCAGAATCTGAGTATAAAACTATTTCTTGGTCCCTTTTTATCAGTTCTAGGGCATGAGCAATTACAGCCAGCTCAGTAAATTGTGCTGATTTGACTTGCCATTACCGAAAGATTGATGTTTGGGTCTTTTCATGTGGATTGTTAAGGTATATTCCAAATCCTGCATGTGGGGAATCCTCCACGTAAAAACATGATCCATCTGTGAAAATTTGGACTGCATTTTCAGGGACATTTTCCTTTGCTGACAAAGGTCTAAATAATTGTTGCGCAACTGATTGTGGTATGATATCACATTCATGTGGTACTCCTTGGTAAAGGAGGCCATGGGCCCTAGTGGAAGAATTATTTGTGTGTTTATCTCGATCATGGAGCAACCGAGGCCAATGGTTTTCCTGTGACAGAACCGCTGACATGGTTGTCTCTGATATGGCAGTCTCACTGTGGAAGGGCAGTTGGTACTTTGGGTTGGCTAATGCTGGGACTTGCGCTAAAGCTTCTTTAAGCTCCTGCACTGGATTGGTGTGTTGCTCAGTCCAGTGCCATCGGGTATCCTTTTTCCACCAATCATACAGTGGTGCGGACTTTTGGGCACAATCAGGGATAAAAGGCCGCAAATAATTTACCATTCCAAGGAAAGATCTGAGAGTAGGCATACTTACTGACAGAGGTAATTGTAGACTGGTTTCTACCTTCTCAGTTACTATCTTACTACCGTATGCTGTCACTGTAATCCCAAGAGAAGACACAAATTCCTGCAACAATTGTGCCTTAATGGGATTACACTTCAGTTCTGTTTTTCCTAGGATCCATAGGAGTTCCTCCAATAGCCGCAAATGCTTTTCTTTGTCGCATGTGGCTTTAAGTAAATTGTCAATGTACTGAAAAAGATTCTTTGGGGAAGAAAAATCTGTTAAAATATCTGTCATGGTTGCATATGAAGTCATGTGTTCACTAGATTTAATTTTGTCAATGAAATCAGCCACACTCATAAGGATTTTTACCGGTTGAATTGGATATACATTGGAAATCACCTCATTTCCTTCATTATCAAACCCCAAAAATGTTTGATTTCCTTCAGTAGAGGAGGAGATCTGGGTCCTAACCATGATGGGGAACTTGACATGCTCCTCATTTGTGGATAGCTGGTCCCCATTGTCTGGTGAGTCTATGACCATGGTGCATTCTCGATTTTCATGTGGCTCTGCGATTTCTTCCATTGCCACCGGAAAAGGCGAATTAGGATCCATATCTTCCTCTCCCCAATACTCTTCATATTTCTCAGTATCCCCAATTTCATAGGCACAAGTAGGTGCCGTAGCATTACTATGTTCGCATGTGCTGGCCATAGCCTGTCCTTTAAGGATTGAAATTGTTTGTAGCAACTGTGGCTCTGTTTGCGTGCCCTGTGTGCGATCTAGCACTTTGTATGCACTTGTTATATGGTCCAGTTCAGTGTCAGCTTTAGTTAGCATGCTTTTATATTGTACCACGTCTTTTTGGGCCAATTTGTAATTTTTACAATTTTCCTCCTATGAGGCATTAACTATTTGATTAAGGGTAGTTAAGGTCTGTAATTGGCTTTGTAAATCTCTATTCTCCTTTTCCCTCTCAGAAATTGTAATATTTTGATTATAGACTATATCTTTCAATTTCTGTATTTTAGCCTTCATAGCCAATGGTAAGCTAAATGCTTTTAAGCTTTTAAGCTTTTTGTTAATTTTGGTTGCTTTTGCTTGTTCTTCCAATAATTTAGCATCACAGGCAAATTCATTGTTCTTATGTTTAAGAGTAAAAGTTTCTACAAAACTTACTAGACAGGTCATGGCAGCCATTGCGATAGTATGCACAATTTGTGAGCTAAATTAAATTAAATTAATTGTTCCCTTATACTATAAATTCACTTGTGATTACAGTAAAAGGGAGAGAAAAACAAACAAAAAAAACAATAAATAGGAACTCAAATGAAATAAGCTGCAGAAAATATAGTAAAAGTCAAACAATATTTTCCAGCTCTCAATAAACAATCTTTTAGATTAGTGGGGAAAACTAATTATACTAACAATAGCATTTAGCTTACCTTGTCTGAGCCTACACACTAGACCAAGGGACAATAGAAGCCCCCCAGGGATCAATTAGACTGAATACCTGTAGTCTGATAATAGGAATGTCAACACGGCAGTGTTTCCACTACTATTTGTAACACTCAATAGAGTAGAAAAAAACAAATTTAAAAGAAACTTAAAAAATAAAAAATAAAATGTTCAATACACTACTAATAATATTTATCAGATATTAGTTTCCGTAGCAAGACTTCCACAGACTTGTACTTCAATTGACACCAATGAGAATATGATTGCTTGTAACTTCTTACAGTTAAAAAAAAAGGTACAATCAAAACCCAAAAAAAAGCAAATAAGAGTAAAAAAAAAAATCTCTTGTAGGTTATTTGCAATGTCCTATTTTTAATGTTAGTGGACAAATTAAATAACAGGCAAAACCCTATTGAGCCTGTTTCAACCTACCCACACCAGAACACAAGCACGTGTCTGTGTCTTAAACAAAGAAAAAAAAAGAAAAAAATAAAGGCTAAAACTAAGCCAGGTTACCAAAAATTTATGATAACAAGAATTATTTAAAAAAATAATAATAATTCAATAACAAAAATTTAAAATTAAAATGAATAAATTGCAAAAAAAGTAAATACACTTTTTCTTCACAAAACCAAGGACCACGATTTCAGTGTCCTCCTTCCAATAAAACAACACAAATCAAGGAAATTTTTTTTTCGCTTTGTAAAAAAAATATCTTTTTTTTTTTCAAGACCACGGATCACTATTTAAGTGTCTCATAAACAACAATTATTAAAACCAAAATTTTCCCATTCTGTACTTCCTCCCCATTAAATTGACCGGTTAATAATGGTACATCCAAAGTATTTTATCAATTATGATTTTGGGATAAAATAAAATAAAAATAAAAAAACAAACAAAAAAAATAACCTGTGGTGTATATTCTCTCCTTGGAGGTAATACCCACTAATAAAACAAAAATATTTACCTATATTTTCCCTAGATAGATTGGATAAGCTGACTCAGCTTAAATTCCTCCTAATAACCTTAATCTCTAATATACAGATTTTGATTTATATTAAATGCTTTCAGTCCTGTACTTAACTTCGTGGTCGCCAACTGTTGCTTTTTAAATATTAATATTTAACATTTAATATTCAATATTCAACAATATATGATATGGTTTAAATAAGAGTTCTTTTTCTGACAAGATTTGAAAACTTCAATATAACAAGCATTTATTAAAGAATGGTTATTTAGTCTATCTAATACACCGCAAACATTTACAGTCTTTGGCAAGGGAGTAAATATTAGTTTCAAACACAAAGTATATACATTACATTACAAATAGACAGACAAACATAGGAAAAATGCAAGTATATGGTAAGTGCTGGGAGATGGTCTGATAATTACCTATAATGAATCCTGGGCCCAGGTTCTCTCATCTCTCCCTCTCTACTGGATGGGGTGGTCCTTTTATGGAGCCCTCTCCCATTGACTTACCCAGGGCGGCTACGATTGGTTGCTGTTATATCTCTCCTCCCTCCTGCCGTTATATTAATTTCCCACACTAGCCCACTCTTTACTGGAATTTAGTGATAATTGGATTTGAAGATAATTTAATTAGACCGGAGGTCGTTAACTTCCCTTGAATGGGGCACTTAGCTATGCATAGAACTAGCCATGGCCAATTACCCCTTAAATGGATATTGGTTCGTTAACCGGGGCGAATACACACGCCTTTATCTAGCAAATAAAGGTGGTGTCGCATAGATTAGAAGTTTCAGCTGTGACCTCTTTTCTAGCTTGTTTGAATACTAAGTTACCTAGTCAGACCATACGACTCCACAGCACTTGTCACCCAGCATTCATGCATATTCAAATAAGAGGACAGGTAATTAGATTGTCCTCAAGCCCAGCTTGTCAGCCAAGTTAACCCTTTACAGACCCACATATTTCATACTACACATTTCTTATTCTTATATATAAATTTATGTTACAGATATTCCCAGTTTACAATGTAAATTATTCATAAACATTCCTCATAAGGCAACAAGGTCTACATTTGTTTGAATCACAAGAGAGGTGACAGGTCCAGAGTTTGGCCAGCATACATAGCTGGAGTGAGGCACAGGACCATAGAGTGGTGGGGAATAAGAAAAAAAACTCTGATTGTGTGCTGGTAGTAACATCCCTTGATAAGCACCAACCATTAGAAAATCAAACAAATGTTCAGAAAACAAACATTTTGAGCAAAATTCTACTGGTGTATGTCTGGCTTTACCTGAATACAGTAATTTTCATTGCATGGTATTTGCATTTCGAGAGCCGTTGCACAAAATTATGTAGTGCACACTGAGCAGGTTTTGACAGAATGGACACCGATAGTCAACCCAACATTATCTAAAAGAGACAGAAATTCTGTCCAAGTCTGACCGCTTCCAGCTAAATGGAGATATTGCCAGCAATAGGACATGCTGTTCTTATCTACATGCTTAAACTGCAAAGAATCCCTAACTTTGCCTTATATATATTTCAGGAGGTAACTATAATGAAGTAGAGAAAATTCATAAACCACGGTTGTATTTCTTTTCAGCTGGCAGGACAGCAAATAAAT
Source organism: Rana muscosa (assembly GCA_029206835.1). Lineage (NCBI taxonomy): Eukaryota > Metazoa > Chordata > Amphibia > Anura > Ranidae > Rana > Rana muscosa. The sequence continues at coordinate 187,080,155 of CM055122.1, read as the reverse complement.
TATAGTCTATGTGAGGGCAGCCAAACTGATTTACTGACACATTGGCATGTAGCTAAGCAGAATAATAATGGATCATACTCAATGGTATGCTGTATATAAGGTTTATAATGGTCCCAACTGACATTAAATAATTCATATCCCATATATTTGGAGTTTCTATGGCAAAGTTTAAATTTTTATGATTTTTTTACAGGATATTTATCAAATGTGTTTCCTGAGATTTTAAAAGACAGAGAGCATTTTTTTTAATGTACCAATGAATAAAAGCCAAATATGTGTAAAGCAGTTTACAAGTGTAGACCTGGTATAGAAAACATCCACTAGAATCAGTGTAATTACACTAGGAATCAGTGTAATTGATCCCACTGTGAGTCTGAAATGTGAGTTATGTGAGCTTCTTAAACCCTTTATTTGCCAATTTTAGAAAAAAAAATACATTTGTTAAGATATTCTTGTATATTAAACCTTAACACACTTGTCCTTTAACTGGTGTAGAAGACCAGAGTGGTCATTACCCCTAGTTCATCTATTGTCATGTATAGTGTGGGATTTTTACCACTTCAAGACCGAACTGTTCCACCCCCTTCCTGAACAGGCCATTTTTCAGATTTCAGCACTATCACATTTTGAATGACATTCACTCGCTGTCGATCTTCTCATTGGACAGATTGATAGCAGGAGGAGCCACTGGTTCCCGCTGCTGTCAATAAAATGCTGTGACATGGGAGCGGGGGCGGGGCCGGGTCCTGCTGTGTGTCAATGGTCAGCGGCTTTCCATGGGGGCACCCGATGAAGAGGAGGGGCCTGGAGTGCCAGTGGAGGACCCCAGAAGAAGTGGATCGGGGCTGCTCTGCGCAAAACCATTGCACAGAGCAGGTAAGTATAGGTATGTTTGTTATTTATTTATTTATTTATTAAATTGAATCGTTCTTCAGAGAGCATCGCACATGTGGACCAGTCCTTATGGTGACACTATGACTGGTGTGGCAGATCAGGGAAACTGTGACTGGAGTGGCAGTGATCAGGAGCACTGGCACTGCTGCGATGGTGATCAGGAAAACTGTGACCGATGAGGTGGTGATTAGGAGCACTGTGCCTGGTGTGATGGTGATCAGAGACACTGAGACTGGTGTGGCAGTGATCGGGGACACTGAGACTGCTGCGACAATGATCAGTAAAACTGGGACTGGTGTTGTGGTGATCAGGGACACAGGGACTGGTTTGACGTTAATCTGGGACACTGGGACTGGTGTGGCAGTGATCGGGGACACTGATACTGCTGTGACAATGATCATTAAAACTGGGACTGGTGGGGTGGTGATCAGGGACACTGGGACTGGTCTGACAGTGATCAGAGACATTGTGACTGGTGTGGCAGTGATCAGGGACACTGAGATTGGTGTGAAGTGACCAGGGACACTGTGACTGGTGTGGCGGTGATCAGGGACCCTGTGATTGCTGTGACTGTAATCAGGAAAACTGGTGTAGCCAGCCACTATATGCAGTGTGCCACTTGCCACCCATAGCCTGCCATCAGATGCAGTGCCACTTGCCACCCATAGCCCACCATTAGATGCAGTGCCACTTGCCACCCATAGCCCGCCATCAGATTCAGTGCCACTTGACACCCATAGCCTGCCATCAGATGCAGTGCCACTTGCCAGTGCCACCCGCAGCCTGTCACCAGTCCGACACACCGGAGCCCCGGGAAGGTGAACGCCCTTCCTGCCGCTGGCTGCCGATGTGAGTCCTCCCATGCGGGGGAATCACATCTTCAGCTCTGAAGGGTTCATGCTGGGATCTGTATTTCTTCACATTTGCGGGAGGGGTCACATCCCCAAAAGTAAAGGACTACAAGTTCCAGCATGAACAGTGCTCTGATATTCAAGGATGTGTCCTCCTCCCATCCCTCCAAGGGTGTCAAGTCATCTGTCCCCTCCTCTTCTGTCAGCATACACATCTGCTGAGTCCCGACCATCCTCTCTGTAGTCACGATCTTTCATCTGCATTCATGCTGCTGGAGAAGCTACAGGTAGGAGGTGGGTGAAGCTAACCACTAAGCACGGAGGAGGAGGAAGTTAAATCCTCCTCCCCTCTGAATGCTGGGGCCTCTCCTCGTCGTGACATCCCTGGTTGCTAGATGGCAGGCGGCTCACGGCTAGCAACCACTTTGGGCAGTGAGCCAGGGGTGGTGAATAATGTAAAGTGGGTCTCGGCCGGCTAGGAGTCCATCTTGGCATTAAGTGGCAGAGGTGATGTGGCGGCATTTTTAGGGGGCAGCAGTTCTCCCGGGGGCAAATCTGCATCACTGTCTTGTCCCGGAATGAAGGTGCCCGGGACCCAGGAGAGACCGCCCAATTGCAGGACATGTGGTCACCCTAGTCTGTGCACAGTGAGTGGAGACGGACCTGTCATCTGCCTGTTTAGCTGAGCGATCTCCTGCTGAGCAAAGCGGAGTCTGTCGGGTGGACCGTCCGTGTGAAAGAGCCCTAAAACTACAAATGTAAGCAAGTCTGATGAGAATTGTGATTCTACCACACCTGACTAGACACATACACCACAGCCACAGCTTGTTTCAACTACTTGCATGATTGCTTCCAGGATTGCATGAGAATCTCAGAGACTGAAAACGGAAGCTCCTGGGAAGTGATATTCTTTTTCTGCCATTAACTGTGGACTTCTGTGCAGTAAATCAGGCCTGCTGAAAAATGTGAAACTCATCATGAGAAGCATTTCTCACTAACTACTTGTATTGGTCTCTGAGATTCCCTTGCAATGATGGAAAGTGCCGAGAGGAGGTCATATTTAACAGTTTTATGAGGTACTATCTGGTAATGCAAACAAATATTGGGGTTTTGTACATACCTACCCAATTCACTCTGTCTTCCCACTGCCCATTTACAATGTACATAAAAAATAATAATATAGCAGTAGTAAATTGTGGAAACAATATTTTATGGGGAAAAATGGCAAGTGTTTATTATACATGGCGCTTTAGCAAACTAATCATCATCCAGTTAATGTTTAGAGCTACTTGAATGTAAATCTATCACAAAACCTGAGCATTTAATACTAAGTATGCAAAGAAGCAATGCATAAGCAAAGTTTACCTTAAAGCTGAAGTATAGCTAAAAACAATTTTTGTACATTTGCAAAATGGCTGCTATAGCATTTTATATCAGAACTGAAGGCAGAAAGTTAAAGTGGATGTAAACCCAATTTTTTTTTTGCTGTCACAATGTAGAGTATAAGATTTCCTATCATTTGTGCCAGGTCTTGCTCTGAGCAATCCTCTTTTATTGTTCAGTGAGATAAAAAATGGACAAACAGAGAAACACCTTTGTCCGTTCCGCCCCCTTGCTTTGAGTGACAGGTTATTTACATATCTCGTGCACTAGCTTTAGACAGGCATTATTTTTTAATTCCCACCCCCACTCCTTTTCTGAAGTCATGTGGTAACTTTTCTGGATTTTGACTGGATGTTAGTGATCATAGCAGAAGGAATACACAGGAGAAAATGCATGTTGACAAGGGGAGTGTAGAGGTGGGCGGGGAGTCTACTGACATCACAACTCCACCCACCTAGCTCCAGACAACAGATCCACCCACAGAATCTACAGTTTTTCAGTTCTTATAACAGACAGAGGGGAGACATTTGACAGATAAGGATACATGCAGGAGGCATCTTAATCCTTAAAGATCAGCACTATGGCAGTAGTTTAGAAAGGATGAGAGTGGGTTTACATCCACTTTAAAAATTATGAGCAGACAGGCTTCTAATTGCAGAGGAGGCATGCAATGTCTCTTCTCAAATAAGATACACCTACCTGCCTGTTCATGTGCATGTGCATGTCAGTTTACATTCCGGCACATTTCATGAGTGTCTGAATGACTACACTCCTGCTCATGTGTGGGAGTGAGGTCATTCTGTGTCAGACAATCAAGACAGCTGAAGACCGACACCCAAAAGAAGCATGGGAGAAGATGCCAGGGCTGGCGAGGGACCTCACTGCCATTGGACCATTGGAGCTTAGGTGAGTATTTGTGCCATTGGTACAACTTAAAATATTTTTACTTTTATTTATTAAAATCAATTTTATACAAATGCTTGCGAGTGGGACATATCAAAGAGGAAGATCCTTACAGTGATAACAGTCAATGGAGGCAATATGGTGGCAGCATTTAAACAAACTACAACAGCAGCAGAAGACCACCCAGCTCTAGTGAGGAATACTCCCCAATGACGGAAAGTGACTCTGAGGCTGAGTCCGAAATTGATGATTTGCGGTGAGTCATTTTTATTATGCTTAAACATGATTACACGGTTGACACCAGTCAATTATCACATGGATATGAGATGATTGATATGGGGCGCTATCTGCTTCCTGATGACGCATATCTTATGCAAAACTAAACGCCGACATCACATCCTGCCTATGAACTACGCTCACATTGAGGCTTGAACCGCACTCTGGTTCCCTGCATACAAAGCGGCCATTACAGGCCATTACTGGAACGCTGGACAGACTCAGTGCCAGTCTATGGCACATATACATGTGAGTGTAAACTCTTAAACTTTTACAAATTAAAATAAATGTGGAATTTTGCGCAATGATAGCCATTTTGTTTTTTATGAGTACATAAGAAGCTACATTGGAGAAACTTAAGAATATAACTCTGTACCTGGCGGAATCGTTATATATACTGTGTGTTAAAGAAATATATACAGGGTTTTTTTTCTGCTTTCTGGTAAGCGTTTAAATTGGAAGGTGGTGGTAAATCACGGATCATGATAGTCTTTTGGATGCACAATTGATTCAAGCATGGTGAATACGGATGAGCCGAACACCCCCTGGTTCGGTTCACAGCAGAACATGCGAACAGGCAAAAAATTTGTTCGAACACGCGAACACCGTCAAAGTCTATGGGACACGAACATGAAAAATCAAAAGTGCTAATTTTAAAGGTTAATATGCAAGTTATTGCCAAAAAAAGTGTTTGGGGACCTGGGTCCTGCCCCAGGGGACATGTATCAATGCAAAAAAAAGTTTTAAAAACGTCAGTTTTTTCGGGAGCAGTGATTTTAATAATGCTTAAAGTGAAACAATAAAAGTGAAACATTCCTTTAAATTTCGTACCTGGGGGGTGTCTATAGTATGCCTGTAAAGTAGCGCATGTTTCCCATGTTTATAACAGTCCTTGCACAAAATGACATTTCTAAAGGAAAAAGGTAATTTAAAACTACTTGCGGCTATAATGAATTGTCGGGTCCCGGCAATACAGATAAAAGTCATTGAAAAAAACAGCATGGGTTCCCCCCCAGTCTATTACCAGGCCCTTTGGGTCTGGTATGAATATTAAGGGGGAACCATGAACCAAAATAAAAAAAATGCGTGGGGGTCCCGCCCAAATTCCATATCAGGCCCTTCAGGTCTGGTATGGATATTAAGGAGAACCCTGCACCAATTTTTTTTTTAAATGGCGTAAGGGTCCCCCTCAAAATCCATACCAGACCCTTATCCGAGCATGCAACCTGGCAGGCCGTAGGAAAAGAGGAGGGGACAAGAGAGCGCCCCCCCTCCTGAACCATACAAGGCCACATGCTCTCAACATGGAAACCTGCGTTGCATCAGAGGGGGGACGGGGTCACCCGTACATGTCACTGGGTAACCCCGGCCTTTCCCCATTGTGTCAGAGGGGGGCGGGGTCACCCGCACACTGACAGGTGGCCCTGTCCTCAGCTATATAGGAGCTGTCAGGCTGGAGCACGTCATTCATCGAGTGCCTCCCGTGGAGGCAGGATCGTGTCAGCGTCGTATCCTCGCTGGAGATAGAGAATGGATTTACATCGCTGGAGATCGAGACTGAATTACATCGCTGGAATTCTTTTTCTCTTTTTTTTTCTCTTTTTAATAAAGGATTTGTCCCAAGCTGTGTACTGTGGTTTTTTTAAATTTTGACACTTTTTGTGAAATGGTAGGGGTACAATGTACCCCTTACCAATTCACATAGGGAGGGGCCAGGATCTGGGGGTCCACTTTGTTAAAGGGGGATTCCAGATTCCGATAAGCCCCCCGCCCGCAGACCCCCACAACCACCGGGCAAGGGTTGTGGGGATGAAGCCCTTGTCCCCATCAACATAGGGACATCCTCCCCATGTTGAGGGCATGTTGCCTGGTACGGTTTAGGAGGGGGGGCGCTCTCTCATCCCCCCTCTTTTCCTGCGGCCTGCCAGGTTGCATTCTCAGATAAGGGTCTGGTAAAGATTTTTGGGGGGAACCCCACGCCAGTTTTTTTTATTTTGGCGCGGGGTTCCCCTTAAAATCAGGTCTGGGATGGATTTTAAGGGGACCCCTACACCATTTAAAAAAAAAATGGTGCAGGGTTCCCCTTAATATCCATACCAGACCTTAAGGACCTGATATGGAATTTGGGGGGACCCCCACGCATTTTTTTTTACATTTTGGTTCAGGGTTCCCCTTAATATTCATACTAGACCCAAAGGGCCTGGTAATGGAAAGAGGGGAACCCATGCCGTTTTTTTTCAATGACTTTTACCTGTATTGCTGGGACCCGACAATTCATTATAGCCGCAAGTAGTTTTAAATTACCTTTTTCCTTTAGAAATGTCATTTTGTGCAAGGACTGTTAAAATTAGCACTTTTAATTTTTCATGTTCGTGTCCCATAGACTTTGACGGTGTTCGCGTGTTCGAACAAATTTTTTGCCTGTTCACATGTTCTGCTGCAAACCGAACCGGGGGGTGTTCGGCTCATCCCCATCCACCATGCTTGAATCAATTGTGCATCCAAAAGACTATCGTGATCCGTGATTTACCACCACCTTCCAATTTAAACGCTTACCAGAAAGCAGAAAAAAAAACCCTGTATATATTTCTTTAACACACAGTATATATAACGATTCCGCCAGGTACAGAGTTATATTCTTAAGTTTCTCCAATGTAGCTTCTTATGTACTCATAAAAGACAAAATGGCTATCATTGCGCAAAATTCTACATTTATTTTATATTGTAAAAGTTTAAGAGTTTACACTCACATGCATATGTGCAGGGCAGGACTTAGGGTGGTGCGGGCCCCTGGGCTTGAGTCACTTTCGGGCCCTACCTTCTATACATTACGAAAAATGGGCGTGGTTCACTCAAAATAGTGGGCATGGCTCAAATGGGCTTGGCTCGGAAGAGTAGAGAAAGAGACGGCCGCCAAGCTGACTGATGTCCGGGTAGTAAGACATATAATGTGCCTAGCTGTGATATTTATAATCTATTGTGCCCAGCTTTGCTATATATAGAATACCGTATTTATCAGCGTATAACACGCGCCGGCGTATAACACGCACCCCAAGTTTAGGAGGGAATTTTAAGGAAAAAAACTTTTAGAAGGGAAGTTCAAGGAAAGAAACTTACATTTAAATGCAGCCTTGTTCATACATCATTGCAGCCTTGCCCAGTGTCCATCATTGCAGCCTTGCCCAGTGTCCATCTGCAGCCTTGCCCAGTGTACATCTGCAGCCTTGCCCAGTGTCCTTGCAGCCTTGCCCAGTGTCCTTGCAGCCTTGCCCAGTGTCCTTGCAGCCTTGCCCCGTGCCTTTGCAGCTTTACCCAATGCATTTGCAGCCTTACCCAATGCATTTGCAGCATTGCCCAGTGTCCTTGCAGCCTTGCCAGCCTCTTTCGATATTTTAAATTGGCGCCGATTTCCGCTGTGGAGAGGAGCGAGCGGAGCCGAGTGTACTTCGGCTAGACTCGGCTCTGCTCACAGTCAGGGGCGGGACTGCGAGAGGAGCCGAGTCTAGCCGAAGTACACCCGGCTTTCTGTATGTCAGCCACGCAATCAGTGGAGATGGGCGGGACTGCGAGAGGAGCCGAGTAAAGCCGAGTGTACTTCGGCTCCTCTCTCTCCTTTCAACGGGGGATCGGCGGGGGATCGGCGTATAACACGCACCCACAATTTTCACCTGATTTTAAGGGCGTTGGTGCAGTATATTAAGTTATGCATGGCACTGGCAGAGGTATGGGGCACTGTCCTAGGTACTGGCAGAGATATGAAGCACAGAGATATGAGGCACTCACCCTGACCTGGCATTGGTGTAGTATTTAGAGTAGGTAAGAGGCACTGACACTGACCTGGTGTTAATACAGTCGTTGTAGAGTATATAGGAGGCGGTATGAGGCACTGGCACTGACCTGGTGTTGGTGCCGTATATAGAATATATAGAGGAGGTATGAGGGCCTCATAATGAGGCACTGACCTGGCATTAGTACAGTATACAGAGGTAGGTTGACTGACCTGGCATTAGTACAGTATATATGGTAGGTACTGACCTGCCATTAGTACAGTATATATAGAGGTAGGTAGTCACGTACCTGGTGTTAGTACAGTCGTTGTAGAGTATAGAGTATATAGGATGAGGTAGGTACTGACTCCGGGTTGTAAGGCGCCCAGCCCCCGCAGAACGCGGACTTGCTCCACAGTACACAGTAGAGGCAAACACTCAGTAAACATCGTCGGCACTCGGCAGTGAACCGATGGATGGAATGGAAAGACATAAGCAGTGAGCTCCGTGGGGACAGCCAATGGTCGTACCCGCCAGTGACGTCAGACTGGCTGCGACGTTGGCAGGGGAAACAGGAAGTGAGGGACCGTACCACTACCCAGTGACACAGAACAGCGGAACAGTAAATCTTCCGGCGCGCTTAAAAGAAAACGTAAACGGGCGGGGCGCCGGGGCCCCCTATTCGGCAGGGCCCATGGGCTTGAGCCCAGTCAAGCCCAATGGTAAGCCCGGCCCTGCATATGTGCCTTAGACTGGCACTGAGTCTGTCCAGCATTCCAGTAATGGCCTGGAACGGACGTTTTTAAAACGGACGTTTTTAAAACTTTTTTTGCATCGATACATGTCCCCTGGGGCAGGACCCAGGTCCCCAAACACTTTTTTTGACAATAACTTGCATATTAACCTTTAAAATTAGCACTTTTGATTTCTCCCATAGACTTTCAAATTGTTCGCTATTCGGCGAATGGGCGAACAGCCAATGTTCGAGTCTAACTCATGTTCGACCCAAACATAAAGCTCATCCCTAATGGTGGATAAATACATGAAGAATATAATTATTATTATTATTATTATTATACAGGATTTATATAGCGCCAACAGTTTGCGCAGTGCTTTACAACATCAGGGAAGACAGTACAGTTACAATACAATTCAATACAGGAGGGATCAGAGCCCTGCTCGTTAGAGCTTACAGTCTAGAAGGGAGGGTCAAGTTGAACAAAGGGTAGTAGCTGTGGGGGATGATCAGATGGACAAAATGAAAATACAGTTTTTAGGTGTGGGTAGGATAGGCTTCTCTGAAGAGGAGGGTTTTCAGGGATCCTCTAAAAGCTAATAGAGAAGGAGATAGACGGACAGATTGGGGTAAGGAGTTCCATCGGCTTGGAGTGGCTCTGGAAAAGTCCTGGGGACAAGAATGGGAGCAGGTGATGAGAGAGCTAGAGAGCAGGAGGTCTTGAAAAGAATGAAGAGAACGATTAGGTTGGTATTTAGAGACTAGGACAGTGATGTAGCTGGGGGGCAGAGTTGTGGGTGGCTTTGTGGGTAGTTGTCAATATAATGATGGGACTTGTAGAACACAATAATTTTGCAAAAGTGTTTGTGTTTTTTTATTCTTTTTATTTTGTTTTTCTGCCTCTCTGGATCATAGGGGTATTGCATTGGATAGTAATTGATTATTTATATGCATTGTTTAATATTGATAATATTATCTTGATTTAATGAATTGGTGGAACATTCATACTGTACAAGGGTGAGCGCAACTATCTAATATACAGTTTTTTTTCTTTCACTTACACTAGTGGTGATTATTAGTTGCAGCATAACCATCACTTTAATATATATATTTTTTTTTTGCCAGTGGCACTTCATTAACATATACTGTACGCTATCTGCTCTACTCTACAGGTGCATCTTTGATATTTTTCCACTTTGTTTTTCACCAATACTGCTGACCGCCCAGTTCTCCCCCTCCGCTCTGAGCAGAGAGATGTGACTGTCAGAAACCAGCACTCCACCACTGTGGAAGAGGGAAGAGAGCATTGCTTAGGCTTTCAGCGGCATGCTGAGAGGCTGAGCCAGCTGCCGGTCCAGGCATCTGGATGGATCCCGACTGTAAAGCCTGGACCAGCTGAGTAAAGAGAGGTCACAGGAGTGCAGAACGAACTGCACTCCTGTGATCCATAAGAGCAGTACAACTAAAAAAAAAATGGCTATACTCCTCCTTTAAGGTCATATAGGTGTCCTCAACATCCTCCCACAAATCCTCTGAAAACTGAGGAATGTACTAACTGTTTTTAAATTCTGAAGACAGCCTTTGCAGGTATCTATTTTGGAATTATGATATTATGCTTATTATAAATAACCGATAATCGTCAAAGGTTTATTTTTAACTGTATTTTTTAAATGAAACCATAAAAAGTCCACAAATAATAAATTTCTTTCTGTCCCTTCTCTAGTTAAACTGTCCCATAATGCTTTAATGCAAGTCCTTCCTTTTTATTCCTAGCCTGGCAGTGTTTCCATTTAATAAAAATGCAAACCAACTGGCATGAACTCATGAAAACAAGTCATTTTAACTATCATTCATTTTCCCCACACTTAATTATTTTATCTACAGTACTTTGAGTTAAAAAAACGAGTATTCCTTTATATGAAAAATGATAACTGACTTTATTAGAGACATCAGATAGTTAACTTTCAACTCCTACTTTCTAATATTTTTCTGGGATCCCTTAAATAACATTGTTATTTGTCTTGGAGATCCCTATGCACTTCTTTGGCTGAGGACTGTGTTCCTCCTACACATTTCCTGTCTGCACCATCCTAGGCGACTCCAGTATCTTTTGTGAGGATTAATTCAGCTGAGAAAAAAATCACAAGGTTCCAACGATGAGAATAGACAGTGTTTATTACTATTACAAACTAATATTAAGTGTTTAAGCATCATCTATACAATACATCATACTAGATGTAAATTCGGGACATTCAGACCTGCTGACTTTTCTCCTGTCTTGTCAGAGAACACTAAATATTTCTTACTTTCCTTTCTCAAGCCCTTCCATTCCCCTTGTATATTTATGGTGGGTTTTATGCAAATTAAGTGCTGGTTTGCTGAGAAGTGCTTTAGCACTATAGAGGACATGATGAGTCTTTAGTGTAGTTGTTATACAACTGATCTACAATATGTATGTGACAAGATAAATGGTTTTGTGGTCTGACTATGGGTAGACACCCAATTTTACGCACCTCATCCCAAATTTTTGTCAAAATGTGAGAAAAAGAGTGGAGGGGACTATAACGGTGCTATTAATGTATCTCTGAACACAGTGGAAGACTCAGTTACTGTTATAGTAAAAATATATAATTCATACAAAATTTTATAAAAATATAAATGATATCACAAAATTCACAGTAGGGCACATTGAACAAATGGTGGTTATAATGGTGTTTAACTGAAAGAATCATACACAGTCCCAACATGTTTCGCCCATCGGGGCTTCGTCAGGGGAAGTATGTCTCAGATACCCGAATAGATGAATAACTGGTAAATAAACAGAAAAGACAACAAATTACCATTTAGACAATTATTTCTAAAAACATTGGAGATCGGTCTGTAATCAGGTCCACAATTGACATGGTGTTAGTGACTTACCACCGAGATTTGTGTATGTGACAAATATATACAAATTAAGTGATATTCCCTTGCTAGCAATAAACAGAAAAAAGGGCTAACTGCTGCAATCATCGACATGGTTAATCCGTGGCCAAAGGTAGATAATAAATTATTTGTGTGTGGTGCTGTGCTGTTAAAGGTAAGTAGAATAAACTTGAAACATATAAATAAACAAATTAGATAGACAAAACACTGTGCAAAGTGTTAGGGCAATAAACTGCCAAAAAAACATAAACATATCATCATCTGGCTGAGCAGCAAACCAATAACCAGGTATAAAGTAGAAAAATGTCCAAAAGTGCAACTTTTGCAAGTAATAATAAAGAAAATAAGGAACTCATGCAAAATAAATAGTGAACATAATATCGTGACACAAATAAAGTCCTAAGTGTCAGTGCTGGGGTTGGGTGGAGTGATATAATCCCTCTTTCACTCTGTGCAGATAAACAGTAAAGATGGGTGTCTTTTTCTTCCTATATAGTGACACCTAAGTGCAGGGTGGCCTCTCACCTTACTGTTGTAAGGTAACGGCATATGTGGATAATATTGAAGATCCTAGATGATGTGATCAGTCTCGCTGTGGGCTCCTGTGGATGGATAAAACAACTTCCACTAGGGGGGAGAGGGAGATTTCTTCTCCTGGTTGATGATTCCCACTGGGATGAGTATAATATATATATATATATATATATATTGTGAGGGGGTTAGCTCGGCAGCGGGTGTGTGTGACCCCCGAGATGGGCTCCCCACACAAAAACAGGCCCAGCAAACGGAGGTTGTGGTTTTCAAAATCAAAAAGGTGCGGTTTATTTTCTATTTACAGTGACAAAACACAGCAAAGCAAAAGAAACATAAACAAAATAAATCCTGGTCAACTTGACCTCTGACTAAACATACAGGTTTCCTAACTAACAACTGGGATCAGCCTAGTGCTGTCCTAGTCCCTAAGTCCCTGGTTTTAAATGTCCAAGCAAATAGCCACACAGGCTTTGTCTCACCGCACAGGGGTTCACTCTCCCTAGACAGTCCACACAGGTCTGGTTCCAGGCATGAGTAAACACCTAATGAATCTGGGAGTTTTTATAGAGGCCTAAATGAGCTGACAAGCTTCAGCTGGTCTCATCAACTCCCTGTCTGCACGACGCCCAGCACTCTCCCTAGATGTATGAGTCATCCATGAGCCCACTAGCCTTATACAACTCTCCACCTAGTTGTATAAGTCGGCGTAAAGCCTGAATCTGGGCGAAATATATCTACCCCCCTGGATGCAACCAGGTGACTTTACCTTCCTGCTGTCACATACCCCCCCTCTTGTTTTAACCTCGGGGTTGGAACACCAGCAATCAGGCATTCATGTACTCGAGACAAAGCATCCACATTCCCCATTTGAACGCCAGGGCGATGCTTTACTGTGAAGTTGAATTCCTGGAGGGCCAGGAACCACCTATTCACTCTTCTATTTGTTTCCTTGTTTTGAGCCATCCACTTTAACGGAGCGTGATCCGTAACCATGTCAAAGTGCCTACCTAGCAGGTAGTACCGAAGGGAATCTAGAGCCCACTTCACCGCTAAACACTCCTTTTCAACGGTGGCGTAATTTACCTCATGGGACTTCAACTTCCTGCTGAGGTAAATGACTGGGTGCTCTTCCCCGTTCCAGACCTGGGACAATACTGCTCCTAACCCCACATCTGACGCATCACTTTGTACGACAAAGTCTTTAGAGAAGTCGGGTGAGTACAACACTGGCTGGCTACATAAGGCTTGTTTCAAGAATTGGAATGCTGCCTCAGCCTCGGGGGTCCATTTAATCATGACCGACCCTTTCCCCTTCGTCAGGTTGGTTAGGGGCACAGCCTTAGAAGCAAAGTGGGGAATGAATCGCCGATAATACCCAGCGATTCCCAGAAAGGCTCGTACCTGCTTCTTGCTGTTGGGACGTGGCCAACTCTGGATGGCCTCGACTTTGTTGAGTTGGGGTTTTATTACTCCCCTCCCAATGGTGTACCCAAGATATTTGGCCTCCTCCTGCCCAATGGTACACTTCTTGGGGTTAGCCGTAAACCCCGCTTCCCGAACAGAGTCCAGGACTGCTTGCACTTTTGGCAGATGTGAGGCCCAATCTGTGCTATGGACAATTATGTCATCCAGGTAAGCCGCAGCATACTTCCGATGGGGCCTCAGCATCTGGTCCATTTTCCGCTGGAATGTGGCCGGCGCATTCTGTAACCCGAACGGCATTCTTTTATATTGGAACGCCTCGTCTGGGGTTACAAATGCGGTTTTCTCTTTGGCCGACTTGGCCAGGGGGATTTGCCAATACCCTTTTGTGAGGTCAAGAGTCGTCATGTATCGGGCTGTTCCCAGCCGGTCGATCAACTCATCTATACGTGGCATGGGGTAGGTGTCAAATTTTGTAACTTTGTTCAACTGACGAAAATCGTTACAAAATCGCCAGCTCCCATCCGGTTTAGGCACCAACACAATGGGACTAGACCAATCACTTTGGGACTCCTCTATCACCCCTAAGTTCAGCATTTTCTGTACTTCCTCCCGTATTGCCTCCCGTCGGGCCTCTGGGATCCGATAGGGTTTTAACTTCACCCTTTCACCGGGCGGGGTAATGATGTCATGCTCTACCCCAGATGTTTGTCCCGGCAGCTCAGAGAATACCTCCTTGTTGCGAAGCACAAACTCCTTAACCTCCTGTTGTTGGGGTTGTGACAAGGTGGCTGCTATTCCAACCTCAGGAATCACGCAACCAGTTTGAGCTGGTGACCAAGTGTCTGCGACTAGGGACTCTCTATCCCTCCAGGCTTTCAACAGATTAACGTGATATATCTGTTCGGGCTTTCGCCTTCCTGGTTGTCTGACCTTGTAATTCACTTCGCTCACTTTTTCCATTATCTCGTAGGGGCCTTGCCATTTGGCAAGGAATTTACTTTCAACCGTAGGGACAAGTACCAGTATCCTATCCCCCGGGGAAAAGGTACGGGTCTTGGCTCCACGGTTGTACACTCTCTGCTGTGCTAACTGCGCTTGGGCCAAATGTTCCTTCACGATGGGCATTACCTGTGCAATTCGGTCTTGCATCAGGGCGACATGCTCAATCACACTCCTGTGGGGAGAACTCTCACTTTCCCAAGTTTCCTTGGCAATATCCAACAGCCCTCTTGGGTGTCTCCCATACAGTAACTCAAAGGGGGAGAATCCCGTAGAGGATTGGGGCACCTCCCTAATAGCAAACATCAGATAAGGAAGTAGACCGTCCCAATCCTTTCCATCTCTATCCACCACTTTCTTCAACATTTGTTTTAGGGTTTTGTTGAACCTTTCAACCAGCCCATCGGTTTGGGGGTGATACACAGATGTACGTAATTGCGTCACTTTGAACAATTTACACAGCTCCTTCATAACCCGGGACATAAAGGGTGTACCTTGGTCCGTAAGCAGTTCTTTACAAATACCCACCCGGCTAAACACAAGAGATAGCTCTTTGGCTATGGTTTTGGCCGAGGTATTTCGGAGAGGGATCGCTTCTGGATAACGGGTGGCATAGTCCATTATAACTAATATGTACTGGTGCCCCCTAGCGGACTTGATTATAGGACCTACCAAATCCATGGCGATCCTCTCAAACGGGACCTCAATGATGGGTAGAGGGACCAGCGGGCTACGGAAATGTGGCATCGGGGCCGACCTCTGACACACAGGGCAGGAGGAACAATAATTTTCTATGTCCTTCATCACCCCCGGCCAATAGAATCTCTGTAATACCCTCTCTCGGTTTTCTCTGTCCCCAGATGACCTCCAAGAATGTGCCCATGGGCCAACTCCAACACCAACTTCCTGTAAGGTTTGGGCACCACAAGCTGCTCAACGGTTTCTTCTGCCCTTTTTGCCACCCGATACAGTAGGTCCTTCTCTACGCTGAAGTATGGGTAAGTGCAGGTATTATCTGGGTTCACTAACTCGCCATCTATTTTCACTACGTTTTCCCGTGCCTTTATTAGGGCGGGGTCTTTCAACTGTTCTGTGGCAAAGTTTTCCCTGTGAACCTCAAGATCAGAAAACTCCACAGACGGTAGGTTTTCGTCTGAGGAGGTGGGCTCCTCTCCAGTTTCTTGAGTCTCCCCTGCCAATACTGATAAGGGAAATTCCGGAGAGTCCTCACCACTCTCAGGGGAGTTCTGGCTATCACATTCCTGGTACATAGGGGCACCCGTGGGGGGCTCAGGATCATCCCACAGTTCCCAGAACTTCGGAAAATCCCTTCCCACAATGGCGTCATGCGGTAACTGAGATACTAAGCCCACTGGATGAGAGAGGGTACCTTTGGGGGTCTCGAAACACACTGTAGTCACTGGATACTCTCGGGTGTCCCCATGCACACAAATAACAGCTACCTTGCTATTCCCAGAGACCTCTGTTTTAACTAACTCAGCCTTTATCAGGGTCACAAGGCTACCTGAATCCAACAATACCACAACATTTCTACCATTAACACACATTTTGCATAAATGTTTCTCAGTTCCTCGAATGGCAGTGCATGCGACTGTCGCACACAGCGACTGACGTCTGCCCGTCAGAAAGTCACACTGCATGGGTTCCTCCACAACCGGGCAATTGGCTGCAATATGTCCCGCTTGCCGGCAGCGGTAGCAAACGATCCTTCTTGCGGCCTCTTGAGCCGCTGATTTCCCAGGCTGTTCTCGCCAAACTTGGGGTAGAGCTCCCACCCTCTCACTCTCTCCACCCTCACCCCTTGGAATCCTCTTATCCGCCCCTGGGGATGGTCTGGTCTTAGGGTGGAAAGTCCGAGTGTCTCTGGAAGAGGCCGTCAGGTTCTCTGTAGCCAAGTATTTCTCCACACGATCCACAAGACCATCGGCCGTCTCTGGGTCTCCATGGCTTACCCACTTTTGGATGGCAGTAGGAAGAGCTCTCAAAAACCGATCCATTACAACACGTTCCACAATCTTTGGTGCGGACAAAGTCTCTGGCTGCAGCCACTTTCTGCTCAGGTGAATGAGATCATACATTTGAGACCTGGGGGGTTTTCCAAGCTGGAAAGTCCAGTTATGCACACGCTGAGCCCGGACAGCCTGGGTGACACCCGGCCTTGCCAATATTTCAGCTTTTAGCATCACATAGTCTTTTGCTTGGTTAGGCTCTAGGTCATAGTAAGCTTTCTGCGATTCACCAGTTAACAGAGGAGCCACCAGTCCAGCCCACTGCTCCTCAGGCCACTTTTCTCTTTCAGCGGTCCTTTCAAATGTGGTCAAAAATACCTCTGGATCATCCTCTCCAGTCATTTTTGTCAATAAACGACTCACCCCAAAGGACGCGGTATTAGTGGGACGGCTTTCCTCACTGGTCTGCGGACGTTGCTGCATTACTGCTTCCATCTGTTGTTGTAGTCTCTGCTCTTGCTTCTGCAACAGGTCTATGAAGCGGGCCTCAGATTGCTGCTGGGCTTGTTGCTGAGCCTCCAGACTCTGTTGCAAAGTTGCGTTTGTCTGCTGCTGGGCTGCAAGGCTCTGTTGATGAGCTTGCTGCTGGGCTGCGAAGTTCTTTTGCAAACCTGCATTTGTCTGCTGTTGATTGGCATTTGCTAGAGCCAGCTGCTTCAGTATCTCCTCCATGCTGGCTTAAAAAAAAAACTGCCCGCATTCTCCACCAACTGTGAGGGGGTTAGCTCGGCAGCGGGTGTGTGTGACCCCCGAGATGGGCTCCCCACACAAAAACAGGCCCAGCAAACGGAGGTTGTGGTTTTCAAAATCAAAAAGGTGCGGTTTATTTTCTATTTACAGTGACAAAACACAGCAAAGCAAAAGAAACATAAACAAAATAAATCCTGGTCAACTTGACCTCTGACTAAACATACAGGTTTCCTAAATAACAACTGGGATCAGCCTAGTGCTGTCCTAGTCCCTAAGTCCCTGGTTTTAAATGTCCAAGCAAATAGCCACACAGGCTTTGTCTCACCGCACAGGGGTTCACTCTCCCTAGACAGTCCACACAGGTCTGGTTCCAGGCATGAGCAAACACCTAATGAATCTGGGAGTTTTTATAGAGGCCTAAATGAGCTGACAAGCTTCAGCTGGTCTCATCAACTCCCTGTCTGCACGACGCCCAGCAACCTCCCTAGAGGTATGAGTCATCCATGAGCCCACTAGCCTTATACAACTCTCCACCTAGTTGTATAAGTCGGCGTAAAGCCTGAATCTGGGCGAAATATATCTACCCCCCTGGATGCAACCAGGTGACTTTACCTTCCTGCTGTCACAATATATATATATTGTGAGGGGGTTAGCTCGGCAGCGGGTGTGTGTGACCCCCGAGATGGGCTCCCCACACAAAAACAGGCCCAGCAAACGGAGGTTGTGGGTTTCAAAATCAAAAAGGTGCGGTTTATTTTCTATTTACAGTGACAAAACACAGCAAAGCAAAAGAAACATAAACAAAATAAATCCTGGTCAACTTGACCTCTGACTAAACATACAGGTTTCCTAACTAACAACTGGGATCAGCCTAGTGCTGTCCTAGTCCCTAAGTCCCTGGTTTTAAATGTCCAAGCAAATAGCCACACAGGCTTGTCTCACCGCACAGGGGTTCACTCTCCCTAAACAGTGCACACAGGTCTGGTTCCAGGCATGAGCTAACATCTAATGAAGCTGGGAGTTCTTATAGAGGCCTAAACGAGCTGACAAGGTTCAGCTGGTCTCCTCATCTCTGTCTGCACGACGCCCCACACTCTCCCTAGAGGTATGAGTCATCCATGAGCCCACTAGCCTTATACAACTCTCCACCTAGTTGTATAAGTCGGCGTAAAGCCTGAATCTGGGCGAAATATATCTACCCCCCTGGATGCAACCAGGTGACTTTACCTTCCTGCTGTCACATACCCCCCCCCTCTTGTTTTAACCTCGGGGTTGGAACACCAGCAATCAGGCATTCATGTACTCGAGACAAAGCATCCACATTCCCCATTTGAACGCCAGGGCGATGCTTTACTGTGAAGTTGAATTCCTGGAGGGCCAGGAACCACCTATTCACTCTTCTATTTGTTTCCTTGTTTTGAGCCATCCACTTTAACGGAGCGTGATCCGTAACCATGTCAAAGTGCCTACCTAGCAGGTAGTACCGAAGGGAATCTAGAGCCCACTTCACCGCTAAACACTCCTTTTCAACGGTGGCGTAATTTACCTCATGGGACTTCAACTTCCTGCTGAGGTAAATGACTGGGTGCTCTTCCCCGTTCCAGACCTGGGACAATACTGCTCCTAACCCCACATCTGACGCATCACTTTGTACGACAAAGTCTTTAGAGAAGTCGGGTGAGTACAACACTGGCTGGCTACATAAGGCTTGTTTCAAGAATTGGAATGCTGCCTCAGCCTCGGGGGTCCATTTAATCATGACCGACCCTTTCCCCTTCGTCAGGTTGGTTAGGGGCACAGCCTTAGAAGCAAAGTGGGGAATGAATCGCCGATAATACCCAGCGATTCCCAGAAAGGCTCGTACCTGCTTCTTGCTGTTGGGACGTGGCCAACTCTGGATGGCCTCGACTTTGTTGAGTTGGGGTTTTATTACTCCCCTCCCAATGGTGTACCCAAGATATTTGGCCTCCTCCTGCCCAATGGTACACTTCTTGGGGTTAGCCGTAAACCCCGCTTCCCGAACAGAGTCCAGGACTGCTTGCACTTTTGGCAGATGTGAGGCCCAATCTGTGCTATGGACAATTATGTCATCCAGGTAAGCCGCAGCATACTTCCGATGGGGCCTCAGCATCTGGTCCATTTTCCGCTGGAATGTGGCCGGCGCATTCTGTAACCCGAACGGCATTCTTTTATATTGGAACGCCCCGTCTGGGGTTACAAATGCGGTTTTCTCTTTGGCCGACTTGGCCAGGGGGATTTGCCAATACCCTTTTGTGAGGTCAAGAGTCGTCATGTATCGGGCTGTTCCCAGCCGGTCGATCAACTCATCTATACGTGGCATGGGGTAGGTGTCAAATTTTGTAACTTTGTTCAACTGACGAAAATCGTTACAAAATCGCCAGCTCCCATCCGGTTTAGGCACCAACACAATGGGACTAGACCAATCACTTTGGGACTCCTCTATCACCCCTAAGTTCAGCATTTTCTGTACTTCCTCCCGTATTGCCTCCCGTCGGGCCTCTGGGATCCGATAGGGTTTTAACTTCACCCTTTCACCGGGCGGGGTAATGATGTCATGCTCTACCCCAGATGTTTGTCCCGGCAGCTCAGAGAATACCTCCTTGTTGCGAAGCACAAACTCCTTAACCTCCTGTTGTTGGGGTTGTGACAAGGTGGCTGCTATTCCAACCTCAGGAATCACGCAACCAGTTTGAGCTGGTGACCAAGTGTCTGCGACTAGGGACTCTCTATCCCTCCAGGCTTTCAACAGATTAACGTGATAGATCTGTTCGGGCTTTCGCCTTCCTGGTTGTCTGACCTTGTAATTCACTTCGCTCACTTTTTCCATTATCTCGTAGGGGCCTTGCCATTTGGCAAGGAATTTACTTTCAACCGTAGGGACAAGTACCAGTATCCTATCCCCCGGGGAAAAGGTACGGGTCTTGGCTCCACGGTTGTACACTCTCTGCTGTGCTAACTGCGCTTGGGCCAAATGTTCCTTCACGATGGGCATTACCTGTGCAATTCGGTCTTGCATCAGGGCGACATGCTCAATCACACTCCTGTGGGGAGAACTCTCACTTTCCCAAGTTTCCTTGGCAATATCCAACAGCCCTCTTGGGTGTCTCCCATACAGTAACTCAAAGGGGGAGAATCCCGTAGAGGATTGGGGCACCTCCCTAATAGCAAACATCAGATAAGGAAGTAGACCGTCCCAATCCTTTCCATCTCTATCCACCACTTTCTTCAACATTTGTTTTAGGGTTTTGTTGAACCTTTCAACCAGCCCATCGGTTTGGGGGTGATACACAGATGTACGTAATTGCGTCACTTTGAACAATTTACACAGCTCCTTCATAACCCGGGACATAAAGGGTGTACCTTGGTCCGTAAGCAGTTCTTTACAAATACCCACCCGGCTAAACACAAGAGATAGCTCTTTGGCTATGGTTTTGGCCGAGGTATTTCGGAGAGGGATCGCTTCTGGATAACGGGTGGCATAGTCCATTATAACTAATATGTACTGGTGCCCCCTAGCGGACTTGATTATAGGACCTACCAAATCCATGGCGATCCTCTCAAACGGGACCTCAATGATGGGTAGAGGGACCAGCGGGCTACGGAAATGTGGCATCGGGGCCGACCTCTGACACACAGGGCAGGAGGAACAATAATTTTCTATGTCCTTCATCACCCCCGGCCAATAGAATCTCTGTAATACCCTCTCTCGGTTTTCTCTGTCCCCAGATGACCTCCAAGAATGTGCCCATGGGCCAACTCCAACACCAACTTCCTGTAAGGTTTGGGCACCACAAGCTGCTCAACGGTTTCTTCTGCCCTTTTTGCCACCCGATACAGTAGGTCCTTCTCTACGCTGAAGTATGGGTAAGTGCAGGTATTATCTGGGTTCACTAACTCGCCATCTATTTTCACTACGTTTTCCCGTGCCTTTATTAGGGCGGGGTCTTTCAACTGTTCTGTGGCAAAGTTTTCCCTGTGAACCTCAAGATCAGAAAACTCCACAGACGGTAGGTTTTCGTCTGAGGAGGTGGGCTCCTCTCCAGTTTCTTGAGTCTCCCCTGCCAATACTGATAAGGGAAATTCCGGAGAGTCCTCACCACTCTCAGGGGAGTTCTGGCTATCACATTCCTGGTACATAGGGGCACCCGTGGGGGGCTCAGGATCATCCCACAGTTCCCAGAACTTCGGAAAATCCCTTCCCACAATGGCGTCATGCGGTAACTGAGATACTAAGCCCACTGGATGAGAGAGGGTACCTTTGGGGGTCTCGAAACACACTGTAGTCACTGGATACTCTCGGGTGTCCCCATGCACACAAATAACAGCTACCTTGCTATTCCCAGAGACCTCTGTTTTAACTAACTCAGCCTTTATCAGGGTCACAAGGCTACCTGAATCCAACAATACCACAACATTTCTACCATTAACACACATTTTGCATAAATGTTTCTCAGTTCCTCGAATGGCAGTGCATGCGACTGTCGCACACAGCGACTGACGTCTGCCCGTCAGAAAGTCACACTGCATGGGTTCCTCCACAACCGGGCAATTGGCTGCAATATGTCCCGCTTGC
This sequence comes from Rana muscosa, assembly GCA_029206835.1. Classification (NCBI taxonomy): domain Eukaryota; kingdom Metazoa; phylum Chordata; class Amphibia; order Anura; family Ranidae; genus Rana; species Rana muscosa. The sequence continues at coordinate 187,058,148 of CM055122.1, read as the reverse complement.
CGGCAGCGGTAGCAAACGATCCTTCTTGCGGCCTCTTGAGCCGCTGATTTCCCAGGCTGTTCTCGCCAAACTTGGGGTAGAGCTCCCACCCTCTCACTCTCTCCACCCTCACCCCTTGGAATCCTCTTATCCGCCCCTGGGGATGGTCTGGTCTTAGGGTGGAAAGTCCGAGTGTCTCTGGAAGAGGCCGTCAGGTTCTCTGTAGCCAAGTATTTCTCCACACGATCCACAAGACCATCGGCCGTCTCTGGGTCTCCATGGCTTACCCACTTTTGGATGGCAGTAGGAAGAGCTCTCAAAAACCGATCCATTACAACACGTTCCACAATCTTTGGTGCGGACAAAGTCTCTGGCTGTAGCCACTTTCTGCTCAGGTGAATGAGATCATACATTTGAGACCTGGGGGGTTTTCCAAGCTGGAAAGTCCAGTTATGCACACGCTGAGCCCGGACAGCCTGGGTGACACCCAGCCTTGCCAATATTTCAGCTTTTAGCATCACATAGTCTTTTGCTTGGTTAGGCTCTAGGTCATAGTAAGCTTTCTGCGATTCACCAGTTAACAGAGGAGCCACCAGTCCAGCCCACTGCTCCTCAGGCCACTTTTCTCTTTCAGCGGTCCTTTCAAATGTGGTCAAAAATACCTCTGGATCATCCTCTCCAGTCATTTTTGTCAATAAACGACTCACCCCAAAGGACGCGGTATTAGTGGGACGGCTTTCCTCACTGGTCTGCGGACGTTGCTGCATTACTGCTTCCATCTGTCGTTGTAGTCTCTGCTCTTGCTTCTGCAACAGGTCTATGAAGCGGGCCTCAGATTGCTGCTGGGCTTGTTGCTGAGCCTCCAGACTCTGTTGCAAAGTTGCGTTTGTCTGCTGCTAGGCTGCAAGGCTCTGTTGATGAGCTTGCTGCTGGGCTGCGAAGTTCTTTTGCAAACCTGCATTTGTCTGCTGTTGATTGGCATTTGCTAGAGCCAGCTGCTTCAGTATCTCCTCCATGCTGGCTTAAAAAAAAAACTGCCACTGGTTCTCCACCAACTGTGAGGGGGTTAGCTCGGCAGCGGGTGTGTGTGACCCCCGAGATGGGCTCCCCACACAAAAACAGGCCCAGCAAACGGAGGTTGTGGGTTTCAAAATCAAAAAGGTGCGGTTTATTTTCTATTTACAGTGACAAAACACAGCAAAGCAAAAGAAACATAAACAAAATAAATCCTGGTCAACTTGACCTCTGACTAAACATACAGGTTTCCTAACTAACAACTGGGATCAGCCTAGTGCTGTCCTAGTCCCTAAGTCCCTGGTTTTAAATGTCCAAGCAAATAGCCACACAGGCTTGTCTCACCGCACAGGGGTTCACTCTCCCTAGACAGTCCACACAGGTCTGGTTCCAGGCATGAGCTAACATCTAATGAAGCTGGGAGTTCTTATAGAGGCCTAAACGAGCTGACAAGGTTCAGCTGGTCTCCTCATCTCTGTCTGCACGACGCCCCACACTCTCCCTAGAGGTATGAGTCATCCATGAGCCCACTAGCCTTATACAACTCTCCACCTAGTTGTATAAGTCGGCGTAAAGCCTGAATCTGGGCGAAATATATCTACCCCCCTGGATGCAACCAGGTGACTTTACCTTCCTGCTGTCACAATATATATATATTTATATATATATACTTCTTTAGGACGGATAGATGTTCTGGCAGTCCATCCCGGGCTTACCCATAAGGTATATAGAAAGAAAGAAGCAACAATATTTATTCAAAGACGACAGCTGATGTCCTCACATAAAGACTTGAAATAAAAACATGTAATCAATGAACAGCGATCTCGTATTCCAACATCACTTCCGGTGTCCATGTCTGTCCCAACGCGTAGCGTGATGCCCATGTGTGACAAACACACTTTAAACAAGCCCTGCCAGATCTCTGAAGAATTCAACCCCTCAAGTTCCTGGAAGAGATGAGCCATTATATTCACTTCCTCAGTGGCCTGTGTGTCCTACCTCCCCTAATTTCAGAATTTCAGCCTCCGTCTGTGTCTTTGGCATTCAACACATCCTGGAGTGTTGAAAGCATGTTTCCTTCTCCATGTGCCATGGTCCCTTTCTCCATCCCCTACCTTGCAATGGAATTCTGCAGTGCCATAAGCGTTGGAGGAAGAAGGTACAGCTCATAGCAAGGGAAACAGGAGTGCCAAATGCCAAAGACTCTGACAGAGGCTGCAGCACTGAAATAAAGTAGGTAGATGACATGGGTTTTCGATATGTGAGCATAATGTTGTTGTTTTTTTGTGTGTATTTGTGAATAAAGCCTGTGATGAAAGTGTATATCAGATCCCTGCCCTCCTTACCAACAGGACTAGCCAATCTCACATCGCGCTGTCACTTACCTAACAATGTCACTCTCAGCTTCAACCCGCACAAAGATTTTCAAGCTCACGACCCCACAATCTAGGTTTCAGCACCCTGAGAGTGATTGTCACTGGGCTACGTTAATTAAACAAATAACTCTTTATCTACCACCACCGCCTTTTGACAGAGACACGGAAACTCATAATCTTAGCAATACCAATTATGATTTTAGAATAAACATCTGTAACACACTGTCACCACAGACAGGTATGTTCAGTGATTTATTGCATACTGTAGCTCGCTTCAAGAGACAGTGATTCTTTTAGCTTCCATTAAAAGCTTATGGACAAGGTTATCACTTTTCAAAATAAGGTTTCATAATGGAAGGTAATAGTGCAGTGCTACGTGTAGACCAGTGAAAACTGGACTATATCTCAAATGTGACCATAAATAGAAACACAAAGAAGGGGCAGGCTGGAAGTGCCCAACCCAATACACAAAATGTCCAATGTGTGAACCACTAAACAAAGTGATAAGTGTCCAAAAAAGTGAGTGAATAACATGGAATGGATAAAGAGATCCCGGCACAATTCTTCACGTGAATGATGACATACATGTGCGCTTACCAGAAACTAATGTCGTACGACAGCGGATCAATCGAGCTTAAGAGTATCCCCAATGACTGCTCCACAGGAACATCACTGAATCTCTGACGAGTGATGAGGTGTGCCCGCTGGGCAGTCGGATGTCCTCAATCCAGAATGAAACCGATGGATCCAATAATTCGTCATCCGCCAATTACCTCAAGGCTGAAGGTCTTACCAAAAGGTTGGTATTCTGGATCCTGGTACTCCACCGGACAATGGGATATAATCAAGCTTGAATAAATGAATACCCCGACAAGGGTATTGCAAAAGGACCAACTGGAGAAAACTGAAAAAACTTTTAGTTGTGGAATCCGCAGTCAGTTCAGATGCTGGTCTCGGCTCTCCGGGCTCCACACTGGCCGGGTCGGTGTAATCCTGGAGAGATCCCGGGGACTCAGTGCGGGGAAAGTTACTTGTAGAAGTCGTGTCTTCTCTCTCTATCTCCGGGCTGTGTGATGGAGGAGGAGATCACTGCCAGCGATTTATTGCATACTGTAGCTCGCTTCAAGAGACAGTGATTCTTTTAGCTTCCATTAAAAGCTTATGGACAAGGTTATCACTTTTCAAAATAAGGTTTAATAATGAAAAGGTCAAATTGGTGCAAATAAAATAGTTACAGAAAAAAGGGTGTTATAAAGAAATAAAGAAATATCACAGCAACAGAGAAATAAAACAGAGTTGAGAAGAAAGAATACTTGCAGTGTCCTTGGTTTTATCAGAGTTCAGTCGATGAGCCAGGTAATATTGGTTCTTAAACTTGACAGATGTTCCTGGTTTGATAGTACATGAGAACTGTCCTGGCATCTCCCTTTTCTGTGGGATCAAAGGGGTGTAGACAGAGACCATCTGAGCAATTATCTGGTCTAAGGGGTGGTTGCTGGGAGATAACTGAAAAGTGGGGGGCACAGTCACTGTTGTTATGCCCTTCACATAACAACATGGCTGAGATGAACTGAGACATGACAAAATAGATGTCACATATAGCTTTTTCTGAGCCCAGTACGCATGACCATTACAAGGCCTTCCACCATAATGTTAAGGTGAATGTAAACCCTAAAAATTTACTTATTTAATTTGTTCCCTTTTGGTCTGTTAAATATACCACTGAAAGCATTTTCTTTCTGCTAGAATTCCATTGAGTGGATAACAGTTAGCATTTTTCCTACTTCCTTCTTACTATGTCATGGGAATGAGAACAGGCTTCCTGCCCTAGGGTGGCAACACTGTTCCTCCATAGATCCAGCGCAGTGAGTGAGCATTGTCACCCTAAGACAGGACACTAGTGATAAGCTTGGCTTGGGCATGTTCAGGCTAAGACCTAAACCCACATGTATAAGCCCATCAGGAAGCTGCCACCTGTATGTGTCAATCTTCTGCATATGGGGAATTCCCCACCCTGCATCTGCACATATACATGATATTGTATACATGTGGCTGTGGAGCAGTAGAATGCCCTGACCTTAGATAATTGGCCTGTACAGGTGACAGCTTTCTGACGGGTTCGCAAATGTGGGTTTGGATCCTATGAACACTATCAAGCTCATCACAATAGACCAGTGGTTCTCAAAGCCTGTCCTCGCCCATTAACAGGCCAGGTTTGCAAGATAACTGAAATACATCACGGGTGATATAATTTGCTGCTCAGTGATTGCAGTATTCTAGTCTGCATCTCCCCAAGGTAATACTTAAAATCTGGCCTGTTAGTGGGTCCTGAGGACAGGAGTTGAGAACCACTGCTATAGAGGATGCATGTAACTAGCCAGATTTTCAGGTGAAAATATAAATAAAAATCTTAAAACAAAGGGAACATAAGCAGCCAACACATCTAAGCACTGGAAAGCTACAATTTATTACATTTTGCTCTTGACACCATACGTTTTTGTGGATTGGGTAATGTGTCAGCTCACCTGAAGCTGACATCTCTGTTTTTGATAGATAGTTAAGTCACCATTTCAAATATCCTGAGAACCCCTTTGATAAAAGGTCTGCACTTGACTTCTTAGGCCTGCACATTTGATGCAGTCTTATATGATGACCCTACTCTTCTTCTTGGATTTATATTTTATTTTAAATTATGGAAAAACACAACAGAAGGAATGGAGCGGGAACTCAAAAACTTCAAGGTGGGCAGAAACAGAGCCAAGCACAATGGAGGTCTCGCCACTGGAGTCCCAGGAGAAATATAATAAACCATTGAGTGACTCCACCAGACTACCTCTGTAACTGGAATGTCAGTTTTGGATGGACTTACCCTTTAGGTTGTAATCAATATATTTACTGAAAGAACCTACATCCAAGAGATTTAGTTCAGCCAATTCAGAGGTATGAACCAGAGAGTCCCATGGTAGTGTGCACTGCCAGTAAGCATAAACTCACTAGGAAAACAGTATTTTTTTAGACACATGAACTAAGCTCTTCAGTGCCTCACATTCTGAATTTTCAAAAGACTTTTGCAAAATAGTAATTTCAAAGTGCGTGTTTCACTGCATAGCTATTTCACACTTTTGAGAACAAATATTAACTAGCTGAAAACATTTTTTATATATGATTTTAAAATATGTTTAATATATTTTCACAGGTTAGGTGCAGCTTCCTGCTTATGTTATTGTTATTTTTAAAACTAAAAGTACATACCTTGGTTTTTAATGTGAATATTAAAACATACCTTTCAGACTGCATGAATTCATTCCTGATATGTCACAATATACAGCCACCGTATACTGTAATGTTTACAAAAACCTTTATCATTGAAAAGCAGTTCTTGAGCTCCAGTCAAGTGACATTGGCTAAGAAAATGCAATCAGTCTGCTGCAAGCTGGAGGAAGCATTTCCTCAGTCTCCTCCCTTCCACAGGGTGCTGATCTGTGTCAGCCATTTGTAAACACAGTAAATAAAAAATAAAAAAAAACGGGAATTACAGGAATGTGGCATCTCTAAGCCAGGATCTTAGTCCAGGAAGCAGATACTGACACTGAATAATGCCGCAACAAAGACAAAACTGTTCTTCTGATAAGAAAAGCCAAGGAAAGCATTGTCAGGGGAAGTACTGTGATCTTTGTGAGAGGTAATAAATAGGCATTACACATATACATTGCTTAGCATGCTTAAACTTAACATGATAAAAAACATCTGATGCTAGGTCCACTTTCAAAGAATTAGTACAGAATTGTGTGAGCAAAGAAAGTCTGGATGGCCGCACTCCAAGTAAATACCTTTATTGAAAAAAAAGTCCATGCAAATACGGAATAAACAACCTTTGTTGCAGTTTCCTAGCTTTTGTTATTCTGAAGAAATCCATGTGTGTTTTTCTGTGCCTCTGTGCCTTAGTGGGTCTAATGGGAGTGGTTTCATAATTATCAGTCAGCTGTGTACCTGCAGGGTACTAATGAGGAAAGCTACTGGGCCTATTGGAAATATCTCACCAAAAATTACATTTTGTTGCAGGTGATGCCTGAAATCTGACTTATCTTAAGCAGACGTCTGGGAAAATTGGTGAGCCAAATCACACAAGCAGGAAATTATGTTTCCGTGTACAGAACAACTCCATGTATAGAAAATTGCAGTGGCTGCTTATTTAAAAGGGAAGGTCATTTTTAAAAAAAAATTAATTACAATATGACTTGTATCGCAATTGTACATGCTATATTATTTTTTCTTTATTTGCTATATTTTTTCCCCAAGAAAGTGGAGTTACCCTTTAAAGCAAATACTTCTTGCTCTTCCTGTTTAGTGGTCCTGCACAGTGATTGGGCTTTTGTGATCCTCCTTTTTTTGAAGCAAAGCTGTGGGCCTTGTCGGGTGCTGTAACTGACTCAATCGTTTTTCTGTAAATGTGCTCATTTTACTGCGCAAAGATAAAGAGACCGATACACGCAATCTTCAGTGCAACTTACATACTGTATATTCATATATATCAATTTTACTGATGCCCATTACAGTCTACACATTAACCAAAATAGAAATGTTGAGGTTCTTTCCATTTGGCAGGACATTTATAAATATGTTGAAATCCACTTTGGAACCCCTGGGTAGGTTATTTATATCATATTTATATCATTGTATGGAAACGGCATCAATTAATGAAAGCAATGTAGGAATCCCATGTCTTAAAGTGATAATTTAAAATGTTCTCACTGACATCTTATCAAAAGTTCAGCAGTAAAACATTATTTTTGTCTTATGTCTTCTAGCAAAAAAAAGACTAAAGAAAAGTAATGGATGTGTTTTCATGATAAATAAACTTTTAGTGAAATGTCCCTTTTAATAATGGCATGCATGCAAATTGTAATATTAGACTTTTACTTATCATCAGCCCCCTGTCACAAATGTCAGCATGCTTCAGATGGCCTGATGACCAGACGGGCAGTAGGTGACCGGGGAAATCTAATCAAGAGGTTGTTGACAGCAGCTGAAGAACTGACAGAGTGACTGATAGGCATAAATGATTCAGGACAGTCTATGATATGTCTGTCACATTATGTTCATGTTGTATATTTGAATTGTGTCTATAGGTTTATAATTGTGCTGTATGGTGATATAATATTGTAAACAATATTTCCTCAAAAGCTGCCCATAGATGGTTAGAAAATTGAACGAAAAATAGTTTGAAAATAGAAATAATAGTTTAATAGCAAATTCAATTCACCCATCACTATATCAAAATTTTTCCACCTATCATCTACATATTTCTGTTCATTATCAGCAATTTGTTTGATTTGGGTTAAACATTTCACAGGCTTATCCGCAATATGCTTTGAAAGTTTTTTGTCCAATTTCACTACTAATGCCTCGTACACACGGCCGGGATTTCCGACGGGAAAAATTCAGTCGGGAATCCCGACGGGAAAAAAGAGAGCTGGTTCTCTTTTTTTTGCCAGCGGTTTTTGGCAGTTTTCCCATCTGAAAAACTGCAAGGGAGCATACACACGGCCGGGATTCCCGGCCAAAAGCTCTCATCGCAGTTTTCCCGTCGGAAAACCCGGTCGTGTGTACGAGGCATCACACTTAAAAAATAATTTGTTCAAACCAAATTTTCAACATGACTGCTCAATTTTTCCATAAAGAATTGGATATTGATAGTCAAATTGAGCACACTAACCATTACAAAATCAAATGATTGTTCCTTTCTCTCAAAATGTAATTCAATACTATACCCATCTATGGCCAGCTTAATGGATGGTATGTTGTATCTATATTGTCTACAGCTTACGTGAACCAAAGCATTTTGTAAAACAGAAATTAGGGACTATACATCTAAATATCTACTGTATAGTCAGGTAAATGTGTGAAAAACAAATTTTTCTACATCTAAGATTATACATGCAAGTAAATAACTCCTCTTAGCTCCATTCCAATTCTCTTTTTGAAGTATACAACTCTATACAGACTTTAAGGTAAATAATAGAAAGCAGCGCTAAAACATCAACTTAAATATAGATACATAAAGGGCAAAGGTCATAAAAATTATCTATATAAAAAAATTATGCAAATTCATATATCTACACATAAAAAAAAAGTGAAAAAACATAAACATTAGGAGTGTATTAAACACATATGTAAGAAAGTCCTTCCAATATATGAAAACGACGTGAAGTGTCCAAAAAGTGTATACGTGAAAATGGAATTGAATGATGAAATCCACCACCGAGCACCAACAAACAGCATACGCGTCTTACCAGATATAGTGGACCAAAAATTATAATGGTCATAAATGCATGTGATACACCATGGGAAACCACCATCAGAGGCAGGCGATGGCCACTAGGTAATAGTTCCAAATATAACAAGGAATAAAAGGACAAGCCAACATAGTGAAGCCCATTTAAGGCTTCCCTCTTTTATTAAAAGTTATAAAAAGTACCTTAGAACAACTTCTGATCATGCAAAACAAAACACATTACAGCAGACTGTTGGCTCGTAAGATATACAAGGCCGCGAATGTCGACACAATGTGCTGGATGTCGTCATTATCATGCCAATCCCAATGCATTTTGTTATCCAAGACGTCCTCTTAGGGGCAGACTTTAACCACCTTCCACCTGGCTTATAGTAAAAAAAAGTCCGGACGGGAGCACTGTTATACCAGGAGGTTTATGATGCCCTCCCATTCGTGTGACCTGCTGTGTCCGGTGGACACTGTAGAACACAGATTAATATACTGGGCCACTGTGCATGACCCAGTACCATGGGATCCCTGTAACCAATCAAAGCGATCACATGTCAGTTGTCAACAATGGCTTTCTTTCATAGCCATTGTATGTACTATTGTGATCTCTGTGGTTGGTCACAGTGACCACATGGTACAGGGGCCAATCACAGCATACCTGTGTCATGTGATGGCTGTGACCAATCACAGAATCACAGTAGTAAGCAAAGTTTCATGAATGAAACCTTGGAACAGTGCTAAAGATTGCTTATTACTGTGATCATCCCTATAATTGGCATTCAAAGTATAAAATAAATCCTGATCACCTCCCCAGAGTAGTACAGTGTCACTTTGGGGGCACAGTATGTAACCAGTCAGTATCTCTTATCACTGCCACACCAGCCATATGGTAATGCTGCACTGCTCTGGTGACAATATGTAAAAAAAAAAAAGAAAAAAAAACACATTTTAATAACTTTTTTCATTTTCCAAAAAACTGTGGCAAAAACAACTTAAAAAAAATCACTATGTCTCTTACTAAATACCTTGGAGCGCATGCTTTCCAAAAAGAGGGCATTTGGGAGGTATTGATCAGTTTTTAAATACTGTATATACTATAGATTGTAGACTCTTTCACATGGAGTAAATATTATACACTGATTTGGTTTATTTTTTACCAAAGAAACGTAGTATAATACATTATGGACTAAATGTATGAAGAAAGATTATTTGTTTTCAAATTATTTGCAGATACTACAGTAAGAAAATATATATATATTTTTTTTAATTGGTATTATTTAATTTATGTTGCAAAAAACAAAAAACTAAAGAAAGTTCCATCTGTCTCATAAAATGACTGCTTAATTGGCATTCAAAGTATGACAGTGCTGAAATCTGAAAATTGGCATTGGCAGGAAGGGGGTAAAAGTGTTTGATACTGAAGTGGTTAAACAACCTCAGGCATTTCAGCAGTTTTAACATTCTTCTGGCTTATAATACATTCATTCCAATGAGATGTACAACACTTCATGGTCTTCTGCCTTTTCTTTACTATTAAATTTGTACTGAGGGCCAGGATTACAGCTTTTTCTGAACTTTTGGCGCTCCAACGCTTGAGTCTCAGATACAGAAGCTGCAAAATAATGTAGCTGCTCTGCCTGCCCACTCCTCCCATGTTCCTCAATCACAGAAGGCTTTGTATTATGTAAACCTATTCACAAAATACAAAGCCTTCTGTAAATGAATGGGGAAAGGGGGGAGCAGACAGTCACACAGCAGCTGCATCTCTCCTGTCAAAACACCAGGAGTATAGCGGTAGCTTTACTCCTGACACCGCTCCTTCACCGCTCCAAAGATGTGGCTAGCAGGGTTTTCGGAGCGGTCCTGCTAGCGCACTGCCTCAGTGTGAAAGCCCTCAGGCTTTCACACTGAGACTGCAGGGCAGGAGTTTTTTAGGCGGTATTTAGGCGCTATTTTTAGTGTGAAAGGTCTCTAATTTACTGGGGCTAAACTGCCCCCAGGACAACATCAGAGGCATCTGTTTGTACAAAAGAAAGTCTTATCTGAAGTTGCCTCTTCATTCCATTTTACCATGGTGTACTTGCTCCCTATGTTGAGATCAGTAAATTAAGCTGTTAGCAGCAAAGTTAGTCACAAACCTAATTGCCCTATAATCTCTAGAAAAACTCAGACATTTTCTTTTTTTACTTGAGCTGGGGCTAACTTTTAATTGCTTCAGTCATCTGAAATTACTTATTTCTGAGTTTCAGGTAACCAGTAAGTAGGGATGAGCCGAACAGTCGAACACCTCCCAGTTCGGTTCGCATCAGAACATGTGAACAGGCAATAAATTTGTTTGAACATCCGAACACCGTTAAAGTCTATGGAACTCGAACATGAAAAATCTAAAGTGCTAATTTTAAAGGCTTATATGCAAGTTATTGTCATAAAAAGTTTTTGGGGACCCGGGTCCTGTCCCAGGGGACATGTATCAATGAAAAAAAAAGTTTTAAAAACTGCTGTTTTTTCGGGAGCAGTGATTTCAATAATGCTTAAAGTGAAACAATAAATGTGAAATATTCCTTTAAATTTCGTACGTAGGGGGTGTATATAGTATGCCTGTAAAGTAGCGCTTGTTTCCCATGCTTAGAACTGTCCCTGCACAAAATGTAATTTCTGAAGGAAAAAAAGTAATTAAAAAGCACTCACGGCTATAATGAATTGTCGGCTCCAGGCAATACAGAGAAAAGTAATTGAAAGTCATTGATAAAAAATGCAACGGAAACCTGCGTTACATCAGAGGGGGGCGGGGTCACCCGCACGTCACTGGGGAAGCCCGGGTTTCCCCTTGCGTCAGAGGGGGACGGGGTCACGTGACGGGTGGCCCCGTCCTCAGCTACATAAGAGACCTGTCAGGCTGCCAGGATTCCCGGGGTGTCTCCAGTGGAGACAGGATGCTTGCTGTTCCTTGCTGCGCTGGACATCTCATCGTTGGAGCCTGGACCTGGAGAGGAGAGATCATCCATCGCTGGACCCCGGAGAGGAGATCACCCATCGCAGGATACCATCAGTGTTGGAGTGGAGACCAAGACCGAGAGAGGATTACCACCGCTGGAATCTACTTAAAAAAAAAAAAAATTAATAAAGGACTTATCCCAACGGTGTCTGTGTGTTTTTTTACAAATTTTTACACTTTCTTTGTGAAATGGTAGGGGTACAATGTACCCCTTACCAATTCACATGGGGGGGTGGGATCTGGGGGTCCCCTTTGTTAAAGGGGTCTTCCAGATTCTGATAAGCCCCCCACCCTCAGACCCCCACAACCACTGAGCAAGGGTTGTGGGGATTAGGCCCTTGTCCCCATCAACATGGGGACATAGTGCTTTGAGGGGTCACAGACCCCCAAAGCATCCTCCCCATGTTGAGGGCATGTGGCCTGGTATGGTTCAGGAGGGGGGGCACTCTCTCGTCCCCCCCTCTTTTCCTGCGGCCTGCCAGGTTGCATGCTCGGATAAAGGGTCTGGTATGGATTTTTGGGGGGAACTCCACGCCATTTTTTTTTTAATTTGGCGTGGAGTTTCCCTTAAATTTTGAAGCAGGGTTCCTCTTAATATCCATACCAGACCTGAAGGGCCTGGTAATTGAATTTGGGGGGACCCCCACGCAATTTTTTTTTTTCGTAATCAATGACTTTCAATTACTTTTCTCTGTATTGCCGAGAGCCGACAATTCATTATAGCAGCGAGTGCTTTTAAATTACTTTTTTCCTTCAGAAATTACACTTTGTGCAGGGACAGTTCTAAGCATGGAAAACAAGCGCTACTTTACAGGCATACTATACACACCTCCTAGGTACGAAATTTAAAGGAATATTTCACTTTTATTGTTTCACTTCAAGCATCATTAAAATCACTGCTCCCGAAAAAATTGCCGTTTTTAAAACTTGTTTTTGCATTGATACATGTCCCCTGGGGCAGGACCTGGGTCCCAATTTTTTTTTATGACAATAACTTGCATATAAGCCTTTAAAATTAGCACTTTTGATTTTTCATATTCGAGTCCCATAGACTTTAACAGTGTTCCGATGTTCGAACAAATTTATTGCCTGTTCGCATGTTCTGATGCGAACCGAACTGGGGGGTGTTTGGCTCATCCCTATTTGTAAATACCGGGCCAGAAATACTGATGCTCTATTCCTTTTATGGTTTTTCTATCCCTAAATGACCACTCAACAGAGAATGGGTCAGAACAAATACCATCCTTGTGTTAGGCTTGGAATCCATTATCTGCTACACAACTTACCCATGTTCCTTCTTTAAATGATACCGTATGTCATGTCATATTGCAAAACAGGTATGTACAATGCTAACTTCTGGCTCCTGAAGTACCCTGTTTATCATCTTTACATTTTGCCATGCAATTAACAAATTAGGATCGCACAACTGTGAGGTCCTAAAATTTTACCTGGCCACCAGAATTTCTGTTAGTTTTAACATTGGGGCTGTCTCCTCTATATCCACAACTTTGACTGCTAATGGTGAGTTGCCAGGTACCTCTGACATACAGTAGGTTTGTGAACATCTGCCCCAAGTTTAGGCAAAATAGTGACAGCATTCAGACACTTTTTTAGAACGTTTTTAGAACTGGGTACCTGTTTTTCCCCCTGTCAGGGATCTCGTTCAGCAGGTGCTCATTCCCGTTCAGCAGGTGCTCATTCCCTTGCAGCAGGTGCTTATTCCCATGCAGCAGGGGACCATTCTTATGCGCATGTGAAGAGTCATGAGCATAGAAGCCTTGAGGCGATTTAGTTCGCATTTGTAGCGCTATACAAGTTATTCACTCATTCACTCACTCAGAAGCCCAAGATGCGCATTGGTGTATACATGCGAGCAAGTGCGCGTACACGTAGGCATGCGCATGCATCCTCAGATTCTGGTGCCCAGCAGCCTATTTAAACTGAGAGTCTGCCTGGCTTCAGTGCTGGTTTGTCTTATAGCAGCACAATGTTGAATGTAAACGCATTTTTAGGGTGTGCCCCCCAAGTATGTTGTTTGTATATTGTAAGGATCCTGACCAGATCCCTAAAGCTTGTCTCCCATGGCTGAGATGCAGGATCTTTCATTCTATTAATAGTGTAGGACCCACTGATAATGGGTTACTTTGACGCAGTAAGTGGGCTTAGTGCTATATGACCATATAGTGTTACCAAATCCACATATTTTTTAATATGTTCAAGTTTTTTAATTAGCCTTGCATGATCTGAATATAATTTTTGTATGTGTGCGCTGTAATATATTTTGTTCTGTTTGATGGTCTTATAACAGCACCATCTTGAATGTAAATGCATTTTTAGGGTGTGCCCCCCAAGTATGTTGTTTGTATATTTAAACTGAGAGTCTGCCTGGTTTCAGTGCTGGTTTGTCTTCAGCTCTGGATCCTGTGTTCCTGGTTCTAATGCAAGTCTGCTAACCTTGTTCCTGACCCAACTATGTCTGACACCTCTCTTGGATCACCCCTGCCTGTTTTATCTGCTGCTCGCTTATGTTACAGACCTTGGCTTGGATTTATGACTACGTTTCCCCTTCCTGATTTGGTACCCCACCTCCAGCATGTTACCAACTTCTGCCTGTTCCAAACCTTGAACCTGATCCTGATTCTTCACCTGTCTGCCTGGCTGCTGCTGAACAAGGCTTGTTAGCAGACTCCATGCCACTATTCGAAGGATCCCTGTGTCTCCAAGCTACAGCTTCCTGGCACCTTTACCATTCCACTTCCCTAGTAGTCCCTGTCTCCACTACCAGGGGTGCTTGGACAGGAATTGCGCAAGAGGCCACCCCCATCATCTCGGGCTCCATAGTCAGGTACGTGACACCCCCACACAGTTCTCAGAACAGAAAAAAAGCACAGCTCTATATTACACTTTGCAGTAAGTTTGACAATAATGAGGTAAGAGGACCCTAAACTGTGTGAAGAGAATAGGGAATTTTGAGTGCACCCAGTTCCACCCTTATTTCTCCGACATTTGCAAGTAAGTGACAAAAACAGTCAGATTTAAATGTTATGTTTGTGATGATACATTTCATATAACCACCCATAGCCTCATCCTAGAAGCAAAGCAGAGCTGTAAAACATTTCCTCTAGCAGGTCTATAAACAATTTCTAAAGAGTCGTGTCATAAATGTAAACCATATGCGGAACAGCTTACGTATACACACACATTTGTTTTGACCTAAAATTGAACTGCCAGAACCAAACTCTATTTATATTCCATAATGTTACACTGATGTATGAGAAGTTGCCAGCCATGTCCAGCAGATAAATGGAACACATTACATTTCCTCAGCAATATAGGTATCTGTGTATATCATGTTTGGTGTCTATCAAATCATAATTTAATTCTTCTAAATAATATGTTAGTTTTCAGATTGCCATCTAAAAATATACAGTAGTTATATTTAGAAAAGATTACATTAATGAGTATGCCAAGCATCATAAAATACACTCCACCCACTTCAGCACACCAATCAGACCCTTGGATTGATTATTATATTTCTGTGAGTGTCTTCTTCAGGGCCTGAAAAGATGGCTGAAATTGGCAGCTACATTGTTTATCTTCTTTCAAAATATAAAGAACTGCTAGAGGCCATTTATTAGAACTGCTTACTCTGATATACCAGATTGAACTATTATGCAATTGAATTGTGCTCAGTGTAAAACCAATGACCTGGTGAAATTGATCATTACTTTCCACTTTAACCACTTACCGCCCGGCCTATAGCAGAATGACGGCCGGGCGGTGGTTGCGTTATCCTGACTGGAAGTCATATGACGTCCAGCAGGATAACAGCCACCGTGCGCCCTTGGGGGTGCGCATCGCAGCGACCCATGGTGCGGTGTGTCAGTCTGACACATTGCTACACCGATCTTGCCGGAGGCTCTTTACCACGTGATCAGCCGTGTCCAATCACGGCTGATCACGATGTAAACAGGAAGAGCCATGATCGGCTTTTCCTCACTCGCGTCTGACAGACGCGAGTAGAGGAGAGCCGATCGGCTGCTCTCCTGACAGGGGGGGTCTGTGCTGATTGTTTATCAGTGCAGCCCCCCTCGGATGCCCGCCCAGGACCACCAGGATCCCGGAATGGACCACTAGGGATGGCCAACCCACTGGACCACCAGGTATGCCACCTAGACCACCAGGGAAATGCCAATCTGTGCCCAGGCAGCTGCCAATCAATGCCCAGGCAGCTGCCAATCAGTGCCCACCCACAATGCCTGCCAGTGCCAGTGCCACAAGGGATGCCTATCAGTGCCATCTATCAGTGATGCATATCATTGGTGCCACCTCATCGGTGCCGCCTTATCAGTGCCCGTCAGTGCCACCTTATCAGTGCCCATCAGTGAAGGAGAAAACGTACTTATTTACAAAATGTTATAATGGAAACAAAAGAAAAACTTTTTTTTTTTTCAAAATGTTCTCTTTTTATTTGTTTAGCAAAAACCCCAGAGGTGATAAAATGCCACCAAAAGAAAGTTCTATTTGTGGGAACAAAATGATAAAAATTCTGTTTGGGTCCAGTGTAGCATGACTGCGCAATTGTCATTTTAACAGCGTCAGTGCTGAAAGCTGAAAATTGGCTTGGGCAGGAAGGGGGGTAAGTGTCTGGTATTAAAGTGGTTAAAATTACTATTTTTTTTAGTCTGCCAGTGTTAAAAATGGTGTCCCACAAGCTGGAGAATCTCCACAGAGGGTGAGCCTAAGAGTGTGATACGTCACAGCAAATTATTAGCCATACCCATGACATGCTTTACAGTTCCACTAGGGGTATCTGGGAATTGTGGCAAGGTGCCCTCCTGCACACAGAAGTTATTAGGGGACAATCTGGCACAGTGTCAGCATTGACTGGTCTTCGGCCTATTTCCTGTATATTGATAAGTGTTCTGCATATGCTTCTTGTTACTGACCTGGATTTCTCCTTACCTGGTTTTAGATACCGCTTTGTACTGTAGCTAAACAGGTTTCCGACTTTGACTTTGTTTCTGATCTGGTTCTGGCTCCTGATTTGGTACTGCATTGCCCACCTGTTGCTAACTTTGGCTTGCTCTGTAACTTTGCTACTGCCTCTGATTCTGCTCCATGCTCCCGCCAAGTGTCTGCTTAAACCAATCCAAGATGTAGTGACAGACTCATATGTATAATCCTGCTGCTTGCCTGCTAATGTCACCAGTGGACTCTTTTCTGAACCCATGTTCGAATCAGAGTTCCTCCTTTACATCTACTGGTTCTCCTGCTGACTCCTCATGTGACACTCCTGCCTGCACATTCTGCTGGATTTTCCTACTAGGCGTTTTCAGTCTGTGAATCTCCTGGTTACAGCTCAATCTTTTCATGTATGCTTGCTGTATACTGATGGCTATGCAATTCTGAGAGTTGCATACTGGGATATATCCTGCTTCACAAATGTATAAGTGAATTCAGCAGCTCTTGTAAAAAGTGAAGACCAGGTCCACGGGTCCCTACACTCTGTTGAGAGCCATTTATCCCCAGATACCAACCATGTATATACCCCATCTCTCTCTGTCTCTGTCCTTACATTTACGTTCCTCTGTCCTGGATTTCCACTATCCACATGTCACCCAGCTCCTTCAGTCCAGGAGCTTCCAAAACTCCTAGATACTGCCATCAGTGCTCTGCTTCCTGTGACATTTTTTTTACCAATGCTGTCATTCAGGATCTGCCACTGAACAAGACACGTCTATTAAATTTACAGATAAGAATGTTAGAGAAAATAAGATATTCTGGAGGAAACCCAAGGATGTATGGAACTGTTCTACTATGCCTTCTTGCATAAACTGTATATATATCACGGCTTGACCACAAATAATAAAAACAAAAACATACATCTACAATCTCAACACTAATATTTAGAAAAACTTGTTTTTTTCTCTCCAGAGAGAAACATAAAGTCACAGCTTATAATAACACAAATGGTCAGAAGTTCTGCAAACTTGGATGAAGTTTTCAAAGGCTGTTAAAAAAAATCCCATATATTCTCAAAAGATAAATGGGAAAGAGAAAATGTGTTTTAATGAAACCCAGACTATGTGCAATATTTGTGACATGCCTCTTTTCTCCCATATAGCCAAAACTTTGAGATTTATACTGTGCATGCCTTGTTTCACGCTGAGTGTTGTTTTGACTCCTCAGCAACTCCTCCCTTTATAATGTAAAGATTTAGCTTTGCATATACGCGGTTGTTTTTGTAAAACCTGGCACTGGAAGATTGCCATATTATTTTTTGATAAATGTGGAATTTTCTGCTGTCTGCAGAGCCTACCCTTGGGACTGCTGTATGAAAGCCACACTTATAGAGAAGGCATCTCCTGTTTGCAAACATTATATTCCCTCGGTCCCTCTCTAATCTGGCTCTGCAAGATCGTGCACAGCTTGAGAGCCCATCTCTCATCTAAACAAATGCCATAAGCTCCTTTATAGTTTTTACAGCCATGTCAAGCAATAATATTGACTGCCAATGATCATGTGATTGGAGTTGCCTCCTCAAAGTCATAAAAGAGGCTTGAGGTCTGTTATCAATTTCTCTATGTTGTCCAGGGAATTGTGGGTCGTTTCAGATCCAAGTTATAAATGACAAGTCAAACACTGCAGAGGCTTTTGAAGCTGGGATCTGGTGATGACATTATTGTGACAGCCTGCCCTTTACTACTTTTGGAACCTATCAACCAAGAGTGAAATAAACTGAGAAATCATTTGCAAGGGTTTCACATAGTTTAGTCATGCAAGCAGAATACGCTGTATGAATATTGTTTTATTGGACTATATTGTGCAGCCAAGATTTTTATTCAGTGAATGAGACAAATAAATCTGGTCTGCATATACAGTACTGTAAATATCCAGCTTGTTAAAAATGAGCTATGCCCTCTTATTAAAAATATGTGCTGCAGCATGTAATTATAAGTACATCTACGTTCACGGTACAGTTCTCTCTTGGTTCCCCTGCAAATTTTTACAAATATCTTTTGATCCTGACAGGAAAGTCCACCTAATTTAGCTTCCTGTGATGGTGTGGAAGCAGTGCTGCACTGCTTATGAAATCAGAGCAGAGTTGTCACTCTCAGTGGCATGCATAATTTTGCAGGTGACATGGCTATCATCATTGTCACTGATGATTCACAATAATGTACTGTGGCAGGATGAGGCCATGCCACTGTGTGCTAAGGCAGCCTGGGTAAGGTTTTGGAGAAAATAGGCCCATTAATGGCACAGGTGTGAGCTGTTCTTTTCGCAGTATCAGGAGGAGAGGTCAGTACCCCACCCTCCCCAGGGGATCAGTGTGTGAAGGGAGCAGTGAGAGGTACTGGTGTGCACCGAACTGTCCAGTTCAAGACAGACCAAGGCCCGAGCCTGAGAGAGAGTCCATGAGGGACAGAGCAGCTAGGAAGCTGCAAGGAAAGATACAGAGCTGAGGTGCAGCTTCTGTGCATGAACAATGGGACGTGTTTGATGGTCAGAAGGACCAAAAAGTACTTGATGCACTTTAAAGATAGATCAACTATGGCAGCTTTGTCTTTTTGTAACTCACTATTTGCTTTGTTAAAGTTACAGCACGTTCAAAACTGTGTGGGTAGATGCTGGAAAGTTGCATTGCTGACCAAATTCATATATAGTTCTCAAGGGCTCTTAGCGGGCATACCTATTAGCCTATCTAACAAAGTCACCAGTTGTGTTTTGAAAATTTCAAGACTATCCACGTTTGAATGGTCATCAAAGACTTTATTTACACATATATTTTGTCCATTTTGGACTTTTTACGGACTCTTTTACATTTATTTGTTTTGAGCACTACACTTGGGTGTTTTGTATATAACTTTTATGTATAGCGCTACATTTTTTGTATATTGTTTGTTTTTTGCTTTTTCCATAGGCATTGTAGCTGCTCACATTTGTTAGTAGCGCGAATATTGTTTGTATTTTGTGCTATTTTTTGGTTTGAATATATTTGCTGCAGCTACTTACTCTGTTCATTACACATCTTGTTATGGATGTGTTTGATTACAGAGCTTCTCGCACTGTTAACACGGATGGTGTGTTTTCCACCACCAATAGTGATACAGAAATAGGAGGTTTATTTACCAGACTCAAAAATGTTATGTCTTCAGAATTACATCTGCAATGGGACTTACTGTTCTTGGAACAATACATATCAGACCGTATGGTTCCTAGAAGTCTCCGCTGGGAAGTTCAACCCCAACAGGGAGACCTAGAGATTGATTCCTGGTTCAATTATTTCAATGACGTCGGGATCAATTTTCTGGGAGTTCTGATCTCTAGGAAAAAGGTGAGACTGGCGGAATTAGACAGGGAAATTAAGGAACTCAAGGAGAAACTTTTCTCATACAAACAATCCCTTGAGTATCTTTCCCTCTCTGCCAGCCTACAAAACCACCTCGAAAAAGAGGATAGAGACCAGAAGCTAAAAAAGCATAAAAAATATTCAAGGGATGCCGGAGATTACAGGAATAATACTGTGTTTGGGTGGCAGAAATTATTTTTGACATCCTTTGGCGCAGAGATGGACTCTACCCCCTCTCAAACATCTGCAGCCAGTTCCACCCAGGCTTCCATAAGAGGTCCAGCACCTATTCAGATTGCAACCACATCTAGTGTCCCAACTCCTTCGTCTAACTCACAAGGGGGCCATTCTCGAACACCCCCACCTAGAAACCCTCGTACCCCCATTCATCAACGGGGTAGGGGTAGGTCCAGAGGGGTTAGAGGGACCAGAGGTTCATCTAGGGGTCATCCCTATCATCATAGTGCTCCACGTCACTATGAGTATGACGATTATTCATATAACGTCTCTCCAGCTCGACAGAGAGCTGCCCCGTCATCTTACTATGACCATCTATCATATTATGGTCCCCCACCAGTTACTACTCACAATAGATATATCCCTCTAGAGGATACGCGTGATGATAGCCATCATACACGTACTAGATATCCTCCTGAATCCTCTTATTATAGTCCTGGCTATCCCAATCAACAAAGCCACGATACACGGGATTTTCACGAGGTCCCAGACACACGCCGAAGAGGGCCAGATCCAAAAGAGGGACCAGAGGGGGGCAGAGAATTCAGAAGAGGAAAAAGAAGGAGAGTATAAAAGGCCAAGGCGTTTTCAACCTAAGTACAAAGGAGTTCACCCCCGAGGAATTATCAGTTTTGGATAAAGGCCTCAAATTTGCCCCTCCAAAGAAACTCGATAAGTTTGGTACCTTTATCGACATACACAAGTATGTTCGGAAGGTTAACATACAACTGTACCTCATCACTAATCCCATTGTGAGTGAGGCCAGGGCAGCTACGTTTGGGACGGTACACTCGGGTCTATCTAACCCGTCTCTGTTTAATCCCCCGTCCCCGTAGCACCCTCTGTCAGTATCTTCAGAGATTTAGTACTGAAGGACTTGTCAGAAATTCCAGAGAAACGAGGCTCTTATCAAACTGTGTCCAGTGTGGGTCTCAAGTCCTTGTGTTCAAACAAGGACTTGGTGATCCGCCCAGCGGACAAAGGTGGAGGTATAGTGGTCCTTGACAAATCTGACTATGAACAAGAAATGGTCAGGATTTTAAATGAACCCAATACCTACCAACGGATGTCCACCAACCCTACCTCTAGGTTTAAAGTTGAACTTCAGAGTTTGGTTGACAGTGGCTTCTCTAGAGACATTCTAAACAAGAAGGAAAAGGCGTTCCTGGTTCCCGCGGTCCCCAGGATACCAACTATTTATTATTTACCGAAGGTTCATAAAGACCCGGTACACCCCCCCGGTCGTCCCATTGTGAGCGGGATTAATTCTGTTACATCCAGAATTGGCCGCTATATCGACCATTATCTTCAGCCCTTGGTCAGACGTGTGCCATCCTATTTGGCGGATACTGGGGCCACTATTAGAAAACTCCAGGATTAGGGATGAGCTTCGTGTTCGAGTCGAACATACGTTCGACTCGAACATCGGCTGTTCGATCGTTCGACGAAGATCGAACGATTTGGGCCGTTCGCGCCAAATTCGAGTGACGCGAACGGCCCACAATGCACTACGCCATCGCAGTGTCATCCAGGCGCTGTGATTGGCCAAGCATGCACTGTGACCCCGCATGCTTGGCCAATCACAGCGCCGGCAGCGAGGAGAGCAATGATTGGCCACAGGCAGGATGCCTGTGGCCAATTATTGCTGAGGGTGTTTAGTACACGCCCCACACTATAAAAGGCCGCCAGCACGGCGGCCTAGTGTAGTGTGTTCCGGAGCAGGGATAGAGCAGCATAGGCAGGGACAGTGACTTTTATTTCTTTCTTGCTTAACCTGGATTCCTTTAGTTTAGGGAAAGAGAAGGATAGGTAGGGAGAGTGTCAGTGTGTTTTGTGCTTGTGCTATATTGTGCTTAAAAAAAACATTTTTTCTAGGGACAGAAAACTGTAGGTAGGGAGAGTGTGTCAGTTTCTTTCACTGTCAAAGTCCTTGTTTCCAGGGACCTGGAAGGACAGTGAGTGAATTCTCCTTGTGCTAAATTGTGCTTAAAAAAAACATTTTTTCTAGGGACAGAAAACTGTAGGTAGGGAGAGTGTGTCAGTTTCTTTCACTGTCAAAGTCCTTGTTTCCAGGGACCTGGAAGGACAGTGAGTGAATTCTCCTTGTGCTAAATTGTGCTTAAAAAAACATTTTTTCTAGGGACAGAAAACTGTAGGTAGGGAGAGTGTGTCAGTTTCTTTCACTGTCAAAGTCCTTGTTTCCAGGGACCTGGAAGGACAGTGAGTGAATTCTCCTTGTGCTAAATTGTGCTTAAAAAAAACATTTTTTCTAGGGACAGAAAACTGTAGGTAGGGAGAGTGTGTCAGTTTCTTTCACTGTCAAAGTCCTTGTTTCCAGGGACCTGGAAGGACAGTGAGTGAATTCTCCTTGTGCTAAATTGTGCTTAAAAAAAACATTTTTTCTAGGGACAGAAAACTGTAGGTAGGGAGAGTGTGTCAGTTTCTTTCACTGTCAAAGTCCTTGTTTCCAGGGACCTGGAAGGACAGTGAGTGAATTCTCCTTGTGCTAAATTGTGCTTAAAAAAAACATTTTTTCTAGGGACAGAAAACTGTAGGTAGGGAGAGTGTGTCAGTTTCTTTCACTGTCAAAGTCCTTGTTTCCAGGGACCTGGAAGGACAGTGAGTGAATTCTCCTTGTGCTAAATTGTGCTTAAAAAAAACATTTTTTCTAGGGACAGAAAACTGTAGGTAGGGAGAGTGTGTCAGTTTCTTTCACTGTCAAAGTCCTTGTTTCCAGGGACCTGGAAGGACAGTGAGTGAATTCTCCTTGTGCTAAATTGTGCTTAAAAAAAACATTTTTTCTAGGGACAGAAAACTGTAGGTAGGGAGAGTGTGTCAGTTTCTTTCACTGTCAAAGTCCTTGTTTCCAGGGACCTGGAAGGACAGTGAGTGAATTCTCCTTGTGCTAAATTGTGCTTAAAAAAACATTTTTTCTAGGGACAGAAAACTGTAGGTAGGGAGAGTGTGTCAGTTTCTTTCACTGTCAAAGTCCTTGTTTCCAGGGACCTGGAAGGACAGTGAGTGAATTCTCCTTGTGCTAAATTGTGCTTAAAAAAAACATTTTTTCTAGGGACAGAAAACTGTAGGTAGGGAGAGTGTGTCAGTTTCTTTCACTGTCAAAGTCCTTGTTTCCAGGGACCTGGAAGGACAGTGAGTGAATTCTCCTTGTGCTAAATTGTGCTTAAAAAAAACATTTTTTCTAGGGACAGAAAACTGTAGGTAGGGAGAGTGTGTCAGTTTCTTTCACTGTCAAAGTCCTTGTTTCCAGGGACCTGGAAGGACAGTGAGTGAATTCTCCTTGTGCTAAATTGTGCTTAAAAAAAACATTTTTTCTAGGGACAGAAAACTGTAGGTAGGGAGAGTGTGTCAGTTTCTTTCACTGTCAAAGTCCTTGTTTCCAGGGACCTGGAAGGACAGTGAGTGAATTCTCCTTGTGCTAAATTGTGCTTAAAAAAACATTTTTTCTAGGGACAGAAAACTGTAGGTAGGGAGAGTGTGTCAGTTTCTTTCACTGTCAAAGTCCTTGTTTCCAGGGACCTGGAAGGACAGTGAGTGAATTCTCCTTGTGCTAAATTGTGCTTAAAAAAAACATTTTTTCTAGGGACAGAAAACTGTAGGTAGGGAGAGTGTGTCAGTTTCTTTCACTGTCAAAGTCCTTGTTTCCAGGGACCTGGAAGGACAGTGAGTGAATTCTCCTTGTGCTAAATTGTGCTTAAAAAAAACATTTTTTCTAGGGACAGAAAACTGTAGGTAGGGAGAGTGTGTCAGTTTCTTTCACTGTCAAAGTCCTTGTTTCCAGGGACCTGGAAGGACAGTGAGTGAATTCTCCTTGTGCTAAATTGTGCTTAAAAAAACATTTTTTCTAGGGACAGAAAACTGTAGGTAGGGAGAGTGTGTCAGTTTCTTTCACTGTCAAAGTCCTTGTTTCCAGGGACCTGGAAGGACAGTGAGTGAATTCTCCTTGTGCTAAATTGTGCTTAAAAAAAACATTTTTTCTAGGGACAGAAAACTGTAGGTAGGGAGAGTGTGTCAGTTTCTTTCACTGTCAAAGTCCTTGTTTCCAGGGACCTGGAAGGACAGTGAGTGAATTCTCCTTGTGCTAAATTGTGCTTAAAAAAACATTTTTTCTAGGGACAGAAAACTGTAGGTAGGGAGAGTGTGTCAGTTTCTTTCACTGTCAAAGTCCTTGTTTCCAGGGACCTGGAAGGATAGTGAGTGAATTCTCCTTGTGCTAAATTGTGCTTAAAAAAAACATTTTTTCTAGGGACAGAAAACTGTAGGTAGGGAGAGTGTGTCAGTTTCTTTCACTGTCAAAGTCCTTGTTTCCAGGGACCTGGAAGGACAGTGAGTGAATTCTCCTTGTGCTAAATTGTGCTTAAAAAAACATTTTTTCTAGGGACAGAAAACTGTAGGTAGGGAGAGTGTGTCAGTTTCTTTCACTGTCAAAGTCCTTGTTTCCAGGGACCTGGAAGGACAGTGAGTGAATTCTCCTTGTGCTAAATTGTGCTTAAAAAAACATTTTTTCTAGGGACAGAAAACTGTAGGTAGGGAGAGTGTGTCAGTTTCTTTCACTGTCAAAGTCCTTGTTTCCAGGGACCTGGAAGGACAGTGAGTGAATTCTCCTTGTGCTAAATTGTGCTTAAAAAAAACATTTTTTCTAGGGACAGAAAACTGTAGGTAGGGAGAGTGTGTCAGTTTCTTTCACTGTCAAAGTCCTTGTTTCCAGGGACCTGGAAGGACAGTGAGTGAATTCTCCTTGTGCTAAATTGTGCTTAAAAAAAACATTTTTTCTAGGGACAGAAAACTGTAGGTAGGGAGAGTGTGTCAGTTTCTTTCACTGTCAAAGTCCTTGTTTCCAGGGACCTGGAAGGACAGTGAGTGAATTCTCCTTGTGCTAAATTGTGCTTAAAAAAAACATATTTTCTAGGGACAAGAAACTGTAGGTAGGGAGAGTGTGTCAGTTTCTTTCACTGTCAAAGTCCTTGTTTCCAGGGACCTGGAAGGACAGTGAGTGAATTCTCCTTGTGCTAAATTGTGCTTAAAAAAAACATTTTTTCTAGGGACAGAAAACTGTAGGTAGGGAGAGTGTGTCAGTTTCTTTCACTGTCAAAGTCCTTGTTTCAAGGGACAGAGAAGGACACCTGAAGGTAGCCCTTATTGCTTTTTTCCCATCTCCCTGCAGGCCATCTATTAGAATGTCTGGAAGGCAAACAAGGAGAGGCAGACAGTCAGGAGGCAATAAAAGAGGGCAAGCAGGCTCTGTGTCTGGGGGCAACAGTGCTGGTCGTGGACGCGGTGCATTGTCATCAGCACATGGCCATGGGACACGCTTGTCCTTCTTTTCGGCAGCTGGACATGTTGAGCCACATCATGCCGAAGACTTGGTAGAGTGGATGACCAAGCCCTCCTCCTCCTCCTCCTCATCCTCTCTCACCCAGGCTCAGGGTACTGGAAAAGCAGCTGCCAAAGCGTCCTCTTCCCTGGTATCAATGTCAGACTCATCATCAGTCACTCCTTCCCTAGACCCACCATGTCCTCCTCCTGAGGAGTCCCCCGAACTGTTTCAGCACAGTGTTGGGTACATGCTCCAGGAGGATGCCCAGCGTTTCGAAGGGTCTGATGATGAAACCCAGCTAGAGGAAGGCAGTAGCGTGAGAGCAGACAGAGGGGATGCTCAAGAAGGACACCAATCTGGCAGTCATGTTCCAGCAGCTGCAGCATACTGCCAGATTGGCTCCAGTGATGAGGAGGGAGGTGATGATGAGGTCACTGACTCCACGTGGGTGCCTAATAGGAGAGAGGAGGAGGAGGAGGATGAGGAGGAGGCACATCTCCAACGAGGCAGGATGCCCTTTGGTGGCCAGCGTAAGGGCAGTACACCGACGGAATCACACCGCAGAGCTCCGCCTGTGCAGGGCACTGCCTCTGCCCGTCATTCAAAAAGTTCTTTGGTGTGGGCCTTTTTTGAGGCTAGTGCATCAGATCGCACAGCTGCTGTTTGCAACATATGTCTCAAGCGTATATCGCGTGGCCAAAACATCAGCCGCTTGGGTACCACATGCCTGACCAGACATATGTTGACCTGCCATGCAGCTCGTTGGCAAGCCTACCTCAAAGACCCACACCAAAGAACAAAGCGGACCTCTCCTTGCACCGCATCAGCTGGGATCTCCAACCCCACTATAACTTCAGTCCTCTCTGAAACATGCACTGAGAGGAATGAAGGTGTAGAATTAGGCGTGTCACAGCCAAGTACTTGCGGCCACTCTGCTAGCAGTACACCGACGTCCGATTCTAGCAGGCAAATTTCCCTGCCCCAGCTGCTGGACCGTCGAAAGAAGTTCACTCCCAGCCATCCACATGCCCAGCGGTTGAATGCTAGCTTGGCTAAATTGCTAGCGCTTCAACTGCTGCCTTTTCAGTTGGTAGACTCGGCCCCCTTCCGTGAGTTTGTGCAATGTGCGGTTCCTCAGTGGCAGGTTCCCAAACGCCACTTTTTCTCACGGAAGGCTATTCCGGCTCTCTACCGGCATGTGGAAGGCAATGTCTTGGCCTCGCTGGACAGGGCGGTCAGCGGTAAGGTGCATATTACCGCTGACTCATGGTCCAGCAGGCATGGACAGGGACGTTACCTTTCTTTCACGGCCCATTGGGTCACTCTTTTGGCAGCTGGGAAGGATGCAGGACAAGGTGCAGTAGTGTTGGAGGTTGTCCCACCGCCACGCCTCCAAAATGCTACTACTGGTTGTGACACACCTCTCTCCTCCACCCCCTCCTCTTCTTCTTCCTCCATGGCCTCTTCCTGTGGTTTGTCCTATGAACCAGCGGTGCTCCGTAGCCGTTCACGGGGCTACGCAAGTACGCAGGCAAAAAGATGCCATGCCGTGCTTGCCCTGGTGTGTTTGGGGGACAGAAGCCACACTGGGGCAGAGGTCCTGTCTGCTCTGCAGGGCCAGGCCGAGAGGTGGTTGACGCCACGCCAGCTTAAGCCAGGAATGGTGGTTTGCGACAATGGCACCAACCTCCTCTCCGCCCTCCGACAGGGACAACTGACCCATGTGCCCTGTGTGGCTCACGTCCTTAACCTGGTGGTGCAGCGGTTCTTGGGCAGGTACCCGGGCTTACAGGATGTCCTGAGGCAGGCCAGGAAAGTCTGTGTGCATTTCCGCAGATCTTATAATGCCAGTGCTCGCCTGGCTGAGCTGCAAAAGGAGTTGAACCTGCCCAAGAACCGCCTTATATGTGACATGCCCACCAGGTGGAACTCAACGTTGGCCATGCTGCAGCGGCTGCACACGCAGCAGAGGGCCATCAATGAGTACCTGTGCGACTACGGCACCAGGACAGGGTCAGGGGAGCTTGGTTTTTTTTCTCCACGCCAGTGGGGCATGATCAGGGATGCATGCACTGTCCTGGCACCATTTGAGGAGGCCACGAGGATGGTGAGCAGTGACAGTGCATGCATCAGTGACACTGTACCTCTTGTCCACCTGTTGGAGCACACGCTGCGTGGAATAATGGACAGGGCACTTGAGGCAGAACAGAGGCAGGAAGAGGAGGACTTCCTTGCCTCTCAAGGCCCCCTTTACCCAGACAGTGTTCCTTCTGTCCCACCCATCGCACAGGAAGAGGAGGAGGAGGAGGAGGAGGAGGATTGTGTCAGCATGGAGGTGGAGGCTGGCACTCAGCATCATCAGCAGCAGTCTTTTAGGGATGATTTACAGTCCCAAGAAACCAGTGGACTTGTACGTGGCTGGGAGGAGGTGGCTGCGGATCATGTCGTCCTTAGTGACCCAGAGGACTCCGGAGCGAATGCCTCAGCAAACCTACGCTGCATGGCCTCCCTGATCCTGCAAAGTCTGCGGAAGGATCCTCGTATTCTTCAGATCAAGGAGAGGGACCATTACTGGCTGGCCACTCTCCTTGATCCACGGTACAAGGGTAAGGTTGCGGACCTTATGTTACCGTCGCAGAGGGAGCAGAGGATGAGACAACTCCGGGAGGCCTTGCAGAAAGGTCTGTGCAACGCGTTCCCAGAGACTGGGAGGTTACAAACTCCTGGTCCTGGACAACGAGTTGCTGAGGCTTCGGCCAGTCAAAGAAGGAGCGGTGGGGAAGGTGGCCGTCTGACCGATGCGTTCAGACAATTCTTTAGTCCGCAGCCCCAAAGTATGATCGGTTCCAGCAACCATCGCCAGCGTCTGATAAACATGGTGCAGGAATATCTAGGGGCAAGGTCAGACTTGGACACCTTCCCCACCGAAAATCCTCTGGCTTACTGGGTCTTGAGGATGGATCACTGGCCAGAGCTTGCACAGTATGCAATTGAGCTACTGGCCTGTCCTGCATCCAGCGTTCTTTCGGAACGCACATTCAGTGCTGCTGGAGGATTTGTCACGGATCACAGGGTGCGCCTGTCCACCGACTCGGTTGATCGACTGACTTTCATCAAGATGAACCAGTCTTGGATCACCACCAGCTACCACACACCTGATGCTGATATAACAGACTAATTGATTTTAACATGTCACATCCCTTCAAGACTGATGCTGATGCTGAGTGCCTGTGCTGTTATGTTGACTGGCTATCCTCCTCCTCCGAGTCCTCAATGATACGATTGATGATGATAGCTTGGAAGATCATTTTTGTTTATGGGTGCCGCCACCAGTGGCTAAGGCCCAATTTTTCAGCCCCTGTTTTACAGGGGCGTGTAATTACAATTTTTTTAGCAATAATTTGCCATAGGGCTCATTGCTGTGCTCCAAGTACAGTATCTGTGAGGGGTTGGAGTGTTGTGGCACCAGTGCCTAAGGCCCAATTTTTCAGCCCCTGTTTAACAGGGGCGTGTCATTACAATTTTTGAAGCAATACTTTGCAACAGGGCTCATTGCTGTGCTCCAAGTACAGTATCTGTGAGGGGTTGTAGTGTTGTGCCACCAGTGCCTAAGGCCCAATTTTTCAGCCCCTGTTCAACAGGGGCATGCAATTACAATTCTTGATCTAATAATTCACAGCAGGGTCCATTGCTGCACCCACCAAGAGTAACTCTGAGGGCTTACAGTCTTGTGGCAACGCCACCACCACCACCACCACGAAAGGCCCAATTTTTCAGCCCCTGTTCAAAAGGGGCATGTAATTACAATTCTTGATCTAATAATTCACAGCAGGGCCCATTGCTGCACCCACCAAGAGTAACTGTCAGGGCTTACAGTGTTGTGGCACCAGCACCACCATCAAAGCCCCAGTTTTTACTACCACTGTTCAACAATTATATGTAATTAAAATTCCTGATATAATAGTTGACAGCAGGGCGTTCCAGCACCAACCAAGAGTAACTGAGTGCTTACAGTGTTGTGCCAACACCAACAACTAAGGGGCCTATTTCTGCAGAGTATATACGGCAGGTCCCTACTTTCAAACATCCAACTTACAAACGACTCCTACTTGCAAACGAAAGAAGACAACAGGAAGTGAGAGGAAATCTACCCCTAGAAAGGAAAATTCTCTCCTGTAAGAATAAATATGGGAGAAAGGGGTCTCATCTGTACTGATGCTTTATCAGCAATCCTTGTTTCAAGAAAAACACCACATTTCAAAAACAGTTGTCATTGGGACGGAAAGTGAGGTGAAATGTTCTGAACAGGGGCACAGACAGCAAAACAAATGTTACAGGGGTGATAACCCTTACCTATGTTTCCCAAAAAGTTTAAAAATAGATTTTTGGGCTGGAGCTACACTTCAACAATGTACCTGTTCAAAATTACAAACAGATTCTACATAAGAACAAACCTACAGTCCCTGTCTTGTATGCACCGCCTGTATACGGCTGTTCAGAGTATATAGGGCCTTTTTTATTTTATGTGCGGGGTTCCCCTTAATATCCATACAAGACCCAAAGGGGCTGGTAATGGGCTGGGGTAGGGGGGGGGGGCATGGGGTAGCTATGCCATTTTTCTTAAAGAATTTCATCCATATTACCGGGACCAGACATTACATTAACCACTTAACGACCGCCCACCGCCGATTTACGTCGGCAGAATGGCACGGACAGGCAGAATCACGTAGATCTACGTGACTGCCTTTGTACAGTTGGGGGGTCCATCCGGACCCCCCTTCTGTGCCGTGAGCGGTCGTTACTACACCGGGAGCGATCCCAGATGAGGGGGCGGCCTTTCGATTCCGGCCCCCCCCTCGCGATCGCTCCCGGCGAATGGAAATGCCTCCTCTGTCTGTTTCAGACAGAGGAAGCAGGAGGAAGTGATGTCATCTCTGGTGCGGTGCTCACATATACCGAGCGCCGTACAAGAGAAGACATCAGGTCAGTGAGCACAACACTACACTGACACCAGGACACATAGGAACACTAATCGCCCCCCCCAGGACCCCCAGACCCCCCCAGATCACCCCCCAGCCCCCAGTCACAGTGTCACTGATTGCAGTGACCATTTATTTAGTGATCACTGCAATCAGTGACATTTGTGACTGTGAAAGTGTCACTAAAGTTTAGTTTTAGGTCCAGTGTAGCCCCCTAACCCCCCCCTAATAAAGGTTTAACCCCCTGATCACCCCCCAGATAACCCTTTCACCCCCTATCACCGCTGTCGCTATGCGATCATTTTTCTGATGGCTGTCTTAGCATCAGTGATGGCGATCGGTAGCCAGTAATTTTTTTTAGGTTCGCCGCAGGTTTTTATAGCGTCGGGTACCCCAATATATTATCTAATAAAGGTTCAACCCCCTTGATCGCCCCCCAGGTAACCCTTTCACCCCCTATCACCGCTGTCGCTAATCGATCGTTTTTCTGATGCTGTCTTAGCATCAGTGATGGCGATCGGTAGCCAGTAATTTTTTTTAGGTTCGCCGCAGGTTTTTATAGCGTCAGGTACCCCAATATATTATCTAATAAAGGTTAAACCCCCTTGATTGCCCCCCAGGTAACCCTTTCACCCCCTATCACCGCTGTCGCTATGCGATCATTTTTCTGATGGCTGTCTTAGCATCAGTGATGGCGATCGGTAGCCAGTAATTTTTTTTAGGTTCGCCGCAGGTTTTTATAGCGTCGGGTACCCCAATATATTATCTAATAAAGGTTTAACCCCCTTGATCGCCCCCCAGGTAACCCTTTCACCCCCTATCACCGCTGTCGCTAATCAATCGTTTTTCTGATGCTGTCTTAGCATCAGTGATGGCGATCGGTAGCCAGTAATTTTTTTTAGGTTCGCCGCAGGTTTTTATAGCGTCAGGTACCCCAATATATTATCTAATAAAGGTTAAACCCCCTTGATCGCCCCCCAGGTAACCCTTTCACCCCCTATCACCGCTGTCGCTATGCGATCATTTTTCTGATGGCTGTCTTAGCATCAGTGATGGCGATCGGTAGCCAGTAATTTTTTTTAGGTTCGCCGCAGGTTTTTATAGCGTCGGGTACCCCAATATATTATCTAATAAAGGTTTAACCCCCTTGATCGCCCCCCAGGTAACCCTTTCACCTCCTATCACCACTGTCACTAAGCGATCGTTTTTCTGATCGCTGTCTTCGTGTCGGTGATGCCAATCGGTAGCCAGTCATTTTTTTTTAGGTTCGCCGCAGGTTTTTATAGCGTCAGGTACCCCCAAATATGATCTAATAAAGGTTTTAACCCCCTAATTGCCCCTAGTTAACCCTTTCACCAGTAATCACCATATAAGTGTTACGGGTGACGCTGGTTAGTTAGTTTGCTTTTTATAGTGTCAGGGCACCCGCCGTATATAACCCAATAAAGGTTTAACCCCCTGATCGCCCGGTGGGTGATATCAATTAGGTTTTAGCGTCAGAGAGGGTCTGCGTCACACCCCAGGAAGCGTCAGGTTAGTGCCAGTAACGCTAACACCCACGCGTAAAGCATACACCCCCCTTAGTGGTATAGTATCTGAACAGATCAATATCTGATCTGATCAGATCTATACCAGCGGTTTAGGGTTCCCAAAAACGCAGTGTTAGCGGGATCAGCCCAGATACCTGCTAGCACCTGCGTTTTGCCCCTCCGTCCAGCCCAGGCCACCCAAGTGCAGTATCGATCGATCACTGTCACTTCCAAAACACAACACACATAACTGCAGCGTTCGCAGAGACAGGCCTGATCCCTGCGACTCCAGTGCTGTAGGAGGTGATTTCACCACCACAGTTAAAAAAAAAAAAGCATATATGCCGAAGCATGGGGGCAGCAGGGCGGAGGAGCAATTTTGCTCCTAATGCCGCATACATACGGTCGAAATTCCGACGGAGGCTTGCCCGTGGAAACGTTTGACCATGTGTGTGCGGCATAACTTTTTTGCGGGAGGATGCCCCCATGCTTCGGCATATATAAATGGTGCATGTATGCCCATCATTAGAAGTGGGTGGATGAAGGGCGGTATTCTAATGGTGGGCATACCCACCGATCAATCTCTTTTTTCGTTCAGCCAACAGGCTGCATGAAAAAAAAAGATTACAATACATGTCCAACAAGGACCAGCAACGTACTGGTATGTTGCTGGACTTTGAATGGTTATACCAGATTGATGCCTGCGGGTTTAGGCATCATCTTGGTATCATTCTTTTCAGCCAGCGGCCGGCTTTCATGTAAAAGCAATCACAGCGGCTAATTAGCCTCTGGACTGCTTTTACAAGCAGTGGGAGGGAATGTCCCCCCCCCGGATATAAAAAGCGCCATTGGGAAATTGGGAAAGCATTTTATCACACCGATCTTGGTGTGGTCAGATGCTTTGAGGGCAGAGGAAAGATCTAGGGTCTAGAAGACCCCAGTTTTTTCAAAAAAAGAGTACCTGTCACTACCTATTGCTATCATAGGGGATATTTACATTCCCTGAGATAACAATAAAAATTATAAAAAAAAAATATATGTAAGGAACAATTTAAAAATAAAATAAAAAAGCAAAATTAATAATAAAAAAAAAAAAAAAAGCACCCCTGTCCTGCCCTGCTCTTGCCCAATGGCGAACGCAAGCGTCGGTCTGGCGTCATATGTAAACAGCAATTGCACCATGCATGTGAGGTATCACCGCGAAGGTCAGATCGAGGGCAGTCATTTTAGCAGTAGACCTCCTCTGTAAATCTAACGGGGTAATCTGTAAAGGCTTTTAAAGGCTTTTAAAAATGTATGTAGTTTGTCGCCAATGCGCGTTTGTGCAAAATTTTAAAGCATGTCGTGTTTGGTATCTATGTACTCGGCCTAAGATCATCTTTATTATTTCATCAAACATTTGGGCAATATAGTGTGTTTTAGTGCATTAAAATTAAAAAAAGTGTATTTTTTCCCCAAAAAATGCGTTTGAAAAATCGCTGCGCAAATACTGTGTAGAAAAAAAAAATGCAACACCCACCATTTTAATCTGTAGGGCCTTTGCTTTAAAAATATATATAATGTTTGGGGGTTCAACATAATTTTCTTGCAAAAAAAAAATATGTTTTCATGTAAACAAAAAGTGTCAAAAAGGGCTTTGTCTTCAAGTGGTTAGAAGAGTGGATGTAAGCTTCCTAATGTTGTGTATAAAATGCCAGAACAGTTCAAAACCCCCCCAAATGACCCCATTTTGGAAAGTAGACACCCCAAGCTATATACTGAGAGGCATGTCGAGTCCATGGAATATTTTATATGTTGACACAAGTTGCGGAAAATAGACAATTTTTTTTTTTTTATTTTTTTTTTGCACAAAGTTGTCACTAAATGATATATTGCTCAAACATGCCATGGGCATATGTGGAATTACACCCCAAAATAAATTCTGTTGCTTCTCCTGAGTACAGGGATACCACATGTGTGAGACTTTTTGGGAGCCTAGCCGCGTACGGGACCCCAAAAACAAAGCACCGCCTTCAGGCTTTCTAAGGGTGTAAATTTTTGATTTTACTTCTCACTGCCTATCACAGTTTCGGAGGCCATGGAATGCCCAGATGGCACAAAACCCCCCCAAATGACCCCATTTTGGAAAGTAGACACCCCAAGCTATTTGCTGAGAGGTATTGTGAGTATTTTGCAGATCTCGCTTTTTGTCACAAAGTTTTGAAAATTGAAAAAAAAAAAAAAAAAAAAAAAATTTTCTTTCTTCATTTTCAAAAACAAATGAGAGCTGTAAAATACTCACCATGCCTCCTCAGCAAATAGCTTGGGGTGTCTACTTTCCAAAATGGGGTCATTTGGGGGGGTTTTGTGCTATTTTGGCATTTTATGGCCTTAGAAACTGTGATAGGTAGTGAGGAGTGAAATCAAAAATTTGTGCCTAGAAATCCTGAAGGCGGTGCTTGGTTTTCGGGGTCCCGTACGCGGCTAGGCTCCTAAAAAGTCCCACACATGTGGTATCCCCGTACTCAGGAGAAGCAGCAAAATGTATTTTGGGGTGCAATTCCACATATAACCATGGCATGTGTGAGCAATATATCATTTAGTGACAACTTTTTGTAATTTTTTTTTTATTTTTATTTTTTGTCATTATTCAATCACTTGGGACAAAAAAAAAAAATATTCAACGGGCTCAACAGGCCTCTCAGCAATTTCCTTGGGGTGTCTACTTTCTAAAATGGGGTCATTTGGGGGGGTTTTGTGCTATTTTGGCATTTTATGGCCTTCGAAACTGTGATAGGTAGTGAGGAATGAAATCAAAAATTTAAGCCCTTAGAAATCCTGAAGGCGGTGCTTGGTTTCTGGGGTCCCGTACGTGGCCAGGCTCCTAAAAAGTCCCACACATGTGGTATCCCCGTACTCAGGAGAAGCAGCAAAATGTATTTTGGGGTGCAATTCCACATATAACCATGGCATGTGTGAGCAATATATCATTTAGTGACAACTTTTTGTAATTTTTTTTTTTTTTTTTTTTTTGTCATTATTCAATCACTTGGGACAAAAAAAAAAAAATATTCAATGGGCTCAACATGCCTCTCAGCAATTTCCTTGGGTTGTCTACTTTCCAAAATGGGGTCATTTGGGGGGGTTTTGTACTGCCCTGCCATTTTAGCACCTCAAGAAATGAGATAGGCAGTCATAAATTTAAAGCTGTGTAAATTTCAGAAAATGTACCCTAGTTTGTAAACGCTATAACTTTTGCGCAAACCAATAAATATACGTTTATTGACATTTTTTTTACTAAAGACATGTGGCTGAATACATTTTGGCCTAAATGTCTGACTAAAATTGAGTTTATTCGATTTTTCTTATAACAAAAAGTAGAAAATATCATTTTTTTTCAAAATTTTCGGTCTTTTTCCGTTTATATCGCAAAAAATAAAAATCGCAGAGGCAATCAAATACCATTAAAAGAAAGCTCTATTTGTGGGAAGAAAAGGACGCAAATTTCATTTGGGTACAACATTGCATGTCCGCACAATTTACAGTTAAAGCAGCGCAGTGCCGAATCCCAAAAACAGGCCTGGTCCTAATGGCCCGAAATGGTCCGGGGCTTAAGTGGTTAAAGCCGCAAGCAGTTTTAAATGGCTTTTTTTTCCTTTAGAAGTGTCATTTTGTGCAGGGACAGTTCTAAACACGGGAAACACGTGGCACTTCACAGGCATACTTTAGACACCCCCCAGGTACGATATTTAAAGGAATATTTGACTTTTTTTTTTTCACTTTATGCATCATTAAAATGACTGCTCCCGAAAAACGACCGTTTTTAAAACTTCTTTTTGCATTGATACATGTCCCCTGGTGCACAACCCGGGTTCCCAAACCCTATTTATGACAATAACATGCATAATAGTTGTTATAATTAGCACTTTAGAATTCGAACGTTCGCATCCATTGTATTTAATAGGGTTCTAATGTTCGTTCGAACTTTCGGTCCGTTCGCGGGTTCTGGTGCGAACCGAACCCGGGGGTGTTCGGCTCATCACTATCCAGGATACGAGTATAGGAGGTGATTACATCATGGTGACAGCCGATGTGGCCTCACTATATACTTGTATCCCACATGGCAAAGGGTTAGAGGCTGTTAAGTATTACCTAGAGAAGGAAGAAACACTAGCTCCCTTCCAACGGGAATTCATTATGGAATTGTTGGAGTTTGCTACCAGAAGTAGTTACTTCTGGTTCAACGACAATTTCTACCTCCAACTAAGAGGTGTGGCTATGGGGGCCAAGTATGCCCCCAGCCTGGCGAATCTCTTCATGGCCAAATGGGAGGAGGATGTCGTCTATACCTATGACACCCAACACTTAGTGTTTTGGGCTAGGTACATTGACGACATCCTCCTCCTA
Organism: Rana muscosa; assembly: GCA_029206835.1. NCBI lineage: Eukaryota > Metazoa > Chordata > Amphibia > Anura > Ranidae > Rana > Rana muscosa. The sequence goes on along the minus strand of CM055122.1, from coordinate 187,021,679 downwards.
TGGAGTGGCAGTCTGGCATCACTTAAGATCTTTATGGACCATCTTAATGCCAATGACAGAGGCATTTCTCTCTCATATACTGCCAGCCATGAAAGAATCCAGTTTCTGGATTTGGAGATCAGCATCCAAGATCGACAGTTCCACTTTCAGACACACTTCAAGAAAACTGATCGGAATGGATACATTCCGCAGGACAGTTGTCATCACCAATCTTGGTTGAGGTCCGTCCCACGTAGTCAGTTTCTGAGGTTGAGGCGAAACTGTACTGATACCGATATCTTCCTGACTCAAGCCGAGATTTTCAAACAACGATTCATTGATAAGGGGTATGACCCCGTCAGGATCGATAGAGATCTCGAACAAGTACTGGAGACCGACAGGCATTCCTTATTGGAAGTTAAGCCCAAAGTAGAATCCAACAACAGCTTCAAATGGGCAATGCTCACCTCCTTCTCTATGCAACATAAACAAGTGAAAGCTATTATAGCCAAGCACTGGAACATCTTGAGGAATGACAATATCCTCGGCTCAGTTTTACCCGAACAGGCCAAAGTTGTCTTCAGAGGTGCACCCACTCTCCAGGGTAAAATAGCACCCAACATCATTAACCCCCCGGTACGTCCTTCCTTTTTTCATCAATTGGTGGGATATCATCCCTGTAAAAAGTGCAGTGTGTGTAAATATAACACATCCGGGAGAGGTAAAACCTTAGAGTTTAGGTCTACCAGTACAGGGAAGTCATACCCAATTAAACATTTTTGTACATGCTCTACTACACACATTGTATATCTTATCACCTGCCCTTGTGGCAAATAATATGTGGGCCGCACCATCAGGCCATTTTCGGTTAGAGTGGGGGAACATGTTACATTAATTTTAGGGGGTGATGTGAATCACACGGTCCCTAGACACTATAGGTTACATCACAGTAGGAATCCAGCTGGCACACAGTTCTTGATCATTGATCGTTTTATTCCCCCATGGAGAGGTGCCCCCAGAATTAGGGGTGTGTCCCAGCTGGAGACTTACTGGATATACCAATTACAGACACACAGGCCGTCTGGTTTAAATGTCGAATGGGATATCAATTCCTTCATCGACCAGTCCTAACATTAGTTGGTGCCTTTCGATCATGGATCCGTTTTCTGCTTTTTCTTGTTGTTTAGTGTTTCTTGTATTTTTAACCAATTCAATATGGTTTTATATATTCTTTACACAACTTTTAATATATTATGTATGGTTGTGTTTGGGGACAAATTTGGATTTATATGGAATTTGCTCCTCATTCATCCATTGGGCAATCTCCTGTTGGGGTGTGTGGGCCTCCTTCCGTCATTGGTTATGATGGGTTGAGGTCCCTACATTCTTCCACCTTGATGGTCCTCTCTATGTGCGAGACGTTAGTCTCGCACAGTTGGAGCGGACCATCTATATTTCTTGATCTGTTATCCAAAAGATATTTCTTATTTTTCATTTTTTATTTTTATTTTTATATTTATTATCTGTTTACACATTTAGTAATTTAACCTCAGCTCAGCTGATTTTATTATTTTTATAACAATAAAACTATTTTTGTGCTAATGGGTAGTTAGACTTACAGCTACTAGCTTCACCATTGTTATCCCGGGGAATTTTTTCCTTTTTTCGCCCGATTTGGGCGATGCTAGATAATTCCTGTAGATTAGTTGGAGTCCTGTGTGTACACATTTGGCTGCGTTTCACATTTTTTGCCGTTATGGGGCGGTGGAGCACAGTCAATGTATTAGCATTTCAGGGTTGCCCACTTCCGGGAAGCACGCCGTGATCGCTTGATTATGCGATTGCGTTGTCGGACTCAATACGGACGTCTCTACGTCCTATCCGGGCTGCGTGTCTCAGATGGGGGCGGCGCTTGTATGCGATGACGCGATCGCGTCGCTTTTCATTAAGATGCTCGCGGGTCATGTGGTCACATGACGGCGGGATTCCTCGTGACGCGGTCGCGCCGTCTGATTGGATATGGACGTCATGTGACGCCACTGGATGATCACATGGCATCCGTCACATGGTTCAGGCGCCGTCTGATTGGACATTGATGTTCGCGCGTCATGTAACGTCGCCGGACGATTGCATGGCGTCTATCACATGGTTTACGCGTGACGTCACAGCCGCGACGTTAGTCGCCAGACTAAGATCTATGATGTATTGTAAGTATTGGGTTAGTGATGCCCCGTATCTAGCATGTATGATGAGGTTATTCCACACAAACATGGATCTATCCCCCCATCTTTTTTCCATACAGCTTCCCATATGATGAATATATTAGCGCACTATGCAGGGATTACATAGAGAGGCGTGGAACGCACGCCGACACGCCATTTTGAAAGATTCAGGAAGTGATTGCATAATGGATTAATGAGGGGGAGGTCCCTTAAACTTATAAATAATATGCAGGCAACAGTGGAGTCATACCCCAGACGATGCAAGGTATTGCGAAACGCGTCGGGAGATTCCACTGCTGCCACTGAGTGTTTTGCAAAGCGCTACGTTTACTGCTTGAATGTAAGTGTATCTACCTGCATTTAATAAATAGTATCTACGTTATTACGCTATGTGCCCTCTCCTTCTTCCCTATAATATGGTTCCATTGTGAGCTATCCCATCATCATACTGGGTTCGGATATTTGGTGACACCACTAGACCCTGGATTTTGGACATTGATGTGTGCAACGCCAGCCAGGACTCTAGACCTACGAGTATACATGTACCAAGCCTGTTTGACCCTTTAGACATACGTTTACTGGGTCCATTCCATCTGGTAAGCCTCCTTTCCATTTGGTGGTGGTCACGTTATAGTCATTTGCTTTTTGAAAGTCACCAGTTGTGTTTTGAAAATTTCAAGACTATCCACGTTTGAATGGTCATCAAAGACTTTATTTACACATATATTTTGTCCATTTTGGACTTTTTACGGACTCTTTTACATTTATTTGTTTTGAGCACTACACTTGGGTGTTTTGTATATAACTTTTATGTATAGCGCTACATTTTTTGTATACTATCTAACAAACCTGCCTTGGTCAATACAATGTGGGATACTGAGATTCACTATCGCTTTAAGGGCTCCTTCACACAGGTGTATCGATCTGTATGCCCCATGTGAAGGGGCTATCTTCATCCGGGCAGGATGCACAGGCTTTCCATGCAGGTTGACGGTTGCATGGACCTGCACAGATGTCAACGTGGAACTCAGAATGTGCATCCATGTAGGTCCAAGGCACAGAACAGGCAGCAGACAAACTGTGTACCAATCCATGCATTGGACATGCACTTATACCCTCATGAGAATGTGCATGGAGAACTGCGCAGATCCGTGTTTTAATATGTTAAAACTTTGGGGGGACAGCACCCCGCACCCCTTATTGACAGGCCGCTACTGGTTTGGACCATAATTCCATGCTTCCACAGAATAGCTTGTGTTTTGCCACTTGCCATTATATTTTGGGGTATTTTGGGCATTTTGACAACTTTGTTGCTTACTTGAGTAAGATATTATTGATTTTTATTTGAACCTTCATCTTTCCTGTGTAGCAGATAGAGCATAGTATGCCTTGAAAAGTTATCAATGAATGTGAGAAAATTCCTCTTCTTTATCCAAATCTGATCTTTCATATGACCACATAGATCTGAGTGAATAAAGTCCAAATGTTGTTGGGCTCCGCTGTTGCTACTCTTTGTAAGATATCTCCTGGTCATTTCCTAATTTTCCTCATTATACATTTCAGTGTTATGCCAATTGCATGCTGATCTTCTAATAGTCACTTAACAGTTTCAGGATTTATGTGTCCAAAACAATAGTGCCAGTTGTGAATATATGTAAGCATTTAATCTCTTTGACCCGGTTACCCACTTTACTGCACTTAAAGCGATGTTAAAGGTTTTTTTTTTTTTAATAACAAACATGTCATACTTACCTCCTCTGTGTAGTGGTTTTGCACAGAGCAATCTCTTCTTCTTGGGTCTCCTGCCAGCGCACCTGGCTCCTTCCATTTGACCAGTGCCCCCAATAGCAAGCCATTTGCTATGGGGGCACTGGGGTGTGCTCGCTCCAGAGCCCAGCTCTATGCATCCATCAGACACATAGAGCCTCTCCTCATTGGCTTACTGACTGTGATTGACAGCAGTGAGAGCCAATGGCTCTCACTGCTGTGTCTCAGCCAATGAGGAGAGAGAGACCTGGGACAGCCGAGGCTCCCGTGCACATTGTGGGATTGAGAGGGGGCTCAGGTGAGTATTAGGGCTTGCCATGGGATAGCAGCACACAGAAGGTTTTTTACCTTTATGCAAAAAATCAACTTTATCCTTTACAACCATTTTAAGCTGATACAGTCCATCTGTGATTTTTCCTTTAGCTAGTATTTGGCTCTTTTTTTATACTACAGCTGTCACCTATGAAAGTCACTACCTATTTTTATGTTTCAATAGTTTTTATTGAAGTTTTCAATACAGGGTATGATGTTCTCAGCTTTACATTACGCAGTATAAAACATGGTTAGGGAGTCAATCATTAAATATCTTAAAAGGCGTTGAGGAATCCTCCTCAGGTAATATACATGGATCGTTCTCAATTCCTGATATGGACTGTGAAGAATTCCAACCCGTGCACAGTCTCACTGTGTCTATAACCTGAGGCCCCCTCACAGTCCAATGCCCGGATGTTCGTGCCACCCGCATGGAAGAACCAGCCCCCCATCTGACTCTCGGGGGAGTCTGGTTCCCCTCAAAACACGGGTGTCTCCCTGGATATCACAAAACAGCAATGTTTCGCCGAGGGTAAATAAAATAAAGACAACAAAAAAACAACAAAAAAAAAAAAAACAACAACATCATAGCCCATTAAAACCAGGATTAAACCTGGTAAATAAAAATTTCAAAAACAAAAAGATAGAGGGGGGTGAGACAGAGAGCAGGAAGAGTGTAGAAGAGAGGATAGGTAGGAGGAGAAGGGAAAGAGGGGGAGAACTACGGTGTCGTGTCCGGTGATCTGTTACCTAGAAGTAGATCTAAAGTGAGAGCGACCCTGGGTCGGTCGTTAGGTATCTAATCCAAGGATCCCATACTTTGTGGAACATTTTCATCCTATCTTGTACCAATGCCGTTAGCCTCTCGTTTAGCATAAGCCACGACAGTTTGTATTTCAGCTGGTCGAATGGCAGGGCAGCAGACCTCCAGTTCCTGGCTATAGTTATTTTTGCCAAAGTAAATATAAATGAGAGAAGCCGCCCTTGGGACTTGGAGGCCTCTACTACCCTGTCACCCAACAATGCTTGTTTTGCTGATTTCATCAGGTTAACCTGGGTAAGGGTATAGATAAAATTATATACCCTAATCCAAAATCTGCTGACCTTAGGACAGGTCCACCATATGTGATAGGTGGATCCCACTTGACCACATCCTCTAAAACACCTTGAAGAATCTTCAGGAACAAAAGTGGCCAACCTGGTCGGCACCATATACCATCTTAATAAGACCTTATAGTTTGCCTCTATGATTGAGGTATTGATAAGCGATCGAGATGCTGACTCTGATATTGCGTGCCACACCTCAAGGTCAAGGGTTTCCTGAAGGTCTCGCTCCCATTGGAGCATATAATTTAGCTTTGTTGAAACATGCATTAGAATTGTATATATGGCCGATACGTGGCCTCTAATTTTGTCATATTGACTACATAAATGTTCCATGGGCGTTGATGTCATTAAATCACCCTTGCGAGCTACAATTTGTATATAATGGTGTATTTGAGAATATCTATAACGCTTAGTGGGTGGCATCTGATGTTTGTCCACTAGGGATCGTTCAGATAGCATACCCTTGTGATCACACAGATCGGCTATGCGTATAAGATCTTTATTTGTCCACCAACCAAACGCCAGGGGAGTGAGGCCCGGGGTGAACGCTTTATTTTTTAATAGCGGTGCTAGCGGATTATGGGGTGACTTAAATTTATGTGTCCTAGATAGTCTATCCCAAGCACACAGAAGGTTTTTTACCTTTATGCAAAAAATCAACTTTATCCTTTACAACCATTTTAAGCTGATACAGTCCATCTGTGATTTTTCCTTTAGCTAGTATTTGGCTCTTTTTTTATACTACAGCTGTCACCTATGAAAGTCACTACCTATTTTTATGTTTCAATAGTTTTTATTGAAGTTTTCAATACAGGGTATGATGTTCTCAGCTTTACATTACGCAGTATAAAACATGGTTAGGGAGTCAATCATTAAATATCTTAAAAGGCGTTGAGGAATCCTCCTCAGGTAATATACATGGATCGTTCTCAATTCCTGATATGGACTGTGAAGAATTCCAACCCGTGCACAGTCTCACTGTGTCTATAACCTGAGGCCCCCTCACAGTCCAATGCCCGGATGTTCGTGCCACCCGCATGGAAGAACCAGCCCCCCATCTGACTCTCGGGGGAGTCTGGTTCCCCTCAAAACACGGGTGTCTCCCTGGATATCACAAAACAGCAATGTTTCGCAGAGGGTAAATAAAATAAAGACAACAAAAAAAACAACAAAAAAAAAAAAACAACAACATCATAGCCCATTAAAACCAGGATTAAACCTGGTAAATAAAAATTTCAAAAACAAAAAGATAGAGGGGGGTGAGACAGAGAGCAGGAAGAGTGTAGAAGAGAGGATAGGTAGGAGGAGAAGGGAAAGAGGGGGAGAACTACGGTGTCGTGTCCGGTGATCTGTTACCTAGAAGTAGATCTAAAGTGAGAGCGACCCTGGGTCGGTCGTTAGGTATCTAATCCAAGGATCCCATACTTTGTGGAACATTTTCATCCTATCTTGTACCAATGCCGTTAGCCTCTCGTTTAGCATAAGCCACGACAGTTTGTATTTCAGCTGGTCGAATGGCAGGGCAGCAGACCTCCAGTTCCTGGCTATAGTTATTTTTGCCAAAGTAAATATAAATGAGAGAAGCCGCCCTTGGGACTTGGAGGCCTCTACTACCCTGTCACCCAACAATGCTTGTTTTGCTGATTTCATCAGGTTAACCTGGGTAAGGGTATAGATAAAATTATATACCCTAATCCAAAATCTGTTGACCTTAGGACAGGTCCACCATATGTGATAGGTGGATCCCACTTGACCACATCCTCTAAAACACCTTGAAGAATCTTCAGGAACAAAAGTGGCCAACCTGGCCGGCACCATATACCATCTTAATAAGACCTTATAGTTTGCCTCTATGATTGAGGTATTGATAAGTGATCGAGATGCTGACTCTGATATTGCATGCCACACCTCAAGGTCAAGGGTTTCCTGAAGGTCTCGCTCCCATTGGAGCATATAATTTAGCTTTGTTGAAACATGCATTAGAATTGTATATATGGCCGATACGTGGCCTCTAATTTTGTCATATTGACTACATAAATGTTCCATGGGCGTTGATGTCATTAAATCACCCTTGCGAGCTACAATTTGTATATAATGGTGTATTTGAGAATATCTATAACGCTTAGTGGGTGGCATCTGATGTTTGTCCACTAGGGATCGTTCAGATAGCATACCCTTGTGATCACACAGATCGGCTATGCGTATAAGATCTTTATTTGTCCACCAACCAAACGCCAGGGGAGTGAGGCCCGGGGTGAACGCTTTATTTTTTAATAGCGGTGCTAGCGGATTATGGGGTGACTTAAATTTATGTGTCCTAGATAGTCTATCCCAAACTTCTAGAGAGAAAGAGAGAGTAGGACATAATATGATCGGTCTCTCTTTCATTGGGAGCCACATTATGTGAGAGACTGGGTAAGGATGACAGGAATAGGATTCCATTGTCATCCATATGGCTTGGGTTCACTGGGAATGGAACCTAGAGAGTTGGGCCAACTGGGCCGCATAGAAATATTTCAATAAATCAGGTAAGCCAAGTCCCCCTTTACGTTTTGGAGTATATAATGTGCTTCTGTTCACCCTAGGCCTTTTGTCTCCCCAAATAAACTGAAGGATTCTATTTTGAAACATTTGAAGGTCGTGTCTAACCAGCGGTAGAGGTATGGTGTGAAAGAGATATAGTAACACGTTCATTTTTATTGAGTGTAGTCTGCCTAACCACGATGGGGGGTGAATCTGCCATTTAGCTAGATCATCAGTCAACCTCTTAAATAGGGCGGGGTAATTTATTTTATATAGGGTTTGAATTGAGGAGGTGAGATGTATCCCCAGATACGGAAGAGCCTCCGGTTCCCATAAAAATTGGTAGGTTTGTTCCAATGTTTTCTGGGTGATCTTCAGCAATGAGAGATTCAAAGCCCTAGATTTGTTATGGTTAACTTTCAATCCTGAGATTTCGGAAAATGGTTGTAAAATCGCATGTAGGTTGGGAAGGGAAGTGATCAGTGATGTCAAGGTCAGCAGGAGATCGTCAGCAACAAGTAGGCACTTGTGTTCATAGTCACCACTTACAATCCCCGGAATATTGGGGCATGTGCGAATACTGATAGCCAGTGGTTCCAATGCTAGGGCGAATAACAGCGGGGATAAAAGGCAGCCCTGCCTGGTGCCCCTCCTAATGGCAATCGGTTGGGAGGAATACCCTCTAAGCATTAATGAGGCCGATAGTGCATCATACAGCGTTCGAAGGAGAGCCAGAAAGCGTTTGCCAAAACCGAAACAATACAAAACGTCAAATAGATAGCCCCAGGAAAGGGAATCAAACGCCTTCTGGATGTCCAATGAAAGCAGCATGCCTTGTCTGGGACCCTTACTGTCCCAATCAGACTGGACTGCCAAAATTAAGTCTATTACCCTGCGAGTCTGGTCCAAAGCCTGTCTATTAGGTACGAAACCGGCCTGATCCGGATGAATATAGTGTGGGAGGAAGGTATTTAGTCTAAGGGCCAAAACTTTTGTAAGTATTTTTAGGTCCGTATTGATTAAGGAAATTGGGCGATAATTTGAACAGTCCACGTGGTCTTTCCCTGGTTTCGGTATTATATTAAGATAGGCTGCATTTTCATGACTGGGGATTTTAGTTCCCCGTCTTAAATCATTAAAATAAGAACATAAATGGGGAGCTAGGAGTTCTTGATACTTTCTGTAATAATGACCGGTAAAGCCGTCAGGCCCTGGGGCCTTAGAGGGGTGGCTGGTCTTGATGGCCTCCTTAATCTCTGCCTCCGTAACCTCCCCGTCCATCAGTTCTGTATGGGCCTGCGTCAGTTTGGGTAATTGAATCTTGCGGAAGAACGTTTCGACCTTAGAGGGTTCATACTTAGTCGGTGGGTTATACAATTTGGTGTAAAATGTATGAAATTCCTGAATAATCAATTCAGGGTTTTGAGTAGGATGTCCTGTGGGTAGCCTTAATTTTGGTAAAGTCGGTGTATATGGTCGGGGGAACTAATTTCCTTGCTAACATTGTGGTGGGTTTGTCCCCCACGGTATAGTATCTATGTTTGGACCAGCTAATCTGTTTCTCAGCTTGGGTGGTTAAACTCAGATTGAGTGCTAACCTAGCGTCATCTATCTTATGTCTGATGTCTATCTGAGGGAGTCCATGCTGTTCTTCCATCAACGAATCTAGGTTTACTTCCAATTGTCGAATTGTTTGCTCTCGGGACCTTTTTGCTCTAGACGCTAATTGAATCAGTTTGCCCCGTATTGTCGCTTTATGAGCCACCCAGTTGATTGTAGGGGATGTATCCAATGATTTATTAGTCTTAAAGTATCCCTGTATTTCCTTCTCTATTTCGGTGTATAGTATAGGGTCATTCAGCAGGCTCGAATTGAGTCACCACGGGGAGGGGCGCAATTTAGTTCAGAGCCCTCTTGTGGTAAGTTTGATTGGGGAATGGTCTGACCAGGGAGTGGATAATATTTTCACTGACGTAAGGTACAGGAGCAACTGGGTACGCACTAGGATATGATCTATCCTGGAATAAGTATGCACCTGTGAAAAGTGCGTGTAGTCCCTAGCTGTGGGGTTACATTCTCGCCAAGAGTCAATCAGATCATAGAAGTGAAACAAACGTGCTACCTTGCTACTCCGTGTAGGTGGCCGTTTAAGAATCAGCTTGGTAGGGTCAGATTTGTCCATTATCCTATCTAACGGGATGTTGCTATCACCCCCTATGATAACCTGTCCCTGAACCTTGGGCATTAATATTCTAAGCATTTTGCTAATGAGTCCATCTGTCCTGTGTTCGGGGCATAGTAGGATATAAATGTGACCACCTGGTCATGGAGATGTCATACCGTCATAAGGTATCTACCTCCCTTATCCTACACTATTGTAATGGGCATAAAGGGGGTCCGCTTGGAGAAACAGACCGCCACTCCGCCCTTTTTATCTGGATCACAGGCAAGGTAAAACTGTAGATATTTGACGTTTAAGTACCTGGGGGCTGAAGTTTTAGAGAAATGGGTTTCCAGGAGGACCTCAGCTTTTTGCTTATGATAAAATTGGAATGCCTTAGTCCGTTTAGTTGGTGACCTGAAACCGTGTACGTTATGTGTGATTACCGAATAATCAGTGGAATAAATCTTAGCCATCGTGGTAGGGCAGAGCACTCTTACCTTGTGTCACCAAAGAAGTGGAAGAGACTGTGGGGGTGTCGTTTGACCACCTTCTTGTCGACCAAGAATGCTAGTGGAGCATGGCATCGGAGTTCGAGAAGGAAGAAAGGAAAGGGAAAGAAAGAGAAGTGTGAGAAACATACAAGTAAACCAAAACAAAACTGTTGGCCCTAGGCCTAAGTGCTCCCTCTTAAGAAATTTGGTGAAATTAACAACTTCATAGGGAAATACCCAAGCCGGGTATAATATCCGGCACTGAGTGGGCAAGGGTACCATCCTCCTCGGAGGATAAGTAGTAGGGTTGTCCCGATGCCGATACTAGTATCGGTATCGGGACCGATACCGAGCATTTGCGTGAGTACTTGTACTCGCGCAAATGCTACCGATGCTTCACCCGATACTTTTTTTTTCTTTCAGTGTAGAGTGGCCGGAGAGGGCGGGAGGAGTCAGTGGCTGGGGAGGGCTGGGGAGTGCGGGCGGAGTCTGGATGGAGAGGGCGGACAGAGCCTGTGGACGGAGAGTGCAGGCGGAGTTTGGCTGGAGATGGGGCGGGCAGAGTCTTTGAAGGAAATGCGGGCGGACTCTGGCTGGGGCGGGCGGAGTCTGGCTGGGGAGGGCGGGCACAGTCAGTGGACCGAGTCGGCGGGGGGAGAGCGAGTCCCTCACCTGAAGTTGAACGTGGTAAGCTGGCAGGGGTGCAGGGCGTAGTCGCCTCAGGATCGGTGACCGGTGCTGTCACATTCGGTCACCGTCAGCGGCTGAACGTCCATCTTGGTACACCCTGCACTCGGCTGCAGTAAGCAGCAGCAGACATCTTGTTACACCCAGCCCGAGCTATATGGGCTGGGTGTAACAAGATGTCCGCTGCTGCTTACTGCAGCCGAGTGCAGAGTGTACCAAGATGGACGTTGCAGCAGTTTTTTTTTTATAAATCCTGTGTCATTTTTTGCAGCATTTCAGTGCCAGCCACCTATCAGTGCCCACAAGTGCTACCTATCAGTGCAATCAGTGCCATTTACCAGTGCCACCTATCACTGGTAGATGGCACTAATTGCACTGATAGGTGGCACTTTTGGGTACTGATAGGTGGCACTGATTGCACTGAAAGGTGGCACTTTTGGGCACTGATAGATGGCACTGATTGCACTAATGGTGCAATCAGTGCCGTCTATCAGTGCCCACAAGTGCCACCTATCAGTGCAATCAGTGCCATCTATCAGTGCCCACAAGTGCCACCTTTCAGTGCTATAAGTGCCACCTTTCAGTGCTATAAGTGCCACCTTTCAGTGCTATAAGTGCCACCTATCAGTGCCATCTATCAGTGCCCACAAGTGCCATCTATCAGTGCCACCTATCAGGGCCCACAAGTGCCATCTATCAGTGCCATCTATCAGTGCCATCTATCAGTGCCCACAAGTGCCACCTATCAGTGCCCACAAGTGCCACCTATCGGTGCAATCAGTGCCCACAAGTGCCACCTATCAGTGCAATCAGTGCCCACAAGTGCCACCTATTAGTGCTACCAGTGACCATAAGTGCCACCTATCAGTGCCATCTATCAGTGCCCATAAGTGCCACCTATCAATGCCATCTACCATTGCCATCTATCAGTGCCCATAAGTGCCACCTATTAGTGCCATCTATCAGTGCCATCCACCTATTAGTGCCCATCAGCGCCAGTCACCAGTCAGTGCCCATAAGTGCCGCCTATCAGTGCCAGCCACCTGTCAGTGCCACCTATCAGTCCCCATCTTTCAAACTGTCACATGACATTGAAAAAAAAGTATTGGTAATCGGTATCGGCGAGTACTTGGAAAAAAGTATCGGTACTTGTACTCGGTCTTAAAAAAGTGGTATCGGGACAACCCTAATTAAGTAGTCTTGCAGGCGGGTGGCATGAATTACCGGCCCGACCCATGTAACAAAAAAAACCTTAATATAGGCAACTTGGTGTATACTTCGACTAACATAGTCTTATGAACATAGAAACTGATAACTCGGCATAGGTGGGCTGCATCACCCCCCCCCCCTCTGGAGTATCGTGACATCAGGGCAGGCGGGTTCCCCATCGGTTGAACCTGCCCCGGGGTCGCCAATCCGGGAGGACTTAATTGTCCCCTATATCGGGGGAGCTAAACCTAGCAAAACACAAATAAGCTAACCAACCATAGGCTAAAGACAGACTATGTCAATTAGTCAACTGACTGATAGTCATTCAGTAAAATAGAGAACAGTACTAAACGAATGTGGCCCAGGTCACCGTGTGAGGACCACAGGCAATAATGGACATGAACCAGTCCGTTGAGGTAGGACTTCAGCAGCTCCCATACGAAGAGAGTGATGGTTACCAAAGTCAGGTCAGTCTATGAGATCTTCTGGCCTGGGAATGCTTCCGATCCTGCCACAGTGGGGAGAGGGGGCGAGAAGCTTGACGTGAGGGGGAGGGGGCCGGTGAGTCCCGTATGATGATTCCTAGGTCCAGCAGCAGGTCCTCTCCGTCTTGGAACATAGAAAAAGAATGGGATCTACCTTTGTAAGTGAAAGATAATTTAAAGAGGAATGCCCATCGGTATTTGATCTGTTGATTGATGAGCTGTTGTAGCAGTGGCTTCAGATTTCTGCGTATTTGCACTGTGGAAGGGGCAAAGTCTGTAAAAAGCTGGATAGGTGTTCCAAATAAAGACAGGTCTTGCCACTTGCGAGCTGCAAACATTAACTTCTCCTTAATGCGGTAATAATGTGGTTTAACTATAATATCCCGCGGTAGGCCACCTGATCTCGGTGCAGTCAGGGCCCGATGAATGCAATCAATCTCCATGTGGTGCGTATTAATATATGGGATCAGCTCCTTCATCAATTCCCGCATGGCACCCTCTAAGTCAGTGTGTGTTTCAGGGAGGCCACGTATACGCACATTATACCTTCGAGAGCCGTTCTCCAAATCCTCAATTTTTGTGTAGGCCTCTTCCAGCCTATCCTGGAGGTCAGTGATCATGTTGGAGTTCTGATTGACCTTTTTAACTGTATTATCCACCTTAGTCTCTATCAGCTCAATTCTCTCTCCTATGCTGCGAAATGTATTTCTTAAGGTCTGTGGTTATCATAGTGCAGGCTTTGGAGAGTTCTTGCTGCAACATGGAGGAAAAGCGGGCCAGCAATACTGTGTCACCCGAATAGTGTGCTTGCTGAGGTTCAGTAATGGTAGGGCTGGACTGACTGAACATGGCTTCTGTCAGCTCAGCCATGTTCCTGTCCATAGATGACCCAGGTGAGTCTGCAGGCTCCTGTTCAGATTTTCGGACGAATGCAATTTCTAACGAAAAACGAAATAAATAAAAACGAATTTCGGGAGTAACTAAATAAATGTATTTTTCGGACGAAAACGAAATTCCGAAACGAAATATTTCAGTGTGCACATGTCTAATATATATTGTTACTGTCTGTTCTTCTTACACAGAAATATTGCAGTAAAGACAATTTCTGTGTTTTATCTTAACATGTGTGTTTCTCATTGGTCATTGCACTTACACTATTGCCAGGTGTGCCAGAGGGGGCTGAGGCTGTTATTAGGGTTGAGAGGCAGAGTAACGGACTGAACTAACTTAAGCAGCTCCTGTGGGAGTATCGCTACACTATTATTACAGTAGTTGTTTCTTACTGCAGATTCTGCCTTAGGTGCATTTCTACAATTTGCACTTTTCTGTTTTTTGTTTATATTTTTTTCACAAGCTTGCTTTTCATATATACCAGGGTAAACTCATCATCTGAGTGAACATCAAGTGCTGAAAAAGTCTCTCATAGATGTCTGGGAGACCACTGAGTAACAGTTCTGCTTTATAAAAGCCTTTTATTTCTTCTCTAGTTTGCAAGCTTTCCACTATTTCTATAGTATATCTTATACTCCTCCGGGCAGCAAAGTTTAGACACAGCCATTCTTACTTCCAAAGTCAAAACACATATCATCCCGGACTCACGAGCCCCCACGTGTAGCGACCTCACCCCATCTCTTTCGTCTAGGGGTATCACACACGACAGGGTGAGATACGCTACGGCCCATGTTCTCCCCATAGCTGTGGGTGAGGTGAAGGCCAGTACCAGATATTTCCTCGGGCCTATGTGCTTCTGTAAAGGATTAAGTCCTGTTGTGCCAACACTCCCCTTTGCTCCCATTAACCAGAGTTTCACACACCGATCACAGTCCAACTCTTGTTTTATTGCATTTCTCACAATAAACAGTGCTTCAGTAGCCAACTGGTTGCGACTTGTTAACATATTGATACAGGGGATGAGCAGGCCGAGGCACTATCCTAACTCTCAGCTAAACCACTGCGATCTCGCCAGCGGTTACTATAGCCATATCTTGAAAGGACTTAGAACTTGAGAGTCTCTACCAGCGAATCAAGAGAACAAAGATAGGAGTACCTTCGCTGCGTTGCGGCCCCTATCAGGGGAAGATGTCCCTCCAAGGGAGTTACCAGAGGCCCATCCGTCACTGGGTTGATGCTGCTCCAGACTCTCCGAATGGGTAACCTCCCCGGCCTCCTCACCTCAGACATGGGCCCCATCCACCTCAGGGACCCTCGGACCTCTCCACCCTCGCGGGACCCAGTCGAAGTCACTGGGCCCCAGGCCTCCTGGTTCAGTACCTCACCCCAGGCTGAAGGTGCCTAGGATGGACTCCAACTCCATTCCGGTCAGGCCTAGGGCACCTGAGCCGGAATCCGGAACCGCCCGCACCCAGGCCTAAGGTGCCTGGGCGCGTGATGAAGAACCTCCAGAAGAGCAAGACCTCGTTACAAGGGCGTCTACCCCTTTTATCCCCTCCAATGACGCCACGGCAGGTTCCCCGCCCTCGCCGTACCATCTCCGAGAAGGGACAAAAAGGACAGCACTATCGCAGTGAATCTACCTCGAGCCTGCGGGCACTCACCACCCACCGGCCAAGGAGATTATTTCACCGCCCAATCCTGCACAAATACAAATAGTCATTACTCCCATACCTACACACCTGAATTTAAAGACCCTACTACATATATATATTAGGGATGGGCCGAACACCCCCCCCCCGTTCGGTTCGCACCAGAACTAGTGATGAGCCGAACACCCCCGGGTTCGGTTCACACCAGAACCCGCGAACGGACCGAAAGTTCGCACGAACATTAGAACCCTATTAAATACAATGGATGCGAACGTTCGGATTCTAAAGTGCTAATTATAATGACTATTATCCATGTTATTGTCCTAAACAGAGTTTGGGAACCCGGGTTCTGCACCAGGGGACATGTATCAATGCAAAAAGAAGTTTTAAAAACGGACGTTTTCCGGGAGCAGTCATTTTAATGATGCATAAAGTGAAAAAAAAAGTCAAATATTCCTTTAAATATTGTACCTGGGGGGTGTCTAAAGTATGCCTGTGAAGTGCCACGTGTTTCCCGTGTTTAGAACTGTCCCTGCACAAAATAACATTTCTAAAGGAAAAAAAGCCATTTAAAACTGCTTGCGGCTTTAATGCAATGTCTGGTCCCGGTAATATGGATGAAAATCTTTAGGAAAAATGGCATAGATACCCCATCAACCCCCCCCCCCCTACCCCAGCCCATTACCAGCCCCTTTGGGTCTTGTATGGATATTAAGGGGAACCCCGCACACAAACTAAAAAAGGCCCTATATACTCTGAACAGCCGTATACAGGCGGTGCATACAAGACAGGGACTGTAGGTTTGTTCTTATGTAGAATCTGTTTGTAATTTTGAACAGCTGCATTGTTTAAGTGTAGCTCCATGCCAAATTCCTTTTTTTTAGCTTTTTGGAAAACATAGGGAACGGTTATCACCCCTGTCACATTTTTTTTGCTGTCTGTGCCCCTGTTCAGAACATTTCACCTCACTTTGCGTCCCAATGACAACTGTTTTTGAAATGTGGTGTTTTTATTGAAACAAGGATTGTTGATAAAGCATCAGTAGAGAGGAGACACCTTTCTCCCATATTAATTCTTACAGGAGAGAATTTTCCTTCCAAGGGGTAGATTTCTTCTCACTTCCTGTTGTCTTCTTCCGTTTGCAAGTAGGAGTCGTTTGTAAGTTTGATGTTTGAAAGTAGGGACCTGCCGTATATACTCTGCAGAAATTGGCCCCTTAGGTGTTGGTGTTGGCACAACACTGTAAGCACTCACAGTTACTCTTGGTGGGTGCTGGAACGCCCTGCTGTCAACTATTATATCAGGAATTGTAATAACATATAATTGTTGATCAGTGGTAGTAAAAATTGGGCCTTTGATGGTGGTGCTGGTGCCACAACACTGTAAGGCCTGACAGTTACTCTTGGTGGGCGCAGCAATGGGCCCTGCTGTGAATTATTCGATCAATAATTATAATTGCATGCCCCTGTTGAATAGGGGCTGAAAAATTGGGCCTTTGGTGGTGGTGGTGGTGGTGGTGGTGATGGTGGTGCTGGTGCCACAACACTGTAAGGCCTGACAGTTACTCTTGGTGGGCGCAGCAATGGGCCGTGCTGTGAATTATTCGATCAATAATTACAATTGCATGCCCCTGTTGAACAGGGGCTGAAAAATTGGGCCTTTGGTGGTGGTGGTGGTGGTGATGGTGGTGCTGGTGCCACAACACTGTAAGGCCTGACAGTTACTCTTGGTGGGCGCAGCAATGGGCCCTGCTGTGAATTATTAGATCAATAATTATAATTGCATGCCCCTGTTGAACAGGGGCTGAAAAATTGGGCCTTTGGTGGTGGTGGTGGTGGTGATGGTGGTGCTGGTGCCACAACACTGTAAGGCCTGACAGTTACTCTTGGTGGGCGCAGCAATGGGCCCTGCTGTGAATTATTAGATCAATAATTATAATTGCATGCCCCTGTTGAACAGGGGCTGAAAAATTGGGCCTTAGGCACTGGTGGCACAACACTGCAACCCCTCACAGATACTGTACTTGGAGCACAGCAATGAGGCCTGTTGCAAAGTATTGCATCCAAAATTTTAATTACACGCCCCTGTTAAACAGGGGCTGAAAAATTGGGCCTTAGCCACTGGTGGCGTCACCCATAAACCAAAATGATCTTCCAAGCTATCATCATTAATCGTATCATTGAGGAGGAGGATAGCACAGGCACTCAGCATCAGCATCAGTCTTGAAGGGATGTGACATTTTAAAATCAGTTAGTCTGTTATATCAGCATCAGGTGTGTGGTAGCTGGTGGTGATCCAAGACTGGTTCATCTTGATGAAAGTCAGTCGATCAACCGAGTCGGTGGACAGGCGCACCCTGTGATCCGTGACAAATCCTCCAGCAGCACTGAATGTGCGTTCTGAAAGAACGCTGGATGCAGGACAGGCCAGTAGCTCAATTGCATACTGTGCAAGCTCTGGCCAGTGATCCATCCTCAAGACCCAGTAAGCCAGAGGATTTTCGGTGGGGAAGGTGTCCAAGTCTGACCTTGCCCCTAGGTATTCCTGGACCATGTATATCAGACGCTGCCGATGGTTGCTGGAACCGATCATACTTTGGGGCTGCGGACTAAAGAATTGTCTGAACGCATCGGTCAGACGGCCACCTTCCCCACCGCTCCTTCTTTGACTGCCCGAAGCCTCAGCAACTCGTTGTCCAGGACCAGGAGTTTGTAACCTCCCAGTCTCTGGGAACGCGTTGCACAGACCTTTCTGCAAGGCGTCCCGGAGTTGTCTCATCCTCTGCTCCCTCTGCGACGGTACGATAAGGTCCGCAACCTTACCCTTGTACCGTGGATCAAGGAGAGTGACCAGCCAGTAATGGTCCCTCTCCTTGATCCGAAGAATACGAGGATCCTTCCGCAGACTTTGCAGGATCAGGGAGGCCATGCAGCGTAGGTTAGCTGAGGCATTCAGTCCGGAGTCCTCTGGGTCACTAAGGACGACATGATCCGCAGCCACCTCCTCCCAGCCACGTACAAGTCCACTGGTTTCTTGGGACTGTAAATCATCCCTAAAAGACTGCTGCTGATGATGCTGAGTGCCAGCCTCCACCTCCATGCTGACACAATCCTCCTCCTCCTCCTCCTCCTCCTCCTCCTCCTCTTCCTGTGCGATGGGTGGGACAGAAGGAACACTGTCTGGGTAAAGGGGGCCTTGAGAGGCAAGGAAGTCCTCCTCTTCCTGCCTCTGTTCTGCCTCAAGTGCCCTGTCCATTATTCCACGCAGCGTGTGCTCCAACAGGTGGACAAGAGGTACAGTGTCACTGATGCATGCACTGTCACTGCTCACCATCCTCGTGGCCTCCTCAAATGGTGCCAGGACAGTGCATGCATCCCTGATCATGCCCCTCTGGCGTGGTGAAAAAAACCCGAGCTCCCCTGACCCTGTCCTGGTGCCGTAGTCGCACAGGTACTCATTGATGGCCCTCTGCTGCATGTGCAGCCGCTGCAGCATGGCCAACGTTGAGTTCCACCTGGTGGGCATGTCACATATAAGGCGGTTCTTGGGCAGGTTCAACTCCTTTTGCAGCTCAGCCAGGCGAGCACTGGCATTATAAGATCTGCGGAAATGCACACAGACTTTCCTGGCCTGCCTCAGGACATCCTGTAAGCCCGGGTACCTGCCCAAGAACCGCTGCACCACCAGGTTAAGGACGTGAGCCATACAGGGCACATGGGTCAGTTGTCCCTGTCAGAGGGCGGAGAGGAGGTTGGTGCCATTGTCGCAAACCACCATTCCTGGCTTAAGATGGCATGGTGTCAACCACCTCTCGGCCTGCCCCTGCAGAGCTGACAGAACCTCTGCCCCAGTGTGGCTCCTGTCCCCCAAACACACCAGCGCAAGCACGGCATGGCATCTTTTTGCCTGTGTACTTGCGTAGCCCCTTGAACGCCTACGGAGCACCGCTGGTTCCGAGGACAAAGCCCAGGAAGAGGCCATGGAGGAAGAAAAAGAGGAGGGGGTGGAGGAGAGAGGTGTGTCACAACCAGTAGTAGCATTTTGGAGGTGTGGCGGCGGAACAACCTCCAACACTACTGCACCTTGTCCTGCATCCTTCCCAGCTGCCAAAAGAGTGACCCAATGGGCCGTGAAAGAAAGGTATCGTCCCTGTCCATGCCTGCTGGACCATGAGTCAGTGGTAATATGCACCTTACCGCTGACCGCCCTGTCCAGCGAGGCCAAGACATTGCCTTCCACATGCCTGTAGAGAGCCGGAATCGCCTTCCGTGCGAAAAAGTGGCGTTTGGGAACCTGCCACTGAGGAACCGCACATTGCACAAACTCACGGAAGGGGGCCGAGTCTACCAACTGAAAAGGCAGCAGTTGAAGCGCTAGCAATTTAGCCAAGCTAGCATTCAACCGCTGGGCATGTGGATGGCTGGGAGTGAACTTCTTTCGACGGTCCAGCAGCTGGGGCAGGGAAATTTGCCTGCTAGAATCGGACGTTGGTGTACTGCTAGCAGAGTGCCCGCAAGTACTTGCCTGTGACACACCTAATTCTACACCTTCATTCCTCTCAGAGCAGGTTTCAGAGAGGAGTGAAGGTATAGTGGGGTTGGAGATCCCAGCTGATGCGGTGCAAGAAGAGGTCAGCTTTGTTCTTTGGTGTGGGTCTTTAAGGTAGGCTTGCCAACGAGCTGCATGGCAGGTCAACATATGTCTGATCAAGCATGTGGTGCCCAAGCGGCTGATGTTTTGGCCACGCGATATACGCTTGAGACATATGTTGCAAACAGCAGCTGTGCGATCTGATGCACTCGCCTCAAAAAAGGCCCACACCAAAGAACTTTTTGAATGACGGGCAGAGGCAGCGCCCTGCACAGGCGGAGCTCTGCGGTGTGATTCCGTCGGTGTGCTGCCCATACGCTGGCCACTCAAGGGCATCCTGCCTCGTTGGAGATGTGCCTCCTCCTCATCCTCCTCCTCCTCCTCCTCTCTCCTATTAGGCACCCACGTGGAGTCAGTGACCTCATCATCCCCTCCCTCCTCATCACTGGAGCCAATCTGGCAGTATGCTGCAGCTGCTGGAGCATGACTGCCAGATTGGTGTCCTTCTTGAGCATCCCCTCTCTCTGCTCTCACGCTGCTGCCTTCCTCTAGCTGGGTATCATCATCAGATCCTTCCAAACGCTGGGCATCCTCCTGGAGCATGTACCCAACACTGTGCTCAAACAGTTCGGGGGACTCCTCAGGAGGAGGACATGGTGGGTCTAGGGAAGGATTGACTAATGAAGATAATGATACCAGAGAAGAGGATGCTTTGGCAGCTGCTTTGCCAGTACCCTGAGCCTGGGTGAGAGAGGATGAGGAGGATGAGGTGGGCTTGGTCATCGACTCTACCAAGTCTTCGGCATGATGTGGCTCAACATGTCCAGCTGCCGAAAAGAAGGACAAGCGTGTCCCATGGCCATGTGCTGATGACAATGCACCGCGTCCACGACCAGCACTGTTGCCCCCAGACACAGAGCCTGCTTGCCCTCTTTTTTTGCCTCCTGACTGTCTGCCTCTCCTTGTTTGCCTTCCAGACATTTTAATGGATGGCCTGCAGGGAGATGGGAAAAAGAGCAATAAGGGCTACCTTCAGGTGTATACTGTGCAGGAGGCTTAGCAACAATGACACTGACACTGTCCCCTGCCTATCCTTCTCTGTCCCTAAACACAAGGATTGAAAATATGGAACAGCAAAATTGGTTTAGAACAGAATAGCACACTGACACTTTCCCTCACTGTCCTACTCTGTCCCTCCCTACAAACAAGTTTTAGCACAGAATAGCACACTGATAATTTGCACGAGTGTCCTTCTCTGTCCCTAAACTCAAGGATTGAAAATATGGAACAGCAAAATTGGTTTAGAACAGAATAGCACACTGACACTTTCCCTCACTGTCCTACTCTGTCCCTCCCTACAAACAAGATTTAGCACAGAATAGCACACTGAAAATTGCCACGAGTGTCCTTCTCTGTCCCTAAACTCAAGGATTGAAAATATGGAACAGCAAAATTGGTTTAGAACAGAATAGCACACTGACACTTTCCCTCACTGTCCTACTCTGTCCCTCCCTACAAACAAGATTTAGCACAGAATAGCACACTGATAATTTGCACGAGTGTCCTTCTCTGTCCCTAAACTCAAGGATTTGAAATATGGAACAGCAAAATTGGTTTAGAACAGAATAGCACACTGTCAGTTTCACTCACTGTACCTCTCTGTCCCTAAACTCAAGGATTTGAAATATGGAACAGCAAAATTGGTTTAGAACAGAATAGCACACTGTCAGTTTCACTCACTGTACCTCTCTGTCCCTAAACTCAAGGATTTGAAATATGGAACAGCAAAATTGGTTTAGAACAGAATAGCACACTGACACTTTCCCTCACTGTCCTACTCTGTCCCTCCCTACAAACAAGATTTAGCACAGAATAGCACACTGAAAATTGCCACGAGTGTCCTTCTCTGTCCCTAAACTCAAGGATTGAAAATATGGAACAGCAAAATTGGTTTAGAACAGAATAGCACACTGACACTTTCCCTCACTGTCCTACTCTGTCCCTCCCTACAAACAAGATTTAGCACAGAATAGCACACTGAAAATTGCCACGAGTGTCCTTCTCTGTCCCTAAACTCAAGGATTGAAAATATGGAACAGCAAAATTGGTTTAGAACAGAATAGCACACTGACACTTTCCCTCACTGTACCTCTCTGTCCCTAAACTCAAGGATTGAAAATATGGTTCAGCAAGATTGGTTTAGAACAGAATAGCACACTGACACTTTCCCTCACTGTACCTCTCTGTCCCTACAAACAAGGATTAGCACAGAATAGCACACTGTCACTGACACTCTCCCTACCTATCCTTATCTGTCCCTAAACACAAGGAATCCAGGATTAGTAAAGGAAAAATAATGACACTGTCCCTGCCTATGCTTCTCTTTCCCTGCTCCGGAACACACTACACAAGGCCGCTGCGCTGGCGGCCTTTTATAGTGTGGGGCGTGTACTAAACCCCCTCAGCAATAATTGGCCACAGGCATCCTGCCTGTGGCCAATCATTGCTCTCCTCACTGCCGGCGCTGTGATTGGCCAAGCATGCGGGGTCACAGTGCATGCTTGGCCAATCACAGCGCCTGGATGACACTGCGATGGCGTAGTGTATTGTGGGCCGTTCGCGTCACTCGAATTTGGCGCGAACGGCCCAAATCGTTCGATCTTCGTCGAACGATCGAACAGCCGATGTTCGAGTCGAACGTATGTTCGACTCGAACACGAAGCTCATCCCTAACCAGAACCTTCGAACGGACTGAAAGTTTGCGCGAACGTTAGAACCCTATTAAATACAATGGACGCGAACGTTCGAAATCTAAAGTGCTAATTATAACGACTAATATGCATGTTATTGTCCTAAAAAGGGTTTGGGGACCTGGGTTCTGCCCCAGGGAACATGTATCAATGCAAAACGAATTTTTAAAAACGGCCGTTTTTCGGGAGCAGTCATTTTGATGATGCATAAAGTGAAAAAAAAAAGTAAAATATTCCTTTAAATATCGTACCTGGGGGGTGTCTAAAGTATGCCTGTGAAGTGGCATGTGTTTCCCGTGTTTAGAACTGTCCCTGCACAAAATGACATTTCTAAAGGAAAAAAAGCCTTTTAAAACTGCTTGCGGCTTTATTGTCATGTCTGGTCCCAGTAATATGGATGAAAATCTTTGAGAAAAACGGCATAGCTACCCCATCACCCCCCCCCTACCCCCCCACCCCAGCCCATTACCAGCCCCTTTGGGTCTTGAATGGATATTAAGGGGAACCCCGCACACAAAACAAAAAAGGCCCTATATACTCTGAACAGCAGTATACAGGCAGTGCAAACAAGACAGGGACTGTAGGTTTGTTCTTAAGTAGAATCTGTTTTTTTAATTTTGAACAGGTACATTGTTTAAGTGTAGCTCCAGCCAAAAAATATATTTTTAAGCTTTTTGGAAAACATAGGGAAGAGTTATCACCCCTGTAACATTTGTTTTGCTGTCTGTGCCCCTGTTCAGAACATTTCACCTCACTTTCCATCCCAATGACAACTGTTTTTGAAAAGTGAGGTTTTTATTGAAACAAGGATTGGTGATAAAGCATCAGTAGAGAGGAGACACCTTTTTCCAATATTAACTCTTACAGGAGAGAATTTCCCTTCCTAGGGGTAGATTTCCTCTCACTTCCTGTTGTCTCCTTCCGTTTGCAAGTAGGAGTCGTTTGTAAGTTGGATGTTTGAAAGTAGGGGACTGCCGTATATACTCTGCTGAAATTTGCCCCTTACATGTTGGTGTTGCCACAACACTGTGAGCCCTCACAGTTACTCTTGGTGGGCGCTGGAACGCCCTGCTGTGAACTATTATATCAGGAATTGTATTTAAAACACAAAATATCCAAGCTCAACTTACCAACCAATCAGCAACCAAACAAATTCACCTGTCTAACAGTGCGTTTAAAAACAGGGGTTTAGTTGCACGCATTTGCAAATACATGTGTAAGCTGCAGGCCCCGTCAAGGCTCCCTGTGTACTGCAGTCCTAACTCTAAAATTGAAGGTCTCCTCAGTGGAAGCACATGTATGCTGATGGATAGATGAAGGGCAGATGACTGGAGGGAGCCCCACCCTCCATTAAAGGGGCAGGAGCACACTAGACACCTAGCACATAGAAGCAAAGATGCTAGTGCGTTGCCTGACCACAATGACATCAATACAAAAAATACTGTCACTGCCCCCACCTATGACAGGTCTTCACAGCAAGGAGCACTGGATGGGCGGATGCATGTAGACAAAAAACACAAAATATCCAAGCTCAACTTACCAACCAATCAGCAACCAAACAAATTCACCTGTCTAACAGTGACAGTATTTTTTGTATTGATGTCATTGTGGTCAGGCAACGCACTAGCATCCTTGCTT
This sequence comes from Rana muscosa, assembly GCA_029206835.1. Classification (NCBI taxonomy): domain Eukaryota; kingdom Metazoa; phylum Chordata; class Amphibia; order Anura; family Ranidae; genus Rana; species Rana muscosa. Next base: position 186,997,212 of record CM055122.1, on the reverse strand, counting down.
CTATGTGCTAGGTGTCTAGTGTGCTCCTGCCCCTTTAATGGAGGGTGGGGCTCCCTCCAGTCATCTGCCCTTCATCTATCCATCAGCATACATGTGCTTCCACTGAGGAGACCTTAAATTTTAGAGTTAGGACTGCAGTACACAGGGAGCCTTGACGGGGCCTGCAGCTTACACATGTATTTGCAAATGCGTGCAACTAAACCCCTGTTTTTAAACGCACTGTTAGACAGGTGAATTTGTTTGGTTGCTGATTGATTGGTAAGTTGAGCTTGGATATTTTGTGTTTTTTGTCTACATGCGTCCACCCATCCAGTGCTCCTTGCTGTGAAGACCTGTCATAGGTGGGGGCAGTGACAGTATTTTTTGTATTGATGTCATTGTGGTCAGGCAACGCACTAGCATCTTTGCTTCTATGTGCTAGGTGTCTAGTGTGCTCCTGCCCCTTTAATGGAGGGTGGGGCTCCCTCCAGTCATCTGCCCTTCATCTATCCATCAGCATACATGTGCTTCCACTGAGGAGACCTTAAATTTTAGAGTTAGGACTGCAGTACACAGGGAGCCTTGACGGGGCCTGCAGCTTACACATGTATTTGCAAATGCGTGCAACTAAACCCCTGTTTTTAAACGCACTGTTAGACAGGTGAATTTGTTTGGTTGCTGATTGGTTGGTAAGTTGAGCTTGGATATTTTGTGTTTTTTGTCTACATGCGTCCGCCCATCCAGTGCTCCTTGCTGTGAAGACCTGTCATAGGTGGGGGCAGTGACAGTATTTTTTGTAGGAATTGTATTTACATGCCATTGTTGAACAGTGGTAGGAAAAATTGGGCCTTTGGTGGTGGTGCTGGTGCCACAACACTGTAAGCCCTCACAGTTACTCTTGGTGGGCGCATGAATGGGCCCTGCTGTGAATTATTAGATCAAGAATTGTAATTGCATGCCCCTGTTGAACAGGGGCTGAAAAATTGGGCCTTTGGTGGTGGTGGTGGTGGTGTTGCCACAACACTGTAAGCCCTCACAGTTACTCTTGGTGGGCGCAGGAATGAGCCCTGCTGTGAATTATTAGATCAATAATTGTAATTACATGCCCCTGTTAAACAGGGGCAGAAAAATAGGGCCTTAGCCACTGGTGCCACAACACTGCAACCCCTCACAGATACTGTACTTGGAGCACAGTAATGAGCCCTGTTGAAAAGTATTCCATCAAAAAAAGTATTACACGCCCCTGCACAACACTGCAACCCCTCACAGATACTGTACTTGGAGCACAGTAATGAGCCCTGTTGCAAAGTATTGCATCAAAAATTGTAATTACACGTCCCTGTTAAACAGGGGCTGAAAAATTGGGACTTAGGCACTGGTGCTGCTGCCACGACACTGCAACCTCTCCCAGATACTCTAGTTGGAGTGCAGGAATGAGCCCTGCTGCAAAGCATTGCATCAAAATTTGAAATTACATGCCCCTGTTAAACAGGGGCTGAAAAATTGGGCCTTAGCCACTGGTGGTGGCACCCAGAAACAAAAATGTTCTTCCAAGCTATCATCATGAATCGGATCATTGAGGAGGAGGAGGAAAGTCAGTCAACATAACAGGACAGTCACTCAGCATCAGAATCAGTCTTGAAGGGATGTGACATTTGAAAATAAATTATTCTGTTATATCAGCTTCAGGCGCACCCTGTGATCCGTGACAAAGCCTCCAGCAGCATTGAATGTGCGTTCCGAAAGAACGCTGGATGCAGGACAGGCCAGTAGCTCAATTGCATACTGTGCAAGCTCTGACCAGTGATTCATCCTCAAGACCCAGTAAGCCAGAGGATTTTCGGTGGGAAAGGTGTCCAAGTCTGACCTTGCCCCTAGGTATTCCGGCACCATGTATATCAGACGCTGGCGATGGTTGCTGGAACCGATCATACCTTGGGGCTGCGGACTAAAAAATTGTCTGAACGCATCGGTCAGACTACCACCTTCTCCACCGCTCCTTCTGCTACTGACCGAAGCCTCAGCAACTCGTTGTCCAGAACCAGGAGTTTGTAACCTCCCAGTCTCTGGGAACGCGTTGCACAGACCTTTCTGCAAGGCCTTCCGTGGATCAAGGAGAGTGGCCAGCCAGTAATGGTCCCTCTCCTTGATCTGAAGAATATGAGGAGCCTTCCGCAGACTTTGCAGGATCAGGGAGGCCATGCAGCGTAGGTTAGCTGAGGCATTCGGTCCGGAGTCCTCTGGGTCACTAAGGACGACATGATCCGCAGCCACCTCCTCCCAGCCACGTACAAGTCCATGGGTTTGTTGGGACTGTAAATCATCCCTAAAAGACTGCTGCTGTTGATGCTGAGTGCCATGCTCCACCTCCATGCTGACACAATCCTCCTCCTCCTCCTCCTCTTCCTGTGTGATGGGTGGGACAGAAGGAACACTGTCTGGGTAAAGGGGGCCTTGAGAGGCAAGGAAGTCCTCCTCTTCCTGCCTCTGTTCTGCCTCAAGTTCCCTGTGCATTATTCCACGCAGTGTATGCTCCAACAGGTGAACAAGAGGTACAGTGTCACTGATGCATGCACTGTCACTGCTCACCATCCTCGTGGCCTCCTCAAATGGTGCCAGGACAGTGCATGCATCCCTGATCATGCCCCACTGGCGTGGTGAAAAAAAACAGAGCTCCCCTGACCCTGTCCTGGTGCCGTAGTCACACAGGTACTCATTGATGGCCCTCTGCTGCGTGTGCAGCCGCTGCAGCATGGCCAACGTTGAGTTCCACCTGGTGGGCATGTCACATATAGGGCAGTTCTTGGGCAGGTTCAACTCCTTTTGCAGCTCAGCCAGCCGAGCACTGGCATTATATGATCTGCGGAAATGCACACAGACTTTCCTGGCCTGCCTCAGGACATCCTGTAAGCCCGGGTACCTGCCCAAGAACCGCTGCACCACCAGGTTAAGGACGTGAGCCACACAGGGCACATGGGTCAGTTGTCCCTGTCGGAGGGCGGAGAGGAGGTTGGTGCCATTGTCGCAAACCACCATTCCTGGCTTAAGCTGGCATGGCGTCAACCACCTCTCGGCCTGCCCCTGCAGAGCTGACAGAACCTATGCCCCAGTGTGGCTCCTGTCCCCCAAACACACCAGCGCAAGCACGGCATGAGATCTTTTTGCCTGTGTACTTGCGTAGCCCCTTGAACGCCTACGGAGCATCGCTGGTTCCGAGGACAAAGCACAGGAAGAGGCCATGGAGGAAGAAGAAGAGGAGGGGGTGGAGGAGAGAGGTGTGTCACAACCAGTAGTAGCATTTTGGAGGCGTGGCGGCGGAACAACCTCCAACACTACTGCACCTTGTCCTGCATCCTTCCCAGCTGCCAAAAGAGTGACCCAATGGGCTGTGAAAGAAAGGTAACGTCCCTGTCCATGCCTGCTGGACCATGAGTCAGCGTTAATATGCACCTTACCGCTGACCGCCCTGTCCAGCGAGGCATGGAGATTGCCTTCCACATGGCGGTAGAGAGCCGGAATCGCCTTCCGTGAGAAAAAGTGGCGTTTGGGAACCTGCCACTGAGGAACCGCACATTGCATAAACTCATGGAAGGGAGCCGAGTCTACCAACTGAAAAGGCAGCAGTTGAAGTGCTAGGGCATTCAACCGCTGGGCATGTGGATGGCTGGGAGTGAACTTCTTTCGACGGTCCAGCAGCTGGGGCAGGGAAATTTGCCTGCTAGAATTGGACATCGGTGTACTGCTAGCAGAGTGCCCGCAAGTACTTGGCTGTGACACACCTAATTCTACACCTTCATTCCTCTCAGTGCAGGTTTCAGAGAGGACTGAAGGTATAGTGGGGTTGGAGATCCCAGCTGATGCGGAGCAAGGAGAGGTCCGCTTTGTTCTTTGGTGTGGGTCTTTGAGGTAGGCTTGCCAACGAGCTGCATGGCAGGTCAACATATGTCTGGTCAAGCATGTGGTGCCCAAGCGGCTGATGTTTTGGCCACGCGAGATACGCTTGAGACATATGTTGCAAACAGCAGCGGTGCGTTCTGATGCACTTGACTCAAAAAAGCCCAACAACAAAGAACTTTTGGAATAATGGACAGAGGCAGCGCCCTGCACAGGCGGAGCTCTGTGGTGTGATTCAGTCGGTGTGCTGCCCTTACGCTGGCCCACGGAGGGCATCCTGCCTCATTGGAGATGTGCCTCCTCCTCATCCTCCTCCTCCTCCTCCTCTCTCCTATCAGGCACCCACGTGGAGTCAGTGACCTCATCATCCCCTCCCTCCTCATCACTGGAACCAATCTGGCAGTATGCTGCAGCTGCTGGAACATGACTGCCAGATTGGTGTCCTTCTTGAGCATCCCCTCTCTCTGCTCTCACGCTACTGCCTTCCTATAGCTGGGTATCATCTTCGGACCCTTCGAAACGCTGGGCATCCTCCTGGAGCATGTACCCAACACTGTGCTCAAACAGTTCGGGGGACTCCTCAGGAGGACACGGTGGGTCTAGGGAAGGAGTGACTGATGATGACATTGAGGACGCTTTGGCAGCTGCTTTGCCAGTACCCTGAGCCTGGGTGAGAGAGGATGAGGAGGATGAGGAGGGCTTGGTCATCCACTCTACCAAGTCTTCGGCATGATGCGGCTCAACACGTCCAGCTGCCGAAAATAAGGACAAGCGTGTCCCATGGCCACGTGCTGATGACGATGCACCGCGTCCACGACCAGCACTGTTGTCTCTAGACACAGAGCCTGCTTGCCCTCTTTTATTGGCTCCTGACTGTCTACCTCTCCTTGTTTGCCTTCCAGACATTCTAAAGGCCTGCAGGGAGATGGGAAAAACAGCAATAAGGGGTAGCTTCAGGTGTATATTTTGCAAGAAGCACACTACGCCTGCTGTAAGTGCTGCAGATGCCTGCCTGTGTTACACAACAGGAAAACACAGCAATAAGGGCTAGTTTCTGGTGTATATTTTGCAAGAAGCACACTACCCCTGCTGTAAGTGCTGCAGATGCCTGTTAGTGTAACACAAAAGAAAAAAAACTACGAGCAATAAGGGGTAGCTTCAGGTGTATAATGTGCAGGAGGCACACTACGCCCGCTGTAAGTGCTGCAGATGCCTGCCTGTGTTACACAACAGGAAAACATAGCAATAAGGCCTAGCTTCAGGTGTATATTTTGCAGGAGGCACACTACGCCTGTTGTAAGTGCTGCAGATGCCTGCCTGTGTTACACAACAGGAAAACATAGCAATAAGGCCTAGCTTCAGGTGTATATTTTGCAGGAGGCACACTAAGCCTGCTGTAAGTGCTGCAGATGCCTGCCTGTGTTACACAACAGGAAAAAACAGCAATAAGGGCTAGCTTCAGGTGTATATTTTGCAGGAAGCACACTACGCCTGCTATAACTGCTGCAGATGCCTGCCTGTGTTACACAACAGGAAAACACAGCAATAAGGGCTAGCTTCTGGTGTATATTTTGCAAGAAGCACACTACGCCCGATGTAAGTGCTGCAGATGCCTGTTAGTGTAACACAAAAGAAAAAAAACTACGAGCAATAAGGGGTAGCTTCAGGTGTATAATGTGCAGGAGGCACACTACGCCCGCTGTAAGTGCTGCAGATGCCTGCCTGTGTTACACAACAGGAAAAAACAGCAATAAGGGCTAGCTTCAGGTGTATATTTTGCAGGAAGCACACTACGCCTGCTATAACTGCTGCAGATGCCTGCCTGTGTTACACAACAGGAAAACACAGCAATAAGGCCTAGCTTCAGGTGTATATTTTGCAGGAAGCACACTACGCCTGCTGTAAGTGCTGCAGATGCCTGCCTGTGTTACACAACAGGAAAACATAGCAATAAGGCCTAGCTTCAGGTGTATATTTTGCAGGAGGCACACTACGCTTGCTGTAAGTGCTGCAGATGCCTGCCTGTGTTACACAACAGGAAAAAACAGCAATAAGGGCTAGCTTCAGGTGTATATTTTGCAGGAAGCACACTACGCCTGCTATAACTGCTGCAGATGCCTGCCTGTGTTACACAACAGGAAAAAACAGCAATAAGGGCTAGCTTCAGGTGTATATTTTGCAGGAAGCACACTACGCCTGCTATAACTGCTGCAGATGCCTGCCTGTGTTACACAAAGGGAAAACACAGCAATAAGGCCTAGCTTCAGGTGTATATTTTGCAGGAAGCACACTACAGTACGCCTGCTGTAAGTGCTGCAGATGCCTGCCTGTGTTACACAACAGGAAAACACAGCAATAAGGCCTAGCTTCAGGTGTATATTTTGCAGGAGGCACGCTACGCCTGCTGTAAGTGCTGCAGATGCCTGCCTGTGTTACACAACAGGAAAACACAGCAATAAGGCCTAGCTTCAGGTGTGTAACGCCGAGTGCTCCGGGTGTCCCATCCAGCCCGGAGCACTCACGGCGTCGTCCCCTCTGCGGCGCTCCGGCCAGCCCCCCTGGCCGTGGGCGCTGCTCCGCTCTCCTCTCCACTTACCTTACTCTTCCTGCTTCCTCCCGGCGAGCGCGGCCCCGCTGTGTTCTAGGGCGCGCGCGCGCCGGTCTTCTAAAATTTAAAGGGCCAGTGCACCATTGATTGGTGCCCGGTCCAATTACGGTTCCACTACCCAAAACCTATTTAAACCCACTTCCCCTTCCTGTCCTTGCCGGATCTTGTTGTCCTAGTACCTTGCGGAAGTATTTTGAGTTTACCTTGCCTGTGTACCTGACCTTCTGCCTTTGTCTCTGACCACGAACCATTGCCGCCTGCCCTGACCTTTGCTACGTCTGACCTTGCCTCTGCCTAGTCCTTTTGTACCGCACCAGCCTCAGCCGCCAGAGAGGTGGAGTCGCTACTGGGGGACACGACCTGGTTGCTACCACCGCAGCAAGTCCATCCTGCCTTGCGGCGGGCTCTAGTGAAAACCGGTAGCTGCTTAGAACCGGTCCCTCGGTGCGATTCGTACCATCCCCTCTCTGGTACAGTGGATCCACCTCCTGCCTCCTCTATAGTCGCCTGCCCGGCCCGTGACAAGGTGTATACTGTGCAGGAGGCTTAGCAAAAATATCACTGACACTGTTCCCTGCCTATCCTTCTCTCTCCCTGCACACAAGGTTTAGCAGAATATCACTGACACTGTCCCTGCCTATCCTTCTCTCTCCCTGCACACAAGGTTTAGCAGAATATCACTGACACTGTCCCTGCCTATCCTTCTCTCTCCCTACACACAAGGTAAATGAACAAATATCACTAACACTGTCCCTCCCTATCCTTCTCTCTCCCTGAACTGGAACACACTACACAAGGCCGCCGCGCTGGCGGCCTTTTATAGTGTGGGGCATGTACTAAACCCCCCTGAGCTATAATTGGCCACAGGCATCCTGCCTGTAGCCAATTATGGCTCTCCTCGCTGCCGGCGCTGTGATTGGCCAAGCATGCGGGGCCACAGTGCATGCTTGGCCAATCACAGCGCCGGGATTGCACTGCGATGGCGCAGTGTATTGTGGGCCGTTCACGTCACTCGAATTTGGCACGAACGGCCCAAAATGTTCGATCTTCGTCGAACGATCGAACAGCCGATGTTCGAGTCGAACGTATGTTCGACTCGAACACCGAGCTCATCCCTAATATATATATGCACACACACACAATACTGCTTTAACCACTTGCCTACCAGGCACTTTCACCCCCTTCCTGCTCAGGCCAATTTTCAGCTTTACGAACTGTCACACTTTGAATGACAATTGCATGGTCATGCAACACTGTACCCATATGACATTTTATTATTATTTTTTCACTCAAATAGAGCTCTCTTTTGTTGGTATTTAATCACCACAAATTTTTGATATAGGTGGGGAGGCACAAAAATCTCCACCCCTTCACCTCCACCGTATACATGGGCAGGGAAAAGGGGTTGGAGTCAGGGGGAGCCAAGGGGGAAGGCAAAATGAGGTTTAGTCTAGGGCAGGGGTCTCCTAAATATGGCCCTCTAGTTGTTCAGGAACTACAATGCTAATCATGCCTAGTCATGTCTGTGAATGTCAGAGTTTTACAATGCCTCATGGGACGTGAAGTTCCACAACAGCTGGAGGGCCGTCGTTTTGGAGAGCCCTTATCTAGGGTGTCAAAAATCCTTGCGCCAGCACTGCAGGAATCTAGATACAGGAAATTGCATCATACCTAGAAGAACATTACATTAAACAAATGGCGTCATCATACCACGCTGCACATACCATCTGCCAACACAGCAGTATTTTTTTCATTTTGTTGGCATATTTGGAATAGGGGTCACCTTTTCTTTTTGTTTCCCCCTCCTGTTTAACATTTTTGTGGATTTGGGCTTTGTTGTTTGCACAGTATTGTTTATCCTGGATGAATTTTTTGTCAGCCCTTCATATACTCTCTTCAACTATCTGAGTTCCATTCTTTCTATACCAGATCTGCCAACATTGCAAACTGGATCCTGAAGAAGCCCCATCTTCTAGTGTGGGCAAAACACGTTGATCCATGGACCATGATCCATTAATTCTTCATTGTTTGTTCAGAAGGACTTTATACTGTTCAAGTCATTGTAATTTTAATATCATATTTATTGTATGAATAACATCTAGATAAATCTTTTTAAATCTATACTATAGTAGTTGATATAGTTTTTGTCACTTTAAAATCCCCCTTGCTTTCACACACTCTCCCTTACAGGGGAATGTGGGAATTTCCTCCTCATTACATTAAACAAACCCAAACATAATACTTCCATAATGCTATCGCCTAATGGCGAACTGTTAATCACAGTTTAGTATATGAGAATGGATTTTACACCTGTTTCCGTATACACAGCATGTTAACAAGAAGCGGTTTGCTTTGTTATCCACACTAAAAAGCACTCCAAATTTTTATAAAGAACTAATGGTGTTCTGTAAACTATTCTGTAATCAGTTCAGTAACCATAATCAGTTAGCATAATCATGCTAACCATGTGCCTGTGGAATTATTTTCCTTTTTTGTTATTTTACTTCTGATAATCACGAAAATAAAAATGCTGATTAATTTTCAATACTATTTCCCTGGAAAAGATGTTGCTGTAACTATTTATAACATTCCAGAAATGCACCGGAGGTCTCTCTTGGGTTCAGTGAACTTGTAAAGTATAAGGAAACAAATCCACATGTAGAAGTACATTTCACCTATGTTTTATCCATTTAGAGCCATAATAGAAATGTCATACTTACTACAATTACTCCACAGGGCAGCACTGAAAGCAGCTTGTCAGACCGAGTTTCTAATAAAAGGGCATATGCATTATCATATGCAAGATGAAGACTGAATAGTTTGTTTACCTGCTGTGGTACATACTAGAGTTTGTCTGCACACCTAGCATTAGGAAGGCTGAACAAGAGAAGATAAATCAATTACCCCATCTTTGCTAACAGCATGGATGGCAAGATTTCCACTGCCGGCTGTTGTAATCAGACAGCTGTGGCACCTGCAGCTGCCTTAGTACACTGGCACTGCCAATCAGTGACTGCATCTGAATAATTGTTCACCCAGCTTAGTCAATTTTTATATTGACTTTTGTAAAGCCAGGTGGTGTTGGCTTGTCAAATGTGTCATCAAGAATCAGCTGAAATTCATGCAGTCTATGGGGGCCTTTACTAATGCTAGTTAGAAAAGGAAATAACTCTAGTTTAGAGCGGACCTATACTAAAAAATAAAGATATATTATCTTGCAGAAAATATTTAGAATTTTTCCTAAGTAGTACCCCAAAAAAATCTAAGTTTTGCCTTAAGTTTCCTCCTGAAAAGTAGCACTTCCTGGATTGTGAGAATACCTATACCCTTCTGCAGTATGAGATCATTCAAAGTTTTGCTGTCTCTGACTGCCAGTCTTACAGGATTTGGTATACATTAACGGTCCTCTTTACTGTTTGCATATTTTTATTATTCTAGTTTACAGCAGCAGTAAGATGATTGCCAATATTTATTTTTTTAATCAGAAATTTTTATTTTAATGAACATAATAAACAACTTCCAATGTACAAACATTTCAGTTTCAGATGTAGACAGTTACATACCGCAGAAAAAAATATATATAGTCGCGCTAACTTATGACTGTGAACATAAGCCCACCACTGAATAGTTGAAAAAATCCAAATACCAACAGTGATAAATCATATAGATACTCAATGAAGAACCATGAAAGATCAGTAAATTATAAATAATGATAAGGTGAGTGAACTATGATTAAACAGTTAATAAGATGATAGTCCACAACTGCTATATGGGACTCTCAAAGTTCATGTCTGAAAGTCCATGATAAACAAAACACCCATGAATAAGTGTCCAAAAAAGCCAACGACAGAAAATCTTCTTATAATCCGTGACTTTCACCACCACCAGTAAGAATTCCTGCTTACCAAAAAGCGATGGTCCCCTATGACAGAGGACCTAAAACAGCCTCAAATGATACTCAGTGGAACCTCTGGATTTCAGCAAATGATGAACTTCAATGGTTTAGTAGCCCGACAGCTCATACAGCATCATGCGAATGTTCAACATCAACATGGAAAGAAGGAAGGACACCGAATAGTGTAAAATCCTTGGTGTACATTTATTAAAAGAATATTGGAATCATACTCACAAAAGCAGTTAAAAAGACAGCCTTAAAGTGTGTCAGCGCCGACCGGTCAGAGGCGCTGGCACACAAATACGTCCGTGGAAGCCGAGCAGTGGAGGGTGACGTCAGCACAAAGCTCGTATCCTGCCCTACGCGTTTCGTGAAAATTCACGTCGTCTCGGGGCACGGGCGATGGGCTGCGTCACCCCCTCTTTATAGGGAACACACCAGAGAAAGGGATCCAACCCGAAGAAGAGCGCGCGCACGTGCGCGCGTCACACCGCGAGGCAACCACGTCTCGCTAGCAGTGCCGCTAAGCCAGTCCAACGCCGGATGCGCACGCATATCTCCCCACGAGGAAACCAAGCCTCGTTTGTAAAAACATTATGTGCACGTCATCACGCTAAACCGGAATGACGAAAGCACAAGGGGAGAGTGTGCCGCACATCCGCGTGACCATGGCAACAGGGATCATAGCAACAATACGCACGCCCTCCAAGGGGGAGGGAACCCCCCAGGTGTGTCACAGGAAGCAGTAAAGCCCACAACCCCCGCTGCAACCCACAAACAATGGGTGCAGTGGGCGCAATGGGACAATAAACTGCTCCGGATGTTAAATCCTAACAGAAAAAATATATACATTGATACTGGAACTAAGGAGCATACTAGTTCATACCGATATCAGAAAACATATGTAAATTACAATAGACAAAAAATAATAAAATAAATTTGCCTAAATATTATTTAAAAAAATTATTAATAAATGACACTAAAACCACATAGATTAAAGGCTGTCGTCATTTAATCACACCCCTCCCTACACCCCATTCAATATAACTAAAAGACAAAAGCAGTAACTAAATGTCCATAGGAAAAGGAGGGGAGAGGGGGGGGAAGATTCAAATGCGGCGCAATATCAATCGACACACTATATCATACAGTCAGTATCAATAATCCCAGAAATCTGTTATGAAAACATGATTGTCAATGGATAAGAAAAAACCTAGGAATTATTGATAAAGGCATTGACATCGGTGTCAACGTTGAGACCAAATGGAACATAAGTTCTCAACCTGTACACCCATGCCATTTCCTGCTTGGAGATTTCTCTAACAAGCGAACTGCCTCTCCAGTGAGGTCTGTATTTGTCAATTGCAATGAATAGCGTACCAGACGGGTCTCTCTTATGGACCTGATCATAGTGCTGGGATACAGAATGCTTATCGAATCCTTTCCGTATATTAGCTATATGCTCATTAAGTCTTACCCTTACTGCCCTTTTGGTCCTCCCCACATATTGGAGACCACAAGGGCACTGTATAAGGTAGACAACCCCCAAAGATGAGCATGTTATAAAAGGTTCGATTTCATAGGTTCGGCCAGTACTTGTTGAAGAAAAATGACTGATCTTCCTTTCCCAGCAGCTATTCAAGCTGCACACTTGGCATTTCTTACATCTATAGTATCCTGTCAGGTTCTCTAAGAATGTCCTATTGGCCCGTGGGGGATCCTGGACACTTGGGGCCACTCTATTAGAAAGTGTTGAAGCACCTCTAAACACAATAACTGTTTTTTTCTGGAAGAGAAGATGCCAGCACTAAGTCACTGGTTAAGACATGCCAGTGCCTACGTATAAGGCTTTTGATGGTCTGATGCTGCATGGAGAAAGTGGTGATAAATGGAAGAGAGAACTTACCATCCCTCACCACCCTCTCCTTATCAACCAAAAGTGATCCTCGATCAACCACACTCACAGATTGTATCAATCGAGACATATCACTTTGTTGATAACCTTTGTCCACAAATCTCTTAGAGAGGATCTCGGCCTGGCCTTTGAAAGCCTCTCGATCTGTACAATTGCATCTCAGTCTAGTGAGTTGTCCCCGAGGGACAGCCTTCAGCCAGGGGGCATAATGGCAACTGTCAAGCGGGATATATGAATTTCTATCAGTTGGTTTGAAATAAGTGGTCGTGACAAATTTACTGTCAGCAGCTGAAATTTTCAAATCCAGATAGTGAACTGATTCCTGGCTTGCCTCAAAGGAAAATCTAATACCCCTATTGTTGTCATTCAGGGACAGCATGTAATCCCGCAAAGCAGGTTCACTACCGTCCCATAGGAGGAGGACGTCGTCGATGTACCTTACCCAGAGTACAACCTCTGGTCTCCGGCAAACATCGACGACGTCCTCCTCCCATTTGGCCATAAAAAGATTGGCCAGGCTGGGGGCATACTTCGCCCCCATCGCCACACCACGGTCCTGGCGGAAAAATTGATTATCACACCAAAAATAATTGTGACTTGCTGCATATTTCAGCAAAGTCACAATAAATTCAATTTGCCGGGGTGGCAGGTCTGAACCTCTCGTCAAATACAGTTCTACAGCCTCAAAACCACACTCATGGGGGATAATGGTATAAAGTGAGGTCACGTCTGCCGTGACCATCCATATACCCTCTGTGGGTGTAAGGTCTTTAAGTAAGTTAATGACATGTCTAGTGTCCCTTACATAACAGGGGATCTGCTGGACCAAAGGTTGCAGAAAAAAGTCAATATACTTCCCCACCCGGGACGTAATCGAATCTATCCCACTAACGATGGGTCGTCCCGGGGGGGAAGTAAGACTTTTATGGATCTTCGGGAGATAGTAGATGACGGGAGTCCGGGGGGCGCAAGGTATCAGAAACAATCTCTCCCTGTCACTGAGAATACCTTCCCGGTATCCCTCATCCACAATAATTTCAAGTTCTCTTTTGTACTTGATGACAGGATCCCTATTAAGAGGAGTGTAGGTTTCAGTGTCATCCACGATCCTGTCTAACTCTTTAAGGTAGTCACACCCATCGAGAATGACTATCCCTCCCCCTTTGTCTGCAGGTCTGATGACCAGAGATTTGTTAGAACAGAGGGACTCAAGCCCACTCTCCAAATTCCTCTGCATCTTGACCTTTTTTACCTTGATCTTTTCCAGATCTTTAAGTTCCACATCCCTGAATATTTTAATGCTCGGGGCCAATGAGCCGGGGGGATTGAACAAGGATGCATTGGCTAAACCAGTATGTTTGTACTCAGGTAAAGGATTCACTCTATCCGTAATAGGATTAGACAGAAAATGCCTTTTAATATTGAGCTTTCTCGCAAACTTGTGAACGTCCATAAAGGTTTGAAACTTGCTCAAGCTCCTAGGCGGAGCAAATTTCAAACCCTTATCCAGCAGGCATTGTTCGGATTCTGATAGAGGCTGTTGGCTCAAATTAAAGATGCCTGTGCCTATATTCTTTTTCTTTTTGAGCAACTGGGCCCTCCTCCCCCTCTGACCCCTCTCTTCATTCCGATGGGCCGAACCGACCTTGGTGGCCCATGGGAAAACCCCAACTGGGGTTGGGTCTAAAGTCATATTGACCTGGGGGGTAGGGAGGTCTAGAATAATCGTAACCCCTGTCATAATAATTAGACTGAGGGAACTGACCATTCCTATCCTGGTTGTCAAATCCAAATCGTCTTTCCACAGGTTCACGGCCTTGTGGCCCCAGTGAATCTGTTAAAGGAAAAAAACGATTTTGGGTAGGGGTGTTATACTCCCACCTGCCATTGGTCTCAAAGCTGGGTCTCATAAATCCCTGGTTGTACCCCACATCATGATGGGTGGATCTAGATGAAGGATGCTCCCAACCTCCCAAAGATTCATCCCGATAGTGTTGAAACTGTGCATCAGGTTTATGAGTTTTCATTTTTTTAGGTGTTTTAGATGAAAAAGTGCCTTGTTTAGGCCCATTCTTAGTTTTGGCCTTATTATTGCGTTGAGCTGGAGTCGGTATGGGGGGGTTAGAAACCCCTCCCCTACCAGTCATAGGAGGGATGCCAACCAAACCGGGTGGCACTACACCCTGAGGGGCAGTATCCATTACAACCTCGTTTGTCTCCTCAGCTGCCAACTTCTTCTGCCACAAAAAAAACAGACCAGACTGATAATCTTCAAAGTCTCTAAGGTACTTTTTCTTCTTTTTCACTTTTTGGTCCTTTTCTTCCCTCTCCAAAGTTTTTTGGAGAGAGTTGGAACACTCCCTGTATTCCTCTCCATTTTTCGAAGAGGCCAGCAGGTCCCTAACCATTTTAATTTCGGTATCGAGTCTTTGCAATTTCTCGCTCTTTCGTTGAGCCAGAAATCGCAAAAAGGAGACTCCAGCCTCATTAAAATATTTGGACCAAACCTCTAAATCTGACTTGCCCTTTTGTGGGCTTACCTCCCAACGGAGGCTTCTTGGGACCATAGCATTTCTAATATAATTCTCAAGAAACGCTATGTCCCACTGGGTATGTATCTCGGTCGTCATCAGGTTCTTTAATCTCATAAAGAGACCACTGATATCAGAACCTCCCGAGGCCGGGGTGGAATCAAACACCCCAGTCGTATTGACTATCCGTTTCGCTCGGAAATCAAAAATATCCATTTTGGTCAAAATATCGACCACTCACTAAGCAGCAATTAATGGTAGTTTGTGTAAGAATTAGAAAAAAGTAAAAAGAAACTGCGCTATAGTGTAAAACCTGGTAAATGATTAAAGTTTACCTAGAAAAAAAGAAATAAAGGAAAGCAGCAACTATTCTGAAAACAATCATCAGTGCATGTAAATAAGAAAAAAATATATATACTCGCGCTAACTTATGACTGTGAACATAAGCCCACCACTGAATAGTTGAAAAAATCCAAATACCAACAGTGATAAATCATATAGATACTCAATGAAGAACCATGAAAGATCAGTAAATTATAAATAATGATAAGGTGAGTGAACTATGATTAAACAGTTAATAAGATGATAGTCCACAACTGCTATATGGGACTCTCAAAGTTCATGTCTGAAAGTCCATGATAAACAAAACACCCGTGAATAAGTGTCCAAAAAAGCCAACGACAGAAAATCTTCTTATAATCCGTGACTTTCACCACCACCAGTAAGAATTCCTGCTTACCAAAAAGCGATGGTCCCCTATGACAGAGGACCTAAAACAGCCTCAAATGATACTCAGCCTCAGGACCGTGGTGTGGCGATGGGGGCGAAGTATGCCCCCAGCCTGGCCAATCTTTTTATGGCCAAATGGGAGGAGGACGTCGTCGATGTTTGCCGGAGACCAGAGGTTGTACTCTGGGTAAGGTACATCGACGACGTCCTCCTCCTATGGGACGGTAGTGAACCTGCTTTGCGGGATTACATGCTGTCCCTGAATGACAACAATAGGGGTATTAGATTTTCCTTTGAGGCAAGCCAGGAATCAGTTCACTATCTGGATTTGAAAATTTCAGCTGCTGACAGTAAATTTGTCACGACCACTTATTTCAAACCAACTGATAGAAATTCATATATCCCGCTTGACAGTTGCCATTATGCCCCCTGGCTGAAGGCTGTCCCTCGGGGACAACTCACTAGACTGAGATGCAATTGTACAGATCGAGAGGCTTTCAAAGGCCAGGCCGAGATCCTCTCTAAGAGATTTGTGGACAAAGGTTATCAACAAAGTGATATGTCTCGATTGATACAATCTGTGAGTGTGGTTGATCGAGGATCACTTTTGGTTGATAAGGAGAGGGTGGTGAGGGATGGTAAGTTCTCTCTTCCATTTATCACCACTTTCTCCATGCAGCATCAGACCATCAAAAGCCTTATACGTAGGCACTGGCATATCTTAACCAGTGACTTAGTGCTGGCATCTTCTCTTCCAGAAAAAACAGTTATTGTGTTTAGAGGTGCTTCAACACTTTCTAATAGAGTGGCCCCAAGTGTCCAGGATCCCCCACGGGCCAATAGGACATTCTTAGAGAACCTGACAGGATACTATAGATGTAAGAAATGCCAAGTGTGCAGCTTGAATAGCTGCGGGGATAGGAAGATCAGTCATTTTTCTTCAACAAGTACTGGCCGAACCTATGAAATCGAACCTTTTATAACATGCTCATCTTTGGGGGTTGTCTACCTTATACAGTGCCCTTGTGGTCTCCAATATGTGGGGAGGACCAAAAGGGCAGTAAGGGTAAGACTTAATGAGCATATAGCTAATATATGGAAAGGATTCGATAAGCATTCTGTATCCCGGCACTATGATCAGGTCCATAAGAGAGACCCGTCTGGTACGCTATTCATTGCAATTGACAAATACAGACCTCACTGGAGAGGCAGTTCGCTTGTTAGAGAAATCTCCAAGCAGGAAATGGCATGGGTGTACAGGTTGAGAACTTATGTTCCATTTGGTCTCAACGTTGACACCGATGTCAATGCCTTTATCAATAATTCCTAGGTTTTTTCTTATCCATTGACAATCATGTTTTCATAACAGATTTCTGGGATTATTGATACTGACTGTATGATATAGTGTGTCGATTGATATTGCGCCGCATTTGAATCTTTCCCCCCCCTCTCCCCTCCTTTTCCTATGGACATTTAGTTACTGCTTTTGTCTTTTAGTTATATTGAATGGGGTGTAGGGAGGGGTGTGATTAAATGATGACAGCCTTTAATCTATGTGGTTTTAGTGTCATTTATTAATAATTTTTTTAAATAATATTTAGGCAAATTTATTTTATTATTTTTTGTCTATTGTAATTTACGTATGTTTTCTGATATCGGTATGAACTAGTATGCTCCTTAGTTCCAGTATCAATGTATATATTTTTTCTGTTGTTAGGATTTAACATCCGGAGCAGTTTATTGTCCCATTGCGCCCACTGCACCCATTGTTTGTGGGTTGCAGCGGGGGTTGTGGGCTTTACTGCTTCCTGTGACACACCTGGGGGGTTCCCTCCCCCTTGGAGGGCGTGCGTATCGTTGCTATGATCCCTGTTGCCATGGTCACGCGGATGTGCGGCACACTCTCCCCTTGTGCTTTCGTCATTCCGGTTTAGCGTGATGACGTGCACATAATGTTTTTACAAACGAGGCTTGGTTTTCTCGTGGGGAGAGATGCATGCGCATCCGGCGTTGGACTGGCTTAGCGGCACTGCTAGCGAGACGTGGTGGCCTCGCGGCGTGACGCGCGCACGTGCGCGCGCTCTTCTTCGGGTTGGATCCCTTTCTCTGGTGTGTTCCCTATAAAGAGGGGGTGACGCAGCCCATCGCCCGTGCCCCGAGACGACGTGAATTTTCACGAAACGCGTAGGGCAGGATACGAGCTTTGTGCTGACGTCACCCTCCACTGCTCGGCTTCCACGGACGTATTTGTGTGCCAGCGCCTCTGACCGGTCGGCGCTGACACACTTTAAGGCTGTCTTTTTAACTGCTTTTGTGAGTATGATTCCAATATTCTTTTAATAAATGTACACCAAGGATTTTACACTATTCGGTGTCCTTCCTTCTTTCCATGTTGATGTTGAACATTCGCATGATGCTGTATGAGCTGTCGGGCTACTAAACCATTGAAGTTCATCATTTGCTGAAATCCGGAGGTTCCACTGAGTATCATTTGAGGCTGTTTTAGGTCCTCTGTCATAGGGGACCATCACTTTTTGGTAAGCAGGAATTCTTACTGGTGGTGGTGAAAGTCACGGATTATAAGAAGATTTTCTGTCGTTGGCTTTTTTGGACACTTATTCACAGGTGTTTTGTTTATCATGGACTTTCAGACATGAACTTTGAGAGTCCCATATAGCAGTTGTGGACTATCATCTTATTAACTGTTTAATCATAGTTCACTCACCTTATCATTATTTATAATTTACTGATCTTTCATGGTTCTTCATTGAGTATCTATATGATTTATCACTGTTGGTATTTGGATTTTTTCAACTATTCAGTGGTGGGCTTATGTTCACAGTCATAAGTTAGCGCGACTATATATATTTTTTTCTTATTTACATGCACTGATGATTGTTTTCAGAATAGTTGCTGCTTTCCTTTATTTCTTTTTTTCTAGGTAAACTTTAATCATTTACCAGGTTTTACACTATAGCGCAGTTTCTTTTTACTTTTTTCTAGTTACATACCGCAGTTATCGATTGCCAATATTTAAGTACAAAATATAAGTGCAGCAAAATCACAATTAAAACATAGGACATAAACATAATCTCATAGCTGAAATAACTAATGTAGTATTATTATTATTATTATTATACAGGATTTATATAGCGCCAACAGTTTGCGCAGCGCTTTACAACATCAGGGAAGACAGTACAGTCACAATACAATTCAATACAGAGGGATCAGAGGGCCCTGCTCGTTAGAGCTTACAGTCTAGAAGGGAGGGTCAAGTGAAACAGAGGGTAGTAGCTGCGGGGGATGATTAGGTGGACAAAATGAAAATACAGTAGTTAGGTGTGGGTAGGATAGGCTTCTCTGAAGAGGAGGGTTTTTAGGGATCCTCTAAAAGCTAATAGAGAAGGAGATAGACGGACAGATTGGGGTAAGGAGTTCCATAGGCTTGGAGAGGCTCTGGAAAAGTCCTGAAGACGAGCATGGGAGCAGGTGATGAGAGAGATAGAAAGCAGGAGGTCTTCAGAAGAACAAAGAGAATGATTAGGTTGGTATTTAGAGACTAGGTCAGTGATGTAGCTGGGGGCAGTGTTGTGGATGGCATTGTAGGTAGTTGTTAGTATTTTGAATTTAATTCATTGGGTGAGCGGGTATCAATAGTGTAACAGTCCCAAATATCAGGATTCCACCCTAGTGTGATAATCAAAGTGACAGTCCTTAAAAACATCTGTAGCGCTACCCCCAGTTAAGAGAGCCGCTGGATTTGTTTCGGGCCCTGTGTACAGCACCGCCAACCCCCGTCAATTTACTCGACCCACTCTGGCACAGTTAGTCTAGGGATTTCTCTAGTATCACAATCTAGCAGTGTATGCACACAATCTATCTGTATTGCATGGGTAACCTCTTTGCATAAAGGCAACACACTGATAGGAAGAGATAAGATATAAAGTTTCTTTACTTTGAGTAAAAGGCATAAGGTTAACACATAACACATATATATTTGTAGAGCACTGCAGCAGAAAATCTAACACAGACGATTACCCGCCAAGTACTGCTATCTCTATCTATGCGCCCTTATGGCGCAGAAACTTAAGTTCTAACTACAGATCAGGCCTGATCCAGATTTTAAACTCAGTCTCTAGTAGAACAGTTTCTTCGCATGCAACTTGACTGGTGGTGCACAACAGGAACAGTAATTTGTAATCCAAAGGGTAGAAAAATTAAAAGAGCAGAATGAACCCCTCACAGGAGACTAACTCAACTCAGTTCCACCACCAGTCTCCTGCGGGACAGTAAAGTAGAACCCGGAGGGCCAAGGCAGTCTCTAGGCCTAGTCAAGTACTGTTTATATGAATGAGCAGGTGCTCGCTCACCACTCCGGACGCGATCCCAGTCCGGGACTTCCACCTACTGTGTCTCCGCACACAGTGTCTGCAACGGCTGGGTCTCCGGTCCAACTGATGTCCAAACTCGATAAAGTCAGGTGCCATCCAGGCTCTGCAGTGGGGTGAAAGGCTCTCTGGAAGTTGTGCAAGGCCCTGGCTTCAGGCCCTGCACTGCAGCAGATCCGCACAGGAAGACCTGTTGATTGCAGCGCCAAAGAGGCCAAGCTCAACCTCCCCCTTCCTATATAGCCCCTCCCATGAGTCTCTGTGGTGGCTCCATGCACCCTGGGTGCCGAACGGGGTTCTGGGTAACGTAGTCCCGGGCCCTTAAAGGAGACCCCGCTACACATCCAATGTGTTCGGTGCCCACCACCTCTGGATAAAATGCCTGCTCACCTCCAAGGTATGACCCCACCACAGAGTCACAAAGGCTTAAGTGAACTCCACCCAGGATGGTACTGGAACATTCCTCAATTGGTGTTCCCGAATCATGCTACTCCACTTCTTGAGTCTTATTCAAACGTTTAACGTACCAAAGGATAGCAATGGAGAAACCATAGTGCTCTCTGCTACAAATTAATTGAAAATTGGATCAAGGGATTAAAAAAAAGCATGTATTTAGCTCACCACGCTTATACTAAAGTGAATAGTGACGTCACGGGCAGGGGCGCTGTTAGGAATCACAGGGGGCCCCGTATAGTCTACCGGACGCCCCACCCCCACCGTGTGAAAATATCAAAACAATATTTTCACAAAAAATACATGAAAATCATCATTAGTGGACACAAACATTCTGTCTCACCCCAAAAAATCACCAACCTAGCACACATCAAACTTTCTATCCTTCTCCCCCAATCCCCCCTCCCAGCACAAATCTTTGCCCTTCCAATCCCGTACCCCAGCTCAAATACCACCCGAATCCCCCTTCCTAGCACAAATTTTCCTCATCCCAAAAAATCACCTCCTCTTTCTTCTCAAACTTTCTATCCTAGCACAAATCTTCTCCCCCCAATTCCCCCCCTGCCAGCACAAATCCCCCCCTAATCCCCCCCTATAAGCCACAAATTCCTCCACACCCTTCTGACAACAAAATCCCCCCATCTCCCCTCTCAGCACAAATCTTCTTACTTCAATCCCTCTCCTTGGACAAATTCCCACAAATCCCTCCTCCTAGCACAACCCCCTCTAAATTACTCTTCCCAGCACACATTCTTCCTCCCTACCCAAATCCCCCAAACCTTTCTCCTAGCACATATCCCCCCTCCCCAAATCCCCATTACTTTTCCAAACACAATAGCCACTCCCCAACTTACAGGGGGAAGCCACCACAAAGCCAGCAGGAGGTGCGCTGTGTTCTGCTCTCCCCTCCTGTCAGAAGAGCACTCCTCTACACTCAGTATACAGCACATGAGACCGGATCTTACTGTATTTCGCATTGCACTGTATACACACACTGACACTGCCCCCCTATCTCCTCCAAAGGTTGCTCTTCTTCCGTCAGCAGGAAATGTGGATAGGGGGCTGCTGTGTGTATATAGTGCAATGCGATATACAGTAAGAGTAATCCGTGGTCTCGTGTGCTGTACACTGAGTACAGAAGAACGCTCTTCTGACAGTTATTTACATTGATAGATTCTTTATACTTAAACTGACAGGTAAACTTTTTTCTGATATGCTCTTATTTTGAAGCAGGGGATTCTTTATTCTCTCTCTCTCTCTCTCTCTCTCTCTCTATATATATATATATATATATATATATATATATATATATATATATATATAAATATGTAGCGCCCATCCCAAATGGTTGGGACGCTATGTTTAAATTTAGGGGATAGTCTGAGCCAATAGCTGGGCTCAGACCTGCTGATTGCTCTGAATTATTGCTTCTGCTCTGGTTGTGATACTAACTGGCAGTTATTTTCCCTGTTCGCCTGTTGGTGGCACTGCCACCACCGGCCCATGTTGGAATACAGGTGTATCACAGTGTATTGGGTGTCCCTTCTCGGCAGCCGTGCAGTGGGCATTGTTAGCCCACTGTGCATGCTGGGGAGGGGGTACATAAGGGGCAGATGCCATTGAGGGTTTATTGTGTGTGTGTTCTAGCCCCGGGCACCTTCAGCCCGAGGCTACAGGCCCAGCTCTGCTGGTTTTGGCCTACATTTCTGAGGGTATCCCAAGCTGTCCATCCGTGGGAAGGCTTGGCGGCCTTGTGTAGTGTGTTGGAGTTGTTAAAAGAGAGAGATTACAGAGAGAGACAGTGTCATTTATATTGAGTTATATAGAGCAGGCAGGCAAGTCAGTTAGCTGCAGTTACAGTGTGTAGAGGATATATATGCATCCTAGGTGTTGTATATATAGTTATACCCTGTATTCAGTTTAGCTATATCCGTTCCTGTTATTCTCTATACTGTGACAGGCAGGCAGGTGATTGTGCTAGCTGCAATCAGTGTTTCACTTAGTGTACTGTGTGCTTTGCATAGCATTCACCTAAAGCTTACCTGAATATAGTTAGTGACTATTATAGTGGTATTCTCATAATAAAACCACAGGCAGAGAGCTGCAAGTATTTGTGTTCTCTGCACAGTTTTCACCTAAAACTAACTGAAGACAATTGCTATTTTTCCCATACTAATATCACAGCAGGCAGTTGATTCTGATAGCTGCATTATAACCAGTGCACATGTATATACATATATATATATTGTGAGGGGGTTAACTCGGTAGCGGGTGTGTGTGACCCCCTGGATGGGCTCCCCACACAAAAACAGGCCCAGCAGACGGAGGTTGTGGTTTTCAAGATCAAAAGGTGCGGTTTATTTCTCTATTTACAGTGACAAAAACACAGCAAAGCAAAAAGAAACATAAACAAAATAAATCCTGGTCAGCTTGACCTCTGACTAAACATGCAGGTTTCCCTAACTAACAACTGGGATCAGCCTGGTGCTGTCCTAGTCCCTAAGTCCCTGGTTTAGTAAATGTCCAAACAAATAGCCACACAGGCTTTGTCTCACCGCACAGGGGTTCACTCTCCCTAGACAGTCCACACAGGTCTGGTTCCAGGCATGAGCAAACACCTAATGAAGCTGGGAGTTTTTATAGAGGCCTTAAACGAGCTGACAAGCTTCAGCTGGTCTCATCAACTCCCTGCCTGCACGACGCCCAGCACTCTCCCTAGAGGTATGAATCATCCATGAGCCCACTAGCCTCAGCTGGGCTTCATCAACTCTCTCCCTAGTTGTATAAGTCGGCATAAAGCCTGAATCTGGGAGAAATATACCTACCCCCCTGGATGCAACCAGGTGACTTTACCTTCCTGCTGTCACATACCCCCCCCTCTTGTTTTAACCTTGGGGTTGGAACACCAGCAATCAGGCATTCATGTACTCGAGACAAAGCATCCACATTCCCCATTTGAACGCCAGGGCGATGCTTTACTGTGAAGTTGAATTCCTGTAGGGCCAGGAACCACCTATTTACTCTTCTATTTGTCTCCTTGTTTTGAGCCATCCACTTTAACGGAGCGTGATCCGTAACCATGTCAAAGTGCCTACCTAGCAGATAGTACCGAAGGGAATCTAGAGCCCACTTCACCGCTAAACACTCCTTTTCAACCGTGGCGTAATTTACCTCATGGGACTTCAACTTCCTGCTGAGGTAAATGACTGGGTGCTCTTCCCCGTTCCAGACCTGGGACAATACTGCTCCTAACCCCACATCTGACGCATCACTTTGTACGACAAAGTCTTTAGAGAAGTCGGGTGAGTACAACACTGGCTGGCTACATAAGGCTTGTTTCAAGAATTGGAATGCTGCCTCAGCCTCGGGGGTCCATTTAATCATGACCGACCCTTTCCCTTTCGTCAGGTTGGTTAGGGGCACAGCCTTAAAAGCAAAGTGGGGAAGGAAGCGCCGATAATAACCCGCGATTCCCAGAAAGGCTCGTACCTGCTTCTTGCTGTTGGGACGTGGCCAACTCTGGATGGCCTCGACTTTGTTGAGTTGGGGTTTTATTACTCCCCTGCCAATGGTGTACCCAAGATATTTGGCCTCCTCCTGCCCAATGGTACACTTCTTGGGGTTAGCCGTAAACCCCGCTTCCCGGATAGAGTCTAGGACTGCTTGCACTTTTGGCAGATGTGAGGCCCAATCTGTGCTATGGACAATTACGTCATCCAGGTAAGCCGCAGCATACTTCCGATGGGGCCTCAGTATCTGGTCCATTTTCCGCTGGAATGTGGCTGGCGCATTCTGTAACCCGAACGGCATTCTCTTATATTGGAACGCCCCGTCTGGGGTTACAAATGCGGTTTTCTCTTTGGCCGACTTTTCCAGGGGAATTTGCCAATACCCTTTTGTGAGGTCAAGAGTCGTCATGTATTGGGCTGTTCCCAGCCGGTCGATCAACTCATCTATACGTGGCATGGGGTAGGTGTCAAATTTTGTAACTTTGTTCAACTGACGAAAATCGTTACAAAATCGCCAGCTCCCATCCGGTTTAGGCACCAACACAATGGGACTAGACCAATCACTTTGGGACTCCTCTATCACCCCTAAGTTCAGCATTTTCTGTACTTCCTCCCGTATTGCCTCCCGTCGGGCCTCTGGGATCCGATAGGGTTTTAACTTCACCCTTTCACCGGGCGGGGTAATAATATCATGCTCTACCCCAGATGTTTGTCCCGGCAGCTCAGAGAACACCTCCTTGTTGCGAAGCACAAACTCCTTAACCTCCTGTTGTTGGGGTTGTGACAAGGTGGCTGCTATTCCAACCTCCGGAATCACGCAACCAGTTTGAGCTGGTGACCAAGTTTCTGCGACTAGGGACTCTCTATCCCTCCAGGCTTTCAACAGATTAACGTGATAGATCTGTTCGGGCTTTCGCCTTCCTGGTTGTCTGACCTTGTAATTCACTTCGCTCACTTTTTCTATTATCTCGTAGGGGCCTTGCCATTTGGCAAGGAATTTACTTTCAACCGTAGGGACAAGTACCAATATCCTATCCCCCGGGGAAAAGGTACGGGTCTTGGCTCCACGGTTGTACACTCTCTGCTGTGCCAACTGCGCTTGGGCCAAATGTTCCTTCACAATGGGCATTACCTGTGCAATTCGATCTTGCATCAGGGCGACATGCTCAATCACACTCCTGTGGGGAGAACTCTCACTTTCCCAAGTTTCCTTGGCAATATCCAACAGCCCTCTTGGGTGTCTCCCATACAGTAACTCAAAGGGGAAAAATCCCGTAGAGGATTGGGGCACCTCCCTAATAGCAAACATCAAATAAGGAAGTAGACAGTCCCAATCCTTTCCATCTCTATCCACCACTTTCTTCAACATTTGTTTTAGGGTTTTGTTGAATCTTTCAACCAGCCCATCGGTTTGGGGGTGATACACAGACGTACGCAATTGCGTCACTTTGAACAATTTACACAGCTCTTTCATAACCCGGGACATAAAGGGTGTACCTTGGTCCGTAAGCAGTTCTTTACAAATACCCACCCGGCTAAAAACAAGAGATAGCTCTTTGGCTATGGTTTTGGCCGAGGTATTTCGGAGAGGGATCGCTTCTGGATAACGGGTGGCATAGTCCATTATAACTAATATGTACTGGTGCCCCCTAGCGGACTTGATTATAGGACCTACCAAATCCATTGCGATCCTCTCAAACGGGACCTCAATGATGGGTAGAGGGACCAGCGGGCTACGGAAATGTGGCATCGGGGCCGACCTCTGACACACAGGGCAGGAGGAACAATAATTTTCTATGTCCTTCATCACCCCAGGCCAATAGAATCTCTGTAATACCCTCTCTCGGGTTTTCTCTGTCCCCAGATGACCTCCAAGAATGTGCCCATGGGCCAACTCCAACACCAACTTCCTGTAAGGTTTGGGCACCACAAGCTGCTCAACGGTTTCTTCTGCCCTTTTTGCCACCCGATACAGTAGGTCCTTCTCTACGCTGAAGTATGGGTAAGTGCAGGTATTATCTGGGTTCACTAACTCGCCATCTATTTCCACTACGTTTTCCCGTGCCTTTATTAGGGCGGGGTCTTGAAACACACTGTAGTCACTGGATACTCTCGGGTGTCCCCATGCACACAAATAACAGCTACCTTGCTATTCCCAGAGACCTCTGTTTTAACTAATTCAGCCTTTATCAGGGTCACAAGGCTACCTGAATCCAGTAATACCACAACATTTCTACCATTAATACACATTTTGCATAAATGTTTCTCAGTTCCCCGAATGGCAGTGCATGCGACTGTCGCACACAGCGACTGACGTCTGTCCGTCAGAAAGTCACATTGCATGGGTTCCTCCACAACCGGGCAATTTGCTGCAATATGTCCCGTTTGCCGGCAGCGGTAGCAAACAATCCTTTTGGCTGCCTCTTGAGCCCCCGACTTCCCAGGCTGTTCTCGCCAAACCCTGGGCAGAGCTCCCACCCTCTCACTCTCTCCACCCTCACCCCTTGGAATCATCTTATCCGCCCCTGGGGATGGTCTGGTCTTAGGGTGGAAAGTCCGAGAGTCTCTGGAAGAGGCCGTCAGGTTCTCTGCAGCCAAGTATCTCTCTACACGATCCACAAGTTTACCGGCCGTTTCTGGGTCTCCATGGCTTACCCACTTTTGAATGGCGGTAGGAAGAGCTCTCAAGAAATGATCCATCACAACACGTTCCACAATCTCCGGTGCGGACAAAGTCTCTGGCTGTAGCCACTTCCTGCTCAGGTGAATGAGATCATACATTTGAGACCTGGGGGGTTTTCCAAGCTGGAAAGTCCAGTTATGCACACGCTGAGCCCGGACAGCCAGGGTGACACCCAGCCTTGCCAATATTTCAGCTTTTAGCATCCCATAGTCTTTTGCTTGGTCAGGCTCTAGGTCATAGTAAGCTTTCTGCGATTCACCAGTTAACAGAGGAGCCACCAGTCCAGCCCACTGCTCCTCAGGCCACTTTTCTCTTTCAGCAGTCCTTTCAAATGTGGTCAAAAATACCTCTGGATCATCCTCTCCAGTCATTTTTGTCAATAAACGACTCACCCCAAAGGACGCGGTATTAGTGGGACGGCTTTCCTCACTGGTCTGCGGACGTTGCTGCATTACTGCTTCCATCTGTTGTTGTAGTCTCTGCTCTTGCTTCTGCAACAGGTCTATGAAGCGGGCCTCAGATTGCTGCTGGGCTCGTTGCTGGGCTGCGAAGCTCTTTTGCAAACCTGCATTTGTCTGCTGTTGATTGGCATTTGCTAGAGCCAGCTGTTTCAGTATCTCCTCCATGCTGGCTTAAAAAAAAACTGCCACTGGTTCTCCACCAACTGTGAGGGGGTTAACTCGGTAGCGGGTGTGTGTGACCCCCTGGATGGGCTCCCCACACAAAAACAGGCCCAGCAGACGGAGGTTGTGGTTTTCAAGATCAAAAGGTGCGGTTTATTTCTCTATTTACAGTGACAAAAACACAGCAAAGCAAAAAGAAACATAAACAAAATAAATCCTGGTCAGCTTGACCTCTGACTAAACATGCAGGTTTCCCTAACTAACAACTGGGATCAGCCTGGTGCTGTCCTAGTCCCTAAGTCCCTGGTTTAGTAAATGTCCAAACAAATAGCCACACAGGCTTTGTCTCACCGCACAGGGGTTCACTCTCCCTAGACAGTCCACACAGGTCTGGTTCCAGGCATGAGCAAACACCTAATGAAGCTGGGAGTTTTTATAGAGGCCTTAAACGAGCTGACAAGCTTCAGCTGGTCTCATCAACTCCCTGCCTGCACGACGCCCAGCACTCTCCCTAGAGGTATGAATCATCCATGAGCCCACTAGCCTCAGCTGGGCTTCATCAACTCTCTCCCTAGTTGTATAAGTCGGCATAAAGCCTGAATCTGGGAGAAATATACCTACCCCCCTGGATGCAACCAGGTGACTTTACCTTCCTGCTGTCACAATATATATATATATATATATATATATATATATATATCCCACCTTTTTGCAGCTACATCTCACTGCAGGCCATTAGTATGTCTGGAAGGAAAACAAGGAGAATCAGACAGTCACGAGGCAATAAAAGAGGGCAAGCAGGCTCTGTGTCTAGAGGCAACAGTGCTGGTCGTGGACGTGGGACACGCTTGTCCTTCTTTTTATCAGCTGGCCATGTTGAGCCACAACATGCCCAAGACTTGGTAGAGTGGATGACCAAGCCGTCCTCATCCTCATCCTCTCTCACCCAGGCTCAGGGTACTTTGTCTGGCAAAGCAGCTGCCAAAGCAGCCTCTTCCCTCGGCTCAATGGCATCAGTCACTCCTTCCCTAGCCCCACCATGTCCTCCTGAGGAGTCCCCCGAACTGTTTGACCACAGTGTTGGGTACATGCTCCAGGAGGATGCCCAGCGTTTTGAAGGCTCCGATGATGGAACCCAGCTACAGGAAGGCAGTAACGTGAGCCCAGAGAGAGGGGGTAGTAACGTGAGCCCAGAGAGAGGGGGTGCCCAACAAGGTCAGCTATCTGGCAGTCATGTTCCCCCAGCTGCAGCATACTGCCAGATTTGCTCCAGTGATGAGGAGGGAGGGAATGATGAGATCACTGACTCCACGTGGGTGCCTGATAGGAGAGAGGAGGAGGAGGAGGCACATCTCCAACGAGGCAGGATGCCCTCCAGGGGCCAGCTTAAGGGCAGCACATCAACTGCATCACACTGCAGAGCTCCACATGTGCAGGGCGCTGCTGACTCTTCACGTTATTCCAAAAGTTCTTTGGTGTGGGCCTTTTTTCAGACGTGTGCAGCAGATCACACCGTTTCCATTTGCAACATATGTCTAAAGCGTATCTCGCGTGGCCAAAACATCAGCCACTTGGGCACCACATGCTTGACCAGACATATGTCGACCTGACATGCAGTTCGTTGGCAAGCGTACCTAAAAGACCCACACCAAAGAACAAAGTGGACCTCTCCTTTCGACGTCCGAATGTACGAGGCAAAATTCCCTGCCCCAGCTGCTGCACCGCTGAAAGAAGTTCGCTCCCAGCCATCCACATGCCCAGTGGTTGAATGCTAGCTTGGCTAAATTGCTAGCACTTCAACTGGTGCCTTTTCAGTTGGTAGACTCTGCCCCCTTCCGTGAGTTTGTTGAATGTGCGGTTCCTCAGGGGCGGGTTCCCAAACGCCACTTTTTCTCACGGAAGGTGATTCCGGCTCTCTACCAGCATGTGGAAGGCAATGTCTTGGCCTCGTGGACAGGGCGGTCAGCGGTAAGGTGCATATTACCGCTGACTCATGGTCCAGCAGGCATGCACAGGGATGTTACCTATCTTTCACGGCGCATTGGGTGACTCTGCTGGCAGCTGGGAAGGATGCAGGACAAGGTGCAGTAGTGTTGGAGGTTGTTCCGCCACCACGCCTCCAAAATGTTACTACTGGTGATTCTGACACACCTCTCTCCTCCACCCCCTCCTCTTCTTCTTCCTCCATTGCCTCTACCTGTGCTTTGTCCTTGGAACCAGCAGTGCTCCGTAGGCGTTCAAGGGGCTACGCAAGTACGCAGGCAAAAAGATGCCATGTGGTGCTTGAGCTGGTGTGCTTGGGGGACAGGAGCCACACTGGGGCAGAGATTCTGTCAGCTCTGCAGGGGCAGGCTCAGAGCTGGTTGACGCCACGCCAGCTTAAGCCAGGAATGGTGGTTTCCGACAATGGCACCAACCTCCTCTCCGCCCTCCGACAGGGACACCTGACCCATGTGCCCTGTTTGGCTCACATCCTTAACTTGGTGGTGCAGTGGTTCTTGGGCAGGTACCCGGGCTTACAGGAGGTCCTGAAGCAGGCCAGGAAACTTTGTGGGCATTTCCGCCGGACATATAATGCCAGTGCTCGGCTGGCTGAGCTGAAAAAGGATTACAACCTGCCCAAGAACCGCCTAATCTGTGACATGCCCACCAGGTGGAACTCTACATTGGCCATGCTGCAGTGGCTGCACACGCAGCAGAGGGCCATCAATGAGTATCTGTTGCAATATGGCACCAGGACAGGGTCAGGGGAGCTTGGATTTTTTTCCCCACGCTAGTGGGCCATGATCAGGGATGCATGCACTGTCCTAGCACAATTTGTGGCCACGAGGATGGTGAGCAGTGACAGTGCATGCATCAGTGACACTGTCCCTCTTGTCCACCTGTTGGAGCACACGCTGCGTGGAATAATGGACAGGGCACTTGAGGCAGAACAGAGGCAGGAAGAGGAGGACTTCCTTACCTCTCAAGGCCCTCTTTTTCCAGACAGTGTTCCTGCTGGCCCAGCTATCACAAAGGAAGAGGACAAGGAGGAGGAGGATTGTGTCAGCATGGAGGTGGAGACTAGCACTCAGCATCAGCAGCAGACTTCAAGGGATCAATTACAGTCCCAAGACACCCATGGACTTGTACGTGGCTGGGAGGAGGTGGCTGCAGATCATGTCGTCCTCAGTGACCCAGAGGACTCCGCACCGAATGCCTCAGCAAACCTACGCTGCATGGCCTCCCTGATCCTGCAAAGCCTGCGGAAGGATCCTCGTATTCGTGCGATCAAGGAGAGGGATCATTACTGGCTGGCAACCCTCCTTGATCCACGTTACAAGGGTAAGGTTGCGGACCTTATCTTGCCGTCGCAGAGGGAGCAGAGGATGAAGCATCTTCTGGAGGCCTTGCAGAAAGGTCTGTGCAACGTGTTCCCAGAGCCTGGGAGGTTACAAATTCCTGGTCCTGGACAACGTGTTGCTGAGGCTTCGGTCAGTCAAAGAAGGAGCGGTGGAGAAGGTGGCCGTCTGACCGATGCGTTTAGACAGTTTTTTTAGTACGCAGCCCCAAGGTATGATCGCTTCCAGCAACCATCACCAGCGTCTGGTTTACATGGTGCAGGAATACCTAGGGGCAAGATCAGACTTGGACACCTTTCCCATCGAAAATCCTCTGGGTTACTGGGTCTTGAAGATGGATCACTGTCCAGAGCTTGCACAGTATGCACTTAAGCTACTGGCCTGTCCTGCATCCAGCGTTCTTTCGGAACGCACATTCAGTGCTGCTGGAGGCTTTGTCATGGATCACAGGGTGCGCCTGTCCACCGACTCGGTCGATCGACTGACCTTCATAAAAATGAATCAGTCTTGGATCACCACCAGCTACCAAGCACCTGATGCTGATGTAACAGACTAATTTTCTTTGAAATGTCAGATCCCTTTAAGACTGCCTCTGCTGATGCAGAGTGACTACCCTGTTATGCTGAGTGACTATCCTCTTCCTCCTCAATGATCATGCTGATAGCATGTAAGAACATTTTTGTTTCTGGGCTAAGGCCAAATTTTTCAGCCCCTGTTTAACAGGGCCGTGTAATTAAATTTTTTGATGAAATACTCATTACTGCGCTCCAAGTACAGTATCTGTGAGGGGTTGCAGTGTTGTGGCACCAGTGCCTAAGGCCCAATTTTTATGCCCCTGTTTAACAGGGGTGTGTAAATGCAATTTTTGATGTAATACTTTGCAGCAGGGCTCATTCCTTTGCTCCTAATAGAGTATCTGTGAGGGGTTGCAGTGTTTTGGCACCAGCACCAGTGCCTAAGGCACAATTTTTCTGCCCCTGTTCAACAGGGTCATGTAATTACAATTCTTGATCTAATAATTCACAGCAGGCCCAATTCCTGCGCCCACCAAGAGTAACTGTGAGGGCTTACAGTGTTGTGGCAACACCACCACCACCACCAAAGGCCCAATTTTTCTGCTCCTGTTCAACAGGGGCATGTAATTACAATTCTTGATCTAATAATTCACAGCAGGGCCCATTCCTGCGCCCACCAAAAGTAACTGTGAGGACTTACAGTGTTGTGGCACCAGCACCACTGTTCAACAATGGCATGTAATTACAGTTCTTGATATAATAGTTCACAGCAGGGCGTTCCAGCGCCCACCAAGAGTAACTGTGAGGGCTTACAGTGTTGTGGCAACACCAACACCTAAGGGCCAAATTTCTGCAGAGTATATACGGCAGGCCCCTACTTTCCAACATCCAACTTACAAACGACTCCTACTTGCAAACGGAAGGAGACAACAGGAAGTGAGAGGAAATCTACCCCTAGGAAGGGAAATTCTCTCCTGTAAGAGTTAATATGGGAAAAGGTGTCTCCTCTCTACTGATGCTTTATCACCAATCCTTGTTTCAATAAAAAACACATATTTTCCAAAAACATTTGTCATTGGGACGGAAAGTGAGGTGAAATGTTCTGAACAGGTGCACAGACAGAAAAACAAATGTTACAGGGGTGATAACCCTTCCCTATGTTTTCCAAAAAGCTTAAAAATGTCTTTTTTGGCTGGAACTACACTTAAAAATGTACCTGTTCCAAATTACAAACATATTCTACTTAAAGCGGAGTTCCGCCGAAAATAAAATATTAAAAGCCAGCAGCTACAGCTACAGCAGCTGCTGACTTTTACTATTAGGACACTTACCTGTCCTGGAGTCCAGCGAAGTCCGCAGCAGAGCACGAGCAATCGATCATCACTCTGCTGCCCACACCGCCATCCTCGGTGAGGGAACCAGAAAGTGAAGCCTTGCGGCTTCACTGCCCGGTTCCCTACGGCGCATGCCCGAGTCGCGCTACGCCGTTCTGACTGGTCCCTGTGTGTTCTGGGAGTTGAGTGTCTCCCAGAACACAACGGGTACTCTGCGGGAAGTGACGTGCTTCCCGGAGATTTCCCGCAGAGAGGACTCCCGGAGGTGGGTGAAAATACCTGTCTTAGACAGGTATCTTCACCCCCCTCCCCCCATGAAAGGTGTCAATTGTGACACCAGAGGGGAGGAGGGTTCCGATGAGCGGAAGTTCCACTTTAGGGTGGAGCTCAGCTTTAAGAACAAACCTACAGTCCCTGTCTTGTTTGCACCGCCTGTATATTGCTGTTCAGAGTATATAGGGTCTTTTTTTAATTTGGGTGCGGGGTTCCCCTTAAAATCCATACAACACCCAAAGGGGCTGGTAGTGGGCTGGGGGGGGGGTGAGGGGGTACCCATGCCATTTTTCTCAATGATTTTCATCCATATTGCCGGGACCAGACATTACATTAAAGCTGCAAGCAGTTTTAAATGTCTTTTTTTCCTTTAGAAATGTCATTTTGTACAGGGACAGTTATAAACACGGGAAACACGTGCCACTTCACAGGCATACTTTAGACACCCCCCAGGTACGATATTTAAAAGGGATATTTCACATTTTTTTTCACTTTAAGCATCATTAAAATCACTGTTCCCGAAAAAACTTACGTTTTTAAAACATTTTTTTGCATTGATACATGTCCCCTGGGGCAGGACCCTGGTCCCCAAACCCTTTTTAGGACAATACCTTGTATATTAGCCGTTATAATTAGCACTTTTGATTTTGAACATTCGAGTCTATTGCATTTAATAGGGTTGTAAGGTTTGCGCAAACTTTCGGTCCGTTCGCAGGTTCTGATGCGAACCGGGGGGTGTTCGGCTCATCCCTATTCGTTACAACAAGTGTTAGGAACTGTTCTAAGACTGTTGCCATAGGAGACAGCATTCCTACACATGCATGGCTGTCTACCTGTAGAAGTCTCGGAGTCTGCCAATTGACATTGCAACTACCTAGGGGGGCCTGGCCCTAAACCCTCTCTCTCACAGTTCTGTTCAAGAGAAATAAAATCTCTTTGCATTCAAGAAGTGTCTGGCGCCCATGAATCTACCATACACTAAACCCACTATGCCTTACAACCCACTCTATACGGAAGTATGTCAGCAGCTCTTGGCTCTGGATGTTCTCATTAGACCGAAGGAGGCCTGGGACCTTGCTACACATGTATTTGCAAATGTACTGTATGAAACTAAACTTATGTTTTTAACCTGAGTAGTTAAAACGGATTGGTTAGGTTTTTTTGCTGGCTAGTTTGAAATTTTTCTGGATACTCGCTTTGTAATGTTTAAGATGTGGAGGTATACGGTATGTCCCCAGGCAGAAAAAAAAAAAGTCTGACAGCAGTTTATTCCCAATTCTATGCAAAATATTTTTGGTGGAGATGGAATTTAACCACTTGCCAACCAGCCGCCGTACTTATACTGGGGCAGGTCAGCTCTCCTGCGCGAACTCACATATTTGATGTCCGCCGGCTGCCTGTGATCACTGTAGACAGAGGCAGAACAGGGATCTGCCATTTTAAACCAGGCGGATCCCCGTTCTGACAGGGTACATCTCAGAGATCTGCTGTTCCCAGTAATCAGGAACAGCAATCTCTGTCATGTCCCAGGCTGACCATCACCCCCTACAGTTAGAAAACGCTGAGGGAACATATCTAACCCCTTGATCGCCCCCTAGTGTTAACCCCTTCCCTGCCAGTGTCATTTATACATTGATCAGTGCATTTGTATAGTACTGATCAATGTAATAATGTCACTGGTCCCCAAAAACTGTAATTTGGGGTCAGATTTGTCTGCCACACTGGCGCAGCCCCTGCTAAAAATCGTAGATAACCTTTGCGCAAACCAATCAATATACGCCTATTGCGATTTTTTTTTACCAAAAATATGTAGAAGAATACACATTGGCCTAAACTAATGAATCAGTTAGTTTTCTTATATACCAGTATATATTTTTTGGATATGTATTATAGCAGAAAGTAAACATTTTTTTTATTTTTTTCAAAGTTTCACTATTTTTGTTTATAGCGCAAAAATAAAAACTGCAGAAGTGATCAATTACCACCCAAAAAAAAAAGCTCTATTTGTGCAAAAAAAAACAAAGGACATCAATTTTGCTTTGATACAACGTCTCACAACCGCAAAATTGTCAGTTAAAGCAACGTAGTCGTATCGCAATCCTTCCAGGGCTGAAGGGGTTAAAAAGTCTATGAACTTGTTTAAAGAGTAATTTCGTTATTATTTCCTCTTTAAACAAATGTGCTTTATACTAACAAAGTTCAAGAAATTAAAGCATGAAGCTGCTTGCCAAATATTTCAAGATGAGATTGGCTCAGGCTGTTGGGAATGCTATGTCTTGTATGGATTTCCCATTTACAATGATTCTGCGAATTCCTGGGGTCCCTCATCTACCTCTTTGGAGGGCTCGTACCATGGAGTACTGAATTCAGTGCACAATATACTAGCTACATTTCTCAAAGAATGCCTTTACAACCTCAGATACGGTGAAAGAAAACAGCAGAGGGCTCGAGTAGTCCTCTGACAATTCTGGAAGGAAAATAATCTCCCTTTTTAACAGCTACAATGCTTAAATGATTAATAACTTGAATTAAAATTGCATCATACAAGCTTCTGATTGATTTGCCTTAACAATTAATACTGAATGCTGAAAAACAGCTGTTATTCGGATTGGGCTTATGCACAAAGACATTTTTGTTGAGACAGTGAAGTGAAAGAACTACAGTACATTAGGTAATGGAATGGACTTGAGTGAAATATTGTGTGATTTCAGAAAGAACAATTATCCTAAATGTTGGTAAAACAACATTCTGACTGTAGGTGATTAACCAGCACTTGGAAAAGTAATTGTCAGAGTCATCTATATGAGTTCATATAACCCTGTTGTTCTTAGAGCCCAGTTCCAGCTTAGTCATAAAGATAACATTGGAGCCCCGAGGAGCTCTTAAAGATAAAAATGCAGTTCCAGACATTATACACACCTCATTTCTGGTGCTGTCCCTTGCAGACTCATCCATTCAATGATCCAGCATCATTCAACCCATTTCCTGTGAGCCCAGGGCATTACGGCTCTGCCCTTGACTCACATTAGAATGCTGCAAAGAGCATCATCAAAAATGCCACTGGCAGTCTCTGCAGCATTTATGCTCTACCCACCAACAGAGGAAGAAATGTGTGAATCTCTGATGTCACCAGACTGGACTAAGGAACCTACAAATACACTATATTACCAAAAGTATTGGGACACCTGCCTTTACATGCACATGAACTTTAATGGCATCCCAGTCTTAGACCGTAGGGTTCAATATTGGTATATCAGGAATACGCTACTATCCAACTCCTCCTCCACTCAGCCTGTTCACTCCTTTTATGCTTTGTACCTGTACATGGGACTAATTCAAAGTACTCCTCTCTACTAGGGATGAGCCGAGCACCCCCCGGTTCGGTTCGCACCAGAACCTGCGAACGGACCGAAAGTTCGCGCAAACTTTAGAACCCTATTAACCACTTCAATACAGGGCTTTTTGTACCACTTCAATACCGGGCCTATTCTAGCACTTCTCTCCTACATGTACAAATCATCATTCTTTTGCTATAAATTTACTCAGAACCCCCACACATTATATATGTTTTTTTAGCAGACAACCTAGGGAATAAAATGTCGGTCATTGCAACTTTTTTTCTTGCACGATATTTGCGCAATAATTTTTCAAACGCCTTTTTAAAAAAAAAATGGTTTCATGAATTAAAAAATAACAAAACAGTAAAGTTAGCCCAATTTTTTGGGAAAATATGAAAGGTGATGTTACACCGAGTAAATAGATACCTAACATGTCACACTTTAAAATTGCGCACACTCATGGAATGGCGCCAAACTTCGGTACTTAAAAATCTCCATAGGCGACGCTTAATTTTTTTTTACAGGTTACCAGGTTAGAATTACAGAGGAGGTCTAGTGCTAGAATTGTTGCACGCGCCCTAACGCACGCGGCGATACCTCACATATGTGGTTTGAACGGCGTTTACATATGTGGGCGACTTACGTGTGCATTCGCTTCTGATCGCGAGCTATTGGGGACAGGGGTGTTTTAATTATTTATTTTTATTCTTTTTTATATTTTTTTTACCTATTTATTTATTTTTTTACAATTATTTTACTTTTCTTTTTTTGATCACTTTTATTCCTATTACAAGGAATGTAAACATCCCTTGTAATAGGAATGTGTGTAACAGGTCCTCTTTATTGAGAGATGCAGGGTCAATAAGACCCCGCATCTCTCCTCCAGGTTGGAAAGCATGAGATCAGTGAATTTTTTTTCACTGATCTCATACTTACTAGCCGCAATGGCGGCTTTGTTTACATTTGAGGACCCGGGCGTGACGTCATCACATCGCGCCCGGGCCTCCGATGATCATAGAGATGACTGGTGACCATCTGGTCACCAGTCATCTCTATGCTCGTCACTTGACCCACCAACGGCGCCGGAAGATTCGCTCCGGGTCCCCGTTCGCACGGGAGAGCCTGGAGAAGCACCGGATGGCGGCGGGAGGGGGGGATGTCCCCTCCCGCCGCCTATAAGAACGATCAAGCGGTGGAACCGCTGCTATGATCATTCTTATGGTGCACAGAATCGCCGGCACTTTAAAAGGATATCTGAATCATGCCTCTAGCTGCAGGCATCATTCAGATATCCCCCTACAAAGCCAGGACGTCATATGACGTCCACCCAGGATGGGAGATCCCATCTGTGGACGTCATTTGACTATGGCTGGGTAGGGAAGTGGTTAAATACAATGGACGCGAACGTTCAAAATCTAAAGTGCTAATTATAATGGCTAATATGCATGTTATTGTCCTAAAAAGGGTTTGGGGACCCGGGTTCTGCCCCAGGGGACATGTATCAATTCCAAAAGGAGTTTTAAAAACGGCAGTTTTTTCGGGAGCAGTCATTTTAATGATGCATAAAGTGAAAAAAAAAGTGAAATATTCCTTTAAATATCATACCTGGGGGGTGTCTAAAGTATGCCCGTGAAGTGGCATGTGTTTCCCGTGTTTAGAACTGTCCCTGCACAAAATGACATTTCTAAAGGAAAAAAAGCCATTTAAAACTGCTTGTGGCTTTAATGTCATGTCTTGTCCTGGCAATATGGATGAAAATCTTTGAGAAAAATGGCATGGCTACCCCATCACCCCCCCCCACCCCAGCCCATTACCAGCCCCTTTGGGTCTTGTATGGATATTAAGGGGAACCCCGCACTCAAAATAAAAAAAGGCCCTATATACTCTGAACAGCAGTATACAGACGGTGCATACAAGACAGGGACTGTAGGTTTGTTCTTAAGTAGAATCTGGTTGTAATTTTGAACAGGTACATTGTTTAAGTGTTGCTCCAGCCAAAAAATATATTTTTAAGCTTTTTGGAAAACATAGGGAAGGGTTATCACCCCTGTAACATTTGTTTTGCTGTCTGTGCACCTGTTCA
This sequence comes from Rana muscosa, assembly GCA_029206835.1. NCBI lineage: Eukaryota > Metazoa > Chordata > Amphibia > Anura > Ranidae > Rana > Rana muscosa. The sequence goes on along the minus strand of CM055122.1, from coordinate 186,959,121 downwards.
GAACATTTCACCTCACTTTCCGTCCCAATGACAAATGTTTTTGGAAAGGTGGGGTTTTTATTGAAACAAGGATTGGTGATAAAGCATCAGTAGAGAGGAGACACCTTTTTCCCATATTAACTCTTACAGGAGAGAATTTCCCTTCCTAGGGATAGATTTCCTCTCACTTCCTTTTGTCTCCTTCCGTTTGCAAGTAGGAGTCGTTTGTAAGTTGGATGTTTGAAAGTAGGGACCTGCCGTATATACTCTGCTGAAATTTGCCCCTTAGATGTTGGTGTTGCCACAACACTGTGAGCCCTCACAGTTACTATTGGTGGGTGCTGGAACGCCCTGCTGTGAACTATTATATCAGGAATTGTAATTACATGCCATTGTTGAACAGTGGTAGGAAAAATTGGGCCTTTGGTGGTGGTGCTGGTGCTACAACACTGTCAGCCCTCACAGTTACTCTTGGTGGGCGCATGAATGGGCCCTACTGTTAATTATTAGATCAAGAATTGTAATTGCATGCCCCTGTCGAAGAGGGGCAGAAAAATTGGGCCTTTGGTGGTGGTGGTGGTGGTGGTGGTGGTGTTGCCACAACACTGTAAGCCCTCACAGTTACTCTTGGTGGGCGCAGGAGTGGGCCCTGCTGTGAATTATTAGATCAAGAATTGTAATTACATGCCCCTGTTGAACAGGGGCAGAAAAAATTAGCTTTAGGCACTGGTGCAACAACACTGCAACCCCTCACAGATACTGTACTTGGAGCACAGCAATGAGCCCTGTTGCAAAGTATTGCATCAAAAATTGTAATTACACACCCCTGTTAAACAGGGGCTGAAAATTTGGGCCTTAGGCACTGGTGCTGGTGCCACGACACTGCAACCTCTCCCAGATACTCTAGTTGGAGTGCAGGAATGAGCTCTGCTGCAAAGCATTGCATAAAAAATTTTAATTACACGCCCCTGTTAAACAGGGGCTGAAAAATTGGGCCTTAGGCACTGGTGCTGGTGCCACGACACTGCAACCTCTCCCAGATACTCTATTTGGAGTGCAGGAATGAGCCCTGCTGCAAAGCATTGCATAAAAAATTGTAATTACATGCCCCTGTTAAACAGGGGCTGAAAAATTGGGCCTTAGCCACTGGTGGCGGCACCCAGAAACAAAAATGTTCTTCCAAGCTATCATCAGGAATCAGATCATTGAGGAGGAGGAGGATAGTCAGTCAACATAACAGGACAGTCACTCAGCATCAGCATAGGCAGTCTTGAAGGGATGTGACATTTCAAAATAAATTATTCTGTTATATCAGCTTCAGGTGCTTGGTAGCTGGTGGTGATCCAAGACTGGTTCATCTTTATGAAGGTCAGTCGATCAACCAAGTCGGTGGACAGGCGCACCCTGTGATCCGTGACAAAGCTTCCAGCAGCACTGAATGTGCGTTCCGAAAGAACGCTGGATGCAGGACAGGCCAGTAGCTCAATTGCATACTGTGCAAGCTCTGGCCAGTGATCCATCCTCAAGACCCAGTAAGCTAGAGGATTTTCGGTGGGAAAGGTGTCCAAGTCTGACCTTGCCCCTAGGCATTCCTGCACCATGTATATCAGACGCTGGCGATTGTTGCTGGAACCGATAATACCTTGGGGCTGCGGACTAAAAAATTGTCTGAACGCATCGGTCAGACGGCCACCTTCCCCACCGCTCCTTCTTTGACTGACCGAAGCCTCAGCAACTCGTTGTCCAGGACCAGGAGTTTGTAACCTCCCAGTCTCGGGGAACGCATTGCACAGACCTTTCTGTAAGGCCTCCCGGAGATGTCTCATCCTCTGCTCCCGCTGAGTGCCAGGCTCCACCTCCATGCTGACACAATCCTCCTCCTCCTCGTCATCTTCCTGAGCGATGGGTGGGACAGAAGGAACACTGTCTGGGTAAAGGGGGCCTTGAGAGGCAAGGAAGTCCTCCTCTTCCTGATTCTGTTCTGCCTCAAGTGCCCTGTCCATTATTCCACGCAACGTATGCTCCAACAGGTGGACAAGAGGTACAGTGTCACTGATGCATGCACTGTTACTGCTCACCATCCTCGTGGCCTCCTCAAATGGTGCCAGGACAGTGCATGCCTCCCTGATCATGCCCCACTGGCGTGGTGAAAAAAACCCGAGCTCCCCTGACCCTGTCCTGGTGCCGTAGTCGCACAGATACTCATTGATGGCCCTTTTCTTGTGTGTGCAGCCGCTGCAGCATGGCCAACTTTGAGTTCCACCTGGTGGGCATGTCACATATAAGGCGGTTCTTGGGCAGGTTCAACTCCTTTTGCAGCTCAGCCAGCCGAGCACTGGCATTATATGATCTGCGGAAATGCACACAGACTTTCCTGGCCTGCCTCAGGTACCAGCCCAAGAACAACTGCACCACCAGGTTAAGGACGTGAGCCACACAGGGCACATGGGTCAGTTGTCCCTGTCAGAGGGCGGAGAGGAGGTTGGTGCCATTGTCGCAAACCACCATTCCTGGCTTAAGATGGCATGGCGTCAACCACCTCTCGGCCTGCCCCTGCAGAGCTGACAGAACCTCTGCCCCAGTGTGGCTCCTGTCCCCCAAACACACCAGCGCAAGCACGGCATGGCACCTTTTTGCCTGTGTACTTGCGTAGCCCCTTGAACGCCTACGGAGCACCGCTGGTTCCGAGGACAAAGCCCAGGAAGAGGCCATGGAGGAAGAAAAAGAGGAGGGGGTGGAGGAGAGAGGTGTGTCACAACCAGTAGTAGCATTTTGGAGGTGTGGCGGCGGAACAACCTCCAACACTACTGCACCTTGTCCTGCATCCTTCCCAGCTGCCAAAAGAGTGACCCAATGGGCCGTGAAAGAAAGGTATCGTCCCTGTCCATGCCTGCTGGACCATGAGTCAGCGGTAATATGCACCTTACCGCTGACCGCCCTGTCCACCGAGGCATGGACATTGCCTTCCCCATGCCGGTAGAGAGCCGGAATCGCCTTCCATGAGAAAAAGTGGCATTTGGGAACCTGCCACTGAGAAACCGCACATTGCACAAACTCACGGAAGGGGGCCGAGTCTACCAACTGAAAAGGCAGCAGTTGAAGTGCTAGCAATTTAGCCAAGCTAGCATTCAACCGCTGGGCATGTGGATGGCTGGGAGTGAACTTCTTTCGACGTTCCAGCAGCTGGGGCAGGGAAATTTGCCTGCTACAATCGGATGTCGGTGTACTGCTAGCAGAGTGCCCGCAAGTACTTGGCTGTGACACACCTAATTCTACACCTTCATTCCTCTCAGTGCAGGTTTCAGAGAGGACTGAAGGTATAGTGGGGTTGGAGATCCCAGCTGATGAGGAGCAAGGAGAGGTCCGCTTTGTTCTTTGGTGTGGGTCTTTAAGGTACGCTTGCCAACAAGCTGCATGGCAGGTCAACATATGTCTGGTCAAGCATGTGGTGCCCAAGCGGCTGATGTTTTGGCCACGCGAGATACGCTTGAGACATATGTTGCAAATAGCAGCGGTGCGATCTGATGCACTCGACTCAAAAAAGGCCCACACCAAAGAACTTTTGGAATAATGAGCAGAGGCAGCGCCCTGCACAGGCGGAGCTCTGCGGTGTCATTCAGTCGGTGTGCTGCCCTTACGCTGGCCCCCGGAGGGCATCCTGCCTCGTTGGAGATGTGCCTCCTCCTCATCCTCCTCCTCCTCCTCTCTCCTATCAGGCACCCACATGGAGTCAGTGACCTCATCATCCCCTCCCTCCTCATTACTGGAGCCAATCTGGCATTATGCTGCAGCTGCTGAAACATGACTACCAGAATGCTGTCCTTCTTGAGCATCCCCTCTCTCTGCGCTCACGCTACTGCCTTCCTCTAGCTGGGTATCATCATCAGACCCTTCAAAACGCTGGGCATTCTCCTGGAGCATGTACCCAACACTGTGCTGAAACAGTTCAGGGGACTCCTCAGGAGGACATGGTGGGTCTAAGGAAGGAGTGACTGATGATGACATTGATACGAGGGAAGAGGACGCTTTGGCAGCTGCTTTGCCAGTACTCTGAGCCTGGGTGAGAGAGGATGAGGAGGATGAGGAGGACTTGGTCATACACTCTACCAAGTCTTTGGCATGATGCGGCTCAACACGTCCAGCTGCCGAAAATAAGGACAAGCGTGTCCCATGGCCACGTGCTGATGACGATGCACCGCGTCCACGACCAGCACTGTTGTCTCTAGACACAGCGCCTGCTTGCCCTGTTTTATTGGCTCCTGACTGTCTGACTCTTCTTGTTGGCCTTCCAGACATAGTAATGGACTGCAGGGAGATGGGAAAACCAGGAATTGGAGTAGTGTATATTGTGCTGGAGGCACACAACACCCACTTACTCCTGCAGATGTCTTTATTAGAGAACACCAGCAATAAAGGGTAGATACAAGTGTATACTGTGCTGTGCTGGAGGGACACAACACCCACTAACTCCTGCAGATGCCTTTATTAGAGAACACCAGCAATAAAGGGTAGATACAGGTGTATACTGTGCTGTTCTGGAGGGACACAACACCCACTAACTCCTGCAGATGCCTTTATTAGAGAACACCAGCAATAAAGGGTAGATACAGGTGTATACTGTGCTGGGGCACACAACACCCACTAACTCCTACAGATGCCTGTATTATAGAACAGCAAAAAAGTGTAGATACAGGTGTATACTGTGCTGGGGCACACAACACCCACTAACTCCTGCAGATGCCTGAGAAAAGAACACACTGTCCCTGCCTGCCTATCTAGCTTAGAGAACAGCAATAAAGGGTAGATACAGGTTTATACTGCGCTGGAGGCACACAACACCCACTAACTCCTGCAGATGCCTGAGAAAAGAACACACTGTCCCTGCCTGCCTATCTAGCTTAGAGAACAGCAATAAAGGGTAGATACAGGTTTATACTGCGCTGGAGGCACACAACACCCACTAACTCCTGCAGATGCCTGAGAAAAGAACACACTGTCCCTGCCTATCTAGCTTAGAGAACAGCAATAAAGGGTAGATACAGGTGTACACTGCGCTGGAGGCACACAACACCCACTAACTCCTGCAAATGCCTGAGAAAAGAACACACTGTCCCTGCCTGCCTATCTAGCTTAGAGAACAGCAATAAAGGGTAGATACAGGTGTATACTGCGCTGGAGCCACACAACACCCACTAATTCCTGCAGATGCCTGAGAAAAGAACACACTGTCCCTGCCTGCCTATCTAGCTTAGAGAACAGCAATAAAGGGTAGATACAGGTGTATACTGCGCTGGAGGCACACAACACCCACTAACTCCTGCAGATGCCTGAGAAAAGAACACACTGTCCCTGCCTGCCTATCTAGCTTAGAGAACAGCAATAAAGGGTAGATACAGGTGTATACTGCGCTGGAGGCACACAACACCCACTAACTCCTGCAGATGCCTGAGAAAAGTACACACTGTAGAACACACTGTCCCTGCCTATATAGCTCTTTCCCTGCACGCCGGAACACACTACACAAGGCACCGCGCTGGCGGCCTTTTATAGTGTGGGGCATGTACTAAACCCCCCTGAGCTATGATTGGTCACAGGCATCCTGCCTGTGGCCAATTATGGCTCTCCTCATTGCCGGAGCTGTGATTGGCCAAGCATGTGGGGTCGCAGTGCATGCTTGGCCAATCACAGCGCCGGCAATACAGTGGCGCAGTGCATTGTGGGGCGTTCGCGTCACACGAATTTGGCGCAAACGGCCCACAAAGCTCTGGTTTCGCCGAACAGGCGAACAGGCGATGTTCGAGTCCCTACTCTCTAACAATTTCAGTTTGAACAACACCCTTTTGCTGCTAGTCACACAAGCAGGTGCCTCTTGTGAATGCATTGCAGTGTCTGGCCCTGGGTCTCCGCAACCCCATCCTTGTGGACCCCTCAGCCAATTTGCATCACCAATGCTGTTTGTTTTTATCTTGCCACAATTTAAAGTGAATCGTATCTATGTAAGTACCCTTAATCTCAAGTACTTATTACTATGTAAAGTAACAATGTATAATGTTTCAATGCAAATTATAGACATATTGTTATATAACTATATTTATGTTACAGACAAGAAGTAAATCACCCACTGTTCAAGCCTCCCCTGATGAAGGAATATTACAAATTATTGTGAACCTCCGAAACATGTTGGGATGCTAGGGATGTTATGCTGTAATTCTGTCCACTTGACCCTAATCGTATTTGGGAAGTGGATTGTAAGCTTTTGAGTTGATACCAAATACCTTGTACATGAGTGATTCATTTATTCAATTTTAAATGATTCTTGTATATTTCTATATTTCTATGAATATTTTTTTAAAATAGAAAATACATGTTTTACAATATTTCTGTGTAATTTTTTTTGCAAAAACACATAAACAGGCATGTTTTAAAACATAAAGCATTTTCAAATCTGGAACATAAAGTTCAACATGTACAATTTTAAGGCAAGATCAGACATTCTATTGTGTTTAAAATGTTTTTATCTTGCCTTCATAAAAGATGGGGTGATGTCACCCCTAAAAAAGCCACATTTTGAAGATGCATAAACCATGGTGAAGCAAAAAGGGGATTTCCATCCTGATAGCATGCCTCATTTCAACATGGGCTATCTGCCATCATGGGTGATCGATGGATGTGTTTTGGGGGTGCAACCCCTTCCTCTCACCTTCTTCAGTTGCGAGGAAGGGGTTGCACACACAAAACACATACATTGATATCCCCTGATGGCAGATAGCACATGTTGATACACTGTGTGCATCTTCAAAATGTGGCTTTTATATTTCTAAAATTTTAAACAACATTAGAAAAAAAAAAGAAAACATGGATTTTTGGCAAATTTAGATCCTCCCAAGAACATTGATCATGTTCTTGAGTTTGAGCTCCACCTGCTTGCTAATTTCCTTGATATTGTCTTGACAGCAGACCATTATGGCCTGTATCATTATCTGTGCACTATGACTTGTGAAAGGGGTAGGTTATTGGTCCACAAGCAGAACATCACCTAAAATTTACAAACACACCATGTATTATAAATATGCAGGCCTACATCTATTACCTGAATCTGTGGTGTATGACACTGACCTGTTGTGGTGCCAGTTTCCACCACTTCCTCCACTTCTCCTTCCTCCGCAGTTGGGGGTCTCTTGGAGGTGTGAGGTTCCTGGGCTCCAGTCTAAAAGCTCTTTGAAGCCCTATGAGAATGAAACAAAAAGGTATACTTTAGCAAAATTATATTTGAGGCCAGAAAGAGAAATATGAAACATTCTTTGGAAGTGTGGTACAATTGTCTGTTTTGGCAGGGTTCCAAGCTGAACACATGATTGTATCCCTTACCAAAGCTGGAACATTTATCTATTTTGGTCAGGTCACACATGGAAACACCCCAAGTATCCACTGGATCACCTGTGTGGGACACCCTAAAAAGGTTGTTCTGAGTCCAGATGTGTAACCAGCTGCTGAGCATCCTCTCCTTACATTACACTGAATCCAGTTATATTATTTAAATGTAGTTACTAACACATCTAGACAACAATGTTCAAAAAATCTTCTCCAAAAAATAGGCATATGCACATTTAGTTAACCCTGTATCTGGCAAAAATATTGTATTATTAGTGAGCGAATGAACAATGTTTACTACGACCGATTACTGTGCCCACGAACATGAAAGTTGCCATCTTTAACTGTACAACATTAAAGAAAAGCACATGCAGCAACATGCAAGTAATAATAATCATAGTAACACAGGAAAATTACTTACTTTTTCCAAGAACTTTCTTTATACTCTTGTACTGCTCCGGCTCCCTCAGCTTGAGGTCAGACCACCGTTTCCTGAGCTGCTCTTTTGATCTGCGCACCCCGAATTTATGGTGAAGAGTTTTCACCACTTTTCCTAAAATTTTGGCCTTGCGAAGATTTGGTGTTTTGTACGGCCCATGCTTTGCATCATAATCCTCCCTCCTCAAAATGGACAACATCTCCACCATCTCATCGAAAGCCATGTTCGAGGCCTTATATCTCCTGGATTGGGGTGTTGGTTTCTCCGGACTTTCCTCCTCATTTGAGGTAATATCAGCCACCTGCTGTCTCTCCGCCATGCTGTCTACCACTGCGATGAGTGAGAAGGGGCGGGGAAAGTACTAGAATGAATGTCAGGGGCGGGCAAAGCGTGCTGAGTTTCACGCATGCGCAGTGTATATAAAGCAAAGACGCATGTGTCGTAACTACGTTCAGTGTGCTGAAGAAGGAGTAAGCAACGAACCTGAGATCGAAGGTAACATTTTTACTTGACTCATCAGTGGATGAGATTGTGGCCTATATATGGTGCTAAAGATTAGTAGAGTCTTGACTGACATTAGTATTTTTGTCTTGTGTTTTGACTTGCAGAAATAATGAATCTTTTCAAAGTGCCAGATTTCATGGGGGGGTTCCTGGACAGGTGGAGGGAGCTGCCTGCCTTGTGGGAAACCAAAAATCCACTAAATAAAAAAAGAGGAGCCAGGAGGGCAGCACTGGAGACCCTGCTTGAATTTGTGCAGACACGGGTCCCAAGAGGAACCATCCGTAATGTGAACACCAAAATTGGGACCATTAGTGGAACATATAGGAAGGAGCGTGGTAGGGTCCTGCAATCACAGAGGTCTGGAGCAGCAGCAGACAAAGTGTATGTCCCCAGTCTGTGGTACTACACCAAATTGAGCTTTCTTGACGACCATCTGGAAGTCAGGGAATCACTTTCTACCCTTCCCTCCAGACGTCGCTACCCAGCCTTCGCTCCACCCTTCCCTACCCCAGCTGAGCCTTCTTCGGAGGAACAACCTGAGTACCTGGGTGAACCGGATTTGGACATATGGAGCCCGGTATAGTATTTTTCTAAAGATTTCTTGTACTAAAAGTAGAGATGTAAAATATATGTTACTATTAATAAACAAATTAATGTTTGAACAAAAAGTGTTTTACATATCAATAGACAGTAGTGGCCAAAAATGATGGAGACAAGAATGAAAAATTCTGGGGGCATAATGATTGCCTTTTCTATTTATTAGCATTCAATTTGCAACAGTCATGAGCTGAAAAATGTGTGTGATTGATGAAGCAAATAATATAACTATGTCCCTTTTTTATACACAGGCAGAGCTCAGCCAGGATGAGGGTGTAGAAATTGGCAGCCAGGAGGAGGCAGGGGTGAGTGTCAGCCAGGAGGAGGCAGGGGTGAGTGTCAGCCAGGAGGAGTCAGGGGTGAGTGTCAGCCATGAGGAGGCAGGGCCCAGTGGCAGCCATGAGGTGGCCAGGCCCAGCACAAGATCCCAGATGCCTCCCCTCCGCATTCAAACCAGAAGGGCAAAGAGGGGTAGGCACATGGAAGAGGAAACACTTGCCCTCATTAGGGAGGCTACTCAGAGAGCCCCCCACCACTGAAGAGGGCTATGGCCCCCTAATGGCAGACAAATTGTCTAAAATGTAGATGGGCCAATGTCTCCTGAGTGAAACCCTCATTTGTAAGGTAATAAACAGGGGGTTGATGGGCCAGCTTACACAATCCACAGACCTTGCGGAGGTCGGCCATCCTCCTCCTCCTCCTTCTCCTGCCACTAGTTCACCTCCAGAGACACAGCCTCCGAAGAAGAAGCGTGTAAGGAAGGCTGCAGAGAAGACTGCAGAGAAGGCTGCAGAGAAGGCTGGAGGGAAGGTTACAACAAGGAAGACAAGGAAGTGATGGACTTGCTTCTGGATGGTCTGACAGAAGGCACAGGCTGTTGTAGTATCACAGACTGGGGACATATATCTCACCTGCTGCTGTTCCTGACCTCTGGGAGTCCAGGACCAGATTGTGCTACCAACTATATGTGCTTCTCCAAATCTCAATTTTGGATTCATATTATTTGATGTGTGCCCTGGGGTCCAAAGGATGCACAAATTGGAGCAGGTTCTCCAGCATTGCCTTCACCTTTAATTTGTTATTATGAGCCAGAATAAATAGAATTTTTGTTTACAGTAAATACTTGACCACGTGTTTTTATTCAAAAAGGAAAGTTTGCTAGTGAGTAGGCAGGGACATTTCAAAAATACAATGTCAAATTAATAAGGGACACCAACCAACCTTCTTGAGGGTAAATAATACTAAATAATAATGTTGTTGTGGTAACTTGACACACTAAAATTAACAAAAAAAATATGGAGATCAGTCTAAAATATTTTTAAAATAATAACCAAAAATGAAGAACTTCATTAACATTTTTACAAAAAAATAAAAATTAAAAAATAAAATGTATTTATTATGGAGATCTGGCTTTCAAAAACAAAAGATTATTCATGAGATCCCGAGAAATAATAAAGAAACAAGTTTGTCATAATTCTGTGTGAATATCAGCAGCAAAAGAAGTTCATTATTGTAGCATTATAAAGAAGAAAAGAATGCGCTGCATTAAACGAGGCAATAATTTACAGCGTGACGAATGTGCTATCTCCATTACGAACGTTAGTTCTACCAGAATGAGCGCTCCCGTCTCATACTTGATTCTGAGCATGCAGGTTTTTTTTCCCCTTGGAAAAGCATACACACGAGCGGTTTTCGCGACGAGAAAAAGACTGACGGGAAACACAACGGGAAAAAATAGAGCAGGTTCTAAATTTTTTGCGGGCAGTTTTCTCGTCAGGAAAACTGCTATGAAGCATACACATGACCGGTTTTCCTGAACAATCTAAAAAATGGCAGTTTTCTCATCGGGAAAACCGGTCGTGTGTACGAGGCATTAGCCTGACGTCACACATGCAATTTTACTGCTGACATCACATCACCTGCAGCAGAATAACCTGTGCTTATGTACTAACTCCCTTGCTGGTCTGCAGTGCTGCTAAATCTCCTTTGCTACCTAGGAAGCACTTAGGGAGCAAGTTTTTGCTAGTTAGTCTAGCAAAGGAGCAACTCCATTAAAACAGGTAAGTGGTTTGTTTCCTGATGCCAGAGACTGGATCACTAATGTGACATGGCCCAAAATGGAAAAAGTATTTAACCAAAGTGAAGAAACACAGACAACTCTACTTGTAGCCATCATTCCTAGTAAGGCAAGAGGCAACAATAACAGTAACAATAACAATATCCATTAAAATCACTCACTATAATACTTTTCTACACCCTGTTCCAAATTATTATGCAAATTCTATTGCAGTGTCACAAAGATTAAATATTTAGTTTTTCAGTTTAACTCATGGATGGCATTGTGTCTCAGGGCTCTTTTGATCACTGAAAACAATCTCGGACACCTGTAATAATTAGATTGCCAGATGAGCCCAATTAAAGGAAAAACTACTAAAGCAGGGTGTTCCACATTATTAAGCAGAGCACCATTTTCAAGCAATATGGGGAAGAAAAAGGATCTCTCTGCTGCCGAAAAGAGTGAAATAGTTTAATGCCTTGGACGAGGTATGAAAACATTAGATATTTCATAAAAAACGTAAGCGTGATCATCGCACTATTAAGAGATTTGTGGCTGATTCAGAGCACAGACGGGTTTCATGCAGATAAAGGCACATTGAGGAAGATTTCTGCCAGATCCATGCATTGGATCAAGAGAGCAGCTGCTAAAACACCATTACATAGCAGCAAACAGATATTTGAAGCTGCTGGTGCCTCTGGAGTCCCACGGACATCAAGGTGTAGAGTCCTCCAGAGTCTTGCAACTGTGCATAAACCTTCCATTCGGCCACCACTAACCAATGCTCACAAGCAGAAACGACTGCATTGGGCAGAAAAATACATAAAGACTAATTTTCAAACAGTCCTATTTCACGAGTGCCGTGCAACCCTGGATGGTCCAGATGGATGGAGTAGTGGATGCTTGGTGGACAGCCACCCTGTTCCAACAAGGCTGCAACGTCAAAAAGGCAGTGGTGGAGTCATGTTTTGGGCCGGAATCATGGGAAGAGAGCTGGTCCGCCCCTTTAGGGTCCCTGAAGGTGTAAAGATGACCTCTGCAAAGTATGTGGAGTTCCTGACTGACCACTTCCTTCCCTGGTACAGAAGGAAGAACTATGCTTTCCGTAATAAAATCATCTTCATGCATGACAATGCACCATCTCATGCTGCAAAGAATACCTCTGCATCAATAGCTGCTATGGGGATAAAAGGAGAGAAAATCATGGTGTGGCCTCAATCCTCCCCTAACCTCAATCCTATTGAGAACCTTTGGAGCATCCTCAAGCAAAAGATCTATGAGGGTGGGAGGCAGTTTACATCCAAACAGCAGCTCTGGGAGGCTATTCTGACATCTTGCAAACAAATTCAAGTAGAAACTGTCCAAAAACTCACAAGTTCAATGGATGCAAGACTTGTGAAGCTGCTATCAAATAAGGGGTCCTATGTTAAAATGTAACGTGACCTGCTAAAATGTTTAAAAAGTTAAAATCTTGTTCAAAGTTTGATTGAAATAGCTTTTGATTTCAGTAAATATGCTCCAAACACAACAAATGACAATCTTTAGTTCTTTACAACCTATAAAGTGTTTTGAAACTTACTGTGCGTAATAATTTGGAACAGTGCATTGTAAGTTTTTTATTTTGAAAAAAAAAAAAAAAACTGTTATCGTTAGGAGCTTTGTTCAATAACATTTGAATTGTTGATAACATGAGAATTAAGCTGACTGTTGTTTACATCTAGGGATGAGCCGAACACCCCTCTGTTCGGTTCGCACCAGAACCTGTGAACAGACCTAAAGTTCGCGCAAACTTTAGAACCCTATTAAATACAATGGACTCGAACGTTCAAAATCAAAAGTGCTAATTATCAAGGCTAATATGCAAGTTATTGTCCTAAAAAGGTTTGGGGACCCAGGTCCTGCCCCAGGGGACATGTATCAATGCAAAAAAAAGTTTTAAAAACTGATGTTTTTTTCGGGAGCAGTGATTTTAATAATGCTTAAAGTGAAACAATAAAAGTGAAATATTCCTTTAAATTTCGTACCTGGGGGGTGTATAGTATGCTTGTAAAGCAGCGCTTTGTTTCCCGTGCTTAGAACTGTCCCTGCACAAAATGTCATTTCTGAAGGAAAAAAAGTCATTTAAAAGCACTCACAGCTATAATGAATTGTCGGCTCCAGGCAATAGAGAGAATAGTCATTGATAAAAAAAAAAAAAAATGCGTGGGGGTCCCCCCAATCTCAATCACCAGGCCCTTCAGGTCTGGTATGGATATTAAGGCGAACCCTGCCTAAAATTAAAAAAAAAATGACGTGGGGTTCCCCCCAAATAGCCATACTAGACCCTTCAGGTCTGGTATGGATTTTAAGGGGAACTCCACCCCAAATTTAAAAAAAAAATGGTGTGGAGTTCCCCCCAAAAATCCATACCAGACCCTTTATTTGAGCACGCAACCTGGCACGCCACAGGAAAAGAGGGGGGGACGAGAGAGCGCCCCCCTCCTGAACCGTACCAGGCCACATGCCCTCAACATGGGGAGGATGCTTTGGGGGTCTGTGAACCCTCAAAGCACCATGTCCCCATGTTGATGGGGACAAGGGCCTCATCCCCACAACCCTTGCCCAGTGGATGTGGTGGTCTGTGGGCAGGGGGCTTATCGGAATCTGGAAGACCCCTTTAACAAAGGGGACCCCCAGATCCATGCCCTCCCCCTATGTGAATTGGTAAGGGGTACATTGTACCCCTACCATTTCACAAAGAAAGTGTAAAAAAAATGTAAAAAAAAACACACAGACACAGTTGGGAAAGTCCTTTATTTAAAAAAAAAACAAAAAAAAAAAAAAAACATTCCAGCGATGTAATCCAGTGCCCCGCAGTGATCCGATGTCCAGCGCTGCAGTCTCCACTCCACACGAATGTGAGAAGGGGCAGGGTCTATTCATTTATTACACTGCGGAGGAAGTTCCCCATCAGGTCCACTCAGCCAATTACGTTTCGTGTGGAGTGGAGACTGCAGCGCTGGACATCGGATTACCGCGGGGCACTGGATTACATCGCTGGAATGTTTTTTTTTTTTTCTTTTAAATAAAGGACTTTCCCAACTGTGTATGTGTGTTTTTTTTACAATTTTTTACACTTTCTTTGTGAAATGGTAGGGGTACAATGTACCCCTTACCAATTCACATAGGGGGGGCTTCGTTAAAGGGGTCTTCCAGATTTCGATAAGCCCCCCGCCCGCAGACCCCCACAACCACCAGGCAAGGGTTATGGGGATGAGGCCCTTGTCCCCATCAACATGGGGACATGGTGCTTTGAGGGGTCGCAGACCCCCAAAGCATCCTCCCTACGTTGAGGGCATGTGGCCTGGTACGGTTCAGGAGGGGGGAGCGCTCTCTCATCCCCACCTCTTTTCCTGCGGCCTGCCAGGTTGCGTGCTCAGATAGTATGGATTTTTGGGAGGGAACTCCACGCCATATTTTTTTTAAATTTAGCTTGGCGTTCCCCTTAATATCCATACCAGACCTGAAGGGCCTGGTAATTGATTTGGGGGGACCCCCACGCATTTTTTTATTTTTATTAATGACTTTTCTCTGTATTGCCGGGAGCCGACAATTCATTATAGCCGCGAGTGCTTTTAAATTACTTTTTTTCTTTCAGAAATTATACTTTGTGCACTTTAAGCAAGGGAAACAAGCGCTGCTTTACAGGCATACTATACACCCCCCCCCCCCCCCCAGGTACGAAATTTAAAGGAATATTTCACTTTTATTGTTTCACTTTAAGCATTATTAAAATCACTGCTCCCGAAAAAACTGCAGTTTTAAAACTTTTTTTTGCATTGATACATGTGCCCTGGGGACCCGGGTCCAGAAACACTTTTTATGACAATAACTTGCATATAAGCCTTTAAAATTAGCACTTTAGATTACTCCCATAGACTTTTACAGGGTGTTCCACGGCTTTTCGAATTTGCCGTGAACACCCCAAATTGTTCGCTGTTCGGCGAACATGCGAACAGGCAATGTTCAAGTCGAACATGAACTCGAACTCGAAGCTCATCCCTATTTGCATCAATTATTTAGGTAAATGAGAAAAATATCATTGGCATAATAATTTGGAACAGGGTGTATTCACTATGGATAAAATTGTAACATACAACTATAACCACATTGAAATGGACGAAATATCATCCATATACACAATTATTATGCAATAATTAATGGTTTTAAGATAGCATATTATAGTAAATTAGGGATTGCTTACAATAGGTTCAAAGTAAAAATAAATAAAAGCCCTATACATGCTGTAGCAGTGAAATATTTTAATATTCTGTTTTAAGTGAAGAAAAAATAGGATTTTTTACTCACCGTAAAATCCTTTTCTCTGAGTCCATGGACCGACACAGCTTCTCTATTGACAAAGTGGGTATTATCCGTTAATTAGGAGTGACTAGGCAGAAAAACTTGTAAAAAGTGTTGCATCACACCTTCTACAGTACCGCCCAGGGGGCGGACCCTCTGGGTATACCCTCTCAGTCTGCACATCGCAGATCAGTTCGTCAAAAAGCAGTACAAACTTAAAAGGAGGGGTGGGTGCTGTGTCGGTCCATGGACTCAGAGAAAAGGATTTTACGGTGAGTAAAAAATCCTATTTACTCTTTCGTCCATGGACCGACACAGCTTCTCTATTGACAAAGTGGGACGTCCCAAAGCAGTGTCAGAGAAAAAACGAGGGGTGGTAACAGCATAAAAACAAACTTCACCCCAAAACACAAAACAGCACTCCTCCAACGGAGGAGTTGCAACTCTAAACAGCCGCCTGCAAAACCTTGCGGCCGAAAGAGGCATCCGAAGATGCACCTAAAT
This sequence comes from Rana muscosa, assembly GCA_029206835.1. Taxonomy (NCBI): domain Eukaryota; kingdom Metazoa; phylum Chordata; class Amphibia; order Anura; family Ranidae; genus Rana; species Rana muscosa. Next base: position 186,943,330 of record CM055122.1, on the reverse strand, counting down.
CAACTTTGTAGAATTTTGTGAAAGTGTGAGCGGACGACCAAGTCGCCGCTTTACATAGTTGGGAAACAGACGCTTGATGTCGGAAAGCCCAAGAGGCACCTATTGCCCTGGTCGAATGCGCCGTGACAGGAAAGGGGGGCGCCTGACCCTTTAAGGCGTAAGCCTGGATTACTATCTGTCGGATCCACCTAGAGATGGTGGCCGATGAGACTGCTTGGCCCTTCTTGGGACCAGCCACCGAAACAAACAGTGAGTCTGACTTCCGGAACAGGGAAGTAGCAGATATGTATACTCTCAAAGCTCGGACAACGTCCAAGGAATGCAACGCCGACTCCTTAGGATTCGACGGCTGAGGACACAAGGATGGAAGTACAATGTCTTCGTTGAGATGAAAAGCCGAAACGACCTTCGGAAGAAAGGAAGGCTGCGGCCGCAGCACCACCTTATCCTTGTGGAAAATCAAATAGGGAGCCTCCGTGGGACTTGAAGCACCGAGAGGACCAGGTTCAAGTCCCACGGAGGTAACGGGGGGCGGACCGGAGGGGCCACATGTCGAACCCCCTGCACAAATGTACTCACGAGAGAGTGAGTCGCCAGGGGTCGCTGAAAAAAGACAGCCAGGGCAGATATCTGTCCCTTAATCGTACTTAGGGCAAGCCTTTGGTCTACCCCATGCTGTAAAAACAGCAGGATTCTGGAAACCAAATAGGTACGCGGATGCCATTTCATTTCCTCACACATGGAGATGTAGGCCCTCCAAGTGCGGTGATAGACCTTCCTAGAGGACGGTTTCCGAGCACTTCTCATAGTAGAAATTACTGAGTCTGACAGGCCCCGGTCTCTCAGTACCTGGTTCTCAACAGCCATGCCGTTAAAGCCAATGACTGTAAAGCAGGATGGAATATGGGACCTTGCGACAGCAGGTCCTTCCGTAGTGGTAGGCGCCAGGGGACGTCTGCTACCAGACGTACTAGATCGGCGTACCAAGGACGCTGAGGCCAATCTGGAGCGATTAGGATCATTGGAATTCCCTCTGCCTCCACTCTGCGGAGCAGAAGAGGAAGAAGCCTTAAGGGAGGGAAGGCATAGATTAGCCGATACTGGCCCCACGATGCTACCAACGCGTCCGTTGCGTCTGCCCATGGGTCTCTTGACCGGGCCACAAACCTCAATACCTTCCGATTGAGTCGGGAAGCCAGAAGATCTACGTCTGGTGTGCCCCATCTTTGGCAGAGGAGTTGGAACACCTCCGGGTGTAAGGACCATTCTCCCTGGTCCAGCATCTGGCGGCTCAGGTAGTCCGCCTGCCAGTTTTCCACACCCGGAATGTACACGGCCGACAGTGCCGGTACGCTCCTCTCTGCCCACTTCAGGATGCAAGCGATCTCCGATGCTGCAGCTGAGCTTCTTGTTCCTCCTTGATGATTGACATATGCCACTGCTGTGGCGTTGTCTGACTGGATCCTGACTGGACGCCCTTGCAGTCTCTGAGACCATTTGAAGAGGCACAGCTTGATCGCCCGGATCTCCAGGACATTGATCGGCAGGAGGGCTTCCTCTGGGGTCCAGCGACCTTGCGCCGACTGGACACCCCAGACTCCCCCCCAACCTGTAAGGCTGGCGTCCGTCGTGATCACTATCCAGTAAACCGGAAGAAATGACTTCCCGGCCATTAGAGCCGGTGCTGTCAGCCACCATACCAGGGATCTCCTGACTAGGTGGCTCACTCGGATTTGATAATCCAGAGATGAAGGGCATCTGTTCCATCTGGACAGAACTTCCCTCTGTAACACTCGAGTGTGGTATTGAGCATATGGGACCGCCTCGAAGGAGGCTACCATGAGGCCCAACACTCGCATGCAAAAATGGAGTGACGACCAATTCCTGGAAGTCAGCTGCCATACTGCAGCCCGGAGGGTCTGCAACTTCTCCACAGGGAGGAATACCTTTGCCTCTGAGGAATCCAGAATCAACCCCAGGTACACTAGGCGTTGAGTGGGCACCAATACTGACTTTTGCGTGTTTAGTATCCAACCACAGTCTCGAAGAGTCTGACAGGTAATGGACACGCTTACCTCTAATTCTGAGCTTGAAGGGCCCTTCAGCAGAAGGTCGTCCAAGTAACCTGTGATAGCGATACCCCGCTGTCTTAGAAGTGCCAGAATCGGAGCGAGCACCTTGGTGAACGTCCTGGGTGCTGAGGCAAGGCCAAACGGGAGGGCCACAAACTGGTAGTGATTCTTCCCGATAGCAAATCGCAGAAACCTCTGGTGTCTGGAGTATATGGGGACATGCAGGTATGCGTCCTTGATGTCCAAGGAGGCCAGAAAGTCCCCCGGATGGAGAGCCGTGACTACGGATCGAACCGACTCCATCCGAAATCTTTGTACCTTCACAAAGCAATTGAGGGCTCTGAGATCCAAGATTGGACGAACCCCCTCCTTCTTTGGCACAATGAACAGATTTGAGTAAAAACCCTGACCCCGTTCCTGTTCTGGAACTGGAATAACTACCCCGCGTTCCAGTAGACCCTGGACCGCCCCATACAGGGTCGGTAGTAGCTGGAGATTGGAGGTGATGAATCTGTCTGGTGGACAAGAGAGAAATTCTATCTTGTAGCCTGAGGAGATTACTTCGCAAACCCACCTGTCGGAGACTAGAGCAGTCCACTGAGTCGCGAATTTGCGAAGACGTCCCCCCACCCGAGAGCTGGGTGGGGGCGGACCTTCATGTGGACGCAGATTTGTCCACAGGCTTGTTGGGTCTGCGGGACCAAGGACGCTTTTGTCCTTGGGCAGGCGCTTTATCGGCCTGGGGTCTTTTCCCTGTCGCCTTAAGAGGGCGAAAAAAACGCTTACGTGCAGTAAAGGAGGGCCCTTGCCCTTGGCGTGGTCCCCTACCCTTGCTAGTTTGGGGAAGCAAAGTGCTTTTACCTCCTGTAGCATCCTTGATGATGTCATCCAGAGAAGCCCCAAAAAGTCTGTCGCCCTTAAAAGGCAGATCCAATAGGGCTTTCTTGGAAGTCTGGTCCGCAGACCAGCCCTTTAGCCAGATCAGGCGGCGTATTGCTACTGCATAAACCGAAGCTCTTGACAGCAGGGGAATAGTATCCATGTCTGACTCGCAGACAAACTTAAGGCCCTGGACCAACTGGTCGGCCAAAGTTATCTCATTAGGAGGAGCATCTCGCTCCTTTAACCCCTGGAGTAGCAATTTTGCCCATTCAGTAAGTGTCTGAGACACTAGGGCCCCCGCCAATGCCGGGCGTACTGCTGAGCCTACCACTGAGTATAGGTAGCGAGCGAGTGCTTCAGCCTTCTTATCCACAGGGTCCTTGAAAACAGGAGCCCCTTCTACTGGAATAGTGGTGGCTCTATTAAGTCTGGACACCGAAGGGTCCACTATAGGGGGAGAGGTCCATATCTTCAGAAAACTCTCCTCAAAGGGGTACCGTACTGCAAACCTCTTTGGGGCTGTAAAGACCCTCAGTGGGTTCTCCCATTCCTTGTATAAGAGTTTGTCAAAATAAGACACACAAGGGAACACCTTAGCAGTGCGGGCAGGTTTACGAAACCCAAAGGGGACTGGAGTATCTGCTACTTCTTCAGTCCTTTCCAACTTTAGCGTATCCCGCACTGCAGTAATAAGGTCAGATACCAAAGCCGTCTCGCGTACTGACCTGGACTTGGAGTCCTCCTCACTGTCCGATCGGTCACGGTCTGCAGTCTCTGATGCATCAGAATCTGGGCCATGAGCCGTAGCTGGACCTGGTTCTGCATCAGAAATATCCCCAGAAGATTGCAGGGGACGGGGGCGTTTATTACCCCCTGTATTCCCGTGTGCTGCTTCCACCCTGGCAGCAAACGCCTCTAGGATTGCCGACATAGCGTCCATAGACACCTCAGGGACACCAGCTGCTAAATCTGGTGTTTCAGGGGAGAAGACATCTGGCTCAGATGCCATGCTGACCACACGCTGACACTCACAGGGCTCCAGGCAAGATATCAATAGGCCACCCTCCTGCGCTGCAGAGATGCTGGGTTACCCAGAGGACTCACCACCCTGGATAGGTACTGCTATGCTGCGCCTATGATGCTGTCCCCTTGCTGCTGTGTCAGTCTGCTTCTTTTATCAGCACTTCCTGTGTGAATTTTCGCGCCAGTGTAATGCACCCTAGAGGCCGGAGGCTCTCGCAAAATGGTTGCCAAAACCGTCTGTATGGAAGATAATGTGGGCTCTAAGAAAATGGCCGCCGACAGAAGATAGAGGTCAGGCAGCCATAGCCCACAAAAAAGATGGCCGCCGAACGGCAATATCTGCATACAGGGTGGACAAACATGGCCGCCGATCACCTGATAGGGGCCAGTGGGTGTGGCCGAACTACAGGAAGATGGCCGCCAGGCAGTTACAAGAGGCCAAACTTGGCATGGACCACCTCAAAATGGCCGCCGACAGCATGGAGACACAGAAACACAGGTAAGCAGAAATGACATTTCTTTTAAATGTTAGTTACAGCCAGCCCCGCTCCAGTGGGACCCCCTAGGTGACCCCCAGCACCCAGCAACCTTTAGCTAGAAGCCCAGGGAGGAGGGAAAGGCAGGGAGAGAGGGAAGAAAGGGGCCACAACCACTTACTTGATCTCTCCAGGAATGTCCAGCTAAATCACCCAGCCGAGGCAGGGGAGTTTTACTTACCTATCCTGCATGTATTCTGCTGGAAGACATTCCAAACAGATCATCGTCCGCGCACGGAAGGTGACTGTTGGCCAGGCATGCTGTGATTGGACCCAGAAGGGACGATCATATGTATGCCCTGGAGCATGACGCTCACCGGACAGGCTGCTGTGACTCGGCCGTAAGGTCAGCCGAAGCTGAGCGGTCCGATGCAAGCCTTGGAGCGTAAGCTCACCGGCCAGGCTGCTGCGACTCGGCCGTAAGGTCAGCCGAAGCTGAGCGGTCCGATGCAGGCCCTGGAGCGTAGGCTCACCGGCCACCCGTGGAGCGACGGGCATGTCGTGGAAAAACCCAGCGCGTAGCTAGGGTCGGCACACGCTCGATGGCCGAAACTGGGGAGACTACAAGGATCGAGGATCCAGCCTGTCACCCAGTCGGCAGTTGATCGAAGATCGCAGGAAACAACAAATGTAGCAAAAAAATAAAAAATATATATATCTTTTTTCCCCGGACCAATGAGCCCGAAGGGAGCCATGTCCTACTCCTTGCTAGACAGAAAAAAACTGATCTGCGATGTGCAGACTGAGAGGGTATACCCAGAGGGTCCGCCCCCTGGGCGGTACTGTAGAAGGTGTGATGCAACACTTTTTACAAGTTTTTCTGCCTAGTCACTCCTAATTAACGGATAATACCCACTTTGTCAATAGAGAAGCTGTGTCGGTCCATGGACGAAAGAGTAAACGTTATTCCTACAAATCTATCCTATGTTTTTTTGTTTTTTTATTTCAACCCAAAATTTCCCAGCCTCCATATTTTGTTATAATACATATACACCAATACTATCAGGTACAGATGGATCTTACTAAAGTATGTGTCACCCATTTAAGGGTGCATGGTTGGAACTAGTGGTGAGATCTCTCTGGAGTAATCTGAATCTCTTTTGTCGGAAACAGCTGCACCTGATTTGTCCACCCATTGGTTTGTTCTACCCTGAAGAATTCATCAAGAAGCCATCAAGGCAGAGGCTACTAAAGATTACTACCATGAAAACACTGGTGGGAATGCCACTTACTGATGGCTCTGAAAGACGTAAGAAGCATACATGCAAACTACTTTTAGGCAACTGTGAAATCTCAGTTTTGCATGAGGATGACCTGCCCTGCTGCAGGAGTGTTCAGCCTCATACACACAATCAGATTTCCATTGGACAAATCCGTGGATTTTTGTCCGAAGGGCGTTGGCTGTGAACTTGTTCTTCATACAGACGGCAGAACTTTTTCAGCCAACATTCACGAAACTACGTGGTTTTTCTGCTCTTTAGCGCAACCCTTTGGACAACTTCTGCTAATGTTGTCTTATGGTTAGCATTTGTTCGGAGCATGCGTACCTTGGATTTTAGTCCGACAGATTTGTGTACACACGATCGAATAATCTGACGGAACACATTTGCTGTCGGAAATACCCCCGCTAGCTGCCGCAAAAGGGTTAAAACCACCCGCAATGCGCTGCTGAAGCGGCGCATTGCGGGCGGTATAGCCGCACTGTCCCATTGATTTCAATGGGTAGCAGCGGAGGAGGAACGGTAAACACACCGCTCCTTCTCCGCTCCAAAGATGCGGCTAGCAGGACTTTTTTTACCGTCCAGCTAGCGTAACGCTCCAGTGTGAAAGCCCTCGGGGCTTTCACACTGGAGTGAATGTGACAGCTGTGACAGGGCGGATTGCAGGCACTATTTTTAACGCTATAGTGCCTGCAATACACTGAAGCAGCGCATTGCGGGAGGTATAGCCGCGCTGTCCCATTCTAAAATTCTGGGGAATTGAACCATACACTAAACACTGGCGGGGTGGACACAAAGTAAGGACCCTTAGCCAATTAAAGTCCAAATTGATTTTTACCCTTGATACTTTTGCACCGAGAGGACTAAATGTTGAATTTGATCTTAACTGTTTCCTTAGCGACTTTTAGATTTTTTATCATCATTAGCTATCGATTGTTTTCTCAGCGTACTATTCCATCTGTATGTTATAAACCCTCGAAAAGAAAGAGAACGGCACCCTCTAAGTGCAGCATGTTTAAAATATCTTTAATATATAGGGATTAAAAACACTCACATGTGAGTAGAGGCAATCAAGCATGTCAGGGGTTAAACTTGTTTCATCCGCATGAGTCCTGGTAGAGTGTGTGCATCACGGGCTGATGGTGAAGATCCAGCCTAAAGAAGGGACACGCATGTCCCGATCGCGAAGCACCGCCCCCCAACCTGAATCTCGGAAGTGACGACACCATCACATCAAGGAGCCTCCACGATCCCCGTCCCAGCCGCCGGCCAGTGCTGTACACATTCAGTGCAGACAGGACTGCTACAGGACCCAGATCTTCACCATCAGCCCGTGATGCACACACTCCACCAGGACTCATGCGGATGAAACAAGTTTAACCCCTGACATGCCTGATTGCCTCTACTCACATGTGAGTGTTTTTAATCTCTATACATTAAAGATGTTTTAAGCATGCTGCACTTAGAGGGCGCCATTCTCCTTCTTTTTGTTTGTTCTCAGAGCCTCTTCTAGCTTTCTGGACTGGCAGCCATCTACCAACTCAGCAACCTTCTTATATACCTCCTTACATGGACTACATACCCTATATTGACTTATAGTGATTTCTACTCCCTCCCTGCCCCTTCACCTTCCACTGTTTTTTATTTTTATCTATATTTGTTCTTAGGTAGCTATATCCAGAGTGCGCCATATCAACCCACTGTATATTATAAACCCTGCCCTTGCTTTTTTAACTTCCCCTGATCCTCTCATATAATTTTATCCTAGATTTTAGCCCCATTTTATACGTCCAATTTTTTATACCTTTACAGATTTGTTGTTATATTAGGTTTCGTTTTTTTACTAGTTTTGATGTAAGCATACGTCTATCTGATACTTACCGGACCTACTATCCACTTGCATGTTACCACAGCGGGGGATTGCAGATTTGCAATTTCCCTCACTGCTGGTAAATAATGTCTATGGCCATCCCCCATTTACAGTTTCCATCTGTGGCTGCGATATTAGAGCTACGTTTTCTTAACCTATTCCCTTGTGATTTATAGCAGCAATCAGCATATAGTTATATTCACTGACATATGTGGTTCTTGGCAAAATCACAGCTGTATTATAAAAATACTCCATATCACACAGCTGCTTTTGAGGAGCGGCTAGACCTTGAAACAAATTGCATTTATTTATACATGGACTTCAAGGAAATGGCTGCCAGGATCCCGTAGATCAAATCACAAGGAAAATGGCAGTGCCAGCGCGATTACTATAGTATTCTGATAACCCATAAAATGGCCGCGCTCATCGTCATACGCGGTCTCTGGGAAAATGGCCGCCAATGACGATTCACATTGAGCTACAAATGGCCGCTCCATTCATTTTAATTAAGAAGATTATTTAACCACTTGCTTACTGGGCACTTAAACACCCCTCCTGCCCAGACCAATTTTCAGCTTTCAGTGCTCTCACACTTTGAATGACAATTACTCAGTCATGCAACACTGTACCCAAATGATTTTTTTGTCCTTTTTTTCATACAAATAGAGCTTTCTTTTGGTGGTATTTGATCACCTCTGGGTTTTTTATTTTTTGCGCTATAAATGAAAAAAGACCGAAAATTTAGAAAAAAAACGAATTTTTCTTAGTTTCTGTGATAAAATTTTGCAAATTATAAATTTTTCTTCATAAATTTTGGCCACAATTTATACTACTACATATCTTTGATAAAAAATAACCCAAAATTTTTGGAAATTATTTGGTCAGTGTGAAAGTTTTAGAGTCTACAAGCTATAGTGCAAATCATAAAAAAATTATCACATCTGATGTACTGGCGGCCTATCTCATTTCTTGAGACCCTAACAAGCCAGGAAAGTACAAATGTCCCCCAAATAACCCATTTTTGGAAAGTAGACATTCCAAGGTATTTAGTAAGAGGCATGGTGAGTTATTTGAAGTTGTAATTTTTTCCCACGATTCTTTGCAAAATTACGATTTTTTTTTTCTCAAAATTTTAATTGTAATAGCTTATTTCTCTCACATGGCATGTGCATACCACAAATGACACCCCAAAATACATTCTGCTACTCCTCCTGAGTATTACGATACCACATGTGTGGGACTTTTTTACTGCCTGGCCACATACAGAGGCCCAACATGCAGGGAGCACGATCAGGTGTTCTAGGAGCATAAATTACACATCTAACTAGTTGACTACCTATTACAATTTTGAAGGCCCTGGAGCACCAGGACAATGGAAACACCCACAAAATGACCCCATTTTGGAAAGCTAGAACTCCAACGTATAATCTATGAGGCATAATGACTCTTTTGAACGGTTCATTTTTTTCCAGAAGTTTTTGGAAAATGTGGGAAAAAAATGAAAACGCATTTTTTTACGCAAAGTTGTCCGTTTATAAGATATTTCCAACACATAGCATGTACATAGCAAAAATTACACCCCAAAATACATTCTGCTACTCCTCCTGAGTATGGCAATACCAAATGTGTGGGACTTTTACACAGCCTGTCCACATACAGAGGACCTACATTGAAGTAGCACCTTCAGGCGTTCTAGGAGCATAAATTACACATCTCATTTCTCAACCACCTATTACACTTTTGAAGGCCCTGGAGCACCAGGACAATGGAAACACCCACAAAATGACCCCATTTTGGAAAGCTAACACCCCAACGTATAATCTATGAGGCATAATGACTCTTTTGAACGGTTCATTTTTTTCCAGAAGCTTTTGGAAAATGTGGAAAAATAATGAAAACGCATTTTTTTTACGCAAAGTTGTCGGTTTATAAGATATTTCCAACACATAGCATGTAAATAGCAAAAATTACACCCCAAAATACATTCTGCTACTCCTCCTGAGTATGGCAATACCAAATGTGTGGGACTTTTACACAGCCTGTCCACATACAGAGGACCTACATTGAAGTAGCACCTTCAGGCATTCTAGGAGCATAAATTACACATCTCATTTCTCAACCACCTATTACACTTTTGAAGGCCCTGGAGCACCAGGACAATGGAAACGCCCACAAAATGACCCCATTTTGGAAAGCTAACACCCCAATGTATAATCTGTGAGGCATAATAAGTCTTTTGAACGGTTCATTTTTTTCCAGAAGTTTTTGGAAAATGTGGAAAAAAATGGAAACGCATTTTTTTTTACACAAAGTTGTCCGTTTATAAGATATCTCCAACACATAGCATTTACATAGCAAAAATTACACCCCAAAATACATTCTGTTACTCCTCCTGAGTATGGCGATACCAAATGTGTGGGACTTTTACACAGCCTGTCCACATACAGAGGCCCAACATGCAAGGAACACCATCAGATGTTCTAGGGACACATAGCATGCACATACCAAGAATTACACCCCAAAATACATTATGCTGAGCAAAGTGTAAACAAAAGATTACGATGTGGTTTTAGTAGCGCAGTTCTACACAGCAGGATAGCACTGGTCCAGGCAGCAGGCAGGGACTTGGCCAGCAACGGCATACACAATTGTCCAGGCAGCAGGCAGGGATACTGTCCATATACAGTCCAGGGTCAGTGCAGGCAGAGATATTGTCAACCGTGCCAAAAATATTGGTCCTGGTAGTAGGCAGGTCCATGCGGTGTGGTCAGTTCATGTGACAGGCAGAGGCATGATGGCATAGGTCCTACAGGCAGCAGGCAGAAGTAGGGCCTTGTTCAGGACAGAATGGGGACAGGGGTAGAGGCTTCTCCCACCCAAATCTCTTTGAAGCCTCCGAGTCTCCAGACCCTAATCTAGGATGAGAAAACAAAAAAAAAACATTTTCTTCATCCAGAAAAACTTTTCTGGAGCCCCTCACATATGTGAGACCCCTGTGTTGAATCCCACTAGTCCAGTAGCAGGGTACAAGATCAATCCAAGAGGCAGGCAAAAAGCTTGGTCAAACAGTCCAAAGTCAGTTCCAGATCAGGCAGAGGTATGTACAGAATCGTTAGGCAGAAGCATGGTCAAAAAACAGTCCAGGGTCAGTTCCAGATCAGGCAGAGGTATGTACAGAATCGTTAGGCAGAAGCGTGGTCGAATAACAAGCCAGGGTTGGTTCCAGATCAGGCAGAGGTAGTACAGAATCGTTAGGCAGAGGCGTGGTCGAATAACAAGCCAGGGTCAGTTACAGAGCAGGCAGTGGCATAAGGGATGTGAAGGTGTGTGAAGGCAGAAACTGAGGATTACGTTTACCATACTTCACTAATAATTTAGTGAAGTATGGTAACGGCGAAAACAGTCTACTACACAGAGGCCTGGTTGGGAAGGACACTCGGCACAATGATAAGCTGTGTCTCGTCTGACTCCTCCACTGGTACACACCTTACATTTTTTTTACGTCGTCGACCTGTTGCTGTGGGAGGGACTTTATCGGGAAAGTGACGTTCGGAGAGTCGACTCATAACATCAGATCGGATGTTTTGGGGTGGGCCGTTCGGGAATATAAGGGCAGTGATAAGGTCCTCCTGGTAGCCAAGGAAGCGTTTGGGGTTTTGGGTGGAGTTGCGGTATATGATATATGAGTTATAAATGGCCAATTGAAAAAAATAAATTGCAACTTTTTTGTACCAATGGTAGGTCCGTCTTGTGGCAAGGTAGGGTTCGAGCATTTGATCATTGAAGTCGACTCCCCCCATAAACAAATTGTAGTCCTGGATGCAAGTGGGCTTTCGGATGGGGCCATTCCTTCTGGGGATTTCCACGAAGGTGTCGTTGTAGATGGAAGACAACATGTATACATCCCTTCTGTCCTTCCACTTCACTGCCAGAACCTCCTTGTTTCTCAGACTTGCCGATTCTCCTCTTCTCAGCTTCTTATGTACAAGACTCTGAGGAAAGCCCTTCCGATTTCTTCTGATGGTGCCACATGCTGGCGTCTGCATCCGGTGAAGGTTATGGAACAGGGGAAGGGATGTATAAAAGTTGTCAACGTAGAGATGGTAGCCTTTTTTCAGCAGGGGGTATATGAGGTCCCAAACTATTTTCCCACTTGATCCCAAGTAGTCTGGGCAATTAGGGGGATTCAGCTGGCTGTCCTTCCCCTCGTACACTAAGAAGGCATACGTGTACCCTGTGACTCGGTCACATAGCTTGTACACCTTCACACCATAGCGGGCCCTTTTGCTGGGAATGAATTGCTTTATTTGAAGCCTGCCGCTAAATTTAATAAGGGACTCATCCACACATATGTGCTGGTCCGGGGTATACAACTGGGGGAATTTTTCGGAAAAATAATTCAGTAAGGGCCGAATTTTGAAAAGCCTGTCAAAATTTGGGTGATTTCGGGGATGGCACTGGGTATTATCGTTAAAATGTAGGAATCTCATTATCATGAAGTATCTGGTTCTGGGCATTACTTTGGAGAACATTGGCATATGGTAGATGGGGCGTTTTGACCAAAAGGAACGCAAAGTGTTTTTTGGGTTGAGTCCCATACAAAACGTGAGGCCTAAAAAAATCTTCAACTCCTCCACCGTTAGGTCTCTCCACTCGAAGGGACGGGCAAAATATGATGTAGGATTGTTCAAAATAAATTGTTGGGCATATAGATTGCACTGGGTAACAATGTTGGATAGCATGTCCTCGGTAAAGATAAGATCAAAAAAATCGATTGGGGTAAAATTCTCCGTGTTTACTTGGACTCCTGGCTGGGCAGTGAAAGGGGGAATGTTGGCTTCTCCTGAATTAGGAGGAAGCCACAAGGGGTTCTGAAGGGCATAGGGAAGGCTGGCATGGGTCCTTGGCCTTTCTTGCCGAGGCACTGCGGTGCTGGTGGATGGCACTGCAGTGCTGGTGGATGGCACTGTGGTGCTGGTGGATGGCACTGCGGTGCTGGTGGATGGCACTGCGGTGCTGGTGGATGGCACTGCGGAGCTGGTGGATGGCACTGCCTCCTCAGCAGAACGCCTTCGTTTGGCGGGCCGACTAGCTTCCTCCTCTGAGTCACTCAGTGTTACACTACTGAGGATTGGCTCGTAATTGACGTCTGACTCAGAATCGGAATTGGAAAGGGAATCTGAAAGAGAGAGCTCCACGTTGCTCTCGTCGGGCGTGGAAAGGATTTGGTGTGCCTCCTCGGCGGAAAATACTCTTTTTGACATGGTTGCTGGTGGTGGTGCGACTACACAGTATGCTAAGCCTTCACTGATGGGCACTGATGAGGCGGCACAGATGGGCACTGATGAGGTGGAACAGATGGGCACTGGTGAGGCGGAACAGATGGGCACTGATGAGGCGGAGCAGATGGGCACTGATGAGGCGGAGCAGATGGGCACTGATGAGGTGGCGCAGATGGGCACTGATGAGGTGGCGCAGATGGGCACTGATTGGCGGCACAGATGGGCCTTGATTGGCGACACAGATGGGCACTGATGTGGCGGCACAGATGTGCACTGACTGATTGCACAGATGTGCACTGATTGCACTGGTGGGCACTGATTGGCACAGGTGGGCACTGGTGGGCACTGAGGTGGCACAGGTAGGCACTGAGGTGGCACAGGTAGGCACTGATGAGGTGGCACAGGTGGGCACTGATTGCACAGATCACTGACATCACAGGTGGTCACAGGCTGGCACAGGTGGTCACAGGCTGGCACAGGTGGGCACAGGCTGGCACAGGTGGGCACTGACTGGCACTTGTGGGCACTGACTGGCACTTGTAGGCACTGACTGGCACTTGTGGGCACTGACTGGCGCTTGTGGGCACTTGTGGGAACTGTATAGGCACTTGTGGGCACTGTAAAATCACTCACTTGTGATACAATGTTGCAGATTCGCTCTCCCTCCTCACACGTGATCCCTGTGTGAGGAGGGAGAGCTGGCAATGAGAGATGATCTCATATGTTTACATTTGAGATCATCTCTCATTGGCCGCACAGATCGCATAGTAAATGGCCACTCTGATTGGCCATTCACAGCGATCTGTAATTCGTTGTGTCCAAGGGACACAGGCAGCATACAGTTTCCCCGCTGTGCGCTTGGGAGCGCGCGTGGGGAACCCAGCAAATGGGAGGACGTCTATTGACGGCCTCCCGGATTTTCAGGTCCGCGCTGAAGCCGTCATTTGGCTATAGCGCGGGCCTCAAGGAGTTAAAGACATTCTTTGTGCCTTCCCATCATCCCCTGATGAAGTCACGTGACCGTGAGGCCACGAGTAGGGACGGAGAGGCACACAGATAGACGCAGGCTGACGAGCTCGCTGCTTGTAAGGAGATAAGTGTGTTTATTTATATTTTAAATGTGAGTACCCCTTATACTGCTTTCTTAATAAATATACTAGGCTTGTGCAATTCGTTTCGTAACGAATCAAAATTTGTCCGAATTTAGCAACTTTCGGACATTCGGAAGCATTCGAATTTCCGAACAGAGCAATTACGAATAAAACCGAATCCGAAATAAATTATACCGCAAAATAGCGAATGCCCGAAGGTCTTCGGCATAATTCGTTATGAAAAAAGTTACGAATGTACGAATCCATTCGAAGCACAATAACACTCACTCTGCTCTCTGCTTCTCCCTCACCATGCTGAACTCCCTCTCAAAATGGTGTACAGGGGGCGGAGGCTAAAGCCGCATGAAAAAACGAAAGTAAAATACGAGATTTCGAATCCATTCGAAGCACAATAACACTCACTCTGCTCTGCTCTCTGCTTCTCCCTCACCGTGCTGAACCCTCTCAAAATGGTGTACAGGGGCGGAGCCTATAGCCGCATGTAAAAAACGAAAGTAAAATACGAGATTTCGAATCGTTACAAATAACCGCTATGTATTTAGAAAACTACAAATCCATTCGAAGCACATTAGGCATAATAGGCAGCGTCGTTGTGAGAGAGACACGGAAAATTACGAATCAACGAACCCAAAAAAAGTTACGAAAGTAGGAGTTGTGTCCAGAATCAACGAAAAACAACGTACTCTACCGAAAGTACGAATTATAAAGCAACAAAAAATTCAACGAAAAATGTCGCTTGCAAAAATACGAATGAGTCCGAACACGAAAAATCCCGTCTAGCAAAATTACGAATGATTACGAATCAACAGGACCGGAAAGAAACGAACCGAAACGGAACGAGTCTAAAATATACCACATTGGTTAAAACGTACTACACGATCCAGACCCCCCTTTTTTTCTTCCAAACTCCTTGCTACCACGAGAGACAAAGACATCATTTAGGAGCCATACCTGGTCCAGGACCACAAAGGAGGAATCACCATCCCTAGTATTTCTATACATGCGGTTACCTCATTACCGCAAGGTAAGAGGCCAATCTTAACACTGTGTGTGTCACACAAAGTAGAGATCATTTATCTCTCCAGCACTGTTCTGCACAAGAAAATAATCACTCTGAAGAAAGCATATATTGTTGATATGGTCACAGTCTGAATGTGGGTTCTCTGCACATAATTTTGCTGGATTGGACTTTATTCTTTCCATTTTATGGACTTCTTTTGCACTTTAGTGTACTTTGCGCATTTGCATTTAGCATTTGCACTTGCACAGCAATAGGTTTTTTGGTTTGCATTTTTGCAGGCAATATTGTAATTTGCCTGATTGCCCTCGGGGCTTTCACACTGAAGTGAATGTGACAGCTGTGACAGGGCAGATTGCAGGCGCTATTTTTAAGGCTATAGCGCCTGCAATATGCTCCAGTGTGAAAGGGGTCTAAGTTTTCTATTGTCTCAGGAAGGATGATTCCATAGGGAAAATTTACGCTAATTTCCTATGTGGTCACTGGGTCAGGAACTTAGAGAAGTCTCTTAAATGAAGGCATATACAGCATTTAATGCTTCTTTTTAATAGAGTCAGGAAGTATTGGAACATCTGTCCAAAACTGAAAATGTCATCAGACGATCTTTAAGCTTGTTATATGACCCTGTTCAAGAGATTTTTATTCTAAAAGGTTGCAAACACTGAAGGATGCCATGGCTTTGAAGCGAAGATACCACTATCTTTTAACAGAATGGCTTAAAGCAGAGCTCCACCCTAAAGTGGAACTTCCGCTCATCGGAACCCTCCCCCCCTCCGGTGTCATATTTGGCACTTTTCAGGGGGGAGGGGGGTGCAGTTACCTGTCTAAGACAGGTATTCGCACCCACTTCCAGGAGTCCTCTCTGCGAGTATTCTGCGGGTAGTACGTCACTTTCCGCAGAATACCCGTTGTGTTCTGGGAGACACTCGGCTCCCAGAACACAACAGGGACCAGTGAGAACGGCGCAGCGCGACTCGTGCATGCGCCGTAGGGAACCGGGCAGTGAAGCCGCAAGGCTTCACTGCCTGGTTCCCTCACCGAGGATGGCAGTGGGGGCAGCAGAGTGACGAGCGATTGCTCGTCTTCTGCTGCCGACGTCGCTGGACTCCAGGACAGTTAAGTGTCCTAATATTAAAAGTCAGCACTGCAGTATTTGTAGCTGCTGGCTTTTAATATTTTTTTTTCAGGGGAGCTCCGCTTTAAGTCAGTCATAGCTGAGCCATGTCATTTTGAATTCCTAAAAACAATGATTTGTATAAAGTAGGGTAGAAGAATATATAAACCTAAAAAAAGAAGGAACACATGCCTTAGTTTGCCAATAAAAGTGATTTTTTATTTTATTTACCTCAAGTCAAAGTTAGCATAGTGTTTTTTTTGTTCACAACAACAGCTGCTTCAGTAATTACTGCCAAAAGAAAGGGATGTTATGCTCTCTGTGTCTTTCTCCAATATCAGTAATTATAATCCCATGGATAACAATCAAAAAATGATTAACACTTTCTTTGCAAGTATTGTATTTCTGTCATTCATAGACCTCTAGTATAACTTTGATAATATGAAATGAGGGATGCACAAATTCTATTGTTTTTAGAAACAATTTTAATCAGGATCTAGTAGCAACTACTGTGCTCAGGGGAAAGTTTATAACAGGGGTTCCCAACATTTTGAAGAGCAAGAGCCACCGGTCGTGGGTGACAATGAGCAGAGCAGATGGATGACAGGTCCGTGTCCACACACCATATGCAGAGCGGACATGGACACAGCCCACTCTATGGGCCCTTCATTCTGCAGGTGTGGTGCACTTTCTGAAAGGCACCAAACCCCGCAGGTAAAAACAGAAGTCTATGGTTCGGTGCAGATAACACTGCGCTGCAATTGCGGATCAGTTTGAAAGCAGCCCGGTAACCACTGCAGAACAGACATGCCCATATATACACTGTGATTTTAGTAAAAAACTTAAAATAAATACACAAATTATACACACTTAACCACTTGCCGATCAACCGCCGTTATTATACTGCGGCAGGCTGGCACGGCTGCGTGGATCGCCGTAGGTGTAAGTCGGCCGCTTTATGAGCGAAAGAGGGTGCAGCGCGATCTTGACGCCAGCGCGATTCTGGAGCCGATGCTGCACGTGGCCGGTCGCCTCGATGTCTGCTGGCCACCCGCGATCGCTCCACAGAGAGCCAGAATGGGGATCTGTGTATGTAAACAAACAGAACCCTGTTCTGACAGATCTGCTGTTCCTAGTGATCAGGAACAGCGATCTCTCTCCACCTTCAGTCAGTCCCATCCCCCCACAGTAAGAAACACCTCCCTAGGGAACACTTAACCCCCTCGATCGTCCCCTAGTGTTAACCCCTTCCCCGCCAGTGACATTTATACAGTAATCAGTGGCTATTTTTAGCTCTGATCGCTGTATAAATGTCACTGGTCCCAAAAAAGTGTCAAAAGTGTCCGATCTGTCTGCCACAATGTGGCAGTCCTGCTAAAAATTGCAGATCGCTGCCATTACTAGTAAAAAATAAATAAATAATAAAAATGCCATAAATCTATCCCCTATTTTGTAGACGCTATAACTTTTGCGCAAACCAATCAATATACACTTATTGTGATTTTTACCAAAGATATGTAGAAGAATACATATGGATTAGAATTTGTAAATGCATTTGAATTTGAAATGAAAACATATTGCAATAAAAACAGTAAGGTATAAAAGTGAAATAAGATGATGATTCCTACTTACGCTGCCTTATAAAATAGAAAAGAATTGACGAGAATAGAATAGAAAATAAAGAATAGAATAGAATAGAAAATATCAAATAGAACAGAATATAAAATATATGATAGAATGGAATAGAAAATATAGAATAGAAAAATATTGAATTGAATAGAATAGAAAATATTGTATAAACTAGAAAATATGAAATATGGAATAGAATAAAAATATAGAATTTAATAGAATAGAAAATATTGTATAGAATATAATAGAATATATAGAATAGAATAGGATAGGAAAATATTGAATAAAAGAGAAAGGAATAGAATAGAAAATATCAAAAAGAATAGAAAAGAATAGAAAATATAGAATAGAATAGAAAATATTTTGTTCTAAATAAAATTATCTGTTCCTTTATTTTCTATTCTAGTTTATTCTATTCTATTCTATTCTTTTCTATTCTGTTCTGCTGTATTCTATTCTATTCTTCTATTTTCTATTATCTTCTGTTTTATTCTATTCTCTAAAGCAGCCTAAGTAGGAATCATCATCTTATTTCAATTGTATATCTTACTGCATTTATTGCAATATGTTTCCATTTCAAATTCATTTTAGGATTCAATTTCAGATAATTACAGTAGTTCCGTTATAATTTATTTTGGATTCGTTGAAATTTGTTACCATTGTGATTTGGAAATCCAGATACATTTAAATCTCTGAATAACAAAATTTTGTCCAAATTCGTAACAAAATTATTTTGTACATATCTATTCCGTAAGTCTCTGTCAAATCCTCTCCCACTGACCAGTGAGTTGGTGTATGTTGGGGCCCAAATTTATGGCATTGGAGCGCTCAACATGTGCAAGTCCCACAAAAGGGCTTATGGGTTCTTGAAATGAATGCCAAACAGATCATAGTTGGGGACTTGCCTCCTTCCACCCTACATCTGGCCGAACAATGTCAACACAAATCAGTAATGACATCCTCCCCACAGACCTGGCAGACCACAGACCTTAATGATGGTGATTACTTACAGACCTAGCAGCCACACCAGACTCAATTATGACGTTCCCACAGACCTGTAGATGTCAGTGGCCAAACCTCTCCGTATTTCCGACACCGCGTAAATTTTTTCAGTAGACATTCTGATTCACTGATGTACTCCACATCATCCTCCGCATGACTGCCTCAAGCTCTGGAACTCTCCTCCTTTTACTCCTTTGCAGATCCCTGGTTTTGCTGGGACTTGTAGTTCCAAAAGAGCTGTGCATTAGTCTCCTACAGAAGTCCATGCTTCTCCTAACAGGGTTTGTTCTCTCCCAGGGTACACGGCATTCCATTACAGCTTCCTCTGCTTTTCCTTCTAGTGGGCATGGCTCTGCTCTAGCTCTCTCTGTGGCTGCACACAGCCCTGCAATTGTTCAATGTTCTGTTTCTCTCCCCCCCTTTCACAGTCATTCTTCTGCTTGCTGGTGGCTGGGGAAGTAAAGAGAAACTGCAGCACCAGATGTGTGTGGATGGCTGCAGCATCGTTGACAGCCTGGTCTGTGCAGATATTCTGGGGCTACAAACATATTTAACCACCTCAATACAGGGCACTTTCACCCCCTTCCTACTCAAGCCATTTTTTAGCTTTCATCACTGTCACAATTTAATTGAAAATTGTGCGGTCATGCAACGCTGTAACCAAATGAAATTTTTATAATTTTTCCCCCACAAATAAAGCTTTCTTTTGGCGGTATTTGATCACCTCTGTGGTTTTTATTTCTTGCGCTATAAACAAAAGAACAGTGACAAGCTTGAAAAAAAAACACAATATTTTTGACTTTTTGCTATAATAAATATCCATTTTTTTTTTTAAACTAATTTTTTCCTCAGTTTAGGCCGATATGTATTCTTCTACATATTTTTGGTAAATAAGCGTATATTGATTGGTTTGCGCAAATGTTATAGCGTCTACAAAATAGGGGATAGATTTATAGCATTTTTATTATATTTTTTTTTTTACTAGTAATGGCGGCGATCTGTGATTTTTATTGTAACTGCGATATTGCAGCGGACATATCGGACACTTTTGACACTATTTTGGGACCATTCACATATATACAGCGATCCGTGCTATAAAATTGCATTGATTACTGTATTAATGTGACTGGCAGAGAAGGGGTTAACACTAGGGGGCGATCAAGGGGTTAAATGTGTGTCCTAGGGTGTGATTCTAACTGTAGGGGGAGGGGACACACAAGGGGAGGAGACCGATCAGTGTTCCTATGTACAAGGAACACACCATCGGTCTCCTCTCACCTGATGGGACGTGGATCTGTGTGTTTACACACACAGATCCACGTCCTGCTCTGTTACTGGGCAATCGCGGATGCCCGGCGGACATCGCGGCCGCCGGGCACGCGCATCGGGGTCCCAAAGACGCGGCGGGAGTGTGCGCGCGCCCCCTAGTGGCTCGGGACAGCAAGGACATCATATGACGCCTGCTCAGAACGAGAGCTTCATTGTCCGGCCATCATATGACGGCCGGCGGTGGACAAGCAGTTAATGATAAAATTATGTGAAACAATCACATTCATTTAGGTTAGGGGTCTCCAAACTTTCTGAACTAAGGACCAGTTTACTGTCCTTGAGGCTTTAAAGAGGTGAGATTGTGGCCATTGGGATTATAAAATGCTGCAGTGTTGCTGAGAGCAAACAGTGGGGGGTTATTTACTAAAGGCAAATCCACTGTGCACTGCAAGTGCACTTGGAAGTGCAGTCGCTGTAGATCTGAGGGGGACATGCAAGGAAAATAAAAAAAAGCATTTTTGCTTGTACATGATTGGATGATAGAAATCAGCAGCGCTTCCCCTCATTTCAGATCTTCCCCTCAGATCTACAGCGACTGCACTTCCAAGTGCTCTTGCAGTGCACTTGGAGGTGCACTTGTAGTGCACAGTGGATTTGCCTTTAGTAAATCAACCCCAGTGTCCCACCATTAGTTTTAGTGGAAGGAATATGGCCCCATCATTGGTGTCAGTGGGAGGAATAGTGTCCCATCATTGGTGTCAGTGGGAGGAATAGCGTCCCATCATTGGTGTCAGTGGGAGAAATAGCGTCCCATCATTGGTGTCAGTGGAAGGAATAGCGTCCCATCATTGGTGTCAGTGGGAGGAATAGTGTCCCATCATTGGTGTCAGTTGGAGGAATAGTGTCCCATCACTGGTGTCAGTGGGAGGAATAGTGTCCCATCACTGGTGTCAGTGGGAGGAATAGTGTCCCATCACTGGTGTCAGTGGGATGAATAGTGCCCCATCATTGGTGCCAGTGGGAGGAATAGTGCCCCATAATTTGTGTCTAGGCGAGGAATGGTGCCCTGTTATTGTGTCAGTGGATGGTATGGTGCCCCAAGGGCCGGATAAAGGCAAGCAAAGGGCCACATTAGGCCCGTGGGCTGCATTTTGGAGACCACTGATTTAGGTCACTAAAATCATGGACTGCATGTTATGTTACAAGTTGAAGACACAGGGTAAAATGAAAATGTTTACCAGTGTGCTATAGTGGGTGGCTAAAAATTTATTTTGCTGCCAGTAACATCATAAAAATATCCAATAATTAGGCTGATGGTGACACAACTGGCTTATAATACAGTAATTTGAACAGTGGCTTAGTAGTGTCAATAACCAACCCATGATTCCATTTTCTCATTACTGGTACAAAATCCATGCATATGTGTAATTTGGAATATACATCCTGTTGCAGATTTAGTTTAGTCAGCATTAATCTTTGGACAGTTTTGTATCAATTATTGCTTTGGGATAGGCATTAAAATCAAGAGAGCAATTAAATTAATCTATCAAAACAACTAGAAGCCTTATGGAAACAATCCGCTGTTTTACCTATCCAAACTAGAAGGTGTATCAGAATTCATTATGTCACATTCAGTCATGTGACACCATAGATGATTTTTGTAGCTCAGAAATCTTACACATACTTTAAGGTAGCAGAAGAAATAGTTTTGGTAAACCACTGCGGCTAAAGGGGGAATGTACAACATATAACATTACTGCACACTGCCAAACAATAGTAATTTTCCATATTCTTAGTAAACTACATTTAAATCTGTATTTCTCCTAATATCCCATGAAGGTAGAAACTTGTAATTATAACAGCCAAGAAAAACTTTAAGGTATCATAAACATTAGACATTCCCCATATGAGAGAGTGGCAAGACTCAGCCAAGATACTGTCATGTGGTATGTGAAAGTAGACAGTATATACATACCGAGCAAAAAAGGTCAGAGATGTTTAGCCCTATGCATATTTTGTTGTACAATTAATATAACACAGAATAATCTGTTGTATTTGTCTTGATATGGATAATGTCCAAGATATTATTTTATCAGAGGTTAGTTTAGGACATATATTCATTTATTAACTGCAGTGAATGTCTGTTTGTTTATTCCCAGTTGTTTGCACGATTAAACATTTATTAGAATATACAGCCATAAAATCTAAATTAAAGAGATGCTTAATCTTTAGTTAAAGGGCTTGAGACATAAGGCTCACTTCACAAAACTAACACACCATAAAAAGCATCTATATTTCTAAAGAGTGATAGTTGAGTACAATGGGATTTTGAAATTACAGTTACAAGGCTAAAATAAAAATCTCTCGTCGCATGTGGAAGCTTTGTCAATTGAGGCAATTTTATCTAATATTTAAATTTCATCAGCTGAAAGTATTGTCCATCGATAAAAGGTGGATGTACCTGCACTAAAAACCTGAATCTGATTGATGGCTATAAGCAGGGGCGGCGCTACCGTGTTAGGCGAAAAAGGCAGTCGCCTAGGTTGCAACCATAGCCGCTGGTTTCCTTACTCTCCGCTAGCTTCTGGGGGCAGGTAGAATGGTGGGCGTTTGGGGGCCCCGTGGCACTGTTGGTTTCCTCCCCTTCCTCTTCCTCCATGTAAGGATGGCTCCAGGTCTCCCAGGTGTTGGAGACCTTGTAATAGCTCCCTCTCTCAGGTAAAACAGCAGTGGGGACTGGTGAAGATGTTGCAGGTGAAGCAACGTGGGCCAGAGATCCTTCGAGCTCCTCGGGCAGCAGCAGTACCAGGTTTTGACTTTGCCTTTTTTTCCAGAGGTCAATTGCTTCCCATCCTTTGGTACAAGCATTTATTCAAGGATTCACATGTATGGTTCCTCCAATTAGGTCTCCATTACCCCTGTGAGACATTAATTTGGTTTTGTCAGTCTTGCAGAAGCCCCCATTTGAGCCAATTCTGAGTCTTCCATTAGTGCTTCCTACTGGGAAAATTGTTTTCCTGGTCGCTGCTACCTTTGTAAGCAGAGTAATGGAATTGGCAGCTCTTTCCTTTTGAATGAATGAGTGACTTGTATAGCGCTCACATGCGAACTGAATTGCCTCTAGGCGCTTTTTGCAGCCAGTGTCTGCTTGGCTGGTGCAGTCATTTTACCCCATAGGATATTGACACGCTTGGGACACACAGATATACATCCATATATACTTGCCCAATTTAGACAAGATCCAATTAACCTACCCGCATGTCTTTGGAGTGTAGGAGGAAACCGGAGTACCCAGAGGAAACCCATCCAGACACAGGGAGAACATGCAAACTCCAGGCAGATGGTGTCATGGTCAGGATTTGAACCAGTGACCCTTTTGCTGCTAGGTGAAATTGCTAACCACTACACCACTGTGCTGCCCTTTTGGGAGCTGTCACTTCATAAAAACAAAGTGTCTTTTTTGCCAGAAGTGATTTAAAGGGGTTGTAAAGATTTTTTTTTTCATTTTTTAAAAAATAACAAACATGTTATACTTACCTCCACTGTGCAGCTCGTTTTGCACAGAGTGGCCCCGAATGGCGTCTTCTGGGGTCCCTCAGCGGCTGTCTCGGCTTCTCCCCGCAAGAACTCACCACCTTCATGCGAGCGAGCTCACATGGTGATGAGTTCTTGTGGGCGCGCTCCCGTGATACAGCCAGCAGCTATTGCGGCTCACTGTATCACTCCGCCCCGCCCCCCAGCGCGCCACGTCATTGGATGTGATTGACAGCAGCGCGAGCCTATGGCTGTGCTGCTTTTAATCCATCCAGTGTAGCCAATCAACGGCCAGGCAGAGAAATGAGCAGGATGTCGGGGGCAAGCGCGGGACTTTCGAGGGCTCAGGTAAGTAAAACAGGGGCTTGGGGGGGGGGGGGGGCGGTATTGTCGGATGTTTTTTCACCTTAATGCATAGGATGCATTAAGGTGAAAAAAAGTATTGCTTTACAACCCCTTTAATCTTCTCATCTAAAGCAAGACATTGGGTTTGATTTACTTAAAATCTGGTGCAGCTCTGCATAGAAACCAATCAGCTTGCAGGTTTTTTGTCAAAAGCTTAATTGAACAAGCTGAAGATAGAAGCTGATTGGCTACCATGGACAGCTGCACCAGATTTTAGACTCTTCAGTTTAAGTAAATCAACCTCATTGTCTTGGCTTCCTTTTTTCCCAGGCCAGAGTCACCAGGGGATAAGGCCCTTCACTCATTGGATGTGTTTGAAATTGACTGCCGTAGTTAGGCGATCAGACTTGCTATTTACCCTTCCAGAAGGTCCAATAAAGTGTCAGCTGGCTAATAAATCACAAGTCAGTGGATTCAGCAGTAGATTTCTCAGGCCTATGGCTTGAAGGGAAGGAATCCACCATTTTGTGTGGCAGCTCACTCTACTAGGATTGTAGGGATTTTTTTGGTAATCCATCATCAGGCCTAAGTGCAACAGGTATGTAAGGCTGCAACTTTGTCTTTGTTTCACACTTTTATGAGTTTTTATAAGGTGGATATTACTGCCGCTGACGATGCTGCTTTTGGTCTCAGTGTCTTGCAGGCTATTGTGTATTATTTTGGTCCTGACAGTGGTGGCTGTCTCTTCCTCCCCTCATGAGCAGTGCTTTGGGACATCCCAGGTAGTCATGTTTATTAGGCCTGCTCTGTGTCCCGTGATGTTCTCCAAGAAATGGATTCTACAGGTAAGTACACAAATCCAATTTATAGGCAGAATCATGTTAAAGTCTCTTCAAGGAAGGAATGTAAACAGTAGAGCTGCATGAAATGCAAAACCTGTCTAGGCAAAATTCTTCCTATGTGGTGATAAGGTGCCAGGATTTCATGAAAGCCACTCACACTGCTTTATACTGAAAAATCCTGAAACATAAGGTTCCCCATAGCTGACATGATAGAAATACCACAAATAAATACATGATGTATGTTGGAATACTAAAAAAAATATCAGCACATATGATGGGAGTCCAGGTGCCCTGGCACAAGTTAAAAGGCTGAATCATTGTTGATGTTGGCCAACCAGTTTTCTCAGTTTGCTTTCCAAACTAACCACACAGACTGATTCAGTAATGTGTAGTTTAGAAATAAACACATACTTGATGACATTATCTTTCACTGTTAAGGGATTAATGGTTGGCCCTCTTTTTCCTTTGAACCACACCTAGTGAGGCCAAAGCTCTGTGAAGGATAACTCTATATGTAATGGAAATATAATTAACCCATACTCACACTGAGTATGCCAAAGATGAGGTTATTATTTATACTTTTCAATGATAATAACTGGGGTGTAGCTAATGACTAAAATTTTGTTCTGTTCTAGACAATTATTATCTTGTGATATCACACCATCTTTTTATGTTGTTTCAGTTCTTTTTGAGAAACTCAGAGGCAAAGGAAGTACACCGGTAACACACAAAAAATAAATAAAGGTGATACAACATGAAAGTGTATCTAAACCCCAAAACTACAATTTAATATATTGCAGCTTACTAGTTTTTAGACTTAACGGTTAACTCCACTTTTGTGGGAAAAAAAATAGCAAATAAAGAAAAAAATTATATAGCGTATACAATTGTGACACAAGTCATTTTGTAATTGAATGTTAATAAAAATTACCTTTCCTTTTCAATCTGCAGCTCTGTAATTTTCTGTAAATTGCAGTGCAATATGGCTACACTGGAGGTGTTCTGTACACAGAATGTGTGCAGACTGCCCCCCAGAAACATCATTTCCTGCTTGTGTGATTGGCTCACTGATTTTCCCAGAAGTCTACACAAAGTTACAAGTCAGATTTCAGGAATCCCCTACAACAAAAATTTTATTTTTGGTAAGATACTCCCAATAGAAAATCATGTCTAAAGGGATGCAGACCCTGCAATTTTCATCATTAGAGCCTTGCCGGTCCTGCAGCTGGTTGATATTTTAGAAACCACTCCTATTGGTCTTACTTCTGCTCCATGGACACATAGAAACACACAGAGATTTCTTCAGAATAACAAAAGGTAGGAATCTACAACTAAGTTTGTCAAAATCCAAGTCAAGAAGTGGAGTTACACTTTAATGGCTGCATTAATTGTATTTATTTATTTGTTATTTATTTTATAATTTTTAAGACTAATTTCCTTTTTTTTCACTTGGTGATCCTGTAAATACCACACTTTCTATCTCTTCATATCTATGTTTTATTCTCTGCTGAATCTATGGGGACAGTCATGGTTGTCATGAAGGCTGGATTTCAAACCTGGCTGCCTTTGTTCATCCTGATTACAGTTACTAGTTTTCACAAGAAAGATAAGGTTTTTGAGCATTATTTTAAGTCCACAGGAAGCGAGAATGACACCACATTTCTGGCAAGATTAACATGTATTTGCTGTACATTCTAAAAATAGTCTTATGCCCCGTACACACGATCGTTTTTAATGTCATTTTTTAAACCAACGTTTTTCTCCTCATTTTTTTTCATGTTTCCTCTCAAGCCTGCCTTGCGTACACACCATCATTAAAAAAAACGATCAAGCAAAGCGCAGTGACGTTCAACACGTACGACGGCACTATAAAGGGGAAGTTCCGTTCGAATGACGCCACCCTTTGGGACGCTTTTGCTAATTCCGTGTTACCGTGTGTTAGTAAAAGTTTGGTGAGAGACGATTCGCGCTTTTCAGCCTTCGTGCTTTGAAGATCATTTTCGGGAGTTGAGTTTGCGCCTGTGGGTTCGTATCTGTTTAGCACTGCTTGTAGTCAGTTCGTATCTGTTTATTCAGTGCGGCCTGCTCTGCACGTTCGTGTTTTTCAGCTTGTTCTTCATAGGCCTTGCTGTTCTTCCGTGCATTCTTCTAGTTCGTTCTGTTCAGCCGACCGTTATCTAGCCATGTTGCGACTACGTACTCGTCGTAGAGTTCGTGCTGTAGTTGGTGCAGGGGTTCATGCTGTATCCCGACTCCATGCCATGAGCAGGGTCAGGAGGAGTTCATGGACCAAGAATTGGTTGCTCCAGCGGCACCAATTCTGTCACATGCCTTTGTTGCGGGAGATCAGGGAGAATAATCCTGATGATTTCAGGAATTTCCTCAGGATGTCTGACCCCGTATTTCAGCAGCTGTTGGCTTTGGTGTCCCCCTATATTACCAGGCAGGACACCGTTATGCGGGAAGCCATCAGTGCTGAGCAGAGGCTCATCGCCACGTTGCGATACCTGGCTACTGGGAGAAGCCTGCAGGACCTTAAGTTCTCCACAGGCATATCCCCCCAGGCTCTGGGGATCATTATACCAGAGACTTGTTCTGCCATCCTTCAAGTTTTGCAGGAGGACTATATTAAGGTAAGTGTTCTTCTTCAAAAATTCACATTGTATGGTTTTTATTTTTGGATATTTTTAATTTGCTTTATTTGCAGTCCCTAATTCACATGATTCTTAGCTGCAGGGAATGTCCCCTTTCTCCCCATGTTTTATTATTTAAAGTTTGGGGTTTGAGGCCTACCTGTAAATTTGGCTTACCTAACCTCTCCAGCATGCTATCCTGGGGCCATACCTACCTTGCCTAGTAATTTCCATGTTTTTTATTATATGT
This sequence comes from Rana muscosa, assembly GCA_029206835.1. Taxonomy (NCBI): domain Eukaryota; kingdom Metazoa; phylum Chordata; class Amphibia; order Anura; family Ranidae; genus Rana; species Rana muscosa. Next base: position 186,915,697 of record CM055122.1, on the reverse strand, counting down.
TCCATCGTAGTGCTTTACCCAAAACGCACCCTAAATTTTGCCTAGGAATGTTTCATTTTTGTTAACTTCAATACAGAGTGCTACAGCCTTCATGTGTGATATTCCCAACTCATCTTCAACCCCCAAAATGTTTTTTTTTTTTTTTTTTCTTGCTTCCAATTTTTTTTTTTTAACAGTTTCTACCAATGTTGGCCATGAATGTGTGTATGAAATCAGCTTTCAATGTTTCTGGCTCTAAGTATTAATTTGTTATTTCTTTAATTCCACAGTTCCCTTCTTCGCCACATGAATGGCAGAATGTGGCTTCCGAGTTTGCCCAGCGATGGAACTTTCCGAACTGTGGAGGAGCCATCGACGGCAAACATGTTCGGGTCGTCCCACCACCCCATTCGGGATGCTTTTATTATAATTATAAGGGGTTCCACAGCGTCGTGATGATGGCAGTGGTGTCGGCCACCTACGAGTTCCTCTATGTGGACGTTGGCAAGAATGGCAGGATGTCTGATGGAGGAGTTTTTGCCCAGACGGAGTTTGGAGAATGGCTCCTTTTGGATCTGCTGGCCTTGCCACCAGCGGAGCAGAATGTGGAGGGACTACCTTTTGTGTTTGTGGCGGATGAGGCGTTTGGCCTGGGACCCCATTTGATGAGGCCATTCCCGCAACGCACCCTCACCCCTGAGAGGAGGGTTTTCAATTATCGGCTGGCCAGAGCCAGAAGGGTGGTGGAAAATGCGTTTGGGATCATGGCCAGCCGATTTCGCCTCTTCCTTACCTCCATCCACCTTGCCCCATACAAATGGAACCATGTGGTTATGACGTGCTGTGTGCTGCATAATTTCCTAAGGGTGCATTCAACGAGTTATATATCTTTGAGTGGGCCTGAGGCCTCTTTAATCAATGCAGAAACTTTGGTGGCCCTGGAACCTGGCCGTCCTGGCTTGGCCCCCCCAACCGGACGTGAGGTCCGTAACCAATATGTGGACTATTTTATGGGTAGGGGGGCCATTGAAATGCCAGACAATCTATAATAATTTTAGACCAAAAAAATAAAACTTTTTCTTGAGTAAAGATTGGTTTGTATTTTTTATTGTATAATGTTTGATGTTTCTGGTAGGTTTACCTAGTGCACTTGTTTTGCCATGTGGATTAAACAATCTTTTAATTAGCCTTCATTGTCAGTGTAAACACCAAACATTGATTAGTTCACTCAGCACTACATTTACATAATGAAGCCACAATGTTTGTTATGTAAAAATACCTTTATTTTTTTGGTTTAGGTGGGCAACTTCCTTAGAAATGTGGATGTTCCCTTAATTTCGGGTGTATTAAAACGCATGACCAGCCATGCCTAAACAAACTATATTTGTCAAAATTTTGAAAAAGCTAAACATGTGCTAGTCATTAAAGGGTAAAATAACAAAAAAACATAGAAAACTCTGCAAGTAAAACGTTATTTGGTGTAAAAACATTAGACACGCCCAAGCACAGCCATGATATTTTGGAGCCTTTCCTCCACCCGCTTTGTATTTGCCCTGATCTCTAGCAAGTCTCCCTTAATTTTTTCGAGGTCACGACAGCAGACCATCAGGTATTGGATCAGGATCTGGGCACTGTGATGTGTCAACTTATTGGGGTCTTTGGCCAGAACTGCACCTAAATGTAAAAATAAATATGTAGGATAGAATATGTAGGCCTACATCTATTTAACATGCATGTGTCTGGTTTCTCTCTGACCTGTGGTGGTGCCACTTTCTACTTCCACAACATCACATTCCTCTCCATCCTGGGGTTCTGGGGGTATTGTTGTAGGTATTGCAATTCTCGTCTCATCTGAGGTAGCTTTTCGAATCCCTAGGGAGATTGAAATAAAAGGAATAGTTTCATTAGTAGCGACTCAATTTTGCTAAAATAAGAAACATGAAAAAAAACTTTGTAATCATTCTTTTGAAGCATGCTCCATTTTAAATTTTACCCCCTGTGCCAACCGGGACAAATGATTGGATACATAGCCCAAACCAGAGCATATACATTTTGAACACAAATTTGAAACATTGTAACACCCCAAAGTATCTACACTGGATCACCTGTGTGTGACACCCTCAAGCTTTTTGGCTTTAGGCCCACACTTGTACTACTGCGTTCAGATGTTTCATCAGCTGCTGAGCATTCACTCCCTTTAACATTACCATGCATATCGTTTTTTCAAACGAACAAATGTCCTTTGGATTAGCACACAAAAAATAAGTGAGGCCCAAATTTACTCCCCCAAATAAACCAAAATACATGGGTGTTCACACTGGATGATCCTAAAACATCGTTTGAGGAACTGTACGGAGAAAGAGGTTTAATACGTCCGTTTACTGTGCGGACGAACCTGAAAGATGGTATCTTTCAGTGTACTATATGAAAGTTAAAAATACACGACAGAATACAAGAAAATAATATGTACCATGGAAACTCAAAAAAAAATACTTACTTTTTAATATAACTTTCTTGATTCTTTTATATTGGTCGGCCTCCCGCAACTTCAGATCTGACCATCGTTTTCTGAGCTGTTCCTTCGTTCTGCACACCCCGAATTTTTTGTGAAGACTTTTGACCACTTTGCCCATAATTCTGGACTTGACCAGATTAGGCCTTTTATACGGACCATGCTTGGCATCATAATCCTCCTTCTTTAAAATGGCGACCATCTCCACCATTTCCTCGAATGACATGTTGGATGCCTTATATCTCCTGGGTCTTGATTTGGGCTCCTCTGTAATTTCAACCTCTGTAGAGGTAATCTCAGCCACCTGTGTCTCCGCCATGTTTTGTTCAGCACTACGAGCGAGAAGGGGCGGGGAAAGTACAATATTGAACGTCAGGGGCGGGGAAAGCGTGCGGAGTTTCACGCATGCGCTGTGTATATCAAGTGAAGATCCATGTCTGGGAAATACGTTCATTTGTCGGGAGAGGGAGTTAGCAACGAACGTCGTGACCAAGGTACCTAACAATTTTACTTTTTGAGGTTCATCAGACGAGGAGATTTGTGTGCTCAAAATATGTAGACAATGCACAGTTGAGGAATGTTGCCTGAAATATATATATTTTTTGGTTTCTCGCTTTTACAGATATCATGAATACTTTTAAAAACCCAGACTTCATGGGGGAGTTCATCGACAAATGGCAAGAGCTCCCTATATTATGGCAAACAAAAAGTGGCGTAATAAAAATAAAGACGCCAGGAAAGCAGCACTGGAGAGCCTGCTTGCATTTGTGCAAACAAAGATACCCACAACAACTCTCCAAGATGTCAAAAACAAAATTGCGACCATCAGAGGGACATACAGGACCCAGAGGACTATGGTCCTGAGGTCCCAGAGGTCAGGTGCACCAGCAGATAAGGTTTATAAACCCAGTCTGTGGTACTACAGTAAGCTTGCTTTTCTGGATGACCAGCTGGAAGTGCGGGAATCTCTCTCCACCCTTCCCCCCAGAGGTCAATCCAGCCTTCCTTGTACCCAACCCTCCAGCCTTCCCTGCAGCCAGTCCTCCAGCCTTCCTGTCAACCCTGCTCTGGCTTCCTCTGAGGATCAAGATCAGGGCCTTGAGGAGGCAGATTTGGAGATATGGAGCCATGTAAAGTATTGATATCTATATTTATATCGTACAAAATTGTAGAATTTAAATATATGTTAGTATTGTTAAAGGTATGTACACTTCTACCAATAAAGTTTGTGAAGAGCAAGATACAGTAGTGGCCTAATTTTATGTGCACAAGACAACAAAACCAGGATGCGGAATCAATGAAAATGACATAACTTTTGGCATTGATTTCAACAATGTCTAGAGGTGAACAATGTCTGTGAATGATGATGTGGCAAAATAAATAATGTCCCTTTCTTTTTTCCAGAGCAGAGCCAGGAAGAGGGTGATGTTGGGGATCAGGAGGAGGCAGGGCCCAGTGGCACCCAGGAGGAGGCAGGGCCCAGTGGCACCCAGGAGGAGGCAGGGCCCAGTGGCACCCAGGAGGAGGCTTGGCCCAGCACAAGAGCCCAGATGCCTCCCCTGGTAGTTAAACCACGAGGGCCAAGGAGAGGTAGGCAGGTGGAGGAGGAAACCAGGGCCTTCCTCAGAGAGGCAACAGCGGCCCTCAGAGAGGCACCCTCTGTTGATGAGGGATTTGCCGCAGTCCTCGCCCACAAACTAGGGCAAATGGAGTTGCAGCAAAAAAATTTCAGTGAGACCCTGCTATTGAAAGTCATCAATAAGGGCGTGCTGGGTGAACTCACTAGGTACACGGACATAACGGAGGTTGTCCCTACTCCTCCACCTCCTCCTCCTCCTCCTACTACTCCTCCTGCCACAACCTCTCCTCCTGATCCCCAGCCTCCAAGGAAGAAACCAACCAAGGCTGCAGAGAAGGCTGGAGAGAAGGCTACAAGGAAGAGGAGAAAATAATGCCTGCTGTAGTACCACAGACTGGGGACATATAGGACTTATCTGCTGTGGCTCCTGACCTCTGGGAGCTCAAGACAAGATTGGGCTCATTTTTTTGGGGGATATAATCTCTATTTTGGTTTGGACATCTTGGATGGTTGTTGTGGGGTCAAAGGGATGCACAAATGCAAGCAGGCTCTCCAGTGCTGCCTTCCACTTTAATTTGTTAATGTTCTGAAATTAAAAAAAATTTAGTGCCCTTAAAATACTTGACTATGTGATTTGTATTTCAAAAGAGAGCTTGCTAGGGAGCAGGCAGGGACATCTCAAATTATATTATTGTTATTATCAGGGGACACAAACCTCCCTGAGGCCAAATGAGACACATTTGGAAGGTTGTTGTGGTAACTTTACACAAGAATAATTTAAGCCAAAATAATAAAAAAAAGGCCACAAAAAAAAAAACAATAGTAAAATAAAATTTTAAGAAAAAAGGAGAATTACATTATTTTATTATTATTAGTATTATTTAGGAGGCAGGTGCGGCTTATAAATAATATTTTATAATCATTAGAGCAATTTGGAATTACTTTAGAAACAAGTTTGGCATAACTCTCAATGTCATTATCAAAAGAGGGTAATTTTAAAGCATTATCAAAAGAAGAACGGAATGCGCTGCATTAAAACGATGCTATTAATTCCACCGTGACGAATGTGCCATCTCCATTTCCAACATTAGCTTTACCAAAACGAGCGCTCCCGTCTCATAGTTGCTTCTGAGCATGCGCGTTTTTTTTCACGTCGTGAAAGCATACACACTATCGTTTTTCACGTCGTTAAAAAAAACGACATGAAAAACGACGTGAAAAAAGAGAGCATGTCCGGAATTTTTAATGGCCGTTTTTCACGTCGTTAAAAATGCTCTGGAGCCTACACACGATCATTTTTAATGGCCATTTTTTAAAATGGCATTTTTAACGGCATGAAAAACGATCGTGTGTATGGGGCATTAGACTGGAAAAATAAAACTGACACAATCACCAGTTACCATAACTGGTAAGTTGCAATATAATACATTTTCTTTTTTGGCTTAGATGTGCTTTAACAACTTGAATATCTGTGGAATTTCTTAAACTTTTCGCACACATGCTAAAATCTGCATTTTTATGCTAGAAATTACTTGTTTTATATTATATTATATATTTTCTAAAAGAAGAGAACCTGAGATTCAGGCCTCATGCCCACGGACGTTTTTACAGCCACTTTTATGAGCGTTTTTTGCAGCTTAAAAACGCCTCTCCATGTTAGCCTATGGCCTCATGCCCACCATAACGTTTTTGAGCTGTAAATGGCATAAGCGTTTTTAAGCTGCAAAATAAACCCAGGACCAGTGCATTCTGAAGCTCCAGCGTCAGAGCTGTAAAGACGTCAGACGCTGGCAAAAGGTCTTAAACTCGATTTAACAAGGCTTAATGCTGTGTTAAGCCTTGTCCGGCGTTTCTTTCTCTATTCCAAATCAATGGTTCCCTATGGCAGCCCATAGATTTGAAAAGAGGTTGCACCAGAAGTCGGATCAAGATAATCCAACTTGCGGGGCGACTCGTGTGCTGAGAATCTTGAAGGGGAACCCCAGCGAAAATGTAAAAAAAAATTTGCGAGAGGTTCCCCCCAAGAGTAATACCAGGCCCTTCGGTCTGGTATGGATCTTAAGGGGAACCCTTCACCATATTGGCTGACCCATGTGGGAGATGTTTTGGCGCCACATGTGGGTGGTAATTTACCGCCGACATGTGGCTGCCCCTCCCCCTTCGTCATGCCCACGTGACGTTGGTTGGGCTGTGCTCGCATTGGGCGCGCGCGCACATAAATAGATCTCATGGTTACATCCATTCACTTGCACACCTTTGTAGGCTGCACACCACTTTACGGATACTCCTCACATTCATTCAACCATCACTACTAGGTAATGTTTGTTGGTTTAGTCACAGCGGTTGGTATACCTATTACCTCTCTCACACTCTTTTGTCCCCATGGTTATTTAACATGGGGCACCCTTTACCTTTGCACCCCTGCTGCTATAGCCCTATCCTCACTACCCGGCTAGTCCCCCATCTCTCTCACCTGCACATCGTACACTCCTGCACACATAATCTTCACCACCTTTGTGGTGTCAGGTGCTCATCTCCATTCTTTATATCTCTACGCTACATGTGAGATTCTCACACTGCATACATATTTTTTTTTACAGACTCTGGAGTCATGCACCTTTAATCAATACTCACAGAGGTGTTCATTTATTGGGATCTGTGTGCGCTTGTGCGCCCTCTGCAGCTTGCCCGCCTCAGCTCCCAGTACAGGCTATCATACGGCACCCTGGCTGGACCACAACATATGCCTTGTTTACTGGCTCCATGTAAGTCATGCGGGATTTAATATTCCAATTCCACTCACCATATAACTATATATTACCTTCTCGTGTTTTTTATTTTATCTTTTTGTCCTTCATAGACAGATTGACGCATTCGCCCCTGAAGAGTGGTTTTATACCATGAAACGCGTCGGGCTTCATTAAATGCAGTCATGACCTTAATAAATATCATGTTTCTCTTCATATCTTCATGTTTTTACTTTTATACCCAATACATGGACTGCCTTATACTAGCTACCAGCTTGTGTCTTGACACCAATGCAATATATGTTTTAACATATATTTAATGTATCTATGTTATGTATACAATTCTACTCTGCATGTATGTATCATGTATAAATATACTCAGTGTCAATAAATACTTTTATACTTTTTTACATATATGGTCTGTCATATGCCTCATTTAAAGTCCCGAACTTTTCCTTCCTTCACCAAAATAAATGGCGTGGGGGTTCCCCCAGGATCCATACCAGACCCTTATCCGAGCACGCAGCCCGGCAGGTCAGGAAAGGGGGCAAGCGAGCGCCCCCCCCTCCTAGACCATACCAAGCCACATGCCCTCAACATGGGGGTGGGTGCTTTGGGGCAGGGGGGCACTGCGCCCCCCACCCCAAAGCACCTTGTCCCCATGTTGATGAGGACAAGGGCCTCTTCCCGACAACCCTGGCCGTTGGTTGTCGGAGTCTGCGGGCGGGGGCTTATCAGGATCTGGGAGCCCCTTTTTTATAAGGGGCCTCCCACCCTATGTGAATGAGTATGGGGTACATCGTACCCCTACCCATTCACCTGGGGGGAAAAAAGTGTCAATAAAAAAAACACACTAAACAGGTTTTTAAATAATTTTATTAGGCAGCTCCAGAGTTCTTCTTCTGACTTTGCGAGTCTTCTTCCAACTTCGGTGGTCTTCTTCTGACTTCTGGGGTCTCTTCCGACTTCTCTGCTCTCTCCGGCCTCTTCTCCCGCTCTCTGGTGCTTTCTGCCTTCTGCCGGGCTCCTCCGCTATCTTCTGCCAGCTCTTTTGCTAGCAGTGGCCCAAGCTTCTCCGTCCTCTTCTTCCATCTTCTCTTCCCCGATATTGACTCAACGCTTTCTCCCACTGTAATGCCGTGTGCGCTGTGTGCAACGACATATATAGGCATGGGGCGTGGTCACCGGGTGATGTCATCCGGTGACCCCACCTCTTATGACAACACAGTCCCGGGGCATGATGGGACTGTGACGCCATAAGGGGCGGGGTCACCAGGTGACATCACCCGCTCACCACGCCCCATGCCTATATAAGTCGTTGCGCACCGCGCACACGGCATTACAGAGGTGGAGAGCGTTCTTTCAACATCAAAGAGGGAAGAAGACGGCGGAGAAGACCAGGCCAACGCTAGCAAAAGAGCGGCAAAAGAGCAGAAGATAGCGGAGGAGCCCGGCAGAAGAACCGGAGAGCGAGAGAAGAACCGAAGAGCGGGAGAAGAACCGGAGAGTGGGAGAAGAGAGCGGGAGAAGTCGGAAGAGACCGCCAAAGTCAGAAAGAAGACCCCCAGAGCTGCCTAATAAATTACTTTAAAAACCTGTCTAGTTTTTTATTTTTTATTGACACTTTATTCCCCCAGGTGAATGGGTAGGGGTACGATGTACCCCATACTCATTCACATAGGGTGGGGGGCCAGGATCTGGGGGCCCCCTTATTAAAGGGGGCTCCCAGGTTCCAATAAGCCCCTCGCCCGCAGACCCCGACAACCAACGGCCAGGGTTGTCGGGAAGAGGCCCTTGTCCTCATCAACATGGGGACAAGGTGCTTTGGGGTGGGGGGCGCAGTGCCCCCCCACCCCAAAGCACCAATCCCCCCATGTTGAGGGCATGTGGCTTGGTATGGTCTAGGAGGGGGCGCACGCTCGCCCCCCTCTTCTGACCTGCCGGGCGGCATGCGCGGATAAGGGTCTGGTATGGAGCCTGGGGGAACCCCCATGCCATTTTTTGGGTGTGCGGGGTTCCCCTCAAGATCCATACCAGACCAAAGGGTCTGGTATCGTCCTGGGGGGGAATCTCACACAATTAAAAAAAAAATTGCGGGGTTCGTGCTCGGATAAGGGTCTGGTATGGATCCTGGGGGGAACCCCACGACATTTTTTTTGGTGTGCGGGGTTCCCCTCAAGATTCATACCAGACCGAAGGGTCTGGTATCGTCCTGGGGGGAAACTCATGCAAAAAAATGTTTTTTAAAGTTGCGGGGTTCCCCTTCAAGATTCTCCGCACACGAGTCGCCCCACAAGTCGGATCATCTTGATCCGACTTCTGGTACAACCTCTATTCAAATCAATGGGCTCCCATAGGGAACCATTGATTTGGAATAGAGTAAGAAAAACACGGCTGAAAGCTAGCGTGGGAAAACGTGCATTGAATTCAATGCAAAACGTGGAAAAAATTGCGTTAAAAACGCTGCTTTTTTCTGGCGTCTGTACTAGCTTTACAGCCAGCTTTTTAAAACGTCCATGGGCATGAGGCTTAAAATGCCGATAGTAATTTTTTATGTTGTCCTATATAGGCCCAGCTATTTATCAAACACATATTTTTAGGAAAATAGTGCACTAGAATGAATTTTAGTGCAAACAAACACAGTATTATACTAAATAGATACTATTATACAAATAGATACTAAACATGTCAACCCTTAAAATTGGGCATGCCTGTGAAATCACAATAAAACTATGGAACCTAAAATTCTCTGTAGGTGATGCCTTTTGAGGTTTTCATTATGGCCATAGAATTATTGTTCTCATATGTTCTCTCACACATGTGTTACATGGTTTATGTTTGTATACACATGCTCACCCTATGCTATTTGCAAAACCATTACACAGAGCAGGTAAGTATAGACATCATTGTTTTCTATATAAAAAAAAAAAATCGGACATTCAGTATTGCTTTAAGTCTTTATCTTTATAACTCATTTCTTTGAATTCTACTTGTAATATCTTTGCTTCCACTTCATATATGCTGTCCTTTGAGCAATTTCTAGAAACCCTTTGGTATTGGCCAATGGAAATGCCTTTTTTTTGGGGGGGGGGCTAGTGGATGAAAACCTTTTGCCTGTGGGAGTGTATTAAATGCCTTTGGTTTGTGGTACAGTGAAGTAGGGATTGGCCTATGGTTCTTTTGCCACAAATACATCTAAAGAGATTAAACGTCTTTTATCTTATGCCATTGTAAATCCTAAATTGTCCTTATTGGTGTTCAAGATTTCCACAAAATCCTCTAGATTTATTGACCCTCCAAAAACAGGTCACCAACTATGTACCTGTGCCTGTGCCCAAGAATATGGACAAGTCATCACTGCTGAAGATATTCTGCTTCAACCCCCTCATATAACAAGATTTTTGACGTACCATAAAAATCCTTTTCATGGGCTAGATTATAGGATACAGGAGAATTATTCAGGTGCTTAAGGTTATACTGCTGCCTTTGGCATATTGGACACTGGCAAAAAAAGAGCTATAAGGACAGCACAGTATAACCCCTCTCACTCTCAGTATGCCCCAGGTTTGTAGCAAGTAGTGATGAGCCGAACACCCCCGGGTTCGGTTCACACCAGAACCCGCGAACGGACCGAACGTTCGTACGAACATTAGAACCCTATTAAATACAATGGATGCGAACGTTCGAATTCTAAAGTGCTAATTATAACAACTATTATGCATGTTATTGTCCTAAAAAGGGTTTGGGAACCCGGGTTCTGCACCAGGGGACATGTATCAATGCAAAAAGAAGTTTTAAAAACGGTCGTTTTTCGGGAGCAGTCATTTTAATGATGCATAAAGTGAAAAAAAAAAGTCAAATATTCCTTTAAATATCGTACCTGGGGGGTGTCTAAAGTATGCCTGTGAAGTGCCACGTGTTTCCCGTGTTTAGAACTGTCCCTGCACAAAATGACACTTCTAAAGGGAAAAAAAGCCATTTAAAACTGCTTGCGGCTTTAATGTAATGTCTGGTCCCGGTAATATGGATGAAAATCTTTAAGAAAAATGGCATAGCTACCCCATGACCCCCCCCCCCCCCCCCTACCCCAGCCCATTACCAGCCCCTTTGGGTCTTGTATGGATATTAAGGGGAACACCGCACACAAAATAAAAAAGGCCCTATATACTCTGAACAGCCGTATACAGGCGGTGCATACAAGACAGGGACTGTAGGTTTGTTCTTATGTAGAATGTGTTTGTAATTTTGAACAGGTACATTGTTTAAGTGTAGCTCCAGCCCAAAAATCTATTTTTAAACTTTTTGGAAAACATATGTAAGGGTTATCACCCCTGTAACATTTGTTTTGCTGTCTGTGCCCCTGTTCAGAACATTTCACCTCACTTTCCGTCCCAATGACAACTGTTTTTGAAATGTGGTGTTTTTCTTGAAACAAGGATTGGTGATAAAGCATCAGTACAGAGGAGACACCTTTCTCCCATATTAATTCTTACAGGAGAGAATTTTCCTTCCTAGGGGTAGATTTCCTCTCACTTCCTGTTGTCTTCTTGCGTTTGCAAGTAGGAGTCGTTTGTAAGTTGGATGTTTGAAAGTAGGGACCTGCCGTATATACTCTGCAGAAATAGGCCCCTTAGTTGTTGGTGTTGGCACAACACTGTAAGCACTCACAGTTACTCTTGGTTGGTGCTGGTGTCAACTATTATATCAGGAATTGTAATTACATATAATTGTTGAACAGTGGTAGTAAAAATTGGGCCTTTGATGGTGGTGCTGGTGCCACAACACTGTAAGCCCTGACAGTTACTCTTGGTGGGTGCAGCAATGGGCCCTGCTGTGAATTATTAGATCAAGAATTGTAATTGCATGCCCCTGTTGAACAGGGGCTGAAAAATTGGGCCTTTCGTGGTGGTGGTGGTGGTGGTGGTGTTGCCACAACACTGTAAGCCCTCAGAGTTACTCTTGGTGGGTGCAGCAATGGGCCCTGCTGTGAATTATTAGATCAAGAATTGTAATTACATGCCCCTGTTGAACAGGGGCTGAAAAATTGGGCCTTAGGCACTGGTGGCACAACACTGCAACCCCTCACAGATACTGTACTTGGAGCACAGCAATGAGCCCTGTTGCAAAGTATTGCTTCAAAAATTTTAATTACACGCCCCTGTTAAACAGGGGCTGAAAAATTGGGCCTTAGCCACTGGTGGCGGCACCCATAAACAAAAATGATCTTCCAAGCTATCATCATCAATCGTATCATTGAGGACTCGGAGGAGGAGGATAGCCAGTCAACATAACAGCACAGGCACTCAGCATCAGCATCAGTCTTGAAGGGATGTGACATGTTAAAATCAATTAGTCTGTTATATCAGCATCAGGTGTGTGGTAGCTGGTGGTGATCCAAGACTGGTTCATCTTGATGAAAGTCAGTCGATCAACCGAGTCGGTGGACAGGCGCACCCTGTGATCCGTGACAAATCCTCCAGCAGCACTGAATGTGCGTTCCGAAAGAACGCTGGATGCAGGACAGGCCAGTAGCTCAATTGCATACTGTGCAAGCTCTGGCCAGTGATCCATCCTCAAGACCCAGTAAGCCAGAGGATTTTCGGTGGGGAAGGTGTCCAAGTCTGACCTTGCCCCTAGATATTCCTGCACCATGTTTATCAGACGCTGGCGATGGTTGCTGGAACCGATCATACTTTGGGGCTGCGGACTAAAGAATTGTCTGAACGCATCGGTCAGACGGCCACCTTCCCCACCGCTCCTTCTTTGACTGGCCGAAGCCTCAGCAACTCGTTGTCCAGGACCAGGAGTTTGTAACCTCCCAGTCTCTGTGAACGCGTTGCACAGACCTTTCTGCAAGGCCTCCCGGAGTTGTCTCATCCTCTGCTCCCTCTGCGACGGTAACATAAGGTCCGCAACCTTACCCTTGTACCGTGGATCAAGGAGAGTGGCCAGCCAGTAATGGTCCCTCTCCTTGATCCGAAGAATACGAGGATCCTTCCGCAGACTTTGCAGGATCAGGGAGGCCATGCAGCGTAGGTTAGCTGAGGCATTCGGTCCGGAGTCCTCTGGGTCACTAAGGACGACATGATCCGCAGCCACCTCCTCCCAGCCACGTACAAGTCCACTGGTTTCTTGGGACTGTAAATCATCCCTAAAAGACTGCTGCTGATGATGCTGAGTGCCAGCCTCCACCTCCATGCTGACACAATCCTCCTCCTCCTCCTCCTCTTCCTGTGCGATGGGTGGGACAGAAGGAACACTGTCTGGGTAAAGGGGGCCTTGAGAGGCAAGGAAGTCCTCCTCTTCCTGCCTCTGTTCTGCCTCAAGTGCCCTGTCCATTATTCCACGCAGCGTGTGCTCCAACAGGTGGACAAGAGGTACAGTGTCACTGATGCATGCACTGTCACTGCTCACCATCCTCGTGGCCTCCTCAAATGGTGCCAGGACAGTGCATGCATCCCTGATCATGCCCCACTGGCGTGGAGAAAAAAAACCAAGCTCCCCTGACCCTGTCCTGGTGCCGTAGTCGCACAGGTACTCATTGATGGCCCTCTGCTGCGTGTGCAGCCGCTGCAGCATGGCCAACGTTGAGTTCCACCTGGTGGGCATGTCACAAATAAGGCGGTTCTTGGGCAGGTTCAACTCCTTTTGCAGCTCAGCCAGGCGAGCACTGGCATTATAAGATCTGCGGAAATGCACACAGACTTTCCTGGCCTGCCTCAGGACATCCTGTAAGCCCGGGTACCTGCCCAAGAACCGCTGCACCACCAGGTTAAGGACGTGAGCCACACAGGGCACATGGGTCAGTTGTCCCTGTCGGAGGGCGGAGAGGAGGTTGGTGCCATTGTCGCAAACCACCATTCCTGGCTTAAGCTGGCGTGGCGTCAACCACCTCTCGGCCTGGCCCTGCAGAGCAGACAGGACCTCTGCCCCAGTGTGGCTTCTGTCCCCCAAACACACCAGCGCAAGCACGGCATGGCATCTTTTTGCCTGCGTACTTGCGTAGCCCCTTGAACGGCTACGGAGCACCGCTGGTTCAGAGGACAAAGCACAGGAAGAGGCCATGGAGGAAGAAGAAGAGGAGGGGGTGGAGGAGAGAGGTGTGTCACAACCAGTAGTAGCATTTTGGAGGCGTGGCGGTGGAACAACCTCCAACACTACTGCACCTTGTCCTGCATCCTTCCCAGCTGCCAAAAGAGTGACCCAATGGGCCGTGAAAGAAAGGTAACGTCCCTGTCCATGCCTGCTGGACCATGAGTCAGCGGTAATATGCACCTTACTGCTGACCGCCCTGTCCAGCGAGGCCATGACATTGCCTTCCACATGCCGGTAGAGAGCCGGAATAGCCTTCCATGAGAAAAAGTGGCGTTTGGGAACCTGCCACTGAGGAACCGCACATTGCACAAACTCACGGAAGGGGGCCGAGTCTACCAACTGAAAAGGCAGCAGTTGAAGCGCTAGCAATTTAGCCAAGCTAGCATTCAACCGCTGGGCATGTGGATGGCTGGGAGTGAACTTCTTTCGACGGTCCAGTAGCTGGGGCAGGGAAATTTGCCTGCTAGAATCGGACGTCGGTGTACTGCTAGCAGAGTGGCCGCAAGTACTTGGCTGTGACACACCTAATTCTACACCTTCATTCCTCTCAGTGCATGTTTCAGAGAGGACTGAAGTTATAGTGGGGTTGGAGATCCCAGCTGATGCGGTGCAAGGAGAGGTCCGCTTTGTTCTTTGGTGTGGGTCTTTGAGGTAGGCTTGCCAACGAGCTGCATGGCAGGTCAACATATGTCTGGTCAGGCATGTGGTACCCAAGCGGCTGATGTTTTGGCCACGCGATATACGCTTGAGACATATGTTGCAAACAGCAGCTGTGCGATCTGATGCACTAGCCTCAAAAAAGGCCCACACCAAAGAACTTTTTGAATGACGGGCAGAGGCAGCGCCCTGCACAGGTGGAGCTCTGCGGTGTGATTCCGTCGGTGTACTGCCCTTACGCTGGCCACCAAAGGGCATCCTGCCTCGTTGGAGATGTGCCTCCTCCTCATCCTCCTCCTCCTCCTCTCTCCTATTAGGCACCCACGTGGAGTCAGTGACCTCATCATCCCCTCCCTCCTCATCACTGGAGCCAATCTGGCAGTATGCTGCAGCTGCTGGAACATGACTGCCAGATTGGTGTCCTTCTTGAGCATCCCCTCTGTCTGCTCTCACGCTACTGCCTTCCTGAAGCTGGGTTTCATCATCAGACCCTTCGAAACGCTGGGCATCCTCCTGGAGCATGTACCCAACACTGTGCTCAAACAGTTCGGGGGACTCCTCAGGAGGAGGACATGGTGGGTCTAGGGAAGGAGTGACTGATGATGAGTCTGACATTGATACCAGGGAAGAGGACGCTTTGGCAGCTGCTTTGCCAGTACCCTGAGCCTGGGTGAGAGAGGATGAGGAGGAGGAGGAGGGCTTGGTCATCCACTCTACCAAGTCTTCGGCATGATGTGGCTCAACATGTCCAGCTGCCGAAAAGAAGGACAAGCGTGTCCCATGGCCATGTGCTGATGACAATGCACCGCGTCCACGACCAGCACTGTTGCCCCCAGACACAGAGCCTGCTTGCCCTCTTTTATTGCCTCCTGACTGTCTGCCTCTCCTTGTTTGCCTTCCAGACATTCTAATGGATGGCCTGCAGGGAGATGGGAAAAAAGCAATAAGGGCTACCTTCAGGTGTCCTTCTCTGTCCCTTTACTTAAGGATTTCTAAATATGGTTGAGGATGATTGCTTTCGCACAGAATAGCACAATGACAATTTCCCTGACTGTCCAAAAAACAAGGATTTCAAAGATGGTTGATGAGGAATGCTTTAGCACAGTATAGCACAAGGAGAATTTCCCTCACTGTCCTTCCCTGTCCCTACAAACAAGGATTAGCACAGTAAAACACACTGACACTCTCCCTACCTATAGTTTTCTGTCCCTATAAAAAATGTTTTTTTAAAGATGGTTGATGATCAATGCTTTAGCACAGTATAGCACAAGGAGAATTTCCCTCACTGTCCTTCCCTGTCCCTACAAACAAGGATTAGCACAGTAAAACACACTGACACTCTCCCTACCTATAGTTTTCTGTCCCTAGAAAAAATGTTTTTTTAAAGATGGTTGATGATCAATGCTTTAGCACAGTATAGCACAAGGAGAATTTCCCTCACTGTCCTTCCCTGTCCCTACAAACAAGGATTAGCACAGTAAAACACACTGACACTCTCCCTACCTATAGTTTTCTGTCCCTAGAAAAAATGTTTTTTTAAAGATGGTTGATGATCAATGCTTTAGCACAGTATAGCACAAGGAGAATTTCCCTCACTGTCCTTCCCTGTCCCTACAAACAAGGATTAGCACAGTAAAACACACTGACACTCTCCCTACCTATAGTTTTCTGTCCCTATAAAAAATGTTTTTTTAAAGATGGTTGATGATCAATGCTTTAGCACAGTATAGCACAAGGAGAATTTCCCTCACTGTCATTCCCTGTCCCTACAAACAAGGATTAGCACAGTAAAACACACTGACACTCTCCCTATCTATAGTTTTCTGTCCCTAGAAAAAATGTTTTTTTAAAGATGGTTGATGATCAATGCTTTAGCACAGTATAGCACAAGGAGAATTTCCCTCACTGTCCTTCCCTGTCCCTACAAACAAGGATTAGCACAGTAAAACACACTGACACTCTCCCTACCTATAGTTTTCTGTCCCTATAAAAAATGTTTTTTTAAAGATGGTTGATGATCAATGCTTTAGCACAGTATAGCACAAGGAGAATTTCCCTCACTGTCCTTCCCTGTCCCTACAAACAAGGATTAGCACAGTAAAACACACTGACACTCTCCCTACCTATAGTTTTCTGTCCCTAGAAAAAATGTTTTTTTAAAGATGGTTGATGATCAATGCTTTAGCACAGTATAGCACAAGGAGAATTTCCCTCACTGTCCTTCCCTGTCCCTACAAACAAGGATTAGCACAGTAAAACACACTGACACTCTCCCTACCTATAGTTTTCTGTCCCTATAAAAAATGTTTTTTTAAAGATGGTTGATGATCAATGCTTTAGCACAGTATAGCACAAGGAGAATTTCCCTCACTGTCCTTCCCTGTCCCTACAAACAAGGATTAGCACAGTAAAACACACTGACACTCTCCCTACCTATAGTTTTCTGTCCCTAGAAAAAATGTTTTTTTTAAAGATGGTTGATGATCAATGCTTTAGCACAGTATAGCACAAGGAGAATTTCCCTCACTGTCCTTCCCAGACCCTACAAACAAGGATTAGCACAGTAAAACACACTGACACTCTCCCTACCTATAGTTTTCTGTCCCTAGAAAAAATGTTTTTTTAAAGATGGTTGATGATCAATGCTTTAGCACAGTATAGCACAAGGAGAATTTCCCTCACTGTCCTTCCCTGTCCCTACAAACAAGGATTAGCACAGTAAAACACACTGACACTCTCCCTACCTATAGTTTTCTGTCCCTAGAAAAAATGTTTTTTTAAAGATGGTTGATGATCAATGCTTTAGCACAGTATAGCACAAGGAGAATTTCCCTCACTGTCCTTCCCTGTCCCTACAAACAAGGATTAGCACAGTAAAACACACTGACACTCTCCCTACCTATAGTTTTCTGTCCCTAGAAAAAATGTTTTTTTAAAGATGGTTGATGATCAATGCTTTAGCACAGTATAGCACAAGGAGAATTTCCCTCACTGTCCTTCCCTGTCCCTACAAACAAGGATTAGCACAGTAAAACACACTGACACTCTCCCTACCTATCCTTCTCTTTCCCTAAACTAAAGGAATCCAGGTTAAGCAAGAAAAAAAATGTCACTGTCCCTGCCTATGCTTCTCTTTCCCTGCTCCGGAACACACTACACTAGGCCGCCGTGCTGGCGGCCTTTTATAGTGTGGGGCGTGTACTAAACACCCTCAGCAATAATTGGCCACAGGCATCCTGCCTGTGGCCAATCATTGCTCTCCTCGCTGCCGGCGCTGTGATTGGCCAAGCATGCGGGGTCACAGTGCATGCTTGGCCAATCACAGCGCCTGGATGACACTGCGATGGCGTAGTGCATTGTGGGCCGTTCGCGTCACTCGAATTAGGCGCGAACGGCCCAAATCGTTCGATCTTCGTCGAACGATCGAACAGCCGATGTTCGAGTCGAACGTATGTTCGACTCGAACACCGAGCTCATCCCTAGTAGCAAGCAATAGTAGTTGAAATGAGAAACAGGAGAGAGAGGGTCCTGTGTTCCATAATGCACTCCAAGTAAAAGATTTTATGGTAAGTCAAAAATCCTTTTTTCTTAAGCGTGTGCATTTTGAGATGAAGGAAGATGTATTCAAGTACATAAGGATGTTCAAAATAGTCCAAGTGAGGTGTAGGTAACACAGCAAATGAAGGCTAACTGCCTCCTTAGAACCAAGAGGAAGCTCAAAAGCTAACAGAGCTGCCAAAAGAACCTTACTACCAAAACCAGCATCAGCAGAGACCTGAATGTCCACCTGGTATAACTTAAGAAAAAAGTGAAGGGAAGACCAGATGTCAGCCTTGCAATCTGCACTAACTGATCTGGTGTAGTGCACCCTGTGCTTGAGGTCATAAGCTTTAATGACAACATAGGCGTGCCTACGGGGTGTGCCGGGTGTGCCCAGGCACACCCTAATCACCACGCATGCATATCGCTCTGTGTGGTGGCATCGGGTTTTTTTTTTCAGCCGGAACTAACTCAGGTACTGCCCTGTGCTTGCCGCATTCTCCTGTCACCTGTAAACACAGAGGCGCTCCTCTCCCTGCGGCTGCCTGCACTGAACCCTCCACGTTCCCTGTCCAATGCCAGTGATAGCAGAGGATTGGACTGGGGTTGTAAACGCACAGCCACGCTAGTAAAGTCTGTGTCCTCCCTGCAGCCTGAACTCTCCTATGGAACATGGCCAGATCTAGGGGGTGCTGGGGTGGGCTAGGCACCCCCAGATTTCAGTTGCGCCCCCCAGGCATATCCCCTCTCTTGTGGAAGCTGTGCCCAGGCAGGGTTGCACATCGTCAATATCAGTTTTCAGCCAGAACACTCCCCCTGCCACCACCTCTCCACTCCATGAACGGAAGAGAAGAGAGGGTTCAGTCTGCTCCACCTCCTCCTGCTCCTATCTCTTTGTCTGTCCCGCCCACATCGCAATCCCCGTGTGTGCAGCCAGTGCTGTGTGCCTGAGAAAGGGCCGTGTGGGCGGGAGATTGGAACTACAGCAGCTTCAGCTAGATCGTGGCTGCATGCCATAAATGATGCCTGAGCCTGCAGAGACCAGCCTATGATGAGTGAGTATTTCACTGAACTCTCCACATCGCCCCTCTTCTCCACATCTGTCTCCCCCTTCTCCACATCTGTCTCCCCCACTTGTTCCCCCTCTCCTCCCCTATCTGTCCCCCCCTCCTCCCCTTCTCCCCCATCTGTCTCCCCCTTCTCCACATTTGTCTCCCCCACCTCCCCTATCTGTCTCCCCCTCCTTCCCTATCTGTCCCCCTCCTCTCCTTCTCCCCCAACTGTCTCCTCCTTCTCCACATCTGTCCTCCCCACCTGCCCCCTCTCCTTCTCCCCATCTGTCTCCCCCTTCTCCACATCTGTCTCCCCCACCTGTTCCCCCTCTCCTCCCCTATCTGTCCCCCCCTCCTCCCCTTCTCCCCCATCTGTCTCCCCCATCTCCCCTATCTGTCTTCCCCTCCTTCCCTATCTGTCCCCCTCTTCTCCTTCTCCCCCATCTATCTCCCCCTTCTCCACATTTGTCTCCCCCACCTGTTCCCCCTCTCCTCCCCTATCTGTCCCCCCTCCCCCTATCTGTCCCCCCTTCTCCACATCTGTCTCCCCCACTAATCCCCCATCTGTCTCCCCATCCTCCCCTTCTCCCCCTCCTCCCCTATCTGTCCCCCCTTCTCCAAATCTGTCTCCCCTTCTCCCCATCTGTCTCCCCCTCCTCCCCTTCTCCCCATCTGTTACCCCCTCTCCATCTGTCTCCCCCACCTGTTCCCCTTCTCCTGCCCTGTCCCCCCATCTGTCTCCCCCTCCTCCCCTATCTGTCCCCCCTTCTCCACATCTGTCTCCACCACTAATCCACCATCTGTCTCCCCACTTCTCCACATCTGTCTCCCCCACTAATCCCCCATCTGTTCCACCTCTCCTCCCCTTCTCCCCCATCTGTCTCCCCCCTCCTACCCCCTCCTCCCCTATCTGTCCCCCCTTCCTCCCCTTCTCCACATCTGTCTCCCCCTTCTCCACATCTGTCTCCCCCCCACCTCCCCTATCTGTCTCCCCCTCCTCCCCTATCTGTCCCCCTCCTCTCCTTCTCCCCCATCTGTGTCCCCCACCTGTTCCCACTCTCCTCCCCTACCTGTCCCCTCCTCCCCCTATCTGTCCCCCCTCTCCACATCTGTTTCCCCCACTAATCCTCCATCTGTCTCCCCTCCTCCCCTTCTCCCCCTCCTCCCCTATCTGTTCCCCTTATCCAAATATGTCTCCCCTTCTCCCCATCTGTCTCCCCCTCCTCCCCTTCTCCCCATCTGTTACCCCCTCTCCACATCTGTCTCCCCCACCTGTTCCCCCTCTCTTCCCCTATCTGTCCCCCCTTCCTCCCCTTCTCCCTCATCTGTCTCCCCCTTCTCCACATCTGTCTCCCCACCTCCCCTATCTGTCACCCCCTCCTGCCCTATCTGTCCCCCTCCTCTTCTTCTCCCCCAACTGTCTCCCCCTTCTCCACATCTGTCTCCCCCACCTGCCCCCCCTCTCCTTCTCCCCCATCTGTCTCCCCCTTCTCCAGATCTGTCTCCCCCACCTGTTCCCCCTCTCCTCCCCTATCTGTCCCCCCCCTCCTCCCCTTCTCCCCCATCTGTCTCCCCTATCTGTCTCCCACTCCTTCCCTATCTGTCCCCCTCCTCTCCTTCTCCCCCATCTGTCTCCCCCTTCTCAACATCTGTCTCCCCCACCTGTTCCCCCTCTCCTCCCCTATCTGTCCCCCCTCCCCTATCTGTCCCGCCCTTCTCCACATCTGTCTCCCCCACTAATCCCCCATCTGTCCCCCCTTGCTCCCCTTCTCCCCCATCTGTCTCCCCCTTCTCCACATCTGTCTCCACCCCCTCCTCCCCTATCTGTCCCCCCTTGCTCCCCTTCTCCCCATCTGTCTCCCCCCTCCTCCCCTATCTGTCTCCCCCTCCTCCCCTATCTGTCCCCCCTCCTCCCTTTCTCCCCCATCTGTCTCCCCCTTCTCCACATCTGTCTCCCCCACCTCCCCTATCTTTCTCCCTCCTCTCCTTCTCCCCCATCTTTCTCCTCCTTCTCCACATCTGTCTCCCCCACCTGTTTCCCCTCTCCTCGCCTATCTATCCGCACTACCCCTATCTGTCCCCCCTTCTCCACATCTGTCTCCCCCACTAATCCCCCATCTGTCTCCCCCTCCTCCCCTATCTGTCTCCCCCTCTCCACATCTGTCTCCCCCACCTGTTCCCCTCTCCCCCTATCTGTCCCCCCCTACCCCATCTGTCTCCCCCTCCTCCCCTATCTGTCTCTCCCCTCCTCTCCTTCTCCCCATCTGTCTCCCCCTTTTCCACATCTGTCTCCCCCATCTGTTCCCCCTCTCCTCCCCTATCTGTCCCCCCTTCTCCACATCTGTCTCCCCCACAAATCCCCCATCTGTCTCCGCCTCCTCCCCTTCTCCCCTATCTGTCCCCCCCTTCTCCAAATCTGTCTCCCCTTCTCCCCATCTGTCTCCCCCCTCCTCCCCTTCTCCCCATCTGCCTCCCCCTCTCCACATCTGTCTCCCCCACCTGTTCCCCCTTTCCTCCCCTATCTGTCCCTCCCTCCCCCTATCTGTCCCCCCTTCTCCACATATGTCTCCCCCACTAATCCCCCATCTGTCTCCCCCTCCTCCCCTTCTCCCCCTCCTCCCCTATCTGTCCCCCTTTCCTCCTTCTCCCCCATCTGTCTCCCCCTTCTCCACATCTGTCCCCCCCCACCTGTTCCTCCTCTCCTCCCCTATCTGTCCCCCCTCCCCATATCTGTCTCCCCCACTAATCCCCCCATCTGTCTCCCCCTCCTCCCCTTCTCCCCCTTCCTCCCCTATCTGTCCCCCCCTACTCCAAATCTGTCTCACCTTCTCCCCATCTGTCTCCCTCCTCCTCATCTTCTCCCCATCTGTCTCCCCCTCTCCACATCTGTCTCCCCTAAATGTTCCCCCTCTCCTCCCATATCTGTCACCCGTCCCCCATCTGTCTCCTCTATCTGTCCCCCCTTCTCCCCTATCTGTCTCCCCCACTAATCCCCCATCTTTCTCCCCCTCCTCCCCTTCTTTCCCTCCTCCCCTTCTTCCCCTCCTCCCCTATCTGTCCCCCTCCTTCTCCACATCTGTCTCCCCCACTAATCCCCCATCTGTTCCCCCTCTCCTCCCCTTCTCCCCCATCTGTCTCCCCCCTCCTCCTCTATCTGTCCCCCATCCTCCCCTTCTCACCCATCTGTCTCCCCCTTCTCCACATCTGTCTGCCCCACCTCCCCTATCTGTCTCCTCCCTCCTCCCCTATCTGTCCCCCTCCTCTCCTTCTCCCCCATCTATCTCCCCCTTCTCCACATCTGTCTCCCCCACCTGTTCCCCCTCTCCTCCCCTATCTATCCCCCCTCCCCTATCTGTCCCCCCCTTCTCCACATCTGTCTCCCCCACTAATCCCCCATATGTCTCCCCCTCCTTCCCTTCTCCCTCTCCTCCCCTATCTGTCTTCCCCTTCTCCAAATCTGTCACCCCCTCTGTCTCCCCTTCCTCCCCTTCTCCCCATCTGTCTCCCCCTCTCCACATCTGTCTCCCCCACCTGTTCCCCCTCTCCTCCCCTATCTGTCCCCCCTCCCCATCTGTCTCCCCCCTCCTCCCCTATCTGTTCCCCCTTCTCCACATCTGTCTTCCCCACTAATCCCCCATCTATTTCCCCCTCCTCCCCTTCTCCCCCTCCTCCCCTATCTGTCCCCCCCTTCTCCACATCTGTCTCCCCCACTAATCCCCCATCTGTTCCCCCTCTCCTCCCCTTCTCCCCCATCCGTCTCCCCCCTCCTCCCCTATCTGTCCCCCCCTCCTCCCCTTCTCCCTCATCTGTCTCCCCCTTCTCCACATCTGTCTCCCCCACCTCCCCTATCTGTCTCCCCCTCCTTTCCTTCTCCCCCATCTGTCTCCCCCTTTTCCACATCTGTCTCGGCCCACCTGTTCCCCCTCTACTCCCCTATCTGTCCCCCCTTCTCCACATCTGTCTCCCCCACTAATCCCCCATCTGTCTCCCCCTCCTCCCCTTCTCCCCTATCTGTCCCCCCCTTCTCCAAATCTGTCTCCCCTTCTCCCCACCTGTCTCCCCCCCTCCTCCCCTTCTGCCTCCCCCTCTCCACATCTGTCTCCCCCACCTGTTTCCCCTCTACTCCCCTATCTGTCCCCCCTTCTCCACATATGTCTCCCCCACTAATCCCCCCTCTGTCTCCCCCTCCTCCCCTTCTCCCCCTCCTCCCCTATCTGTCCCCCCTTCTCCACATCTGTCTCCCCCACTTATCTCCCATCTGTTTCCCCTCTCCTCCCCTTCTCCCCCATCTGTCTCCCCCGCCTCCCCCGCCTCCCCTTCTCCCCTATCTGTCCCTCCCCTTCTCCAAATCTGTCTCCCCACTAATCCCCCATATGTTCCCCCTCTCCTCTCCTTCTCCCCCTCCTCCCCTTCTCCCCATCTGTCTCCCCCTTCTCCCAATCTGTCTCCCCCTCCTCCTCCATCTGTCTCCCCCATTGCCCCCCTTTTCTCATCTGTCTGCCCCCTCCTTCTCCCCATCTGTCTCTCCCCTTTTCTCCCCCATCTTCCCCTTTTCCCCCCATCTGTCACCCTCCTCCTTCCCCTCTTACCTGAACTCTGCATTCTATAGGCAGCGCACACCTGAACTCTGCACTCTATAGGAACTTTGCTCTCTATGCACAGCGCACACCTGCTCTCTGCACTCTCGCAGCACACATCTAAACTCTGTACTTTATATGCAGCGTACACCAGAACGCGGCACTCTATACGCAGCGTACATCTGAACACTGCACTCACACGTGTGTTTGAGCGTTGGGGTGCACACCCTAATGCAACAGGCTGCGCACACCTATGAATGACAACCTGTTTAATCCACCTAGTAAAAGTGGAAAGAGATGTAGGCTGTCCTGTATGGGCCTTCAGAAACAACATACATGAAGCTGTGGCTGAGAGATAAACTTGAACAGCATGTGCCACATTCAGACAATGGAGAGAAATATCTTAAGCATGTGTAGCAAGGTGTTACTTTGGCACGTAGCTCATGGACTACAGTTTGTGCCTATAAGAACTTAGCTCTTTCCATTATCCGTTGCCCCATATTGCTACAAGTTGTTGGGTTCAGCTATGGTAGGACAATGCATGACGGATCTTGTGGTGCGGAGAGACACATACTGTATTGTTACGGGTCAGGAATGGACTACAAGGCCCACAACACCACTTGCTGGGAAGGAGCGTGGTGCCACGCACTGCCTGCTGGGAGGACCTTTTAAAAGGAGAGGCAGGGCTTGTGTTCTGTCTCTTGGGACGCCATCTTGCAAACAGCAAGAGGCCTGCAGCAAGGGTGCTAGGCCGAAGAAGCCTGGGCCTAAAGTGACGGAGGCCGGACCGCCTGTCAGAGGGATCCCATCTACATCCCTGCTGATTGGACCGGGGAGAGGGACAACTGGGTACTCCTGAGCATCCAGAGTCACCTATCCACCAACGCTTTGCGACTGGCTAAGCGGAGGACCGGGGACAACGACTCGTCCGGAGGTCGCGAACCAAGAGGGCCCTGTCGGAGGATCCCAGTGAGACAAAGCCTCATGTGGTGAGAGGGCACCCGCCGACAAATACAACTAACTGTGTTGCACGAAGGTGACTTCCACAACTTTACTTGTTTGCTTAGGCTTGCTGGTATCTGCAGTACCGCTAGCCAAGTCACGTTGCATCCAGGATTAAGTTAGCGCCTTGATAAGGATCAGCATTCATCTGTTCCTCCTCATCATATACTTTAACTGTTCAATCTTCTTTCATTTCCCTTGGGCTTACAAATTATTAATGTGCACCAACCAAGGCTAGCGAAGACTACTGTTAACCAGAAGGAAGAAATACAGGATTCAGCTTGTCCATCTGAACTAGTATAGTAGGACATGTATATGGTAATTTCCCCGCTAGGGGGAACCAAAGAGCATAAAGACTCATACCATAATATAACTTGGTTGTATAGTCATTATATTCCTAAGAGCTGAGTGAGACCTGGTGGAGAGGTGCTCCAGTGTTAACGCATTGCATTGGGGGAATCCCTCCACTGTGTACTTACCCAGGTCAGGCCTCAATTTTTGCATTGTTCAACCTGATTGTTATTGTATATATTATTGACTCTCACAGGGCCCTGTTTGAAGTCAACTGTTAATGTTTGACTGTGTCTACTTTTCTCATTCACCAAGTAAATATTCACTTCTTGGTTAAACTGAATTTGGTGTGGAGTCTTATCTGGTGTCATAGGAAAGGTGGCCAATACAAGATAATAAGGCTTAACTGTATTTGTATTGTTATATGGTGTCATTGTGGTTCCCAACTGCCAGTGGGTTCCACAATCAGTGCATTGTCCAGTTGTGCTGAGGGGGATTGAGCCAAACTTACAGGGGGTTGACAGGCAGAGTACAGGCCCAAAACTAACCAGCAGCTCCTAGCAGGGTAGTGCTACACATGTTTTGGAGCAGAACAGAAGATGGTAGAAGACTTTTCTGGGCAAGGCGGACGATAGAACCCTGGGAAGAAATGAGTTCCTGGGCCTCAAAAATACCTTGTCACGAGAAAAGTTTTTTTACAGGTTATGGCCACCAACCAAGAGAAAATATTATGGCAACAAGATCGGCATTTTGTGCGTAAGGAAAGACAAAGGGGCATCCTTAATATCTTAAAAGGTTTATGAAGAACTGACAGAGCCAGGCTGAGATCCCATGGAGACATTGGGGAACATACAGGGGCAGCAAGTGACAATCTCTATGAAGAGCTTCACTAAGAAATGAAGGACAAGAAGTCTCAGTCTTAGTGAACTGCTAAGGCCAAGATGTTACTCTTGAGCAGGGGTCTCAAACTGGCAGCCCTCCAGCTGTTGCAAAACTACAAGTCCCATCATGCCTTTGCTTGTGGGAGTCGTGCTTGCCACTGGCAGCCTTGCAATGCCTCTTGGGACTTGTAGTTTTGCAACAGCTGGAGGGCCGCCAGTTTGAGACCCCTGCTCTAGAGGGAACTCAAAGCCAAACATTGATCCAGACCAGACTGGATAAAAGACAGGATGTGTCCCAAGAAGTTCCTTGCATTGAACTTTCATCCCAGTGTAATGATAGACTTGTGAACCATTGATTTCCCAGCCTTAAAGAGTGTAGAGATGACCGAATCCAATATGTATCTGTCCCTCAGGAACTGAGCTTGTTATAGCCAGTGATCAAGAAGTAGAGTGATAAACTGGCCCTTGGGACAGAAGATCCAAATAAGCCCATTGACTGCCTGCCAGAAGCCAGGTGAGTCCTTGCCTCTACTTAGTGGCCCTGCGGCAACTAAAGAATATTGCTAGTAGATAAAAAATCTTGATATAAATTAAAAGAGAAATAGGAAATGGTTTGCTTCTTCAAAAGCAGAGTGAAGGTGTCCATTCTCCTAAGGCAGAGGTGTCAAACTGTGGCCCTCCAGCTGTTTCCAAACTACAGGTCCCATGAGGCATTGCAAGGCTGACAATTACAAGCATGGTTACCAAAGTCAGGGGCATGATGGGACTTGTAGTTCTGCAACAGCTGGAGGGCCACAGTTTGACACCCCTGTCCTAAGGAAACTAGCAAAAATGGAAGCACGCTGAGAGTAGAAAAGGTTATACTGGGTTGCTCCTACAGGCCTTGTTGGTCAGTGTTCAATTTCATATAGGCAGCATAACCCTAAATACCTGAATACTGCATCTGTGTCCCATTATGTATTGTTAAGAAATAATTTGGCATCCAGAGACACCATAAGTGTCTCTCGCAAAGCACTTACATTTTGAAACAACTGGAGAAAATGGGGAGTATCCATGATATATGACGGTAATGTCATTACATGCTATTTAACCACTTCGCGCCCGGGCTATAAGCAAAAGACGTCCGCAAAGCGGTCGTCAATTGCTGATAGGACGTCTATGGACGTCCTCTTATTTACTTCCGCGATGCGCGCCACCGCGGGCGCGCGTCGGGGAAAAACTGTGCCCGCCGTGTCAGGCGAGTGCCGATGCGCGTGCCTGGCGGCCGCGATGTCCGCCAGGTACGACGATCGGCTGTCACAGAGCCAGGGACGTGGATCTCTGTGTGTAAACACAGAGATCCACGTCCTGTCGGGGAGAGGAGACGGATGGTGTGTCCCTTGTACATAGGGACAACCATCAGTCACCTCCCCCAGTCAGTCCCCTCCCCCCCCACAGTAAGAACATCTAGCAGGGAACATATTAACCCCTTGATCGCCCCCTAGTGGTTAACCCCTTCCCTGCCAGTCACATTTATACAGTAATCAGTGCATATTTTTAGCACTGTTCGCTGTATAAATGTGAATGGTCCCAAAAATGTGTCAAAAGTGTCCGATGTGTCCGCCGTAATGTCACAGTCACAAAAAAAATCGCAGATTGACGCCATTACTAGTAAAAAAATAAATAAAAAAATAATAAAAAAAAATCATAATTCTATTCCCTATTTTGTAGGCGCTATAACTTTTGCGCAAACCAATCACTATACGCTTATTGCGATTTTTTTTTTTACCTAAAATATATAGAATACGTATCGGCCTAAACTGAGGAAAAAAATAGTTTTAAAAAAAAAAAAATGGGATATTAATTATAGCAAAAATTAAAAAATATTGTGTTTTTTTCAAAATTGTCGCTCTATTTTTGTTTATAGCGCAAAAAATAAAAACCGCAGAAATGATCAAAGACCACCAAAAGAAAGCTCTATTTGTGGGAAAAAAGGACGTCAATTTTGTTTGGGAGCCACGTCGCACGACCGCGCAATTGTCATTCAAAGCGTGACGGCGCTGAAACCTGAAATTTCGCCTGGGCAGGAAGGGGGTTATGTGCCCAGTTGTCAAGTGGTTAAGAAAATATCTAAATACTGACTGACTTTTAGTAAGGGATCCACAGCCTGACATAACATGCTTTCCTGTGGATTGGTTACCAATTTGTGTACCTTGAGCAGAGCATAAAAACTAGATAATGCTGGACTATCACCCTTAAGAAGAGTGGTTGTGTTCTTATTAGGCTTGTGCAATTCGTTTCGTAACGAATCGAAATTCGTCCGAATTTAGCAACTTTCGGACATTCGGAAGCATTCGAATTTCCGAACAAAGCAATTACGAATAAAACCGAATCCGAAATAAATTATACCGCAAAATAGCGAATGCCCGAATGTCTTCGGCATAATTCGTTATGAAAAAAGTTACGAATGTACGAATCCATTCGAAGCACAATAACACTCACTCTGCTCTCTGCTTCTCCCTCACCATGCTGAACTCCCTCTCAAAATGGTGTACAGGGGCGGAGGCTATAGCCGCATGAAAAAATGAAAGTAAAATACGAGATTTCGAATCCATTCGAAGCACAATAACACTCTGCTCTGCTCTCTGCTTCTCCCTCACCGTGCTGAACTCCCTCTCAAAATGGTGTACAGGGGCGGAGGCTATAGCCGCATGTAAAAAACTAAAGTAAAATACGAGATTTCTAATCCATTCGAAGCACAATAACACTCTGCTCTGCTCTCTGCTTCTCCCTCACCGTGCTGAACCCTCTCAAAATGGTGTACAGGGGCGGAGGCTATAGCCGCATGAAAAAACGAAAGTAAAATACGAGATTTCGAATCGTTACAAATAACCGCTATGTATTTAGAAAAGTACAAATCCATTCGAAGCACATTAGGCATAATAGGCAGCGTCGTTGTGAGAGAAACACGTAAAATTACGAATCAACGAACCCAAAAAAAGTTACGAAAGTAGGAGTTGTGTCCAGAATCAACGAAAAACAACGTACTCTACCGAAAGTACGAATTATAAAGCAACAAAAAATTCAAACGAAAAATGTCGCTTGCGGAAATACGAATTAGTCCGAACACGAAAAATCCCGTCTAGCAAAATTACGAATGATTACGAATCAACAGGACCGGAAAGAAACGAACCGAAACTAAACGAATTTTTCCGTTGTGCACAAGAAGCGAACCGAAACGGAACAAATTTTTCCGTTGTGCACAAGTCTAGTTCTTATCTATGATTTGTTTTTCAACAGCAAGTTCAATCACATCAAAGAGTTCCTTTTGTAATGTTGTTGTAGTTTGTTGTGATATTTTAAAATGCCATTCTTTATTCTTTAAGGGCCAGTTCACACCAGACGCAGTTCCGTTCAGTTCCGTGCGCTTTTTTTCTGCACTAAAAATGCATGCACAGTGTTTTCCATGTATTCCAATGGCTCTAGTTCACACCATGCAGTCAGTTTCCATTCAGTTTCCGGTGCAGAAACTGAGCATAAACTGACTGCATGGTGTGAACTAGAGCCATTGGAATACATGGAAAACACTGTGCATGCATTTTGTGCAGAAAAAAAGCACACAGAACTGAACGGAACTGCATCTGGTGTGAACTAGCACTAAAAGTTTTTAGGGCCAGTTCACACCAGACGCAGTTCCTTACAGTTTTGTGCGCATTTTTTCTGCACTAAAAATGCATGCACAGTATTTTCCATGTATTCCAATGGCTCTTGTTGGCTCTAGTTCACACCATGCAGTCAGTTTCCGGTCAATTTCCGGTGCAAAAACTGACCGGAAACTGACTGCATGGTGTGAACTAGAGCCAACTAGAGCCATTGGAATAAATGGAAAACACTGTGCATGCATTTTGTGCAGAAAAAAGCACACGGAACTGAACAGAACTGCGTCTGGTGTGAACTGTCTCTAAAGCCCTGTACACACAATCGGATTTCCTATGGATTCAAATCCAATGGATTTTTTCATCGGAATTCCGATGAAGCTGACTTCCATCAGTCTTGCCTACACACCATCACTCAAAAATAAGACCGTCCCAAACGCCGTGACGTAAAACACTCCGACGAGCCGAGAAAAATTAAGTTCAATGCTTCTGAGCATGCGTCGACTTGATTCTGAGCATGCGTGGGTTTTTTCTCCGATGGAGTTCCACACAGACGATCGGAATTTGCTATCGTTTTTTTTTTCCATCTGATAAATTTAAAACATGTTCTATTTTTTCTCACCGATGGAAAAAAGACTGTTGGGGCCCATACACGATCGGTTTGTCCGATGAAAAAAAGTCCATCGGACTGTTTTCATTGGTAAAACCGATCGTGTGTACAGGGCATAAGAGTTCACAGATTAGTTTATATTTAGACATGTCTCTTTACTCTCAAAAGCCACAGCTTAAAAATGTTCGAATTCAAAGCTGAATAAATTACCTTTTTTACAATACCTGTCAGCAATTATTTGCTCAATCTCCTTTCAGACCAGGCAGACAAAGGTGAAAACATTGCCATTAATTATAAAAGGTGGAACGGTTTATGAAAGAAGTTTGAATTGTTTATATGCCAATCTAGTATTTTACCTCAATCTGTTTTTTCAGATTCCACATCCTCCACATGACCAGTTTTCCACAGTTCCCTTGGTGTCTTTAAGGTTCTGTATTCTTTCCTGCTGAGTTGTCTCCAGTCTTTAAATAGACCCCCGAGAGGCACCTCTTCTTTTTTTGCATGTAAATATCTTGGAATAATGTTTTTAGAAAATAAATAGTAGATATTTTTATTGTTTCAAACTTTATTTCATGATGGATAGAAGGCCTTTTGTATGACACCTTTTTATTGACAGTTCTCTGGTGAACAAATTAGGGATCTAGTTATCGTTTCTCTCAATATCTCAATTTTTCAGGAATAAAGAATGCTCTAGATTTCCTTTTTTTGGTATCACCCCTAAGTTTGAATTTTGTGTGTGTATATTGGTAGTTAATTCCACGCCTGTGTGTAGGATCTTTTGTGGTAAGGGCTGATTGATTCTTCATAGTGGTTGGTAAAATAGAAAAAATTGTATTTGTAAAACATAAAGTATAATAACCCAAAGAGGGTTGTGTATTTTGTGTGAAACATCCTGAGGGGTTAGAAGACTATTTTTTTTGTGTAGAAGAAAATGTTTCTTGTGTTTCCAAACAATCTGGACCCTGTGCTCTTGTGCACTTGTGCCAAAGTGTTGCTTTGCTTTATCTCTTTATCTTTTTTAGTACTATTTCTTGTGACTTAGTCTCATAGCGGGCATTCTGATATTTAGAGGTGTTCTCCTGGAGATGTTTGAACTATAAGCGTATGATGAGCTGTTCTCTATAGGGATGTCAGTAAATGACCGCATAAGTACTCGCACTCCCTTCTTTGTAAGCCTGTGAGTGTTTTTTGCTTTAAAAAAGGTTTGTTTAGAAAATGTCCCTGTTTTTTTTTTTTTTTTATGATGTATTAAGTCCTGGATGTTTTAATATACAAAGGAAATTCTTTAAAATGTTACAATAAAACTTTGGATTTTGTCTTATAACAGATTGACTTGTTGACTATATAAGTCACATAAGATTTGCATAATTTGCTTACTACAAGACTCTAGGTTATTCTGTAATCTATACATCTTCACCTCGCTTATTTGTGATGTATGAGAAAAAAAATTGAATACATAGCCCAAAGGAGCAAATTTTATGTTAAAAAAGCTAAAAAAAAAAGAAGCTATTTTTCCCCACAGGTTTTTCTTTGGCCACAAGACCACCGTATAACTATAAATACCAGCCCTGTTACCAGAGGCCTCCTAGCCATTACTTGAAATGGCACTAGTAAACTCTGGCTGAAATGAATAGTTCTATTATATTATTATTATTATACAGGATTTATATAGCACCCACAGTTTGCGCAGCGCTTTACAACATTCGAGCAGACAGTACAGTTACAATACAATTCAATACAGGAGGAATCAGAGCGCCCTGCTCTTTAGAGCTCACAATCTAAGAGATATTGTACCAAGTCACCTTAAGAGGAGAATTCCAATAAGCAAAGTTTAACTTATTAAAAATAAATATATGCAAGAAGTAAGTGCAAATAATAGAGTCATATAACCTCATATTCCTTCTGTATAGAACTATATTGTAATTGTACTGTCCCCCCTCAACATTGTAAACTGCTGTGCAAACTGTTGGCGCTATATAAATCCCATAAATTAATAATATAACAAAAATGGTGATTTTGTGGCAGGGTTCAATCATTCAATCACATACGATGAATGAATGAATGACTGGTATAGCGCTACACATGCAAACTGAATTGCCTCTAGGCGCGTTTTGCAGCCAGTGTCTGCTTGGCTGGTGCAGTCATTTTACCCAGTTGGATCACGACTAGACATGTGCACACTGAAATATTTCGTTTCGGAATTTCGTTTTTGTCCGAAAAATAAATTTATTTAGTTACTCCCGAAATTCGTTTTTATTTATTTCGTTTTTCGTTAGAAATTGCATTCGTCTGAAAATCTGAATTAATTAAGGTCGAATCTGTCATTGAAGGCTCATGGTGTCTGTCGAATGTTCAAAGAAGATTCGACGGAGCAGTGAAACTGTACGACGCTGCAATCATACATTTCCGGTCGAATGTTCCGCCCACAAGCTATAGAAGAATTCTAATGTTGTATGACTAGTAATAATTATATTTATTCATTACTATTACTAGTCAACCAACATTAGAATTCTTCTATAGCCTATGGGCGGATGCATTTGACCGGAAATGTACGATTGCAGCGTCGTACAGTTTTGCTGCACCGTTGAATCTTCTAACTTTCGATGCTTTGTCGAATCTTCGTCATTCTAGCTATTTTACTGCTCCTCCTCTTTGGTTACAATCAGCCAATAACATTCATCATCAACTTTATTTTTATTTTACTTCCCCCACCCAATTCCAGCAGTGATCTTTTCTCTCTATGTCGAATCTTTTCTCTCTATAATGACAAATCATTTCTCTCCATAATAACAAATCTTTTCTCTCCTATGTCGAATCTTTTCTCTCTATAATGTCGAATCTTTTCTCTCCTATTTCGAATCTTTTCTCTCCTATGTTGAATCTTTTCTCTCCTATGTCGAATCTTTCCTCTCCTATGTCGAATCTTTTCTCTCCTATGTCGAATCTTTTCTCTCCTATGTCGAATCTTTCCTCTCCTATGTCGAATCTTTTCTCTCCTATGTCAAATCTTTTCTCTCCTATGTCGAATCTTTTCTCTCCTATGTCGAATCTTTTCTCTCCTATGTCGAATCTTTCTCTCCTATGTCGAATCTTTTCTCTCTATAACGTCGAATCTTTTCTCTCCTATGTAGAATAATCTTGGACTAATAGAGTTAAGGTTAGGCACATTCGACCACAGGTTCGATAGACACAGATTGTTATTGTCTGCGTCACGTCGAATCTCCTATCTATATCGAACTGTTGTAGCAACGAAAACGAAAATAAAGCATTTGTTTATGTCGGATCTTTCGGTTTTCGGATTCTGTGCTTTCGTTTTCGTTTGTTAAAACGATAACGAAAATAGCTGAAATTCGGACGAAAATGCATTCGGACGAAAACGAATGCAGATGTCTAATCACGACACACTTGGGACACACAGTCGTACACTCATATATACTGGGCCAATTTGGACAAGATCCAATTAACCTAACAGCATGTCTTTGGCATGTGGGAGGAAACCGGATTACCCAGAGGAAACCCACGCAGACAGAGGGAGAACATGCAAACTCCAGGCAGATGCTGTCGTGGTCGGGATTCAAAACCAGCGACCCTTTTGCTGCTAGGTGAAAGTGCTAACCACTACACCACGTGCTGTGATCACTTTTGTATTTTATTGTACTTGTATTATATAAAAAAATTAAAGCAGCCATACTAGTATTAAACAGTTCATTTGTTCTCAAGCAGCGGATCAAATAGTGGGATCAAGCAGCTCTGAAATGAATCAAACTGACACCACAAAGGCAATGTAATTATGAAAAAGTGTCCGCATCATGAAAAGTAGAGGTGCTTTCCATTTTTGCTATATGTGTTCCGGATTTAAACACAAAAGGTCATTTTCCAGCAGTATATATAGTGCCACAAGGGCAAAGTGAAATAACTACAAAAACATAAAAAATTCAATAAAAAAATATTAATAAATGGGCTGTTGTACAAAAAAAGGTAGATCAAAAAGCAATTAACTATCAATCAAAATTATAAACCCTAAAACTGCTTTATATGGAATTATATTAAATCATACTTAAAATATATAAACAAATTGAAAAACATAAAAAATGTTGACGTGTGAGAAAAAAAATATGTATTTGAAGATGTGTACTTCGTTTGCCTTCTTCTATAAAAAGCATGCAAAATGTACTTAATCATTTAACCCCAGTGGGATATGGGCTTTCAATCTATAGATCAACCTACTTTTAGGCCTTTCTTAAATGTCTTTAATTATATAGTGGACCTGTAGCCATAATAATACCCTTTCAAGAAAGATTTTTGTATTGTTTATTTATTTTTTGGTTAATAACCCAAGCTTTTCCACAAAGTATCTTTTTTAAAGTGATTGTAAAGTCTATTTTTTTTTGTTTTTTGTTTTTAAATAACAAACATGTTATACTTACCTCCTATGTGCAGTTGGTTTTGCACAGGACAGCCCAGATCCTCCTCTTCTCAGGTTTATTTTCTGTGCTCCTGGTCCCTCCCTCCTGTCGAGTGCCCCCACAGCAAACAGTTTGCTATTGGGGCACCCATGCTGAGCTGCAGCTCTGTGTGTCCATTCAGACAAGGAGCTGCCGTTTGGCCCCGCCCCCTCCCTCTCCCGATTGGCTAACTGACTTTGACATCCACGGGAGCCAATGGTGCCACTGCTGTGTCTCTGCCAATCAGCAGGGAGAGTCAGGGATGACTGAGAGACTCGTGAACATCGCTGGACAGAGAGGTGGCTCAGGTAAGTGTTAGGGGGTGCTGGAGAGGCTGCTGCACACAGAAGGCTTTTTATCTTAATGCATAGAATGCATTAAGATAAAAAAAAAACCTTCTGCCTATACAACCCCTTTAAGGTATAAACTCTGACAGGTGTTCCATACCTCCCTACTTTATTAAAACAACTTACCTCTATTTATTTGTTGCTGTTAGAGTTCTTCCCTCACTTAGACTGGGTTCACACTATAGCAATGCGGGAACCAGCGCGATTCCAGTGCCGTCTACAAAATAGGGGGTAGTTTTATGGCATTTTTATTAATCATTTATTTTTTTACTAGTAATGGCGGCGTTCAGCGATTTTTATCATGACTGTGACATTATGGCAGACACATCGGACACTTTTGACACTATTTTGGGACCATTGTCATTTTTACAGCGATCAGTGCTATAAAAATGCACTGATTACTGTGAAAATGACACTGGCAGTGAAGGGGTTAACCTGTAGGGGCGCTGAAGGGGTTAAGTGTGACCTAATGTGTGTTTCTTACTGTAGGGGGGCGTGGCTTGGCGTGTGACATCACTGATCGTCGTTCCCTATGACAGGGAACAGACGATCAGTGAGAGGCTCACTAGGAAGCACAGGGAGAGGTTTGTTTACACTTACCTCTCCCAGTTTTTCAGCTCTGTGACCTGTTTGCGGGACACCAGTGGCGATCGAGTCCGCGGGTCCCACGGGCGTGGTCACGGAGCTTAGGATCGGGTCATGAGCGCGCCGGTGGCAGCGTGTGCGGGACCCACGGCTGGGCTCTTAAAGGGCAACGTACCAGTACGTGGATGTGCCCAGCCGTGCCATTCTGCCGATGTATATCGGCGTGAGGCGGTCCTTAAGTGGTTAACGTCTATGGAACCGAAAACCTGAAAAAAGTCCCTGGCCCTTTGCATAAAATGTACAGATGTGAACTACATCTAGAGGAAGCCATGTTAAATAGACTGTAGTGTGTTTCTGCAAAACTTAAACAAAATTCACACAACTTTCGTCCAGGATTTACACATTTTCCAATTAAATGCATTAGAAAATGGGTGATAGCATTTATAAATAGGACCCATAAAGTAATAAACTACTGAAACAAGCAATTATTGTTCTGTTAATTGCACCAAATGTAGCTGTATATTTAACTTATAGTAAATGGTACACCAGATAATAGGCATTAATCTGAAATATTTTCCTTATAAATTTATTTTTAAGAAATATAACCCCAGAAGACAGATTTGGCAGTCAAGATATTTTGGCAAATCTCATGTCTGCTTAATTTGTACTGTTGATGGGATCCAACATCTGATCGCTGTGCAAATTACAAAATCTGTATATTAATGAGCCATTTTGTTTTTTGGCAAATAGAAAAGAAGGCCTTTTTTGGGCGGACAGGATACATTTAAATGTTTAACTATGTTTAGACTAAAGAGGGAGAAAAAATATATCAAAATTTGCACTATTAGCCAGAACAAACACTAGTGTCAGTAGAGCTTGAATTTATATCTGGGAACTGACTGGAACAATTATTTGGGCACTCGTTGACATGAAAGAGACTTTTAAAAACATCACCGGTGCCTAAAAGAACAAATATCAAATATAAAAAACTGGTCTGTAACAGATATTTTAGTTTGGTAAAATTTAGGGTCTTATTTTTAAAAACAATGCAGATTTAATTGGGTTTAAAAGATTTTGATTTGCTGGTATCAGTTTGAATCCCCCAACCATTTTCCAGGATATTCATAAAGCACCAATCTACCGACTGATAAACCAGAAAAGGGTGAGGTAGATTTTAAAAGTTGAAAACAAAAGAGCAAAGAGGTTGATTTACTATAACCGGAGAGTGCAAAATCTGGTTCAGCTCTGCATGGTAGCCAATCAACTTCTAACTTCAGCTTGTTCAATTAAGCTTTGACAAAATAAACCCTGGAATCTGATTGCTTTCTTTGCTCA
This sequence comes from Rana muscosa, assembly GCA_029206835.1. Lineage (NCBI taxonomy): Eukaryota > Metazoa > Chordata > Amphibia > Anura > Ranidae > Rana > Rana muscosa. The sequence continues at coordinate 186,878,828 of CM055122.1, read as the reverse complement.
GCTGCACCAGATTTTGCATTCTCCAGTATTAGTAAATTAACCCCACAATGTGCAATTTAATTGGCAAACAAAACTGGTGAAGGCCCCCATCATTTATTTATTAGTAGCTTCAACATAAAGTAACAGGTCCTCTTTTGTCCTCTTGTGGCCCTGAATGCTTAAGAGAACACACTCACATAATGATGCGGATCCATTCCATGTAATAGTCTCCCGTGACACCAGGCAAGTATGATGATGCATCTTCAGGGGGTGTGATTTTGATGCCCTAGGCTCACAAGGGGTGGGTTGAATGACACTGGGTGTCCCCAAACCAGAAAAGGAGATGCCATGGGAAAATGTAGATAAAAAAGTCAACACACACCTTCCAAATTGAATCAGATGTGATGTGAACTTTATAAAAGTAGAGGCTGTATTATAAGTAATTACTTTTATTGCAGTTAGGGCCTGTGTCAGCAGGCTTTTGTTTGTATCAGATGGGTTTTGCATTCTCATAAAAGTTTATATGAATAAAAACCCCTCTTGAAGTAGGTCAAATGCAGGTCAGATGGGGGTCAAATGCACCTGAAACTTAACTCTGAATGATCCCAGAGTCCATCCAGTTCAACCATAAAAAAAGGAAAAAAAGAATCGTACAATCCCATATACCCAATTCTATACCCACAGTTGATCCAAAGGAAGGCAAAAAAAAAACAGCAGAGCATGCTCCAATTTGCTACAGCAGGGGAAAACATTCCTTCCTGATCCCCAGAGAGGCAATCAGATTTTCCCTGGATCAACTTTACCTATAAATGTTAGTACCCAGTTATATTATGTACATTTAGGAAAGTATCCAGGCCTTTCTTGAAGCAATCTACTGAGCTGGCCAGAACCACCTCTGGAGGAAGTCTATTCCACATTTTCACAGCTCTTACTGTGAAGAAACCTTTCTGTATTTGGAGATTAAATCTCTTTTCCTCTAGACGTAAATAGTGTCCCCGTGTCCTCTGTGATGACCGCAAAAGTATAATAATAATAAGAATAACTCAACACCAAGTTCACTATACGGACACCTTATATATTTGAACACTTTGATCATATGTGATGTGTCTCTGGTCTCAAATGCAAGCAGAAGGCACCTGTTGGCTTTGCCCATTGACATACAAGTCCAAAGCCTATCAAACCAAGCCTCAATTCAGGCTGCAGACATGTGCTATACTGTGGAATATAACTGTGGGTTGCAAAAGGGTACCCTAGTTTTATCATCTTATGCCTGATTTATTTCAGTGTTTTCTCACTTATTCGATTTTTTTTTTACAAGATCTAATCTAGGGCCTTCTTATTTACTGTGTATTTTACTATAAAGTGCTGTGAGGTAATATGGCATTATAATCAAGCAAAACGAGATAAGTAGAAGTAATAATATCAAATCATGAGAAGATGTGAACACAAAAAATCCTATGCACAGTATGACTTTGAAGGGGGACTATGATGGGGAGAGAACATGACTGCAAGGAGAACTGTGATGAGGGGGGGGGGGTAATGACTGTAAGAGCACTGTGATTGGGGGGGGGGGGACATGACTGCAAGGGGCACTGTGATCATTACAGTGCTGTCCCTTTTATATCACAGTGTCCCTTTACAGTGCAGCTCCTTTGAGACGGTGGGACAGCTTTAAAGGGGGAACTGTGATGTAAAGGAGGACTGTGGACACTGATATAAAGGGGGTGGTGAGAAACCCCCCCTCCCCCAGTCCCTGGAAAAATTGGCTACGCCAAAAGCAGTCCCTGGTGCCAAAAACATTGGGCTAGTTTAGTGGATAAAAAAAGCAAAACATTTGCTTACAAAAGCAGAAAATACAAGAAAGGAGTTCAATGGGTTATGTTGCCTTATGAGGAATTTTTATGAATAATCTCCATTTGGCAACTGGGAATATCTGTACATAGATGTGTATATATATATATATGTTAGAATAAGGAATGTGTAGTATGAAATATTTGTGTCTGTAAGGGTTAACTTGGCTGAGGATTGAGGAAAATCTAATTACCAGTCCTCTTTTGAATATGCATGAATGCTGGGTGACAAGGTGATAAGGAGTCCTCCTGTCTGACGAGGTAACTTAGTATTCAAACAAGCCAGAAAGAGATCACATCTGAAACTTCTAATCTATGCGGCACCGCCTTTATTAGCTAGATAAAGGCGTGTGTATTCTCCCATGTTAACGAACCAAGATCCATTTAAGGGGTAATTTTTTTTCTAGCTAGTTCCATGCAGGGCTGGTGCAAGGATTTTTTACACCCTAGGCGAAACCTAATTTTGCCGCCCCCTTGGCTCTGCCCCTGACTCCACCCCCTTTGCCCTACCCTTGTAACATGTGAACTACCTGACCCATACACTGACCCACCTACCTGACACATACACTGACCCATCTGACACATACACTGGCTCACCTACCTGACACATACACTGATCTATCTGACACATAGTGAATGAAGATATCCACGCAAAATGGTTAAAAGAAGCTGCTGCCCCCCTGTTTGAGTCCCTAGACAGGACCAAAAATAAAGTGAAAGTAAGAAAATAGAGGTAATGGCGCTGCTAAAGCTAAGAGATGTAAGGGGACCCTAAACTCAATAACACCTGTTCCTAGTGTTTAAGTGTGGCACCCTTAGCTGCCAATAAGCTGAATTGTGCAGGCTAATCAGCCCAAATTGAGTGAGAGGATAATGTGAAAAAGTATGCAGATGTGACTTCTACAACTTGGCCTCTGAAAGGTGATCTATTGCAAATTGCCCTTCAGGAGGTTGGTGTTGCAAATATAATTAAAAAAACAAACCATAAAACAAATGTCATATGAACACCATAAACATATAGTATAAGTGCTGAGTACACCAATGTGTATGAAGTGAAGAGCTAATTTCATGAGGATCCTTCCTTTGAATATATAATTCCCAGTGGTAGGAATAACAAAGCAAAATAATTTGCATGCATTATATTTGCAACACCAACCTCCTGAAGGGCAATTTGCAATAGATCACCTTTCAGAGGCCAAGTTGTAGAAGTCACATCTGCATACTTTTTCACATTATCCTCTCACTCAATTTGGGCTGATTAGCCTGCACAATTCAGCTTATTGGCAGCTAAGGGTGCCACACTTAAACACTAGGAACAGGTGTTATTGAGTTTAGGGTCCCCTTACATCTCTTAGCTTTAGCAGCGCCATTACCTCTATTTTCTTACTTTCACTATCTGACACATACCCCAACCTACCTGATACATACACTGACTCCTATTTCCTGCATTACTAACACATCCCCCATCCCCCATCCCCCACACACTAGATCTAGATGACGAGGATCCATCCTCCTCTTTACCTCTGTGCTTCATCGACCATCACATCCGGGCTCTCCTCACGGCTGGGCGGGCAGTATTGATTAGGTGTTCTCTGCCAACGCCGCCATCCAGATGCTCCATGGTGTCCCTGCTGGCTGGGAGGTCAGCTAACAGACGCTGTACCTCTCGATGCTCCTTTCTCCGCCGAGCCCCGCCCCTCCGCTGCACACACAGCGCCGCACCAGAGGGACACACTGGAGCAAAGGAGTCCCGCAGCGGCGCTGTGTGAGGAGATGCGACAGCGGGCGCTTAGCGGGACATTGGCGACACGCAGCGGATGTTTTCCAGAGACAGCCAGCCCAGCATTGAACAGGGGCGAGCTCCTGCACGTCTGGAGCTTCACTGAAACAGAGGCCATGGCTGCGCCCTAGGTGTTAGTGCGCCCTAGGCGACTGCCTACTCCGCCTAGTGGTAGCGCCGGCCCTGGTTCCCTGTATAGCTAAGTGCCCCATTCAAGGGAAGTTAACGACCTCCGGTTTAATTAATTTATCTTCAAATCCAATTATCACAAAATTCCAGTAAAGAGTGGGCTAGTGTGGGAAATTCATATAATGGCCGGAGGGAGGAGAGAGATAACAGTAACCAATCGTAGCCTCCCTGTTTTAGTCAATGGGAGAGGGGCCCCATATAAGGAGAACTCCAATCAGTAGGATGGAGAGATGAGATGACTTGGGCCCAGGAGTCATTGTTATAGGTAATTATCAGACCATCTCCCAGCACTTACAGTATACTTGCGTTGTCATATGTTTGTCTGTCTATTTGTAATGTGATGTATATACTCTGTATTGTAACCTAATACTAATATTTACATACTTTGTGTTTGAAACTAATATTTACTCCCTTGCCTAAGACTGTAAATGTTTGCGGTGTATTAGATAGACTAATAACAAATTCTCTAATAAATGCTTATTATATTGAAGCTTTCACTTCTAGTCAAAAGAACTCTTATTTAACCCATATCATATCTTTGAGATATTGAATCGTAAATATACATGCGTAAATCGCAACAGTTATATATCTCTCTGTGAAGGACCATCACACAGATGTGGACAAGTATCTTCTTGTGGCTGCTTCTATACCTTGGCCAGAGGGAGCCATGAGTGGAGCTCTGAGGTCCACCAACCACTGTGGACCTAACCGCTGTGGAGCTAGAGGAAACCTTTGTTCAGGTAAACCCACCATCAAACTGGGTTTTGTCAGATCCACCACTGCAGGTGTCACTCTTTGGACATGCTCAGGAATGCATTTCGGGAGCCAATCTTTCTCAACCTCTGTTCAATGTATTTTGGGGAACCAATCCCCTTACTCAGCCTGCCTACAGGCTACCAGCATTGGTTAATTGGAGCAAAAGGGCAGAACATAACATCACTGATCTCCAGCCAAAATCAGATTAAATGGATCTGACCACAATTTGGTTGCAGAACACCACAATAAGGGTGTCAAATACACATACAGACTTATACAGCACAAGAGAAGAAAGAACAAAAAGAGAATGAGGTGCAACAACATAATGGCAAAAGGGTAATAAAAGTGATAATGCTACACATAAAGATAGCAATTATTCTGAGGATAAATAAGTGGCTGAGGATGGGGATTGGTTCCCCATAGCCCATTGCTATGCTTATCCAAAGAGTAATATTGGCAGTTGGTAAATCTGACAGGACCTGGTGAGACAGCAGGCTTCCTCTTGAACCAGCTCCACAGTTGGCAGCGGACCTAGTAGCTCCACTCACAGGCCAGGGTATGGAATCAGTCACAAGACAAAACCTTCCTGTACTTGTGTGCTGGTCCTTACCAAAGAGACATATAAAACACTGAATGCCTGCTTGAACCCTCTCCTTTTGTGAGTGCATTTTTTCTCCTTGCTCAGTTTTTTATTTACTACACAAAATGAGGTTTGCACTGTCCCCTCATTTTGAGAATATCAAATCCCCGCCTATATGATTTCATTTTTTTTAAATAATGATTTCATTTATTTTAGGCATTATCTTTTAATGCTAAATACCTTATTTTTCTGCCAAATGTTATAGTCTATATTAAAAGACATTATTGTTAGTTAAAACGGTTAAGAAAATTGATATCCTGTAATAGTTAATACACACCTATCTGTCTGTCTGTGGAGTGCTACGTTGGCTAAAGAGTCTTCTACAATAAAAATCCTTTAGATTGTGCAGAACCCCTCTGCATCCTGTGGATCCATCCACCAGCCCCTATGTCTCTGCTGGACAGAGTAGTGGTAGAACGGTTAAAGGATGGAACCACAACACAGAGTGAGGGACCAGGCACCCATCAATTCATAAAGAATGCCAGTTGCAAAACAGATTTCAGCCAGAATAGCTCTTCAAAACATTTAGGATTGTTGGCGCAGGCAGTGAGACAAGTTAGTATTAACACTTTTCCTTACAGGGAGGCTTTATTAAAACTTTTTTTAATGTTGCAACAGCTTTATTTCAATGTTCTCACAACCATGTTTAAAAATATTGAAACAAGGGACTGACATGTACACAAATCATTTTTTTATTTATGTTATGAATGCATCTTTAATTTTACATCATCATAATAGGTATAGGGTGTTGTACAGTAGAAATATACAGTACAGTAGAAATATAGAATTGATCAATAATAGAGTAGAAAAAAATCAATATAAAAGTAGGAATTGCAGACATACAAAGAATGGAGAAATGATCACAATAAACAGATTACATTCTAGGCTGAACAGGTAACAGTATATTTCAAAACAGTAGGAACAATCTAAACATTTTTACCGCAATGGATGGAATATACAATAATTAGGATAATTAAATAATTAAGTATGCCTTTAGATACATTTCACCTACATCCTTTATGATATTGATGTAATAAAACATGTTAAGTAGATACCCCCAAAAAGGTATGATTTCAGTTAAAGTAAATAAAAATACCTAATAAAATCAAGAAACATTGAAATTTCAGCTTAATTACTATTTTGTTTAAACAAAGTATACTTAAAATATATACAGTATAAATAAAGGACATCAACTGTGGGCATGAAAGAAGACTTTGAGAGTAACACAACATTAATGAATGTGAGGCCCCGTTCACATCTATGTGAATTGGTTGCGGCTTACAATGCATCCAGTTCGCATAACATTATAAAATACATTGATTTTATTGAGGCTGGTTCACATATGTGCGATGCATTCGCACTGCGCATTACCCAAAAAACTTGTGCGTTTTCTAGGCATTGCGGTGCGGCTCAGGTGTGAATTCAGGCCCATTGTCTTCTATGGGCACGCATCTGATTCGCAGATGTCTTCCGTTCTGAACAGGAAATTTATCCCTGCTCACTACACTTCCCCTCCTCCCCCTCCCCTCTCCCTGGTCAGCAAATTCGCATCTACAATGCAGATGATCCGCTGAACAGCTCTGTTATTTCTTTGCAGAGATAACAGAGCTAGAATTTGCACCGCACAAGTGTGAATCCAGCCTTAATGAATTAAGATGTTAGATGGAAACTTCAGCTTGGTAATCAATATAAGTGAACTATGGTGAACTAGGATTCAGTGGGACTTTAAAGTGGGAAAAGATACAGTAGTAGGGTTGATTTACTTAAGTAGTGGCTGTTCACTTTAAAAAGTATATGTTTACTGAGCTTAGGAAATAAGCTCAAGCTGTATTCACTTTGAATACCCAATCAAGTGCCTGAGGAATAAGAAGAACATAATTCACTTGCACCTGATTGGATGAAGTGAACACAGTTTCATTTTATCTTCTAACTGAACATAACAAGTTGTAGTCATAGTATATTAACCCTATTAAGTGAAAGATGGGATTTGGCGCACTTGTATAATGTAGTGAGCCAAACCTTTTATAGGTGTCCCAACTAATTTCATTTGCTGTAGGGAAGGATTCAAACGTTTGTTGGGTACTTAATGCTACCTGTGTTCCAATTAGTAAGATTCCCTGTAACTGCATAGAAAATGACAGGAAATATCCCAAAAGCTTACACAGGCAGTGATTAAATACCTGACAAAAACTAAAATCCTGCCCGACCCTATATTAAATCTAAGACTTAAAAGATAAAGTTTTATTTGGAATTTTTTTTTATTTGTTTCTCCCACAAAAGCCTCTAACTAGTCCCAACCCCTGCTAAGCTGATCTGCCCTAACAACTCCAACCCCAGCTTCTTAATTACCATATTCACAATTTTATCTTACTCTCAGATAGAAACCTTCTGCATCAGAGTACAAATCTAGTGAGTCTCAGTGGGCAGGTGTGGTCAGTGCCTAAAAGGACTTGTGCCCGAGAAAAGCAGGCCCCCCCCACTGTCAGAATATATTGATTAGCGTTGCATGTGCTGATCAAAGCAACATTTTCCAACAAGCCAGTTAATGAGCAGCCGATCGATAGATCGACTTCTCATGAATGGCAACAGCCATACATGGATCAAAATTCGTCCAGTTTTTGTTGAACCTGCCGGGTTTTGATCCATGTATGTTCTGCTTAATATACCATGGTAGTGATGTTGGTGCAGGTTAGTTCAGGAGGAGTGGGTTGGGTTTGTTTAATGGATTTGGATAGGAAAAGTACAGTTCTTTTTTAAGAGTCCCATACACATAGGCTTTCAAATGGTATGAAACTAGTAATCAGACCCTCTTTAACCTTCTTTTTCATCATTTATTACATGCTTAGTGACTGTGAACAGATCTTTACATATAGATATGGCAAGTAAGAAATGCATACATACAGTAGAGTAGATAACATTATTAAATTATGCAAAAGTCAGTTATTTCAACAAAATATACTTGTATTCATCATTGAGTATGTATTTTTAAAAATGTTTATTACAAATGTCGTTTGTTCTATATTCCTGAATGGTGATTACATTGACCTCCACCGCTTTTGATTTTTTTTTTCCATACATTTTCTCTCTTTTTTACATATGAATGTAGAACTTCCCATAACAAAACAGAATTTAGGTTGCCTCGTGTAGATGGGGTCTGAGGTTTCTGTCATGCTGCCCAAATTTCAAAATAAGCCAATCAGAATGATATCTTATGTCTAGAAATAATAGCAGTTGTTCACCCATGTGTGTTGATTAAATGATGGCCTTCTGAAGATGTGATTATTAAGTACCAATCTATTTTCCCTGCAGGTTAACAGTCTAAAAAAAAAATGTATTCCTGCAACATGTTATATACAGTCACAAATATAGGTGTTCCCATGCCTTGAAAGATTTGAATATATTTGACATGCAGTTTACAATTGCTATGTGTATATTTATATATGTATTATCCCTTTGTGCAGATTGTCACAAAAAGTGGCTGGTGTTTAGCAACAGACTTTTCTGTGTATGTGAAAATGCCATAAAAAGACCCTATCACCAAATTAGAAAGCCCAGAAAAGCCCAGAAAAACCAACGCTGCACATAATGATTTTAAATGCTCACTTGCAGCGTATGTACTTGACAGAGTGATTGAGTGACAACTCAAGTTTGCTGGGTTTAGGGCTGGGGCTGCTGACATTATATCCTTGATGGTGGCACCCAGCAGCAGCCTCAGGTACATTTGGATATCTATACAAGAGAGGCTTTTACAGGTAAATAACATTTGGCTGTGTTATAACTTGTGACTGATATTTGATTAAAAAAGTTTTTAAATTACCCTTTTTGTCTTAATGAAGAAGCTGCTTCCTGCCATTTCAGTTCAAGGGTCTAGACTGGCATAGCCAAGTAACAGCCATACCTTAAATCAAAATGTCCTTGCTTAGATTTGTACAGGAGAGGAAGAGCATGAGACTTTCTAACCAATTACTAAGTGCTGATAACTGAGCACTAGGTGTAACTCTGTGGTTTATTAGACTTTACAAGCATATTCTGCACACTACACAACTACTGTAACAGGAAAGTGGAGATAAGACTATGAAATGCAGGTTGTCTAATGCAATTTCTATCTGACTGCATATCTATGTGTGACTTTAGCTGGGCTTTAAGGTCTCAGTTATCTTTTATCTGTAAATAAGTAAAAAATAAGAAATACAAAATTTGGGAAAATAAGAATGAAAAAAAAAAACGGAAAACCAATATGAAGTATCTAATTAAAAAAAACTTGCATTAGAGGTGTGAGTCATTAGGAATTGTCCATCCACATTTTCCTAAAATAACAGGATTTAAGGCATTAAAAATAACCAGTGCTTTAACTGGCTCAGTTATGAAATGATTTGATAGAAATAAATGGTGGCTTTTTCCTATTTGTCAATTGGCATATTGTGGATAGTAGCCTGTCTATGGTTCCTATTGTAGCAACTCCGTATATACATAGATGAATTCTATGCAACTGATTACATTTCTATAATGCTGCTTACTATAAAATAAACTGCCGTTTATACAGCTCCTAAGAAAGGATTACATATGAAGTTAAGTCTTGCACCGAGGTCTTGTAGTTCTTAGTCTGATCAAAGGTAACAAAGGTAAACTCAAGACCTGATTAAATACTATATAAAGACTTTATATATTCAAAATCATGGTGTGTCTCTAAAATGTGGTGAAATGATCATTCCTTGTCAAAGTCACAGCTGCTGTGAACATCATCTTTTCTTTCAAATGCGATTTTGAAATTCGCATTTTGTGATGTGATCTGAATTGCTGAACGTGGGAAGTCCAAGCCATCAACAATAAAACTATAAATACCCATAAGTGCACCTGTTGATATTCTGGCAAAAGCCTTCAATGATAGCAGTGATTTATGAGTATGTGAATGTACGGCTTCTGATTTATCAGCCATGTTGGCTGTCACAATGCCGACATAACCTCAAAATATCCAGCCAAAAGAGAAGGAGGATGAATGTTCAGCTACTGGAGATATTCTAAGCATTTAAATCAGTTGATCCTACAAGAACAGTGAATTTATCCTGCCTATTAAATTAGGTCTTCAGGGAGTCCTACCAGTCTCATAGACATGCTTGACAGGCTGGTCTGTAGTAGGCTGAGGTAACGATGAAGCAGCAGGAGAAGACTGGGTTCTGGACACAGGCCGATGTTTTTCTAATCCTGCCATGCCAACTGTATCCATCTGAGCCTGGTAGACTTGAAATTGGTTGATACGCTGATGGTCCGAGAACTGTAGTTGCCAAGAAAACAGCACAGCAGAAAGAAACATGAGAGGGGATCAAGTAAAAGACACTGAGAGAAACATGTCAACAAATTAAGTTCATTAGGTCAGGCCTGTTATAAACGGTGTAAAAAAAAAATCAGAGCCTCAGTCAATAAATTCATTCAACAGATGTTTTTACACTGACACAAGAGAGTCATTGGGCTTGTGGAATACTAGGTGATTGCAGGAAGCCTGTCAGTTCTCACAGTCTGAGGAAAGCTTTTCCTTGGCCTAAATCACCAAAAATATATAAATCTTAGAAATAACTAAAACTAAGTATGCAAATACAAGAGGTAAAATCAACAAATTACTTTTATTTTATTTTTTTACACATACTAATAAAAATGACTTATAGAAATCTGGCTTTAAAGCGGATAGTATGATATTACAAGACATATAGCCATATACACTCTAGAAAAAACAAGATTATTTGACAGGTGAAGAATTAGTGTTAATCTGTGATTTCCTAGAAACACAGCTGTCATTTGGACAGCTACTGTATGAATCCTAAGTGATTTTGATTTTATATTTCACTTTGTGATATAAATGTCAAATTGAAAATAAACTGTAAAAGCTAGTATTAGCTTCCAATAAGAAGCTGCACAAACTCTGCTGTAATTTGGTTTTCATAACTAACTAGGCATGTAATGTGCAACATTGAAAATACCCTTTGTTATTTAACCTACAGCTTCAAGTTAGGGGCAAAGCAGTTAAACCAGGAGACACTATTGAAAGAAATGTCTATCTGGCAATTTAGCAAAAAAGTATCAGATTTCTCTGAATCTGTTACCCGTGATTTCCAACCTGTAGATTAGGAACACCCTAATTTGCAGGGTGCTTGGCAGGTGTTTGCCCCGCCGAACACCCTGCAATGCACTGGGTGCTGGACAGTGCATTCTGTGCCCTAATTGGGCAACGCTTTGCCCAATCAGGGCATGGTAAAAGCTGTTTGTTAAGAAGCGGACCGGGAAACCGGCTGTGTCGTCCTTAACAACCGATGAGTCATCAGGTGTAATGGGCTTCCCCTCTGACAGCTGAGTAAAAAAAAAATAGCTTTTTTATATTCAATCATTTTTTATTAGTTTTAAAGAAAAAATAAATAGTTACAAACACCACCCTTATACATAAATTCACCATCCATAGTCTCGATCTCATAATTTCCAACCCCCTCTCCCAAAAAAAAGTCCCACTCCCCATATACTCCCTTCCTCCCCTCTAGGCTCCCTCCTTTTCTTTTTTTATTCTTCCACAGCTAGTCAGTCCTCTGCATGCTCACAATACTGATATTTCTATATATTCTCAGTCTCCTGGATCACGCTTTCCAAGCACTTCCCCGGTTTCTTGAAATCTAGCCCTTTTTCCCATGTTTCATTATATCTTTCTATTCGATCTTCCCCTTCATGTATAGTCCTTTCAATGGAACAAATCTTGTCAATCTCTAATATCCATTCCCTCACACTTGGTGTTTTTGGTGTTCGCCAGTATCTAGGTTTCAAGCCCTTAGCTGCAATTAACAGGTGTGGTACCAAGGATCTCCTGTATTTGCTTTAGGCTTAACATTTTTATGGAATAAACATCCCCTGTTATTTCCTGAATAGCCTCACTGATCTCCCCCCAGAAGGCCTGTATCTTAGTACATTCCCACCATAGGTGTGTGAAAGTCCCTGGCGAACCGCACTCCCTCCAACATAGAGGGGATGCGTCCGCCCCAAAGCTCTGAGCTCTGATCAGGGTCACATACCATCTAGCTATGAATTTAAAACTCATTTCTGTTGTCTTAACATCCCTTGAGATACAACATGCCAATTTTTATTTTCCTTTTCTAGTGCCATTTTAGTCTTACCCCCAGTTCTTGCTCCCACTTCCCAAGATAGGGTGGAAATTCAGGTTCTAGTTCTTCAATTAGTACCTTATATATTTTTGAAATGCTATGCTGAAAATCAGATGGGAAACTAAACAATTTTTCTATTGGCTTATGTCTGTCTTTTCCACATAGTGGCTGGGGTATTGTTTGTGTAAAATGTTGTATTTGTGGATATCTCCATTTATCTAGTGGCAAACTACACCATTTTTGCTTAAGTTCAAAAAACATGCAAATCCTAACGCCTGTCATCACATCTTGTAACTGTATAGGCATACCCCACTTTTAAGTTAACAATGGGGTTTATTTACTATAGCTGTAGAGTGCAAAAACAGGCTTACTTCTGCATAGAAACCAATGAGCTTTCAGGTTTTCCAGCTAAATTGAACAAGCTGGGGTTAGAAGCTCATTGGTTTCTATGCAGAAGTTAGCCTGATTTTGCATTCTGCAGATATATAGTAAATAAACCCCATTGTGTACTTAAAAGTGGGTAGTCTCCTTTTTTTACCCATCTGACAAAATACAGGTAATCCTCTTTCCCAGGTGTAAAATAATTTGTATCTAATAGTGAAATCAAAGGTGAATTGTGCTCCCAATGATACTTACCGTATATATTCGAGTATAAGCCGAGTTTTTTAGCACATTTTTTTTGTGCTGAAAATGCCCCCTCGGCTTATACTCGAGTCACCTTTTTGCGCCTGATCTCCCGGACTTTGGGTACCCGGTACAGGCCGGCCATAGGACCTGGACCCCAAACTTGGTACACATGTAGCCCCACTCTTTCTTTACAAGTGTGCAAAGTTTATTGTCCAGGAGACCTACGGCCGGGGAGCAGCGATTTTTCAAAGCCGGGCACCCCTTCCATAGACTCCCATGTTAAACTGTAATTTCTCCGGTGACTTTGGGGACCCGGTACTGGCACACATATAGCCCCATTTCTCCTCTACAAGTGTGCAAAGTTTGTTGCCCGGGGGACCTACGGCCAGGGAGCACTGATTTTTTAAAGCTGGGCACTCCTTCCATAGATTCCCATGTTAAACATCAGTCTAGTCATGGGCACAGTGAGGCATGGGCACAGTGAGGCATGCACATGGACACAGTGAGGCAAAGTGAGGCACAGTGAGGCATGCAGATGGACGCCCTAGGCTTATACTCGAGTCAATATGTTTTCCTAGTTTTTTGTGGTAAAATTAGGTGCCTCGACTTATATTCGGGTCGGCTTATACTCAAGTATATACAGTACATAAATTATCCCATATTCGGAAAACATTATCTGTCAGTGGATTTGTGCTTTTTGCTAAATCTCGGTATGACCGTGGAATCTATACCATCTTACCTAAATCTTTACTTAGTGCAAATTCTATCACAACCCAACTTTTATTTTTATTATTGTGAATCCAATCTGAAATATTAATCTCCTGATAATATTTTTTAGGGTCTGGCAGTGCCAGCCCACCTGCTTTCTTCTCCTTAGTCAGTACAGCATACGTGATTCTAGGACGTCTATGTGCCCATATGTATTTCAATATTAAAGTTCTAAGTTTCTTAAAGTATTCTTGTGGAAGGGGAATTGGGAGCATTTGAAATTTGTACAACACTTTGGGCATGATACTCATTTTAAATGTGTTTATTCTGCCCAACCACGAGATGGGTCTATATATAAGGGCAGGTCTATATATATGTACAGCATACGTGATTCTAGGACGTCTATGTGCCCATATGTATTTCAATATTAAAGTTCTAAGTTTCTTAAAGTATTCTTGTGGAAGGGGAATTGGGAGCATTTGAAATTTGTACAACACTTTGGGCATGATGCTCATTTTAAATGTGTTTATTCTGCCCAACCATGAGATGGGTCTATATATAAGGGCAGGGCTTTTTTTCAGGGGGAACTTGGTGGAACTCAGTTCCACCACCTCTGGCTCAGACCCTGCTCACCACAATCACTTGTAAACACAGAAGTCTGGTTTCGTTGTTTACAAGTGACAGCTCTGCACTCTGTATGTAATGCAATCCAGGTATTTAATGTCCCTTTAAGACTCTCCTACTGTTTTCGTGAAATTTGACTGAACCCACCCACTATTTCATGTGATTTGGAGGGTGTGTGTAGGGGGAGGGGTTTTGTGGGGCCGTGGTTAGGTTCCAGCACCTATTGTTTGAGAAAAAAAGCCCTGTATAAGGGAGTTTAAATTTTCTTTAATTACATTAAGTAAGGGAATGTAATTAGCCCTATACAGTCCCCTCATTGATGTTGTCAATTTGATTCCAAGATATCCCAATTCTCTCTTGCATCACACAAAGGGAAACATGGGCTGAATTGCCAACTTCTCTCTGAATATTCAGAATCTCTGATTTGGATGTATTACTTTTAAAATTTGATAGTAACCCATATCTCCTTATTTCCTCCATTAAATTTGGTAGTGTCAGCCTGGGGTTTGAGATGTAAAAAAGAATATCGTCTGCATATGCAGCCATATTGTGTTCCCTCTCCCCGATTCCCACTCCCCTGATGTCTCTGCGTTCCCGGATTGTCATCAGCAGGGGCTCCATGGCAAGTACAAAGAGGATCGGCGAGAGGGGGCACCCTTGCCTAGTTCCATTGAATGATTCCAGGGGTGGGGATAGGTTTCCATTTATCCTAATTTCCGCTGTTGGATGTTGCTATAATGTCCTAATCCACTGCATCATCCTATTCCCTATTCCTAAGTGTCTCAAGGTTTCAAACATGAATCCCCAGTCTACCCTGTCAAAAGCTTTCTCAGCATCTATTGACAGGAGTAGAACGTTTAACTTCATGGATCAGGAATAATGTTTTAAGGCAATTATCTTTCCCCTCCCTTCCTGAAACAAATCCCCCTTGATCATTATGAATCTATTTAGGCATCAAAAATGTTAGCCTATCGGCCAATATATTTGCAACTATGTTTACATCAACATTTAACAGAGATATTGGTCTATAGCTTGTAGGGGCCGTTGGATCCTTCCCTTACTTTAAAATAAGGGTCAAGTGGGCTAGTAATGACTCTTCTCGTAGCTTTGCCCCCTCTCCAAGTGCATTTAGATATTTACACAACCTGGGTAATAAGAGTCTCTGAAACCTTCTATAATACATAATAGTATATCTGTCAGGGCCTGGGCTTTTCCCTACCGCCATATTTTTTATTGCCCTTATCACCTCCTCCTGTGAGATTGGGCTTTCTAACTGGTCCAGTTCCTCTTTAGGCACACTCGGAAAGTTTAGGTCCTGAAGGTATTGTTGTATTTCGAGATCTTTCTTTTGTCTCCCCATAAGGTCTTCCAACTGACTCACACTATATAACATGCTATAGTATGCAGGAAAGACCTTCGCTATTTCCAAGGATGAATGCACCATTTCACCTTTCTCATCTCTTATTTTCAAAACAAAGGATGCATTTTTCTTTCCCCGCAGGATTTTAGCCAACCACTTCCCAGGTTTGTTTCCCCACTGATATTTCTCCTTCACAACCATGAAAAAGGCACTCTTTGTTTCTGAAACTGAAAAAATGATTGAATAAAAAAAAAAAATTGCTGGTAAAAAAAAGTAAAATAACCCCCCCCCCCATGTTGAGGGCATGTGGCTTGGTATGGTTCAGGAGGGGGGGTCTGGTATAGATTTAGGGGGAAACCTGCCCCGTAATTTTTTTTTTTTATTTTGGCGTGAGATTCCCCTTAAAATCCATACCAGACCCATTTTTTTTTGTACTTTTGTTTACTGCCAATTTTTTTCTTTTCTTTTACTTAACTGTCAGTAGGGAAGCCCATTGACAGCTGATGACTCATCGGTTGTTAAGGACGCCACAGCCGGCTTCCCAGACCTGCTTCTTAACAACCAGTCTTTACTGCGCTCTGTTCTATGCATGCTACAAATGCGTCCCTTTACAGGCAGACTAAGGGGACCCCCTAGGCACTCTATTTAAAGGAATTTTTTGGTTTTATTGTTGCACTTTAAGCATCATTAAAATTACTGCTCCTAAAAAAGATAGTTTAAAAATAAAAATAAAAATTGCATTCATACATGTCCCCCAGGGCAGTTCCCAGACCCCATACCCCTTTTATGGCCAATTACTTGCATATAAGCCTTCAAAATGGGCGCTTTTGATATTTTCTGTTCGGCTCCCATAGACTTCAATCGGGTTCGCTGCTTGGGTTAGAACTTTTTCTCTGTTTGTGAGTTCTGCTGCAAACCAAACAGGGGGGTGTTCAGGCCATTTCTACCTGTGACATAGCAAAAGTCTGAGAATACTTCCCCTCACTTTTCTCTAGGTCCCACTTTGACTTTCCTTTAGGTCACAGATTGGCTTCTGTTAGTAAAATTGTTTTTGGTTACTATTTTCCATATTTTCTTACTTGTTTTTTATAATAAATATTGGTTTAAGGAACATCATACAGTGGATATAAAAAGTCTACACACCCCTGTTAAAATGGCAGGTTTCTGTGATGTAAAAAAAATGAGACAAAAATGAATAATTTCAGAACTTTTTCCACCTTTAATGTGACCTATAAACTGTACAACTCAGTTGAACAACAAACTGAAATCTTTTAGGTGGAGGGGAGTAAAAATAAAAAACTAAAATAATATGATTGCATAAGTGTGCCCACCCTTAAACAAATACTTTGTTGAAGCACCTTTTGATTTTATTACAGCACTCAGTCGTTTTGGGTATGAGTCTATCAGCATGGCACATCTTGACTTCAAAAATACTCTAAATCTGTCAGATTGCGAGAGCATCTCCTGTGCACATCCCTCTTCAGATCACCCAACAGATTTTCAATCAGATTCAGGTCTGGGCTCTGGCTGGGCCATTCCAAAACTTTAATCTTCTTCTGGTGATGCAATTCCTTTGTTGATTTGGATGTATGCTTTGGGTTGTAGTCATGCTGAAAGATGACGTTCCTCTTCATGTTCAGCTTTCTAGCAGAAGCCTGAAAGTTTTGTGCCAATATTGACTGGTATTTGGAACTGTTTATAATTCCCTCTACCTTGACTAAGGCCCCTGTTCCATCTGAAGAAAAATAGCCCCAAAGCATGATGCTGCCACCACCATGCTTCACTGTGGGTATGGTGTTCTTTTGGTGATGTGCAGTGTTGTTTTTGCGCCAAATATCTTTTGCAATTATGGCCAAAAAGTTCATATTTGGTTTCATTAAACCATAACACATTTTCCCACATGCTTTTGGGAGACTTCAGATGTGTTTTTGCAAAATTTAGCTGGGCTTGGATGTCTTTCTAAGACAAGGCTTCCGTCTTGCCACTCTACCCCATAGCCCAGACATATGAAGAATACTGGAGATTGTTGTCACATGTACTACACAGCCAGTACTTGCCAGACATTCTTGCAGCTCCTTTAATGTTGCTGTAGGCCTCTTCACAGCCTCCCTGACTAGTTTTCTTCTTTTCTTTTCACCAATTTTGGAGGGACATCCAGTTCTTGGTAATGTCACTGGTGTGCCATATTTTCTCCACTTGATGAGGACTGTCTTCACTGTGTTCCATGGTATATCTATGGAAATTCTTTTGTATCCTTCTCCTGACTGATACCTTTTAACAATGAGATCCCTCTGATGCTTTGAAATCCCTCTGTGGACCATGGCTTTTGCTGTAGGATGCAACTAAGAAAATGTCAGGAAAGACCTACTAGAACAGCTGAACTTAATTTGGGGTTAATCAGAGGCACTTTAAATTATGGCAGGTACAGACTCCTATTTAATATAAGTTTGATACTGAACACAGCTACATCCCCAGTTATAAGAGGGTGTGCACACTTATGCAGCCATATTATTTTAGTTTTTTAGTTTTACTTCCCCCTCTAATTGATTTCAGTTTGTTTTTCAATTGAGTTGTACAGTTTATAGGTTACATTAAAGGTGTAAAAGTTCAGAAATTATATATCTTTGTCTCATTTTTTTACATCATAGAAACCTGACATTTTAACAGGGGTCGAAGAGAATGTCTTGGACAGCGGCACTCCAGGAAAAATTCCTTAAATGTCCTTTATTGGTAAAATTGGATAATACACTACAATGCACAGCAAGAAAAAAATCAGGACACACAGCTGACACGTTTTGCACTAATGGTTAGTGCTTACTCATAAGCAGGGATGAGCCGAACACCCCCCTGTTCGACAGAATGTTCGCGTGAACTTTAGAACCCTACGTTCGAAATCTAAAGTGCTAATTATAAAGGCTAATGTGCAAGTTATTGTCCTAAAAAGTGTTTGGGGACCCGGGTCCTGCCCCAGGGGACATGTATCAATGCAAAAAAAGTTTTAAAAACTGAAGTTTTTTTGGGAGCAGTGATTTTAATAATGCTTAAAGTGAAACAATAAAAGTGAAATATTCCTTTAAATTTCGTACCGGGGGGTGTGTATAATATGCATGTAAAGTCACGCTTGTTTCCCATGCTTAGAACTGTCCCTGCACAATATGTCATTTCTGAAGGAAAAAAAGTCATTTAAAACTGCTCCTGACAATACATAGAAAAGTCATTGATAAAAAAAGCGTGGGGGTTCCCCCAAATTCAATTACCAGGCCCTTCAGGTCTGGTATAGATATTAAGGGGAACCCTGCCGCAAATTTAAAAAAAAATGCGTGCGGTTCCCCCCAAATATCCATACCAGGCCCTTCAGGTCTGGCATGGATTTTAAGGGGAACTCCACCCCAATTTTTTTTAAAAATGGCGTGGAGTCCCCCCAAAAATCCATACCAGACCCTTATCCGAGCACGCAGCCTGGCAGGCCGCAGGAAAAGAGGGAGAGACGAGAGAGTGCCCCCCCCTCCTGAACCGTACCAGGCCACATGCCCTCAACATGTGGAGGATGTCCCCATGTTGATGGGGACAAGGGCCTCATCCCCACAACCCTTGCCCGGTGGTTGTGGGGGTCTACGGGCAGGGGGCTTATCGGAATCTGGAAGACCCCTTTAACAAAGGGGACCCCCAGATCCCGGCCCCCCTATGTGAATTGGTAAGGGGTACATTGTACCCCTACCATTTCACAAAGAAAGTGTAAAAAAATGTAAAAAACACACAAACACCTTGGAAAAGTCCTTTATTTAAAAAATAAAAAATAATTAAAAAAAAAACATTCCAGCGATGAAATCCAGTGTCCCGCGGCAATCCGATGTCCAGCACTGTCCGTCATTGGCTGAGCCTGAGCGGACCTGATGGGGAACTTCCTCCGCAGTCTATTAAATGTATAGACCCGCCCCTTCTAAAGTTCCCCATCAGGTCCGCTCAGCCAATGACTAGGTGTAAGGCTAAGGACCTGACGCGGAACATGAGAAGGGGCGGGTCTATTCATTTATTACACAGTGGAGGAAGTTCCCCATCAGGTCCGCTCATGCCAATGACGTAGGCAGGGTCTGACATACGAGGGGCGGACCTGATGGGGAACTTCCTCCACTGTGTAATAAATGAATAGACCCGCCCCTTCTCACGTTACACATCTGGTCCGCTTAGCCTTACACCTAGCCTTACACCTAGTCATTGGCTGAGTGGACCTGATGGGGAACTTTAGATGGGGTGGGACTATTCATTTAATAGACTGCGGAGGAAGTTCCCCATCAGGTCCGCTCAGGCTCAGCCAATGACGGACAGCGCTGGACATCGGATTGCCGCGGGACACTGGATTTCATCGCCAGATTCCAATAAGCTCCCTGCCCGCAGACCCCCACAACCACCTGGCCTGGTACGGTTCAGGAGGGGGGTGCGCTCTCTTGTCCCCCCCTCTTTTCCTGCGGCCTGCCAGGTTGCGTGCTCGGATAAGGGTCTGGTATGGATTTTTGGGGGGACTCCACGCAATTTTTTTTTAAATTTGGGGTGGAGTTCCCCTTAAAATCCATGCGAGACCTGAAGGGCCTGGTATGAATATTTGGGGGGAACCGCACGCATTTTTTTTTTAATTTGCGGCGGGGTTCCCCTTAATATCTATACCAGACCTGAAGGGCCTGGTAATTGAATTAGGGGGGACCCCCACGCTTTTTTTTATTTTTTTATCAATGACTTTTCTATGTATTGCCGGGAGCCGAAAATTCATTAATAGCCGCAAGTGAGTTTTAAATGACTTTTTTTCCTTCAGAAATGACACTTTGTGCAGGAACAGTTCTAAGCACGAGAAACAAGCGCGACTTTACAGGCATATTATACACACCCCCCAGGTACGAAATTTAAAGGAAAAATTCACTTTTATTTTTTCATTTTAAGCATTATTAAAATCACTGCTCCCGAAAAAACGTCCATTTTTAAAACTTTTTTTTGC
Source organism: Rana muscosa (assembly GCA_029206835.1). Classification (NCBI taxonomy): domain Eukaryota; kingdom Metazoa; phylum Chordata; class Amphibia; order Anura; family Ranidae; genus Rana; species Rana muscosa. The sequence continues at coordinate 186,858,192 of CM055122.1, read as the reverse complement.
ATTGATACATGTCCCCTGGGGCAGGACCCGGGTCCCCAAACACTTTTTAGGACAATAACTTGCATATTAGCCTTTATAATTAGCACTTTAGATTTCGAACATTCGAGTCCATTGTATTTAATAGGCTTCTAAAGTTCACGTGAACATTCTGTCTGTTCGCAGGTTCTGGTGCGAACCGAACAGGGGGGTGTTCGGCTCATCCCTGCTTATAAATAAGCACTAAGCATTAGTGCAAAATGTGTCAGCTGTGTGTCCTGATTTTTTCTTGCTGTTCATTGTAGTGTATTATCCAATTTTACCAATAAAGGACATTTAAGGAATTTTTCCTGGAGTGCGGCTGTCCAAGACATTCTCTTCATTCTCTTCTATATGCATTGCCAGCACCCGTGGTCTCTAGGAGGAGACTGATTAGCTAAGCATATCCATCTGGAGCGGTTACTTCCCTTTTCCCCATTTTAACAGGGGTATATAGATTTTTTATATCCACTGTATGTGTGGACAGTAGTTTTTATGAGGTCTGTAGGGAACACATACCTTGATTTAGAAATCAAAATAAAGAGTATTTTTTTCACTGTTACAGAAAAAAAGGAAGACGTATCATACAGACTACTACACTACTAGACTACATGCAACTCTTTAGACCACATGTACACAACAAAGTGTTTTTTTTTAACACTAAAAATATGAAGGAGTATTGTGCACACTGCATAGGTATTAATAAACATTAAATAGGTAATATTTGTAGGCCTCATTGGCTAAACCTGATACATTTAGAAACGAAAAAATTAGTATTTCCCCACACTACCGCACCTCTATTTGAATCACACAAACAGAATACTCATTGATTGCTGCCAGCACTGACATGTGTTCCCACACCCACCCACTGAAATTCTTTACAAACAAAGTGCAGTGCAATCTATGTGCAAACTATAACAAAATATATACATGTACACACTACTACAGGAAGTATATTTATGTGTAATCTGCAAATGTTAACCTTTCACAAACACATTTTTTTACTGGATGAAAAATAATGTGCACATAAGTCTATTTAAATTAGAGACATGCGTGCTTATTAATGTGCATCAAATGTTCAGAATAAAGTGTTTAAAAGCATTACAGTGTGCTCCGTCACCAGCCATCACCAGCCATCACCAGCCACACCACTTTGTCACATCCTACATTTAGCTTCGGAAACAAAAAGAATGTAAAATTTATATTTCTCACAATAAAATTAAAGAAATATAGTATACACTTAACAGGCATAACTTTTAAAAAAAGTTTTGTAGGCCTCATTTACTAAAACACATACCTCATGCAGCTTCTCAGGACAAAAAAAAACGAAATAAAGTGTATATTTTTCACTGTTGAAATGAAAGAATATTTTACAGACTGCGGAAACAATATTTCAACAATCTTTTGTAGGCCACATTTTTAAAATGACACACCACATTCAGTTTTAAATATTTTAAATATATATATACTTTTTTTTCAGGGCTTTTTTTCTCAGAGAATAGCTGCAGGTACTCCCCCCTTCTGGGTCACCCTTTGTCTCTGCCCCCTTCCCACCTGCTAGCAACATCCCTTGGTTCCACCCCTACCCACCTCCCAGTACCACCCTTTTTAAAAATGACAGAACCAAGTATTTTTTGGTACTAAGTAGTTTTTATGGAATTTGCTAATAAAAGGCAGTAAAATAGGTCCTCTGCATCCAGCAACAATAGATCCACCAAGCAACAATAGACCAATCCCAGCAGCAATAGACACCCCAGCTGCAATAGATCCTCCCATCAGCAATAGACCCCCAGCAACAATAGACCCCCCAGAAACAATATACCCCCAGCAAAAATAGAAACTCCCAGCTAAAATAGAAATTCACAACTACATTATAAACCACTAGTAACAATAGAGCCCCCATAACAAAATACCCCCAGCAACAATACTGTAGACCCACCGCAGCAACCATGGACCCCAACAGCAACAATAGAGCTCCCAGAAGCCAGCATTAATAGACCCTTACCTCAACAGTATATCTCTCCTATCAACAACTGCCCCCCCTCCCAGCAACAATAGATTCCCCTCACCGCCAGCAATAGACCTCCCAGCAACAATAGTTCCCCCAGCTATAAGAGATCCCTCAGCACATCTTGACATTATATACATCCAGTACTGGAGGTGCCGGAACTGCATTCCCCCATGTTCCCGCTGAAAAAAAGCCCTGTATATATTAAACATAAAAGAAGAAATATTTTTGTGACCCCCATATACAATATTTAAGCACTGTTGGTAGGATGCATTTTAAACAGGAGGGACAACCGTCAGATTTAAATTAAAAAAAATCAGCTTTAGAATGTACTGACGCCATACGCCAGGCTTTTTATGTTTATTAAAAGTCAGCAGCTACAAAAAGTGTAGCTGCTGACTTTTAATAAACAGACACTTACCTGTTCCACGGTCCAGCGATGCAGCCGAACGGAGGGTCGCTCCTCTCCGCCGGCGCCTCCATTGCCACTCTGGGCACCCAGCCGTGACAGCTTTTGGCTTCACGGCCGGGCACGCATGGCGCATGCACGAGTCCCGCTGCGCTCCCGGAGTGGGAGGGGCCGCCTGAGGCGAGAGGAGGAGTTGCCATTTACTAATGTATTTAGTAAATAATATCAGCAGTTCCTCCAAGCCACCATATTAACTTAATTTTTTAAATTCTGGGCATTTTCCATTCCAGTTTTAAATCTGCATTAAAAACAGCATTTGGTGATCAAAAAGAACTTCTGTCAGACCTATGAACTGATTAAAGGAAATCAGTTGCTGTCAATTTACATGACTGAAGCAACATTATTTGGGTCGATTATAGTGTAGTGACAGAGCTGGTTATCCATGTTATATTGCATATAACAGTACACAGTACTGTAAGGTTGATATACAGTATATTAGCTTTTTAAGAGTGTTTATATCTAGGGAACAGAGACATTCAATGTACCCCTCTTTGCTACTTCACTTTGTCCCATGTGAAGATAATTTTGGTCTACTAACATCACTATCACTACAAAATTCTTATCAAGGTTTACATGTACCATTAGGAAAATGGGCATCATCACCACCTCATTTGCATTAAAGTCAATAATAGCTTGTTTTAAATGTACTAATCAGTATCGTATTAACCGCAATTTTGAGACTTCAAAGAGTTCTCATTTATCATTGTCTGATGATCCACTTTCTAGCTCATAATGCCACGGCATGCCCTAAGGCTTACATACAGATCATATGTACAACAATTCTACAGCAGGGCAGTCTGTTCTCCTCAAATTAGGGTGTTGGGGGTTGTATAGACTAGAGGAGAATAAAACATTTCTACAGTACAGCATCTCGTCATTTCCAAGCTGTCATGTTAAAAAAATATTACCGGTAATCTGTTAATATGATAAAACAGTGAAAGTAGAAAAGTCCAATACACCATAACAACCAGTCTGCATCCACTGTGTATTGGTCTGGCTTTGCTAAGATGAATGCTAACTGGTTGTTCATGGTTACAATACCAGTAATTTGCACCTTTATTGGATTAGATCAATAAGTAGGTAATATGGCACTGCAGCACATGAAGGAAAACGTTGTGTGGCTGTGTAGCAGAAGTCAATTATATTTTTAAGATGACTTTGAATTATTTTATATACATATTTAATATATATAAGGCAATTAGTAAGCACTAGCGTCAATTAGCATTTTAGAATGGCCAGTAGTCCCAGTAGTGGTAGTAACTTGTGAGGCAGACAACATGGAGCCTTATAAAGACTTTTGTTATGGACCATGTACTGTCCAATTACACTACCTTTACTGGGGATGGCACAACACTTACCACTCTAAATGCATTTTTGCTAATTGCCATAATTTTTGCAGGCCAGTTCCCATATTCAAATGCCTGAAAGAGCTGATTGACAAACATGAATAGTTTCCATAAACACAGATGTAGTTAGTGGATCACGAAAAGTTTGGCTATAACAATGGATGGGTTTACATTTAATTTGATAATGCCAGCAGATATGACAAATTACAGCATTAAAAAGCCTTTTTTTTTTTTTAGAATAATACATCAAAAATGATTTTGCTTCTAGGCAGTGCTGTGATTTAATGATGCATGCACACAAACATGACATGTTTTATTAAACAGGAGTTACCCTTTGGAAATGAAAGATACACAAATAAAAAAAAGCAGACAATGCCAATTTAATAAAATTATCCTGACATCCTTGATCCAGACAGGTTTGGTAAGATACAGGTTTCCTGTCTGCCACCTCTTATGTGAATGCTTCACTACTTGAAGCTGTACAGATGAAGCTCTCTGCCCCAGACCCTTTACATTCATAATTTTCCCATCCATCTGTTCTCCCAGGCTAATATTATGCTATACTCAAAGGGGTTGATTTACAAAAACTGGAGAGTGCAAAATCCGGTGCAGCTGTGCATGGTAGCCAATCAGCTTCTAACATCAGCTTGTTTAATTAAGCTTTGACAATAAAAAACTGGAATCTGGTTGGTTTCTGGACAGAGCTGCACCAGGTTTTGCACTCTCCAGTTTTTGTGAATTAACCTCTATTGTGTTCTTTTTTAACCACTTGCTTACTGGGCACTTAAACCCCCTTCGTACCCAGACCAATTTTCAGCTTTCAGTCCTGATGCACTTTGAATGACAATTGCGCGGTCATACAATGCTGTACCCAAATGATATTTTTATCATTTTTTCCCACAAATAGAGCTTTCTTTTGGTGGTATTTGATCACCTCTGCGTTTTTTATTTTTTGCGCTATAAACAAAAAAAGACAGAAAATTTTGAAAAAAACACAATTTTTTTTTACTTTTTGCTATAATAATATCCCAATTTTTTTTTAAAAAACTATTTTTTTTTTCTCAGTTTAGGCCGATACGTATTCTTCTATATATTTTTGGTAAAAAAAATTGCAATAAGCGTATAGTGATTGGTTTGCGTAAAAGTTATAGCGCCTACAAAATAGGGGATAGATTTATGACATTTTTATTATATTTCTTTTTTTTTACTAGTAATGGCAGTTATCTGCGATTTTTTGTCAGGCCTGCGATATTGCGGCGGACATATCAGACAGTTTTGACACTATTTTGGGACCATTCACATTTATACAGTGAACAGTGCTATAAATATGCATTGATTACTGTATAAATGTCACTGGCAGGGAAGGGGTTAACACTAGGGGGCGATCAAGGGGTTAAATATGTTCCCTGGAAGTGATTCTTACTGTGTGGGGGAGGGGACTGACTGTGGGAGGTGACCGATCTGTGTCCCTATGTGCAAGGGACACAGCATCGGTCTCCTCTCTCCCTGACAGGACGTGGATCTCTGTGTTTGCACACAGAGATCCACGTCCTGCCTCTGTAACAGCCGATCGCGTGTACCTGGCGGACATCGCACCGCCAGGCACGCGCATCGGCATCACGTGACACGGCGGGCACAGCTGTTCCCCGCCGCGCACTCTCTGCGCCGCGTGGGGGGGTGTAAACAGCAGGACGTCCAGGGACGTCCACCCGGCACTTGAGAGCCGCGCTGCAGACGTCTTTCGTCTATAGCGCGGGTCTCAAGTGGTTAAGAGTAAATCTAGGTACACATTATACTATTTTGTTGTTTAATTTCTTTTATATTTACCTTCAACTATGTAGTGCAAGGGCCTGCCTGATTGCACAACATTTTAAAGTGTTTAGGTTTGACCTCTTATTATATGGTTTTGGTAAACAAGAAATGTGTATAATGTGTAGCTAGCTTAACTGACATGTCATACTTGCATAGAGAAATAGAAAAAAATATCCAAAGAATAATGGTGAATAATGGTGGGCCAAAAGGCAGACTCAGAATGTAACAACTGGATTGTAACAATTGTATTTTAAAGTATAACACATTTTCTTAATATGTTTTTTAAAAGTTAAAATGAGCCTCTGGCACACCTGCTAGGTTTTTTCTATCTCAAAGATAAACAACTGGTGATATCTCTCCTTTCCTTACATTATTGGGGAAAATGTTGACACATCCTTCTAGAGATGAGCAGGTTGAATTAGGCAAAAACATGAACACTGTTAAGAAATGTACAGAATTAGAATCTCTCAATATTGCTCACTAAGCTGGTTGGGCAAAATGTGCTTGAAAACAAAACCTGTTTTTTTTTTTCTCTACATAGAGTTATTTTTTTTGTTCTCACTGGTAAATCACAGTTCTTAAAAGGGTCACTGTATCCCTGGTCAGCTGGCTGGGTTTCAATAAGAAAAAGTTTCCTGCATAGGCACTCTGGAGAAATTCTATCAGATGGGAACATCTAAGATCAACTTGTAAAAAGGAAAGGCCATTCTGTCTTTCCAAGAACATTTTTTGCAGCATATAATTTGATGAGCTCTTCTACAGCATGTTTTCCTTTTCTCCAACTCAGTGAAGCTGTGAGGTTTTTTGCTATTACAGCTGGTTGCAAAAACATCTGCTCATTTGCTGGTGGATTCATGTTTGCAAATCATTCACTGTATGGCTTCTGACCTTCAAGATCATAAGGTACCATACAGCATGAAGGTGCTTTAGCTTATAAGTATGATGGGGAGAAGGAAGAGCTGTTAGGGACAGGAAGTACTCCTGTAAAAAAAAACACTAGACACCATGTGATACAGCAACAGATGCCATTTATGTACTTTGAGATTTTGACTGGGAACTAAAATTATCACATGGAGGAACAAGGGCCTTGTGTTGTTGTCCACTGCACTCTCTCATATGACATTGAGATACTATTTCATATGTTGTATGGGAGCTGGAGTTTCCAAAGATGTGCCTCCACGCCAATGGTATAGCCTTTTCTTAGCTGCAGTAAAGCTGGCATTGGATATGTGGTCATGCAATTTCTTCAAACATCACCAGACAAGAGTTCTATATGTAACAGTACCACTGCTTCCCAAATTCCCAAAGTTATAAGCAGAGCTTGACACTTTGAGAGTGAGAAGCCTTGTTCCATTTTAGTGCCGACATTTCAGATTGTTTAAACCGGGGGTCAACAACCAGTAGATTGTGGCCATGTGATTGGTAGATCACAGTCTGGGCTTGCAGACCCACCATTCCAGGACATCAAACAGAGTGCAATGCAGAGGGACTACTTGTAAAGTTGGAGCTGTAGTAGGGAGCAAGAGCCGCAATAGACAGTGCCACCTCTTTAGTGCTGGCTCCTGTCCCATGCGGAGTGATACCAACTGCACTCCACCTCTTATTCCATCTAGAGGTCCCCAGAGTGGTACCAGCAGCAGGAAAGGAGAGATCTTCAGGTCAGTTCAAAGCAATACACTCAGCATAATAATATAAGGCTGCTTTCACACTGATGTGCTGCGGTTTACCCACACCGCGGGTGCAGTGCAGCGTACCTGCAGGCTTCCTGCGCTTAGCCATAGACTTCTATTATATCCTGCAGGTGTGGTGCACACCTGCAGGATATAATAGAAGTCTATGGCAAAGCGCAGCTAACCCAGGAAAGTGCAGTGAAGGTAAAGCACATCATTGTGAAAGCAGACTTTTAGGGGGCTAAGAGCAGTGAGGGTTCATTACATTTGCAATTTGGGGGTTAGCAAAACCCTATAGTTAAGATGTGTTTTTATCAGCCCCACTCCAGTCGCCATTTTTTTAGCTGCACTCCTTTAGCTGCTGGGGTGTACACATGTTGCAGTCGCAGCAGTAGTTATGCCCCATCATGGTTGGTGAGTATAGCACCTGCCAAGCATGACCCATTCAAGTGAATAAGGCAAGTGCCCTGCAACTTTGTGCAGTACAGCAAACAAGAGTTAAAGCAGCATTGTGTTGCTTTCTCACCACCTGCTCTAACCCCTTGGACCCTGCAGAAGCATGCAGTTGTGGGGCACTTGCAGAATTGAATGGGTCGGGATTGGCAGGCGGTAGTACCCACCAAAAGCAACAGGGGGCTTAATGTCTGCTGCAGCATGTGTACATCTTTGGCTGCTGCCTCAGCAGATAAAGGGGTGTAGGTATTGGGGGTGGTAAAACTATGACTCAACCGCCGGGATTTACCACCCCCCCAACTGTACTTGGGAACAAGCCTTAAGGGTGCCATTGCCGAACACAACTAAAGGTTCATTAAAAAGTGCAGCAGTCACTGCTGCTCCTCTGAAAAGAAATCCAAGTGTGTTTGATAGGTGGTAAGGAGATGATATATTGCCATGCAATGCACACAATTGCGACACAGTAGTATGGAAATTAGAGGTTTAAATCAAGTGTGAGGAGGCGGCGCTGTCTGGTGATCTTTGGCTTTTCCTATGTTGTTCAGGTAGATATCCACCTCTTTAAGGTTGCCTACCCCTGGTCTAAAACATTATTTTCATCCCCTGTCCTTTTAGGTACCAGTATGACTTCAAAAGATTTTAATAGCTTGATCTTACATGGATAGCTCAGAACAAGACAGTTAATTTTTTTTTTTATATATAGTATTTGATTATCTACTGCAAAAAAACCTGCAGATTTTGTTTTCCTGCTTTTGTCATTTCGTTGTATTCGTGCTTTTGTCATTTCATTGTTTTTGTGCTATCAAAACATGGAATGTCAAGTTACTGACAATGTTACTTGTATGTAATCTGAAAAATCAAGCTAGTCCAATACCTCCATTGTTTTGTTTCCATACACCCAAGAGTTATAGATACCCTGGTTGGGGAGATTAGGGCCTTTTTTTACATGATTCTACAGTTTTCTAATGTAAAAAACAAAACAAAAACAAAAAAAAACCTTTTTGATTGGTCAAATTGGGTCAATACAGAGCAAACCTGGTGTAACCAATGTGATGGTAGCAAGCGGTCCCCTGTATACACTGTGATTAAGAAGCCTTTTGATAGGCTTAGCAACACTAATAAAGGTATCCAACCCTAAATGCACTCAGAAAATTGAGAATAAAAGCTTCTATAATTAATTTGTGTTTGAAACATACCTTCTCCTGACTGGTGGTGGGAAAAGTTGATAAGGCACAGAAAAGGAAGGAAGGCGGAATTGAGAAGTCTGGAAACATTACAGGATGTAATAACGATGTAAGGTTTTTGTTGCTATGTCAACAGTTTGGAAAAACCATCTCAAGCAAATTGCTGCAGGCTAATTTGAATCTCAAGCATAGAAAATCGCTCATCTTTAACTGTAGTCACTATGCACAGTACTACAAGCCATGTAGAAGCAACAGGAGAAAGCACCCATACTTAACTAAGAAAGGGCATTAGCATGATGACTTAATAAGTGTTTGATTACATCTCAACATGTGTACATAGTAACATTTCAGTCCATAAATCTTTTTCAGGCTTATCCAAACAGACTAAATTATGGCTATATACACTTAAAGAGCTGAAGGAATATAACTTGTTTAGTCTTCCTGGTCCTGCTACTCTTCCTCTTCACCTAATTTAAGTGTATATAAAGCCAAATATGTTTTAATTGAGCAGTGAGGACTCTATTTACACCTTCTTTTGGTCCTGGAAGCCATTGTCAATAGCACTAAAAGTAAGAGGTGTGGAAGGGTGACAATTTACTCACCATCTTCAGATGAGGGCCCCCTTAACTTTATTTTCCACAACTCCTTGGGCTCCTGGACATGCCCAGTGAAGATAGATTCCTCATCTCTCCTTCAGCCCAGGGTGGTAACACATGATGACGTAGAGGTAGCTGGGCAAGTGATCTGCATCCAGGCGAGGGGTTCTCCACTCTCAGAACTGGCATGTGAGCAGCAGGGCCAGGAGGTCTTCTCCAGAAGACCCAGCTACTGTAGGGAGCCCCTTCTCGATTGCTAGCAGAGTACTGCTGTGTTGGCTTTTTTGTCATCGGACACCTGTTTTATTAGGCTTCATTCAGACGAGGCGGATCCATCACTACGAAGTCCGCCAGCTACGCGGGAGATCTCTCTGCTGATCTCCGCTGAGCCGGCGGATGACAGGTCCCTCTCTGCTCACTGAGCAGGTAGGGGCTTGTCCAGCGCCGCTGTCTCCTATGGAGAGATCGGACAAAAACGGACAGCATGTCCGTTTTCATCAGATCTCACCCGATCCGATCTGCCATGGACGGATGGCGACGTATCGCCATACGTCTGATTTTAGTGGATCGGGTCGGATGTCAGCGGACATGTCACCACTGACATCCTACTCTCCATAGAGATGTCCAAAAAAACTGACAGGCGGACCTGAATGGTCCGACCATGTGAAAGGGGCCTTAGAGTTATCCTTGATTTCACCGAGAGGGGTGATTTTTAGGAGGATAAGATTCTTAGCGTGATTCTCTCTTATTGTAGAGGTTTATAGAAAAGGTTCTATGCAGCCATGCGTTACCCGGATTGAGCCAAATCTGTCCGACTGTCCCCTAATCTATCCATCTTTAGACGATCCCTGAAAACCCTTCTCTTTAAAGAAGCCTATCCTGCGTCTAACTAATACACTGTTTTACTTCCTCCATCAGCTCATCCCCCACAGCTATTACCTTTTGTATCATTTGACCCTCCCTTTTTAGATTGTAAGCTCTAATGTGCAGGGCCCTCTGATTCCTCTGGTTCCAAATTGTAATGTAACTGTAATGTCTGCCTTCATTTTGTTAAGCGCTGCACAAACTGTTGCTGCTATATTAATCCTGTATAATAATAATAATAATAAAGAGTTCAAATGGTTTAAACTGTAGAAATATGGCAACTCACTAAGTCAGTGTGCTCCCTGCATCATATGTATTAATATAAAAAAAAAAAAAGGATGACTGGAATACCAGTGAAAGGGAAGCTGATTTCACAGGACACACATGGTGTATCAAAAACAACTAAGTTTAATTAGGTAAATACAAAATATCTTTAAAGATGTCAAATATTGAATGAAAATAGTATAATCAAATCACGCACATATATAGTGGAGAAGGATCTGGGGGTTTTGGTAGTTCATAAGCTCAATAATGGCATGCAATGCCAAGCTGCGGTTTCCAAAGCGAGCAAAGTCCTTTCTAGCATTAAGAGAGGTATGGACTCCAGAGAGAGAGAGATATAATTTTTCCCCTGTACAAATCATTAGTAAGACCTCATCTGGAATATGCAGTTCAGTTTTAGGCCCCAGTTCTCAAAAAGGATATTGGGGAAATGGAGAAAGTGCAGAGAAGGGCAACCAAACTGATAAGAGGCATGGAGGAGCTCAGCTATGAGGAAAGATTAGAGGAACTGAATTTATTCACTATTGAGAAGAGGAGATTAAGGGCGGATATGATCCACATGTACAAATATATAAGGGGTCCATATAGTGAACTTGGTGTTCAGTTATTCACTTTACGGCCAACACAGAGGACACGGGGGTACTCTTTATGTCTAGAGGAAAAGAGATTTCATTTCCAAATACAGAAAAGTTTCTTCACAGTAAGAGCTGTGAAAATGTGGAATAGACTCCCTCCAGAGGTGGTTCTGGCCAGCTCAGTAGATTGCTTTAAGAAAGGCCTGGATACTTTCCCAAATCTACATAATATAACTGGGTACTAACATTTATAGGTAAAGTTGATCCAGGGAAAATCTGATTGCCTCTCGGGGGATCAGGAAGGAATTTTTTCCCCTGCTGTAGCAAATTGGAGCATGCTCTGCTGTTTTTTTTTGCCTTCCTCTGGATCAACTATGGGTATAGAATTGGGTTTGGGATTGTACGATATTTTTTTTATGGTTGAACTAGATGGACTTGTGTCTTTTTTCAACCTGACTAACTATGTAACTATGTATAAATACCCATCTTCTACCAATAAAAAAGATTGTTGTCATTGGGGAGATTTCCCTTCACTTCTGTCCCATAGCTAAAACAGGAAGTGAGATGAAATCCCTACAAATTAAAAGAATCCCTTGGGGACCCCCAGGTCACCAGAACTAGTGTTCCCATTGGAAGATTTTCTGGGGACAACCCAAAATTTGTGATTTTCTTTCACTTTCAATGATAAATGTAAACAGAACAAATATAGACGGTGAATCTCCCTAAAGGGGACACAGATAGAAATAAAAACCTGAAAGGGGGTCTAATCCATCTCCACTCTATCCAAAACTAAGCAAAAAAGTTTTGCCTTTAGGTATACTTTAAGTAAATCAGCCCCTATGAATCTGTGTTTTTCCATATTTAGGTTTCTATGCATATGAGGGCAGCACTTGGTGTAGTGGTTAGCACTTTCACCTAGCAGCAAAAGGGTCGCTGGTTTGAATCCCGACCATGACACCATCTGCCTGTGTCTGCGTGGGTTTTCTCCGGGTACTCCGATTTCCTCCCAAACTCCAAGACATGCTGGTAGGTTAATTGGATCTTGTCCAAATTAGCCCATGTGTGTACGACTGTGTGTCCCAAGTGTGTCGAGATCCTACGGGGTAAATGACCGTGCCAGGCAAACACCGGCTGCAACAAGCACCTAGAGGCGATTCAGTTTGCATGTGTAGCGCTATACAACTCATTCAGTCATTCCTGGTGAGAAAGTGGTCAAAAAAGGTAGAGACTACTCAAATTTTTTTTTTTTTTTTTTATTCCTTAAATAGGAATGGACCACTACTTATTTAACTCATGCATTTATTTATTTATTCATTCATTTCCTTAGTGAATTGACTTTAACATCATTTTATGAGTTATTTACTGAGTGTTTTTGGTTTGTGAGGTAAATGCCTGATAAGGTGACAGTGAATTGACATTTTCAGCATCTCATGAAATATTCTTTAGTGAATTTAGTCCACAGTGTTTTAGTTCCAAATGGGATCTTATACAACAGTATACACGGAAATGTACAATACTTGTATGATAGTCAAATGGTAACAACTGTGCACTGGAAGAGGGCATATATTTTGTGTATGATCAATTGATTACCTTAAAGCGTAACTCCACTTTTGTTGAGTCAAAAATATTTCACTCTGGGTGATCTATGTACATTGCAAGGATTTTAACAAACTTGCTGGCAATTCTTAGGCTCTAATGAGGAAAATTGCAGGGTTTGCATCACTTTAGACGTGATTTCTTATTAGGAGTATCTTACCAAAAATCACATTTTTGTTGCAGGGGATGCCAAAAATCTGACTTGTATCTTAGTGTAGACTTCTGGGAAACTCAGTGAGCCAATCACACAAGCAGGAAATTATGTTGCTGCGGGGCGTTCTCTACACATTCTGTGTACAGAACACCTCCAGGTAGCCATATTGCATTGCATTTTACAGAAAATCACAGAGCTGCAGATGAAAGGATAAAGGGAAATTTTATTTAGAGCAAAACAAATACTGCTAAAGCTGAAACTGACATATTGGGGTTAATTTTCTAAAACTTGAGAGTGCAAAATCTGGTGCAGCTCTGCATAGAAACCAATCAGCTGATTGGCTACCATACAGAGCTGCACCAGATTTTGCACACTCCAGTTTTAGTAAATCAACCCCATTGTGTAGAGCACCAAAGTGCAGAAATACAGTATTTTTAGCATCCCCATTGGTCCCCTGGAGTGTGGGGCCCCAGGCAGCTGCTCAATATACCCTATATTTTAACCTGCCACTACTTCTAAGGTCTGATATTTCTAGATTGTTGAAATATGCAGCAATAAACTGTGCCCAGACCCTGCATGAGCAAATCCTTTGGATTTTCACTAATAAAAGGCAATCCAGTGCCTACTATATATAGCATCATACAAAGAATGTTTTGTGTGCTTGATACGGCAAATTAACTAAGCTTCCTTTTTTTGTCCTCATACCTGCTATGGCTCATACGGGTTGGATTGTCTCTATTTTTTCATTATTTCTTCATGTTTAGTTAAACATGTAGGTTATTGGTTTACAAAATGTTATGCTGAATGCAAGTTTGTGGTAGAGGTTTGTAGCAGGAAACGTTCGGAAGCAGGTATTCTGGGGCTAAATGTTCCATGAAGTTTTAATACAATTTAATAGCAATATGTAATGAACCATAGGGCGAATTAAATTACATGAGGCACCACCACTTTGCTACCTGTGCGAGAGGTCTGGAAAACAGAGAGGAGTCATGAAATGCATTATTAATTTTTATAACAATACATACATATGCTGCTATTTACACATACTAATCTGTTTTATATTTTGTACATTACATCATTTTTATATTTTATTTATTTACCCTGGTGCTGATGACTTTCAGCTGCATAATTTGGATGCTATTAATGTCTGCAGTAGATGCACTAAAATGCCTACTGAGTTTCTAGATAAATAGATAAAAGAAAAGTAAAATATTACACTACGATATTTATTATATAAATGAGGTTGGTGGCCAACTAGTTTTTAGAGGCATTAAAGCGGAGTTCCACCCAAAAATGGAACTTCCGCTTTTCGGAACCCCCCCCCCCCCCTCCGGTGTCACATTTGGCACCTTTCAGGGGGGAGGGGGGGGGGAGATAGGTATTTGCACCACTTCCGGGTATTGACTCCTGTGGGAGTCACGCCCCTTCATGTCACCCCCCCCCCCCCCGCTGTCTTCTGGGAAACACACTGTTCCCAGGAGAGAACGGGGACCAGTGATGGCGCGCCACGCTACGCGCGCATGCGCAGTAGGGAACCGGGCAGGGAAGCCGCAAGGCTTCACTTCCTGACTCCCTCACCAAGAATGGCGATGGCAGCATCCGAGGACCGAGCGACTGCTCGACCTCGTCTGCCGACATCGTGGGCACGCTGGACAGGTAAGTGTCCATTTTTTAAAAGTCAGCAGCTGCAGTATTTGTAGCTGCTGGCTTTTAAAAAAAAAATTTGGGCGGAACCTCCGCTTTAACCACTTGCCGCCTGCCCTATAGCAGATTGACGGCGGCAAAGTGGTTTAAATATCCTGACTGGACGTCATATGACGTCCAGCAGGATATTGAGCCGCTGCGCGCCCCCGGGGGCGCGCATCACGGCGATCGTTGTTGCGGAATGTCAGTCTGACACCCCGCAGCACTGATCTAGGTAAAGAGTCTCCGACGGAGACTCTTTACCACGTGATCAGCCGTGTCCAATCATGGCTGATCACAATGTAAACAGGAAAAGCCGGTCATCGGCTTTTCCTCACTCGCATCTGTCAGACGCGAGTAGAGGAGAGCCGATCAGCTGCTCCTCTGACAGGGGGGGTTTGTGCTGATCCATTATCAGCACAGCCCCCTGAGGATGTCCACACTGGACCACCAGAGATGCCACCAGACCACCAGGGATGCCCAGCTTAAGGTATGCCACCCTAGACCACCAGGGATGCAAATTAGAAATGGCTAATGGATGCCAATCAGTGCCCACAATGGATGCCAATCAGTGACCACAATCGGCACCACTGATTGGCAGGCATTATTGTTTGGCACTGATTGGTATCCATTAGTACAACACATTACAGTACAGTGCCACCTATCAGTGCCTAGCCATGCCACCTATCAGTGCCCATCCGTGTCGCCTATCCGTGCCGCTTCATGCTGCCTATCTGTGCCCATCCGTGCCGCCTATCTGTGCCCATCTGTGCCGCCTATCTGTGCCCATCCGTGCCGCCTACCAGTGCCCATCCGTGCCGCCTATCGGTGCCCATCTGTGCCGCCTATCGGTGCCCATCTGTGCCGCCTTTCGGTGCCCATCAGTGCCGCCTCATCAGTGCCCATCAGTGCCGCCTCATCGGTGCCCATCAGTGCCGCCTTATCGGTGCCCATCAGTGCAGCCCCATCAGTGCCCATCAGTGAAGGAGAAAACGTACTTATTTACAACGTTTTGTAACTGAAACAAAAAAAACCTTTTTTTTTCAAAATTTTCGGTCTTTTTAAAAAAAAAATTGCAGAAAATTAAAATCGCAGAGGTGATCAAATACCACCAAAAGAAAGCTCTATTTGTGGGAACAAAATGATAAAAATTTAGCTTGGGTGCAGTGTAGCATGACCGCGCAATTGTCATTCAAAGTGCAACAGCGCAGAAAGCTGAAAATTGGTCTGGGCAGGAAGGTGTATAAGTGCCCAGTATGGAAGTGGTTAAATACAGCCCTTGACTTGCACTTATTCTTCCTACAATCTGATTACCAATCAAAGCTGGTCATTTGGAATCACATGTATGGGGAGTGAGTGACTTTACTGCCCAGTCATTATTCACTCAACTATCAATTAAATTTAGTAGCAGATCCGAAGAAACACTGCTAAAACGTGCACGTCCTACCCACAGTGATAAAAACGCGTATGGAGCGGCATCTACAGCAGATAATTTCACAGCTAGCAAGATTCTGCAATAAAGCTTATATTGTTGTGACATTTCCAGAGTGTGACCTGTCAGGAGTATCAATCAAATTTGACAGACAGCAAAGTCAGAGAAGTGAGATAAAGTGCAGTTAAGAACCATGAATATGCTGTGGGATTATCATAATTCTCCACACCTGCAAACAATGACCCTTAAACTTTTGGGAGCACCTTATAATTTCAGCTTTTAGTAGGGATTGTCCCTCCCCATCCAAGCTATAAAGAAGAACAGTAAAATAACTGTATTACTCTGCAAACTGGCATATCTTAGAGCTTAAGCCCAGGTTCAAACTGACAGCGTGATTGAAATCGTGCGAGTTCAGCTGAACTCACACAATTTCATACCCGCATGTCAATCCGACTTCGGGGGCCATTTTAGAGACATCTGTGTGGGTTCCTGCACAGATGACTATTGAAATCGCACCCAAAGTCGCCAAAAGTAGTATAGAAACTACTTTTGGGTACCAGTGCGGTGCCGCAAAATCGGCGTTGCACTGATTCGGACGGTGCCATTACTGGCAACAGCCGACTATTTGGCATGCGATTTGACATGTCAAATTATCGACCAATTTGAATTCTGTTTGAAGAACAGCTGGTTGTTAAGTAGCAGGTTTGGAAGACGGCTGCCGTGTCCTTGACAATCGATGACTCGATTTCCTAATGCTGACATTGTTTTGTTTACATTTAAGCTGTCAGTGGAGAAGACCACTGACAGCTTAAATGTAAACAAAACAATGTCAGCATTAGGAAATTCAGAAATAAAAACAGCGTGGGGTCCACCCCCAATCTATACCATGAGCTGAGTTTGAGGAAGTGGTGTGAAAATAAATGAGTGATACGTGAGGAGAATGATGTTGTGAGCTGAGGGGTAGAAAGAAAGATTTGGGTGTTGTCAGTGTAGAATTAAGAATGGGTGTAGATTAAGAATAGGAGAGGTCCAAGGACAGAACATTGAGGGACCTGACAGAGAAAGGAAGAGGAGAGGAGGAAGTAGAATTGTAAGTGAAGCTGCGGTGGGATAGGTAGGATGAGAGCCAATAAAGAGCAAAGTCATGGAGACCAAAGGGGTAACGTTTTTTTTAGAGGGAAGGGGTGATCAACCGTATCAAAGGCAGCCGAAAGTTCCAGAAGTAGAATGAAAGCAGGTGCATAAAAAATTACTAACCCTGAACTTAAAATTTGGGTCTATCAATCAAAATAATGCCTAGTGAACATTCCAGGCTTATATCCAAATATTCAGCTATTGGGCATAAGGACTTAAATGTATATCTTATTGCTAACCTAGGGTTAGCCTCCTAACTAACATTTATTTTACTCTTCTGCATGCCAGGTATATCCCCTATAGAATTTATGTGTATTTTACTACTTTCTTGTTCATACATCACGGGACACAGAGCAGCATAGTCATTACTATGTGGGTTATATAGAATTACCTTCAGGTGCTGGCACTGGCAACTTCCAAAACAGGAAGTACCCTCCCCTATATAAGCCCCTCCCATCCGGGAGTACCTCAGTTTTTTGCCAGTGTCTAAGGTGTTGGCCAAGGTTAACATGTATTCATCTGGGCTTGTGTACAGGTTCTCTGGGCCTTAGCAAGCTATTCCGGATCCGACCAAAAAAGCTTCATAGCTAAACGGTCGGTACCCGGGCCTTGCAGAGAAGAGCAAGGTTTTGCCTGTAATGCCTCTCTTAGGAGGGCTGGACCCTGGGATCCAGAGCTCTGGTCATACCCAAAACCAAGAGGCTATCTGTGCAGGGTGCTATACAGGTCCAGGGGAGTGGAATCCTTGGGAACCCGGTCCCTGAAGGTCTAGTACAATGCCTGCCGTGAGAGGTGAAGTTTGGGCTTCTGTGGACCAAACAAAGTCCTGCGGCGGGGAAAAGGTAAGTGGGGGCCCCTCAGGAACTTGGTTCTATTGAGGGGACCCCCAAGCCTAATATGTCTTTCTGCCTGTTACCTAAAAGGTATTCCGGCTAATAGCTGTATATGCCTAAGAAATCCTAGAAATGTCTTTTCATAAGGGAAGTTTTAAAAACTGTAAACCTGGAAATGTTTTTCATAAAGGAGGTTTTAAAAAAAAAAAGACAAAAGTGCGGTACCTGTGTTTGTCCACTAGAGGCCGCTGGGGAACGTCTTTTGTTCTTGGGACTATTCCTTCCATGGTGAAAGTCCAGGCAGATGAGTGAGCTCTCTATCAGGGAAGCTGCATTCCTCTGTCATGCTGCCAAGTAGTTTCCTTCCATCCCCGAGTCCTGGTGAAACAGGGACCCTGGCTCCTCTCCCTACAGGGCGCCAAGAGCGCACACGTGCACGCGCGCGCGCGCGCACACACGCTTTCTTTTTATAGATTTAGCTTCAAAAAGTGGGCGGAGCCTGGCGGATGACGCGCTCTGTGCGCCCAGCGCTTCTGCGCATGTGCGGGCGTCCCAGCAAGATAAAAGGACTCAGTCCACGCTGCTTGCTATGGACACAGAGCATGAAAAGGAGCTGGTAGCATGGTATAGGGGCTTACAGCGGGCGGTTGATACAGGCATCCCCAGAAAGACGCATTAGTAGACACCCACTGATGTACATAGCAGCAAATTGCATTAGACTATTTCAGTAAGGGGTGTATTGCGGCTGGAATACCTCAGCTTTGAACTAAGGAATATGCCGCCTAAAAAACTCCGAGATATACCTCTCAGGAAGTGTAGGGGGTCTCCATCGGGCTCTGAGGATCTGGAGCAGTCATCTGCACCCTCCTCCCCTGAGAAATCAGAGGTTAATACCCATAAGGAACCCCTGGGAGTGCCAGGTACTGCGGCTGTCCTCAGTCCACCTGCTCCTGCATATATAACAGAGGAGGTTTTTGCCTCAACTCTGGAGGGATTGGAGCAGAGATTGGCAGCATTGATCGCTTCTTCTCTACAGGAAAGAAAGCGCGCCAGATCTCCATCACTCCATCACTACTGCTGTCTCCTCATTGGGGTCGCTAAAAGCTCCCCAGGTTAATTGCTCCTTTCCAATACATCCATTATTGGAAGGACTTATATACCAGGACTGGGAACATCCTGATAAACTATTTGTTCCGCCTAAGAAATTTCCGGTGATCTATCCCATGGAGGAAAGGTTCACCCAGAGATGGAATATTCCTACGGTGGATGCAGCCATCTCTTCTGTGAACAAATCACTGACATGTCCAGTAGATAATGTTCAAATGTTCAAAGATCCAGTAGATAAAAAATTGGAATCTTTATTAAAATCTGCTTTTTCCACAGCAGGGGCTGTTACACAGCCAGCAGTGGCAGCTATTGGGGTCTGCCAAGCTTTAAAGGATCAAATGAAAATGGTCCTGAGGGATTTGCCAGACCAGCAGGCCCAGGCTCTGGCTGATCTGCCTAGAGCATTATGCTTTGCGGTTGACGCCATCAAGGATTCTATCCATCAGGCCTCCCGCCTCACGCTGTCTTTGGTACATATGCGTAGGCTTCTGTGGCTCAAAAACTGGTCTGCTGAAGCTCCCTGTAAGAAGCTCTTAGTTAGCTTCCCATTTCATGGGGAACGCCTTTTTGGCGAGGACCTGGATAAGTATATCCAGAAGATTTCCAGTGGTAAAAGTACTCTCTTACCGAGTAAGAAGAGGTCTAGGGGTCCATCTTTTAAGAGGACTACCTCTCCTATCCCTGCGACGTCTGCTTCTAAGCAGTTCCGACGGCCTCCTCGGTCAAACTCAGGGGGTAAAAATCAGGGACAGTCACAGGGTAATAAGAAACCCTGGATCCGAAGGGGTACTAAACCAGCCTCCAAGTCTAGCCTATGAAGGACTGCCCCCACTCAAACGGGTGGGGGGAAGACTTCAGTTGTTCGCAGAGACCTGGCGGGAGACGATCAAAGACAGATGGGTGCTCTCCGCAGTAACTCTGGGATACAAGTTGGAGTTAAAAGAGTCTCCTCCTTCCCATTTTATGTGGTCAGGCATGCCAAGAGACCCTCTGAAAAGAGGGTCTCTCCTATTGGCGTTAGAACAACTATTGCTCCAAGGAGTAATTATGGAGGTTCCTATGGAAGAGTGGGGGTTGGGTTTCTACTCAAACCTTTTCACAGTCCCGAAGCCAAACGGGGACATATTGGACCTAAAGAGTCTAAACAAATTTCTAAACGTCCGGTCTTTCCGGATGGAGTCGATCCGATCGGTCACCGCTGCCCTACAGGGGGAGGAATGGTTAGCCTCGATCGACATCAAAGATGCTTACTTGCATGTTCCCATCTTTCCAGGTCATCAAAAGTTTCTACGCTTTGCAGTAGAAGGGCGCCATTTTCAGTTCAGAGCCTTACCATTCGGTCTGGCCACAGCACCACGAGTGTTCACAAAAATTCTGGCCCCACTGTTGGCCGATCTAAGAACACGAGGTGTAACGATAATGGCATACCTAGACGACCTGTTGTTGATGGACCACTCAGTTGCCAAGCTAGAAGTGGTAATTGTCGATACAATCAAGTATCTAGAATCTCACGGTTGGGTCATCAACCTGGACAAGTCAGCCCTACAGCCAGTGAAAAACCTGGTATATCTAGGGCTACGGCTGGATTCAGACCAGAGGACGATTTTCTTACCTCTAGACAAGGTATCCTCTTTGAGGGGCTTGGTCCGTCTGCTTTGTGCAAAAAGACAGCCGTCCATACGCCTGTGCATGAGGCTGCTAGGAAAGATGGTAGCATCATTCGAAGCTGTGCCATACGCCCAATTCCACTCAAGGAATTTACAGAGGGCCATATTGTCAGCCTGGAACGGAAAAATTCAGGCTCTAGACTTCCCGATGGCTTTGTCCCCTTCCGTTCGGAAGAGTCTCTGCTGGTGGTTGATCCCCCAGAATCTCCAGAAGGGAAAACCCTTCAGTCCGATATCTTGGAAGGTGGTCACTACAGATGCCAGCCTTATAGGCTGGGGGGCAGTACTGGAGCAATGGTCTCTCCAGGGCAGATGGTCAAATGTAGTAAAAACCCTGCCCATCAATCTCTTAGAGATACGAGCAGCCCGGTATGCCCTAGTAGCCTGGACATCCAGACTCCAAGGGTCCCCTGTCAGAATTCAATCAGACAATGCCACAGCAGTGGCATATATCAATCATCAGGGAGGCACCAGGAGTCGTGCAGCCCAGAGGGAAGTAAGTCACATCCTGGAATGGGCAGAAAAGCATGTCCCATGTATATCAGCTGCCTTCATTCCAGGGGTGGAGAATTGGAAGGCGGACTTTCTGAGTCGCCAACAGTTATGCCCAGGGGAATGGTCCCTTCATCCCGAGGTCTTCCGAGCAATATGTCAGCGGTGGGGAACACCGGATGTAGATCTGCTAGCATCCAGATTCAACGCAAAGGTGGACAGATTTGTCTCCCGGACAAGGGATCCCCTCGCTTGCGGCTCGGATGCTCTGGTGTTCCCTTGGGATCAGTTCAGACTGATATATGCATTCCCTCCGCTACAATTGTTGCCTCGACTCCTTCGCAGAGTCAGGTTGGAGAAGAAGCCGGTGATCCTGGTGGCTCCAGCGTGGCCCCGAAGGGCCTGGTACGCGGAGATCATCAAAATGTCTGTGGGGAGTCCTTGGACCCTTCCACGTCGTCCGGACCTGCTTTCGCAAGGACCGATATACCACCCTTCCTTACTAACTCTAAGTTTAACGGCCTGGCTATTGAATCCCACATCCTAAAAAAGAGAGGTCTCTCTAACTCTGTGGTATCAACTATAATCAATGCCAGGAAGCCTGTATCCAGGCAGATCTACTATAGAGTTTGGAAGGCGTACATCACTTGGTGCGAGGCCAGAAAATGGCATCCACGTAAGTACGTTATAGGCAGAATTCTGGACTTCCTGCAGTGGGCTGTAGACAGGAAGTTTGCCTTAAGTACTATCAAGGGCCAGGTTTCGGCCTTATCAATACTATTTCAAAGGCCCCTGGCTATGCATTCACTTGTCAAATCCTTTATGCAAGGGGTGACTCGTATTATTCCACCGATTAAAGCTCCCATATGCCCATGGGATCTAAATTTGGTTCTGTCGGTTCTGCAGAAGCAGCCGTTTGAACCTTTGCGGCACATTTCCTTGGTTCTACTCACCAGAAAATTGATATTTTTAGTAGCCATATGCTCGGCTAGAAGAGTGTCGGAATTAGCCGCCATGTCCTGTAAGGAGCCATATCTGGTTATTCATAAGGACAGAGTAGTATTACGCCCTCACCCAGCCTTTCTTCCTAAGGTGTAGGGATGAGCTTCGAGTTCGAGTCGAACTCATGTTCGACTCGAACATTGCCTGTTCGCCCGTTCGCCGAACAGCGAACAAATTGGGGTGTTCGCGGCAAATTCGAAAAATCTATGGGAGAAATCTAAAGTGCTAATTATAAAGGCTTATATGCAAGTTATTGTCCTAAAAAGTGTTTGGGGACCCGGGTCCTGCCCCAGGGGACATGTATCAATGCAAAAAGAAGTTTTAAAAACGGCCGTTTTTTCGGGAGCAGTGATTTTAATAATGCTTAAAATGAAAAAATAAAAGTGAAATATTCCTTTAAATTTCGTACCTGGGGGGTGTGTATGATATGCATGTAAAGTGGCGCATGTTTCCCGTGCTTAGAACTGTCCCTGCAAAAAGTGTCATTTTTGAAAGAAAAAAATGCATTTAAAACTGACTCGCGGCTATTAATGAATTGTCGGCTCCCGGCAATACATACAAAAGTCATTGATAAAAAAAAAAAAAAAAGCGTGGGGGTTCCCCAGAATTCAATTACCAGGCCCTTCAGGTCTGGAATGGATATTAAGGGGAACCCCGCCGCAAATAAAAAAAAAATTGACGTGGGGTTCCCCCAAATATCCATTCCAGGCCCTTCAGATCTGGCATGGATTTTAAGGGGAACTCCACCCCAAATTAAAAAAAAAATGGCGTGGAGTCCCCCTAAAAATCCATACCAGACCCCTTATCCGAGCATGCAACCTGGCCAGCCGCAGGGGAAAAGGGGGGGATGAGAGAGCGGCCCCCCCTCCCTCCTGAACCGTACCAGGCCACATGCCCTCAACATGGGGAGGATGTCCCCATGTTGATGGGGACAAGGGCCTCATCCCCACAACCCTTGCCCGGTGGTTGTGGGGGTCTGCGGGCGGGGGGCTTATCGGAATCTGGAAGACCCCTTTAACAAAGAGGACCCCCAGATCCCGGCCCCCCCCCCTATGTGAATTGGTAAGGGGTACATTGTACCCCTACCATTTCACGAAGAAAGCGTAAAAAAATGTTTAAAAAAACACACAAACACCTTGAAAAAGTCCTTTATTTAAAAAAAAAAAAAACATTCCAGCGGTGAAATCCAGTGTCCCGCGGCGATCCCGATGTCCAGCGCTGTCCGTCATTGGTTGTGCCTGAGCGGACCTGATGGGGAACTCCCTCTCAGTATTTTAAATGTATAGACCCGCCCCTTCTAAAGTTCCCCATCAGGTCCGCTCAGCGGACCAGATGCGGAACATGAGAAGGGGCGGGTCTATACATGTATTACCAAAGTGAGAGCAGTTCCCCATCAGGTCCGCCTCCTCGGTATGTCAGACCCGCCTACGTCATTGGCTTGAGCGGGGAACTTCCTTCACTATGTAAATTTACATTTACATAGTGAAGGAAGTTCCCCGCTCAAGCCAATGACGTAGGCGGGTCTGACATACCGAGGGGGCGGACCTGATGGGGAACTGCTCTCACTTTGGTAATACATGTATAGACCCGCCCCTTCTCATGTTCCGCATCTCGTCCGCTGAGCGGACCTGATGGGGAACTTTAGAAGGGGCGGGTCTATACATTTAAAATACTGAGAGGGAGTTCCCCATCAGGTCCGCTCAGGCACAACCAATGAAGGACAGCGCTGGACATCGGGATCGCCGCGGGACACTGGATTTCACCGCTGGAATGTTTATTTATTTATTTTTTTAAATAAAGGACTTTTTCAAGGTGTTTGTGTGTTTTTTTAAACATTTTTTTACGCTTTCTTCGTGAAATGGTAGGGGTACAATGTACCCGTTACCAATTCACATAGGGGGGGGGCGGGATCTGGGGGTCCCCTTTGACAAAGGGGTCTTCCAGATTCCGATAAGCCCCCCGCCCGCAGACCCCCACAACCACCGGGCAAGGGTTGTGGGGATGAGGCCCTTGTCCCCATCAACATGGGGACATCCTCCCCATGTTGAGGGCATGTGGCTTGGTACGGTTCAGGAGGGAGGGGGGCCGCTCTCTCGTCCCCCCCTTTTCCCCTGCGGCCGGCCAGGTTGCGTGCTCGGATAAGGGGTCTGGTATTGATTTTTAGTGGGACTCCACGCCATTTTTTTTTTAAACTTGGGGTGGAGTTCCCCTTAAAATCCATGCCAGATCTGAAGGGCCTGGTAATTGAATTCTGGGGAACCCCCACGCTTTTTTTTTTTTTTTTTTCTCAATGACTTTTGTATGTATTGCCGGGAGCCGACAATTCATTAATAGCCGCGAGTCAGTTTTAAATGCATTTTTTTTCTTTCAAAAATGACATTTTTTGCAGGGACAGTTCTAAGCACGGGAAACATGCGCCACTTCACATGCATATCATACACACCCCCCAGGTACGAAATTTAAAGGAATATTTCACTTTTATTTTTTCATTTTAAGCATTATTAAAATCACTGCTCCCGAAAAAACGGCCGTTTTTAAAACTTCTTTTTGCATTGATACATGTCCCCTGGGGCAGGACCCAGGTCCCCAAACACTTTTTAGGACAATAACTTGCATATTAGCCTTTATAATTAACACTTTAGATTTCGAACGTTCGAGTCCATTGTATTTAATAGGGTTCTAAAGTTTACACGAACATTTTGTCTGTTCGCAGGTTCTGGTGCGAACCGAACAGGGGGGTGTTCGGCTCATCCCTGCTAAGGTGGTATCGAGGTTTCACTTGAACCAGGATGTGGTTCTTCCTTCTTTTTTCCCCAAACCAAGCTCGGTAGAGGAAAAGTTATTGCATTCTTTGGATGTAGTAAGAGCAGTTAAAGCTTATCTAAAAGCCACTGCTCAGATTCGTAGAACGGATTCTTTGTTTGTTCTGCCGGAAGGCCCCAGAAGGGGTCAGGCAGCATCAAAATCTACTTTAGCCAAGTGGATTCGACAGGTCATAATACAAGCCTATGGCTTGAGAAGTAGACCGCCTCCGTTCAAAGTTAGGGCGCACTCCACGAGAGCAGTTGGAACTTCATGGGCAGTGCATCACCAGGCCTCCCTGGCTCAAATTTGTAAGGCCGCAACATGGTCTTCAGTACACACGTTTACTAGGTTCTACCAGGTGGACGTTAGAAGTCAGGAGGATGTCGCCTTTGGGCGCAGTGTGTTGCAGGCCGCAAAAGATCCTCATGCCTGATGGCGCCCAGCTTATGTATGGTGTATCCCCCCCCTCATTTGGCATTGCTTTGGGACGTCCCACATAGTAATGACTATGCTGCTCTGTGTCCCGTGATGTATGAACAAGAAAGTAGGATTTTTAAAACAGCTTACCTGTAAAATCCTTTTCTTGGAGTACATCACGGGACACAGAGCTCCCACCCCTCTTTTGGGGACACGTATTGCTTTGCTACAAAACTGAGGTACTCCCGGATGGGAGGGGCTTATATAGGGGAGGGTACTTCCTGTTTTGGAAGTTGCCAGTGCCAGCACCTGAAGGTGATTCTATATAACCCACATAGTAATGACTATGCTGCTCTGTGTCCCGTGATGTACTCCAAGAAAAGGATTTTACAGGTAAGCTGTTTTAAAAATCCTACTATTTATTATCTCTTGGAACGCCTTGTTTTCCTTAATAAATCACAGAATCGTCTACGGAAAATTAATCGATGTCATGTTGTGCCGGGCATAAAAGCCCTGATTTCAAAACTGAGCTAATTTAAGAAAACAGTTTGAAATCCACATAAATTACACTGTCCAGTTATTTGTAACCACAGTGACCTAACTCCAGAAAATGCAACTTCCACTGGATGGGGGCTCTGACCAGAAGGCAGCGGGAGACAGAAAAAAAAAGGCCTGGGCTAATTCTTTGCAGATGCCAACCACCGGAAGATTTCTAAGAAAAAAATGAAAGCCATTCACTCTTTTAGTGACACGGGCCTTTGATACCAATACACAGCTATTTGGACAGAGAGCTTAGGGTCAGGAAGGCATATAAAGATTGGTGATTAGAGAAATACAATATTAGTAAAGTGTGGCGCACTAGAAAAAGAAACTCAAGCTTTTATCATTGTATGGCTGGATCTCCCCAGGGCTATTTATATTAGATATTGAGTTAAGCATAACTTATTTAGTCCAAGCATTCCAGAAAACAGTTTGATGTCAGCTACTGGAGGAAAGTAAACACAAAGGGAAAGGAAACAGTTCTGATTTTTCTACAGATAAAAATGGTGTAATTTAATTTAATTATCCCATGCATTTTTGAGGAATTAAGAAAGGAAGGTATTTGGCAAATGTTCCTTTTAACTTGGAAAACGACATATTATTAACTTGTGCAGAAAGTTTTTTTGTTTTTTCTCTATGTACAAATACTGGTTACCGTCTGTTCAGTTAGCAAGTTGAAGGTTCACTTTGCACAGTGCATGTTCATGTTGCAAGGTGAAAGTTACAAACATCATACTTAAAGTCAGTGTTCATTTTAAATAACTTATAAAAATGTGAGGAAAAAAACAAAAAAAACAGGATTTTACCTAGTTTTTTCGTTTTCAAATATTTTATTAAAGAATACACAATATAGTTCATATACGTTATACAAGATTTTAAAATTAAGTAGATAAGTGTAGATGGAATTTTTATCTTTACCTAGTTTTTTAGTTGAAGAAAGTGAACATAGCTTCATCGTATTTACTAAGCTCAGTGAACCTTTTGCTAGGTGAACCATTTCCACTCCCTTTGTAAATCAGCCCCAATGCACAAACTTTTTGTTATAAATGTAATACAATGTTTATTAATTTTTTTCATTTTATTATTATAATTTTTTTCATTTTTTTATTAACTCTTAACATACAAGCAACATTTGACCAGTTCATCCCCACTTCTTTCTATTCCAAGCTTCACTGCAAATTGGCCTTATTCGGAAAGTCCCACCGGCATACAGGAAGACTCTCAGACCTATCATGTGATAGAGGCCAGGTGTGATATCACAGAGAGGACAAAATGACAAGGCATGGGAAGCAAAGTTTTGCTATACACCGATCAGCTATAACATTATGACCACTGATGGGTAAAGCAAATAACATTGATTTTCTCGTTGCAATGGCATCTGAAAGTTGTTTGGATATATTAGGCAGCAAGTGAACATGTTATCCCTGAAGTTGTTGTACTGAAAGCATCAAAAAAAATGGGCAAGTGTAAAGATTTGAGCCACTTTGACAAGGGACAAATTGCAACGGAAAAACTCCAAAACTACAGCTCTTGTGGAATGGACCACAGAGCAATGGAAGAAGGTGGTCTGATCTGAAGATTTCAAGAATGGTTTGGGGAACACAACAGCGAGTTTGAGGTGTTAACTTGGCCTCCAAATTCTCCAGATCTCAATCCATTTAAACACCTATGGGATGTGTTGGAAAAATAAGTCTGATCCATGGAGCCCCCCCCCCCCCCCCCTTTCAATTTACGAGACTTAAAGGATCTGCTACTGATAATTTGGTGCCAGATTCCACAGCATAACTTTAGAGGGTGGAGCCTATGCCTCACAGGTTACGGTGGGTGGTCATAATGTTATTGCTGATCGGTGCATTTCTCTATATATCTCCCTTCGGTGGATTTACATTCACCTTCTCTCAGAACAGCAAGTGCGGGAAAATCGGTATAAACTGAGGGGAAATTCTCTCTTAGACAGGTTAGACGTTTTCCCTTGTTCTGGTATCAACCAATACAATTTCACTTTAGTCATGGTGACAACGGTCTTTATAACAAACAGAAAATGTTATTTTTCCCTAAGGGATATGGGACATCAATAAAATCTCCTTCCCTCTGCTGGTCAAAAATGAAAAAGGGTTATTAACACGCGTTAAAGGTAAATTGTCATGACTGAAACATTAAGATTGCTAATTCTGAACTCCCCTTCTGAAAGGAGTCACTTTAAATCTAAACTCCAGGATAAGCAAATAATGTCTAAAAAAAGAGTTATGTGTATTCAAACTTGAATCTTGGTGTGCTTTGTGTATTTCTTCCAGACACCAGAGGGCTCAATCTAAAAGCAGTAAGAATTAAATTTATTATATCCACAAGAAAAATGGCAACTTACAAACTAAAAGACGTAAACGTGCATGTCTTATCTGCTTTGAGCCACAAGACTGTCATCCAAGTGTTGCTTCCGCTCACTGACACAAGGAACCACAATGTAAGGATCTATGTGCAAACTCTTCCCCCGCTAGCCCCCTGCTGCACAGTGACAGAGGGAATGCAGTTATTTTCTTTCTCACTGCTGGCTGTGCTGTGGCTGTGTGCGTTGTCTGCTCGCTCCTGCTTCCCCCCCTCCCTACTGGCAGTGCAGTGTGGATCCACTCATCAGGGAGAGGAAGAGAACAAGCCAATGGAAGCCTCAGAGAGAACTTGCTTAGCAGAAGCTGTGGATGATGGGAAGCGTAGTTCTTAAAGGGGGCGCTGCACCATACTTGCTATTGGAGACTATGGCTACTGGACTTCAATTCGCACAATTGGCTGTACCTAGAGGAGGAAAACTTCACAGTTTTCACGAACAAACTGATCAAGATCTGGGCAATCCAGGGAAGAGAGCGACAGGGACAGTTCTGTTGTGAAGGTCTGTGCATTACTTCTGAGGGACTTGCACCTGAGCCTATTAGAGACTAAGTTTGAGAGAGAGAGAGAGTCACTGCATCTTCAGGGCTTTATCCCTGTGTGAAGGACCAAGACCTGATCGCTGGGGACTTCTTCTATCTATTGAGACCAGAATAACCACCTGAAAGGAAGTGGTGAGCTGAGCTACACATCCTAAATGCCCGGAATACACTGTTAAGCCCAGGTAGAGACTGCTCCTACTTAACCACCCACCTGCCATGCCTTACTCATTACCACTCTTATAGGGACAGTGCACCATCCCAAGAAAGGCCCCACCAACTTCTCCTACTTAGCCACCCACCTGCCATGCCTTACTCATTACCACTGTTATAGGGACAGTGCACCATCTAAAGAAAGGCCCCACCAAAAGCCCACCAATGTAAATTACTAGGCGCCAGGTACTTTCTACCATGGGTATCCCCCATACTGGGAAAGCATACACCCCTCGCTGCTGGGGGTTTATATACAAGGTGTACACCAGGACCCTTTTAAACTCTGAACTGATTGAGGTTGTTTAGAGACTCTAGTTACCCGGTAGTAGTTTAATTTAGTCGCTATAACATTTGAGTGCCAGCTAGTGGGTAATTAACCATTTTACTCTTCATGGAGTCCTTAAGTCTGTGTAATTACATATATATTTAATTACCCTCTGTTTGTTTGCATTACCTTAATACATTTAATTAATTATCTCCAAGCTGTTTGTGGTCTTATTCATGTGCATTCTTAGAGGGGTAGCCTACTAACCTAGGTACACAGGTGTAAACTGCTTTAGTGTATGACCAAGTGTGTAAGTTGGGACCAAGCAGTTAGGAGAGTTGTGACAGAACAGAGGACCCATCATCATCAGCGGCTCCTGTGGGGGAAAGCGTTACAGATGGAAGGTCTTCGTTAATCTATAATTGCATACCCTGTAGATGTGCAGAATCCTGTGCAAATATCTCATAAAAGAAGAAACTGTCAAAGCACTAAATCTAAAAAGATTGCAAGGAATTCAACTTCAAGCTTTCTAAAAAAAAAGCTTTCTGGGCAAGCACAATTTAGATGCACTGTTGATGGCTCTGTGTATTGAATTGTTTTAGAAGTTAAAAATAAGTAAATACATTTATTTTTTGTCAAACTGTAGTTATTCTCTAATGACATTTTAACACTGGCCTAGCTTTTTATCTATGCATACTAATCACATTACTGCCCAGGTTCCAGCTTTAATGGAACAGAAAAGCGCCAGAGAAAACATCAGTACACAGACTGACACAGGAGTATGGCAGTTAAACACACTTATACATTGCCACTAATCTCAAGTCATTTATCTTTATTATTAAAAGATAAGAAGGCTTTGAAGGCCAAGCCCTGTTTATGTGAACACTAAGATCCCCTCTAATGTAGTTTCCTCTATTACTTTTTCTTTTAATTAATTTATGTATATCAAGATGAAGGGAGTCTACCATAGCAGATGAACTCCAGGACAGGCAGAAAAATAAATCACCTCTTCCCTCTCAATATGCCAAATCTCACAAACTGCTTGGTAGGGAGATTTGCTGAGCTCCACTTTCCAGTTTATTCCTCCTTTAAGAGGGTATGTCACGTGCCTCTTAACACATCTTATCAAGTGCAACCATCAGAATTTGATATAAACCAGTTCTTGACCACATCTTGACCCCTGTAAGCTCTAAGAGCACCTTTCTCCTCTGTCTTTCATCTCATTAAGGATTCAAAGAAAAATGATACAGAGGGGAAAAATACATTGCAGCACAACTAAAATAGACAAGTGTTCAAATGAAATAGATGACAGCGACTAAACCGTTTTGTACCTCTTGTCTATTTTGCTTTTGTTGACAAACCACAGTACATTTTTTATTCATTCTACAGGCTGTCCCTACATTTAATAGAAAGATGAGGTCAGAAATAAAAACTATCTTTGAACAAACAACACAATTGTTTTAGTGATGTAGAAATGTAAGCACTTCATCTAGAATATAGAGCTAATGTACATCCAAAGCCAAAACTTTATTTTTTTTCATTTTGGTTGGATCATCACTATCAGTCTAAAGCCTCATACGCATGATCAGAAAATCGTACAAAAAATACCGCTTTTGAATCGATCGTACGGTAATCTGATCGTTAGTATACAGCTTTCGTCCAAAATTATTTGGATTGTAAGCCCTAACGAGCAGGGCTCTCTGATTCGTACTATACTAAATTGTATTGTAATTGTACTGTCTGCTCCTATGTTGTAAAGTTCTGCGTAAACTGTCGGCACTGTACAAATTCTGTATAATAATATAATAATAATAATCCAAAGGGACAAACATAAAATTTAAAGGGACATACATGTACGTCCCTTTGCGCAGCCGTGCCATTCTGCCAACGTAAATGTATATGTGGAGGTCAGCAAGTGGTTAACTGGCAATTGCTGGGTCATGCAACACTGTAGCCTACAATCCCAGTTTTTTTTTTATAATCAAAATGTATTTTATTTTATTATAAGCTTCAACATTTTACATTTCCATTCAACATTGTACGTTTACATAAGGACACATAAGCATTGCAAGACAGAACTAAGTACAAAATTATCTTATCGAATTAATCCCCCCCCCCCCCCAAGAGAAAGAAAAGAAGAGAAAAAAAAAGTATATAATTCCCTCTTGACGCCTATTCAGGGGAAACGCTTTGGACAAGCTAGCAGTGTAGCGCTTTAGAGCACAGACCGTACTGCAGGTGGTCATGCTCACACTATTGTGTTATTTTATCTTATTTTTTGTAAGTGCAACTTTTTATTAAACGTTTATCTGTTTAAAAAGTTAATGCATTATGAGCTTTTTTCTACCTCTCCAATACACTTATTTTGGAGCACTTCAAGCCGGTGTCTAATGTGAATCCCAGCGACTGATCATAACTAGCTGAATTACCCTGGTGGGGGCACACCCACAAGGTTTCTGTTTGGATTTCTTCAGCAGCAGGTGGAGGCGGTGTTCAGCAAGTGATCATCAACAGCTGATTTCCCAGTGTGGAGACACGTGAATATAGATCCTTTTAGGATCTTTGGATCTGGTAAACTGCCATCTATTTAATCCTGGTGAAGTATTTTTTTATTTGTTTGCACTCTTGTATTGTTTCGGATGGACATTTTCACTGGATCTAACAGTTGATTCACAGATGGACTATTTGTTTATACACATATTTTTTGTTATTAAGGTTGTTTTTAACATAACTATAATTTTGAACTCACTAATTAGAGTTTTTTTGCACCAATATATTATATATTTTGTTTAATTTTAGGACTCTTGTTTTTTAGACTTTGTTTCACTGGTTTGTTTCAAGTTTTTTAGAATTTTGTACCAATTGTTTATACACATTTGGTACCGTATATACTCGAGTATAAGCCGACCCGAATATAAGCCGAGGCACCCAATTTTACCACAAAAAACTGGGAAAACGTATTGACTCGAGTATAAACCTAGGGTGTCAATCTGCATGCCTCACTGTCCCTCACTTTGCCTCACTGTGTCCATGTGCATGCCTCACTGTGCCTTACTGTGTCCATGCCTCACTGTGCCTTACTGTGTCCATGCCTCACTGTGCCTCACTGTGTCCATGCCTCACTGTGCCTTACTGTGTCCATGCCTCACTGTGCCCATGCCTCACTGTGCCCATGCCTCACTGTGCCTCACTGTGTCCATGCCTCACTGTGCCTTACTGTGTCCATGCCTCACTGTGCCTCACTGTGTCCATGCCTCACTGTGCCTTACTGTGTCCATGCCTCACTGTGCCCATGCCTCACTGTGCCCATGCCTCACTGTGCCCATGCCTCACTGTGTCCATGCCTCACTGTGGCCATGCCTCACTGTGCCCAATCTCCCTACCTGATCTCCGGCGCTGTGTGACTAGACTGACGTTTAACATGGGAGTCTATGGAAGGGGTGCCCGGCTTTGAAAAATCGGTGCTCCCCGGCCGTAGGTCCCCTGGACAACAAACTTTGCACACTTGTAGATAAAGGGTGGGGCTACATGTGTGCCATGTTTAGGGTCCAGGGGACCTGGGGCCAGCCAGTACTAGGTCCCCAAAATCACCGGAGAAATTACCATTTAACATGGGAGTCTATGGAAGGGGTGCTCGGCATGAAAAATCGGTGCTCCCCGGCCGTAGGACCCCCGGACAATAAACTTTGCACACTTGTAGAGGAAGAGTGGCGCTACATGTGTGCCAAGTTGGGAACAGGCGCGCAAAGTTGAAGATGGACACAGACTCGAGTATAAGCCGAGCGGGGCATTTTCAGCACAAAAAAACATGCTGAAAAACTCGGCTTATACTCGAGTATATACGGTATTTGTATATAGGTCTATAAACGTATACACTTAGTTTTGGCAGTGCACTTTACACTTAATACCACATTTACCACATCCCACCATTAGTGCTGCAGTCTTTCACTATATTGCCAAGCACACCCTTTTTTAATTGTACATGCAACACTGTACCCAAATGAAATTTATATAATTTTTTCACACAAATAGAGCTTTTTTTTGGTGGTGTTTGATCACCACTGGGGTTTTTATTCTAAAAACAAAAAAATACCAAAAAAAACAAACATATTTTCTACTTTCTGTTATAAAACATATCCAATCAAATCAAAATTCTTCATACATTTATAAAAAAACAAATTTATTTCTCAGTTTAGGCCGATATGTATTCTTCTACATATTTTGGCAATACGCGTATATTGATTGGGTTGCGCAAAAGTTGTAGCGTCTACAAAATAGGGGATAGATTTATGGCATTATTTTTTATAACTTTTTTTTATTAGTAATGGCGGTGATCTGCGATTTTTATTGTGACTGCAACATTATGGCGGACATATCGGACACTTTTGACACTATTTTGGGACCATTGTCATTTATACAGCGATCAGTGCTATAAAAATGCACTGATTACTGTGTAATCATATATTTGTATATAGGTCTATAAATGTATACACTTCGTTTTGGCAGCGCACTTTACACCTAATAACACATTTACCACCTGCCACCAATCCAGTTTTTTTTTAGTGCTGCAGTCTTTCACTATATTGGCCCAGCACACCCTTTTTTAATTGTACATGCAACACTGTACCCAAATGAAATTTATATAATTTTTTCACACAAATAGAGATTTCTTTTGGTGATGTTTGATCACCACTGGGGTTTTTATTTTTTATTATATGTAGCGGGTATTTACATTTGGGGAGGGAGCATCTGGGTTATTTAACCCAGATGTACTAATTGTTAGGGAATCTGAGAATCCCTTTTGTGGTTCTTGGAGGACTCTGGTGGTGTAAGGTTCCCTGTGGCCTGCAGGTGGCGGTGTTGCCCTGGGCCGGAGTTGAACCTGCACCGCAAGACTGTTCCCTTTTATCCTTTCCTGGCACCGGTACAGCGGGGCGGGGAACCCGATGTGATGCAAAAGGGAGAGGAGATAAAAGGGGCGGACGCCCTGACCTCAGGGTTCAGAGTTGGAGGACGTGGTCGCACCTGGGCACCTTCGGCCTGGGTGCTGGCGTTCCGGAGATCCGGGCCCAGGTGCCCTTGACCTGGCCGGAGCAAGGGATGGAGTCCATCCCAGGCACCTTAAGCCTGGGGTGAGGTACTACGGCCAAGGCCTGGAGCCCAGGACTTCGACTGGGTTCCGCGAGGGTGGAGGAGTCCGAGGGGCCCTAAGGTGTTGGGAACTGTATCTGAGGTGAGGAGGCCGGGGAGTATAACCCTTCCGAATAGCCCGGTACAGCATTAATCTGGTGACGGCGGGGCCTCTGGTAACTCCCTTGGAGGGATGTCTTCCCCCTGACAGGGGCTGCAACGTAGCGAAGGTAACTCCAGTTCCTGTTCACAAGAGTCGCTGGAAGAGACTCTGCACCAAAAAGTCCATTTAACAGCCACTGTGCTTAGCAACCGTTGGTGAAACCTCAACAGTTTAGTTTTCTATGAGGATTGTGCCTTGACCTACTCCCCACCAATACTGAACTGTTCTATGGGTCTCAAACTGTCTGCTCGCAAAGGACTATTTGTTTGCCGTTATGGAATAAATACGTGTTGAACCTTTTCAGTGTGTGGTACTCCAATTACTGGGAGCAAAGGGGGTTATCAGCAGAACAGACTTGGCTCTGAGCGTATACACAGCCCGAGTGTAATTAGATGCTGGCCTTCACCTCTACATGCTGCAATCTAGAGGACATGGGCCGTGGCACACCTCGCTCTCCCCTTCCAGGTACCCCTAGACCAGAGCCAGAGTAACCGATAAAGAAGAGAGAGAGGGTGAGGGTAAACAAAAAAAAAAAGAGAGAGAGGGTGAGGTTAAACAAAAAAATACCAAAAAAAAACACAAACATATTTGCTACTTTCTGTTATAAAACATATCCAATCAAATCAAATGTCTTCCTAAATTTAGGCCAAAATGTATTCTGCTATATATCTTTATTTAAAAATGCACAATTCCTCGATTTAATGCTAAATGGAATTTTTGTTTTTTATATTGATTATTGCCAGTAGACTAACTTTAAATAAAGACCTGTGGTACAATTTGATAGTTACAGTCCTTTTCCACTTTGTCAGACACTTTTTTGAAAGATGTCTTTTTACGATACAGGATACTTTTGTACTCCTTTTTCTTGGTTGGTTTCATTGATGGCAATGATTGTGTCCTTTTACAGTTTTTCTGTATTAGTATTGTGAATGTTTTCTCTCATAATTTAAAATATAGCAGATATACAGTACACTGATATGCTGTGTCTTTATATTGCCTCTTCTTTTTATACACTAGATGTCTGCTGTATTTTTTTAAAATGTACATTTTTGGATTTATTCAATAAAAGTTTGCAAACAAAATCATTCAGAATTCCTTTAAAATAACATGCTTGAGGGATGATTTAAGCCTGTCTCTGAAGTGGTGCACCTGTAGGATGTACTAAAGCAGAAGTGCATGACACAGCACAGCAGCTCCGGTCTTGCTTTGAAGCTCTCCCTTCCTCTCTTCCTTGGGCCCCCTGCAAAACACAACCCCCTCCCTTCTTTGCTCTTAGTGTCCCTTCTTGACCTTTGAGGTGAGGAAATTTTGGGTCAGCAGCACTGATTGTCAGACCTTCCTTATTCCCAGGCTTTCCAGCCCCAGCTATTGAATCCTGCCATTGAGCACTCTCTCCCGCACCCTGAGCCCAGTCGTAGCTCTCCTTGTGCCTTGTGGGTGGGTTTACAATTCAAGGCCAAGGCTGCGGCCAGTCAGGTTCCTCTTCTCTCCTCTCTCTGCAACACTTCCCTATCAGCGGTGCAGAGGAAACCCATACTGCAAAATAGCCTGGTCTGAGCAGCTTCTGCAGTGTAAAGAGGCCTCCATGCAGGGCTACATGGTCATGGCAGAAATCTGGGGAGCTGAAAACATCCTGTGCTCTTTGCCTCTGTTGACAGTTATCAAAAATTATTGTTCTCAGCTATCTCTGAGAACTATAAAACCATGCTCCTCCATGTTATGGAGATAAGGAAAGAGGGAGGTGTCTGTAGTTATGTCCTGTTTTTGTGTCCTGATACAGTAAAACAAGTGAGCATTGTTACTCTAGGACAAGAGGTGTTACTGGCAGAATTGCCAGAAACCCCCCCCCCCCCCCCCCCCCCGAATGCAGCCATGTCACAGCCAGGACTGGTAAGCTGCAATATATAAAAAAACGAATTGGGGGGGGTAAATATTCTTACAAAAAAAAACTAAAGATAGAATGTACTGCAGCATATCATGGGTTCCTGGTAAACAAGTGATTTCCCTATATGGTCTATTGTCAGTTTACCTCTCACCTCTCAAATCACAGTGAGCTTGATGCAATCAGTCAGTGTTATATAACATAACTCCTGCTCTGATTTTTTTTTTTCTCACTGACTACACCACCGTCAGAAATTCCCAACACATCACGTATTAGAAATGCCATATTTCTGTTCCAATCCTGCAGTTTGACTATTCTGATGTTTTTTCTTGAAAATGCAAAAGCAAGCTCTGTAATTTATTACAGCGCCAGCAATTCAAGATGTTATGCTTGGATGATTTGCAAGCAGTTGGTTAGCAACATTCCAGAACTTTTTTGCTTTCATTGGCTACTAGGCTATTACCCTCAATTTGATTCTCTAAATCTGTGTTTAAAAACAGTTTAACAACACTTTGATTTTGTTTTAGAAGCAGTTGTGTGTTCTTCTTGTTAAGACGCTGTATAACTCAAAAAAAATATATATATATATTTTTTGGAAAGCCGTTAGTAGGGTGAGTAAACCAGATCTTCATGTTCATAATCATTATTCATCCACTATGCTGGCACAAAACAAATAAATAAAAAAATATGGCTGGGAAGCAAAGGAGTTTAATCAATTCTATTATACTTGTAAAATAAAGACGTTTAAATAAGTTTTATGCATTTCTAATTTTCTGAGTGTGCTACAAAAAAAAAAGAGTCAGACAAAACACCATTATAAATAATGTATTGGTATCTTAAGTGGGTTAAGTGCATCTTTTGGAACTGTTTATTTTCAGGACCAACTTTGAGATAGTATTGCCTGAAATGTATATATCGTGCACTATTCTTGGTACCCATTGCAATTGTATTATAAATTACCAGTTGTAGTCTGCTGACACTGGAAAGACTATTTCACCTATAAATAAAAGCCTAAAGTGAACCTAAACACAAAAAGTGAAAACTTGTAGTGAAATTTGTTGATGTCACTACTGTGCTGCATGCTGGAGAGAAACCTGTACTGAGGACCTGCAGTGCAAGGATCTCACTGTTTCTGCTTTATCAATTCTGTGTATCTCTGCTTCCAACACTGCTGCTGGACCAGTCATGCCTAGCAGTCATCCGCTCATCAGTCATTGGGGGTAGATCTGACATGAGGAAGAAAAGTCCTGTCCTCTATAGTTTGTGATATACACCTATATACATAAATAAACATCCATGCTATACATATCTTCAAACCACAACAATATAGGTATAAGTCAACATTTCAGAGCTCCAGTGTCAAGGCAGATATACAATAGGACAAAAAAAATCTCGGAAATATTGTGCTATAGTAAACAATATCAGAAGTATGCACATTCCAGTATAGGAAAGGTTAGGAATATTAGAAAACAATGTTAAAGAACGTTTTTAGTGGGTAAGATGTATAGGAGAAGAGTACAGAGGGTATGATGGGTGCCATAGGTGTGCACAAGGGGCGTGCCAGGCGTGCCTGGTCACACCCTAATCCTAGGGTTGGTAACCCTTCAGTCGCGATTTACCCACCGATCACGGACAGGTGAGAGGTAAACCGCGATCCTCCCTTGTCGACACCCAGAACCTGGACAGGGGAGGTGGCGGGGGTGGAATTTAGTGGAGCCGATCTGTATTTTCCTCCTCCAGCAGCTGAAAGTAGGCTTCTCCTCCTCTCCCTCTCGCTGACATTCAGCTGCCACAGGAGGAAAGTATAGGGGATCGGTACCATTATATGCCAACCCTGCCTATGTTGATGGGGACAAGGGCCTCTTCCTCACAACCCTGGGGATTAGGATTAGTTAAAAAAAAATAAAAAAAATATATGACTTTCATTGAAATTCGTTACTATTTAATTTGGAGCTTCGGATACATCGGTATCACCGAATAACCAAAACTTTGTCTGAATTTATATTCGGACAGAGACAAATTGCACATGTCTAATCTCAAAGCACATTTGATATTATGAATAAGCAGCAAGTAAGTAAAGTACATAATTTACAACACTGTACTACTTAAATAACTCCATTAAAGTAATTAACTTTTAAAACAAGCCCTCACTAACCTTTGTAGTCGCAACCACTTCATCCTCAAAGTTCACAATAGAAGCGGCGAAGAAGCACTTTTCTCTCTCTCCTATTACTGTGCACCTACTCTGTGCTTACATTAGAAATAATGAAAACTTCAAGGATGAATCCCAAGGGTGGATGCAGCTACAGGGGTCATTGAGGGTTTAATTTCATAGTTTATTTACGGATTTAGAGGAATATGTGACTATTGGAATATCCCTAAACTGGCCACAGTTCTACTTAAAAATAAAAAATGCCCAATGCCTATCCACCCTAGTGAATTATGCTGACATGGATGAATAACAGGAAAACCTCAAATCTCATGTGTCAATCAGACATCTTCCGTTGAGTGGGGACATCTTACATTATGGGGTGCACTAGGCAGCATGGAAAAACAATGGTATCCTCTGGATTCAGCAATTATATATAGTTACCATGCTCAACTGTTTTTAAAGGAAGGTTGAGGAAAGACTATAAAAATGGTGGTTGTAAGTACAATGAATCTGACTAAAAATAATTTTTTTGTGACTTCAGTTGGACTTTAATATGCAGTATTTTTTTAATGAATGCAAATGCAAATCAAAATACATTTCCACTCTATTTTATACAACATGTTGAGAAATGTTAGCTACAAACTTTTGTAGTCATGGGAAAAGCATGGAATATTAGCTCGGGGGGGGGGGCAACGTCATTGAAATCCAATGCCACTAGTGTGTGCTTTTACTAATGAGGGGTTCCTAGGCTGTGGATGTTTGCTCAACCACGGTACTTATGATTGAATTTTAAGAGGCTGGTTCACACCTTACATTGTGACAATCCATGCAATTTCATGTGTTTTATGTGCATTGACACAGTGTGCATTTACTCTATTACCCAACACTAATTCTGGCCTAAAAAAAATAATATATAGTGTATATACCGTATTTGCTGCATTAGAACATAATAAAATGCACATGGTAAAAAAAACTGTCCTGCGGTAAAAAACACGCATTAACTTTACCATTCAAATAAATTACAATAAAGTCACGCTAATGTGATGTCATCTTATTCAGCTGAATTTGTTACCTATTTTTTGGGGTAAATATATGGGGGTGTGCAGATTACGTAATCATTGGGTTAGAATTTTTTTTATGAAAATGCATTTTTTCAACTTTTTTATGATTAATTCCCATTATAAACAAAGTAAATAAAAATTAATGTACATATATTTGATATCAAATGAAAGCCCTAAAAAAAATATGTATTATACCTTAGGGTAGACTGCAAAACCTAAAAGATTTAATGACCCAAGATATCACCTGCACAAAAAAAATGCAATGGGACTCAAGGGGATTTAGGGAGAAAAAGGCCTGGAGACTCCAGCGGTTAAGGAAAGACTGGTGAATATGATGCTGATTTAAGTAAAGAGCTATACTCCACCTTTATATAACTACAGTGTAATATAAATATTGTCCAGCACTGCAGACTAAAAAAAATGCCTTGTTGAAAAGATTTAAGGGTAAGCAACAATATTGCATGCTCAGCCAAACCCAGCATGTTTGCAGCCAAACCCATGTTCTTAGTAAATGTTTTATGTTTTTCTGCTCCTCCATGTCCTCAAAAAAGCCCAGCTAAACACTAAAATGACCACAGCTTTGTGTCAGTAAATCTAGATTTCAAGGTGACAAACCTCAAAATTTGTTCATGAATTGATCTGTTTCACTTCCTCATGGAATTCTCCTTATTTTTTTCCTCTTATGCAAATACTTAAGTCAAGACTTGAGCAATTACCGGGAATCTTTTAATGCTTCTCTCACCTCAAATAGTTGGCTATTCTATCAAAAGCTTTTTTTTTTTTTTTTTATATATATCTGTGGCCACGGAGCACATAAGCCACCCACTAAAGCAGAGGTGCAGTCTTGGCCGCTAAGGCTACTTTTTAATGTATCTATTAAAAATAAAATTATTAAGCAATACAGAATCTGTGAGTCAGCATAGTAACAAGGCACGTATAAAGAATCATACTTTTGTAAGACTGTTACATGATAGCCAAAACTTTATTTGAACACTCTGTATTACCAACTAAAGCAGACTTTGCAAGAAAAAAAATACATTCTGAAACCACTGTATAAATATATCACCTGTTTTATGTTCTGGTGCTGAGAGCTTGGCCATGCCCACTCTACAAGGTTGATTGAATTTTAATTTTATTCCATAATGACACCTGCCCATCTACTATGATATGAGATGTCTACAATCCTTCTCCCTGACTACATGTCTTGGTGAAGTTTAACAAGGCTTCAAAGGCAAAACAGACAAGGTGAAGCTAGCAAGTAATCTCTCTGTTTTTACAATATAACACTACTGAAATTCAACAGATCCAGAATATACTCCTACTTGGAGAGTGAAGATCCTGGGGGTTATTTACGAAAGGCAAATCCACTTTGCACTAGGAGTGCAAACTACAAGTGCAAAGTGCACTTGAAATTGCACTGAAAGTGCACTTGGAAGTGCAGTCGCTGTAGATCCAAGGGGGAAATGCAAGGAAAATAAAAAACAGCATTTTAGCTTGCATATGATTGGATAATAAAATCAGCAGAGCTTCCCCTCATTTCAGATCTACCCCTCAGATGTACAGCAACTGCATTTCCAAGTGCACTTTTAGTGCAATTTCAAGAGCAGTTTGCACTTGTAGTGCAAAGTGAATTTGCCTTTCGTAAATACCCCCCCCCCCGTGTACTTTATACTAAACAGTTCAGACTAGGGCAATGAATATGTAAATACGTGAAGTATAATACATTTTATTTTATGTAGACATACTAGAATATAAAAGTTACCAGCTTGATGTACAAAATCTTGGTGTCAATATGTCACAATATTTAAAAAATGTTTTAAGATATATTTGCTTGTAGCATACGTAGGTTTTGCTCCCACCTTAAAAGAAGTTGGGCGGCACACTGTCCATTGTAACCTAATGGCACTAGTGTAAGAATTGGCTTTAGCTCAATCTCCTCCCGAGGTTCTAAGAAAGTTTGTTTGTTTTCTAATCATTAGTGGGTCAAATCGACGCTTGTTTTCGAATGGACCAGAATTTCGAAGGCGCAGGATGGAACATTTTTCTCGAATTAACAAATTTCTAAAAGTGTATGTGGTTTTCATTTGGTAAAGTCCAATCATTCCAATCAAAAGGTAAAAGCAAACTAAATCTTTTGAACAAAAAATAATGTTTTGAGAATTTTTGTATGAATTTTCGTACGACTTTCCCTAAGAATTTTCGCTTGAAATTCTATCCATTTATGGCCAGCTTTAGGGGCTTTGAGGATCATACAATCAAGGAAAAGAGAATGTCTCCAGTGACTGCATTTCCATGAGGACCCGATTACTAACCTATAAAGTGGCAATCTGCGGCTTTTGCTTTGGAAGATGAGTATTGGTTATTCATACTAAAAAAGATAAAGAGGACCATAGGAAAGTTGTCAATAAAGTTACAAGCAAATACACGCACAAGAACATTTTTAAAGAAGAATTATGTTTGTTTTTTTCCCTAATCATACTTACCTAGGTGGATGCAGCATCGGTCCAATGCTGCATCTATCCTCCGGCGTCTCTGCACTGAGAACCGAGCCATCGAACACCGCCGATGGCTCAGTTCTCTTGGCTCCCCGAGAGGAGAGCTGCTGACAATCAGCAGCATTCCTGCTCTGCTCCTACATGCTCACTAAGCTGTGGAGGGCCGGGGATCGGCTGTCTCAGTCTCTCAGTGGCTCACTGAGAGGCTGAGACTCCCATCAGTCCAGGCACCTGGCGGATCCAGACTTTTGAAGTCAGGAGGACACGTGCTAGACTTCAGTCAGCTCTCTGCTGAAAATGAATCACAGGAGTGCAAAACAAATTGCACTCCTGTGACCCTTAGGAGAAACCCAGCCAACCAAGCCCAGTTGGCTGGGTTGGCTGAGTTAAAAAGTCGTAAGGGAAGATATTTTTTTCACACCTTAAGGTAAACACTAGAATATTAAATCGAAAATGCATTATGCTTAAATGATACTTAAAACATTTTTTTATCTTAACCCTTTTAAAAAGTTATTACTGTCTGTCTCCTCATTGGGGAGATTCATCCTTTCCATTTGTCCACTGTCACTGGAACACAAAGTGAAAAGAAAATATTTTATGATTGTCAACAGAACAGAGGGTGAAGCCTCGTACACACGACCGAGTTTCTCGTCAAAAAACGACAAGAAAACTGCCGAGAGAGCTTTCTTGCCGAGAAAACCGTTCGTGTGTATGGTTTTTCGTCGAGAAAACTGCCGGGAATCTCGACGAGAAAAATAGAGAACCTGCTCTCTGTTTTCTCATCAGGATTCTCAATTTTCTCGTCGGGTTTCTCGTCGGCCTGTTTTGCGACGAGAAAACCGTTCGTGTGTATGCTTTTGCGAGTCTTCAAAAATCGCGCATGCTCAGAATCAAGTATAAGACGGGAGCGCTCCTTCTGGTAAAACTAGCGTTTGTAATGGAGATAGCACATTCATCACGCTAAAACAAACTAAAAGCACGAAGACTGAAAAGCGCGAATCGTCTCTCCCCAAACTTTTACTAACACGCGGTAACACGAGATCAGCAAAAGCAGCCCAAGGGGTGGCGCCATTGAAATCGATCTTCCCCTTTATACTGCCGTCGTACATGCTGTACGTGACCGCGCAGAACAACAACGAGATTTGGAATTGACAGTGTGTATGCAAGGAAAGCTTGACAAGAATCTCGTCGAGAAAAACTACGGGTTTTTTTACGACGAGAAACTCAGTCGTGTGTACGAGGCTTGAGAGGAATTTTTACACTGTAGATGCTTGTTTTGGTGACAACTACCTGATTTTGGTCACATTGTGGAGATTTTCTCTTACTGTCTGTTGCACTTCTAGTTCAGGAGGTAAAAGGAAATCTCCCTAATGGGACACAGACAAGAAAAACATAGGAAAAACAGAGAAACCAATTCATTGCCTGGATTTATTTTACCACAGTAGAAAAAGAACTGGACATGAAATGGTTGTTTTAGTCAATATAACCGCTTTCTTTATGTCAAGGTATTCATCACAGCATTTGCTAATCAAAGCTCATTTCCAGGCAAATATTAACCCCTTTCTTTCTAAATCAATCCTGCGTGTTTTTTTTTTTCTGTACTAAGATATACTCACCTAAGTCCATGCTCTGTATCCCTTGCCAGCACATTTTCTTGGTGTGGGGGGGAGGGGGTGCTTATTTACCATTTCAGTAATGCCCATGATGGCTGGTCCCTCATGCTGATGTCATCACTGCAGTCTTCTGGATACGAATGCCGCGTACACACGATCGGAAATTCCGACAAGAAAAGTTCGATGTGAGCTTTTGGTCGGAAATTCCGACCGTGTGTAGGCTCCATCGGACATTTTCTGTCGGAATTTCCGACAGCAAAAATTTGAAAACTGGTTCTCAATTTTTCCGACAAGAAAAGTTCTTGTTGAAAATTCCGATCGTCTGTATGCAATTCTGACGCACAAAAAAACATGCATGCTCTGAATCAAGCAGAAGAGCCGCACTGCCTATTGAACTTAATTTTTCTCGGCTCGTCGTATGTGTTGCACATCACCGCGTTCTTGACGTTCGGAATTTCAGACAAGATTTGTGTGACCGT
This sequence comes from Rana muscosa, assembly GCA_029206835.1. Lineage (NCBI taxonomy): Eukaryota > Metazoa > Chordata > Amphibia > Anura > Ranidae > Rana > Rana muscosa. Next base: position 186,813,685 of record CM055122.1, on the reverse strand, counting down.
GTGTATGCAACGCGAGTTTGAGCCAAAATTCCGTCTGAAAAAGATCCACGGTTTTCTTGTCGGAATTTCCGATCGTGTGTACGCGGCAGAAGAGGTCCCTGCCACTAGACAGTCATTATGAAATGACCACATCACCATGCAGTGCAGAATCACATCATCAAGCAGTGACATGGATACCTAAAAAGGAACCCTTTAAACAGGAGGAGTCAGAAGACTTGGGACTAGAGCACCATGTGACCGCAGCTTTAGGTATGAAAAAAAATATATATAATTTTTTTGCATGCCAGGTCAGTTAGAGGGGTTTGCGGTGGGGTGAGGGGATAGGGGGAGCCCAGAAATCAGTTTTAATCAGTTTAGGATGGTTGAGGCAAATGTGGGTTTGCTATTGGGAAAAGTTTAGTAAATCCCCACTGGAATGTAAATTATAAATATCAGCATTCTAAATTAGAAACAGGTTCTTTTGCAAGTAAATACAATTTCATTGCTTCAAGACTCCTTCACCTTCCCACACATAGTGGCCCGTTTACATACCAGGTTTCCTGAAAGGTCCATCGTTCCCTAGGTATAAATATTTACCTCCATCTGTGGCTCAGACGTACTCTTGCTAACCTTTCAGAGGTTGTGGTTAGCCACGGAGAGGGTGGAGAGCACTTTTTCATACAAATTATCTTCAAAGGCAGTTTCAATCATATTTTATTTAAACGGGGAAAAAAAATCTATTCCCCAGAGAGCAAAGCAGATTAGAGTAGAAGACTGAGTCTTTTAATTACATATTTGATTGTTTGCATAAAATACTGCAGAATGCCATGTAATTACTAAACAGTGTTTGGAGATACTGAGAATTTAGGCAAAGTGAAATTATAACTTTAAATATAAAATTATATCCCTAATTATGTTCAGCAGACTTGGAGGGCTGCACAGTGTATCTTTTAAGTGTTTTGATTTTAATAGTACATTCATTTATTTATTTATTTTTATTTTTTAGGGGGGCGGGGAGATCTCTGCACCAGGAGGTCCTGCAAAGTAAGCAGATCCTCCACGGGGTGACCTTTATTTATTTTTAAACTCCCAAAGTGATGCATACCTGCCAGTAGCCTTGGTTTTGGATTTAGCCATGTTACTTGTCAGACCACATAAGGTTGTTGGTTTAATTAAAGTATAACTAAAGGCAAAACCCTTTGTTTTTTTGGATAGAAGGGAGAAGGATTAGAACCCCTGTCAGGTTTTATTGCTGTTTGTGCCCCTGTTAGGGAGATTCACCCTCTCTATTTGTCCTGTTTACCATTATCATTGAAAGTGAACGTAAAAGAAAATCCCCTAATTTGCAGGGATTTCCTCTCACTTCCTGTTTGGCTATGGGACAGGAAGTGAAAGGAAATCTCCCCAGTGGGACACAGATGGCAAAAATAAACCTGACAGGGGGTTGAACCCTCCCTTACTTTAGCCAAACAAATAAAAAAAAAGTTTGCCTATAGTTCAAGTAGAAGTTGTTTTGCCTCTATATGGTCAAATTGACCTTTTTAGACATGCTGTAGGTAGAAATTAAATGTCTATTATAAATTAGATTGGAAGACGTATGAGGGTTGGATTACACTTACAAATGGGCATGATGCCGCGTACACACGATCGTTTTTAATGTCATTTTCAAAAACAACGTTTTTCTTGTTTCCTCTCAAGCCTGTCTTGCATACACACGTTCATTAAAAAAAACGCTCGAGCAAAGCGCAGTGACGTACAACACGTACAACGGCACTATAAAGGGGAAGTTCCATTCGACTGGTGCCACACTTCATGTTAGTAAAGTTTGTTGAGCGACGATTCGCGCTTTTAAGCCTCGTGCTTTTCAGTCCGTTACAGCGTGACGAATGTGCTATCTCCATTACGAACGCTAGTTTTACCAGAACGAGCGCTCCCGTCTCATACTTGTGTAGCGGGTATGTACTTTCCCGGGTGTAAATTTGAATTTGGCAGAGACATCAGTGATGTGTAATTCCCCGCGACCCTGTGGGTGGCGCTGTCGCCCTGGGCTGGGGTTTAATCATTGCTGTGTGCCGTACCTCCTTTTTGTCCTCCCTCGGCAGCGGTATGGTGGGGCGGGGAGCCCGCTGTGCTTGCTGGGAGAGGGTATAAAGGGGCCGGCCATCTTTGTCACGGGGGGGAGTCCCAGGCACCTTCAGCTTGTGGACGGTGGCTCGTGTCGGTTCTCTGGGTGGCTTAGGCCTAGAGGACAGCCGGAGGTCATGTTCCATCCCAGGCACCTTTAGCCTGGGGTGAGGTACTCGGATGGAGGCCCAGATCTCAGTGCCCAACACTGAGTTCCGCGAGGGAAGGAGATCCTAGGGAACCCCGGGAGTGGGTACCCGAATCCGGAATGAGCAATGGACCGGGGGGAGCTCCTCACTTGAAGACCAGGTGCAGCATATTGCCGGTGACAGGTGAGCTTCTCGTCGGAGACCGTCTGGAAGGAAATTCCCCCTCGTGTGGAGACCGTAACCCACTTTCAGGAAGGAAAGTGGAGAACCAAATTGTGTCTGGGCCTATTCGCATCCACACCTCCTTTCCTGTTCTGTAACCAAGGGAGTTCAACTGATTGTGTTCATTCGCAGAAGAATAAAGGAGTGTTGAACTTTAATGGTGTGGGGCTTATTTCCTGACAGACATTGTTCAAGGTGACTCTTGGAGGAAGGATCCAGGTGCACAGTACTGACCCGAAGGTAATACAAGAACGTTGCTTATACCGCACTGACACATGTGGTGGAAGCCAGGCGTGGTGTCCCCGCTCCCTCCCCTCTAAGATACCCCTAGACAAGAGAAAGACGAGACGAGAGAAAGAGGGGAGTGAGGAGCCCGCTACACTTGATTCTGAGCATGCGCGTTTTTTTCCCCTCGTAAAAGCATACACACTACCGTTTTTCACGTCGTTAAAAAAAACAACGTGAAAAACGACGTGAAAAAATGGAGCAGGTTCTCATTTTTTTAGCCCATTTTTCACGTCGTTAAAAATGCTCTGGAGCCTACACACGATCGTTTTTAATGCCCATTTTAAAAAATTGCATTTTTAACGACGTGAAAAACGATTGTGTGTACGCGGCATGACTGGGTGAAAATATATACATTTTGGTCAGTAGGGTAGAAGGTACACATGTGTACTTTAAAATATTGTGTGTTACACTGTAGGGAATTTGTTTTTACTAGTTTGCAGATGACCAAAATTTAATAAACTCAACACATTTCAAACCAGAGCTGTTAGAATGTCTTTCCTTAAAACAACGGGGTTCAACAGGTGAATGCTCGTTTGTCTTTTTTTCCTAAAGTTTAACTTTAGGCATTTTTTTAACCTTTGGATAGAGTTGGAACGAGTCACAATTTCTGTATTAAGTTTTAATTTCTGTCTGTGACCCATCTGGCAAGATTTTCCCTTACTTTCTGTCTCTGCAATGCCCATAGGTGATTGGGTGTTGTGATTGTCAGTACAGGATGGCACAAACAAGAGTAAAAACATTGTCAAAAATTCTAACTATTCCCCACTCAAAAAATGCTGCTTTGGTTTTGTTTGTGTCCCAATTGGAATTTACTGTCACTTCCTGTATCAACAATAAGCAAGGATAATCTCAACAACAGGCTTAGTCTCTTAGGCCCCTTCCACACGGGGACTGATCCGTTAGCGGCATCCGCCAGCCAGGCGGGAGATCTCTCCATTGATCTCTGCTGAGCTGGCGGATGACAGGTCCCTCTCTGCTCACTGAGCGGGGAGGGGCTTGTCGAGCGCCGCTGCTTGTCTATGGAGAGATTGGACGAAAACGGACAGCATGTCCGTTTTCATCAGATCTCATCCGATCCGATCTGCCAGGACGGATGGCGGCGTATCGCCATCCGTCTGATTTTAGCGGATCGGGTGTCAGCGGACATGGTCACCGCTGACATCCGATGCTCCATAGACAAGCATGGAGCGCTCTTTCAGGTCCGCCAAATAAACTGACAGGCGGACCTGAACGGTCCACCCGTGTGAAAGGGGCCTTACCCCTTCCCTACTCTATACAAAGCAATATAAAACATTTAGGCTGCTGTTGGGCTTTAATATCAGGACTATAGTACTTTTATTTTCTCCATCAGATCTCTTGACTCTCTCTCCTAGATTGTAAGCTCTAACGAGCAGGGCCCAATGACATACTAAGTAGGGGGCGGGGGCAGGCCGCCCCGGGTGCAACACATTCTGGGGGGGTGTCAGACTGAAGCAGAGACAGCGGGCGGGTTTAGGCAGCGGGCGGGCTTAGGCAGGCGCCCCCCTCCACGACTGAAGCGGAGACAGCAGGCGGGTTTAGGCAGTGGCAGGCACCCCTCCTCCGCGACTGAAGCGGAGACAGTGGGGCTGAGCGGGCGGGTTGAGAGACAGCGGGCGGGTTTAGGCAGTGAGCGAGTTTAGGCAACGGCAGGCACCCCCCCTCCATGACTGAAGCGGAGACAGTGGGGCTGAGCGGGCGGGTTGAGAGACAGTGGGCGGGTTTAGGCAGTGGGCGGGTTTAGGCAGTGGTGCGTGATGACAGAACACATGCGGAGAGAGCCTGAGGTAGTGGCTTTGTGGGGGGGGGGGGCGAGCCGCACCGGAGTGACACCCGTCGGATCCCCTTCTCTCCGTGGTCGCGGCTCTGATCAGTCTCAGCACAGCCGAGCAGAGTGAAGCCGTCTCCCCGTCGTCCTTTATGTCTACACAGGGGGAGGGGACCGGACCATTCCACTAGTGCTGTGCATGTCCCGATCATCTGAGGTACATTATGGGACTGTGGGGGGAGGTCTGTATTGTTAGGGGGTATGCACTGTAGGGGGTGGGTCTGTATTGGTAGGGGGTCTGTATTGTTAGGGGGTGGGTCTGTATTGGTAGGGGGTCTGTATTGGTAAGGGGTCTGTATTGGTAGGGGGTGGGTCTGTATTGTTAGTGGGGTCTGTATTGGTAGGGGGGTCAGTATTGGTAGGGGGTGGGTCTGTATTGTTAGGGGGTGGGTCTGTATTGTTAGGGGGTGGGTCTGTATTGTTAGGGGGTCTGTATTGTTAGGGGTGGGTCTGTATTGGTAGGAGGTCTGTATTGTTAGGGGGTCTGTATTGTTAGGGGGTGGGTCTGTATTGTTAGGGAGTGGGTCTGTATTGGTAGGGGGGTCTGTATTTTTAGGGAGTGGGTCTTTATTGGTAGGGGGGTCTGTATTGGTAGGGGGTCTGTATTGGTAGGGGGGTCTGCACTGTAGGGGGGCTGTACTGTAGGGTGGCCTGTATTGTTAGGAGGTCAGAACAAAAAATCTCCTGCGCTCCAGTGTTTCGCTAGGCACGGGTGGTATAGTCTATTCTTTAGTTTAAGGCGAAGTCTAGAATCTTGCAGCCCTCCTCAAAACAATGGGTGTTCGTTTAGCTAAAAAGAAAAAGAAAATAAGGGAGGGCGCACCGACCTAGAGCATTACCAAATTTAAGAGTTTTATTAATAGTAGAATAAAAGCAATAGTCCTACTCGCAAACGCGCTTAGTTACAGGCTTTTCTGACAGTCAAGCTGAAACACTTGGCACCTACAAGCAGGACTTGATGACAAGAGGATCGGACCGTACCCCAAACGGCTGACGCATTTCTAGGGCCACCCCTTTCCTCGGACCGCCTAGGCTCTGAAGAAAGGGGTGCGCCCCAGAAACTCATCAGCCGTTTGGGGTACCGTCCGATCCTCTTATCATCAAGTCCTGCTTGCAGGCACCAAGTGATTCAGCTTGACTGTCAGAAAAGCCTGTAACTAAGCATGTTTGTGAGTAGGAATATTGCTTTTCTTCTACTTATAATAAAACTCTTAAATTTGGTAATGCCCTAGGTCGGTGCGCCCTCCTTTTTTTTTCTTTTTCTTGTTAGGAGGTCTAAATTGTTAGGGGAGTCTGTACTGTAGGGGGGTCTGTACTGTAGGGGGGTGGGTCTGTACTGTAGGGGGGTCTGTACTGTAGGCGGGTCTGTACTGTAGTGGGTGTCTGTACTGTAGGGGGGGTCTGTACTGTATGGGGGTGTCTACACTGTATGGGGGGTCTGCACTGTAGGGGGTCTGTGTAACATGCAGGGGGTCCAGAACTGTTAGGGGGTGTCTGTGTAACATACAGGCATCCAGAGCTGTGGGGGACTGTGTAATGCAAAGGGCTCCAGAGGTGCAGGGTGATGTCTAATGTAAAGGGGTCCAGAGGTGCAGGGTTCTGTGTAATGTAAAGGGGTCCAGAGGTACAAGGGCTGTGTAATGTAAAGGGCTTCAGAAGTGCGGGTGCTGTGTAATGTAAAGGGGTCCAGAGGTGCAGGGTGCTGTGTAATGTAAAGGGGTCCAGAGGTGCAGGGTACTGTGTAATGTAAAGGGGTCCAGAGGTGCAGGGTACTGTGTAATGTAAAGGGGTCCAGAGGTGCAGGGTACTGTGTAATGTAAAGGGGTTCAGAAGTGCAGGGTGCTGTGTAATGTAAAGGGGTCCAGAGGTACAAGGGCTGTGTAATGTAAAGGGTTTCAGAAGTGCAGGGTGCTGTGTAATGTAAAGGGGTCCAGAGGTGCAGGGTGCTGTGTAATGTAAAGGGGTCCAGAGGTGTAGGGTGCTGTGTAATGTAAAGGGGTGCAGGGTGCTGTGTAATGTAAAGGGGTCCAGAGGTGCAGTTGTGGAGAGGGGGTACACAGTAGTGACAAAAAGATATTGAAGGATACAGAGGTATGCAGGGGGCACAGTGGGGTGTTTTTACATTTTAAGGTGCCAAATTCTCTAGGTACGCCCCTGGCAGGGCCCTCTGATTCCCCCTGTATTGAATTGTATTGTTTCTGTACTGTTTGCCCTAATATTGTAAAGTGCTGTGCAAACTGTTGGTGCCATATAAATCCTGATTTTCAAACCCCATATCCTAAATGGTTTCACTGTCAGTATAACTACAACTATATTGGTTTCTTAAACTAGTTTTCAAGCTTTAACCAGTCCAAGTGATTACTAATGCTACAGTCACAATGTTGTCCGGATCGGCATATCTGTATTTGCATGACCATCTTTAGTTGTATAGAGGAGCCTTCTTTATCCAACATTAATATGGTCTGCAAGTGCTTTATGTACTAAGTTGTTTTAATAACAGAGTATAATGTATGATCAAAGAATGAAGGAATCAGTTATTAAGTTGCAAGGAAAGCACCTGGGCAAACTATCTTTTGGATTTAGTAAAAGATTAGATGGATTAGAGAGGACAGAAATGCGGCCATGCACCTGTTACCAGTGTGCATATGTCTTACATAGCAGATTTCTCCATAGACAAATTTAAGAAATCCTGCAAATTTCTATGGAGCTGAAAAAAAAGGATATGTTTCTAATTCTTATCTACCAGCTTTATTTAAGATATTTTAGGGTTTTGGGTGCACTGATTCATTCCTGAAGAGAATAAAACTGTATGCAGGATTTGTTAAATATAATTCTATAGTAATAAAGCAGTTAAAGGATGTTATATCAAGTTTAAAGGAGATGTTCAGTCAAAAATCACAAGTACATTTCCATGAAGGTTAGCTATGAACACTGAGTGATTTACTAAAACTGGAGAGTGCAACATTTGGTGCAGCTGTGCATTGTAGCCAATTAGGTTCTAACCTCAGCTTGTTCAATTAATCACTTAGCGACTGCCCCACGTACATTTACTGCGGCAGGGCGGCCGCTCTGTGTCAGAACACATACCTAGTACGTGATCTGAAACTTCTGGGTCTGGGAAATGCACGGTGCCTTCGACCCACTCCCGCCGGGATCTACCGATCGTTTGGGACACAAGCGGAATAGCAATCTGCCTATGTAAACAAGGCAGATTGTTATTTTGTCAGCGGGGAAGGCTTTGATCCTGTGTTTCTGCAAAGCAGACAGATCTTTGCCTTCCCCTAGTCAAAGCACCTTCCCCACAGTGATTTAACCCTTTTAATTGCCCCTGATGTTAACCTCTGCCAGTGTCATTAGTACAGTGACAGTGCATATTTTTTTTAGCACCGATCACTGTATTAGTGTCACTGGTCCCGAAAAAGTGTCAAAAGTGTCAGTTAGGGATTTTTTTTACCAAAAATATGTAGCAGAATACATATTGGCCTAAATTGATGAAGAAATTCGATTTTTTACATTTTTTTATTAGGTTTGTTTTATAGCAGAAAGTAAAAATTATTATTTTTTTCAAAATTGTTGGTCTTTTTTTTGTTAATAGCCCCTGACTCTTTTCCAAAACTGCGCCGCACTGAACCGCATCTGCTAAATGGCAGTTTATTTCTCTAGGTGTCGGGAAAACATGCAACTTTGCATACATTTCCAACACTCAAAGATCTGAACCTAGCCTCAGCGAACCTAAAATCACAGTGGAAAATTGAATTTGATATATCATTTGACATGCGAATAACATTTGTCAGGACCTCCACTCCATCTTTTGATTGTACAAAAACAACAGCAAAAATCTCTCTAGTTGTAGCAGGTAACCTATTTTTTTGTGATTTGCCATTTTTCGATTTCAATTTTGACAGCTTGGGAAGGGGGATAGGGGACATGTATTGGGATCTGTTGTTGTAAAAAGACTAAGAACCTCAGTTCAAAATCTACACAGCACTGCATCCAACTACAGTTTGTACTAACCTGTGCTGTACAATGTCCACAAAGTTTGTAAAATGTTGGGGTTTACTAAAGGAATAGAGACCATTCATTTAAAGTGGAAGTAAACCCTCCTATCATTTTCAGGCAAGGAAGCTGCCATCTTGGCCTCTGTTTAATCTTCAACTGCCATGATGCTGCATATGTGATCAGTTATGACACCAGCCATTGGATGGTTTGACAGTTTGGTTGAGAGCACAACCAATGGGACAGTTGGCATTCCCGGCATGCCGAGAATGTAACTGCTTTTTGAAACTGTTAAATCGATGGGTTTACTTCCGCTTTAAGCAGTCCATAAACTATGCAACTTTTGGTGTTTCCTGACAAATCAAAGGTGCTGGAAAACTGCTGGCCGAATAGCAACTGCATCGAAATAGATGCAGCTGCTGTCCACCTATTACAATATATACTGTGTACAGTATATATATATATATATATATATATATATATATATATATGTAGCGCCCCCAATATTTGGGGGCGCTATGTGTCTATTTAGGGGTAATCTGAGCCAGTAATTGTGCTCAGACCAATTGATCTGGATTGCTTCTGCTCTGGGTGTGATACTGCCTGGCAGTAGTGTTCCCTGTTGCCTGTAGGTGGCAATGTCACCACCGGCATAGGTGAACCAAGAGGGGTATCACAGCACCTTGGGTGCTCTCTCTCGGCGGCCGTGCAGTGGGCGTGGTCGGCCCGCTGTGCATGCTGGGAGAGGGTACATAGGGGCGGACGCCATTGGGGGGGTGCGTTCCAGGGGACCTTTGGTTCTGTAGGTGTGCCTCGTGGCCCGTATGGAACGAGGTGTGCGAGTGTGTTTGGGCCTCGGTTACCTTCAGCCCGAGGCTGCGTTGCTGCATGGTAGGCCCAGCTCTGCTGGCAGGGGCCTACACCTCAAAGAAGGATCCCAGGCTGCCCATCTGTAGGGAGCCCATCTTTAGGAAAGGAGACCAGGGGAGGATCAGTCCCAAAGGAGATTAGTGACGGTACTGCTGTCTCGGGAAGAGGCCTGGAAACTCGCCTAAAGAGCGATTCACTGTCTTTATTATCCGCGCTCCATCCCGGCTGCTAGGACCGCTCTCATAGGGACTATCCGGGTGATCAATACCCACTCAGGCCTGAGTGGCGATGAAAGATTAACACTGTGCTCTAGGTGTTGCGTGCCTGAACCTTTTTTCCCTTACTTCTCTCATCTTCTTACTCCCTATTCAAGTTCACTGCAAAGATAAAAGAATAAAACCTTGCTGCTTGGGTTTTACTCCTGTGTGGACATTGGCCTTATTCTGAGGAACTTCTACCTAAGACAATGGAGAGAGAGGATCCACTCGAGAGAGGTAATTGCTGCAAGACCCAAACAATAAACCGCTCGCTCCTCTCTATACACAGGGAGGGGATACTGGGCAAGTAGAAGGTGTGCCCTGCTGCAGGTGGAGGACGGCAGGAGAGAAAAAAGGGGTTTGTGTGCTACATATATATATACATTGATCAGTAATATCGTTATGACCACTCACATGTAAAGTGAATAACATTATCTTATCATAATATTATCTTATCATTTTCATAATTATCTTGTTACAATGGCATCTGAAAGTCGGTGTGATTTATTAGGCAACAAGTAAACACGTTGTCCCTTAAGTTAAGTTAAGGTGTTGAAAGCAGAACAAATAGGTATCGCAGTTTATTGTGTATGGGGCTGCGTATCTCTAGACCGGTCAGGATGCCCATGCTGACCCGTGTCCACAGCCAAAAGCACCTGCAATGGGCACGTGAACATCAGAAATGGACCACGGAGCAATGGAAGAAGTCTGGTTTGATGAATCACATTTTTTTTTACATCATGTGGATGACTGGGTGCGTGTGTGTCCCTTACAAGGGGATGAACTATGTGGAGAGGGCAAGCTGGCAGAGGCAGTGTGATGCTTTGGGCAATGTTCTGTTGGGAAACCTTGGTTCTGCCATTCACGTGAATGTTATTTTGACATGTACAATCTACCTGAACTTTGTTGCCGACCAAGTACACCCCTTCATTAAAGTGGTACTCCCTGATGGCAATGGACTCTTTCAGCAGAATAATGTACCCTGCCACACTGCAAAAATGGTTCAACGAATTGAGTACGAGTTCAATAAGTTGACTTTCAATCCAATCGAGCATTGTGAGATGTGGTGGAAAAACAAGACCAATCCATGTAGGCCCCCATCTCACACCTTAAAGGATATAAAGGATTCGCTATGAATGGCTTGCTGCCAGATTACACGCCATACCTTCAGAGGTCTAGTGGCATCCATGCTTTAGCGGGTCAGGGCTGTTTTGGCGGTACAAAGGTGACACACTCGATATTTGGTGGATGGTGCTAAAGTTATGGCTGATCTGTGTAATACATATGTAGCGGGCATTTAAATTTGGGGGGGGAGCGTCTGAGTTATTCAACCCAGATGTACTAATTGTTAGGGAGTCTGAGAATCCCTTTTGTGGTTCTTGGAGGACTCTGGTGGTGCAAGGTTCCCTGTGGCCTGCAGGTGGCGTTGCCGCCCTGGGCCGGAGTTGAACCTGCACCGCAAGACTGTTCCTTTTTGTCCTTTCCTGGCGCTGGTACAGCGGGGCGGGGAACCCGCTGTGACACAAAGGGAGAGGAGATAAAAGGGGCAGACGCCCTGACCTCGGGGTTCAGAGTTGGAGGACGCGGCCGCGCCCAGGCACCTTCAGCCTGGGTGCTGGCGTTCCGGAGATCCGGGCCCAGGTGCCCTTGACCTGGCCGGAGCGAGGGATGGAGTCCATCCCAGGCACCTTAAACCTGGGGTGAGGTACTATGACCAAGGTCTGGGGCCCAGTAACTTCGACTGGATTCCGCGAAGGTGGAGGAGTCCGAGGGGCCCTAAGGTGTTGGGACCCGTATCTGAGGTGAGGAGGCCGGGGAGTGTAACCCTTCCGAATAGCCCAGTACAGCATTAATCCGGTGACGGGGGGGCCTCTGGTAACTCTCTTGGAGGGATGTCTTCCCCCTGACAGGGGCTGCAACGTAGCGAAGGTAACTCCAGTTCCTGTTCACTAGAGTCGCTGGAAGAGACTCTGAAGCCAAAAAGTATGTTTTACAGCCACTGTGCTTAGCAACCGTTGGTGAAACCTCAACGGTTTAGTTTCTTTGAGGATTGTGCCTTGACCTACTCCCCACCAATACTGAACTGTTCTATGGGTCTCAAACTGTCCGCTCGCAAAGGACTATTTGTTTGCCGTTATGGAATAAATAAGTGTTGGACCTTTTCAGTGTGTGGTACTCCAATTACTGGGAGCAAAGGGGGTTATTAGCAGAACAGACTTGGCTCTGAGCGTATACACAGCCCGAAGGAAATCTGATTCTGGCCTTCACCTCTACATGCTGTAATCTAGAGGACATGGGCCGTGGCGCACCTCGCTCTCCACTTCAAGGTACCCCTAGACCGGAGCCAGAGTAACCGCTAAAGAAGAGAGAGAGGGTGAGGCCGCTACATATACATATGTATCTATACAATAAACACAGTGGGAAATTCATCAATCTGCAATGTACAGCATTAATAAAGGAATTCCTCAGGCTGAACAAAAAAAAAATCAAAAAAACTCTGAATGTGCCTTAGCTACATCTTTACTCACTGAGCTTGGCAAAAAAGATGAAGCTGTGTTTACCTCTATCAACCATCCATGTGCTAGCATTAATCCTATTTTTTAATCTTTCCCCACACATGACTGTGTATGTAAGGTGAACACAGGTTTACCTAATTTACTATCATTTACTGAAAAAAATTAACATTCAATGTGCCACAAGATAAGAGACACACTCCACTGTCTAGCAAACTGGCACTGGGAGCTGTGATAACACAAACCCGAGGTGGATCATGACTAGTACTGCCTAGCAGGGCATGCAGAAATAAACTGCACACCCTGGTAAAAAAAACGGTTACTGTTACTTATTTATACATTTTGTCTGGCCTTTCTGTAAGTGAAAGTTGTCTGGCTCTATGATTTCACTGAGCAAAAACAAGCAGATTGCTCGATCTGCAAATTGGTTTGAGGTTAGTGACTCAGAGAATTAAAATACGTTTAATATATAAGAGAGGCGGGCAATTAGCATTTTCAGGAAGTAGGGGGCATTAAAGACACCCTGTTTCCAGTGTTATTACATCATAGGTCCACACAAATAATAATAATTAAAAAAGGAACATATTAAGGACATCTCTGCAATACATGTGTATTTACCTACGTTTTATCACTTCAAAGACTATGCAGATACAAAAATATATCTGATGACTTGCCAGAAAAAAATGTGTGGCTCTTAAGACCTGTTGTGGCTTTACAAAACATGTTTGTGAACCAATTGGTGTCAGCCCTGCCCAGTGTCTTTGGCTAAACTCAAATCTTCCCACAACTACAACATAAACTCAACTTTTCTGTAGTGCAAGAAAAGTACTAGGAGGGCTAATTCGATTTCTTGAACACAGGCAGTATGCAGAGGACCCAAGATAGCCTTGAATTTCTGACATCATTAACAGATACTTTTTGCACTCATAGGACAGATATAGCAAGACGTATTCAATGGTATATTTAAAGTTTAAGTTCACCTTTTCAGAAAGAAAATAAAAAGGTGAACTGACACCATATACACCCCCCCCCCCCCAGTTCCTGCTGCATTTACGTTCATAGGTGATAAACTGTTAAGCCCTGTACACACGAACAGAAGATCGGAATTTGCTATAGTTTTTTTTTCTATTGGATAAATTTAAAACTTGTTCTATGTTTAATCACCGATGGAAAAAAGGCAGATGGGGCCCATATACGATCAGTTCACCTTTTCATTTTTCCTGAAAAGGATAAATAACCCTTTAAAGCAGATCCTTAATTCTAGATCCACTTTAGCACCCTTCACTTCCCCCTCCCCCCCCCCTTTTCTCAATATAAAACACCAGTCGTATATTTTTGTTTTTTGGCTTGTGTATTTTTTTTTTAACTGTCCCTGCTCCAGCAACTCCTGGGGTATCCACGTTACGTATTCCAGGAAGCCGAAGGAGCAGGGACTCAAAGTGCCCAGTGAGTGGACCCAAAAAGCATGTTGTTGTGGCCAGTTGCAAAACCCAAAAGAGACAACTGGTTCCCGATGACGTCAGAAATTGAGACTGAGCCCCGGTAATCTGAGGCATGGCATCACATCGACTGATCACAGCAGGACAAGATTCTCTTGGCAGGCGAGTCTGTGAATTGGGGATAATACTGTATAACAGGTAAGAGGGGGATAGGGAAAAAAAAATGGGTGGAAAAATTTAGTTTCCCTTTAACAGACCAAAAGACAGCAAATAAGAGAATATCATTGTTAGGAGTTACATACACTTTAAATGACAAAAGGAGCATGAAAAACTATAAACCTTTGCCTTAAACCAGGTTCTAACCTTAGCATAACCATAGCTCTAACCCAAGAATAATCCAAGAGTTAGCTCTAGGCCTGGCCATTAAATGAGCCCCCGTTCTAGCTATAGTTCACACAAATAACTCTCATATAAAGCCATTTATCAATTCATTGTTACAGATCTCAGCACGAGGAAATTATAGACTTTTTTCCCATAGAGGAGTCCTGCTTTTCTCTTTATCTTACTTGTTGTTAATAATATAAAAAGAAAAAAAATGAAATTCTCTTATGTATGCCAAGCAATCCCAAAGTATTTTGCATTCCTTTGTCTCTGATATATCTGTTTTCACACAGTAAACCAGTTCTCTATCTATATATCAATAAGAGCACCACCTAGTGGCTATAGCCAAAATTACAGGAATGAATTATTGGAATTAGTAGTAGTAGTAGTAGTAGTAGTAGTAGTAGTAGTATCATCATCATCAACACTATTAAATATTATTTTGTTTTATAAAGCCATCTGATCCCTAACGTGCATCTGACAACCATGTATGAGTTTTCCTGACCCTTGTAAGCAAAGAGAATATTAAAGAAGATCTTGCACCAAGGAAGTGCTTGGATATATTTAGATAAAATATACTGTTTCCACAAAGCAAGAATTGTTATCAGTCTGACATATTAAACATTTTACCAGATAAATAAACTCCCACTGGGTGTCAGGCCTGAGATCCAATAGGAGTTGACTTATCTGGTTACATAGGAGTTGATTTACTAAAGGCAAATAGACTGTGCACTTTGTAAAATGCAGTTGCACTCAGCAAGTGCAGTTGCTCCAGAGCTTAGTAAATGAGGTAAAGCTTCACTTTGCAAAGAGTACCCAATCACGTGCAAGAAAAATAAAACAAATTGCACATGATTGGATGATATAAGTCAGCAGAGCTTCTGCTCATTTACTAATCTCTGGAACAATTGCTCTTCCAGAGTGCAACTGCACTTTCTAAAGTGCACAGTGTATTTGTCTTTAGTAAATCAACCCCATAGTCTGATCAAGTCACTACTTTGAAAGTGCAATTTTTTTAGACCTGGTATAATAATGTAACTTCCAACTTCAGACCAAATTTTTATTTAGCTTTGGATATAGCAGGGAATGGTTAGACTCTAACCGTTAGAGCAACCATTCTGAATCTTTTTATCCTGGTGGAATCCTTCCAATAAATTTCGGGTCTCAGGGAACCCCAGCAAAAAAATGATTACGCTAACAGCTCATGGTACATTAATGTGATTAGTAAGTTGCAGAAGGTTTTAAATAAAAGCAGAAAGACTGTGGAATACCAAGAGTATTTGCCACCCAGGGCAATCATTATAACACCCCCTTGCTGTTTTACAACAAAAAATGTCAGTAATAATCTTGAAATAAAGAAATCATAAACACAGAGACACATGTAGTGAAAACTGTGGCTCCCCCAACATGGTCAGTGTAGTCATTGGAAAATTGCCCCCTTGCACTGATGGTCAGTGTAATCATTGGAAAATTGCCCCCTTGCACTGATGGCCAGTGGAGGTTGAAGATAAATTTGCCACAGCTCAAGGAACTTCTAGTACATTCAGGAGGAACTCTGGTTGAAAAAGACTAAGCTAGAGCCTCTGTTTTATATTATAGTCATCTGTATGCCTGCTTGGGAGATTTCCCCACCTACTGTCAGGAAAGGAATTATGGGGACATTTCTCCAACAAGAACAAAACAAAAAATAAATAAAACATTTTTAGTAGCGCAAGTTAGGGTTAGAACATCTGACAATGATTCTATTGGTGTCTATGTCTTCCTGTCCTAGCGACAGCTGCTCCCCCCATTTTCTGTACGGACATCACAAGAACGCAAAGTCAAGGAAAGCCTCTCCAATAGTGCTATAGACCGGAATTTAAAAAGGGACAGAAGTCTTAACTCGTCCCTACTCTATCCAAAGCTTAAAGCGTATGTTACCCCAACACTTCATATTCCTGATATGTGTCTACTGTACCATGTACTTGTATGAGAAAGTTTTATGTTCTTTTTGTATTGCTTCCTTTGTGTGAAATTCCTGGTGATCCTTCTAGTCCCTCTGCTTTCCTATTAAAAACTGACCACACTAAGCATTAGAGTACACAATGGTCAATTCTCTAGCTATGCTGAAAACTCAGCCTGCTTTCCTACAATGATCAGACTAATCAGTCCTGACAGCCTCCTACCTGCACAGCCATTCAATGGGAAGCTCAGTGTACTACTGCTTCTCCTCCCCTTGCTCTTATGCAACTAAGAACAGAGGGAATGTGATCACTTATAAAAAAAAAGGGAAAAAAGGGATTTATAATGTTTTTTTTTATTTTTATCTATACAAAAATGTTTTGCATTTAATTTCTATTTTAAACTGAATGGGTTACAAGGTGATCGTTTACAGGAGCACTGGCAGGGGACACGAAAAGAGGAGGATGGGGGTGGCTCTGTGGAAAACATGATTTTTTTTTATTGCTTTTACCGTATATACTCGAGTATAAGCCAAATTTTTCAGCACATTTTTTTGTGCTGAAAATGCCCCCCTCGGCTTATACTTGAGTCACCTTTTTGCGCCTGATCTCCTGGACTTTGGGGACCCGGTAACTTGGCACACATATAGCCCAATCTTCTTCTACAAGCGTGCAAAGTTTGTTGGCTGGGGGACCTATGGCCGGGGAGCACCGATTTTCCAAAGCCAGGCACCCCTTCCATAGACTCCCATGTTAAACTGACATTTCTCCTGTAAATTTGGGGACCCGGTACCAGCCATTCCTAGGTCCCCTGGACCCGAAACTTGGCACACATGTAGCCCCAGTTCTCCCCTATAAGTGTGCAAAGTTTTCTGTCTGGGGAACCTATGGCCGGGGAGCACCGATTTTTCAAATCCAAGCACCCCTTCCATATACTCCCATGTTAAACGTAAGTCTAGTCATGGACACAGTGAGGCATGGGCACAGTGAGGCATGGGCACAGTGAGGCAAAGTGAGGCACAGTGAGGCATGCAGATGGACACCCTAGGCTTATACTCAAGTCAATACGTTTTTCCATTTTTTTGTGGTAAAATTAGGTGCCTCGGCTTATATTTGGGTCGGCTTATACTCGAGTATATACAGTAATATAGTTACATAGTTACATAGTAGGGGAGGTTGAAAAAAGACACACGTCCATCAAGTCCAACCTATGTATCACCTTAATAATTGTTGGCCAAACCCTAAACATCCCCAACCCCCACCCTCATCTACCCCCATCTATACCAATGTACAAGCAATTATGCCTCTACACTGTATATTTTTTTTTAACATGTCATATAGTTACAAGAACACATGTAATAGACCAAACATCATAATTATCCTTATGTATCTCAATATTGCATAAGAAAGATTATAACCTGTCTGTTTCATAATAAAACAATATTAAACAAATAGAAGATTTTTAGTGCCATATTAAATGGATTTATAAAAAAAAAAAAAGTAACAATGTATAAAAAGAGAGATGGGAATGAATGACACAGAAAAAGTGAAAAAAAGTGAGAAAAAAATTATAAAATCATTAAACTAGAAGAAGCCAAACTAATACAGTACATATAAGTTTCTTTCAGTAAGTACCTTGGCAGGGAAATTATCGACTACTAGCTTCTGGGGTCCAGGGGCCACAGGATTAGTACCAAAGGCCCACAGGTTGGGCACCAATGCTCCTGAGTAAATGTCATATGCTTCATATTTTTTGACATTAAAATAGAAAAAGCTAATAAATAAAGTTGCATAATACTTTTAAAAAATTGTTTTTGAATATGCAAACATATACAAATCAACACTACAATCCATCAGAGAAAAAAAAAAAAAATCAGAAAAGGCATTTGCATTTTCATTGTGTTAAAATTGCTTAAGAGCGAGTAAAATATTCTGTGTAATATGCAAAACGTTTCTAAGCATTTTTCGTAAGACACATTAGTATTTTAGAAAACAATCTTTTTCCCAAAATGTATGACTCTCTGAGTGCCCCTGACTCCTGACATCCTGTTTAAACCCCCCACTGAAATGCCTTCAAGCACAGCTGCATAATTGACCTTCGCTAGGTAGATATATCCGTCACTGGCTAATTCCTGTCTCGCTCTACACCGTTTCTTGCACGCTAAAGAAATGATTCATTCTTATTTCATTCTGTCATGATAAAACATTCTACAATACTCTACTCAAATCAGATCATTCATTTTTCAACTATTCATAAGTAGTCATTCTGAAAACCTGAGCAACTAAGTGTGGAAAAATGGAAGGAAGTGTGTGCAAAGTGTGTTGCATATTTGTGTGTTATTTTATAGTGTATCTGCTACAAGCTAGGTGCACAGTATATAACAGACCTCTACACTGATAGGAAGGGTGACTGGAATAAGGGATTCCAGCTGTTTTGAAGCATGACGGGGTAAGTGGTTGATTGAGCTTTCTGGAAATTTTCATTAGTTTGATGACGAGGCATGTTAATGACGTCCGATGAACATGCATATGTGAAGGGGCCATTGATATTAAAGAGGAACTGCATTCTGCCCACATAATTTGTAATAAAAACATCTTTGCCTTTCTGAAGCTTCCCTCCAACCATTTTGCATATTATTATTATATATATACTGTGATTCTGTCCTTGCCAAATATGCTGCAGAAATCTTCCTCCAATAAGTCTGGCTGCAACCATTTTAGCTGTGGGCAGCTGAAGCTGCTGCCTGTTCACTTCCTGGATTTACACAGAGGCACACCTCCAGCTCTGCAGCTCTCATTGGCCCTCGTATGACTCATCCCCCCTCCCTTCCTGGTAAACTCTCACAAGAGTGTGAGAGAGAGAGAGAGAGAGCTGTGCATGATGTGATAAGCCTGGGTGCTTTACCAGACAAGAAACAGGAAGT
The DNA here is from genome assembly GCA_029206835.1 of Rana muscosa. Taxonomy (NCBI): domain Eukaryota; kingdom Metazoa; phylum Chordata; class Amphibia; order Anura; family Ranidae; genus Rana; species Rana muscosa. The sequence goes on along the minus strand of CM055122.1, from coordinate 186,794,757 downwards.
GGGCTGTATAAGGTATTTACTGGCAGAAAATAAATGTTTTACTATCCAAAGTTAGGGGGGAGTTTTGGGACTTTAAATGAGGCACAGTGAATGTACCACCATCCCTGATTCAGGTAAAAAAAAAAAGAAAGGATTGTGGGACTTTGAATGAGGCAATTGACTTGTGGAGGTAGAGTGGTTAGTAAACATTATTTATTTGTGACAAAAGTATGAAACAAGTAAAAATGTATTTTCATATATATATATATATATATATATATATATATATATATATAAATACATACACATTCACTAATGGCATGAACATAATGGATACATACTGTATATGTCAGCTTGACAGCACATGAGAAGTAATGAATATTGATAAAATGGTATAAATACAAATATGTACACGTCATAGAAATGACATTTGGCAATAAGATGAATGATATCAATCTTGAGGATGATTAATTGTAGATATAATACAAGATATTTCCTATTAACAGGCATTGGAGGCCAGTGAATAGGTAATGAGACAGTCTTGACTGAGCACCCCATGGAAACTCAACGTGTTTCATAGCTATATGCCATTCATTAGGAGTTGCGTACAGAAATAAACTGTAAATACAAATGGATATTTTTTTCTTGGGGTGGTCCCATCTTTCATAATACTAGCCAAGTACAGTGCTTTAGCAGACCTGTGGGTATAGATCCCTTTCTCCCCATGAGGTCTTTTCTCCCCTTAGGGGTAGAATATATTAATGAATACTACATATCCATTTATATTTACAGTTTATTTCTGTACCCAACTCCTGATGAATGGCATATAGCCATGAAACGCGTCAAGTTTCCATGGGGTGCTCAGTTAAGTCTGGCTCATTACCTATTCACTGGCCCATATATACCTTTTATACATTCAAAACCTCATTGAGTACTATGTAAATATTATTGTGTATGTGTATCTTTTTTTGTTTTTACAGAACCTCTGTTGCATATGGTGTAACAATGCCTGTTAATAGGAAATATCTTGTATTATATCTACAATGAATCATGCTCAAGATTGATATCATTCATTGTATGGCCAAATGCTGTTTCTATGACATGTGTACATATTTGTATTTTATACCATTTTATTATTATTCATTACTTCTCATGTGCTGCCAAGCTGACATATATGTATCCATTATGTTCATGCCATGTGTGCATGTGTATATATATATATATATGAAAATACTTTTTTACTTGTTTCATATGTAGCGTCCTCACTCTCTCTCTCTTTATCAGTTATTGCGGCTGTTGTCTAGGGGTACCTGGGAGAGAGAGTTGTCATGGATATGCATTAATGTCTGTCTGCCATCTTACCTTCCTCCTCATGTGTTCATCTAGAGACCAGACCTCCTTCACCTGGCTTCCTTTATAATCTCCTCCCAGCCTGACTCCACCCCAGGCCCTATCACTGAACACTATATTAACCTGTGCACTGCAAGCCTGCTTTGCTGATCAACGTGTTTGTTAGGCATTGTGTGTTTGGGTTCCTGCCTGCCGTGTGCTACGTCTGTCTCTCTGTTACGTTATTGGCTTGTCCCCGACCATCCCTGTCTGCTCGTGACCCTTGACCTTCGGCTCGTTCTTCGTTATCCTTGTCTGCTTGTGGCCCCTGACCTTCGGCTTGTTATTCGGTTCTCTCTATCGTGTGCTGCTGCTTCCCCTTATCCTACGGGGCGTGAGCTAGGAAACTCCAGGGGCCGCGACCTGGTCCCAGCCTGCAGCGTAACATCCTCACCACTAGAGGCCCTGGAGAAGACCAGCTGGGTCTTAGACTCCGCGCCCTGGGGAATCTTGGCTCTCGCTTCCGTTGGGATCCCGGTTGTGCTCCTCTGGTCCCGCTTTCCACAACCACCCAGTTTCCTATCCACAGAAGCCAGCCATAGGGTTCACTACCTCGCGGTGCACTCCTGTCCCCCTACGGTGTGCATCTGTCACCTGGCCACAGGTGACCCTGACAGTTTGATCAGCCATGAACCCGGCTGACATCCCGCTTCCCGCGGATGATCCATTGCAGGGCATAGTTCGCAGACTTGAGACCCAGGAATCAAATCAGACCCAGGTGATGCGATTCCTCCAGGATCTAGCTTCTCGATTCGAGCAGCTTCAGGTCTCCTTGGGAACCCCGAATCCGCAACCCCAAGTACAACCAGCGGCTGTACCTATCGCACCAGTCGCAGCCTCACACTCACTAAGATTGCCAGCTCCGTTCCGTTTCTCTGGGGACTCCAAGGCCTGCAGGGGGTTTCTCAGCCAATGCACTATTCATTTTGAGCTTCAGCCTCAAAGCTTCCTATCTGACCGGGCTAAGGTAGCCTATATCATTTCCCTCCTCTCCGGTGAAGCTTTGGCCTGGGCTGCCCCCCTGTGGGAGAGGAACGATCCGGTGGTTTCCAGTCTGTCCGAATTCTTGAAGCTCTTTCGTAATATCTTCGAAGAGCCGGCTCGGGCTTCTTCAGCGGCTAGTGCTGTCTTACGTCTTCGCCAAGAATCTAGTTCAGTGGGGCAATATGCTCTTCAGTTCCGTATCCACACAGCTGAATTGAGCTGGAATAATGAGGCCCTGGTCGCTACCTTTTTACATGGCCTCTCTGACCGAGTGAAAGACGAATTAGCGGGAAGAGCCATTCCCGTCGGTCTGGACGATGTAATTTCATTATGCAACCAGATCGACATTCGTTTTCAAGAGAGGTCCTTAGAAAAAAGACGCCAGCACTCTCTGGGTCCTAGCCAGTCTGAGCTCCCCTCCCTTCATTCCGTGGAGCATCCTCTACCTGCTGAAGAACCTATGCAGCTGGGCCGGACCAGACTAACCCCCGAAGAACGTGCTAGGCGCAGAACTCTGGGCTTGTGCCTCTATTGTGGGGGCAAGGGTCATTTTCGTGACTCCTGCTCGCTTCGTCCGGGAAACGCTCGGGTCTAATACATTTGGAAGGTGGAGTATTGGACCCAGAAACATCACCTTCTCGCCTGCTCTTGCCGGTGTCCCTTCATGTAGGCACTTCTCCTCAGTCAACCCTTGCATACCTGGATTCCGGGGCTGCCGGCAATTTCATGGATTGGAGAACTGCTTCTTCTATGAAGCTTACCCTTTCACCTCTCACTACCCCATTGGTAGTCTCGGCAATTGATGGCACTGTTCTCCCAGGGGGCCCTATTCGCTTCCAGACGCTACCCATTAGGATGTCGGTAGGGATTCTCCACCAGGAGTGGATATCCTTTCTTATTCTACCCAAGGCCTCTACCCCAGTTGTATTGGGCCTCCCTTGGCTACAGCTCCACTCTCCACATGTGGACTGGGTCTCTGGGCAGATCCTGGCCTGGGGTTCCTCATGTTTCTCGTCGTGTCTTCTCAAGGTGACCCCCAAGGAGAGTCTTCCGGTTGCTGCCACTTCTGTTTCTTCTGATCTTCCCGCCGCATACAGCGATTACCGGGATGTGTTCTGTAAAAAATCAGCTGAGGTGCTTCCTCCCCACAGGTCTTTTGACTGTGCTATTGATCTTGTCCCCGGAGCAACTCTACCCAGGGGTCGTACCTACCCTCTGTCCATCCCAGAGACCCAGGCCATGTCGGAGTATGTAGCAGAGAATCTGGAGAGAGGGTTCATCCGGAAATCCTCATCGCCTGCAGGGGCAGGGTTCTTTTTTGTTGCCAAAAAGGATGGTACCTTAAGACCCTGCATCGATTATCGGGGTTTAAATGCGGTTACTATTAAAAATCGATACCCCTTACCCTTAATATCTGAGCTATTCGATAGGTTGAAGGGTGCCTCCATTTTCACCAAGTTGGATCTCAGAGGCGCGTACAATCTCATTCGAATACGGGAGGGTGACGAATGGAAGACTGCATTTAACACTAGAGACGGGCATTACGAATATCTGGTGATGCCTTTTGGTCTGTGTAATGCTCCAGCCGTGTTTCAAAACTTTGTCAATGAAATCTTCAGAGATCTGCTGTACCAGTTTGTTGTCATCTATCTGGATGACATTCTGATCTTTTCTGAAAATCTGCTCGTCCACAGAAACCATGTCCGCACTGTACTTCAACGTCTTAGAGAGAACAATCTCTATGCCAAGCTGGAGAAATGTTCCTTTGAATGTTCTGAGGTCCTGTTTTTGGGGTGCTTTGTCTCATGTTCGGGGCTTCGTATGGACCCTGGGAAGGTCTTGGCTATCACCAACTGGCCTCTTCCTGCTAGCCTCAAGGCCACACAGCGCTTTCTTGGCTTCACTAATTATTATAGGCAGTTCATAAGGAATTACTCTTCCATTGCCGCGCCTATTATCGCTTTGACCAAGAAGGGTGTGAATGCCAGAGACTGGCCTCCCGAAGCTGTCTCTGCATTTCACAACCTGAAACAGGCCTTTGTTTCTGGCCCCCTCTTGAGGAGACCAAATCCTGGGAATGCATTTTTTATTGAAGTGGACGCTTCCTCAATGGGGGTGGGAGCTGTGCTTCTTCAAATCTTTGAGAAGAGACGCCAACCATGTGCGTTCTTCTCCAAAAAATTTTCTCAGGCAGAGAGGAATTATGCCATCGGTGATCGGGAACTTCTCGCAATTAAATTGGCGTTAGAGGAGTGGCGTCATCTCTTGGAGGGTTCCCCTCACTCCATAACGATCTTTACCGATCACAAGAATTTACAGTATCTACAGAATGCTAAACGTCTGAATCCTAGACAGGCCAGGTGGAGTCTCTTCTTTGCCCGTTTTAATTTCACGATTACCTACAAACCTGGTTCCTGCAACGGTCGGGCTGATGCGCTCTCTAGGTCATTTGACACTTTGGACGAGGAGTCCGCCCCTGAACCTGAGCCGATCATTCCCACCTCATGCATTGTTGCCCACTCTACCACCCTGAAGTCTAAAATTCCGCCTGGTAAGACCTTTGTCCCCACTGAGCTAAGAGCTAAGATCCTTCGTTGGGGACATGATTCCAAGGTGGCAGGGCATTCTGGATTCCTCCGATCCTTCCTACTCATCAGTCGTCACTACTGGTGGCCTAATCTCCGCTCAGACGTCAAAGACTACGTTAAAGCTTGTCATGTCTGTGCTCAGTCCAAATCCTCCACACAAGCTCCTGCTGGTCTCCTCATGCCCTTGCCTATTCCTAAGGAACCCTGGGCCCATATTGCCATGGATTTTATCACCGATCTCCCACTGTCTGAGAATAATACAGTCATTTGGGTGGTAATCGATCGATTCTCCAAGATGGCTCATTTTGTTCCTCTTCCTGGTCTTCCTTCTGCCCCTGCCTTGGTTCCCATTTTCATTCGAGAAATTCTCCGCCTACATGGGGTCCCTTCTCATATTGTTTCCGACAGGGGAGTCCAATTCACGTCTCGTTTTTGGAGAGCCTTTTGCAAATCCCTCAATATTGTCTTGGATTTTTCTTCTTCTTACCATCCCCAATCCAATGGACAGACTGAGAGGGTTAATCAGGAGTTAGAGGTCTTTCTTCGCACCTTTGTGTCTTCTCACCATGACGATTGGTCCTCTCTACTCCCGTGGGCAGAATTCTCCCATAACAATCATGTGAATACCAGTTCGCAGAAGACACCCTTTTTCACAGTTTATGGAAAACACCCTCAACTTCCTCTTCCTATGATCTGTTCTCCAGACATTCCAGCTTTGGCTTCGGTTCAGGAGTCTCTCAATTCCGTTTGGGGTCACGTTCATGATTCCCTCCGGGCAGCTGCTGAAAAATTCAAAGGCTTTGCCGACCGCCGCAGGCGTAAACCGCCTTCTCTTCAGCCAGGGGACAAAGTCTGGCTCTCTACCAGGAACATCAAGCTCCGAGTTCCTTCTCTGAAGTTTGCTCCACGATTCATCGGTCCATACACGGTAACTGCTAAACTGAATCCGGTTTGTTTCAAACTCCAGATTCCTAAGAGCCTTAAAATCACTAACTCCTTTCATGTTGCTCTTCTAAAGCCTTTAGTCCTCAATAAATTCTCTCGTCCTCTTCCTACCGTGGCGCCTGTCTCTGAGGATAATCAGGAGTACGAGATCAGTCAAATTCTGGACTCCCGACTCTGTAAAGGCGTTCTTCAGTACCTCGTTCATTGGAAAGGGTTTGGTCCTGAGGAGAGGTCTTGGATCACTGCATCTGAGGTCTTTGCACCTCGTCTGTTAAAGGAGTTTCATCTGAAGTTTCCCTCTAAACCTGGGCCCAGGCGGGGAAGGGGGAGGCCTCGTAAGAGGGAGGGTACTGTCATGGATATGCATTAATGTCTGTCTGCCATCTTACCTTCCTCCTCATGTGTTCATCTAGAGACCAGACCTCCTTCACCTGGCTTCCTTTATAATCTCCTCCCAGCCTGACTCCACCCCAGGCCCTATCACTGAACACTATATTAACCTGTGCACTGCAAGCCTGCTTTGCTGATCAACGTGTTTGTTAGGCATTGTGTGTTTGGGTTCCTGCCTGCCGTGTGCTACGTCTGTCTCTCTGTTACGTTATTGGCTTGTCCCCGACCATCCCTGTCTGCTCGTGACCCTTGACCTTCGGCTCGTTCTTCGTTATCCTTGTCTGCTTGTGGCCCCTGACCTTCGGCTTGTTATTCGGTTCTCTCTATCGTGTGCTGCTGCTTCCCCTTATCCTACGGGGCGTGAGCTAGGAAACTCCAGGGGCCGCGACCTGGTCCCAGCCTGCAGCGTAACATCCTCACCACTAGAGGCCCTGGAGAAGACCAGCTGGGTCTTAGACTCCGCGCCCTGGGGAATCTTGGCTCTCGCTTCCGTTGGGATCCCGGTTGTGCTCCTCTGGTCCCGCTTTCCACAACCACCCAGTTTCCTATCCACAGAAGCCAGCCATAGGGTTCACTACCTCGCGGTGCACTCCTGTCCCCCTACGGTGTGCATCTGTCACCTGGCCACAGGTGACCCTGACAAGAGTGCAGGAACACTACGCCAAGCTCTCACCTCGTACGTGTATGAGGGTTGAGCAAAGTCACTTGATTTACCTTCGGGTCTGTTCATTGCATACGGAGCCTCTGCTTCCTTCGTGGAGATGTGTCTACCAGTAAAAGTGCCCCACACCATTAAAAGTTCAACACTCTTTTATTTCTCCATTTGCCAGGATGAACATAATCAGTTGAACTCTTGTAACAGACAGACAGGGGTGTGGATACAAGTAGACCCAGGCACAAAGTGAACTCTCCTATTCCTTTTGCGTGCGAATAGGCTTGGCGCACGGTCTCTGCCACCGACCGTGAAGTTGGTAGCTGCCACCTACCGAGTGAACTGTTGAGGCCCCTGCCACAGGCCTTAATGTAACGGTCTCTGCCACCGACCTTAGAACATGGACCACCTTCCGTGTGAATACAGCCCCTGTTTGGAAAGGACATCCATCCCGACGGTCTCCGGAGGCCCTGTCCCGGCACTGGCAATATGCTGCACCAGATCTATGGGAAGGTCACCTGCATGGTCCGTTACGCCTGGATTCAGGTACCCGATACTGTGGGCACCTTAGGTGGGACCCAGTGGAAGAAGCTGGGCCCCAGGCCTGAATGATTCACCTCACCCCAGACTGAGGGTGTCTGGGGTGACTCCCGAACTCTTCGTGTCCAGGCCTAGCCCCCCTGGACACCGACCGCGGACAGCAGCCCCCAGGCTGAAGGTGCCTGGGGCTTGGACCTTGTGACGAAGATGTCTGCCCCCTTTATACCCTCTCCCAGCAAGCACGGCGGGTTCCCCGCCCCGCCGTACAACCGCTGCGAGAGGTCACAAAGGGTACGGCACTGCAGTGATGGTTCAACCCCCGGCCCAAAGTGACAGCGTCACGTGCTGGGCCGCAGGGAACAAGACATCACTGATGTCTTCACCCAAATTAAACACTCACAAAAGTACATACCCGCTACACATACTATTGTCACAAATAAATAATGTTTACTAACCACTTTACCTGCACAAGTCAATTGCCTCATTCAAAGTCCCACATTCCTTTCTTATTTACTATCCAAAGTTAAAACAACAAGGGCAGAAGATTTAATAGATGGAAAGATCAAGCACCCCCCTGGGACACGTCACATGTCCCAGGAGGCTGCAAGACCATTCACAAAGCGCTGTACTAGCTTGCACATGCATAGTGGGGAGCTGGTTGTGGTACCTCAGGAAGCCACAATTGGCTCCCATATCCAAAATGGCAGCACAGGGACAAGCAGCGGCAAGAAGAACCAGCTGCGGAAAGGCCGCACTGGACCCCCAGGTACTGTAAGTGCCTGATTTTAAAAAAAGGCAAGTAGCTACAGTATTGGTCTTTTAAAAAAATTCAAATAAATAAAACCGGCGTTCCTCTTTAAGGAATAAACTGCTGAAAACTCCCAGGCCCTAGCAGCAGTGACTAATGAGGTCATCTCTCTGCTCATTCTTCTCTCTCTCTTCCCTCAGCATAGTTTCTTTCAGCATATTTGCATGCAGGACGCCTGATTGGTTCCAAGTTCTGCAGCTCCCATTCTGAGTGCTGCTGTATAGGGGATTAAAAGAGGCTGATACAAAGTCAAAGTCAGTTACTTACATTACACACATTTATAAACAGAAAAATAATACATATGTAGGTATTCATGAAAACAGAGCTGCATTCGTTTCTGCCTGAAGTCCAACTTTAATGAATCAAACCTCTTCCCCTATGTGACTGTAGTAGAAAATGTCTGGAGGACCAAAGCTAAAATGATTTCAAACAGTATCGTGGTGCAAAAAAATAAAGTAAAGCCGTTTTCTTGATCAGCCATTGAGGGACACAAGTTGATAGTAATTCAAAGAAAAGTATGGGCTATGGGAAAAAAAAAACCACATTTGTACTGACCTAGGTGGATGCAACATCGATCCGATGCTGCATCTGCCCCCGCCGGCTCTGCACAGAAAACTAAGTGACCAAGACAGCGGTCGTTCAGTTCTCTCGCTCCGCACTGAGCAGAATTCCGTGACTGTCAGTCAGCAGCTCTCTGCTCTGACCCCCGAGGGCTCACTGGAGCGATGCGCTGTGGAGGGGTCGGGAGGGATGACTCAGGCTCTCGGTAGATTGCTGAGAGGCTGAGCTGGGTGCCAGTCCAGGTTTCTGGGTGGATCCCGACCATATGGTTGCGATCTTTTCAGAGCCCGGACCAGCTCTGTGACATCAGCCGAAAATCCTATTGCATACCCTCTGTGGATATATTGGATCTTTTCCCTTTTACTTCTTTATTTAACTGCTAAATTGTGGGGGTTCTCATTTTCTAATATTCCTTTTTGCCATGTTGTTACTCTGTAATTTATATTATTTTCCTGTATGAATGAATCTGGAATTTAGATAAATTTAGTCAAAAGCTGATCCATGGTGTCAATTAGTTCTGCCAACTTTTAGCAAGAATCTGATCAATGTGGATTTTATGCTTTATATCTTTACCACATCCTGGGGGAATTTTCCTTATAGTTGTATCCATTCTCTTACTCTTGTAGTCCTGTAAGTGCCATGTTCAAGACTTTCTGTAAGTTCATTTCTGGGAAATTATCCCCGCTAACCTTCATCTGAAGGCTACAAAATGTTTCTCCATCAAAAAATATTTAAGTGCTCCTCTTGCAACTGACTGAATAACTAATTCCCTACTCTGTGCAGTGTTAGGGCTGGTTCATATCTGTGTGGTGCGTTCTGGCACATTTACATGAGTTATAAGTGCGCTACCATTGAACTCTATAGAACACGCATTATGATGAAAGTTAATCAAATATGCAGCATGCAGGATTTTTTTTTAGCACACCACATCTGAAAGGCATGTAAAAACACAGGTATGAATGGTGCCTTATGCCGAGTACACACCTTGGATGGTTTTTCCGACGGAATTCCGCTCAAGCTTGGCTTGCGCACACGCGGTCACCCAAAAGTTCTGTCGGAAAAATAGAGAACCTGCTCTCAATATTTTCTTGGCGGAAATTCCGACACCAAAAGTCCGATGGAGCATACACACGGTCGAAATTTTCGTTGAAAAGCTCACATCGAACTTTTCTTGTCGGAAATTCCAACCGTGTGTACACGGCATGAGACATGCTTTTTGCGTCCATACTTTTTTTTACCTTTTTTACTCGCAAAAGGCTGTCAGATCCTTGCTTTTGTTATCACTTACAACAGTAGAGGTAGTGTGCTTGAAGATGCCTCCATCTGCCTCACAAGAAATTTCCCTCTTTTATTAGTCTTGCACTTTCTTTAAGGTCCAGAGCCAGGACTCCGTGGGGTTGGTTTACTAAAGAAAAAAGACTGTGCACTTTGCAAGTGTAGTTGCACTCATTTTCCCCAGAGCTCTGGTTAGGCCACATCTGGAATATTCTGTCCAGTTCTGGTCACCAGTCCTCAGAAGCATTTGTTGGAACTGGAAAGAGTCCAAAGAAGAGCAACAAAATTAATAAGGGGCCTGGACGTCCTCAATTATGAGGAATGACTACAAGCACTACATTTATTCTCCCTGGAGAAGAGACGTTTGAGAGGGGACATGATAGCGATTTACAATCATCTCAATGGTGATCCCAGCATAGGAAAAAAATGATTTAGTCTCAAGGAGTGTAAGAGGACACGGGCCACACAATGAGATTGGAGGAGTAGCGGTTTAACCTTAAACTGCGCAGGGGTTTTCTCACTGTCAGGGCAATAAGGATGTGGAACTCTCTTCCACAATCATTGGTAGCAGCGAGGAGTATGGATATTTGTAAAAGATTCTTGGATGTGCATCTTAAAGAACACAACATACAGGGATATGGGAAATAATTATAGACACTGGCACACATACACCTACACAGGTTGAACTGGATAGACTATTGTCTTTATTCAACCTTACCTACTATGTAACTATGTAAACTTAGTGAATGTGGTGAAGCCCTGCTGATTTCCATCATCCAGTCATGTGCAAGTAAAAAGGCTCTTTTTTTAAATTTTATTTTCACCTGATTAGGCCTTCTTACCACATTTCTTGTTTTTATTTGGAAATATCTTGTCTATCCATCATTCCTCTCCCTGAAGTCAAGGGGTATGGGTGCTCCACTAGGCCTTTATGTACCTTGTTTTTCCAACTATCCTTTCACTGAAGCCAAGGTTTAATTGGGTTACCCACAACTGATTGCTACATGTTTGATCTTTTCAACTTGAACATACCTTGTTTGTCCTACCTTCCTTTCCCTACAAGCAGGAGTAAGGTATCCTAGGCTTCAGCCTACACCACATTGTTGAGGTGCTGCATTTTAGGTAGCAATTGCCTGTATACCTGTCTTGATCTGCAACACCAGGTTGGTCCTCACGGTTTTTTTTCTTGATCACATCTAAGCATTTGCCTCAGTCCCCATTTTTGATTAGCCTTCATTGGGCATTGGTAGTGTCTGACAGACATGCGTCTGCTGACATCTGCCAGCATCCAATCTGATCTTGTCCGCTAAAAACAGACGGATGTGGATCCGTTCTCCATCCATCTGACCTATCGGATTGGATGACAGTCAGATGAAAATGGACAGGTGGTCCATTTTCATCCAACAACCTCATAACAAACAGTGGGCTGTGTCCGTGCCTACTCTGCATAGTGAAGTGCACAAGGACCTGTCATCTGCCTGTTCATTGGGGATCGGCAGACAAATTCGCCACAGAGCAAACGGATCTGCTTGATGGAGTCTGCCCCATGTGAAAGGAGCCTTAAGCTGTTTTTCTCTTAGGATCGAATGTTAGTGGTTGTTACATTCGCCCGATGAAAGGCAAAAGGAAACAATTACACGTAACATGTTGTGACATATGCAAGCTATTTTTTTTATAAATTGGCCCCCAAGTGTCTAAGAATGTTTAGGCAAAAAGGAGTTACAAAATAAAAAAAAAACAGAATAGCCTGTTTTAATATCTAATCTATTTGTCAATCTGTTATAGGCTCCAGCACATTCTACATATTCAGAAAACAGTTTGTACAGATACACATACATCCAGTTTGCAGCATTTTAATGGTGTGATACCAAGTATAACTATTCCATCTGACAAGGATGTTTAAAAATATACTTCCACATAGAGCCATTACCAACTTAAGAACATTACAACTGCATTAGGTTTCGCAGTTGTTTCTTCCTAAGATTAATGACATGAGCAAAAAATATAAAAATTTATAATTCTGGGGAATAAAGAAAGGAACAATGTGCTAACATATAGATCCTGAAACATTTAGTAGCATGTCATACACCTGTTTAAACACTTAGTTTTGTGTTTTCTGGGAGCACTATGCTAATTAAGCAATACGATACAGTAGATATATGTGATTAATGTGCTATGCTTATAGGCTGTACATCCTCGAGAGATTTGCCATGCCTCACTAGTATTCTCAGCTGCTAACTTACCTAGCAATCAGCTGCTAACTAATTTGGTCACCAGAGTCATTTGCAGATCCGGTCAAAGAAATTCTCAGTCATAAAAACAGCCATAAAGACAATTCAGAATATTCTGTAACTACAATTTGAATTTCCTCCCAGGATATCATTTATGTGCATTATTTATGTACAATACATCAGAGCTTTAAAGGGAACAAAATGTAAAAAAGCAATGCAAGCAACCAAACAGCCAACATATGTAATGTACTGCCTGCACTGATATGAATTCCAATTGGTTGCCCCCTGTACTTTGAACCCCACTACTGCTCTTTGGATTGCTTTGATAAAAAAAGCATAAATACATAAAGTGTCTTTAATCCTAAGACAAATATAGTGTAGCTTACCAGATAAGATGAGATGTCTGCATTAGTTTTCAAATTTAAAGGCTGATAACATTGTTTAACATTGCAGTTCAGCACATAGGAAGTTATAAGGACACTGGATTTTTGGCACGATTGACCATTTTGCATGTACTTGCAGAAAATGTTATGAGCCTAAAAAATAAAACCAATGCTGATCCTATATCCAAGAACTTGTAAAGTCTTTACTGTATAACAATTATGGATCAGCGACTCAAAGTACTGAAGCAAGACAGTTAGCTTGACAGCCAGAAGTAGTTGCAAGAGTGAGAAGACTGCAGCCTTCATTTTTTCGCCCTTGTGGTTTCACCTAACTTTAAAAAGAAGCTTTAAATCCATAAAGAAGGCATTTCCAGGTATTTGGAGATTCTGTGAAAGTAACTTCAAAATCTGAGGTGCTTCATTATGAAAATATTGACCACAGATTTGTTTGCTAAGCTCTGACCCACCCCCTCACACCCTACACGTTTCTTTTGGCTGATAACATTTGCTTGCCAGGATAAAAAATGAATATAGTGAATATGAAATATAAGTTCAATCGAGCTTGAGTTGTGGCCAGAGTTTAAAGAACACCAGAGTTTTTGGGGATCCCTGGGCCCTGTGAAGAAAAAACTTAAAGGTGAATTCACAGGTTCTCTTTCAATATCAAAAATGCATCAGCCACCCCAATACAGATTCCTCTAGTCTCTACCAATAAAAATCATCCCTAGAACATGATGCTACGACCACCATGCTTCAATGTGGGCAATGTGTCCTCAAGGCGATAGTAAGGGTTGGCTTTCCACCATGCATAGTGGTTCGTGCTAAGGCAAAAAAATGTTTAGATCCTATCAAACCCAAGAATAATTTCCCCATGTTTTCTTTGCAGTTCACATTTATTTTTTTTGGTCAACTCCAAATATTGCATTTTTATTTATTTATTTATTGTAGTTATAAATGTCCCATAGATGGTTCCTTCTATCACAGCTGTAGATCTCAGCAACTCTTTTATCATTATCATTAGAATCTTAGTTAGCTTCCTGATTGATTCCCATCTTACCCAATCGTTAAGTTCTGATGGAGTCTTGGCTCTACCGAATTCCTTCAAAATTATATTAAGTAATGGTTGTAACCGTTCTTGGAGGGATGCTCAAAATGCAGCCATGATAGGTGCCTTTACTAAAAATTAAGCCAACATAGCTCCTTGGTCTTTAAGATGCAATTTATTTGCAGTATACAGGTCCTTCTCAAAAAATTAGCATATTGTGATAAAGTTCATTATTTTCTGTAATGTACTGATAAACATTAGACTTTCATATATTTTAGATTCATTACACACAACTGAAGTAACTCAAGCCTTTTCTTGTTTTAATATTGATGATTTTGGCATACAGCTCATGACAACCCAAAATTCCTATCTCAAAAAATTAGCATATCATGAAAAGGTTCTCTAAACGAGCTATTAACCTAATCATCTGAATCAACTAATTAACTCTAAACACCTGCAAAAGATTCCTGAGGCTTTTAAAAACTCCCAGCCTGGTTCATTACTCAAAACCGCAATCATGGGTAAGACTGCCGACCTGACTGCTGTCCAGAAGGCCATCATTGACACCCTCAAGCAAGAGGGTAAGACACAGAAAGAAATTTCTGAACGAATAGGCTGTTCCCAGAGTGCTGTATCAAGGCACCTCAGTGGGAAGTCTGTGGGAAGGAAAAAGTGTGGCAGAAAACGCTGCACAACGAGAAGCGGTGACCGGACCCTGAAGAAGATTGTGGAGAAGGACCGATTCCAGACCTTGGAGGACCTGCGGAAGCAGTGGACTGAGTCTGGAGTAGAAACATCCAGAGCCACCGTGAACAGGCGTGTGCAGGAAATGGGCTACAGGTGCCGCATTCCCCAGGTCAAGCCACTTTTGAACCAGAAACAGCGGCAGAAGCGCCTGACCTGGGCTACAGAGAAGCAGCACTGGACTTTTTTCGGATGAAAGCAAATTTTGCATGTCATTCGGAAATCAAGGTGCCAGAGTCTGGAGGAAGACTGGGGAGAGGGAAATGCCAAAATGCCTGAAGTCCAGTGTCAAGTACCCACAGTCAGTGATGGTCTGGGGTGCCATGTCAGCTGCTGGTGTTGGTCCACTGTGTTTTATCAAGGGCAGGGTCAATGCAGCTAGCTATCAGGAGATTTTGGAGCACTTCATGCTTCCATCTGCTGAAAAGCTTTATGGAGGTGAAGATTTTATTTTTCAGCACGACCTGGCACCTGCTCACAGTGCCAAAACCACTGGTAAATGGTTTACTGACCATGGTATTACTGTGCTCAATTGGCCTGCCAACTCTCCTGACCTGAACCCCATAGAGAATCTGTGGGATATTGGGAAGAGAAAGTTGAGAGACGCAAGACCCAACACTCTGGATGAGCTTAAGGCCGCTATCGAAGCATCCTGGGCCTCCATAACACCTCAGCAGTGCCACAGGCTGGTTGCCTCCATGCCACGCCGCATTGAAGCAGTCATTTCTGCAAAAGGATTCCCGACCAAGTATTGAGTGCATAACTGAACATAATTATTTGAAGGTTGACTTTTTTTGTATTAAAAACACTTTTCTTTTATTGGTCGGATGAAATATGCTAATTTTTTGAGATAGGATTTTTGGGTTTTCATGAGCTGTATGCCAAAATCATCAATATTAAAACAAGAAAAGGCTTGAACTACTTCAGTTGTGTGTAATGAATCTAAAATATATGAAAGTCTAATGTTTATCAGTACATTACAGAAAATAATGAACTTTATCACAATATGCTAATTTTTTGAGAAGGACCTGTATATGACCTTTAACAAACTGGCGTTTAAGGTGAAACCGAATGACATGACATTTTAACTGCACACAGGTGATTTGTACTAATCATGTGACTTCTGAAGACAGCTGGTAGCAGCAGATTTTATTTGGGATTTCATAATAAAAAAAATGTTTAATTATTTTGGAAAAATATTGAAACGCTATGCAGATTATTGCACTGTAAGATCATTGACAAGTTTCTATAGATCAAATACGTTAATTAATTTTAGGTTGTAACACAAAATCCAAGGTGGTTAAATATGAAAACCCGACTACTGAGTTGTCAGAAGGGGTGCAGCAGCTTCTTTGTCAGAAGACAAGCAATTTTTTTCTTTCAGATAGTAGACCGGGCCAGAAAGGAGCAAATTGTTTTTTTACCAGTAAACTTTGAGCTTACACTCCCTTGATGACCGACCCATAGTAAACATACATCATTACTTGTGATGTTTAATACAGTTATTTTGGCAGTAGCAAGCTGCCATAACCCTGGTATTGTTTTTTTACTGTGGCAGATTCTGTGTAAGATAAAATTGGTCCCGCGGGCGTATTCGCCGAGTGATCACTTTTAGAAGCAGCAGGAGGGGTGCCCCCTCTCCCCTCCCGCCACTTTCCGGTAGTTCCCGGGCTTACCTGGCCTATCGTTAAAGGCAGAGAATGATCCAATATGGCCATTAGCTGGGCAGGGAGACAAGTGAGGCCAAAATGGCTGCCACTCGTCTCTATGCCCTTGGAGGACCTGATCGATGTCTGATGTCGCTTCTGGTTCCCGGGCCATAATAAACTATTTTCTTTGAAGTAAAAGTTCAAATTGTTTTTTTCGTTTTTTTTTTTTCCTTTTAAAAGGTAAATGAGAGAGCTGGGGTCTTTTTGACCCCAAATCTTTCAATAAAGAGGACCTGTCATGTTTTTTTTTTTTTTTTAATAACAAGGGATGTTTACATTTCTTGTAATAGGTATAAAAGAGATTTAAAAAAAAGGACAGTGTAGAAATAAAAAAAAAAGTAAAATAAATAAGAAAAAAAAAAAATTAACGTGCCCCATTCCTCCGTGCTTGCACGCAGAAGCGAATGCATACAAGTCACACAAGCCTATGTAAACGGTGTTCAACCCACACATACTGTATGAGGTAATGCCACGATCTTTAGAGAAAGAGCAATAATTCTAGTAAAAGACCTCATCTGTAACTCTAAACAGGTAACCTGTAAAAAAATGTAAAGCGTCGCCTATGGAGATTTTTAAGTACTGTAGCTTGTCCTCATTACACGAGCATGTGCAATTTTAAGGCATGACATGTTAAGTATCAATTTACTCGGCATAACATCATCTTTCACATTATATGAAATTTGTTTTTTTTATTTTATTAATTAAAGTATATATATATATATATTTTTTATTTAAAAAACGACCGCTGCGCAAATATTGTGTGACATAAAATATTGCAAAAATTTTAATTTTCTAGGGTCTCTAATTAAAAAATAAAACATATATATATATATATATATATATATATATATATATATATATATAATGTTTGGGGTTTCTAAGTAATTTTATAACAAAAAATAAAAATTTAACCGTTCAAACAAAAAGTTACAGAAAAGACCTGGTCTTTAACCACTTCAGATCCGCGCTATAGCCGAAAAACGTCCGCAGCGCGGACCTGAACTGCCGGGAGGCCGTCCCTGGACATCCTCCTGTTTACTTCCGTATTGCGCGCCACCGCGAGCGCGCATCAGGGAATAGCTGTGCCCGCTGTGTCACGTGGGTGCCAATGCGCGTGCCTGGTGGCCGCGATGTCTGCCAGGTACCCGCGATCGGCAGTCACAGAGCCAGGGATGTGGATCTCTGTGTGTAAACACAGAGATCCACGTCCTGTCAGGGAGAGGAGACCGATGCTGTGTCCCTTGTACATAGGGACAACCATCGGTCACCTCCCCCAGTCAGTCCCCTCCCCCCACAGTAAGAATCACTCCCAGGGAACACATTAACCCCTTCCTCGCCCCCTAGTGTTAACCCCTTCCCTGCCAGTAACATTTATACAGTAATCAGTGCATATTTATAGCACTGTTCGCTGTATAAATGTGAATGGTCCCAAAATAGTGTCAAAAGTGTCCGATCTGTCCGTCGTAATATCGCAGTCCTGCCAAAAATCGCAGATAACTGCCATTACTAGCAAAAAAAAAAAAAAATGTCATAAATCTATCCCCTATTTTGTAGGCGCTATAACTTTTGCGCAAACCAATCAATAAATGGTTATTTAATACAACTAGATTCACCATTCACTACTTCATCACCTATATAAGCGATTGTTATAGAAGACGCACATTTGAACTTTTGTTCGTAGCGCTGCTGCAGTTTTATTCTGAACTTTTTAATAAGTTTTATATGATACTGTTTTTTTATACATGTACATTTCGTTTTTAGCAGCTGCTGTTTACTTATACATATTTTACTATTGTTTATATCCTTACGGCATATCATCCACAAGCGCAGAGTGATACTAGGAAGGAGGGCCAGACTATTTTAGTATCTTTTTACATAATAAATGGTTATTGCGATTTTTTTTACCAAAAATATGTAGAAGTATACGTATCGGCCTAAACTAAGATTTTTATTTTTTATTTTTTAATTGGGATATTTATTATATTAAAAAGTTAAAAATATTGTGTATTTTTCAAAATTGTCAGTCTTTTTTTGTTTATAGCGCAAAAAAAAAAAAAAAAAAACGCAGACGTGATCAAATACCACCAAAAATAAAGCTCTATTTGTGGGGAAAAAAATTATAAAAATTTAATTTGGGTACAGTCTAGCATGACTGCGCAATTGTCATTCAAAGTGCGTCAGCGCTGAAAGCTGAAAATTGGTCTGGGCAGGAGGGGGGTTTAAGTGCCCAGTAAGGAAGTGGTTAAGTGGTGGTTATCAATGTTTTGGAGAACATGCTGGGCTTTCTAATCAGAAAGCCGAACAGCAGCTTTCTACTCATTAAGGCCTGATTCACACCTATGCATTGTTAGTGCCTTTTGCATTTTGCAGATTTGCACTACAGAACGTGTTCCATAGGAAAACCATGATAAATGGACTGTAGTGCAAATCTGCAAAATGCAAAAAGCACTAAAAATGAATAGGTGTGAATCCAGCCTTACTGCTTATTTCAAACTTTATCTACATGGTTTCATTTGATTGAACAGAGGGAGTAGGGTGTATCTCCTCTGACTAATTCAGGTGTGTGTGTTTTTCCAACAACCTCTGGTGAAACACTTCCCTACTAGGAACACCTCTTTACACAGAAAATATCCCTATTTTACTGATCCTAAGCTGACTAAATGTGTAAATAATCTTATATGACATGGGAGCTTCTACTGATGATAGGAGGAATGTAAGCACAGGTAATGGGCCTGATGGTAAATCCAGCTCTACAAAATACAAATTTAAAAGCAAAACATTACAGGAAACCTGCAGTCAGCAGAAACCCCCTCCAAACCTCCATATACTCCTCCTTCCCATCCCACTAGGTGCAAATAATAGATATTTAACCACTTAAGCCCCAGACCATTTGGCTGGCCAAAGACCAGGCCCATAGGCGTGCGCACAGGGTGTGCCAGGTGTGCCCAGGCACACCCTAATCACCCTCTGCGGTGCAGATTCCCCCTGCTGCCCGGTGCCCGCTCCCACAGCATGGCTGGCTTCCCTCCTCTCCCATTGGCTACTGCAGTGGGCACACATAGATGATATTTCAGGATGAGTGGGGGAAGGGGTAATGTCATTTACCGGCCCATTCCCTTTCTGAATGAACACAGTGAGAGATCAGTACCGTGTTTTTGAGCTTTCAGGTGCACACCCTAATGCAACAGGCTGCGCACACCTATGACCAGGCCACTTTTTGTGATTTGGCACTGCGTCGCTTTAACTGACATTTGCGCGGTCGTGCGACGTGGCTCCCAAACAAAATTGACGTCCTTTTTTTTCCACAAATACAGCTTTCTTTTGGTGGTATTTGATCGCCTTTGCGGTTTTTATTTTTTTGCGCTATGAACAAAACTAGAGCGAAAATTTTGAAAAAAAATCTATATTTTTGACTTTTTGCTACAATAAATATCCCCAAAAAATATATACAAAAACAAATTTTTTCCTCAGTTTAGGCCGATACGTATTCTTCTACATATTTTTGGTAAAAAAAATCGCAATAAGCGTTTATTGATTGGTTTGCGCAAAAGTTATAGCGTCTACAAAATAGGGGATAGTTTAATGGCATTTTTATTAATAATTCATTTTTTTACTAGTAATGGTGGCGATCAGCGATTTTTATCGTGACTGCGACATTATGGCGGACACATTGGACACTTTTGACACTATTTTGGGACCATTCACATTTATACCGCGATCTATGCTATAAATATGCACTGAATACTGTAAAAATTACACTGGCAGTGAAGGGGTTAACCTGTAGGGGGCGCTGAAGGGATTAAGTGTGTCCTAGGGAGTGCTTCTCACTGTAGGGGGGATGGGCTGTGCGTGACACGACACTGATAACCGCTACCGATTACAGGGAGCTGTGATCAGTGTCCTTGTCACTAGGAAGAATGGGGAAATGCTTGTTTACATCAGCATTTCCCCGTTCTTCCTCTCCGTGAGACGATCGCGGGTATCCCCACGGACATCGAGTCCGCAGGACCCGCGGTTGGACTCACGGAGCTCGCGGCGGGCGCGTGTCCACAATGCAGCTTCTTAAAGGGGACATACCTGTATACCCATCTGCCTGTCCGTGCCATTCTGCCAACGTATATCGTCGTGCGCAGGTCGGCAAGCGGCCAATATTGATCCTCCATATTTGCTTAACTAGAATTAAAAAAGAGTTTCCAAAAGGCAAAGAAAACGTATAAAACACTAAAGATTCCCTAAATATATTTAAGGTGTAGGAGATAAGCCTGTCAATAACATGACAGCCACTGGGCAGTCTTATCACCATAATGCAGGTTTTCTTTATAATTTAGGTTGTGAAAATTTTATTTTTTGCTGGCTCTGTTTTGTATGAGCTACTTGTCTGTTGTCTCATTTGTTCTGCTCTTTAAAAGCCTTGAAACTGCCCCAGAGAAAAACTGGCACGAGGCATAATAAAAGGTACTATTCATTTTGCAAATATCCAAGTAGTTAGCATTACCTCTTTAATCTTAATATCTACGCTTGGCACAGGGAATGCATCTTATTTCAAGATCTAAGCAATGATTGCACTCAAATAAATATGAGCATTTCCTATGAGTAAGTCCAGAATCATGTTGTTGAATGGCTGGCTGATTATCATCATTTGTGCATTATTCTAATGTAAAGTATAATGGATATCGCTATATGTTCTAATCTTGGTCCATGCATACACAGCTATATTTCACCGTAAAACAAACATTTGCTATGCTCATTCAGGCTGAAAAGAACAGCTGGTGAGTAAAGGTAAGATGAGTAGCTGCAGCTAGGGAAGAGAACATTAAAGTGAACCTGGGCTTTGCTCTGCATGGGCAAAACAGAGGTTCAAGTAAAAAAAAAACAAAAAAACAACCCCAACTTCAAAAGTTACACTGAAATAACAAGTATTTTACATGCTTGTGTATGTGTGTACTTCACTGAAATGTAGTCAAAATCACACAAAATCACAGTTGTTGTAAAAAATGTTAGAGCATACATAATATCAAATACAATAACATGAGCACAAAGTGAAACAGTGAGAAAAACACTGCAAGTCCACGAACCAACCCAAAAAGTCAAATATTGCAACCAATTAAACATGTGCACCTGCAGAAGACCTCCACCTTTTCTCTCACCTTTAAAGCAGAGTTCCAGGCTATTTTTAGTTTATTAAAAGTCAGCAGCTACAAAAAGTATAGCTGCTGACTTTTAACCACTTCAGCCCTGGAGGATTTGGCAACACAAGCTGGTCACAAAACCTAGCCATTCAGGATAAGTGTTACAATCCAAGCTCAAAGGAGATAAAGACAAGACATAGTGCTCACAGCCATAATTGTATTAAAAAAAAATTATATAATAATGCACTCACACAAGAAACAGATACAAACCCACATATAATAAGCTCTGAGAAGACTATCCCTTCTATACTATATAGGACTGTAGCTCTTAATCAGGAAAAACAGCTCCTACTAAAAAAGGGACACTGACCAAGGAGATATAGCCTTTTACAGTGTAGCAGTGCCACTCTTCTGTGAGCCTTTTATATGTGGATTTGCATCTGTTACTCATGTGAGTGCTATATGTTATTTAGATTATAATAAAGTAATGGCAGTAAGCACTATGTCTCTTCTTTGTCTCCTTTCAGATTGGATTGTGACACTTATCCTAATTACCTGGGCTTGCTGGGTAAATACTTTAAAGGCTTGTCGATGTCAGTCTCCTTGTGAGCTGCATTATTGATGGGTTACCAATACTGACTTCATCTACCACTGCCCACTTGGGATTTGATTTTTTTGAATGCGCATATATGACTTTTGTGATGAGGGTCATATATATTAAAGGCGAGGGAGTGACCAAAGGGGAAAAGGCGGAGGTTTTCTGTGTGTGCATATTTTGCACTGTTTGCAATATTTGATTTTTCTACTACTTCATGGACTTGCACAGTCTTTCTTACTGTTTCACTTTGCACTTTTATAATTGTATTTAATATTGAAGTATTTATTAATATTTATGTTGTATCTATGCACTTACATTTTGAATACAACTGTGATTGTATAGGAGTGATCGCTCCTACAATTATTTTTTAATTTCAACTAGAGTGCAAAATTATTTCTTTCTCGTACATCACGGGACACAGAGCGACATAGTCATTACTAATGGGTTATATAGATACCGTCAGGTGCTGGCACTGGCAACTTCCAAAACCGGAAGTACCCTCCCCTATATAAGCCCCTCCCATCTGGGAGCACCTCAGTTTTTTGCCAGTGTCTAAGGTGTTGGCCAAGAAGAAACATGTGTTTTTCACTGAGCTTGCGTACAGGTTCTTTTGGGCCTCAGTAAGCTATTCCGGATCCGACCAAAAAAGCTTCATAGCTAAACGGTTGGTACCCGGGCCTTGCAGAGAAGAGCAAGGTTTTGCCTGTAATGCTTCTCTTAGGAGAGCTGGACCCTGGGATCCAGAGCTCTGGTCATACCCACGACCAAGATGTTTTCTGTGCAGGGTGCTATACAGGTCCAGGGGAGTGGAATCCTTGGGAACCCGGTCCCTGAAGGTTTGATTACAATGCCTGCCGTGATAGGTGAAGTTTGGGCTTTTGTGGACCAAACAAAGTCCTGCGGCGGGGAACAGGTAAGTGGGGGCCCCCAGGAACTTGGTTCTATTGGGGGACCCCCAAGCCTAATTTGTCTTTCTGTCTGTTACCTAATGGTATTCCCGCAAAATTCTGTGCATGCCTGTAACTACTAAAAAAAATGTAATAATTTTTAATGGTGGTCAAGAAAAAAAAAAAAAAAAAAAAAAATTTTTTATATATATTTAAGATATTAGACTGCGGTACCTGTGTTTGTCCACTAGAGGCCGCTGTGGAATGTTTTCTTGTCATGTGGACTAGTTTCTTCTCAGCAGAGCAAGTCCAGGCAGATGGTGAGTTCTCTTATGGGAAACTGCTTCCTCTGCCATGTTGCAATGCTCGCCCATCCCCCGGCCTGCGGCAAAGAGGGGCCCTGGCTCTTGTCCCTAGTCTCCATTTTTCAAAATTAGCGCCGAAGGCGCACGTAGCCGTGCGCGTGCGCGTGCACGCGCCTCTATATATAGAGGTGAGCCAGGAAAGGGGGCGGAGCCTGGGGGATGACGCTCTGTGTGCGCCGCAGCGCTTCTGCGCATGTGCGGGCGTCCCAGCATGTAAAAACCACAGTTTTGTGTGGTGAGCTGGCTATGAAGTACAGAGACAGAGCTGGCAACATTTAAAAAAAGGGCATACAGCAAGCGGTTGATACAGGCATCCCCTAGAAAGGCACATTAGTAGACACCAACTGTGATATAGCAGCAATTGTGCTAGACTATTCTCAGTAAAAGTGGTGTATTACGGCTGGAATACCTCAGCTTTAGGCTTAGGAATATGCCGTCCAGAAGCTCCGGAACTGAATCTTCCAGGAAGCGAAGGGGGTCTCATCGGGCTCGGAGGATCTTGGGCATACTTCTGCTGCACCAGTCTCCCCTGAAGTTCAGAGGTAAGTGACCGTAGAGACCCCGCAGGGGTACTTGGTACTGTGGCTGTCCTCAGTTCACCTGCTCCTGTGTATGTAACAGAGGAGGTTTTTTCCTCAGCTCTGGGAGGATTAGAGAGAGATTGTCAACATTTATCGCTGCCTCCCTGTCAGGGAAAGCACGCCCGATCTCCGTCTCCTCCTTCAGAGTGCCTGTTAGCAGAGCAACAGTCCCATACAGGGATCGACCTGCCTGAAGGGGATCAGGATGAGGTTGATTCTGTTATAGAGGAATCAACAGTGGGGGAACCTTTTCTCAGCATCTCAAGCTGAAAGATTATGGGTTCAGTCTCTGACTAACATGGTCCGATCAGCATTTAAAAATGCACCTTGCGGAACCATCAACCACTACTGTATCCTCGTTGGGGTCGCTAGAAGCCCCCAGACTGTTTGTTCTTTTCCACTTCACCCTTTACTGAAAGGGCTCATTTACCAGGATTGGGAACGTCCTGAGAAAATATTTATTCCCCCAAGAGATTTCCGGTGGTCTATCCCATGGAGGATAAGTTCATCAAAAAAAAAAATGGAAGGTCCCTACAGTGGACGCAGCCATCTCTTGTATGTATAAATCACTGACATGTCCAGTGGATAATGTCCAAATGTTCAAGAACCCAATAGATAAAAGATTGGAGTCCTTATGAAAATCTGCTTGGTGATACAACCAGCAGTAGCAGCTATTGGGGTCTGCTAAGCAGTGAAGGATCAGTTGAAACAGGTCTTGAGGGACTTGACAGATCAGCAGGCTTTGCCCTAGCTGATCTACCTAGAGCCTTAGGCTTTGCGGTTGACGCCATAGAGGATTCAGTCCATCAGGCCTCCCGCCTTACGCTGTCTATAGTACATATGCGTAGGCTCCTATGGCTCAAAAACTGGTCTGCTGAAGCTCCCTGTAAAGAATGGCTGGTTAGCGTCCCATTTCATGGTGAACGCTTATTCAGGGAAAACTTGGACAAATATATCCAGAAAATTTCCAGCGGTAAAAATACGCTCTTGCCGGTTAAAAACAGAGTTAGAGGTCCCTCTTTAAGAGGCCTGCTTCTCCAGTCCCTGGGGCATCGGCTGTGTAACAGTTCCGACGGCCTCCTCGGTCAATTCCCGGGGGTAAAAAACAGGGACAGTAGCAGGGTAATGAGAAACCCTGGGTCAGGGGAGGTACAAAACCTCCCCCAAAGTTAAATTCATTGAAGCCCCCACTCAGTCGGGTGGGGGGAGGACTCCAGTTGTTCGCAAGAGACCTGGCGGAACACGATCAAGACAGATAGGTGCTCTCCGCAGTAGGTTTGGGATACAGTTTGGAGTTAAAAGACTCTCCTCCTTCCCATTTTTGAGGTCAAACGTGCCAAGGGATCCCCGGAAGAGAGAGTCCCTCCTGTTGGCACTAGAACAACTATTGCTCCAAGGAGTAATTATGGAGGTTCCCCTGGAAGAATGAGGGTTCGGGTTTTACTCAAACCTCTTTACAGTCCCGAAGCAAACGCGGACGGGAGGCCCATATTAATTCTAAAAGGGCTATACAAATTCCTGTATATCAGGACTTTCCGATGGAGTCGATCCGATCGGTGGCCACTGCCCTACAAGGGGAGGATTGGTTAGCCGCGATCGACATCAAAGATGCTTATTTGCACATTCCCATCTTTCCAGTCCACCAAAAATTTCTACGCTTTGCAGTAGAAGGGCGCCATTTTCAGTTCAGAGCCTTACCCTTCGGTTTGGCCACAGCACCACGAGTGTTTACAAAAATTCTGGCCCTTTATTGGCCAATCTAAGAACACAAGGTGTAATGATAATGGCATATCTGGATGACTTGTTGTTGATAGACCACTCAGTGAAAAAACTAGACGTGGTCGTTCACAAGACAATCAAGTATCTGGAATCTCACGGTTGGATTATCAACCGAGACAAGTCAGCCCTAAAAACCAGTCAAAAGTCTGGAATACTTGGGGCTAAGGTTGGATTCAGGCCAGAGAAAAATATTCTTGCCTCGAGGAAAGGTGTTGTCTTTGAAAGATTTGATCCACTTAGTGGGTACAAAAAAGACAGCCGTCCATACGCCTGTATATGAGGCTGCTGGGAAAAATGGTGGCATCATTCGAAGCAGTACCCTACGGTCAATTCCATTCAAGGAATTTGCAAGGGGCCATACTGTCAGCCTGGAACAAAAAAGTTCAGGCCCTAGACTTACAATGTCCTTGTCCCCTTCCGTTCGCAAGAGCCTCCTTTGGTGGTTGGTTCCCCAGAATCTGGAAAAAAGGAAATCCTTCAGTCCGATTTCTTGGAAGGTGGTCACTACAGATGCCAGCCTTATAGGCTGGGGAGCAGTACTGGAGCAATAGTCTCTCCAGGGCAGATGGTCGGATGCAGAAAAGGCCCTGCCCATCAATCTCTTAGAGATACGAGCAGCCCGGTATGCCCTAGTAGCATGGACATCCAAACTCCAAGGGTCCCCTGTCAGAATTCAATCAGACAATGCCACAGCAGTGGCATATATCAATCATCAGGGGGGCACCAGGAGTCGTGCAGCCCAGAGGGAAGTAAATTACATCCTGAAATGGGCAGAAAAATATGTCCCAGCCATATCTGCGGTATTCATTCCAGGAGTGGAGAATTGGAAGGCGGACTTTCTAAGTCGCCAGCAATTAGGCCCAGAGGAAGGGTCCCTTCACCCCGAGGTTTTCTGGACAATATGTCAGCGGTGGGGAACATCGGATGTAGATCTTCTAGCATCCAGATTCAACGCAAAGGGGGACAGGTTTGTCTCTCAGACAAGGGATCCCCTAGCTTGCGGCTCGGATGCCCTAGTGTTCCCTTGGGATCAGTTCAAGCTGATATATGCATTCACACCGCCACAATGGTTACCTCGATTACTCCGCAGAATCAGGGTAGAAAAGAAACCAGTGATTCCGGTGGCTCCAGCGTGGCCCCGAAGAGCGTGGTACGCGGAGATTGTAAAATTTCAGTGGGGAGTCCTTGGACTCTCCCACGTCGTCCGGACCTGCTTTCGCAAGGACCGATATACCACCCTTCCTTACCAGCCCTAGGTTTGACGGCCTGGCTATTGAAGCCCACATTCTAAAAAAGAGAGGGCTCTCTAATGCTGTGGTATCTACCATGATCAATGCCAGGAAGCCGGTATCCAGGCAGATCTACTATAGAATCTGGAAGGCGTACATCGCGTGGTGTGAGGCCAAGAAATGGCATCCACATAAGTACGTAATAGGTAGGATTCTGGACTTCCTACAGTGGGCTGTAGATAGGAAGCTTGCCTTGAGTACTATCAAGGGTCAGATTTCGGCCTTGTCAATATTTTTTCAAAGGCCCTTGGCTTCGCATTCACTAGTCAAAGCCTTTATACAAGGAGTGATGCGTATTAGTCCTCCGGTTAATATTCCCATATGTCCATGGGATCTAAACTTGGTTCTGTCGGTTCTACAGAAACAACCATTTGAACCATTACAGCATATTTCCTTGGTGCTTCTCACCAGGAAATTGATTTTTCTAGTAGCCATTTGTTCGGCTAAAAGAGTATCGGAATTAGCAGCTATGTCCTGTAAGGAGCCATATCTGGTTATCCATAAGGACAGAGTAGTGTTACGTCCTCATCCAGCCTTTCTTCCTAAGGTGGTATCGAGGTTTCATTTGAACCAAGATGTGGTTCTTCCTTCTTTTTTCCCCAAACCTACTTCGGTAGAGGAAAAGTTATTGCATTCTTTGGATGTAGTAAGAGCAGTTAAAGCTTATCTAAAAGCCACTGCTCAGATTCGCAGAATGGATACTTTGTTTATTCTGCCGGAAGGCCCCAGAAAGGGTCAGGCAGCGTCAAAATCTACTTTAGCCAAGTGGATTCGACAGGTCATTATGCAAGCTTATGGCTTGAGAAGGAGACCGCCTCCGTTCAAAGTTAGAGCGCACTCCACGAGAGCAGTTGGAACTTCATGGGCAGTGCATCACCAGGCCTCCCTGGCTCAAATCTGTAAGGCCGCAACTTCAGTTCACACGTTTACTAGGTTCTACCAGGTGGACGTTAGAAGTCAGGAGGATGTCGCCTTTGGGCGCAGTGTGTTGCAGGCCGCAAAAGATCCTCATGTCTGATAGCGCTCAGCTTATATATGGTGTATCCCCCCCCTCATTTGGCATTGCTTTAGGACATCCCATTAGTAATGACTATGTCGCTCTGTGTCCCGTGATGTACGAGAAAGAAAATAGGATTTTTATAACAGCTTACCTGTAAAATCCTTTTCTTGGAGTACATCACGGGACACAGAGCTCCCGCCCCTCTTTGGGGACACTTATTGCTTTGCTACAAAACTGAGGTGCTCCCAGATGGGAGGGGCTTATATAGGGGAGGGTACTTCCGGTTTTGGAAGTTGCCAGTGCCAGCACCTGACGGTATCTATATAACCCATTAGTAATGACTATGTCGCTCTGTGTCCCGTGATGTACTCCAAGAAAAGGATTTTACAGGTAAGCTGTTATAAAAATCCTATTTTTATACACATATTTTACATGCTTACTTGCAGCTGTTTTCCTTTCCATAAACGTCTTTTTTTCACTTGTAAAGTGCCTTTGAACTGCTAGAAAATGTGACTACTCAGGGAAGAGCCCTCTCCTTCCTTGCACATCAGAGCCCTCTCCTCTTCTAAGAGTGTCTTATTACTGTATGTGCTACTACAGCTCATCTGCCCTTTCTATCATCTCCCTACATAACTTTTTAGCATAGCATATTATGGAGTGTCAGTTGAGTGACAGCTCGGAGTCTGCTGGGGCTGCTGACATCCACGATGGTGGTACTCAGCAACAGTTTCAGAAATTTTGGCTATCTGCACAAGGGGACTTTTAAAGGTAAATAACGTACCTAAAATATGTTAAGTTCACCTATAATCTTATTTGGTTAAATGGGATATATCTTCAAAATAACAAATCAGACTTATGCTACCCAATTTAAATGTTGGCACAATTACAAAACATCCTTTCAGTCTATACAAACCTAAAATTCAAGGCAATGTTCCTTTAGGCAAATATGCATGATGACACTCTCATTAGCCTTTCTTAGCCAATGTTCCATGGAACCCAAGGGTTCCTCCAGAGGATAGGGGTTCCTTGAGAAGTTAGGAACCTCTGCCTCTCAGAGTAACCACTATGACAAAATATCTTTTTGGCTATCTGTGTGGGGGGAATCTTCCCAATAGTGTTGGGCGAATGGTTCAGGCCGAGGCAAAAGTTTAGCCCGAACATCACCTATTTGCCCGTTTGGCGAAAACCTGAATGTGCAGGGCGCTCATGGGATGTTCACCTGTCGAGCTCCCCACAATGCACTATGCACTGCACAGTACATTATAGGGCCCTAATTGCATGAAGCCTTGTACCTGACCACTGCCAATTAGGGCACAGAGTCCTCAGGCAGGGCACATTTGTCTGTCTGTTTAGTGATGTTGCCCGTGCTATCCAGCCACAGCATGCAGAGGAGGTGGTGGACTGGCTTACTAAATCATCCTCATCCTCCTCATCCTTTATGACCCAAGCTGACACTAGTGCGCAGTCCACCGCAGCTGCCAGAGTGGCTTATTCGGCCTTTAGAAGGTTACGGGGTGAAGTCACCACCAACACCCAAAGACCATTTTTTCCACAACTGTGTGACACGGGTATCAAATTAAAATTTTTAACAGCAAGGCCAATTTTTGCTATCATCAAGAGTACCTCTACAGGGTTACGATGTGAAGGCACCACCAACACGCAAAGCCCAATTTTTCCACACCCGTTACTTCTATCCAAAGTCTGTGAAAGAGACACCAGACTTTATCTAAATAAAAATTGTTATTCTTGGCCTGAGTGTACTATAATTGGGCTTCTTCACTTTGTTATTTCCATCCAAAGTCTGCCAAAGAGACACCAGAATTTATCCCAAAAAATCTCTAACCTTGTTCTGTGTGCACTAAATTGTGGCCCCAAGCCATTTTTTGCTAAATAAAGAAAGCTTGCAGGGAAAATCAATTTAAATGTCATTTTTTTTTCTTATAAATGTCAGTTTTGCTGGAGCAGGTTCTATACAGGGTACTGATGTGCCACTTTACTGGCAGACTAAGGAAACCCCTCAAGGCACTATATTTAAAGGAATCGTACATTTTTTAGCATCATTAAAATCACTGCTCCTTTAAAAACGATATTTAAAAAAAAAAAGAAGGTTTTGCATTGGTACATTTT
The DNA here is from genome assembly GCA_029206835.1 of Rana muscosa. Lineage (NCBI taxonomy): Eukaryota > Metazoa > Chordata > Amphibia > Anura > Ranidae > Rana > Rana muscosa. The sequence goes on along the minus strand of CM055122.1, from coordinate 186,764,779 downwards.
TATGTCCAATACAAGCCTTCAAAATGTTTTTTTTTTTTTTTTTTTTCAAGTTAGGGTCCCATTGACTTTAATAGTATTCCTGGTTCAGGTCCGAACTTTTGTGATGTGCGAGAGTTCTGGCGTGAACCAAACCGGGGGATGTTCGGCCCATCTCTACTTTCCAATGACCTCAAATGTAGAGACCATTACATTGAGTTATTGCAAAGATTCCTCCATATTAAAAGTAGAGAAAGGCTGCTCTAGTCATTTTGTCTGCAAATATTTTATAATATTTTTACCAAAAGAAAATTTAAATTCCAGAATGCATTATTGCAGTCACCATTATGCCTAAAGCGGTACTACCATAGAAGTCATAGTCAACCTATCAGAGTCTGCCTAGAAATGAAAGGTAGCTACTTCTGATGTTAAAGTTACTGCTATGCAGATGTTCTCAGACTTCAAATAAATTTCATTCTTTTGACTTATATGTTGACCTATCCTTAGTGTTACCATTTGCTCACCAGCACTTAGGGGACGTTTTTGAGTTACATGCTCATTCTTCTTCAAGAAAACCATTGGCCAGGTTTTGAAAATGAAAAGATTCACATATTTTTAACAAGCTAACCCTGACCTCTGTAGCTGCAGGTGCTGTGGAGCAATTTACCCTCTACGTTTACAACAGAGACTCTGACCTTGGGTTGCAATTAGTGCCTGAATATGAAATGTATTGGGATATCAGTGCCTCTGCTGTGAAGTTTGAGGATGAATTTCAGTCTGAAGCTACAGAGATTAGGGAGGACTTGTTATCAAGCTCATTTATTGCTTACGAATATGTTGATGTATTTGGGCTTGTGTACACTTGCTGTTGAGAGACAGCTGCATTTTTATCACCCCTCTAACTGCTCCCCCTTAAGCTGCAAAGGCTGCCACCTGGGGTGTAAACACGCTGTGGCCTTGATGCTTTGCTTCGTGGGTGTGACAGAAATTATACCCCCTGTTTCATGCGGTGGGCACTAGAGCCCACAGAACGTAATCTATTCAACTAAATGGGGGCCATGTTACAACTGCCCTACAACTGCATGTAATGCATGCAATTGCAGTGTGGTAGTACAGCATTTTTGGGGTTAAAACAAGTGGTGAAGATGTGACATATTGCCTCGTCTCTGCCTGTCAAAGGCCTTTGAAAAGCGTTCAGAGTGTGTGTACCTAGTTTAAAGGAGACCTTAAAGTAGTTGTAAAGACTGAAGGTATGCAAACCTCTTGTGTGCTGCTCCCCCAACAGCACCCCCAATACTCACCTAATCTCCCTCTCGATCCATTGGCTGAGACACAGCAGTGAGAGACATTGGCTCCCACTACTGTCAATAACAGTCAGCGAGCCAATGAGGAGAGAGCGGGGGTGGGACTGAGCAGCGGCTCTATATGTCTTATCAAAGCATAGAGCGAGGCTCGACAGTGAGCATGCACCAGTGCCAGTGTCCCCATAGCAGTTGAGGACACTGATTAAGGGGGATGAGCCAGGAGCTTTGTGCAAAAGCATTACACAAGGCAGGTAAGTATAACAGGTTTACTGAAGTTCTTTCCTCTAAGAACCCATTCTGTGCCACTACCTGTGCCAGATTGTAGGCATTTCCATGGGCGCTAAACCTTCTAAATCAAAACATCTAATTGGCTGGTGTATTACTTTCCAAGTTCTTGTTTCCTGTTGACTGACTAGAATAGGAACGTTTCTAACTCTTTCCAACATAAACATTGTCGTTTGGCTTTGAAAGTAAGTGCTAATGAGCATTTGAGCATGACATATGGCTACAGCCTTTTTCACATAGATTTTTAAAATATACCTAACTAAAGCTGATATTTTTGTGGGATATAGTATAGGATGATTTAAACCGTTATTATATTTTTTTATGTTTGCTGTCTGTGTCCTAATGCATATATTTACCTTCACTTCCTGTCTCTAAAACAGGAAGTAAGTAAAAAGCTTTCGAAAGTGAGGGAAAATCCCTTCTTAGTCACTAGAACAGGTGTCCCCATTGAAAGAATTCACCTCTATTGCTGTTTCTGACAAATGTCATTATTTTGGATTTCCCAACCTTTTCTGTACCAGTTATAATGGTATATAGAGCCCTTTATCTTGTAATTAATTTAACTCTCCTGTTGCAAAAAACGACTGTTAGCTTAGGTAAAAAAAGCTACCAAGTGCTAAGAATTCAGGGTCATCTCAGAGTCAATTAAAAAAATGATAAGGGGGATATGTGGCTCAATTTGTGCGGACATCTATGCAATCTACTATATTTAAAAAAAAAAAAATTCATGTGGCACTTCCAAAGGTCAAAGTCCTTAGCCAAATAATTAAAAAATCCGCTGTTTTGGTAAAACAAACAGGCAAGAAAAAAAAGTCTTTATCCGAGGATTGCGGGCAGCAAAACAAAGCCTCAATGTTGTCCATCCCTTTGTGAGACAAAGAGCTTTAGAGGTTCGGACTGACATGCCTGAGGCTGGCACGTGATTCCAGTAATTAAATTAAATAACAGGAAACATGTTTTCCATATGACATTCCCTGGCCACACACAAACTGTAACAGTAAATCTTTTATGTTAAATTGGTCCAGTGAGAAGTCCCAGGCTTAAGAAATGTGCCAAAGTTTGTGTTTATATAGTGCACATAAAAAGTAGTAAGTACACTAACTTTTGACATTGCATAAGGCTACCTAAATTACATGCAGTTTTAATTTGTTTATGCCTCCTGGGCTTATTAAATACAACTCTTTCAGCACTGGACAAATGGTTACCAAATTTGAAGGAAACTAAGATTAGTTATGTTGTTTATTTTTGCTATTACAACTGTTAGCAGTTTAAAATAAATGATTTTGAGTCACCTGTGCCAGTAAGAAGAATTAAAAAAAAAGTTAAAAAGGTTGTTGACAAGGGCAAGATGGTCCTTACATTACTGCTAAGCACATTTGGATCTGAATGCTCTCTACCCTAAACCATAGATGTGACCAGGTTCATATTTACCATTAGCCAAAGTAGGCATGTGTCTAATAATATAGTTTTTGGCCCATATTATTTTTCTATTATCAGTCCAAATAGTCCTCTTATATAAGGTTATAAGCACCAGTAAAACTGTCAGGAAAGAAACATTCATGTACACAGACAAATGAGCCTGAGAAATTGTGTTCGTGGCCGGATAGCGGATGTGAGCACGCGTGCACGAACGGCTACACGTTCGCATGTGAATGTGCATGCGCGAACGCGCATTGGGGCCAGAAGGGCTATTTAAACTGCACTAGTGCAGTGTGTCAGTGCCGTTTGGTCTATTACGTTTCCTGTGTTCCTGTTATGCATTCCTGCTGTTCTTCTGTTGCCTACCTGATCCTGCCTCTTACTCAGCCTGAACACCGCCTATACAAACCCTTGACTTGTCCCTGGTATACACTTCTGGCTGCTCCTTCTGCTCATCTGCTCTGCTGTTACTGACTATGGCCTGTCTTCTGACTACTCTCCAGCCTGCCACCTGAACCTGATCTGCTCACTAGTTGCTGACCTGGACTGTCCCACTCTACCCTGTGCCTATCCTGCATCTGCACCAGCCTATCTGCATCCTTCACTGGCTCCTGTTTCTCTGCCAGCATGTCCGGTCCTGTTATTCCTGCATTCCAGATGCAAGCCAGCACCTGCCAGCAAAAGATTTCCAGGCACTAGTGCCACTCTTAGCTCTGGTGTTCCCTGTCATCTTACCAGGGACTCCAGAGCCAGGGCTATAAGAGAGGCCTTCCTCAAAGCTTCATGCTCCACCACCAGGTAGGTTACATAGACGAGTAATTTCTGTGTGTAAAAGACATGTTCCTAGCAAAGGAATGTTACCAAGAATGCTAAAATGTATTTGCCCACAGTATCCAGTAATAGATATCTGGCCCTGTATGGCCCTATGTGCAACGTGTGTGTTAGGACACAATCAAACCAGGTCCTACATTGTCTATACAACATAGCAACAGTACATGATTTATTTTGGGTTCAGTTTAAGTGTTTGATAAACCAAATTGTTTTCTAGTTTTTGATAGGCTATGCAAAAATGTAAATTCCTGTTAGGATTGTACTGATATCTGGGGCTTGGTTAAGGAATTTCCCTCACTTCCTGTCCTGTTGACTACAGTTTTACTAGGCAGGGAGTGACAGACAATCTACAAACGTGACGCAGACATATATAGAATTCTAACAAAAATTTAAATTGGAACGTATCATTGCTAAAAGGTGCAAAGAAAATAGTGGGACATCCCAAATAGTAGCCAGCGCGTTTCCGGGGTTCAAAAACTCCCCCTTCATCAGGGCTTGAGATTGAAAACAATGTGAATAGACTAGAAGTGAACTGGACCTTTTCTGGTATTTCTTCTAGCGTGTTTCCAAGTACAGGTCTTATTAGAAGCTGTTTTGGCAGCACTGACCTTCAATGGAATAAAGTTGTATCTGGACATTTTAGCAGTGGTGTGGTGCTACAATTTACATTCTTGTTACATTACACTACAAGCCAAAAGGGCTGTAGAAGTCCTCTAGGATGTAAAAGCTGCCTGTTTAAGAACCAGATCACTTACATCAACACCACTACTTTAGGACAGAAACATAGAAGAGTGACTGCAGAAAAAACACCAAGTGGTACATCGAGTCTGCCCCTTTTTTTTTAGTTAAATATGTTTTTTTTTTATATATTTGTGTATAGATTTATGTTTGTCCCAAGCATATTTGAATCCACTTACTTACAACTGTTGACTGACTCACTACCTCTGGTGGAAGTCCATTCCAAGTATCGATGACTCTTTCAGGAAAATAATACTTTCTAAGATTAGTTTTAAACTTTCCTCCTGCCAGTTTAAAGTCATGTCCCCCTATTCTTGATAGCAATACCAAGTAGATAACTTTAAAAGTCCATCACTGATTTTCTATTTTCCTTAAATAGACATCTATTGGGGGTCTTAAAGGTTCACCTTTTAACAAATAATAATACATTTACTTTTTTTGCAGGTAAAAAATTCGAATTTACTATTTTTTGTTTTAGGAGCCTGGAAAGCTGATGGCATGCAGGTCTCCTGCAGGATGTCATTATAAGCTGTTTGATCATCCATCGTACAGGCAGGCAGTTTTACACTGACAGGAAGAATCAATGAACTACCAGAGTGCTCAGCAGCACCATGGTAGCTCATTGAAAACTACAATTTGACAGCCACCAAAAGCTGTTGGTACTTGTACTTCATTATTCACAGGGATCTGTGAGTCAATGATGCAGTCGTGTTGGCGGAGCCCCGCATGGATGTGCTCTCTTTAAATTGTGGCAGCCAATACGGGGAGAAGATCCTCAGGTCACTACCACAAGGGGGGAGAGGGGTCTGAGGCTGAACATGTTACATGTTTCACCCTCTGTGTAGCTTTTTGAGAGTTCCCCTCACTTCCTGTCTAGTAAAACATTATCAGCAGGGCAGGAAGTGAGCGTAAAAAAGCCAAATATAGAAATTAAAACCAGACAGGATTTATAACCCTTCCCCACTTCATCTAAAAGAAAAATGTGTTGGTTGGTCATACACTACAAGATGCCTATGCCTTTATGCCCTGTATACACAATCGTTTTTTCAGATGAAAAAAGTCTGATGGACTTTTTTCATCGGAAAAAACGATCGTGTGTGTGCCCCATCTAACTTTTTTCCATCGGTGTAAAAAACTAGAACAGTCAGATGGACTTTTTTCATCGGACAAACCGACCGTGTATGGGCCCCATCAGTCTTTTTTCCATTGGTGAGAAAAAATAGAACATGTTTTACATTTTTCCGATGGAAAAAAAACTGATAGGAAATTCTGATCGTCTGTGTGGAACTCCAATGGAGAAAAAACCCACGCATGCTCAGAATCAATTTGATGCATGTTCAGAAGCATTGAACTAATTTTTTGGCTCGTCAGAGTGTTTTACGTCACCGCATTTTGGACGGTCGGAATTTTGTCTGATGGTGTGTATGCAAGACTGATGGAAGTCAGCTTCATCGGAATTCCGACGAAAAATTCCATCGGATTTTATTCCATCGGAAATCCAATCGTGTGTACAGGGCATTAGGGTCATAGGTAACCTGACTTTCCAAAAAGTGCCTAGGGACATATGGGCTTTCAGTACACAAACGTTTAAGTCCATCTGACTTAAAAATGACCTTAGATTAAATGTTATTACGAATTTGTCACCAATAACTACTATTATTCTTCATGTTCTATATAACATTTGTAAAAACTTGTAATGATGCCATCACCTAGGCCAGGGGTAGGCAACCTCGGCCCTCCAGCTGTTTTGAAACTACAAGTCCCATGAGACATTGCAAAATCCTGACAATCACAGGCATGACTCCTAGAGGCAAAGGCATGATGGGATTTGTAGTTTCACCACAGCTGGAGGGCCGAAGTTGCCTACCCCTGACCTAGGCAGATAGCAGCAAAGTAATGGCAGAGCATGATCAGTCACTTTGGAAGAGTTTTGTTTCGACAGACATTTCCCAGCATATACTTATAATTCCTGATTGGCTTTGATGGCTATGTTGGAGTTGCTTTTCTAAAGAAACAGAATCTGTTCAATGAATTGTTCATTCGTAAAGGGGTTGTAAAGGTAAAAGTGTTTTCACCTTAATGCATTCTATGCATAAAATCGTGAGTTGTCAACAGAAATAGAGGGAAAGTGTTCCAATGGGGATACCTGTTGTGGTGACAACTGTCTAAAAGGGGATTTCCCTCACTTTTGATATATTTCCTCTCTCTTCCTACTGTTTCAGCAAGACAAGAAGTGAGAGGAAATCTCTCCAGTGGGATACGAGCAAAAAAAAAAAAAAAAAAAAAACAGGCATGGTTTTGCCCTTACCCAAAATATAAAAAACTAGAAAATATATATATTTTTTTAGATACACTTAGACACTTTGCTTATAGTGGGTGATGTTTTTATAGATTTTATGTAGTGCACTAGGCAAACTCCCCATCCATCCATGTCTCCATGCTTTATTTTGCAGAGAAATCACTTTGAAATACACCACCTAACAATGTTGCTGGCCATGGCCAGCTTAAGTAAGGGAAGATAATTAATTTAGCATTTACTTCTTGGAATCCATCTGCCCATAGCTCAGGCATGCAGACAGGAATGTGTGCTTATCTGGGAAAACCTTTCCTCCCTTATGAAGACTCCTGGGATAGAAAGTGAAGAGTTACATTAGCAAAGTAAACATTGCGTGTTCACAATGCAAAGGCATGTAAACCAAGCTTGGTCAATAAGTTGAAGTTGTCTTTGTCTCATTCATCCAATCACATGCAAGCAAAATCCTGTGTTTTTTTATTTAATTACTGGCATGTGACTGTGTATTTAACATAATAAAAAAAAACACCATATTTACTAAGCTAGGTGAACACTTACTTTGCATTGTGAACACTCAGTACACCTTTGTTAAATCAACCCCAAGGCCTTAAGAAGGGTAACTACTACAGAAAACAAAAGTGGCATTCGACACTAAATAGGGAGGGAAACTACTACCTTTACTATCTTAGTAAACTAATCTCACTATCTGGTATACAAATAACAACTAAAGAAAGAATCTGTAAAACACTGAAAATGTGGTAAAGCTAACAAGAATGACATATGAAAAATGAGTTTAAACAAAAATTAGGACAATAATGTTTTTAAATAGTCTTGTAAAGCCCTGTACATACGATCAGATTTCCTATGGATTCAAATCCGATGGATTTTTCCATCGGAAATTCGATGAAGCTGACTTCCATCAGTCTTGCCTACACACCATCAGTCAAAAATCCGACCGTCCCAAACGCCGTGACGTAAAACACTCAGACGAGCCGAGAAAATGAAGTTCAATGCTTTAGAGCATGTGTCGACTTGATTCTGAGCATGCGTGGGTTTTTTCTCCGATGGAATTCCACACAGACGATCGGAATTTGCTATGTTTTTTTTTTCATCGGATAAATTTAAAACATGTTCTATTTTTTCTCACCGATGGAAAAAAGACCAATGGGGCCCATACACGATCGGTTTGTCCGATTAAAAAAGTCCATCTGACTGTTTTCATCGGTAAAACCGATCATGTGTACAGGGCATAAGAGGCAAAGGGTATTATATTATTGTATTGCTTAGAATTATAGGTACTAAAAAAAATCCATACTTTAGGCCTGGTTCACATCTATGCGGCTATGCAAGCTGCATTTGTACGGGCATGGCAGCTCATTCAGTTTAATGGGCTGCTGTGTCTGCATTTCATGCAACAAAAAAAAAGGGAAATTGCATGGTGCTTTACCAAAAGCACTGCATTGGCATGGGGGTGCCATTAGGAATGATTGGCAGCCCTGTACAGTTGCAAAGGAACAGCATGTGTGGCTGCGGGTGGAGTCGGGCGCTGGAAGAGGTGCAATTTAGCCGCTGTTGCACACCTGCAACCACCCACACAAGTGTGAACCTAGCCCTAAAGAATATTCTATGTTTCGAGTGTGAAATTAAAAGAATAAACAAACAGCAGAACAAAAAGACATTAAAAAACAAGGTACAACTTTATTTTAAAATTAACAAAATAACATAAAGTAAAAATAACATAAACATAATCTATTTACAAAACATAAAACACAAAATCACCACTAATGGCAAAAATAAATACAATAGAATAAATGTAATATACATAGTGGGAAATATATTATTTAATTTGATGCAACCAGTGATTCGTTTTACCTGTATCTTTTGTCAAAATGCAGTGTGAAAATAAATTACAAAAAAATATTTATTTATGGATAATGATCCATTTCAATACCACTTATATCAGTATGGCATGAAATTCCCAGTACATACAGTAAACCCCAAATTCAAGTGTGTTAAAAAGTATATACACCCTAATTAAGAATAAGCAAAATGTTTCTGTACTCCTCTACATATTTCAATATTTTGTGGTTGGCAAACTGTTGGCAGGAAATGACCTTTCCAAAGAAAAAAAAAATGGAAACAAAAAATGGAAACCTGCATATGGAAAAAATGTCTCCTAATATTAAAATTTGCATGAATGCATTTTATAGTTATTTCAGAAACAGTTTCAATTTACATTATGAACATTTTTGCAATTGTGATAGCTTCTCAATAACTAATAATATGTTAGAAAAAAATGACTGTCTATTCCATTACAAGGGATGATTTAATTGATAAAGCCCAAAGGGCCAAGATGTGCAGTACTGTATAGCAACCAATCAAAAATTGGCTTTCATCACTTAGGCATATTCAGCCCAATGACTGTGAGTCTGTGATTGGCTTCTGTGTCTTACTGCAATTTGTTGCTATATATGTGTTCCTATTACGCAAACCCATATTTTTTTCACAAAGATGGCAGGGTATTTTAAGCAGTACATTGTTTCCAAAGAACAAAAAGTTATTTTACATATGTTTAGTTCAAATACATTCCTTTAAATGCATTCATATTTACAATATATTTATGAATAGCAGCTATTTCATATAAATATGTCTAATTCCCCCATTCAATGTTTGCTGATCTTATTCACACATCTGTCTACAGTGAACATCTATTAGGCTTCCAGATCTATTTCCAACACAGCAGCCTCCATTAACATAAATATTTATTTAAAAAAAATGTAAATATGCCATACAACATGATTCTCTACATAAAATAAATTATAGCTATAAAAAGTAACACCTAATTAGAAATTAGGCAAACTGTATATTTCCATTACCTAGAAATCAAATAGCAAATGTGATTTGCAACTTAGTAAGCATTCATACGACTGGATAACATAAAAAAAAAAAAAAATGGCAAAATAATATTTAGGACACCTTCACATATAAAATAGACTGTTTAGCATGATATTATTTACACAATTTTGTAGATTTTTTTGATGCCAATAAAACGCTTTAGAAAGGTGTGCAATGGGATGGACTTATCACAAACAGCCATTTTTTCTCACATAACCCTTCTTAAATGTTGTTGAAGGTGATAGGTTGAAGTCTAGTCGTTATAAGATTAAATTTAAACTGACTATTCTGATAATATTGAGTCATGTGGGCTATAGAGGAGAGTTCCTCCCACGAGGAGCTGTGGCTGCCTCCAAGCAATGGCCAAGACAACATTCTTACCATTGTCCATGAACCAATTACCACATTGGCCATTGTTCTGGTTCCTTCATGTTTACTGCATAAAGGAACGCTGTACAACAAGAATAATTAGTACTCTTTTCAATACTGTGTAGCACATTATGGCCAAAATGTTATGACTAAAACAAAGAAACCAGCAAACAACATCCTTGGTTAGCAAACATATGGACTAAGAGCATAAAGGCTATGAACCACAGCTTAGCTCTACTGACAACTGAGAACACTGGGGTTGATTTACTAAAACTGGAAAGTGCAACGTCTGGTGAAGCTGTGCATGGTAGTCAATCAGCTTCTAACTTCACCTTGTTCAATTAAAGTGGATGTAAACCCACTCTCATCCTTTCTAAACTACTGCCATAGTGCTGATCTATAAGGATATAGATGCCTTCTGCATGTATCCTTATCTGTCAAATGTCTCCCCTCTGTCTGTTATAAGAACTGAAAAACTGCAGATTCTGTGGGTGGATCTGTTGTCTGGAGCTCGGTGGGTGGAGTCGTGATGTCAGTAGACTCCCCGCCCACCTCTACACTCCCCTTGTCAACATGCATTTTCTCCTGTGTATTCCTTCTGCTATGATCACTAACATCCAGTCAAAATCCAGAAAAGTAACCACATGACTTCAGAAAAGGAGTGGGGGTGTAAAGCTAGTGCACGAGATATGTAAATAACCTGTCACTCAAAGCAAGGGGGCAGAACGGACAAAGGTGTTTCTCTGTTTGTCCGTTTTTATCTCACTGAACAATAAAAGAGGATTGCTCAGAGCTGGATTAACTCTTTGAGGCAAGACCTGGCACAAATAATAGGAAATCTTATACTCTACATTGTGACAGCAAAAAAAAATAAAAAATCAGGTTTACATCCACTTTAAGCTTTGACAAAAAAAAACCTGGAAACTGATTGTTTTAAATAAAGAACATCACCAGATTTTGCACTCTCCAGTTGTAGTAAATCAACCCCACTGGAAGTTAAGCAGAAAAAATATGCAAGGCAAGTATTGCATTTCTAATATTAGTGGAAAGTATCCTGTATTTCGTATGTCATATTAAAATATGTTTAATGGATACTGAATTCTGAATTTCTGTTGTTTTGTGCATTTAATATTAAAAAACAAATCTCAGTATTCTGTCAGACCTTTAAAGTGGTTGTCAAGCCACTCAATGACATTTCTACAATCCCCTCTAATGTATAAAAAATTGTCTCCAGTGTATGTGTTTAAAAAAAAATGCCCCTGTGTACCTCATTTCATAGTGCTGCTTGGCGCTCATGTGACCGGCCGCCTCTCTCCTCCCTCGATCTGACAGCTACAGTGGGTGGGGCTGAGAAACCTCCGCTGACATCAGCCAGGAGGATGAAGGGAGAGGAGAAGAGAAGAAATGCGGCCGGTCATGTGAGTGACGAGCGGAACTATGAAATGAGGTACACAGCGGCATTTTAAAAAAAAACACATACACTGGGGACATTATTTTATATAGCAGAGAGGGGATTGTAGGAATGTCATTGTGTTATGATATCAGAAGGAGGGGAGCAGATAAGCACTGACACAGCTGACAGACGAGGGGGGGGAGAGGAGGTCAGAGCAGAGCTATGGATGACAGAGGCACATAAACTGACCATGGTCAGGGTTCAGGAGCCATGATAAACTGTGGTCAGGGGGAGGCAGAACCAGGCAGGATCAGTCATGTTTTTTAGGTTATACAAGGGGCACAAGCACTGTGCTGTATAACATGCTTGAAGGGAACAGGATCCATTTTTTTTTCTTTTTAAGGGTAACAAACACTTTAAAGCTGTCTTTATTTCATTCACCCAGTTGGTTAAAGGCTAAATTTAATAAAGACAAAACATTATCTTTATTTTTGGAGAGATGGGAAAAGGTTAAACTTCTGCCACGTACTGCTGACTCTATCCCCAATTGCGAATTTTCCAAACATTCATTTAAATGCAAGACAGGTTATGAAAGTTTTCGCCCCATTAGTATAACATCTTTCTCAAATATCAAGGGCAAGCCTCAAACAAAATTACTCTCATATACTAAATAGGGGTACCATCATCCAGCTAACAAAATGAGAAATTGTTCCTCTAATGCCCTGTACACACGATCGGATTTCCGATGGAATAAAATCCGATGGAATTTTTCGTCGGAATTCCAATGAAGCTGACTTCCATCAGTCTTACATACACACCATCAGACAAAATTCTGACCGTCCAAAATGCGGTGTCGTAAAACACTCAGACGAGCCAAGAAAAATTAAGTTCAATGCTTCGGAGCATGCGTCAACTTGATTCTGAGCATGCGTGGATTTTTTCTCCATTGGAGTTCCACACAGACGATCGGAATTTCCTATCGGTTTTTTTTCCATCGGAAAAATTTAAAACATGTTCTATTTTTTTACACCGATGGAAAAAAGTCAGATGGGGCCCACACATGATCGGTTTTTCAGATGAAAAAAGTCCATCAGACTTTTTTCATCGGAAAAAACGATTGTGTGTACAGGGCATAACAGTTCCCAAAAAAAGAGAAATGGACTATGTCTATTGAGGACCCACTAAGCCTCTTATCTCCTAATTGGAGCACACTAAGTATTAGTGGAACTAATGTATAGACAGACTACAATTTAACACACTTTTTTGTATTTTAAACCATGTCTTGTTTTGTGTATCTGGATATTCTGTTTGTATCCTTTTTTATAAATAAAAAACCTTTCATTTTATTCAATGTGTATTGTGTCTGGGGTATTGAGATAGTCCATTTCTCTTTTTTTGGAGACTCTAATGCCCTGTACACACGATCGGATTTACGATGGAATAAAATCCGATGGATTTTTCCATCGAAAATCCGAGGAAGCTGACTTCCATCAGTCTTGCCTACACACCATCAGTCAAAATTCCGACCGTCCAAAATGCCGTGACGTAAAACACTCCGACAAGCCGAGAAAAATGAAGTTCAATGCTTCTGAGCATGCGTCGACTTGATTCTAAGCATGCGTGGGTTTTTTGTCCGATGGAGTTCCACACAGATGATCGTAATTTGCTATTTTTTTTTCCATCGGTAAAATTTAAAACAGGTTCTATTTTTTTATACCAATGGAAAAAATACCGATGGGGCCCAAACACGATCGTTTTGTCCGATGAAAAAAGTCCATCGGTCTTTTTTCATCAGAAAAATCGATCGTGTGTACGCGGCATTAGGGGAACTGTCTCCTTTCCAATTTCTCATCTTCCTCAAATAGGTGTGTTACTATTAATCAACAACTGCAAAGTTCATATCCATGCATTCTGTATCAAATGGAATGCCTGCCAAAATGGAATCAAGAGATTCTAAAATTGTTCATATATTTGTCTGAAAGAATCTGCCAGGACTGATAGGAGCTGCCATAGCTGACTTGATTTTAGGGCTGTCTTTAGGTTCCCTTCACTACTTGGTGAATCACTCAACTACACCAAGCTTGTGGATCATGTTTCAGGGCACCCAATATACACCTTTTAGTTCCAGGTTAGCGCCTCCAAAAATAGTAAAAAAAAAAAGAATACGTATGTAAACCCAGGAGTGAAACAAGTTAGCAGAGTAATTTCGCATAATGATGTTTTTTTTCCTGAAAAAAAAAAATTCCTGCTGAAGCAAGCATGAAAAAAAACTGTCCCAAAATTGATGGGTGGAAAGTTTAAAATGATGGGAAGCCTCTTTGACCTCACATAATTTGTTTGAACTTTTGTGTTCATTTAAAACGAATTCTAAAACATAGTTCATCAAAATATTTATAAGAAAAAGATATGCCATACATACCTTGGTAAAATTAGCCTTGATTAGCGTGTATTCTTCAAATCTAAAGTTTACAATAATTATACAAAAATATACAGTATACAGCTAAGGGATGTAATCCAGAATGTTTAACATCTGGAGTTCTCTAGACAAGGGAACTTGGAGTTCTTCACACTTAGTGGTGCCAAAAGAAGGCAAGTACATATGATCCTCTCTCTACTGCTAGGTCTCACCCCTATCATTTAAAGGTTACTCTTTATCCCACCTGATGCAGGAAATCGGCTGAAAAATGTATCATACTGTCCCTGGGATAGATACACCTGAGCAGGGCTGTCAACTGTTCATAAATTTATAGCACCCCACAAAAATAGGAGGCCCTTTAAGCGTGTCTGTAAACTCATTAAAAGGTTTTCACAAAAATGTCTACCAAAGAATTTGTAATTCTGTTCAGTCAGTCTTCTTAACCAAGTACCCCTACCAGATGGTCCTGCCAAGCCTTTCATCTTCCCTTAGTGTACTTCAGCTAAAAAATACAGTTCGGTCAGGAACCTACCTCCAACCTGCAGAATGGACAATGGAGAAACAGCAGCACACAGATAAGATCATGCCTGCGCTCTTTTGTCCCATAAGCACATTCACAGAGTTAAACTGGAAGCAGGGTTTTTATATCTTCTAAAGTTCAGATAATATTTTTTCTGAAAATAAATATTTCGAGATAGTAGGTGTTCAGAAAAAAAAAATACCATACCTGTAATTCCCGTTTTAAATATGTAAGTGTCTCCTTAGCTGTGATTTCCTGTATTTATTGGCACATAACACTCACTTTTTTACCCTGAAAATAGAGGGTAAACTGTGCCTGTGTGTTATACGCAGGGGGCCGTGGAACGTTTTTTTCCTGAAACTTCCCTCTAAAGCCCTGTACACACGATAGGTTTTACCGATGAAAACAGTCTGATGGACTTTTTTCATCGGACAAACCGATCGTGTATGGGCCCCATCGGTCTTTTTTCCATTGGTGTTTAAAAATAGAACACGTTTTAAATTTATCCGATGGTTAAAAAACCGATAGCAAATTACTATCGTCTGTGGGGAACTCCATCGGATAAAAAACCCACGCATGCTCAAAATCAAGTCGACGCATGCTCAGAAGCATTGAACTTCATTTTTCTCGGCTCGTCTGAGTGTTTTACGTCACCGCGTTTGGAACAGTCGGTTTTTGACTGATGGTGTGTAGGCAAGACTGATGGAAGTCAGCTTCATCAGTTTTCCGATTGGAAAAATCCATCGGATTTTATTCCATCGGAAATCTGATCGTGTGTACAGGGCTTTAAAGTTAGGGTGCGTGTTATAAGCCTGTGCGTGTTATACGCCGATAAATACGGTATATTAGCACTAAAGCAAAAAAGTGATCTCAAGCTGGCCATACACTTCTAGAACTTTTGTTGACATTCATTTGTCTTTCTAATTGTTAGTTGGGTCAAATTAACTTTTTTTTTTAACCATAGTGATGAGAAAGCTTGGAGGTGCAGGATGGAATTTTTTTCTTAACAGTGTATGTAGTTTTTGTTTAGGAAATCCCATTCACTCCAAAATCGAATGACATTTGTCCAGTCATCTAATGTACTGAGAATTTCATTGCAAATGTTTGCACAGATATTTATAAGGACTGTTATTCAAAAATTGAGTATATGACCAGCTTTACTAAGATTAAAAAAAGAAAAGAACCTGTATTAACATATTAAAATAAAAATGTCTATTTACATAATGTAGGGGTCTTACTTTTTCTTAATCCGTCCTAAAGTTCAAAGGACAACTTTAATAACAAATCCTGGAGCTATTTCTGTGCCTATTACCTGTTGCACAAAAGCCATTTTGTGAATAGATTCATGTGGCGTTTGGCTTTCATCGTCACTGTCCGGTGGCTCCTCTTTCACCTTCACAGGTCTGAGGTGGTCAGTTCTGATGTCAGTACTGCTGTAACTTCTTATGTAAGCCGAGGAGGACACCTTCTCTTCTTGCATCAGATAATCATTATGTTGTTCTTCCTCAGATTCCTCTAGATGGCTTCCAGGCTGGCGGAGTTGTTCAATTGATTTTGAAAGCATCTTTAAGAGATAAAAAATTAATAATTTATGATATTGCTAAAATGTTATAAGCTAAAGACAAACATGAGGCCATAAACAAAGGGACAGCTGTCCAGAGAGAATGCCTTACATATGTGGGAGCCATATTTACTGCCAATTGTTTGGATCTCTGTCCATCTAGTCCTGAGCTTTATAAAGCGTTGGCACACCACATAATCAGGCAGATGACACCCCTTACAGCTAAAGTGGTTGTAAACCCTTCCATATACCCAGTGAAGTGACTAGTCTCAGGTGATACACAGAGATGAAACAACTCCTCCTACATCAGTTGTACCTGTTTATCTACAGCCATCTATCCTCTGGAGTCGTGCAAAGTGTACAGTTTATACAGCATTTGTGAGCTTCCAGAGGAAGAGGGTGGGAGTCTGATCTCACACACTGCACAGCATAGAGCAGGGAGCTGAGTGTAAGTTGAGACCTGAGTGGAGGGAATGGACATAGAGAAACATGCACATCTGAGGCTGTCAATCACAGGCTTTGTGTTTAAGCCCCCCTCCTCCATCACCCCTGATTGCTTGCTTGGAGTCAGCATAACCTTTCAGAAGTGACTTTTGCATATAGCAGAGGAGGAAGACAGCAGATATAAATCTCACTAGGAGCTTTGAATTTAGGGAAGCATACAATATAGAAGGATATGCTTTGTTCATTTTTCTTTTCAGAGGTTTACAACCACAAATAATACAATCCCTCTCCAACTCCAGCCTGCTGATTGGACAGACTGGCAAGGTTATCTTTCTGCTCACTCTGCTCTCGCCTCCTATCAGAAAGCTCTTTGTCAACACCTTTGTATGCCACACACCTAATTGGCCAGTACTGCCCCTCCCTCTGCCTGTCTGAGTGCTGCTGTATAGGGAATTGCAGAACACTGCTTGCATTAAAAAAAAAAATGTAACAATGTATTAAAAAAAAAAAAGCTGTAAAAAATTGGTATTGTTTATATATACCTGAAATGCAGCTGCAAATATGCTTTTGAGACCAATATTTGAGGTGTCATGGGAGATATTGCATGCAAGACAAGTTTTGTATTAGGAAAATTTATGCATAATTATTTTTTTGAGGGAGCAGCAAAAATCTCTCGTTATTCTCCTGGCACTCTAGCTTACAGAAATGGAAAATTAAGTATATCTAAGGCATGACACAGTTAGATTGTTTAACTTGTAGCTTTCAGGTGACTGCCTACGTAGCTTACCCTAGTGATCACCTTTTCAGTAAGCTGATATCTCCAATTTATAAATTCAGAAAATGCACGCACATACTTAGCACTTTAAGGATCTAACCTAGGAACTGTACATGAACAAAAATCAGGACCAATTATAAAAAAAAAAATGTGATAATTAAAAAAAAGAGATATGAAAGTCACTAAACAATTAACTTTTCTACCCAATTTACTTGAAATTAGCTAAGTTGTAGCCCACAATCTGACAAGCTGTTTCACCCGCCTATTTCATGTTGACTGGCATCTCAACTCTGCTAGTTGGTCAGTTACATTTGAAACAACTTCCACAGAAACAACTCTTTACCACTAAAGACTAGGAATGAGGCAAATTGAGAATCTTCATCCCTAACATAATTAACCAGTTAACGACCGGCTCATGCCTATATACGTCGGCAGAATGGCACGGCTGGGTAAAAAGACGTATATTTACATAACTTTTAATTTCCCTGCCGCAAGCTCCGTGACTGTGCCCGTGGGACCCGCGGACTCAATGTCCGCCGGTGTCCCGTGATCGTGTCACAGAGCTGCAGAAAGGCTAGAGGCCAGTGTAAACAAGGCATCTCCCAGTTCTGCCTAGTGACACAGAACTGATCGTCTGCTCCCTCTCATCGGTAGCAGCGATCAGTGACGTGTCACTCGTAGCCACGCCCCCTAACAGTTAGAATCACTCCATAGGACACACTTAACCCCTTCCTAGCCCCCTAGTGGTTAACCCCTTCACTGCCAGTCACATTTATATAGTAATCAGTGAATTTTTATAGCACTGATCGCTGTATACATGTGAATGGTCCCAAAACAGCCATTACTAGTAAAAAAAAAAAGAATATTAATAAAAATGCCATAAAACTATCCCCTATTTTGTAGATGCTATAACTTTTGCGCAAACCAATCAATAAACGCTTATTGCAATTTTTTTACCAAAAATATGTAGAAGAATACGTATCGGTCTAAACTGAGGAAAAAAAAATGTTGAAAAGTAAAAGTAAAAAATATTGAATTTTTCTCAAAATTGACGTTCTATTTTTGTTTATAGCGCAAAAAATAAAAACCGCAGAGGTGATTAAATACCACCAAAAGAAAGCTCTATTTGTGGGAAAAAAAGGACGTCAATTTTGTTTGGGAGCCACGTCGCACGACCTCGCAATTGTCAGTTAAAGTGACGCAGTGCCTGAATCACAAAAAGTGGCCCAAATGGCAGCCAAATGGTCCGGGGCTGAAGTGGTTAAGGCAAAACTGAGTGACTTCTGCACATTTCACCATTTTCATAAAGCACAGTTACTTTGGGAAGGGGAAATTATGGCATTTGTTGGTGGCTTTTAAGGGTGCTGTAGGCTTTATTTGGTTCCTGAGGTTTACAGAAGCTTCATTGAACTACCCTGGATCTGTTCTTGTTATTATTATTATTATTATTATTATTATTATACGGGATTAATATAGCGCCAACAGTTTGTGCAGCTCTTTACAACATGAAGACAGACAGTACAGTTACAATGCAATTCAATACAGGAGGATTCAGAGGGCCCTGCTCGTTGGAGCTTACAATCTAAAAGGGAGGCTTAGGTGATACAAAAGGTAATAACTGTGAGGGATGAGCTGATGGAGAAAATAAAATTACAGTTGTTAGGAGAAGGCAGGATAGGCTTCACTGAAGAGAAAAGTTCTCAGGCATTGCCTAAAAGTTGATAGAGTAGGAGATAGTCGGACAGATTGGGGTAGGGAATCCCAAATGATGGGTGAGGCTCAGGAGAAGTCCCGGAGGCGAGCATGGGAGGAGATGACAAGGGAGAGCAGGAGGTCTAGAGAGGAACGAAGAGAATGATTTGGTTGGTATTTTGAGACTAGGTTAGTGGTGTAGCTGGGGCAGAGTTGTGGATGGCTTTGTAAGTTATTGTTAGTATTTTAAATTTAATCTGTTGGGTGAGTGACAGCCAATGGAGGGCTTGGCAGAGAGGGGTAGCAGACACTGAGTGGTTTGTAAGGTGGAAGAGTCTGACAGCAGAATTCATGATGAACTGAATAGGGGATAGCCTATTTAAAGGTAAGCCGATGAGGAGGGAGTTTCAGTAGTCAAGTCGAGAGATAACCAGGGAGTGACTTTGTGGTGTCATTAGTTAAGAAAAGGGAGGATTTTGGAGATGTGGCAGAGGTTGAGGCGGCAAGCTTTGGAAAGTGATTGGATGTGGGGCCAAAAGGAGAGTTCAGAGTCCGGAATAACACCTGGCACCCTGGCATGCGGGATGGGTTGATGGTTGTGCCATTGATCTTGACAGAGAAGTCAGGGGAAGAGGCACGTGGGGAAGGAAATATTATGAGGTTGGTTTTGGACATGTTGAGTTTGAGGAAGTGGTATAACATCCAGCCTGATATGCCTGTTAGTAAATGAGTGAGCTGAGGGGTAGAGAGATAGATTTGGGTGTCGTTAGCGTAGAAATGGAATTGAATCAGCTGACCAAGGGAGGAGTTGTAGATTGAGAATAAGAGAGGTCCAAGTACAGAACCTTGGGGGACCCTGACAGAGAAAGAAAGAAAGAGGAAGTAGAATTGTAAGTGACACTGAAGGTGCGGTGGGATAGGTAGGATGAGAGCCAACAAAGAGCGCAGTCATGGAGATCAACGTTTTTTTTGAGGAGGGGGTGGTCAACCTTATCAAAGGCAGCTGAAAAGGTCCGGAGGTAGGAGTACAGAATAGTGGACATTGTTTTTTTCTGTTAGTAAGTCGTTTGTGAGTTTTAGGAAAGCGGTTTCTGTGGAGTGTTGAGGGTGAAATCCAGACTAAAGGGGATCAAGAAGATTATTCTTAATTAGGTGGTCACTAAGGCGTTCAAGGAGTTTGAAGGAAAAGAGGAGCAAGGAGATGGGGCAAAGGTTGTTAAGACTGGTGGGGTCCAAGGAAGGCTTTTTAAGTATTTGGGTGACTAGTCCATGTTTTAGAGAGTTGGGGAAGATGCCAGAAGAGAAGGAGAAATTGAAGATGTGGGTTAGAGAGTGTAGGATAGAGTCAGAGGGTGACTGCAGTATTTGAGTGGGAACTAGGTCCAGGGAACAGGTGGTTAGGTGGGCATTAGAAACAAGTTTAGCAACCTCGTCTATAGTAGCAGGGTTGAATAAGTTGTGGAGGGGGGGGGATATCTGTAGAGTAGAGCTTTCATCACAAATTCAATCAATCTTATTTTTTAAGTGATTAGCGATCTCTTGGGTAGTGAGTGAGTTAGTGGATGGAGGTAGTGGAGGATGAAGTAGAGAGTTAAAGGTAGAGAAGGGTTGACAGGGACTGGAAAAGAAGGTGTTAATGAGAGTGATAACTTAGGTCTGCTTTGCAGTGTGGAGGTAGGAATTTTGTTTTTGGAGTGCACATTTATATTGGTTAAGGTCTTTGTGAGACCTTAACCATTGTACACACGATCGGAGTTTCCGATGGAAAAAGTAGGACGGAATTTTTTCTTTGGATATTCCGACTGTGTGTATGCCCCATCAGACTTTTTCCATCGGAAATTCAGCAGAATTCCGTCGGAGTTTAGATAGAGAACATGTTCTCTTTTACTCCGATGGAATTCTGTCGGAATTCCGATGTGATATTGGCCGGTCAAAAGTCCGACCGTGTGTACGGGGCATTAGTCTTATGCCACAGAGGCTCAAGAGCACAGCTACGTTTTTTGAGACTTCTGGTGTCATCTTTTTGCCAGGGTTGTAGGGGTTGGGGCCTGATTCTGTGTGTAGTGAGGGGGGCGAGCTTGTCCAGGGTGGAGGACAGGGATCTATTGTAGACAGAAGTGGCTAAATTAGGGCAGGACAGGGGTGAGATTTTGTTTTAGATGTGGTCAGCAGAATAAAGAAGATAAGGGTTGAAGTGGCAAAGGTTTCTATGGGTAATTGTT